>OU898282.1:95186123-96504623 GCA_918026665.1 Diabrotica balteata
AAATGTATGCAATAATAATGTACCTTTAGTATTTTGAGGCTAAAGTTACAGTAAAACTTTAATTACCAAATTACCGAGAATGAGTGAATTTAGTGAAATGTGGCAACACCGATCCGGAGCCGATGTCTCTCTTCGCGAGAAGTTCCGAGTTATTTCGAACATTCTCGACCATCAGCATCTCCTTAGTTCTGTCTGACTGACGGGTGACTGACCAGTCTTGGTTGAGTCAGTCCTTCCTGTTAGGAATAGTCAGAGCCGTTAAATTTGTTGTGAATGAATTTTGTGTGTATCTTATAGTTTGCGTGTAAATTGCAGTTTGCGATATTAAATATAAACTTATAAAAAATCATGGATAAATTTTTAACTGCGCGTAAGCGAGCATTAAATACTAGTAAAAGATAAAAAAGTGCACTGGCAAAAGTGGTTTCAAAAATTAAATCAATAAAATATTCTAACAAATACTTAAATTTTGTATTTACCTTTACTGAAGCAAATTAAGAAGAGCTAATAGTAATAGAAACTAATAGATCACAATGAGATTGTGAGAATTGACTATCTTATATACACCAGTATTATGGACTCACATTGGTAGCCTTTTCATCATTTGAAAACTGCTTGTAGTTAATTACATAAAAATAAGACCTTTGAAAACTAGAATCTTTTCTGCACTTTGTAAAGACATGGACGTAGTATATTCAGCATTATCCCAGATTTAGCCATACGGCTCACACTCCCTCTAAGGGGAAAATTCACTCATCCCAGATACCTACGGTATCAAAAGGATTGAGCTCTGATGGGACTCTTTCCGTGTTATCGAGCCCTAGGTGACTTGGTATGTTGCAGTATCTCCCAAGAATTTTCTTACACATCTGGAGGTCGCGAGGAGTACAGCTTTCTGTATGGCCTTATAAAGATGTTCATTTAGACCCAGCTGTTTTATGTTCGCTATGAGGTTTTTGGGAATAACACCAGTAGTAGATAAAACAATAGGTAGTGTCTGGGTACTTTCCATTCTCCATTGTCTCCTGATTTGTATTTCTAGATCTCTGTACTTGGCGATCTTTTCGTTGTATTTAACACCTAAATTATTGGTGTTGGGTATCGCCACATCAATAAGTGTTGTTTGTCTAGTAAGTTTATTAACTAGTATGAGATCTGGTCTATTATGGGCCACTGGTTGGTCTGTAAGCACAGTGCGGTCCCAGTATAGCTTGTAGTTGTCATTTTCAAGCATTCTAGCAGGGGCGTATTGATAATAAGGAAGATGGTCGGTTTGGAGAAGTCCCAGTTTGCAAGCTAGTTCTTGGTGGATAATCTTTCCTACTGAGTCATGGCGTTCTTTATAATCAGTACCGACAAATGCCTGGCAGCCACCGGTAAGATGTTGGATGGTTTCTTGAGCTTGGCATCCATATCGGCATTTGTCATTTTGGACTTGAGGATCTTTAACAATATATTTCAGGTAATTTTTAGTTGGAATAACCTGATCCTGAATGACAAGTAGGAAACCCTCAGTCTCGGGAAACATCTATCCTGATGTCAACCAATAGTTCGACGCTGTATTGTCGACATATTCTTGGTTGATCTCATTGAGATGTCGCCCGTGCAGAGGTTTACTCATCCAGGTGCGCATTTTTTTCTTGCTGAGTCAGGTGGTTTATGCGCATTTCTTGCATTATTATTATTATTTTTTTTTTTTTTTGGTGAGGCAAGATGGTTATCACGTGGGAAAGTTTTACAACGTGTTTTTGAATTAAAACATAAGATTGTCATTTTTCTAGAAGAAAAAAAATAGACAGGAAGCCGAGATATTTTGAGATGGTTTATTCTTGATGAAATTGAGCTACTTGGTTGACATATTCGAAAAACTAAATATCTTGTACCTTCAGCTTAAAGGAGACAATAGACATAAATTGGATACAAGTAAAAAAAACCTAGAAATATGGATAAATGTATTAAAACTTACAAAGTTGAAGAACAACACGTAAACGTTGTTTAAGTAACTATTGAAAATCATTTAGCGATACTGATAAAAATTTTTAAAAGATGTTTTTTTGCTGACGACAAATTATTACTTAGTTACGAGTGGGTATAGAATTTGTTTCAAATTACACATGAAGGGCTCTCAGCTGCCGAAGGAAAAACCTTCATAATAAATTAAAATAAATCCCCATTAGAATTGTGGGTAGGGATAAATTAAATTTGCACTGAAAACCAGAGCGCTCCGTATGCTATTACCGCTTTTAACATCCTATCTTTGCACAATAGCATTTTCCGTGGTGGCTGCCAAATGTAGATTGCAGCTAAATATATGAAAAGAACTGAGAGCGTCTATTTCTAAAACTACACCATGTTTCGATAAACTTTGCTCTGCAAAACAGATCCAGAGAAGCCACTAATATATATTAACCCATGAAGGACGAAGTTTTCGAAAATCTTTATGTTACATAAATAATACAAATAACTCTTATGAATGGACAAAACTTACTTAAAAAAAGACAAAAATAATTATTAAATATATTAAAACCTAAAAATATTGCCTGTTGCCAAATGGCAACGCTAGGTTCCTATGGCTACATTAACCGAATGAAATAAAAGTAAAAAATATTCTATGAAATTGAGAGATAATCGGCAAAAAACTTTTTATAGCTGTGTATGAAATTTAACATTACACTTTGTGCACAAACCTACTTCACATTTGGCGCATCTTGTTCTCATGATCGATCTGCATTCTTCACCTGCACACCTAATTTTCTTTTTATTTGGTACTGGTTCCAGCAAATGATCATATCTAATATCATCAGATACTCTATGAAAGGAACGACTTGAGAGTGAACTAGACGTTCGGCCACCTTGTTTTGCAGGCACTCCGTATTTGGTCAGATAGGCTTGCACAATTTCACGCCTAAACTCTAACTGTGTCAACTTGTTGCCGGTTTTTTTTATGTAGCACCCACGCATTTTGTATAGTCGCATCTAGCATCCAGGTAATCAAGCTCCAGTACCATTTTTTTGCCCTCATTCCTATTCTAAAGCGGTTTATATTTTCGTCCATTAGGTCGGTGCCCCCCATTGCATTATTATATTTACCAATCAGGCATGGACTTTGAACCTGGATGATTTTCTTTTCAGCTTGTGAATATCTTTTCACGAGCGATTGTGGTTCCACCCCATAACATGTTGACGCTACACTTACGACGCTGTTATCCAACCATCTTCCAACTATAATACCAGTTTCTCTCTCGAGAATCGACTCTACATCACCCCTTTTGCGTTTCTGCATATTAGCTTTCGATTCTATAGGGCAGTTTTTGAGAATGCGATTTTCTTGTATTGTTCCGGTAAGGCTATAGCCACGATCCTTTATATGTTTCAAAAGGTGGAGGCTCGTAAATAAATTGTCGCAGAAAATTTGTAGGGTAATCTCGATTTATCATTGGGCAGTTCATCGAGCATTGTGACGAATAGAGCCGCACATGCTTCAAAAACTTTATAATAATGATTATTTGCTTTGGGATCGGTTCCTTGGTACATGTTGAAGCTAACAAGATACCCACTTTTAGTGTTGAGGCACCAAACTTTGTATCCGAAACGAATCGGCTTTCCTTTTATGAACTGTTTACATGAGTGGCGTCCAAAGTATTTCACCATAGATTGGTCGTAATTTATTTCGCCTTCAGGGACGTAATATTCTTTATATTTTTTCTGTAAATAGTCAGCTAAGGGTCTGATCTTTGTCCCTTGTGTATGTATGTAATACTACCTTGTGTATGTAATATTTGTCCCTTTCATCGATGGCTTCATTATTTGCAAGGTGGAAAAAACGCCAAATTGTAACGAACCGATCTCTTTGCATAGCGTTCATGACCATTGCATTACCCATATCGCCTTTAGTATCCCAGTAAAATTTTTGTCCCGGGAGCCAATTATACCCCGATAGAATCAAAATGGCAAAGAAACACCTCATTTCTCCTGCGGAAATTTTGGGGTCGGGAAAGTTGTTCTGTAGTGCATAACTCGTGCATTGGTTAAGAATGTAACTAATTATATCCTCGTCGAAAAATAATTCGAACATCTCGACAGGTGTCAACGTATTGAATGGTTCGTAGCTATATTCTGGAAAATTATGTCGACCAAATCACCCGTTATCCAATTTAGGGACTCGTATTCAATTTTCTTCACTTGAGAGGTAGTTTGTGGGATGAAACTTCCGCTGCTTTCCTGGGAAATATCCATCTCTTGAACTGCATCTTCTTCGATGTCGTCATCCTCCTTGTCTGCTTCTTCGCCATACACTTGCACCTCAACATTTGCTTCCAGCTGTTTTCTAGACAGATTGTCGATGAATTCTCCCCCATCCTCCTTGCCAGAATCTTCATCAGTGAGGTCTCCAATATTTGGGGGCTCAACATAAATATTTCTAACGTTGACGTCATCTTCGTAAACCATGTTCAAAGCGTCTTGTAGAGAGAAACCCCGCCTGAAAAAACAAGATGCCTGTAGATACTAGCGTTGCCATATGGCATCGTGATGAATAAAAACAAAATATTGTAAAAAATCGCTTTTTTTCAAGGGTTGTCAAATATTCACAGAGGGAAAATGACCTTTCTTTTAGAGCATAATTGTTACTTTAGCCACTTAGATGTAATAGTTATTCAGAAGTAATTGACAAATTGAGCTACTTACACAAAGCTTATATCCATTTTTACAACTATCAAAAACGGTGACTATAAAATCTCACAAACACCAACGAATTAAGTTTTTGGTAGGTGTATATCTTCAAATCACTTATTTTCTGCAGACCGGCACCTTCTTGGAAACAAAACAAACTAACATAACCTTAAAATAATAAGATTCATACGTCAATACCAGTGTTGCCATATGGCAACTCCAGTCCTTCATGGGTTAAACTTGTTAGTAATTTAGTATTGATAAGTTCATGTGTAGTAATAATACAGTACTCTTACCTATTATATTTCTAAAGATTTCTTAATAGCATAGGTTGTCTGGCAACTATGTGGGCGGAAGCGAGAGGGACAGAATCCATACGATAGAAATCGATATTCACAGTAGTTTGTGATCGCACATTTGTACATTTTTGTGAAATTTTCTTGTACCTATTGTTTATTTGTTTAAAGTTTATTAAGTTTTAAAGTGTATAAGGACAATACTAATTATATGTACTTAGTTGGGTACTGTACAAAGATAATAAAGATAGTTGAAGTGTGTTTTGTAGCCGTGATATAAAGGTTAGTCTAACAATTATAAATATGTAGTTTTGTATGTTATTATAATGAAATATTTTTTAGATGAGTGGCGGTCACATTTGTAGCATGGCTATATGTAAAATCAACTCCAAAATTCCTGATCAATATGGAAACAAAATAATGTTTTTTTACGTTTTCCAAGTACCATAACATTATTAAAAATGGGTACAAAAAGGTTGTCGTAAAGATAAATGAGAAGCTAAACACAAGAAAATATGTAGTAAACACTTCCTCGGAATACGGCTCTGACCTTGGTTTAGCAAACCACATTTAGGTTAGCTCCGATAATATCGTTTAAATCTAATAGATTAAAGTGATCAAAAATAGTTAAAAGTGATTACTACAAAAATCTACAGTGCTTTTTATCGATTTGTCTACAATCACAGTGAGTAAAATTAATATTCTCAATAATACATAATACAACATATTCTGAAAATCAACAAAATTATCACAAAGGCCGTTCCAACCGGTTTCAGAGCAAGTTTTATTTAAAACTCTGCTGATAATACAGAGCCGGATTGGCACGGGTAAAAAATTGACTATAATAAATAAATTTAAAGGCAAAAATTATTGACCAAAAATGAATCCAAAAATTTAATCGAATTTTTTGGGCCTAACGTTTGATTACAAATTAAACTGGAAAACACATATTACGACTTTACAACTAACTTGTCAAAATAGAATAAACTTGCTGAAAATTCTATCCAATAAAATATGGGGAGTTGATTCTAGTATTCTGCTTAACCTCTACAAATCAATTATTCGCAGTAAACTAGACTACGGTGCAATATGCTACGATACAGCCAATAAAACGTTTCTAAAAAACCTTAACACAATTCAAACAACAGCTCTAAGATTAGCCGTCGGTGCCTTCAGAACCAGTCCTGTAAGCAGCTTACAAGTAATATCAAGAAAACCCCCTCTACATCTAAGACGACATCTACTTAGTTTAAATTATGCAACAAGAAATTCTTCCAATAAAAAGCACCCATTATATTTTGCGATTATTAACGCACCTACATCCAATTTGTATAGAAACAAACAATATAAAGACAAACCCTTTAGGGAAAGAATCAATCAAAAAGGATTCAATTGCAATGAATTCAAATTATCCATAACTACAAAATTAGACTTCCTCCATGGCTTACCCCCTTACCTATTACCGATTTAACTTGAACACAGTATCCAAAAAATACCACAAATCCTAACCTTATCATTAACGCATTCAAAGAAATTATGGAGAAGTATCCAAATCACCACATAATATACACAGATGCATCAAAAACTGAAAGTGGCCATGCTGCAGCCTTCAAAAATAAAAATTACAAATATGCCATTGGAATTCCACAGCATTGCAGCATTTACACCGGAGAAACCACAGCGATATTAAAAACTATCAAAAAATCCTTTTCAACGACCGAAAATAATATTTTAATCATCACAGATTCACTCAGCGCAATTCATGGAATTAATCAACTTTACCCTAGCCATCCTATTGCACAAAATATAAGAAATGAACTTAATGCACTACACCATATAAATAAAAAAGTTACATTTATCTGGATACCTTCACACATTGGCATTAAAGGCAACGAGGAAGTTGATCAATTAGCATTAAAATCCATCAAAAATAAAAATGTTCTAGAAATTACTAAATATCCCCACACCGACCATAAACGACAGTCCATGACTCATATAATAAATTTATGGCAAGCAACCTGGGATGCAACAGACTCCAAGTTGAAAACAATAAAGGCTCGAGTAGACACCAGCCTACCACAACAAGGAAAAAGAAGAGGTCAAGTAATCGTAAATCGTCTTCGAATCGGCCACACAATAATAACACACCAACACCTTCTAAATAAAGAACCAGCTGCAATTTGTACCCACTGTTCTACTCAACTCACGGTGAAGCATCTGATAGTCGACTGTCCGCAGTTCCAACCTCAGAGAACATGCCGAGGAATTAGTGGAAACCTGAGAAGTGCGCTTACGACAAATATCTCGGATTTATTGCAGTTTCTAAAAGACATAAACATTTATAATAAACTTTAATTTAACAAACTGCACTACTGTATATGTCCTCCCACTAATAACCCTTGGTGGTTGATGTGGGTTTTGTATGTTTAAATAAAAAAAAAACACTCGTGTCGTATCATGAAGTTAAAAACTAGGAAAAGAAATCATTTTTTATATTTGAATTTAATAATAAATTATTTATAATATTGTTTTTTTTGTTGTTGCTTATCACTAGAAATGATAAAAATGCTGTAAATTCCAGGAAAAACCTAATAAGCAAGTACCTACCTACATATTAGTATTTTTGCTTTTTACAATTTTCTACTATTTTTTTTTTGGTTTTTTGTGCGAATTGAAATGTTTTCTCCATTTAAAACACACAATATGTGTTAAATCTTCCTCAAATCTATTTTTTTTTCGTCAGCACACTATTAATTTTTAAGGAACAAATTTATAAAATTATCAATATAAGAACTACTTAATATACAGACACCCATGAAAATCCCAAATTATACTGCAAAACCTTTTATTAGCATTGAAAGTTATGAATAATTTTAAAGTGTCGTATGGATAATGTATTCCCACTTTTAAAATGCGAGCATTTGATTAGTCTAAAGTAACCAGACAATCTCTCCTATCTAGAAACCTTGGGCGCTACTCACAGGTTAAGAATCACTGAGTTACACTTTCCAACGATGGTACTTATAAAGGTATTTGTATTTCAATTGAAGTACTATCTCAAATAGGTATTCTTAAAGACAAAAAAGAGGACCGTAGAGGTGTAGGAAGGAAACGGGTTTCTTGGTTGAGGAACATTCTAGAATGGACCCGGATATCAAATGCGGGTCAATTATTATTCCATATTGCAGAAGATCGAGAAGGCTTTGCAATGGTGATCGCCAACGTCGGATAATTCTGATATGGCTCGCGAAGAAGAAAGGTGTTATAATAATCCAACTACATAATAATATAATTATGTGTGTATTGCTGTATATCTGTTTGAGGTATGAATCCTATTCAAATTAAATTACCTTTATTTGCCTACTTGCATAAGTTGTTTAAAATCATTTGGGAACTAGTATACTCTACTGTAATAAAAGAAAAAGTAAATGGGAAAGTAAAACAGTCCAAATAACTTAAACAATTTTTGATCTTTCAGGACCAGATCTAGATTTTTATTAGATAGAATAGAAAACAAGATCTGAACCAATTACGTGTCACGAATTGACTTATCACGCGCGTAAGAAATATATGCCAAAAAATAAAGAAAATAAAAAGTTTAAAATATTTATCTATATTGATACAATAACTACAAATATTCTTATAACTCTAAACGAACAAGAAATCTTCGAAATTTTATTAACACACTAGCAATTGTATTCCAAATATAAGCAGTACCATCCATTTTTTTATAGCATAAACATAAACATTTGATATAGAAGTTACTATTTGTCCACCAAATACTTTGATGAATTAACTAATGAAAGTGTTAATAACCCCAAAAATACCTCAGCTGGACCTGATGATATACGACCTATTATTATCGAAAAATTTAACTATTACCGCGAAGGTTACTTTAGTAAAAATATATTCAACAACATTTATTTGGGCCATAAGTGTCCACCAGATCTTTCTGTAGCGAAGCAATTAGGATACCATTTTTAAAAGACACTTAATCAAAAAAACTTCGTAATTATTCGTATCAACCAATATCTCTTACCTGTAGCATTGGTACAAATTAACTCTTTTTAAACATTTTAATGATTTATCTGCAATTTAAAGTGATTTAAAGCAGTATAACATATTATTATCATAATTTATCTGAGAAAAAAAATTCCTTCTTTATATACAAAGAAAGGCAAATTTGATTTATCCAGATCATTGTCAATGTCAGCAAAATGTGATATTATATTATAATAAAATCTTTAATAAATATTTAAATATACAAATTGAGATAATCATTAAATCAGTATTTTGAATACAAACCTTTAAAGGTGATCAGATTTCACATAAAATGATACCTACGCAATTTCTTTCACATTAATATTATATTTTGGATTTGGTATTGATTACTTTCCATTGTCTTATATCACGCAAACTGACTAATTACGTGTAGATTGCTTCTCTTTTCTGGGCTCTTGCCTGATCTAATAAGAGAATATTAAATGTATATCGCTACAAGGTAGCTAATGTTTGTTAATTGGTTTGACCGATAATTGACGAAAACTCATTTCATATAATATCGATTTACTAAGAATTGTAAGGCCGTAGAAAAAAATGTGTAAATTTGTTTAAAATGAACAGTTTTCTCAGTAATGATGCTTAAAACGACCGGAGATTTTGAATGTAAGTTGCTGCGAAAAAAAAAAAAATGTTAAATAAAAACGGTCTTAACTCGACGGTAAAAATTCGTTATCTTTTGATCAGAGTGCCATATCAACAAAAATCAAAATATATTTTAAAGGTGAAGAGTTCAGATTTCATATGCACTTTTTGTATTTAGTCACAAACGAGATAAGTTTTTATAAATCTATTCAACATATAAACGTTGCGCGGTTTCTGCCATTGTTTACGATTCTCGTCAGATCGTAGTGAAATTTCCATTATTAGACCCCAGTTTTTTTGAGACCCCATTTGAAATATGACGAAAAACGCAGAATTTAAACTTTTACATTACAAACATTACAAAATTTACATTACATTACATTTACATTACAAAATGCCTCCAGGAAAACGGTTTTAGGTGTAATTTGAAGCAAAGTTGGGTATTTTTGAAAAGTGTACTAGTGTAATTAAAAAAGAGTAATGTTTAAGTTTAAATTTAGCGTTCTTTAAGCATATTTCACTGTTAACACTTTAGTGGAAGAGGATAACTTGGAAGTATTGGCAGATTTATTCAACACGGTGTACGATACGGGAATAATATCACAAGAGTGGCTGAAGACAGCATTTATAACCATCCCTAAAAAACAAGCAGCATAAGAGTGCTCTGATTATCGAACACTGGGCCTCATGAGTAATACTTTAAAAGTTCTGCTAAAAATAATACATAAGAGAATATTCGAAAGGCTAGAGGAGGATATTAGCGAGAAGCAGTTCGGGTTCCGAAATGGAATGGGTACTCCAGAAGGACTATTTGCCATCAACATTATGATTCAGCGGTGTCGGGATGTAAATTTTGATCTGCACTTGTGCTTCGTTGACTACGAAAAAGCTTTCGATAAAGTAAGACATGAAAAACTAATATCAATACTTATTAACAAGCGCATTGACAGTAAAATCATAAATATAGTGCAAATATTATATTGGAACCAAAGCGTCATAGTTCAAATTGATAGGCAACACTCAGAAGAAACGAGGATCCGTAGAGGAGTTAGACAGGGATGTGTTTTATTACCACTTTTGTTAAACTTATATTCTGAAGAAATTTTCCAAAAAACGCACAATAATATCGAAGCCGGAGTCACCGTTAACGGAAAATTAATTAACAACTTAAGATATGCAGACGACACTGTGATCATAGCAACGAGTATAGAGGATCTACAACATCTTATCGAAAGCTTGAGTATGAATAGTACTGAGATGGGAATTACTATAAACGCTAAAAAAAAAACAAGGTACATGCTAATTACAAACAGACCACAAAATATACATCAGCTATTGACAATCAATGGTAACGTGATAGAAAAAGTAGAAAAATATCAGTATTTGGGAACCTAACGCACAAAAATCTAAATTTCGAGATCAGACTACGTACCATTCGCTGTTTCCCTGTATTATAAGTCTCAAAATTTCATATTTTGGTCCCCTCATCACGTGGCCTACGTATTCCAGTTTTCTGCTTTCTATAGTGGTGATTAGTTGTGTTTCTTTACCAACCCTCTCCAGTACTTCTGTATTTTAGACGAGTCAAGTTAGTAGAAAATAAGCGTTTTTTCGTCACAACTGTATAGACGGGTTTGACAGTTGAAATGGATAGTATGAGATATTACAAAAATACTCCCATCTAGGGATTCATGAATTTTTTAGTGGAACTATTTTCAAATAAACAATTAATACGTCAATATCATTATTTTGCTCATAACTTATAAACTTGTCTATTTAGAGATTTGACGTCCACAGACGAGTTGTTGAGAAAGAAAAAATACACAAAATGAGATATACTAAATTAAAATCGGTTAATAAACAAAAAAGTTATTGCATAATAACCAAGTAAAACGGCTGTTTTTGATTATTGTTAATAACTCTTTTAGTAATCAATAAAATTTATTTAAATGTATCTGAACTGAAAGACCTTATCGCGTTCGAAGTGTGTGCGAAAGATAGGCTAGATCCGTCGAATAGTTTTTGCACAATTTAATTTGTTTATAAGATTTTTTGAAAAATGCACAAATTTCTAAGGCCGGTCCAGATAATTTGACTAAATGGATCTTAAAAATCCGGGGCTTATTTTCTTTGTTGAGACATATATTAATATCCTATGGAAAAAAAAGTTAAAAAAAATTACGTTTATGTACACAAAATGATTTAACAATAAATAGCACTTTTTAAGCTTATAAACATTTACAATAACTCCGTACTATTTAGTTTAAATTAAATGGCAATACAATATTCGGAAAGCTGGTTAAAAAACACAACTTAAAAAAAAAAAGAAAAAGGTCCTGCGACCATTAGGAGCCGAGTTAGTCCTTTTTTTTTAAAATCACTGTTACGTCAATTAACAACATTAAGGGCTGAAATTAACCAATCTTTTAGAAGAAAAGTCAAAGTTTTTAACAAAAGATTTAGCAAACAAAATATTTGAAAATTAATTAAACAGGAGTGTTGTAAACCAAGAGTACTTTGCGTTCCGACTCAAATGGAAGCAGTGGGGATTGCCGATTGCACTCGAGCGTCGAGCGCACGTCGAAAGCGGTACAACTCATTTTCCTGCGACTATACAACCGGTTTGTTGTATTGAAATATTTAGTGTTTTGTTTTATTTAAATAATTGTTACAAATAATTAATGGTACGTAAAATTCATCTGAATATTAAAAAAAACTACGTGTTCTGATATATATATTAATATAAACACATGGTTGTACCACGTTGTCTGAATAATATACGGTTAACTTTGAATATAATATTATTTTACTATTATAATGTACTAATATTTATGAAATTATTAATGAAGAAGAAAACGATACAACAGATGAACAAGAGATAATTGCTGAAATGTATTTAACTGGGTTTGATGAGAATAGCGACAATGAAAATGAAATGATTTATGAAAGTTATAATACAAGTGAAATTGAAGATGAAAGTGAAGATGAATGTTTACATAGTAGTAGCAGTGACAATATAGAAATTAAGCGTAGAAAATTACAGTAAATTAAATTATTTTAAAAAATCACTACACAAAATTTCAACTTCTGTAATAACATAAAATTAATTTATTATTTCATTAATAAATTTTTAGTAAACATTATTCAAAATGTTTATTTACTTATAACAGTTATTTAATATAATCATATTTGAAATAAATAAATAGAAAAATAACAATAAAAAGACGACTCAAGAAAAAGTTTGTACATTCCGTAGTCATTAGCTGCTTTGTTTTGAATAATTTTGCAATGAAAGTACGTTAGATGTTATTATTTTAACGTTGTATCCCAGTTTAAAAAAAAAAGAACAAATTTGGTCCACTAGAACCCGAGATATGTCATTTTTTTCCAAGCAATCTATTTTGAAACCGTGCGCTTGACTTTTTTGGAGAGCGCGGCTTGTGTGCAATCGGCAATCCCCACTCCTTCCATTCTAGTCGGAACGCAAAGTACTCTTCGTTTACAACACTCCTGTTTAAACAATTTTCAATTATTTTTTTTGCTAAACATTTTGAGAATAACTTGGACTTGACTTTTCTTCTAAAAGATTGGTTAATTTCAGCCCTTAATGTTGTTAATTGACGTAACAGTGATTTAAAAAAAAAGGACTAATTCGGCTCCTAATGGTCGCAGGGCCTTTTTTTTTTAAAGTTGTTGTTTTTTAAACCCGCCTTCCGAATATTTTATTGCCATTTAATTTAAACTAAATAGTACGGAGTTATTGTAAATGTTTATAAACTTAAAATATGCTATTTATTAATAAATCATTTTGTGTACATAAACGTATTTTTTTTTTTAATTTTTTTTCCACAGGATAATAATATATGTCTCATCGAAGAAAATAAGCCCCGGATTATTAAGATCCATTTAGTCAAATTATCTGGACCGGCCTTAGAAATTTGTGCATTTTTCAAAAAATCTTATAAACAAATTAAATTGTGCAAAAACTATTTGACGGATCTAGCCTATTTTTCGCACACACTTCGAACACGATGAGATCTTTAAGTTCAGATACATTTAAATAAATTTTATTGATTACTAAAAGAGTTATTAACAATAATCAAAAACAGCCGTTTTACTTGGTTATTATGCAATAACTTTTTTGTTTATTAACCGATTTTAATTTAGTATATCTCATTTTGTGTATTTTTTCTTTCTCAACAACTCGTCTGTGGACGTCAAATCTCTAAATAGACAAGTTTATAAGTTATGAGCAAAATAATGATATTGACGTATTAATTGTTTATTTAAAAATAGTTCCACTAAAAAATTCATGAATCCCTAGATGAGAGTATTTTTGTAATATCTCATACTATCCATTTCAACTGTCAAACCCGTCTATACAGTTGTGACGAAAAAAACGCTTATTTTCTACTAACTTGACTCGTCTAAAATACAGAAGTACTGGAGAGGGTTGGTAAAGAAACACAACTAATCACCACTATAGAAACCAGAAAACTGGAATACGTAGGCCACGTGATGAGGGGACCAAAATATGAAATTTTGAGACTTATAATACAGGGAAATATTCAAGGAAGAAGATCTGTTGGCCAAAGGCAGAACTCATGGTTAAAAAATCTACGTGATTGGTATCAATGCAGGTCTTTTGATTTGTTTAGAGCAGCAAGTTCGAAAATAAAAATAGTCATTATGATTTCCAACCTCCATAGGAAGACGGCATTTTAAGAAGAAGAAGCATATGCCTCACATTTGTTGTCAAAACTCAAAACTAAAATTCCATGATATAGATCTTAGATATTGCTGTATAGTAATTAAAACACCATAGTAACCGATCAATGAAAGGGATGAATTGTATTTATTTCATGAGAATCAAAAAAATGGAAAACAGGTCAAATACAGGTTTACATTGGGCAAAAAAGTGTACCAGTTTTATATGACGGGAAGTGTACCATTGTTGCATATTATGATGAAGTGTAATTGCTGATTAGAAAGAAAGGTTCTTCTTTCATAAAAAAAATTGAGGGTAAATAAATATTTTTTAAAAAGAATATTTTTTTAAACTCCTAGTTTAGGAGAAAAAATACATATTTATTTTTATTGTACATAAACATAAGATATTACAAAAAATATCTAAATTTATCAACCAACATTACATTAAGTTGAATCTACTTACAAACTATTGTTTGAATTAAAAATATGGTTAGGTACCAAATGACAGAAAAGATATACTAACGGTTATATGTCGAAATGAAACTACCCAACTTTCCTGAAAAATTATTAATTAATTATCAAAGATTATGGATTTATAAAAAAACTATGGTTTTCCGTTTAGACCCCAAATTGTTCTCCTACGGCTGCCAACATTAAGGTCCATCGAGGAGTGACATCGTCACCCAAAATCATTCTCTTGTCTGTATAAACAAAAATGTTGTTATTTATTTCCTACGCAAATATCTACGCGGAATCAAGATTAAACGATAGAGCAATTTATTTATTATAAACATACTTTAATAGGTTTACATTACTAATCTCAGAGACTCAAACAGATTAGGAATCTATTTGCAGTTTTATAATATACAGGGTGAAACACTCTCAAACGGTATTTAATGCAGTAAGTCCATGTGTGTGTGTATGTGTGTGTGTGTGTGTGTGTGTGTGTGTGTGTGTGTGTGTGTGTGTGTGTGTGCGTGTGTGTATGTAGGTGTGTAGGTGTGTGTATGTGTGTGCGTGTGTGTGTATGTAGGTGTGTAGGTATGTGTGTGTGTAGTATAGGTGTGTGTGTGTGTGTGTGTGTGTGTGTGTGTGTGCCTATGTGGTTAAAGCCATATAAGTGACTTCAAATTAAATATATTTATATGTTTATAAAAAAATTATTAAAAATCCTCTATAAAAGGTATATAACTTAAAAAACCCATTATGGCTATATCACAAAACGTTTTCGGAATCCATATTCAATCATCAGTGTCCTACAAAGTATATAACCACTTAAATAAAAAAAACGTAAAATTTAAATTTTTACCAAGGTTAATACAAAATGTGGTTAATACTTACTAGGTGTCCATGTATTAATTTACTAAATATCTGGGTAAAAACACGTTAAAAGTTATCTGTTTAAATTTAGTTTACATTATATGATATTATATAATATTAGGATATTAAAGTTACCAGTGGATTTGGTAACATGGAGACGTATGACTCCACATGAAGTTGCTAGTCCTGAGACGAAGTGTCTACGAGGACTTGATGATAGCAACTCATTGAAATGGCAATCTTGACAAGTTAGGACGGACGTCTGAACAAAGCAGTCAGTGTAACTTATGTGTTAGTCTAATTAAGACAGAATCTGACGCTATTTAAAAATTGAATAAGTTAAAATTGAAATAATATAACAGTAGCAACCATCACTGTTTTAGTTTTAAATTGTAAATTTGTCCTGAATTTATATTAACAACATGGAGAACATTGTTTTATTAATTAATGTATGTGGAATGAATTGTGATGAGAAAATTATGTGGGTATTGTTAGGCAACCAACTATACATACATCTGAAAGTGATGTAAAACAAAGATTCCAATATAAGGCCCCTTATGTTTTTCAACATTTGGTACCTGGAAAATGGAAACTAAATATATGTGGGAAGTTGGATTCTTGAAAATTTAATGTTGATGGGAGAAGTAATTATTAATATAATAATATAGTAATTAATATATTTTATATTTAAAAGTGGTATGAATAGTTTTCTAAGCAAAAATTATGTAGTGATAAAGTGTGTGAAATTTCCATGCAACATTATAACTAAAGTAAGATATATATTATTTTATTTTAAAAGTAAATAAACAGTTTATTAAAAAGTGAGAAATAAAAACAAAAAACAGGTTTTTCACATTATTGTAATATTTCGTGCCTCTTATTAGTTGGACCTGCTACAACGCAGGTCCGGCCTGAGGGGGCACATATAGTTATTGGAAAATAATTGAACTACAAAATATTTCTCCTATTATTACTAACACCAACTCTAACAATCAACAACATAGTTATTCGAGAGCCCTTACCCAACCAAAATTCCCATCCAAAAATCAAGCTATAGTCTTCAACTCCCTTAATGGAATAAAACTAGAGGAGTATCTTATAGCCATCCGAAGAAAAATTAATTCAAAAAATATACTTTTCTCGTCTAGGATATCTAACAATAGAATATGTGTTTATCTATCCAGTGTGACAAAGGTCGACGAATTCATGAACACTGATAATGGAATAATTACAGTAAACTCAGAACAAATTCAAACTCGCAGATTTATTACTCCAAGCCAACGTTTATTGTTATCTAATGTGTGCCCATCTATCCCACATAATTGTATAGAACAAGAACTCACAGAACAAGGCTATAACTTAGTATCTCCTTTAAATTTTCTTAGAATTGCCGCAACCAACCCTGAATACAAACACATTCTTAGTTTTCGACGCCACATCTATATCTCACCTACCAACAATACAGTTCCAGACTCGATAGTACTATCTCACGATAACATATCATATCGCATTTTCTTGTCTCATAAAAGTCAGCTGTGTTAAAAGTGTAACCAAACAGGCCATTTCTCAAATAATTGCTTAATTACAGCAAGTCTAGACTCTGCAAACAATACCAATATCCCTACCACACGAAATGTATCACCAAATACAAAATATAATAATAACGAAATAGAAAAATAACCAACCACAGAAATTTCCTTGCCCACCTCAGAACAAATGGAATCATAATATTTACATAAAACAAGTTCCAAACGTAGTATTACAAAAGTAATAACACCTCCTCCGTCCTCACAAACTGAAGTTACATTTGCAGTACCAACAACCCAGAGAAAGAAGAAAACTAAAACTATTACTGAAGAAGAATCATCTTTGGCCAAAACACACCAACCAAAATCTAATGAAATATTGCCGTTACTGGAACCAACTAGGAGAATATTCGAAGAAGAATCGTTAAAACTCAGTTTTGACCAAATGGTCGATTTCTTTGAAAATGTTAAAGGAAACAAAGATCCGATAAGTTTAGTTAAGACATATACGGAGAACGTTAATGATTTTTTGAAACTATTATCTAAAATTCACCCTTATTACACGGATCGAAGTACGAAAAACAGAAGCACGAGAATAAGACGTAAGATTATGAAGCAACTAAAAATGGATTCGGTAGCGATGAAGATACTTCTGGAAGAAGAATCCGACACCTCTTTCGATTCATCGTAAAGCTTATAATAAATAGAAACAATGGCGTTCATAATACAATGGAACGTAAATGGTTTCTACAGTCGCTTCGAAATGTTAAAGCATATTATCTCTGAAATCAACCCATTAATACTTTGTTTACAAGAAACCAACTTTAAAGATTCCAACCACGCATTCAAGTTTCAAGAATACACAAATTTTTTCAAACACAGACAAAACGCTGAGATAGCTAGTGGCGGGGTTGCTTTTTACGTCGATAAAAAATATGAAGCTCATCAATTACATATCAACACACAGAACTTTGAAGCAGTAGCTATTTCAGTAAACATGGAACAAAAAATCAATATTTGCAACATATATTTACCTCCAGATCAAACTGTAGACCAAGAAGATTTTAATAACCTATTGCAACAAATTCCCAGCCCTCGTATTATTTTAGGCGATTTCAATTCACACAACCCTATATGGGGTTCAACAAAAACTAACGCTAGAGGCAAGATAGTGGAAGTTATTAGGACCTCACAAAATCTTAATCTGTTAAACGATGGTAGGCCCACGAGGTTTAATATTCAAACGGGTAGTCAGTCAGCCATTGATGTATCGTTATGTGATCCAACATTTTCCCCAACTCTAGAATGGGACGTTATTCCGTACCTATACAGAAGTGATAACTATTCCATTAAAATTGCGTTTCCACAACAAAAAGACTCCAATACTGCTACTACTGCATCAAAATGGAATATTAAAAATGCAAACTGGGAAAATTTTACAAAATATGTACAAAATGAAATAAACAACATAAAAGATGTTACTCTTAATGACATAGATAAAGACCTAGATACCTTCATATCAATAATCAACAAAGCAGCAGAAAATCATATTGGAAAAACAAAAACACTAAAATATCATAAACCTTTACCATGATGGTCCTCAGAATGCAAAGAAGTCGTAAAAACATATAGCAAGTAAAGTATGGCAAAATATGAGAAAAATATCTGGAAAAAAATGTTCAAACAAAATACCTTTCCTAGCAAAAGATAACAAAATTATAACCGACCGAAATGAAATTGCTGAACTATTCGCCAGTGAATTTGAGACCAATTCAAGTAACGATAACTATCCACCGGACTTTAAGCTTAAGAAAGAAAGCGCAGAGAAAATAAAGTTGGAGTACCACTCTCACGAGTACAATATACTTGTTGTACCGATTACAATGCAAGAACTCAAGGATGCCCTAATGTCAAGTAAAAATTCCGCTCCAGGAATCTGGTTCTATTTGCAAAGGGCAAGAATATGAGAATGGTTCAAAAACACTTACAAGAATCTATTTATAAATTAGAGATATGGTCAATGTCAGTAGGCGTGCAATTCTCCCCACTAAAAACAAAATGCATGCTTTTCTCAAGAAAGCACCGGCCACAGAGAACATCTTTAAAACTGTATGGCGAACCGCTCAAATTCTTAGAAAAAATTAATTTTCTCGGAATGGTATTTGACCAAAAACTAACATGAAAACAACATACTTTAGAAAAAAAAAACTTGCCAAAATGGATTAAATGTAATGAAAATATTATCAAATAAAAAATGGGGATCCGACGAAACCACGTTATTAAATATTTATAAGTCACTCGTTAGATCAAAAATAGATTATGGGGCTATTGTGTATGCCTTCGCTAAAAAACATGTTACCAAGCAACTTGAAGTCATTCAAAACGCAGCACTTCGCATTGCCATAGGTGCATTTAGAACCACACTAGTTAAGAATCTCCAATGCCTCACAGGAGAGCCACCTCTTAATCTACGAAGAAATTATTTATGCCTTTCGTATGCAGCATCAGTCGCCAGCAACAAATTCCATCCAGTATTTCAAAATACATTTACGGACCGATACCTAGAAGCTTATAACAAAAGTAGGTTCGATCCACCATTCTACGAAAGAGTTCGAAGAAATTTAAAAGATCCACAACTCCAAATTTCTGACCTCTTTCCTTCAAATGTAAAAACTCCACCTCCCTGGTTAATCATGATTCCCGAAATCAATACGACGCTACTCCAATATAACAAAACAGATACATCACCCACTGTAATCCGACAGTCATGTTTAAAGGAACTCTAAAGGAACTTTAAAGGAGACTTACGGGAAAAGCTTTTGCTTTTATACAGATGCGTCCAAATCTGCAAATGACGAAGGAGCAGCATTTGTCACTCCATATTCCTCTTCCCAATTTAAATTAATGCCAGCCACTTCTATATACACAGCAGAATTATATTCAATATTACATGCCCTCATTCATATCAAAAGTACAAACCATTCTTCTTCCATCATTATCACAGATTCTCTAAACTTCTTAACAACAATCGGTCAACTATATACTAAGAACCCTATAGCCTTACTTGTCAAGAAAGAACTTGCTGCCTTACAAGAATCTGGTTCAGAAGTCAAATTTATGTGGGTTCCATCTCACACGGGAATACAAGGTAATGAAAACGCAGACCTCCAAGCAAGAGAAGCTAACAAAAATGATCAAGCTATAATAGTGTCAAAGACTATCTGCAGTAACATAAAACAGTTCGTTAAAGAAAAAGTGATTAGTGCGTAGCAAAATAAGTGGAACTTATCGGAATCTAAATTAAAAGAAATTAAATCGACAGTGAAACCGTGGCGCCTAGTAAACTTAAAAAGAGCTGACCAAGTCAAAATTTCTCGACTTCGATTAGGTCATACAAATATTACTCATAAGCACCTAATAAGTAAAGAAGACATTCCAGTGTGTGATTACTGTCAAGTCAATATTACTGTTAAACATCTCCTAACAGAATGTGGAAAATATACAGTTAACAGAAAAAATAACAATATTTCCAGTGACTTAAAAACAGTATTAGGTAACCATTTAAATACTAAAAACTTAATTGGATTTCTAAAAGAAACATCTTTGTATAATTTAATATAATGTAGTAACTAATGTAAACTAAGTAAATAAAAAAAAGTGGTATTAATTAAATAAAATAAAATGCTTTTGTAATGTAATGTTCATGTAGTATTTAACTTGTAACTTAAGCATAGAATGCCCTATATGTTAATAACAACATTTGGTACCTGGTAAATGTAAATCTTTTTAAGTTACAAGTTCATGAACATAAATAACTAATTAGGTGTTAACGGAAGAAGTTGGTTCGTTATTTTTTGTGTTTGACAACTATATGAGACGAACAAAAATTGATAGTTGAGACGTGTTTTCGTAATATGATGATAATACATTACTCAACTTATAACTTAAGAAGAAAAGGCTCTATCTGTTATAAAGCTACACAAGGTACATGAAAAATATAAAAAGGATAAGTTATAAGTTCATGAGCTTAAAGTGGGTAGATTAAGTTAATAGATTCTTGATGCATATTGACAAGATATGTAAGAACTTCAAAAATAAAATGGTTGTGGTTAGCTCTTAAATTTAAGTAAAAAAGGAAAATGTGATGTTTTCACATATGTTTATATGTTTTTATTGATTTACTTTGACTGTTTTTAAATATATCTATATAATTATGTCTGTATACTTTTAATAGATGTTATTTACCCCGTGATTTAACTTCTAAATTAAATGGAAATACCAATAATACTATTAAATAATACTATCCAGTTCCTGTTATAGAAACCAGAACAAACTGGATATGCCTTAAAGCTGTATACTCAATAATATAATCAGCCCAAAAATATATTGACTAAACAGCAACCAATACGCCAATTGATAAATGAAATAATTTTATATTCAATATGTATCTTTTCTATTTGCTTTTTCGATTGGAAACAGAATCTAAGTCGGGAATTTACCTCAGATTATATTAGCAACAGTTCATGGCCAGACAAATAAATAAACTGTTAGCTTATTTAAATTTTAATAGGCCAATGGCAGATACGGAAATTTTACTTTCAAATTATCATTTAAATAGTCTTGCAACTATAATCTGGACGATTGTTATATATTTTTTAGACAATTTCCTTTTGTTAACAACGCATTCTTTATAATAGTTGTAATATTTTAAATAAACAGTACAGTAGAATAATTGGAAAGAAGAATAGATTTTTAATCGTTTTAAATTGATCACTAAATTAATGCTATGTGAGAGTGCAATAAAATAATAGTATATTACATAACGAGAGTTGTAAGAAGCTTATTACATGCGAGTAAAAAAGTTGCGCGCGAGCCGCGTAGCGGCGAGTGCAGTAATTTTACAAGCATGTAATAAGCTTACAACTTAAGTTGTGTACTATACTTTTTCTACCATTATTTTCGTTTATAAAAATAAAAATTAAATTACCACTATATTTACACTGACAGATTAATAATTTTTAATCTGTCAAAATAACGTCTGTTTATTCGTTTCCATGGTAACTCGACCAACTGACTTACAAGGCTTATGTGATATTACACATTTTTATAAAACTGAAGCGTAATTTTTTTTATTACGTTCTAGTCATTACGTATCAGTATCTGTTATGATGCATTTACTTAGCATCCAAATAGTAGGTAATATACAATTTACTAGTAAGAGAGTAGAAAAAGGTACATAATACACCATGCCTTAATGTTCAGGGACGTAATAGACCGTTGGATTTTAATACCAAGTTAGACCATGAGTTTATCTCATATGCCTTTTTGTGTACTGAAAATGTCAAACGAGATAAGCAAAAAAAAGTACTGTACGTTTCGTACAGTAGAATAATTGGAAAGAAGAATAGATTTTTAATCGTTTTAAATTGATCACTAAATTAATGCTATGTGAGAGTGCAATAAAATAAAGGTACATAATACACCATGTTTTAATGTTCAGGGACGTAATAGACCGTTGGATTTTAATACGAAGTTAGACCTTGAGTTTATCTCATATGCCTTTTTTGTGTACTGAAAATGTCAAACGAGATAAGCAAAAAAAAAATTAAGAGTTGAAGCAGGGTGCGTTTCTCTAAACATCGAATTTTTCTAATTTTTCGAAACTTTTCCAAGGTAAAATTTTTCGTTTGCAGGTTCCTTATCATAAACAATTAACAAACTTTCAAGTGGCATGAAGGAGAAAAAATTACAGATAGATATTCACTTACAAACATTACATGCTCAGGTTATAATTAATACCCTTAGACCAACAAGACTCCTTTTATCAGTAATTATTTTTATTGTTAGGAGACTTAAAGCTCAAAATAAGATTAGGTTAGTAACCATAATTATTCAGCGGTACCTACAAAAATATCTATTAACAAAAATATCTGAATCAGTTATTTATGAAACATAGTACGTCATACAACTTAAATAAAAAATTTTTATAGGAAAAACAAAAAACCGTTTCCAGCAGATTAGATGGTATAAATTATTTTAAATATAAAAATACCAACAATAGGGTTTAAATGAAACATGACAAGAGTAAAATTACACAATTTTTAATCTTAGTTTAAGAATAAATTTTCAAATACATGCTATGACTTAGTATGATTCATAAATAAAGGTAGTTGTTGATATATATATATATATATATATATATTATATATATATTATATATATATATATATTTCACAACGATTCAGACTATCAAAGAGCACAAAGAATTCAATTGATATTCACTTGTATAACTATCTGCCTAACGAAATAAAAATTCTGTCTCCACCACTGTTTAAAAATAGGATCAGAAAGCATTTTTTAACATATTGTTTTTACTCAAAGACAGAATACCTCAATACACCTTTATAACGTATACCCAGTTTGGTCAGAATACTGTCGATTTACTATCTACATATCACATTGTATTATTGCTATTAAAATGTACTAAGTTTTATGTATTAGTTTATTTAGTCATCGATTCGGGAATATTCTTAATTATTTGTACATTTTTGTTACTTCCATATTTCAAAGATTTTTTATGTGACAGTTTAGGTTTGTTTAATTTTAATTCTTCTGCTAATACTTACATATGTATATTACTTTAGCCAATATGATTAAGTTAATTTTAAGTTTACATTATTATATCTTTTATTGTATTTTTTATACGGACTTCAAACTTTATGTAAAGTGGTCAATAAACGTTCTATCTATCTATCTATCTATATATAATCTAAAACAAACAAATAAACTATTAAACGTGAAAAAATAACAAGAAACTATTGCGAAAAAACATTTATGTGCTTTTATAAACTTAAATTACATGTGATGATGAAAGAAATTATTTCCTATTGGCGAGTTGGCCAGTCTTGTAACGTATTGTAGCGAGATTAAATAAAACGAGCGGTTCGAATTTATATAAATATATTTATTTATAACTTTACAGTTCGGTACTCTCTTATCAACTAAACTTAACTCCTAATTTCGTTACATATATACAGTGATGAGTGCTTTATCGCCCGGCATTTTAACGTAAGAGATAGAAAACACAGTTACCTTGTGAAATAAAAAGAGATGAAACTCGTAGAGGTGGGAAATAATCGATAGAAACCTATAATTTACATTACATTGCATTAACACTATCGATAGTCTTACACCTTTAGACGTTAGCTTCCAGCTAAATCACCTCGGTCATAATTATTATTTGTAACGTCGTATGTGTAACGTATTTCAGTGACATTTTTTAATTTCGCATAAAGTAAAAAATGATTGACCACAATAAAGCAAAAATATGAATAAAATAAATTAATTAGTAGTGATTATTTAATCTAAAGTTTTAAATTATTAACCAAAAATAATTTCTATGATTTGAGGAGTTTCATACACTCTTGTCACGGAAATAAACATCAGTCCTTCGTGGATTAGTGGTAAGAATTCGATACTGCGACGCAGACGATTAGAGTTCAAAACCCATATGTGGTTTTCTTTTTTTTTTTAATGATTTGAAATTATGCAGTTGATTTGAATCACTAAACATTTATGTCAGTCGTTACTAGTATTAGAGTGTTTAAAGTTACACATAAATATCTTTTTGAATTTGAATTATTTTGTATTTCAGTTTTATAACATTGGAATAAGAATAAATTGTAAATAATGAGTTTTTCGAAAACTTGTTACCTAATATGTATTATTTTTTCTATTATTTTTTGATTGAGTAAAACAAAAATTTTATCCCTGGTGGGAATTGAACCCCAATCATCTTGACAATAGACCACGTGTCTAATAATTACACCAACTCCACATACAATAAATGTTTCCGGACAGAACATACCTACCTTTAGTTTAGTCAAATATTTCAGTTCAGTTATTTTTATTATTAAATAAACTTAAAGATTTATAATTTAAAATCGCTACTAATTAATGTTTTTTTACTTTAATTCTTAATTTATTTAATCATTTATTCTTCATTCTATCAGAAATTATTAAAATAAAATATTTTCGCGGTCATCCGTATAATTATGACTGAAGTCAAATAGCCACGTCTAAGAACCAGCTTTATCTCATTCTTTCTCATAAAATCTATCTTCTATCCTTTCCGCTATTTTGCCGGGTTTTAAAGCGACTTCTAATACTATAATAACGTCTAAAGGTGTGACACTATCGACGGTGGTAATGTAATGTAATGTAAATTATAGGTTTCTATCGATTATTTCCCACCTTTACGAGTTTCATTTTTTTTTATTTCACAAGGTAACTGTGTTTTCTATCTCTTACGTTAAAAAGCCGGCTGTTAAAGCACTCACCACTGTATACCAAAGTATTATGTTCGAGAATATTCGAAAGTAGTCCCACCTCTAATTCGTTATTTGACGGGTGGAATTTTACAGCGCTCGATATATCGCCGAAACTCTCGGTGCTTCGAGATGCGACCGTTAGGCGGACCACGCTGAATGCATGTTCGTAACACTGCTCCCCTGTTAGATCTGAGCGTCCCGATTAGAAACTCTATCTACAGGCCCAGCATGGCAGAATCTACAGGACTCTCCAGCTCTGCATGAACCCCTCAGAAAGAAATAACAGTCTACTGTCTTTGAAGGACACGATCTCTTTGGATTAATGCAACACACAGTAATTCTTACACCGGTTTCTCGGAAGATCACTTCAAGCATGCTTCTGACAATCTTCCAATCCAGATTATCTAGTGCATGGCCTATCTTGGGTAAACCAAGTTCTTAATGTCGTAATTGCAGACGATTTTCTTCAAATCAGTTAGAGCACACCATATATCCTCGTAGGTTGCCCTGTCTGTATACGACTTCCTGGTCACCATATACAGCAAAGATCGAGAACCATCTTCTAATCTCAGCACTCTTCCAACTTTAGGCTGCTGGTTTTTTAACTCGTCCAAGCGACCAAATTTCTTATAAAATACGGATGAGATTCCTTTAGTCATCTCAAGATCTTGGGCAACACAGTGGGCTAGAGAGACGTTATGCGGAACACTAAAAAGATCCTGCTGAACTTCTGTCGTCACGCCGAATCTAGCACCATTTATCTCTGCGTAATTTGACATAAATTCATTAAAGCTTGGTCGCCGATCATCTTTGATCTCATTTTGAAGGGTTCGGACTTCTTCGATTTCATTTGAGCCAGCATAAGGTGCAAGACGATTTATGTGAACTACTTTTGGTTTATCTTTCGGCAAATTCTTAATTCGGTATATTACGTCATTTATTCTCTTTTTAATTTTATACGGACCCTCCCATTTTCTTTGCAGTTTAGGAGACAAGCCACGACGACGTTGTGGATTATAAAGCCAAACAAGATCACCTACTTCATAGCTTTCATTCTTGCATCGAGAATCATATTGATCTTTCATTCTGTCACTGGCTAACTGGATGTGTTGTTGGGCAAGTTCATGAATGTTGTTCATTCTTAACTTTGGGCGGTCGACATAATCTTCGCTTGCAACATGTTCTTCGGAAGGTCTGCAGCCAAACTCTAGGTCGCAGGGCAAACGAACTTCTTCACGACCTAACATCAGGCAGGTTGGAGTCTGGCCTGTAGTTTAATTCACGGCCGAGCGGTATGCCATTAGGAATAAATAAATGTGCTGACCCAATCTCTTTGATGTTTTGATACAACTTTGGTTCATCCTCTCGACCATTACATCTGATTAAGGATGCAGAGGTGTCGTTCTGGTCTTATTGACACCAATCAATTTACAAACGTTTTGGAAAAGGTTTGACTCAAAGTTTCGCCCTTGGTCGGAGTGGATCTCCAAGGAACCAAATCGGCTAAAGAATTCTTTAACTAGTACCTCTGCAACGGTAGCAGCTTCTTGATTTGGTATCGCGTAGGCCTCAGTCCATTTCGTAAAATAATCCATAGCTACCAGGATATATTTATTTCCATTATTCGTCTCTGGTAGTGGACCTGCAATGTCGATTGCTACTCTTTCCATAGGACTACCAACATTGTACTGTTTCATAGGTGCCCTCTTTTTACCAACTGAACCATTACTGGTTGCACACAGTTCACATTTCCGGCACCATAGAACCGTTCTCGAACCTTTTGCAGAGTCTTCGTAATACCAAAGTGTCCACCTGATGCACCGTCATGTAACTAACGCAATACTTCTGACACTTTAATTTTAGGTACAATCAACTAAAGCTTAGATTCTGTACCATCATCGTTCTCAAAGGTTCTATAAAGAAGATCATCTTTTAGCACTAGGCAATTCCATTGGCTCCAGTAATACTTGACTTCGGGACTACATGCACTAATGTCTTGCCAAGAAGGTCTTTCACTTCGACGCACCCAATCCAATACTCTTTTTATACATGGATCATCTGCTTGAGCGTCTTGTAGCTGTTGAGGCTGCCATTGATCATTAATAACGGTGGTTCGCCTCACGGGGCAAAGTCGTTGTTCTAATTCAAGACAATGAGTACGATTTACACTGTATGGCCGTCTTGACTGAGCATTAGCATTTGAATGACTTTTTCCTGCCCAGTGTTCCATCTGTTCTAGCTTTCTGACTGTTGTAGTATTTTCTTGTAATTTACGACGAATGTGACCTTCGTTGTTACCATTTCAACATCTGGGTTCACGTCTCTTCGGCATCATGTTACGAACTATTTTCCGTACGATTTCCTCCAGACGTTTATCGTTTCGTTCGTCATTCACTTCATAGGTTCGTACTTGATAGCTCCGTGAAACTCGACTAGCTATCTCGTGTTCCAAGGCAATGGCGAGCGCTTCATCTAAAACTTTCGGTCTTGCTAGTCGTAAAGCTTTCTGTAGTTCACTGTCTCTTAACTCATTGACGAAGGTATCTACGGCAATTTCTTCCAAAATGTTGTCTGGTACCTCCGGATAAGCCAACCGCACTATACGAGCAACATCTGCTTCAAACTCTTGCAAATTTTCACTTGCTCGTTGAACTCTTCTTCTTAGTTGCGCCTTGTAGACTTGTTGTAGATGGGCATCTCCGTAACGTTTATCTAGTCGAGTGAACAAGGTCTGGTAACATTTTTCTTGACCCTTAAGAATCGATCCTAGGACATCCGCAGCATCACCTCGTAAAGCAGCAGCCAAGGAAGCAGCCTTTTGTTGTTCTATCCAATGATTGGCTGTCGCAAGAGCTTCAAATTGTCTAAGGTATATGGACCAAGAGGACTTTCCATCAAATTGTGGCAATTTGAATCTCATATGATGTGTCATATCGTCTCTAGGTGATTCTTCTTTCACAACCGAATCTAAAGCTACCGTATTAATTAGTGGTAGCACTTTCGTGTTAGTTATCATGGTCTCTAATTGTTTGATTTTCCCTTCTACGTTGTTTACATTTTTCTGCATCTGATTGAATGTTCTTGATACTTGATACATTTTCGAATGTTTCATCAAATTTTTTGGAAACGTTCTCTAATTTATCATCATTTTTTCTGGAAGATTCTTCAATCATTTGAGACGTTTCATCGAATCTTTTGGAAACAGTCTCGAATTTTCCATAAATTATTTTAGTTAAAACGGCTTCTTCTGCTGACTGGAACTGGAAGGTCTCTGGGTCATCTCCATTCTTGGTGAGAACAGTCTTCAGACGTTCTTGGAGTATCTTCTTTTACCCGCTGCAGTCTTCATCACGTTCTTCTAGTTGCTCACGCAACTGTTTCACTGAAAGTTCTACTAGCAGCATCTTTCATCAGGCACACACGTACTTTTATTTTAAATGTTTTTTCGTACGAAGATCACTACCGAAATACGCGGATGTTCCCGACGAACAATACTTTTCAAAAGTTCAAAAGTCTTTTTTTTTAAGTCACTGCTGCATTAATTTTCAAACCTCACACCTGACACCAACTGTAGCGCTTTTAAATAAAACGAGCGGTTTGAATTTATATAAATATATTTATTTATAATTTTACAGTTCGGTACTCTCTTATCAACTAAACTTAACTCCTAATTTCGTTACATATATATACCAAAGTATTATGTTCGAGAATATTCGAAAGTAGTCCCACCTCTAATTCGTTATTTGACGGGTGGAATTTTACAGCGCTCGATATGTCGCCGAAACTCTCGGTGCTTCGAGATGAGACCGTTAGGCGGGCCACGCTGAATGCATGTTCGTAACAGAATTATAAAATTATTTGTGCTCTTCTAGTATGTACTGAAGTGTCTTCTTTACATCGCCTATCTTCTCATTCATAATGGGACACTCCGATGGATAAGCTTGAGTAGTAACTGGTTGAACTTCATACTGCCCGGGCTTTTTATGGTAAACATACTCCTTATATGCGCCACCAATAAAATTACTATTAGTAACAGTACCTCTTGTGTTTGAGTGACTGATATTTTAAAAGGTTCTTTCCCTTGTGATTTATTAGCAATACATTCAATAGAATTAGTAAGTTTTTGTAGAGAGTAGGTCACCATTTTTGAAAATCAAGAATGTCTGTAGTATGAACTAGTATTAGTTCCATTGCTTCTGTGACATTGTAATAGCAATATGTTCGATGTGAAACACACTTATCTAGACCAAAGTCATGGATGTAATAAATGCTTAACCAGACCAAAGTCTCTATCATTCGGAAGGAATAAATGACCTCTTAACCCATTAGCTGCCATGATCCCCATTTGGGGATTTCGCTTTTTGTACCGTTTGGCAACTACGCATATTATGAAACTCTGTTAGTTTAGGTTATGTTTTGTTCCTTGAACATTCACGTGTGTGGTTTTGTTGGTTTACGATATTTTGGTGGCGTAAATATTGAAATATTTAGCTTTTTGTGAAAATTTGTGGCTGGTAAGTTGACCTTTTTACATACCTATATTTTCATTATTATTTTTTGATAGATAAGTTTTGACAAGAGTTTTTTGTTTATAAAGTGTGGATAGACTAGAGTCTTAAGCATACAAAAAAGATACAGCCACACAAAAAATAATAAAAATGTGGCTGTAGGGTCCTTTTGTGTTCCGATACCCAAATGGGGACCATGGCACATGTAATATTTTTTTCTTTTTTTTTAGATTATGAGTTCCAAACCTTTCCGCTCCTTGAAAGAGCTTGAGGCTTACATAGATGATCCAGAAAATCATGTCTACATTGATGAAAGTGAATATACCCATATCGACATCGTTGAACTTCCACCAGACCGCGTAGACTGCGTGACAGATTCTGAGGATCTAGATGAGGATGTCTTAGGTGATTCCGTTCCCCTAGACCTTCCAGGAGATATTGAGCTTCACGGCCTCACGGATGTTAAAAAGATACCCCAATCTGATCAGCCGCAGCCCAGCTGTTCTACTTCAAAACGGGTAAGATCGAAAACAACTGCCCAAGCGCCCAAGAGATCTAAAATTGCTACCAGTCAACCTCCAGCCTGGAAAAAGGTAGAAAAAGCCAATTTTAGTGTATTAGCTGATCCAAATGAAGCTCAATCGGCATGCGATATCCGTCGGCAAAAAATTAAAGATGAAATTCGCGGTAAATCACCAGCCGAAGTTTTTGAGTTATTCTTTGATGAAGAACTAATGACCTATATTGTTAGGCAAAGTGTGATTTATGCAGCCCAGAACAACAGGCATGAGTTCACTTTTTCTGTAAATTGTCTGAGAAAGTTTCTAGGCATACTCATATTGACTGGATATCATTCTCTCCCACAAGAACAAATGTATTGGTCAGAAGACGAAGATTTAAATGTCCAAATTGTAAGAACATGTATGTCTAGAAATCGCTACCTAGAAATAAAACGAAACATACATTTCAATGACAATTCACTTATACCTGTCAAGCCGGAAGAGCATGATAAGCTCTATAAAATAAGACCCATCATAGACAGGTTCAATAAATTATGCATGAGATTTGGAGTTTTCAGTAGCAACCTGAGTATTGATGAGCAAATGGTGCGGTATTTTGGTCATCATTACCTGAAACAATTTATCAGGGGAAAGCCCATTCGATTTGGTTTCAAACAATGGGCGATGTGCTGCTCAGAGACAGGTTTCTGTTTCGATACCGAGGTATACGAAGGTAAAAAAGCCGATACTGCTGCCAGTGTTAGTCTAGGATCTTCTGTAATCTTGAAAAAAATGGAGGTTATCGAAAATCCCTCTGAGCATTGTTTCTACTTTGATAACTTTTTTACCAGCTATGAACTTATGAGAGAGCTATCTGATAAGAAGGTCTGCGCTTCTGGAACAGTGCGCAGTAACCGAATGGGCCGTTGTCCTTTGACATCTGACAATGAGGTAAAAAAAGAGAAGCGGGGATTTTTTGATTACCGTTTTGACCAAACAAACAATATATTTGCGGTAGTGTGGAAAGACAATAGCTGTGTCAAACTCCTGTCAAATCATGAAGAGGTCCTGCCAATAGCCAAAGTCGCTAGATGGTCGCGAACGGAAAAAAAAGAAATACTTTTGCCTCAGCCCAATGTTATAGCTAAGTACAATAAATATATGGGGGGAGTAGACAAATTAGATTGGAATATCCAAAAATATAGAATTAAAATTAGAGCAAAGCGATGGTATTTCCCCTTATTTACAAACGTTATTGATATGGCTCTAGTAAATGCTCACGCAGTCTACTCTATTGCAAATGGTAGTGTTCCATTACTTGATTTCAGGAGAGCTGTAGCCAAAGCTCTTTTAAGGGTGAATTCACTTTCAGACCCAAAAAAGCTTGGAAGACCATCTTTAAAAATGAAATCTCAAAAACGTGTGCCTGAACCAGTGAGACGAGATCCAGTTGGACATTATCTTGAAAGGACTCCCGAAGGCAAGCAAAGGAAATGTGCGGTCTGCAAATCGAATGTAAGAAAACAGTGTTCTAAATGTAATGTTGGTTTACATGTAGAATGTGTAGTTGCTTGGCATTCAAACTAATTGCTTTTTGTCAATATTTTGTAATAAAAATATACCTTGCACTAACCTTGTACTTATGTTATTATTAAGCATAGTATATGCCATGATCCCCAATTGGGGATCCACGATAAAAAACGTCAAAAAATGACAGATTTTATAAATACATACCAATGGAGTCTATTTTTGTCAAATAATTATACATCAGTATTCAAAAAATCGATATTAGCAAGAAAAGAAAAATTGGCAGTTAATGGGTTAAAGGCAACTTATAAAATTTTCTTTTGAATCGGCCGATATCTGTCAATGCCAAGAGAAAACGTATTATAGAATGATTTTTGTTTGTCCTGCACAATTGTCACTGTACAGATACAAATTTTCATCGCTAGGCAAAGTATAAATATTTAAGTAATCCAATAGGAAGGAGCAAACTTCATTTTGTCCTTTCTCAGCAAGGCCTTTATGGTATAGGTAAAATATAGCAGTTCCATCAGCAACATTATGAATTGACAATGAAAGCACGAATAATTACTTAAAATACCTGGATAGAAATGTATGGAAGTGAAATATTCTGTATATAGTCGAATGTTAAACGAAGTGATGTGCCCTTACTAGCTTTACATTTTTGCTGTATCCCTTATAAATTATTTGTAAAATTTGTTACTTCGTTTTTTTGTGGACAAGCAATTCGACAGCAGACACACGTTTGTTGCAACACTGCAACACATTTTGCAGTCAGGTTAAGTATTGTGTTTTAACGTTGGTCTTTCACATTCACAGTACGTTTCCTGCGAAAGTTAAACCTTTCTTTGAAAAATTTGTAATAAAATGAATATCCTATTTTTGTATCAGGGTACCCAGTTTTAAAAAGGACTCTCTCTTATCTTAAGGAGTTTTTCCTAAAAGTAGTAAATTTTGTAAGCGATTAATTTTGATTGACGTTACGTCATAAAAGCTTTTAAACGCTTTCTTCCAGAATATTATTTTACGTTCTCCAAATGAACGGTATAAACAAATAAACTGGTTCTCTCTTTAAGTAATCTTCTTCTCTTGTTTTCTAATTTTGTTGGTCTCCGATTTTTTATAGGTATGGCCTCGATTAGACTCTGTAGGTAAAATATCTTGTTCGTTTTTGGTCTTTAAAGAATATATTTTCTTTAAAATGCTTTGACGCTGTTCTTCACAACTTGCCTTGTATATTAGTTACAACTATTTACCTGCACGGTTTTCCGGTTTTTCGTGTACATACTATATTGCCTTTTTAATTAACATACTCTGCTCTAGAGAGTATTGTATTTTTAATTATATTGATTTTATACTCGTCAGTGTGTAGTACACCTTTTCTCTTCTTCCGTTTAACACTTTCATACTAAAATACGAATGTAAAGCAACACTAACGCTTTAGCAACGACAGAGGACAAATAAACAAAAGTTAGATTAGAGGTTGTATGTATTCTGTCAAATTGGTAGATGCACTTTTATTTGTGAAACATATTAGGTCGGCGACTTAATATCTTTCATAAATAAACTAAGTGAAATACGTTTTGTTAGTGAGGGATTTGTAATAGTACTTAATATGTTTCATCAGCAAATGATGTGCCTATGTGTAAAACATTGGTTTTCTGTGAGTATTATTAATAACAAAGATGGTATTAAGGGTAAGACATTTGACGTTGAACTTTCGGTTCCATATATAATCGAAAGTAGGGTAAAATAAGAGGTTGACTGGACATCTTTTGAAAACAATTTTTGTATCTTATTACTGCTTGGTTCACAATACACCCTTGTTTTTAAAGTTAAGTTACCGTGTATAGGAATAGGGAGATGATTAGTGATGTTAACCTTCCTAGTAGGTTAACTGGAACATGCAAGCAGACTAACTGCAGAGTATGATATACAAAAAAAAATGAGTAAATAAAAAACAAAATTATTTTCACGACTCTTTATTTAACAAATATAAAGTAAAATCAAATTCATCAAATTTTATGTCAAAACAAATAACGTTAGCAAACCTGGCACTGCTACTTTTTATTGGCAGAGACAGTTTGTAAATATTATCACCATTACGAAGAAAACCGGGATCGCTTACTAAGTAATCTTGTATTTGATTATGACGTTTCATAAAACTAAGATCATAGCCGTTTTACCAATTGTCGTCTATGTGAACCACATAATGCCTTCTTCTTCTTCCAATGGCGCTACAGCCCAAATTGAGCCTTGGCCTCCTGTAACTTCTGCCTCCAACAAAGGCGATCCCGCGCCACTCGTCTCCAAGCCCTGACGTTTAATAAGTTGTGCGCATCTGCTGTGACTTCGTTCTCCCATCTATTACGTGGTCTTCCCTTTGGTCTTCTGCCCTGCATTTTACCATCCAAGGCCTTTCTCGGCAATCTGTCGGCATCCATCCGTACCACATGACCAGCCCATCGAAGCCTTTGTACTCTAGCGAACTCTGCAATAGGTGCTTCTTTGAACAGTTGGTAGAGTTCATGGTTATATCTAGATCTCCACATCCCATTTTGAGTGATGGGTCCAAAGATCTTCCTTAGGATTTTTCTTTCGAAAACCTCTAATCTTCGTTTAGTGCTTTCTGTCAGAACCCATGTCTCGCATCCATAGCATACTATCGGTCTGATGATAGTTTTATAGACCTTAAGTTTCGATTTTCGATGTACCCTCTTGGAGCGGAATATGTTAATCAGGGAAAAATAGGCTTTATTTCCCTTCATTATTCTCTTCTGAATTTCGGCCTCTTCTGTTCCCTCCGTATTCATTTCGACTCCCAGATAAGGTAAAACTCTTCACTGTTTCAATGTCATCCTCTACTTTGATTTGATTTCTTGTTCGCTTTGTCCGCGTCTGTGTTAGTATTTTTGTCTTCTGTGCATTTATTTCAAGTCCAATCTCCTTGGCCGTTTTTTTCAGCTGCGAATATGTTTCTGCTGCATCATCCACTCTGCGGGACATGAGGTTAATGTCATCCGCATATGCGGCGAGCTGGACAGATTTGTTTGTTAGGAGATTGGCTCTTCCGACATTCAGCTTTCTGATGACATATTCAAGGGCCAGATTAAACAGTGTTGGAGCTAGTCCATCACCTTGTTTCAGCCCTTGAACTATTTCGAAGCTGTCAGTTAATTCGTACTGTATGCGTACAGTTGCTATTGTGGAGTCCATCGTTGCTTTTACTTCTTCTTCTAGTTCCATGACCGTTATCGATCGTTGGATATCATGTTGGCTACCATATTCGCTATCGTGACTTTATTGACAGCAGCTCTAAATAACGATGTAGTTGATTTTCCATACCATTGCCTTAGATTTTTCAGCCATGATGTTCTTCTTCTACCAGGACCACGATTACCTTGGATCTTTCCCTGAATGATCAGATGTAAAAGATCATATTTTTCAGGGTGTCTCATAATATGACCGAAGTATTCCAGCTTGCGTTTCTTTATTATATTGACCAGTTGTGTTGTTTGGTTCAGCCGTCTAAGGACCTCCTCATTTCTAACTCTGTCGACCCAGCTTATTTTCAGTAGTCGTCTGTATACCCACATCTCAAAGGCTGTCAAGCGTTTAAGCATAGCCTCAGTTAGGGTCCACGCTTCTACTCCATACAGCAGGACAGGAAAGATGTATTGGAAAGATGTATTATAAAAGTGATTGCTTTTACTAGTCGGATATATTTCGAGGGAATATTGAAGCTTTCCATGATGTTATATAACCGGCTTTTATTTATGGAGTCATAAGCCTGTTTGAAGTCGACAAATATATTGTGAACATCAATATCGTGTTCCCAAGCTTTATTAAGGATTTGCTTTACTGTAAAAAGCTGATCTATTGTCGACCTGCCTTGTTGAAAACCGGTCTGGTATTCGCCGATAATATTTTCACATAATGCCTACAGGATGCATTAGTAGAGCCATAAAATTTTGCAATAGCATATTGCCCTTTTAAAACTTTAGGTGGATTGGTTTCTACATGTTGAAAATTTTTTGGTGAATCGAAACTTTCTTGGTAACTGACACCTTCATTAGTGGAAGATGTACTGAATACACGTTTTTGATAGCCTGTCCTTTACTTTTATTTATTTTAATTTTTGTATTGACCTTTTCTCCTCGAATCCAATTTTTTGACATCCAGTAAGTAAAAGAGAACATCTGCATTATTGCTGTATTTATAGTAAATTTTAAATGGATTTATTTTCTTGTGTTGCAACCACTGAATCGGTAACCATTGGACGTTTGATTTTTGTGTATCAAGTTTGCGATTTGTGATATTTCTTTCTAACGTCTTAGTAGAATAAAAATCGTTTTCTGTCATCTTTATTACCGTAAAATGTGCTTTATTTCGTGCATGTGCTACTACCTTTATCCAGTCGTCAGGTACGTAGATACCTATCTTCAAAAAAAAATTTGCTTACTTATTACTCCGAAATCTTGGTCACAGGCAACGATCAACATTTTCCACCACAATATCAGGATGTGACACAATAAAATCGCAAAGGACAGTCATTTTAATGTTACGGTTCTGCCCTCCGCATTGATCGGAATATAGTATTACATTTTTTGTTGTGGCAACATTTTTAAAATAATGCATTAAACAGGATCCTATTTCTTGAGGTCTTCGTGATGCTTGTGTCTCGTTCCAAATATACATATGAGCATTATTAGTAGCTAAATTATGGACTCCCAAGACGTGAGTCCACAACTGGCGTTTATAGTTGTACCGATAATATAAAATTTGGACAACGTTGAAAACCACCGCTATTCACCGCGGCTTCAACGAAAGTGATTAAATTATATTTAAAATTCGTTCACATAACTTGAAATAAACAAAACACTTCGGAAATTAAAACGTAGATTATTAATTTGAAAACGCAGTATATCGGGCGGCTTAAATCAAAGAACTATCGACAGGAAAATACGCAGCTGCGAAATAAACAACACTAAAAATACTCTATTTTTCTCAAACCTATATGAGGGGATTTCAATATATTACATTATACTAGGGGACGTTAATATACACCAAAAAACTCAATGAATTTGTAAATGCTACATAGTAAGAAATTCCAGTGCTGATAACTGGTGTGAGCAACGTTCGCATCAAGTTAAATGTTGCAAACAAAATCAATGATTTTGTTTTACATACTCTGCATCTTGTTTCATACCACATCTAGCACGGTCTGCTTTTCATTGGTGAACCTCTGGTATTACTTCAAATTCACGTTTTTCTGCTTGAACTATTGAGAAGTTCATTGTATTGTTATACAAATCATATTTTTTGCACGAATACGTAGGTAGGTACCGTGTACCATAGCGCATCTTCAAGCGCACAGAGAGGATACGATTAAAAAGAAAGGGACTGCACTACACCATCTAACTTCCACCTTAACACAAACATCTATTTACTAGAATGATTTACTAGCAGTCAAAACCGGTCTATCCTACAAAGAGGATGGTTCGCCCACTCTTGCATTATTTTACGTATTTATGTATTGAACAATTTTGATCTATTCCACAACTTCGTCGGTTAGCCCATTCGTGTTTTCAATTTTTTGTTTTTTTCTATAATGCAAAATAACCTTACTTTAGATATTTATGTTATAATATACGGAAATGTTGGTTAGACCGGTTTTGCTTTAACACTTTAGGTCGTTACAACTGATTGCAATCTATAACTCAATTATCAAAAAAATGTTAGTTAGCCCACTCGTGCTCTCATAGCCTCTACTAAACTTTTTCTGCACTTTTCTAACACTTTTTTGCAAGCATAGTTTAATGTTTCTGAACTATTGGACCTATTGTTCGTCGTTCGTATTCTTTTACTTTTAATTTTCTCAAACAAAAAAAAATTAATGAAAACAATAAATAATAGCCAGTAAATATTAAGAAAAAGCGCATACGAACGATTTTTTTGCTGGGCCAATTTGTTTACTGTTGACCTGAAACTAATAAATTTAAATATGGACTCGCACATGAATGATTTACTATTATAGTCTGTCCCAAACCCTTCTTTCAGTGCGTCACTAATTGTGACGCCATATAGGATCTTAAGAATGTCGAAAATTATTGCATGACATTTTAGTTAAATCTGACAGTTGCATTATCGTAATCGGCTAAATGTGAAAAGGTTATTTTTTTTAAATAAATAGTCTTTGTTCTTTCTTAGTATATCTCGGCATATTTAAAATATTTTTATGACAATAAATACAAAATTACATTTTCACAGTAAAATGTCTGAAAATACTAACCTGGACTGACAATTATCATTTTATCCGTTGACATTGTGAAAGTACTGTCACGTTCGAAATAATCTGCGTCAAATTATATTTATGCGCATCATTGATTGGATATCTATTTAGCGTATTTTAAACTCCAACCAATTATACATCCGTAAGTAGAATTCGCTTTAATATGCAAATTAATATGCAAATACCCGTGAACGATACATAATTTTTTAAGTTTTATGTATAATAATCACAGACTCACTTTTCTGTCATTTCTAGCATAATGCGTTAGAAAGAATTCGATTACCTAGGACGCACTTAAAGAAATGTTTGGGACGGACTGTAGATGTATTGCTTCTCAAAAAAACAAAAGATTGTTTATGTGCGTAGTGCCTTATGGTAGGTTAACTAAACAGATATGTTCATCTAACCTCACACGGTGGGTATTCAATTAACCCTACTAGGTAATAAAGATAATAAATAATATAAGTTTTTAGAACAACGCCAGATATACTAACTTAAATTATTGGAATAAATGGTTCATACTACCTCAAAAACTATGTAAAATACAACTGGCTAAATTATGTTTTAATCTACCTAAAAATAAGAATTTTCACAGAGCGATAAATTTACTTGCATCCATTAAAAACCATGTTAATTTTATTAACAACTCTCTGTCATTTCTATAGAAATCTTTATTAGCCAGAATAAGTGGCTGCTAGAATCTGCTTTCAACTACAAGTACATGGCACTGATTCTCTCTAACAGACGTCAGGTATATACATTGAAGTATTTAATTAACTTGCCTCTTACCTGTTCAGTTCACGGTTTATACACTTACAACAGTTTCCGACTACAACTAACCGATGAACAGCACAGTAATTTGAATCGTAACATGTTTAATCGGCGTCTTTATGTCATATATATATATATATATATATATATATATATATATATATATATATATATATATATATATATATATTTATGTTTATATATATATATATATATATATATTTATGTTTATATATATATATATATATATATATATATATATATATTTATATTTATGTTTAGTGGATTATATTACCTAACTATGAAAAACTGTTGATATGTAGGTAGTTTGGTAATTAAAATTAATCAGCACCGGTTGTTTACGATTATCTAACGGTTTATGGAAGATCTATGGAAATTCTACTCTAAACCATTAATACTAAGCTCTACTCTACTATAAGCTGGTAATTCATTTAATTGATAAAAAAATTAACTAGTTTATTGTATCTTCTATAAATATAAACATACACCATATAATTAATATTTTTTATTTTTTTAATATTTTTCCCTGATTGATTATTAATGTCTTTATCTTGTTTTCTGTTGGTACTGATAACCTAGCTTTTGAAGCCTTTATTAAAATACTTGATCCACATGAATATCCCTTTTCTGCAGTATATTTTTACGAGACAAAGGGGTATATCCAAACAATGACTGGAAACATTCTCTGCAGTCCAATGTAAAATTTTCTTACTCCGATTTAGATTTTTACCATGAAAATTTTTTAAATATTTTTTCATCGTCATTACTTGGTCTACCTATTTTGATGATGCACTTATGACTCCACCAAATGATAAATATTGTACCCAAGATGGTACAGAATAATTATGAACATTTATATTTTGTTCCTCATAGGTATGTCTTTTTAAATTTGGGAAGTAATTTTTATATTTAAATGCTATGAAACCAGCAATAACCCATCTGTTTCGGTTTCATTTGTTAAATTAGCTGGAATTTGTGACAAGTCTAACCTACTGCTACTTTGACTTTGCAGGTCCGCGAACACAGTATCAACACTTGGAACCTTCAGGTGGGTACTTCAGGTCACATATTTATCTTCGCTTGTTTAAAAGCTTTTGCAACGATATATTCTTTATTTTCTTGATCATCATAATAAGAAACATTAGCACTTCTTTGCAAAATGCTTGAATTTTTTCTAGTATTATCATTCGTACTTTGTAAAGAGTATTTAGAGATGACTGATCGTCATGCAATCCATCCCTTGTTCTCAACTAAAGATGCAAAATAATTAAACATTAATAGCTTAAAAAGGATAACAAAAGTATTTTTACCTGTGAGAAAAAGTTTTCCAGGCAATTTTGGTTTAATGTCTGTACTTATCAATAAATAAAAAATTTTGTATTTCTCTTTTAAGTCAGAAAGTACCGACTGAATAAATTTGGAGAATATTATAATATTATAATCTATTTGGAAAATTTGTATGAATTTTTCCCAATGCACACCAATTTAATAACAGTATCAATTATTACAAGAGCCAATAACCTATTGTATTCTTGAAAAAGGTCCATTCCATAAGGTCCCTTAAATGTAGATGTTGTAAAAACAACCTATATAATATTGTAATCATATAGTTATTTTATCAAATTGTGCTCTCAGGTTGTCAGCTATCGTGTTAACGTGTGTGCGACTGATTTCCTAAATCAAGGACCCGCCCTCCCCTCGTTATATAACTTAGGAAAGCCAGTACCAATTTGCCTCTCGGCAAGTGTAGGCCGGGTGTGTGTGATCCCGAAAAATACGTAAGCCGCGGATGCGCTATCGTGAGCCGGTGTTTTCAGTGTTTTGTGTTAACGTATATAGTTGGTCTCTCTCGATTTTATCATTTCATGTATATCTGTTACCATGGGCGGATCTAGGGGGGGCACAGGGGGCACGTGCCCCCCCAAGCCCTCATAAGGTTTTTTTTTACCGATAAAATAACACTTACAATATTTTAGCTACCTTACTGCAAGTAGCTAATAATATCCAAACAGATACATTATTAACGTAAATTCTTGCTACAATAAATCACCACCACTGCTCTAGGGTGAGTCGTGAGTCAGCCGCGAGCTGCCTGCCCCAGCTGACTTGACAAGTCCAAGGTTAAAGCCTAAATCGTGTTTCGGCCGGCTTTCTACAGTCGTGGAAATATGAGCAACAGCGCAAGTCAACTGCGCGGAAGCAATCGATATTTTTCGTTCGACCGTTAGTAGTTAGTAGTTGTGTCACTTAAGTCGAGTGAGCTGGAAATACTCATCCGATCTGCCCAACATAACAGTGTTGCTCCAGCTTATTTGCACACTACCTGTGACCAGTAGTACTGCTGAACGATCGTTTTCTACTCTCCGCAGATTAAAAACCTACTTAAGGTCTACCATGACGGAGGAACGACTTAATGGGCTGGCAAGTTTGCACATACACCAGGAAATAGCTTCCAGTTTAGATCCAGATGAAGTGTTGAAACTTTTTGCAAGGAAGCACAAGCGGAAGTTGTCTTTTTCATTAAATTGAACATTTAGTAAATGAATTCCTTATTCATTAAACATGTTTTTACTTTACAGTTTTAATTATTTCAGTTGTTCTTTTTATGTATTTCTTGGTTTTAACAACTGTCCAATCCTGTATATATATTTAACTACATTAATACTTAATAGGCCTATGTAAATAGACTTACCTATTAACTAAAACGGTGTTTTTTTATTTACTGTACCTATAAACAATTTTCATAACGTTATTTTAGACACTAATTGTATTTCAGTTTTTTTGGTCATATAACTTAATTAGTTTAGTAATTGAAAAAATTAAAGTATCACCTAGGTTTATTTCAACATCGAAAAAAGGATAGTGCATTTAAACTACTCTGTTTTAGGCCCTGCTCCAAAGAAACTAAACTTCATAAACCCATTAAAAAACACGAATTTAAGAAAAATGAAGTTGCACTTTTTGAACAAAAATGTGCTAAAAACGTTGTTTTCAGAGGCTTAAATTCCAAAAAATTTTCCCGAATTTCCCGAACCTTCCTCTTTCTGGGGGGTTACCCCCCAGACCCCCCAATGGTGCCCCCCCCAAACATAAATCCTGGATCCGCCCCTGTCTGTTACTGCCTCCCCGCACTCACTGTAAAGCTAATATTTGTATAACTCTTTATGTAACTATCAGAATTGCGATAATTGTCAATGTTTGAACCAGTCCTTAAGTCTGTTGTGTAAATAAATCGAAGGAAAATACCTCTTAATTGTTTTATTGGTTCAGTGGTCCTTAATAAATATTTTGAAGCAATTAGGTGTTCAAATACGCCTCTCTTAAATGTGGATAGTTTGGCAACAAAGTTTACCCTTGCCAACAGTAGATGTAGCAGATCTCTGATCGCAGCTTAAAAATATTGTTTTAAGACTGCTGCAGTTGTATGAAATAGTAATTTTGCAGCAAGTACGACATTTTGTCTTCATATTTTTTTACCTCTAAATGATGTGAAGTCAGCTTATATATGGATTTTATTTCTGTTGTTGCAGCTTCAATTAGTTCTTAAAAAAAATATTTTTTCAATACACTTTTATCTTCAGATTTAAATCCTGTGTTGTTTAAACAGTTTTTTGTTATTTTTAGGAGATGGGGAGCATCAGCAAACATGTAGATATTTGTTGTTGTGACTGGAAATGTAAAATGCGTAATGTTAACTGAAATATTCAGTTTTTCCAAAGTCCTTGATTACGTTTCCTGCAATCAGACATGCATACAACTACATTTTATTTTACACTGTGCAACTTAGTAATTATTTACTTGTATCAAAGAAAATGTAGATTGGTTGCTACCATTTATCAAAAAGTCTTTTGACCATCACTACTTTCAAGTACCAATTCGGGCCAACAACTTCGTAGTCTTTTTGGTCACATTGTCACTGCCCACAGGCTTTTATTTTATTATATGACAAGACGCTACTCTTTGTAGTCCAGTTTTTGATTTTCTAGCAATTATACATTACCAGAAGCACATCTTGTAGGAAACTAGATCTAAGATTAATGTGTGCAGCCTATTTTTGTTAAGTTGGTATTCGAGGTAATGGATATTTAAGGGTATTCCTGAGATATAAGTAACATCTTTACTAAAATATCTTCTTGTAAAAGCTTTTGAATTTTCTTTTCTTAACCAATATGCATTATTTTTTGTTTCACAATAATTTTAAATTCTTTTTTAATAAATATATGACCAAAGTATTTTAAAATATTTTTCTTACTATTAATGTATTTTTCTTTGATTATTTTATTAAATGCTATAGTAGTACACAGTTCTGGTTTATTCTGTTCTAGTTGCTCCTTCAATTTCAAACTATTTAATAAATTTTCTCATTCTTTGCTAGTACCGCATACATCAAACAAAAAAAATTGAGAAGGCGTAGGACACAGTTGCTAGACAAGAGCTATTTAAATGTATGAGAGACAAATGGGTTCCTCAAAAGGTACGTAAGGCTCTTGGAAGTGTACGTCAAAGTAAGGACATCTATAGGACTGACCAAAAGTTTTTAAGTAACGGTTGATTTACATTAAGGCTCTTCTTATGGATGTACGAACAGAACAAGTAAGGGAGGAAGCTCCTTTGTCAATACTGTTTTGCTAATGGTATCGTGTTAGTAGAGGACAACAAAGAAATAATAAAAGAGAAGTTAAAGTGTTGATGAAGAACTATTAAAGAGGGAGGATTTAAAGTTAGCAGGTCGAAAAAGGAATATATTTGGTTGGAAGGAAGAGGATTGCTTGGAGAAAAGATGGGGCAAGTAAAAGAATTTAAATACTTTGGCTCCTACAAAACGAAAAATTGACATAAGATCCAGAAATTTCCAGCAGGATACAGGCTGGTTTGTTTAATTGGAAGCGAATGAGTGGAGTACTTTTTAATCGAAAAATTGGGAAGGGCTACAGGGAAAGAAAGTGTGTGGTGGACCCACTTTAATGTATGGTGGTAAAGTGTGGCATGTAAGGAAGATCCAGGAGTAAAAGATAAAGGTAGCTAAAATTAAAATATAACGGTGGATGTTGGGTAAGACTAGAAACAGCAGTATGAGAAACAGGTTGATCAAGACAAAAGCTGGGGTAACTACAGTTTCCACAAACATTTAAGAAAAAAGACTGCAATGGTTTGGTCATGTCAGATGTAGATATGAAAACTATGTAAGATAAAGGATAGATCTGTTAAAAGTTGATGAAAGAAGAGTTAGAAACAAACTGAGAAGAAGATGGAAGGTCTATGTGGTGGCAGAGGACTTGAGAGATAAAAGTTTAGATAAAGAAGACCCGAAGGACTAACGAATGGCGAAGAAGTATAAGGAACAGCGACCTGTTAAAAGTAGAAACGCTAAGGAAGAAAAAGATGAAGATGTATTGCAAATTAATAAATTAAAAATTTAAACATATCTTGATAAACTACTGAATAAAATTAATTTTTTTCTTTTAAATCCTTACATTATATACCTGTATTTAATAGGTACCCAATGAAAACTTTTATTTGGAACAGATTTATTAACAATAAAACTTTTTATATTTTTATTTATAAGTATTGTTGATCGTTAGAAAATAATTGTACTTTGCTTACTCAGAAAATAGTTCTTTATTAGCGGCATAATATTACTTTTCTTTTTGTAAGATATATATTTGATAATAATATGTTCCAAGTGATTATGGTGGATGTCCCAAATTAGTTAATTAGAAGCACGTTCATTCTTAAATAAATATTAATGTGTTAGATAATAGTATATTACATAACGAGAGTTGTGAGAGTAGTTTTAGTAAAGAGTAAAAGAGGATAAAATGGATAATTTACTAAATGAATTTAATAACTTTCACCAAAAACTAAAATTCACATTAGAAATTGAAAAAAATTATTAAATTAATTTTCTGGACCTGGCTTGCATAGAGAAAACAGCACTATAACCACTTCATGGTACACCAAAAACACCTGGTCGTCGAGATATCTGAATTTCAACTCTCATCATCCCCTGTCTCAAAAGAAATCAGTAGTTATCGGACTCGCTGATAGAGCTATTAGATTATCCGATCCTATCAATAGACCTCAGGCCATTAAAAAAGCAAAAACAGCACTAACACTTAATTCATACCCACACCACCTTATCGATAACACTTTCAAATCGCGACTGCATAAATTTTACAATAACAATAATAACAATGAAACCAACACGGTAAAGAAAAACTATATGTCTCTCCCCTATATAAAAGGATTATCAGAACAAATTGCAAATCTTCTGTCTAAACATAATATTACGGTTGCTCATAAAGGTCACAATCTTTTGAAAAGGAATTTTACAAGATTGAAAACAAAAACCCCTCTATTAAAAAGATCGCATGTTGTATATGAAATTCCCTGCTCGAATTGTGATGGAGTTTATATTGGACAAACCAGTCAGCTACTTAATTCAAGAATACGTTCGCACAAATATGACAAAAAAACTTAACCGCCCTCACAAAACATGAAAACGAAAAAAACATAAATTTGATTTTGAGAAAACCAAGATTCTAAAAAGTGAATCCAACAGGAAAAAGAGAGAGCTTCTAGAGTCTATACAAATAAAAAAAAATAATAGCGCAATAAATTATGAACAAAATATATTTTAGCTTAATTTAAAAACACATAAAAAGTCAATCTCAGAACGCCTATGATGTTAAAATAACTGATTGTTTAAACGATAAACTAACATCAATAAATAACACATTAGATTTAAAATACATTTTACTTGTAGTGACTTAGTGGGTATGTCCTATGTTTTAATATTATTTTAATTGTGACGTCTAATTGTTAATACCTAATATTTACATGCTTGGTAAGTCAAGTTTATTTTTTAAACCGTATTATGTCTGTCATAATAAAATGTTTTTTTTTAGTCAATATATATTCTTGAAAAAGGCATGGATTTCCTGCCGAAACGTCGGAAAAAATATATAAAAATGTCTTAGTATCAAACTAAATTTTTTTTTATGAACCTAATCCCAAGAGAATCCACTAAAATATATATATATATATATATATATATATATATATTATCTACTATTTGGATGCAAAGTAAATGCATCATAACAGATACTGACACGTAATGACTAACACGTAATAAAAAAATTACGCTTCAGTTTTATAAAAATGTGTAATATCACATAAGCCTCGTAAGTCAGTTGGCCGAGTTACCATAGAAACGAATTAACAGACGTTATTTTGACAGATTAAAAATTATTAATCTGTCAGTGTAAATATTCGCTCCGTGCGTGACTGATGCGACACCTACCGCCTTCATCTGACAATTTTGGAGTCCCCATTTTCAGGTTAAATATATGACATATGTTTGACATTGTTAAATACATGCGAAATTGACAATTATGAATAAATTAGTTTTTTAACTATATTTTTTCAGTTTATGTACAAAATAAATGTAGTATTAAAAACTGAGTTTCTCCAAATTCATCATAATATATCTTTTCAACTCCAAACGGAAAAGAAAGGGAAAAATCTAGTACTGGCAAATCAAGTTTTTCACGCAAAAGAGCATATAATTAAGAACAATAATAGTAAAAGTTATGATATAAAAGCTAAAGTCATCTGCAGTTAGATTGAAGCCTTATGAAATATCATTCAAGGTAAATTATTTAAATTTTTCCTATTTCAATTGCACAAAAATGAAATTATGTGATATTTACTTTTTCATATTAATAGCACGAATTCATCTTTTTCTTTTCCCTAATTTATATGTAATCTTTGGGAACCTATAAAAACTACACTCACTGTTTTGCTATTATTAGCAGAATTAAATACGCAACATGTATTTGCACACATTTTTGATAAAACTTATGCCTAAAAATATTTTGTCCAATATTCCAATTTTGTCATATTTCGCCGCTACGCACGCTGGCATCGTTTCAATGTACCCCTACCATGGTCACGCACGGAGCGAATAGTGGTAATTTAATTTTTATTTTTATAAACGAAAATAATCATAGAAAAAGTATAGTACACAACTTAAGTTGTAAGCTTATTACATACTTGTAAAATTACTGCGCTGGCCGTTATGCGGCTCGCGCGTAACTTTTTTACTCGCATGTAATAAGCTTCTTACAACTCTCGTTATGTAATATACTAATTCTATTTCAAGGCAATTTATTACAAATTAATTCTTCAACAAAGTTATCAAAGCCAGTTTTAACTCAGTATTTTGTAAACTTTATTTCTACTTAAGGCCAGTTGGTGTGCGAGTAGTTTACTATTATGTTAAATTAAATATTTCATTTTTATTAAGCTTGAGGTCTTTATTGTAAAACAGTAACTTTTTCTCAGATAAAATACGGCGTGAACTACCAGACTCGATTTTATCATTGCCATTTTGTATTCTTATTTAACAAATACTGAGGTAATACTTGCCTAATTGTGTAAATCGGTCAATATTATAATCCTTTCTTGATTATTATGTACGAACGGGTAATTTTTCTTTTTGAGATTTGTTTTAGGTGACACAATTCTTCTTTTCTGAAGGTATTTCTTTATAAAATTCTTAATTGTTCTTCATATCAGTTCTTCATCTCAAACTAAACAGTAGAAAATCATAATTAATTTTTTTAAACATTAAATTTTAAAGGTTTTAAAAGCATGTTATAAGTTTCACGGGGAAGTTGAGTGTATGTTAAATAGGTATACATATGATAGACATATATTTAATTTTATTTTCAAGATCATTCTAAAATATCACAATAATGTTGATTTTTGTTATATGAAGTCGATTGTAGTCAAGTCACAAAAAATTGAATTCAATTGTACAATATCAACTTTATCATCGAACCAGGCATACGAGTCGACGTTATATGCGAATGTCAAATAATTTCCTTACGGAGCCGGGACAAGCGACAAGGCGCATGAAAAATATAACAATTTCATCTCACATGTCAAATCCCACTCCACTTCTAGATGTCGCAGTCGCTTAGTTCGTCAACAGATTTTAAATACAATAAGGGTAGCGATGAAAACTGAAAATGACTAATGATGTTCAAAAATAAAAAAATTGGTATAAATAGTGATGCATTTATGCTTGTGATTTATTCAGATATGACCTGTTTTACACCGAAGAAATATATTAAAATTTGAGAATAAATCATTTATATTTGTCTAATTAAGTTTGTACTCTGAAGTTATCATTAATTAAATCTTTAATTTTATGTATTTACCTAAAAACGTTTATAAATCGCATATAATTTTGTTATTGCAGATGTTTGACACTGATATTAGTAGTTTTATAAATTATTGGGTGTTATTTTGTATAGTAAGTAATTTACCAATAAAACACTAAAAAATTTTGAACATTTGAAAAGTTTTGAACAATTCCATAAAGTTTATTATAATGTACGTAAGTAGAACCTGTTGTTCTATTACCAAAAGCTCTTTTATCTTCTACTATTTATAAGTTTGTTAAAAGTTCTACCACGTTTATCGATATAAGTTTTCGGCAGTCGTCACATTTAAGTTTTGTATACACCTCTGTGCAAGTGCTTTTTCTCTTGGTTTTATTACACTTATCACACTTTTTTCAAAGCCACGTTTTCGATCTTATGCATATAGGAATCTTACAAAACTTAACTAATTTTAATAATAATTCTATTTCACACAATGACGGTATTAGATTTTCATTCGATACAGAGCAGCAACAAGCCGCATGTACGTATTTAGACCTCTTTAGCTCTCCTCAGTACGGTACAGCTACTACTCCGTATCGAACCAAAATATTTTCCCGTCGCAGACCATAGTTATTAAAAATAACTATGTACAGACGTAACTACGCCACATAAGAACAAAAAGAGAAATCATACGATTTCTACCTGGCGAAATCGAATTCCAATATCAGCCACCGTGCTTCCTAAAACTTGCGAAGCAAACAGCTTGATGAATAAATCGGCAAGGGAATCTAAAATTGCATTCCAAATGCCGTTCATCATGGCCAATATTCGTAGTGAATTCGATTTCTGGTACTCCAAACGAAGTAAAGAAATAAAACACAATGACGGTATTTGATTTTTATTGGATACAGAGCAGCGACAAGCCGCATATACGTATTTCGACCTCTTTACCTATACCGTACTGAGGAGACCTAACTACTGGCGTAGTTACGTCTGTACATAGTTATTTTTAATAATTTAGGAGTTAATGATGGTATATTTAGTATATTTTGTATATTTAATACAAACACTAAAGGTTATTGACAATATAAAAATAGCAACAAAGAACATCAAAACCATTTCATCTTTATATTCCAAAACTAAATATCCTATAGACAAATTAGATCAAACAAATGTAGTATACAGCATTGTTTGTACTCAGTGTGAAGCTGAGTATATTGGTGAGACTGGAAGAAATCTCTCAAATCGCATTATTTCTCACAAGAGTGATTGCAGAATTAAGAAACCATCTTGTGCTTTGGCATAGCATGTAATAGACAAAGACCATATTATGGATTTTGATCATATTAAAATTTTATGTAGTGAAAGTAATAAATTTAAAAGAACTTTTTTGGAAATGGTTTGTATTAGCAAAAGTGATAATAATTTAAACAAAAGGTAAGAAATTCAAAATCTAAGCAAAATTTATAATTATATTTTTTCTATGTAATTTATATATGCAGTCAGTAAAATATCACATTTTGAATTTTCCATGTATTTGTTACATTTTTTCGGGCATCTATCAATGGTGAATAAATCTTGTTCTTTTTTGTTACTTAACAAAGAAGAATTTTTTAAACAAAATTTTATTTTTGACACTATGTCAAAAATAAAAATTTTTAAGTTAGTATTTATGACATTTAGGCTGGTTTGTAGCTATTCAATTTTTGTTTACAAATTCAATTGTTTTTGTTAAGAAACTATCAAAATTTTTCAGAGAAACATTTATTAGAATAGGACATTTTTTTATTAATATTTTTGTAATTATTATGTAAGCAGCAGTTGTATATAACAAACTAATTTTATTTGGTGAGTTAACAAAAAATTTTTTATTTCTAGTTCAACTTTGTAAGATATTTTGTATTTTTTAGAAGCTCTTAATAATAACTGTAATCACAATTGAAAGCTCGAGTAAAAAATAGTTAACAAATAGCCCCTTTTATTGACTCCAACCAATCCAAAACAGTTTAATATATATATATATATATATATATATATATATATATATACATATATATATATATATATATATATATATATATATATATATATATATATATATATTAAACTGTTTTGGATTGGTTGGAGTCAATAAAAGGGGCTATTTGTTAACTATTTTTTACTATACTATACTATACTATATATATATATATATATATATATATATATATATATATATATATATATATATATATATATATATATATATATATATATATATATATTAGTATAATGGTAAGGTTAATTGGGTTAGCAGCTGAATAATGAAAGCCAAAGTGTGCTCTTTTCAACGACTTCGTTATATTTCGTTAAATTTCTTTAACATCTTCAGACGAATGCTACAATATGTTACAAAATGGTGAAATTGTGTATTTTACATAAGATGTACTGAAACACTTACTTGTGTGAGGTTGCAGGCAAAAGTGGTATTTGAAAGTTCCATGTTGAAAAACTTTTTTGAAGATTTTTTTATAAAGCAAAAAAAATATAAGTTGTATGTGTTATATGGTGGCTTGAAAAATCAAACAATAAAAGTGCGTTTTTGTTATTTTTCTCCAGTGTGATAGTACAATACAAATATTAAAAAACATTGAACATTTAAGAAACAAAACAGTTAAAACACAACTACATATCACATTGTCATTTTTTGGACCAGTCTATTCACCTATGCACAAGGAGGTGAAAATTTAGTGTGTATCTCAAGGTTAAAGTGTCTTGTCAGCTATCATATTAGTAGATGTCAGCCAGAAAACTAAAGCTGTGTTCAGTTCATGTGTAAAGTTACATTTAATTGAAAATTATGTTATGTTAATTTAAGACAATTAAATTCTGTTGTTAATAAATATATATAGAATTTATTTATTTCTTTGTGATTATTTCTTTTAAAGTTATTTTAATTGTTGTTATTACTCTTAAGAATTTTATTTCCTGGAAAAATGCAACAATTGCAATAATAATGATTAGGTTACTACTTCTATTGGATGGTCAGAAGAGTTTTAATAGACAATATTATACTATTCAGAATATTCCAGTTCGTTGACTTGATTATTTTTTGTTTCCAACTGTAGTAGAAAGGAATAAATTTCACTAAGGTGTTGTATATCTGATTTGGTGTTGATTATATTATCTGTTGTTGCTATGTGGGTCATTTCTAAAAAAAGTCTTCTCTTATAAGCTGTTTCTTTTTCGAGGATTTTGACATCTGCAAAATTCATTCTGTGGTTCTGGGTGTGAACGTGGTTGGCTAGGGTGCATCTATCTGGGTAAAGTCTACAGTCACTTTTGTGAGTGGTAACACGGTCTTTAAGACGTCTAGAGGTTGGTCTGGACGCATGACCAAATATCTAATGTTGTTTACAGTATTCCTTGTATGGACTGCAATGGCAAGTATATCGGCCAAACCTCTAGACGTCTTAAAGACCGTGTTACCACTCACAAAAGTGACTGTAGACTTTACCCAGATAGATGCACCCTAGCCAACCACGTTCACACCCAGAACCACAGAATGAATTTTGCAGATGTCAAAATCCTCGAAAAAGAAACAGCTTATAAGAGAAGACTTTTTTTAGAAATGACCCACATAGCAACAACAGATAATATAATCAACACCAAATCAGATATACAACACCTTAGTGAAATTTATTCCTTTCTACTACAGTTGGAAACAAAAAATAATCAAGTCAACGAACTGGAATATTCTGAATAGTATAATATTGTCTATTAAAACTCTTCTGACCATCCAATAGAAGTAGTAACCTAATCATTATTATTGCAATTGTTGCATTTTTCCAGGAAATAAAATTCTTAAGAGTAATAACAACAATTAAAATAACTTTAAAAGAAATAATCACAAAGAAATAAATAAATTCTATATATATTTATTAACAACAGAATTTAATTGTCTTAAATTAACATAACATAATTTTCAATTAAATGTAACTTTACACATGAACTGAACACAGCTTTAGTTTTCTGGCTGACATCTACTAATATGATAGCTGACAAGACACTTTAACCTTGAGGTACACACTAAATTTTCACCTCCTTGTGCATAGGTGAATAGACTGGTCCAAAAAATGACAATGTGATATGTAGTTGTGTTTTAACTGTTTTGTTTCTTAAATGTTCAATGTTTTTTAATATTTGTATTGTACTATCACACTGGAGAAAAATAACAAAAATGCACTTTTATTGTTTGAGTTTTCAAGCCACCATATAACACATACAACTTATATTTTTTTTGCTTTATAAAAAAATCTTCAAAAAAGTTTTTCAACATGGAACTTTCAAATACCACTTTTGCCTGCAACCTCACACAAGTAAGTGTTTCAGTACATCTTATGTAAAATACACAATTTCACCATTTTGTAACATATTGTAGCATTCGTCTGAAGATGTTAAAGAAATTTAACGAAATATAACGAAGTCGTTGAAAAGAGCACACTTTGGCTTTCATTATTCAGCTGCTAACCCAATTAACCTTACCATTATACTAATTAATAATTGGACAGCTGTGATCATTCTTCCTTTATATATATATATATATATATATATATATATATATATATATATAAGTTAAGAAACCAGAACTGCTAATTCAACTATAATAAAAGGACAGCGTCAGCACGCTACACCTCGGCGTCACCGAGCTTACTTAATTTACTTTTGTATTGTATAGCGTCACTCTTATTTTGCATTTTACTGTAGTAAGTAGTCCCTTGTCAATAAAGTTATTTTTTAAAAATATTGTTCTTGGACTTAGAAACATCATTGGCGCAGTCAGTACAGATTTTCGGGAATTACGCTAAATGTTACAAAAATCGAACGGTTTCGCGTAGTTTTTCGTTTCAACGATTAACCGAAAATACGAACTTTTTGTGAAAGTGTCCAAGATCAACTTTAGACAAGGTATCACCAAGACCTGGGAAAAGAACAAAAATCGTCGAACCCTAGAGGCAGTAGATTTAAGCAGTAGTTTCAACGAGACCTGGGAGAAGAACAAAATCGTCGAATCCTATAGGCAGCAATGTTGAAAATCTACATTTTAATGTAAGTGTTTCCTATTTTTTCCATTTTATTTTCCATTTTATTATTTCCATATTTGAAAATACTTATAGTCAGAGAGCTAACGAGAGCAAACAATTTTTTTAATGTTTTATGATTTTGCAAGATATTTTTAATAAGAAAAAGATTATTATTATTATATTATATTATTATATTTTTGACAATATCTTATTATATTGAAGTTGAACGTTCTATATTGAAACATATTTTATATTTTATTACAATTTGATATATTATCTGAATAAATATTTAATGAGCGAAAGTGATAGCAAATTAGATTTAAGTAGCCTTGTAGCAGAATTAAATTCAATTTTAGAAACAAATAGTGACACAAATAACGAAATGGCTCAAACGAACTATCAATTATTAAAACTTTACTTAGATTCCATCCCAACATACGATGGTAATCCACATACCTTAACCATATTTATAGAAAATTGTGAAAATTTAATAACTAATTTTGCTAGTCAAACAGACGGCACCTTGAATACATTTTTACTTCGAGCTATATTAGGTAAATTAAATGGAAGAGCTCAAATGTTAATAGGTTCTAGGACAGAATTAAATACATGGCAACTCGTAAAAGATGCCCTTAATCTTAGTTTTGGAGACCAGAGAGATCTCGATTGCCTTATTCAAGACCTAATAACGTTGAGGCCTTTCAAAAATGAAACCCCTTATAATTTCGGCATGCGATGCCAAGAAACACGTAGTTTAGTAACACAAAAATTAAATACGCTTAATATTAATGCACAAGAGAAATTAATTAGAATAAACAGTTACGATGACTTATGTTTAAAGACTTACATTAGAGGCTTACCCTTATCGTTACAAACAAATATAAGATTAAGAAACCCAGACAGTTTAGAGAAAGCTATGAGCTTCGTTATCGAAGAAGAGAATTTTCTATATTCGTTACAACGCGGAAATAATTTAAACTCACAAAATTCTTTTAGGCCCTCATCGAGACATAATCCTACGAGAAACAATAATTCTAATCGAACTTTTATTCCTAGAAATAATTTACAACAAAATCGCCCTAATATGAGATTTCCACCTTACCAATATCAAAACATCAGACCGCAATACCTAAATAATAATTTTAATCCCAACAATACCTTTCAGCCACATCAAAATCAATTCCGAAATTTCAATAACTATAATTCTAACTTTAATCCAAGGAATTTCGACAATAATAATTCTAATTTCCGACCAAGGAACTTCCATAATAATAATCCTAATTTTCAACAAAGAAATGTTAATAATCAATCCCAAAATCAAAATCAATACCAGCCAGAACCGATGGATACAACTTCACGAAATACTTCTTTAAGATCTAGACCACATTTTACCTCCACGCAATTATTTAATCAACAAATTAATAACGATCAAATACAATTCGAAAACTCCTTTGAAAATAATATTCCCACTGATTACGTACACCCAACTCAAGGAGCTAATGAACTTCCTTACGAGAACATTTATGAAACTCAATCCAGTCCTTATCGCAATCCAAATGAAACAAAAGAAAGATCATATCACAATCCCACACAAAATGTTGAAAACAGAAATTTTTGCATGGCCCAAGAAAACTACAATCCGACATAATATATTTAAATACAACGATAGCAGATTTACCACATATTATTATTCCTGAACTCAATGCTAGATTTTTATTAGATACAGGGTCTTCCAAAAGTTTGATATCTCCACAGTTAGCGCATAAATTTTATAAAAAATTTATTTCTTACGAAAATTTTAATATACAGACGGCTCACGGAATTTCTATGCACAATGAAATAATTAATATTCCAGCTTTTAACATTTTTAAAGTAAATCAATATAATAAGTTTTATGTTTTTAAATTTAGCGAAAATTTTGATGGATTAATTGGTATAGATTTATTACAAAAATTAAAAGCTTCAATTAATGTTAACACGCGACAAATGAAAACGCCTTATGTAACGATACCCATAATTTTTGAACCCAGTAAAAAGGATATATTATATCCCAAGTCAATTTTAAATCATACAATAGTTATCCCCCCTAGAACTAAGCAAATAGTCAAAATACCGGTAAAATTAAATGTAGGATTAGGTATATTAGAATATAAGAATTTCGGTAAAGGAATTGAAATGCCTAAAGCAGTAGTTAATGTAAAAAATAATTTTGCTATAACCACTATTACGAATATAAGCGAATATAAGACAACGTTAACTATTACTGAACCCTTTGATATAGAACCATTAGATACTGTAAATATTAATTTTATAAGAAAGATGGAAACTGACGAAGAAACGTCTATTAATGATGATAACATGTTAAAGAGGAATTTAAAAAATATAAGGATAAATCATTGCAACAAAGAAGAAAAAGAATTACTAAAAAAGCTTTGTTTCCAATATAGAGATATTTTTTATTGCGAAGGAATACCTTTAAGTTTTACTAATAGTATTAAACATAAAATTAAACTTACTGATGATTCTGCAATATATACAAAATCATATCGTTTCCCGGAAGTTCACCGAGAAGAGGTTAAATCCCAAATATATAAGATGTTAGCAGAAGGTATAATAGAAGATAGCAATTCCCCGTTTTCGAGTCCCATTTGGGTGGTTCCGAAAAAACAAGATGCTACAGGAAAAAGAAAATGGCGTCTAGTAATAGATTATAGAAAGTTAAATGAGAGAACCGTAGATGACAAATACCCGTTACCAAACATAACAGAAATTTTAGATAAATTAGGGAGAGCAAATTACTTTTCGACACTAGATCTTGCAAGTGGCTTCCACCAAATAGAAGTCGACCCACAAGATGTTGAAAAAACAGCTTTTAGTACACCACAAGGTCACTTTCAATTCAAAAGAATGCCTTTTGGTTTAAAAAATGCACCCTCGACTTTTCAGAGAGTTATTGATAATGTTTTAAGAGGATTAACAGACGAAACGTGTATAGTATATTTAGACGATATTTTAATTTATAGTACATCTTTACAAGAGCATCTTGAAAAATTAAAAATAGTTTTCGAAAGACTCAGAAAGAGTAACTTGAAAGTACAATTAGACAAGTCAGAATTTTTACAAAAAACAGTTATGTATTTAGGACATGTAATTACCCCTCAAGGCGTAAAACCAAACCCTGATAAAATCTCTGCCATAAAAAGATTTCCCATTCCAAAAACCCAAACTGAAATAAAAAGCTTTTTAGGATTATTAGGTTACTACAGACGATTTATAAAAGATTTTGCAAAAATTACTAAACCGATGACCAAATGTTTGAAAAAAGGTTCTAAAGTAAACCACGATAAAGATTTTATTGACTGTTTTGAAACTTGTAAACAAATCTTAACAAACGACCCTATTTTACAATACCCAAATTTTTCCCAACCATTTATTTTAACGACAGACGCTAGTAATTTTGCAATTGGAGCTGTACTATCACAAGGAAATGTTCCAAATGATCGACCCATCGCATACGCCTCAAGAACGCTAAATAAATCGGAGACAAATTACTCGACCATAGAAAAAGAGCTGTTAGCAATTGTATGGGCATGTAAACATTTCAGACCATACCTTTACGGCAGGAAATTTTATATCTACACAGATCACAAACCACTATCTTGGCTTTTCAGCCTAAAGGAGCCAAACTCAAAACTAATCCGATGGCGTCTAAAACTGGAAGAGTACCATTATAAAATTATATATAAAAAGGGAAAGAACAATACAAACGCAGACTGTCTATCTCGTATTAAAATAAACGCCTTAGAGGACGAATCAATAATAAATAATCCTGGAGATGTAGATGAAGATATTCTAAAATACCTCCAAAATTTTGCAGAAAATCCATTAGACGCACAACCTTTTACGAGTAACGATAACAATTCAAGAAAAATTAATATTATTTCCGATATACGAATACCTCCAGATATACAAGACGAGACCTTAGATGAATCAACACAACATTCAACTGCGAACGAAACGACGAATCAAGGAATACCCATTTTAGATGAAATAGTAAACAACAAAGTACACCAAATTCTAGTATACCCAAACGTTTACCCAAAAACTGATATAACGCAGGAAACTTATCAAAACCATAAAATAATTAAAGTCAAAATTCCAGAAACTGATAATGAAAAACATATTTTTGAATTTCTTATGGCATACACAGACCTTAACAATACATTTTATTTATATTTCAGTAAAGACAACCTATATAATGATTTTAATAAATATTACCTAAAACATTTTTCTGAAAATGGTCCGAAACTAATTAAATGCACTAGATTAATTAATACAGTAGCAAACGAAGAAGAACAAATCATTTTATTAAAAAATTACCACGAAGGAAAAACTAACCATAGAGGAATTAATGAAACTTTCGAAAAATTACGTCAAAATTATTATTGGAAAAACATGAAGACATCTATTACTAATTACATTAACGAATGTTCTATTTGCCAGAAAAATAAATACGGTAGACACACGCCCTATGTCCCGCTAATGCTTACAGAAACCGCCAGCAAACCTTTTCAAGTTGTTCATATAGATATTTTTACGTATGACGGTAACAAATATTTGACTATGACAGACGCATTTACTAAATTTGCCCAAGCTTACTCTATTCCAGGTAAAAACGCAATTCACATCACGAAATCCTTAATAAAATACTTCACTTCTTTCGGCATTCCCCAATTAATAGTAGCAGACAAAGGTAGAGAATTTAATAACGAAGTAATAAAAGATTTATTAGCAATACACAAAATCAAAGTTCACTTTACTACTCCTGGCCACCATGAATCAAATTCAATAGCTGAACGAATACACTCTACTCTAATTGAACATTTAAGACTTCTAAAACAGACATATCCTAACGAAGACGACTTAATGGACTATGCTCTTATAGCTTACAATAATTCTATTCATAGTTCCACAAAATTTACTCCATTTGAATTGACTTTCGGACATACAGATTCTAGAAACCCCAACGAACTATTTCTTTCTCAAAATTTCTATTCAGAATATATAAATAATCATAAAGACAAATTAAAACACGTTTACCAAAACGTACATGAAAATCTAACACAAAATAAAACTAAAGTAATTAATAAAAGAAACGATCAAGGAGAAACAAATTCAGAGTTCAAAATTGGACAAGTAGTTTATAAAGTTAATATCCAAAAACGTAACAAAAAACATCAACCATATTTAGGTCCCTACAAAATAACAAAAATTCTTGACAGAAACCGAGTAGAACTTGTACGACAAAGACTTAAATATAAAAAACACACTAACCAGACAGAAATTATACATATCAAAGAACTAAAGAAACCTCCCGTTGCAGGTTCACCCTCTGGACAACAAACGTCGACGCAAGACGAGACACATCCAAATTCCATAACTTAAACGACAATCCTGGACTTTTACCCCTTCATTTAGGCACAGCCCGAATTCAGACAGATGTTTGGACTTTTATACATATCTATGACATAACAAATATTACTACAAATTTTCTAACTCTACAAAATCAATATTATTCCATAATAAATACCCTTTCAAATACTTCTCAAATTCTAAGCTTTAATAAAGAATTCCAAGAATCCTATCATTTAATCCAAATTTTGGAAAATAAAATTTATCTTGAGTTAAAACAGTTAAATCCCTTTTGGAATACCAGATCAAAAAGATCTCTATTTGATGGTGTAGGCTCCGCAATCAAATTTATAACCGGAAACCTAGACCAAAACGATGCAAAACGTTACGACGACGCTATATCAACCCTTACAAATAATCAAAATAATATTAAAACTATAGTTAAAAATCAAATCACCTTATTAAGATCCTCAATAAAGAATTTTGAAAATAATACAAAAATCTTAGCCCATAACCAGTTAATTTTAAGCTCACGAATAACAGAAGTTCAAAAGTTAATTAAAGATATAAAGATAGAAAAAGTTGAGACATTTCATTATTTTGCACTAGAAAGACTTGTATCGCAATTTTACACTAGTTTCCAAATTATTTATGACCTATTAGAAAAAATCGAAGTTGCTATCAGCTTTTCAAAACTAAATACCTTTCATAATTCAATAGCCGACCCAAATGAACTATTTCTCGAAATTTTAAACATCAGTAAATTTCTTAAAAATAACAAACTCCCTTTTGAATTATCTTTGCAAAATATTTTGTTGTTCGAAAAAATAATTAAGATAAAAAGTTATAGTAAAGCAAATAAAATAATTTTTGTACTTGAATTGCCTATTGTTGAGATCAATGACTATGATTATTATCATCTTTATTCCTTTCCGACCAGATACCAAACTCATTTTAGAACAATTATTCCAAAATCCAAATTCCTACTTTCCAATCGATACCAATATGCACTTGCCAACGTTCAATGTCAAAAATTGGTAGAAGAAGAATATTTATGCCCAGATGTCCAGTCAATTAAAGTAACACCAACAGCCCCTTGCGAAGTTCATCTCATACAGTACTCAAAGTTTGTAAATCAATGTCAATCAGTGCCAATAGAAATTAATAATATAAAAATTCAAAAACTAGAAAACAATAAGTGGATCGTAATAACGCGAAACAAAGTGATTAGTATTCAAAAATGCGATAAGAATTCGGACAATATTCCATTAAACGGTAGTTACTTGATCGAACTCAATAGTGCGTGCGAAATATATATAGACAATTACGTTTTAAAAACATTTGAACTAAAAACTCCAAATTTTGTTAAAATGGAACTGCCAACTTTAGAAGTATCACTAAAAACGCCGGTCAGTGATCCAAACCTCAAACCAATCAAAATAGACTCGATAAAATTAGATGAATTAAATAATGTCCAAAGTGCTTTAGCAGATCAAGAAAACAAAATAGACAATCTAGACACAGTTCCTGTTCATTTTCAACATGTCAGTTTTTATACCATAATTTTATATGTCTTAGCAATCATTTTCCTTGTCTACACCATTTGGCGAATATACAGAAAAAGGACAAATCAAGAATCACCAAAACAATCCACAGAACAAGAAAAAAAGGTACCAGATAATTTTCCATTTCTTCGAACTATGCCACCCCATAGTTCTCATCTAGCCCCGGAGGAGTTAAGAAACCAGAACTGCTAATTCAACTATAATAAAAGGACAGCGTCAGCACGCTACACCTCGGCGTCACCGAGCTTACTTAATTTACTTTTGTATTGTATAGCGTCACTCTTATTTTGCATTTTACTGTAGTAAGTAGTCCCTTGTCAATAAAGTTATTTTTTAAAAATATTGTTCTTGGACTTAGAAACATCATTTATATATATATATATATATATATATATATATATATATATATATATATATATATATATATATATATATATTATATAATACAGGGTGGTCCTTAAGTAATTGTACAAAAAGATACCGCAGATTCTATACTTTAAAATATTACGATTTAAGCCAACTTACTTTAATAAAATGTTGATATTAAAAAAGATACAGGGTGGTAAAGTAGAAATTTAAAATTTCATTTTTCGCTATAACTTTCATGTTTGTAAACATTTATATATAAGAATTTACAGCTGGGTACTATTTAATATTAGAAATTATAATTTGATGAATACTTTGATATAGCTAATAGAGGGCGCCACATATGCCACATACGTCGCATACATTTGCACTTAACTTTTTTGTTCGTTAAGTTACCGGTATTTTTTATGAAAAATATTATAGATACGTTATTTTAACAAAGAAAAGGTATACTTGTTAATAACTTCAAAACTCAACAGTTTTCGAGATAATCGCATTTTACAAATCAACTGCATAATTCTGAATTAACGCAATTACTCCAGGCAATGAAAGAAAAATAGATAAAAACATCAATACTTCCAAATTTTGTTATAAAATACCTTTAATAAAGTCAATAATTAACGAAATATTAAATAAAATAAATATATCAGTAGGATAATTAATAGTAGGATCTGATAATATAACAGAATAATTGGATTTTACATCAAACATTTTACGTTTTGTATTAAATTGAAGTCATAATCAAAACATTTTATTTACAAACCAAATTAAGAAATAGTTAAACTAAATAACATTAAACTTTTTGTCAAAGTAAGTGTTCGATATGTCCACCATTTTCTTTAATTCATTTGTCAATACATTCCATAAAATATCGTCTCATATTAAATAGCATCATTGGTTCTAAACAAACTGCTGCAGTATTTATTATAGTTGTTTTAAGTATGATAATAAGTAATTTTTTGAAATTTTTATGAATTAAATAATTATATTATTATCTCACCACAAGAATATGACTACAACGAACAATCCAACGTTCAGGAAAGTGTATTTAAATACTGTCTCACTCCGCTTTCTCTGTAATGTAATGGTTTACCATCTTGTAGAAACCACATATTTCGCCTTACGTTTGATGACAATTCTTCCAATATATCAATAAAACCATTTTATAAAAAATGTAAATAAATCTCGTTATTCAAATTGCAAGGTAATTCGCATATCCGTAAAACATCATTCAAAATTCATATGTAAAATGCATGTCCTATGGTTTGGAACCATTGATAATTATTTTTTACGGATATGCGAATTACCTTGCAATTTGAATCACGAGATTTATTTACATTTTTTATAAAATGGTTTTATTAATATATTAGAAGAATTGTCATCAAATTTAAGGCAAAATATGTGGTTTCTACAAGATGGTAAACCATTACATTACAGTGAAAGCGGAGTGAGACAGTATTTAAATACAACTTTCCTGAACATTAGATTGTTTGTAGTAGTCATATTTTTGCGGTGAGATATTAATATAATTATTTAATTCATAAACATTTCAAAAAATTACTTATTATTATACTTATAACACTTTAATCAATACTGCAGCAATTTCTTTAGAACCAATGACTCTATTTAATATGAGACGATATATTATCGAATGTATTGACAAATGAATTAAAGAAAATGGTGGACATACTAAACATTTACTTTGACAAAAAGTTTAATTTTATTTACTTTAACTATTTCTTAATTTGGTTTATAAATAAAATGTTTTGATTATGACTTTAATTTAATACAAAACGTAAAATGTTTGATGGAAAATCCAATTATTCTGTTATTTATCAAATCATATTATTTTATTCTACTAATATATTTATTTTATTTAATAATTCATTAAATATTAACTTCGTTAAAGGTATTTTATACCAAAATTCAGAAGTATTGATGTTTTTCTTTAATTTTCTTTCGTTGACTGGAGTAATTGCGATAAATCAGAATTATGTAGTTGATTCCTAAAATAAAATTATCTCGAAAACTGTTGAGTTTTGAAGATATTAACAAGTATACCTTTTTTTTGTTGAAATAACGTGTCTTTAATATTTTTTAATAAAAATACCGGTAGCTTAAAGATCAAAAAAGTTATGTGCAAATACATGCCACATATATGGCATATGTGGCGCCCTCTATCAGCTACATCAAAGTTTGCATCAAATTATAATTTCTGATATTTAATAGTACCCAGTTGTAAATTTTTATACATAAATGTTGACAAACGTAAAAGTTATAGCGAAAAATAAAATTTTAAATTTCCACTTTAACACCCTGTATCTTTCTTAATATCAACATTTTATTAAAGCAACTTGACTTAAATGCACCCTGTATATTTATTCAATAGAAAAAATAAACTTTTGTAACAATTTTTTTAATAAAAACATATTAACATCAAACAATATTGATTGTTTATTTTTACACAAATAATTAAATCTAGGCTAATTTGAGTTAGTTCATATCGTAATAAATTTTCAACGTTTATTAAAGTTGAATGGTATTTTGATTTTATGTAAGTTAATGTGGAAAAGGCTGATTCACATAAATATGTTGTACAAAATGGCAGTAATTTGTTCATTGCCATTTCCGATAGTAGGGGATATTCTGATTTGATTTTTATCCAAAATTCATGCACAGGCACTTGAGAAAATCTGAGTCGCAAGGTAGTATGACTTGTTAATTCGGCAAATTCTTCTTGTGCTTTTAAGCTTAAAAAATTAATTTCTTCCATTTTAATTGAAAATGGATTGCAAATCCATTGTTGTGTATCGATATCATTGGGAAAATACCTATGCATGTAAACTTGCATATCCTTCAAATGATTAACTATAATTTTTGTTATAGGAGTATCTTTTTTTGAAATATTGTTACTAATTAATAATTATATACTCGTCAGTAAATGGAAACATTTCGAGCGATCCACTTTCCACTCTGTTATTCCATATAATAATTTTTTTAACGAAGGTCTCAAGTTTATTTTTTAACATAAACATCGCTGCATTGATAAATTCATATCATTAATTTTATTAAAAATATCTGCCAAATAGCATAGCTTGAGAAGCCGTAAATTATCGTGAAAATAATCGGTCAAATTAGAATTTTGCTCTGTTAGAAATATAAGAACTTCATCTTTTAAAGTTAATAATCGTTTCAAACTTTGACCTCTTGATAGCCACCTAACTTCAGCATGTAGCAATAAACTTGTATAATTGTAACTAATGTCCGAATCCATATCAATGCACAAATTTTTAAACAATCAACTATTAAGTGCTCGACTTTTAATAAAGTTAATGATTTTGACTGCATCAAAAAACACAGTGTTTAATTCTGGTGCAATTTTTTAACAACAAGTGCCTCTCGGTCAATCATAAAATGTGTAAATGTAATATGATCATTTCCAGCTTTAACAAATGCTGTAAAACCAAGATCTTGTCCGGTCATTGCTGCAGCACCGTCCGTGCACACACCAACACAATTTTTCCAATTTAATCCTTCTTTTTCAAAAAACTCATATACTTTTTTATATATATATATATATATATATATATATATATATATATATATATATATATCTTTTCCACGAGTATGACCTTCCAGAAGACGACAAAACAGTATATCTTCATGGAATCTTCCCTCATAAATATATCTTACAAAAAAGTACCAACTGTGCCATTTCTGAAATGTCTATCGACTCGTCCAGTTGTATTGCAAACTTTGAGCTGTCTTTAAGCCTCATAAGAAGCTGTTAAAATTAATCATTGCTAATGTTTGAAATTCTTTTGGACACAGTGTCATTTGATAATGGATTTTTACTAATTTCAGCAGCATACTGTTGTCCATGAATAATTTCAGACATTCTTATAGCTGCAGGTAGTAAAAGTTGCTCTCCAATAGTAAAAGGCTTTTACGTTTTTGCTATCAAATACGAAACTTTATACGATGCCAATAGATATCTATCATTCAAAGTAACATACTTCTCCAAAGTGATCTTTTCTTTAATGGATGTTTGCAAAAGACGCTCAAAATATTCTATTGGCTTTTTTGATAAAGTTGCATGTTTAGTATTCAAATGTCGTTGCAGTTTTGACGGTTTCATGTTTTCTGCAGCCAAAACTTCTTTGCAAATTAAGCACACTGGTTGTTCTTCAGTGTTGTGAGAAGAGCATGTGAACCCATACTACAAATATGATTCGTCATATTTTCTTTTTTTTTGCTTATTTTGCTAGAAGTCCGATTTGAAGCACTACAACTTGGTTGTGACGGCGTGGCAGACTTATTAGTTGGAATTTTAATTAGCCATTTATCCATGATGGTTTATTAATAATAAATAGTTAAACAAAATGTAGTTGAACTTTAACGTAATGATTAAAAACACCAACTGAAAATTACACAGTAAATACACACATGTCACTACGAAGACAAAGCTGAGTCCAAACTGAAGTACAAACAGAATAATAACTACACTTGAATCTTTGCCAGTGCAATGACAACAAATTACAATCAGATCAACCCCGATGCATGGCGTGTTCAAAGTGTGCAGCGCACAACGGCACCGTATCACAAAGACGCCGAAAAAGAAGCTTTCATTTAATTTTTTTATTATTCTTTTATAAAAATAATATGCCGATTCGCATAGCCTAGCTTGATTATGCTTCCGTATTGTATGTGTAAACTGTAAGGCGACGCGGCGTCTGGGTACTTATAATTACTAAGTTATCTTGCAAACACTGGCGCCGGCGGCCAGACATCAATGTCGAACGTTCAGTTGAAAATCGAGGAGCGCGTTGTATTTATTATTTTAAATGCTACTTCCATATTTTCATTTATAGGCCCTACATAACAGTTTTGAATTGCCACTTTTTTCAAAAAATAGTTATAATAAAACTACAATAGTATTTTGTATGATTTTTATTTGTATTTATATTTGTACGTAGTGTGTATACTAATTTTAAAATTTTAAAATTTTATTTATAGTGATTGAAAAGTATCAGATCTTTGCGACCCCCTTTCAGTAATCTCGCGACCACCCTGGGGGTCGCGGCCCACAGTTTAAGAAGCCCTGATATATACAATATTATATATATATATATATATATATATATATATATATATATATATATATATATATAAGAGTAAGAAAAAAGACATTTACATTTTTCATTGTTACATGTTACATTTTTCCGGGCATCTATCAATGGTGAATAAATCTTCTTCTTTTTTGTTACTAAACAAAGAAGAATTTTTTAAACAAAATTTTATTTTTGACAATATGTCAAAAATAAAAATTTTTAAGTTAGTATTTATGACGTTTTAGGCTGGTTGTAGCTATTCTATATTTGTTTATAATTTCAATTTTTTTTTCTTAAGAAACTTTATCTAAATTTTTCAGAGAAACATTTGTTAGAATAAGACATTTTTTTATTAATATTTTTTGTATTTATTATGTAAGCAGTAGTTTTATATAAAAAACTAATTTTATTTGGTGAGTTAACAAAAAATTTTTTATTTCTAGTTCAACTTTGTAAGACATTTTGTATTTTTTAGAAGCTCTTGATAAAAATTGTAATCACAATTGAAAGCTCGAGTAAAAAATAGTCAACAAATAGCCCCTTTTATTGACTCCAACCCATCAAAAACAGTGTTATATATATATATATATATATATATATATATATATATATATGTTATATGCATTGTACCAACCGATGTTCCTTATCACGACGATTCCCAGGGTATCAGGTTCCACTTCCAACAACCTGAGCCGATAAGGATCCTTGCAAATGCAGTACCAGCAGAGTCAGCGGGACCCAAGCTTTTTACACGTTCCCACTGAGTCAGCATTTACTAATATTATAAAACCACTTGTCGCTCTAAATTCAGTATTCAGTATATTTTTGTAGTTCATTCATTATATTTTATATTTCATTCATTTTACCACGTAACTTGTATTTTGTAATTAATAAATTTTTTAAAAAGTCAAAAAAGTGTTTCGTGATATAAAAAGTGGCGCAGTCGCAGTAGGATCTGGAAACGTTGGCAGAACAAGGAGAACCTAACTGACAACGGTGGATTCCAATCCTTTAATCAGAAAAAGAACCAGAAAACTCCAAAAAGCAGTGCCGCCCTAACTTTGCAGACATCTACGGAAGGAACACCAAGTGAAGCCCCTGGTAGATTAGCTGTCGAGAACAAGACGACTAGATGTTTTTGGAACTAATGTAAGTCTAATACTGAATCATCTCGTATATAATTTGTGTTTTATACCATTTATTACCATATACTGTTCGATATTCCAATATAAAATATTCTTTTAATTAATAATTTTATGCCGAATTTGAATATTTTTTGATAATTACTTTAATAATTATAAACTTTTGGCGATTATTCTGTAAATCGTCAACTTTTTATTTTTATTTTATTAAACGATTACCTGTGTCGATTATTCTGCTAATCACACACTGTCTTAGAAAAATACTTTTCCTATATTTTGACATATTATTTTAATATTTACATTTTCGATTTATTATTTTGATATTTACAGTTTGTTTATTATTTGATATTTATATTTGATTAATTATTTAGTTAATTATTCCATTATCTTATATTTTTATTTCTATTTCGTTTATTGATTTATTAACCACCATGAATGATAACGGCAACATTTCTCGTCCCGCTTCTCGTAATGAGAACCAGCCTGAAATAGAACCTTATAAATTATCTGAAATATTTTCTATCGTACCCGAATTTGAAGGCGATCAAATATTTTTACACACATTTTTAAATGCTTGTGATTATGCCTACAATATGTCTAAGCGCGATCAGAAACAACTATTAGTAATTCACATTAAAAATAAATTACGCGGAAGAGCAGCGCAACTTATAAGTTCAAGAAATCCATTATCGTATCTAGAAATTAAACAGCTTCTTACCTCTCATTTTGGAGACACTAGAGACTTATCTTCTTTGATACAAGATTTATAAAGAGTCAAACAACTTCCAAATGAATCGGCTCTTACATTCCTTAATCGTGTCCAAGTCCTTAATGCAAAAATGCACGCTAATATACAGAAATCTAGCCTCTCTGCTGTAGAAAAACAGGCCCAAATTGTATTAATTGAATCAATGGCGCTCAATACCTTATTGACCGGCCTCGATCCAAAAATCGCTCATATTATTCGTGCTAGTAATCCGAAAGACCTTTTTGAAGCTCAAGTCCGCATCAGACGAGAGTTACAATTATCTTATTTCGAAATTCAAAAAATCAATAGATCCAATCCTCCAAAACCCAATCAAAATAATCAACCCATTAGAAGACCAAACCTTCAACCACATAGATGCACATTTTGTGGACGTATGGGCCACTCGTACAATGAATGTCGTTCTCGATAAAATTCCCAAAATAATTCGCAGAATTCCAACAACTCCCATAATTTTAACAATTCTCGAAATTTTAATAACCATCAAAACTTCAATAATGCTCAAAGCAATGGCTTTCAGAGAATAACTTTCAGCTGAAACAATAATTTTCAAAACAATAGACACAATGACCAACAAAGACCTCAATTCACACCAAATCAAAATAATTCACAAGTACGCCCTTCTGTAATCCATAAAAATCCTAATTTTTCAAACGATAGGCACAGAGCTCATTTCGTTAACTATGAACCTAAATATGTTGATGACTTTACCCCAGCTCCAAATGAAAGCTACCAATACGAAGATTTCTCTAACAATTATTCACCTCCTGATTATTACCATTCATTTGATCAATCAACCGATTTAATTGATAGCCAAGACTATCAGGATTTTCTCACAGTCCCGAATCAGAACCACCAACCAGACAATACCAGTTCAATGAACGAATCTTTGTCTCAAATACAAAATCAGATACAAACTCTGAATTTGGACGACATGAACCCATCTCTAAACTTTCCAGAACAGACTTTTCTTTAAGCCCTCTTCTTGCTGTAAACTCTAAAAACCTGTACTATATAAAAGACGCATCAAATACGTTTAAATTACTTATCGATACCGGTGCTGGTATCTCTATCTTTAAAGAAAATACCGTGAAAAATTTCAAATCACGTTTTCCCGAACAAATTACTATACAAGGTATTACAGACCAAAAATTTTTTGTCACTGAATCAACTTTAGTCCCGTTTCAAGTAGGAAACCCTCATAAAGTTTTCATTTATAATTTAGATATTGATTTCGATGGAATCTTAGGCCTCGATTTCTTAGAACATTACGAGTGCACGATAGACCTCAAAAACAAACAGCTAATCACAAACTTTAAAACATTACCTCTCCACAAAGTAGAAACTAATTCGCGTAACAATGAAAACCCTAATCAAATTAAAATAGATCCCAGATCCGAACAAATATTCAAGTTAAAATGTCATCTGTCGAATACAGATGCAATTTTGCACAGAAAAGAAAAAGAAAAAGTCCATATCCCCAACGCGTTAGTACACGTAAATGAAAAAGGAGAATTTCTGACATCCATAGTAAACGCAAATGCAATTCCTAAAATTATCGACTTTTCCGATATAGTAATTGAACCCTATTTTAACTACCCTATCCTAAATTTCCAGTTGAACGATAACTTGGAAAATTATTGCCCTGATAAAATTGACCGTACAAACAAAATCAAATCTCGACTTCGAACAGAACATCTTAACGAGGAAGAACAAGAATTAATAACAAATCTTTGCTTAAATTACGAAGACATATTTTACTTAGAAGGAGACAATCTTACTTTCACTAGTGAGATTAAACATCAAATTGAAACTAATACCGCCAAACCCATTTTTACGAAATCATACAGATATCCTCAGGTCCACAAAGAGGAAGTTAAATCTCAAGTAAATAAAATGATCAACGAAGGTATCATCCGGCCTTCTACTTCTCCTTGGTCATCTCCTGTTTGGGTTGTTCCCAAAAAAATGGACTCTTCTGGAGAACAAAAATGGCGAGTAGTAATAGAATACCGCAAACTCAATGAATGTACCATTGACGATAAATACCCTCTTCCTAATATCTCCGATCTCTTAGACCAGCTTGGAAAATGCCAATATTTCACAACTCTCGATCTTGCCTCCGGATTTCATCAGATTGAAATCGATCCCAAAGATATTCCTAAAACAGCCTTCTCTGTCGAAAACGGACATTATGAATTTACTCGTATGCCTTTTGGACTTAAAAATGCACCGTCCACATTCCAGCGTGTCATGAACAATATTCTTTTAGGTATTTTGAACGAACGATGTCTCGTCTATATGGACGATATTATAGTATACTCCCCTAACATTCACGAACACATGTCCCGTCTTACTGAAGTCTTCAAACGTCTTCGAAAAGCAAATCTTAAAATCCAGCCTGATAAATGTGAATTTCTCAGGAAAGAGGTGGCGTATCTCGGACATCTCATTACCCAAGATGGCGTCAAGCCTAACCCTTCTAAAATCGATTGTATCCAACGATTTCCTGAACCGAAAACACCGAAAGAAATAAAATCTTTCCTAGGTCTAGCCGGTTACTATCGTCGTTTCATTCCCAATTTTGCTAAACTTTCTAAACCTCTCACTAGACTACTACAAAAAGACGTTGCTTTTAATTTTGACCCAGATTGCAAGCAAGCTTTTGAAGATTTGAAAAACGCTTTAACTTCTGACCCAATTCTGACGTATCCAAACTTTGAGGAACCATTCGTCCTCACAACAGATGCAAGTGCATTCGCCATCGGCGCTATATTATCCCAAGGCCCCATTGGAAAAGATCTTCCTATAGCATATGCTTCACGTACCCTGTGTAATGCTGAAACACGATATTCGACCATTGAGCGAGAGCTCCTTGCCATCGTATGGGCTGTCAAACATTTCCGACCCTATCTGTTCGGTAGAAAATTCACCCTAGTAACTGATCACCGTCCACTCACCTGGTTATTTTCTATAAAAGACCCTGGAAGCAGACTAGCTAGATGGCGTCTCAAGCTTGAGGAATACAATTATAAAATTATTCGTAAACCGGGTAAAACCAACAAAAACGCGGACGCCCTTTCTCGAATTAAAATCAATCATTTTAAAGAATGTGCGAATTTTCATAAGAAAATATCAATATTTGCTTCGAATGATACGGAATCTGACGAAGAGTCAAATGAAATCAATGAAGAAGAAATCACTGAACATTTTAATAGATTTGTCGAACTGTATAAAACTAAATCACTCATTGATTATTCTAAAATTGAAATATCTTATGATCAATTATTAGACAAATCGCATAAGAACATCATCACCTTTCTTAGACAAAATAAAATGGAAGAAATACATCACAAAATATTAGACGACGTCTTTGATGAAACCAATATAGATTTTAACTTATCAAAGATTAACATATTCGGTAGTAAAACTGTCAAAAATCGAAAATATTTTATCATTCCTCTTCCTTTTGATCCCGAAACAGTAGTACAACACCTATTCTATATCGTTTATGTCGCACAAAATGAATTTGACCTATCGCAAATCCATTACGTCGAAAATCAACTCGAATTACCAATTCTAGAAATATTTTCATTTATCTTTGCCGATAAAGAAATAAAACTGAGAATCTGTCAAGATGTTATTAAAACTCCGGAACAGGATGAAATACCCCAAATACTAGATCACTATCACTGTGGCAAAAACAATCTCCATCGGGGTATAAATGAAACTATACGAAGAATAAAAGAAAAGTATAATTGGCAAGGCATCACAAAGGATGTAGAAAATTTTATAAAAAATTGCGAAATCTGTCAAAAAGTAAAGATATGTAGAAAAAACTTAAGTAACCCGTTAGTCATCACCGAAACCCCTAAAACACCGTTCGAAAGAATTAACATAGATCTTTTCGAATACCCTACCAGAAATTACGCATTAACTATCCGAGACGAACTCACTAAATTCACACAGGCGTATCCTCTTGAAGACAAAACAGCTAAATCAGTCGTCAATCATCTTATTATCTTTTTCCAACACTATGGCACACCATTACGCATACACTGTGACTATGGACGTGAATTCGACAATGCTTTGATGAAAGATCTTTGTGAATTGTACGACATAAAACTAACCTTCTCAAGTGTGGGCCATCCACAATCTAACGGTTCTATCGAAAGATTTCACGCAACCCTAAGCGAAATGATAAGAGCTAATCAAGCTGAAAATCCCGATGAACATCCGTTCAATGTTCTGCCTTATGCAGTTATTTGCTACAATAACACAAAAAACAAAACCCACGGATTTACACCATACGAACTCATTTTCGGACATACTTCTTTTAGACCACCTGAAATACTTTACAATGAAAAAATCCTTATATCAAAATACGTTAGAGACTTAAGTAATCGTATGCAATATTTCTATAAAGTGGCACGAGCCAAGACGGAAAGACAAAAAGAAAAGGCTAAAGAAAGATTCGATCAACACGTGTCATCAAACCCTCCAGAATATAAAATAGGTGATAAGGTTTACGTCAAGGAATCGCAAATTAAAGATAAATCCCAAAATAAATTTAATGGCCCTTTTGCAATCCAAGAAATTCACGTAAATTCTGCTACTTTATTAAATACCCAAACCAATAGAACAATGAAAGTAAATTTTGATAGATTAAAACCCTATCATGAGTAATTTTCTTTCAGATTCCTTGGACTGATCCCAGTCATCCTCTCCCAGTATGCGTTAACTCCAATCAACAACACTGTTGGAATCTTTTTTCATGAAGAAACCAATCTCAAAATTTCGAACGACAAATGGACCCTCCTTGTATATAAAGACATGCAACCAATCAGAGACGTTATTGACAAAAATGACAAAATCTTAGAAAATTTATTGGATACCATTGAAGAAGATGTACCTCGAATGCTGGCATTTAAATCCGAAGTCCAAACTCACATAAGTCTTCTCAAACAAATCTCTAGTTCTGTTAATCTCAAATATACAGAAATAATGGCTGATACGAAACAATACACATTCCGAGAGAAACGCGGACTTATTAACGGAATAGGTTCGATATGGAAATCAATTACCGGCAACTTAGATTCGTCAGATGGCGAATATTTCAATGATTGTATAAATAAAATAACCCGCGACGAATATCAAATCGAAAACTTATTGAAAAATCAAATATCGGTTACAACTTCTGTTATTAAAAACTTTAACGCTACAATCCAGAAATTACAAATAGACGAGGAAACATTCAACAATAATATTAAAGAAATTCGAGAGTCAATAATGGATATCTCCGACCAATTAAAATTCTATCAATCTCAAATGGATATGCTAAACTTTTGTGAATTACTAATGGAAAGCTATTCATTTATCGAAGACTCTTTAAATGAAATAGTAAATGCCATAACCTTTGCTCGATTAAAAATATTACATAGCTCAATCATAACCCCGTTTGATTTAATTGAATCGCTAAGGCATATATCACAATCATTACAAAAAAATAATCTTCCATTATCAATCTATACTTCAAATCTAGCTCAATATCTCGATATTATCGAATTGCAAGCCTATCAATTAGACACAAGAATTGTGTATGTCTTAAATATTCCTTTAACTGATGCAGAACAATATACTTTATATCGTATCTATCCAATACCAATACTGGATAATCGAACAGGTCTTCTTTCAATATTAACAACAACAAATAAATACATTGCGCGAAATGATGATTCATTGTTATACCTTACAATAAATAGCCTTGAGTCATGCAAAACTTTGCGAGCTCGAACCAAGATCTGTTACAACACACTTCCATACCCAATTGACAGCGATGCCATATGCGAAGCCCAACTTCTGAAACGACAAGAACGCCTTCCCAGAACATGCCAGACTTCCGTAGTATTTGCCAAAGATTTCAACGTCCAGAAGATCAACATAAACCTGTGGCTCATAACAGTTTCTGACCCACTGCCTATTACCATCAAATGCGAATCCAGAGACGTCAAATCAGAGATTATTTACACAAACCATGTACTCAAACTACAACCCACGTGCGATGCCTTTATTGGAAGTACAAGAGTACACTCTCAGAAATTAATCGACGTTCATGACAATGTTACATACAGAAGTCACCCAGTCCAAATTCCATTCAATTGCTGCAAACAATTCCCAGATAAAATCCATCTTCCCGACTTAAAACCACTGAAGCTTAGCAGAATCAATACTGAAGACCTCGAGATAGCCCATCACAAACTCAATCAATATTCTGAAGAACTCGATAAACTAATCAATGAACCGTTTGTCAACAAACATCTGAGCTGGTTCACCATTTTTACCATAGTTGTCATTGTAACTCTTGTTGTTCTTTATGTTATATGTAAATGCAGATCCAAGAGAAGATACAGGATAGGAATTGGCAATACCAATGACAATGACCATCCGCCCTCTCCACCAAGACACCCAGAGACAGCCTTCACCCGGAATTGGAGAAAAATCCTTCCAAGACGAAGACCCAGTATCCACCTAAGCGACGCCATAGACGAAGAAGAGCAGATCCAACTTAACACCAATAAACAGACAGTCTAAAAGTTGCTGCCACGCATCAACTTTCATCTAAAAGGGGGAGCTGTTATATGCATTGTACCAACCGATGTTCCTTATCACGACGATTCCCAGGGTATCAGGTTCCACTTCCAACAACCTGAGCCGATAAGGATCCTTGCAAATGCAGTACCAGCAGAGTCAGCGGGACCCAAGCTTTTTACACGTTCCCACTGAGTCAGCATTTACTAATATTATAAAACCGCTTGTCGCTCTTAATTCAGTATTCAGTATATTTTTGTAGTTCATTCATTATATTTTATATTTCATTCATTTTACCACGTAACTTGTATTTTGTAATTAATAAATTTTTTAAAAAGTCAAAAAAGTGTTTCGTGATATAAAATATATATATATATATATATATATATATATATATTATATAATAATATTATATATATATTATATATAATAATATATATAATATATAATATTAAATATATATACAAAAGAAACATTTTTATTCTCGTGAGAGGAAGAGAGAGAAAACATATCTTTTGTCTCTCTCTTACTCATTCTCTTACGTATGTAATGGTTTCACAGATTCACTGCCATGCAAATTTCCAACGCCGACCGTGCGTATAGAAGTATAACTTCAAAAATTAAATTTAGTGCTCCTAAATCAACAAATACTACCAGAGGCACAAACAAAATTTTTAGGTTAACAAAACAATTTTAGGTACAATACATTACAGTGATTCTCATAGTGACGATAATTTATTATTAAATGATAAATATAATCCAATAGAATTGTAACTCAATTAATAAAAATAAACCCAATCTCTTTAATTTTCGTAACGAATCAACAGCTGATTTTGACATAATATTTTTAAATGACGCCTGGCTTTTTTAAAATAGAACAATCGATTTACCATCTTTTAAAATAATACGTTTATATAGATCAGATGGATATGGAGGCATTGCTATACTTATAAAAGATTTCAAGTTTTTAATAAAATTCCTATCCGCAAAAATTTCCAAACTCAAATAGAAGTTTGTGCAGCGTATATAAATAACCTTAAAATTTCCTTAGTTTGAATTTATAAACTTCCGAAAATACAAGAGAGAATACACTCCCGCTAATACCATACCTGCCCGAAAATGGATTGAATCTTCAGCTGAATGGATTTTTTTTAAACCTCATGGAATAGCAATTTGATAAAAATTATAATTACAATAATTTCTTTAAGTTGGAAGAATTTTATTATTAAATTAAATAAAAATGCCCAATCTCAAAAATTTGGAGCTTCATAAAAAAAATATCTAACAAAAATTCAACTATCAAAAAACAGGTTGTCTCTGAAGAGCTAACAAATCAAATTTTTGATATTGTAGCACCTAACTTTGTACCAAATAAGCTTAAAGGATCTAAACTTAATACTGTAAATCACTATATGGATACGCATTTCAGCATTGACGAACTAAAAGCTGCAATTAATACCTCTAGATGTACTGTCCCTGGTCATGATTTAATTACATTATGATATCCATAAAAATCTACCCAAGGATGCTCTCGAATATATATTAAAAATATACAACGATTGGTGAGTAAATAAAAAATATATTGAACACTTTAAACAAGTCACCATTTCTTTAACACTAAATCCTAATAAAGATAGAAACCTAGCTTCGTCCCATCGTCCTATATCCTTACTATCGTGTATAACTAAAACGTTTGAAAGAATGTTAAAAACGTTGGATGCAGTAACACATTTGGTTAACCTACATATACTTAAAACAAAAATCGTTGATATTGGTTTGAGTAAAATGACTGCTCTAAATATATTACAATTGAGGGGCTGAGAGGAAATGTGGTACAAGTGACATTTAGATAGTTTTGAGAAAATGAGAGTTAAAGTTTAAGTAGTGGCACAAAAAGACCAAACAAAATTTTAAAATCTAATCAAGATATTATTATTAGTAAGTTCTTATAGTTTTCATGTGCAGTTTTTACAATCATATGCATTTAGTTTTTTTGAAACATTTTTTACAAAATGTACATGTACCATTTTTGTTGTTTAGAGTAAAAATGGTACAAGTAATTATTACCATGAGTAAATAAATAAATAATATCTTTTATAAAAGAAATACACGTAATTTTTTGAACATTTATTTAAGAAGCTACATTAGATACGAAAACAAAATGTATATTGCACAAAAATACAGGAACAAAAAATGCATAAAAATAATAACGAAATGATATTATATAGACGTGCTACCAACTGAGCTAAATATCTTCCTCATCATCATAGTCGCTCAAAAGTATTTTATCATTGTCGTCTACCTCATCGTCATCTTCATTGTCCTTCTCTTTTCTTTCTTCAGGTTGCATTGGCTTCTTTTCTGACCTTGTTTTCCCTTCTTCGCAGTGTGATTGAGCTGATTGTAAAATTGATGGTAAATTGGTGGCACAAAGCATAGTAGGTCTTGTAAATTCTTCCATTTTTCATACTTCAGACTCATGGGTGAACTATACAGTTTGCTAATACAGACTAATATTCTGAGGTGTTCTTCCACGCATCTTCTTCATACAGTTAACAGTTATAAATTCAGTCTCTTCATTGAGAGTGTACTTGAATTTCATAGTAAATGGGTCTTTCTTCACAAATCGAATCCATTTTATTTCTCTCCATTTTATCTATTTATTCGCATCATCCTTTTTAATATTTTCCTGCACGTACTCGTTGAAGTTTTCGAGTGAAATGAAGTGCTCCATCTTCATTTCGTCACATTTAAACTTCTTAGAATTGTTTCTCACAGCATTCATCCACTCACTGGGTACAAAAAAATTAGGTACTTGCTTTTTGTACTTTTCAATGACTCCGAAATCTTCATCGCATTCCATGAAGGTATGACCCGGTTCAAGGAATTTGTGGTCTATTATTTCTAGCTGAGTTTCTTAAACCACATACATAAAAAATTTCACAATATTTTTATTCTTATTTTGTCCCGAACAAGAATCACTAAATGCAATAAGATGTCGTGTATTTTGATTAAGACCAGCAATAAATTTCCAAAGACACGAAGAAACTTCCATAGAGCCTCTGGATGTTACCGATTCATCCCACATATACATTGAAGCACATTTCTTGCCCAAATTATGGATTCCAAAATTATATGTCCATAATACTCGCATATAAAACACTTTGTTGGATGTAAGTGCTGGTGTAGGTAAAGTTTTTTGTAGATCGAAACAAACTGATACCACTTCTTCATTCCTTTAAGTTTCAGCCACTATTTTTGCCTCTTTTGGCTTGTATTCCCGATTCGGCTTTTCGGTGATGAAGCTCTCTCTCGCACATTATTTTCTTTTTATCTGACTCACTTATGCACGATTTTATTAATGTTTCGAACTTATCGCACTTATTGCAAGTATCGGACAAGGGATGATGAAAACTTAGATTAAATTCGGTATTAAACACTCTCCTGTAGCACCATTCCTTGACAGGAGCTTCGTTATTTTCTTGAAAATGCTCTAGGTAACACTTATACATTTTTCTTATGGTCAAAAATGAAGGAAGGTACCGTCTACGGGGATTGTAATGTCTGGTGTAATGGCTGGTATATTTTGGAAACATATCAATATGTCGTTTTACCTTATCAATTACATCCTGTGATAGTTTATTAGGACATGGAGCTCTTCCTCTTTTATCAACAGCGGTGATTCCAACGTCAGATATCCCATTTAAAATTCTCGAATAACGTCCATTGCTGATATCCAAGGTTTTTAAGAAAAACATTTTGCAAACTCTCATATTTTTTAGTTTGATAGTAACGCTCTATTCTTTATTAGTAACAGCTTCTGTAGGTCGTCGTTTGAGCAAAGCGATCTCTGTACAAGACGTAATGAATGCATTCTGCAGATTCCAATTTCCTAGACCCCAGAATTGGTTAAATATTTCCTGTCTTTGTTCATCGGTGAATTTTTGACACTGAAATCGGCAAGTATGTATATAATTTTGCAAACTTCTTGCTTTTACTAACTTGTTTTTATAGCCTACGTATTCCTCACCTGCATTTCTTTTTCGTTTTCTTACTTGCCTCTTATCTAAATCGCTATATCTCAAACGTTTTTTGCCCTTTTTCTTTAATGACTTGTTTAAATAAACATCTGCAATGTTTTGTAGATCATGATTACTATCGCTACTACTTTCTTCTATTGGATTATAGTTTCTGTCCTCTTCTGAATCGTCATATTCCGAATAACTGTCAGATTCTGAAACAAAAAAGAAACATTTTAAGGTTATGCTATAAGTTTCTTTCAACTACTACTTTTTAAAGACAGATAAATAAAATAACCCTATAAAATAACAATTGAAAAAATATAAAACGCATTGAAGACTTACCTTGCATTATTTTAAGGCTATTTCACAAATTGTATTAATATTCCTGCACACTTTTAAAACGTGGCTGTCACAAACAACTACATAAGGTTTAGAACAAAAGTGGGACATGTACGCTTGGACCACTTATACAGAAAACCATTACCAGAAATTGTTGAGAGCTTTTACTTCTCACATACAGATGTACGTACTGTAGCCACTCTAGCTACTCTAGCCACTCATGCACATATCTCACTTTTATACAAAATGTCACTTGTGCCACTTTTCCTCTCAGCCCCTCAATTATACTTCTCTCAATATATATACATCAAAGTATTTAGTATTTAGGGGTGAATAGAAACAGATATTTACTCTATTTCTATTCACCCCACTCATCCTAAATATGTGACATAACCTCAAATAACATTTTGAAAATAAAAAATGTGTTAGTTATACATAAGTTATAGTTAGTTATACAGGTAATCAAAAACATAACATAATACGATATAATACTTACATGTAAAGTTAAAAGGATGGAAGATAAAATTGGAAGTTTTGTTACTACTCATGTGCTACTGTTTCTCTCTCTCTCTCTACACGGATAATTATTTTCTCACATGTTTTACTCCAATATGTTACACTGATTACACTATCAGTAAAATTAGGCATATTTCTGTATTGTTGTAGCCTTGGATTATATCAGAAGTTTGTCTTTTGCTTGTTTTGCACACAGGAACTATAAAATTTATTTGTTCGGCCTTCTTTAACGACACTTCCAGTCTGCTATCTTTTTGGCATATGCCAAACTTGCTTTCATTTAGTGCAGGTATCTTTTATATGTCATTTACCGCGATCTTTCAGATTTAGTAACGCATCGCAACAGCAACATGTTTTCACACTGCTCTGTATCGCTTGCCAACAATACATTGACATATTGCTTCAGTAATACTTTCGTCCATAGAGAGGACCAGTTTCAAATTGTATGTAAGTGTTTTGGCCATTTCACTGTTGACTTGCGCTCAGTAAAAATGATATTCACCTGTTTTTGATTAACCAATAGCTAACAAAAAATTATTTTGCATCATACTGTAGTTTTTTCTGTGGATTGCGACACACATGCCCATTCCTTCTGCTTACTTATAAATATATAGAAAATAGTTTTTATGTCGACGAAATCTATCAGAGTAATTTCTGAAGAGAAGTGAAATCCACATTGGTGACCAAACAATGTCATGTCGAAAATTATTATTTCGATCATATGCAGTCCAACCTATAATATAATATAGAATACCTAATTAGTTTCTGGACATGCAAAGCAATGAACTTCTTGCAGCGACACAATATCTTTCACACATATATCAAAAGTGATAATTTATAATGCGTTTTTTTTAAGGCAGCACAAAACTGTATTCAATGTATGGTAGTTAGCTGAAATTACCATATTTTAGTTACATGACAGTATTAGTTAAAATTCAAATACAAATACATCACTAAAATCGCAATATAAAAATTTCTATTATTGTCTGAGATGAACCAATGAAACATTAAGACGATGATTTATATAGTTTACTTTTCGATAATGTCTTCCTTTTTTTCTAGGAATTGTCGCATTTCTTCTCAATTCTTTTATCAAATCGCAAATATACCAGCATTTTTCTATCATAATTTATTAAATCGCAATAATTACAACAAAAATACCATACAAACCCAAAGAATTGTCAAAATGTGTTGACCTAAAACTACACTAGCGCCGCCAAGCGGAAGCAACGGCTTACATAGCTGTTATTAAGGCTCAATGTCATAAATGCCAACTTAAAACTTTTATTTTTGACCATTATATTGTTTAAAAATTCTTTTTTGTTTGGTAACAAAGAAGAAGAAGATTTATTCACCATTGATAGATCATAGCACACTACCACCTAGCATTGAAACTTCCGTGTTGACGAGTAAAACAATGATTGGCGCATCACCTAGTGACCGGGCGCCTAACTATATATGCATGGCGCGAAATTCAAAAGTTTAGTAATATTACCTAGGATTGTGAACTCTATTTAAAGTAAAGGAAAATCGATATAATCCTAAAATAACAAGAAAAATCCTTATCCTATACGATAATAAATATTTTTCGTATACTTTTTGGGTTTTCTTGTTATGTTGAGACCATATTTATTTTACATTACATTAAAATGCCAAAGTGGTTAAAAAAATTAAAGAATAAAATATAGAATAAAATCTTTATTTACAAAAATGTTACAAGAAATATTATATGTGTTACAAGAAATATTATTAATAAAAGCCAAGTGTACTATAATTTAGTTTTCTTAATGTGGCAAGAACTGGTCAGTATTTAAATAATTGTTTTGTCTTAGTATGTCAAGTTTTATGTGAATAGAAGCCTAATTGTGCAAAAGGCATTATACTACAATTTTATTCTCATAATTCGCAAAGAATTCAAACATTGGTATATAACATTCAAGATTTTTTTAGAAAGCAATAAATCTAAAGATAAATCCCTAGAAGACAAAGATAAGTACATGCTTTTAATAAATTTAGTCTATAATTACATAAGCGAAGCAATCAATGGTGAAAACCAATTGCTTTTTTCACACATACTCTCACAGATTCTGAATGAAAACATGCAATTGAAAAAATGTAAATGCATTGAAGTATTTAAAAAATGCAGACGTTATCTAGTAGGAAAGCAATTCAAACCAATCACAGATTAAATCACTATTTTTTGTATATAGAATGCTGGAATATATAAAATCTGACAAGGAGAACTAGTTTTACTTCACAAGAAATTATTAATTATCTACACTCTAAAGGAATATTTCAAGTAGAACAACACCATATAACCATGAAGGAAATGGTGAAGTTGAAAGATACAATGAGTTATATGGAAATTGGTGAATCTAGCATTGAAAACCAAATATTTAGACATTACTAAATGAAAAACTGCTTTACCAGGAGCTCTGTACTATATACGAAGTTTACTATTGAATTGTTATATTAATGAATCATGATAATGATGAAGATGAAAGTCCAAATAACACATTAGAGAATTCCACTACTAAATCAATACCAGATGTGACAGAAAATTTACCTGTTCAAAAACCGGATGATTGGATTGATGAATGAACCAAGATTGGAAAATTCATATTTTCAATCTAGCTGTAAATCAGCTGGAACTAAAAATAAACCAAGATAGTTGCAATATTTTGTTCACAAATAGGGACAGAAAAATGTATAATTTAGTGTTCTAAATGTTGTGACAAGAACTTGTCAGTAATTAAATAATTTTTTTTAATTCTAATGTCAAATTAAAGCCTAATAAGCAACAGACAGCCGTCAGATATTCTGAGTTTTTTGTAGTACTTACATCCTAATCTAATAACACACACTACCAGCGGTCAGTGAGAACTCTTACTGTCTGGCGTTCTACTCACAGAAAGACAGAACTCTGCTAAGTTGGAAACAGAAAAATTAAATGATTTAGTTCTAGAAAGAACTTTGTATACATTTACATGATAATATTTTTAGTCGTATTTAAACCTATAAACCCAACAGTCAGCTCTAAGACTCTAAGATCCAGCACTATAAAGATGGAAAAATAACATTAAAAATAAAAAAATATGTAAAGTATTACCTAGTTACAATAAAAACATGAAGTATTTTACAAAGTTAAGTTTCCAAACTCTATGCTACCAGTAACTCTTTTCTACTAATATTTATATATTTATTGAGAGACATATTAAATACATTTAGATTTAGGCTGTTCTACAAAATGGAACATTAAAAGTACATAGATGAGACAAACCATGGTAATATGGTACTCTAAGACCAATCTCACTCACAAGAAAGCACAGATCCCTCCTCGCACTTAACAGGCAAGCTCAAAGACCTCTCCATATGATAGTGTAGTCATGGTCTGCTATAATCTAATCATAATGATTATAATCTAATCCAACTTTGAAAGGCGCACACCTGTAGAAATTTATGTCGAACCTTCTCTAAGGTAATGATTTTTAAGATAGTTGTTGAACCACCACCTACAAAATAATTCAAATTGTAAGCAAGTAAGACTGATTTTATAATATATAATTTTAGGTTAAATTTATAATTAACTAATTTTATAAGTAAAAGGTCACATGTCACATACATACATGTATTGGCATAATAGTTCTTACCTGGTGCTGGTAAAAACAAACTCAGAAGGGCTGTTCTCGTAATACCGGTATGTCCAACATTAATTATATCGTCCTCTTTAAAATGACTAGCGCATACACGAAAATTGTTATAAATAGTTTCTGTTGCAGCATTCTATAATTAGGGCTCTTAACAACATTCACCCATTTATCAAACATATCCATATAAGAAAAACTATATTGTTTGCCTGTAGTATCCATGCAATCTGAAACACATCTTTTTTGTTCAGTTCTTCGTCTCTACATTGTTATTCCATGTAATGTGTTCGAGTCCATAATAAAAAAATTGTCTAAAATTGTACCTTTTTGCACCACTGATATAAAAAATTTTAAATTATAAAATAAATTATAAGAGATTAAACAAATACAAATATGGCGCCGTATTTGTCTAAACTCAACTTTGAATTTTCCAGAGCAAAAGAAAGAGACTAGCAGCGCCACCATACGAATGGGCGCCAAATCCGAACATAATTTGGCATTGGCTATCTCTGTTACCAATCTAGGTAAATTTATCTATGTGATAGATGCCCTAACAATATTAGAAAAAAGCATCCTATGTAGCATATTTGGAGGATAAGAGTTTTCAATTAAAATATTTTTTAACAATTAAAGGTTTTGTATATATATACCTATATATATATATATATATATATATATATATATATATATATATATATATATATATATATATATATATATATTATTAAACAACGACCTGCTATGAGTAATATCAGAATTATTACTGCCGACAGAAAAGATCACGACAATGAACGTGACCACCAAAACTTTTTTAATTAGTTTTATATTTATTTTTTGTTCAATTTTGTGCCTCTCATTTACTGTATATTGTGTAAATAGTAATCTCGTTCAACAACTTAGCGCTTCCCTTTGTCACCTAAGAACAGGTCAAGTGCTAATAATGCCTGCTAAACAAAAAATTTAAAAAAACTCAGTAAAAATAAGGGTATAAAATAAACTGAAACCCTTTTGTTTTAAAAGTGAAGCCTTTTCCTGAATATCGTTAAAGCAAAAAGTGTTACGAGCTATTTATGTTAATTGGACGTGCCACAACGCAACAAAATCAGATTGCGTAAAAATATACGCGGAAGATTGCGGCTTCCTTCCGCCTAATGGGAATTTAAGACCGAAATGTTTTTTTCATAATTTGGTTAAAAGGTGCTGCTTTTAAGCAAATATTTGACAAAAAAATGTTAATCAGTTTATTGATGTTTAGATAAATAAATAATGCTAAAAAATACAGAGCCATAGAAAAAATTAGAATTAGAGCAGTCCTTCTTGTGAACTGTTAGTCAATACCACTCAAATAATTTAAACAAAATAATCACATACTTAACACAATTTTTGTATATAATTCTTCAGTTTCTTTAAATACAACTTTAAAGAAAATACATTATTCCTAAATACGTTTCAGCCCGTTTCTTTTTATTAGTGATTGTAACATTTATAATTTGAAATGACATTTTTTCGGTCATTATCACCATTAAGGCATAGGCCTCCCTCATTTTTGTCCATTGTGCTCTATCTTGACTACTTTTCATCCAATTTCTTGACATACATACAGTTCCATTTCAGTGTGGCAATTCGGCAAATTACATCGGTAACTCCTGTTCTTCGTCTTAAGTCTTTATTTTTAACTCAGTCCCGAAGCGATATACTCAGGATTGAGCTTTCCATTTTCCTTTGAGCTATTTGCAGCGTTTTAGAACTTGTAGCTGTCAATGTCAAAGTTTCGGCACCATAGATCATCACAGGCAGCACACATTGGTCAAATGTTTAAAGAAATTGGTATATCGCTTTTTAAAGATGTTTTTGAGTTTTCCGTAGGTTGTCCATGCTAGGTTTATTCTTCTTCGTAGTTCGTATGTTTGATTGTCTCTTGTGATCTTTATTTCGTGTCCAAGATATATGTATCAGCTCTACTTCGTTGTCTCCAATATTAATATTTTCGCTAGGCACTGGGTTTGTCATGAATTTTGTTTTCATCATCATCATCACTGGCTCGACAACCCTTTTTGGGTCTTGGCCTGTTCAAGGATTTTTCTCCATTCTGACCTGTTTCGTGCTTTTTTTTTCCAGTTTTTAATTTTTAATGTTGTTATATCATTTTCTGTTTGTTCTACGTATCTCAGCTTCGGTCTTCCTCTTGTTCTTTTTGTCCACATGTTCAATCCAACGTAGCCTTCCTATTTTAATAAATGTAATGATATCCGGATCCTGGTATATGTTGTATAGTTCAAAGTTATACCTTCTCCGCCAAATCCTGTTTTCTTTTGTGCCCGTATATATGTGTCGCAAGATTTTTCTTTTAAAGGTGGCTAATAACGTTTCCTCCCTTTTAGAGAGTGTCCAGGTTTCTGAACCGTATGACGTGAGTACCGGTCTTATTAAGTTTTTGTATATTTGGCATTTTGTTTTTCTGGAGACGTTATCTGATCTTAGTTGCCTAATTAAGCCCATGGTAACATTTATTGACAATAAATATTCTCCTCTTCACTTCCTCTGCAACGTTGTTATCAGACGTAACTAGGGATCCTAAGTATGTAAAGTTTTTTACCGCCTCAATGTTGTATTCTCCTATTGTTAAATTTGGCAGCTGCCTTATTTGTGCGTTTTTATTTGCAGGCATATATTTTGTTTTTGTCTGATTGATTTTAAGACCACTATTTTTTGCAGCTCGTTCTATTTGAGTGAATGCCTCTATCATTTCTCTTCTTGATCTTGCGATTATGTCAACATCATCTGCAAATGCTAGTACTTGCACGCTTTTATTAATTATTGTTCCTCGGGTATTAACTGTTGTGTCTCTTATTGTTTTTTCAAGTTTGATGTTGAATAATATGCATGATAGAGCGTCTCCCTGGCGTAGTCCCTTCTTCACATCTATTGTTTCCGATAATTCGTTTTGTATCCGGATTTTACTTTCTACTTTTAGTGTTTCTTTTATCAATTCGATTAGCTGTGTTGGTATATTAAATTCTTTCATTGCTTTTGTTAGGAATTCTCGGTTTATATTGTCATATGCGCTTTCGAAGTCTATAAAGAGATGATGTGTGTCGATGTTATATTCACTTGTTTTTTCAAGGATCTGTCGCAGAACAAATATCAGGTCTATTGTTGACTTCTGTCTACAGAAGCCACATTGGTATTTGCCAACTATTTTTTCAGCGTATGGTCTAATTCTTTCATATACTACGTTGGACATTATTTTGTATGCCGCATTCAACAGCGTGATTCCACGGTAGTTTTCACATTCTAACTGGTTTCCTTTTTAAATAATTGATGGATTCGACCGTTACTTGATGGAAATTCATTTTATGTAACAATAAAACACTGAAAACTTTGTTTTCAAACTTCCACAAAATGTATTTTAACTATTATCACTACAGCTGTTTCGGCTGATAGCCTTTCTCAAGTGATCTATTTTTGGCTTGGGTTTGCTTTTTTATGTAGTGGTACAATAATGCTGCTATTCCACTCATTTGGTAGCTGTTTATTCAACCATATCTTTCTTATCAGCTCATGTATGGCTTTAAGTAATACGTCTTCTCCTTCTTTCAGTAGCTCCGATGATATTTGATCCGATCCCGGTGATTTATTGTTCTTTTTATTTGTCCACTGCTGTTCTAACCTCTGCTATTGTTGGTGGACTCTTTTCTCTGTTGTCTGCTTGGTCTAACGGTATATCAGGGTTCATCTCCGTCCTATTCACCCCAAGCTTTTCCTTAAAATGTTCTGTCCATCTTCTAAGTATCTCTTGCTGTTCTGTCAATATATTACCCTCCTTATCCTTACACATCGTTGTTCTCGGTTTGAACTCTTTTCTGCTTTTGTTAAGTTTCTGGTAAAATTTTCTTGTCTTTGTTGGTTTACTTAGTTCTTGTAGTTCTTGAAGTTCTTTGTTGATATATTCTCTCTTCTTTCTTCGGTGAATTTTCTTTTCTTCTTTACGTAGTTGTTTATATTTTTCCTCTGCTTGTCGGGTTCTGTGCCTCTGTTGCATCTGTAGATATGCTCTGTTTTTTCTTTCTGTTATAGTTTGACATTCTTCGTCAAACCAGTGATTCGTTCTTGTTCTTCGTTCTTTACCTTCCATGCCCAACACCTCTTTAGCTGTTTCTTTTATGATTTCTCTGCACTCTTCCCACTCCTCATTTAGGTTTTCATGTTTTAATCTGTTTTCTAGTTTGATGCTTATATTTTTTTTTGTACTCTCTATTTTTGTTTGTTTCTTTGAGTCCTTCTATATTGTATCGTTCATGTTTAGAGCCTCTTTCCTTTTTGATGTTTGAAATTCTAGCCCTTATCCTACTTTCGACCAGGTAGTGATCAGAATCCGCATTTGCCCCTCTTCTGGTACGGACGTTTATTATATTCGATTGGTGTATTGAGTCTACAATAACATGATCTATCATATTCACTGTAAGTCCGTCTGGTGATTTCCAGGTGCCTTTGTGTATATCTTTTCGAGCGAAGTATGTGCTGGCAATCACCATGTTAAGTGATCTTGCTAGGTTTACCAACCTATTGCCATTGTCATTTGATTGCTCATGGAGACTGTGCTTACCTATTGTGGGTTGGAATTGCTGCTCTCTTCCAACTTTTGCGTTTAAGTCTCAATCAATTATTTTTATATCACTTTTTGGGCATGACTGGTATGCGGACTCTAATTCATCATAAAACTCTTCTTTGACTTCCTCTTCTTTTTCTTCTGTGGGGGCATGCGCATTAATTAGGCTGTAGTTGAAGAAACGTCCTTTAATTTTCTTTAATTCTTAAAATACACATTCTGGGACTGATGGCTCTGAAGTCTTTTAATATATGTCTTACTCTCTTGTTAACTATGAATCCAGTGCCCAAAATGTGATCTTTAGGAGCGCAGCTGTAGAAAATGGCATGGCTCTTTTTTTCCATAATTTTAATGAATTTTGTTTTAGAGATGTTTATTTTAAGACCTACATTGACACACACTAACTGAAGCTCATTTAGCATTGTACATATCTCCTTGAGGTTGTCCTATGTCGTCTGCGAATTTTAAATTTGTTAATTTTCTACTGTCAATATTCAGGCCTTTCTCTTCTTAGTTATGTTTTTACAAGCATATTCTGGTACTGCTGTAAACAGTTTAGGCGATAAGGTATCACCCTGTCGGACTCCTCTGCCGATTGGGATATGATCCGTGTTTTTATGTAGTTTTACCGACATAGGTACGTTTTTGTATGCATTGTAAATTATTAACCGTGTATTTTATATATTTATGCAATTTTTTCAGTAAAGCAAGAAAATTCATAAGCAAAGTAGTTCAAACTCAAATAACATTGTTAACTGTATGTAGTATTTTAAGTATTTTCAATATGTGAACAAAACTAAGATACTAAATACATTAGAATCGAGAATTTCCAATATTCTATTGATGCTCGTCGTATTTGGAGGATGAATTAAATTATATTACAAAATAAATTTGGAAAATCCTAGTAGTTGGCTGTATACTAGTTTTAAAAAATTTACAAAGAAATAAATACTTCTGAGGTAGGATTGAAAATTTTATTAATAAAATATGTAAAATTTATCCAAAACTATTGCCAAGAAAGATCTTGGCAAAAATTGAAACTAGTTACCAATCTAGGTGTAAAAAAGCTTTTGATTACATAAAAATTAGTTTTATTGTGAATGAGCTACAATTTATGTTTAGAAGAAGTTTATTTTCGACGTTTTGATTTTTACTTCGGAAATTGTTCTCAAAATACAAAACATTAATCAAATTTTGTTGTTTGTTACTTGGTAAATACTTGGTTTTGTACTTGGAAAATAACTTGATCCATGAGAATACCTGTCATAAATTTCATAGGATGTCCATGTGATTCGTCTTAATATGCTATTGGCTATCTAATAGTGGTATTGCCTTTTTATTGATTATATTTTTCAATGTCGGTAACCAGATCCTACTGCATTCTGCCGAGGAATTTGCGACGAAATTGGTCACATTTAGGAAAATTAGATCTGTTTATATATTCGAGATCTACCAAATTCTCTATTTTTAATATAAGATTGATGTTTACTTATTTTAAACGTTTAATGGTCTTGATGTTTCACCTAAATAAAAATAGTCGGTAAATGGTCACATTCACAAGGTATTTTATAAAAAGAATTCTTTCTTCTTTCTTGTTTATTGTTAGATAAAATAGATCTAAAGAGTAAACAAATATAATTATATATTATAAATATAAATTAATATTGTTATGTGACATCTAATTGCGGCCCTGGGGTTATAGTAATTCTTCTTCTTCTTCTTCTTCATATTGTTCTGTTTCTGTAGACATGACTTTGTATGTTTTTCAATGTGCCTCCAGTAAGTTGCCGTTTTATCGTTTTCGTGGTCTTCCTACTGATCGTCACCTATTTGGGAACCTCCACTTGCCGTCTTTACTGCTCTAATTCTTCTATTCTATTATTCTATTTCTTTCCCAGTTCTTGATGTTCTCCACCTTGCATCTATGTCGTATATCTGTACTTCTAACTCTGTCCCATAGTGTTTTACCATCAAGTTTTCAATGTGTTTTCATCTTTCGTATTTCTAACATCTTTGTTGTTCTCTCTGTGTCAGGTCGTGTTTCTGCCGTGTATGTCATTAATGGTTTGATGACTGTTTTGTAAATTCTGTCGTTTATTTTTTTTCCCGATAATTTTATTTCTATATATTGTTTTATTTAGACAACCTGTGTCTCTGTTTGCTCTATTCTCTTAATCTTCTACTTTTCTGCTTAAATTTTCTGGCCGGTTTATTAAATTGGTGCAATATACGTTGTAAATCATCCTTACTTTAAGATATTAGAATTGTGTCGTCTGCGTAGCAGATTATTTTAAGTTGTTTTTCTCGCATTTGGTATCCATTTTGGGTTCTTACGTTTTTTTATTATTTCATCCATAATCAGGTTGAACAATAGGGGACTCAGGAAATCTCCCTATCTTATCCCATTACCAGCTTCAATAGGGTCGGTTAGTTCTTCTTCTAGTTTTACTTTTAATATATTGTTTTGGAAGATATTTTCGATCGTTTTGATTATTCCTAGGGGTATCTCTCTTTCGTACAATAAGTGGATAACGTCCTATTTGATCCGGTCAAATGCTTTCCTTACGTCCCATAACAAATATATGCTTTTTTGTTGTATTCTTATGATTTCTCCAGCAATTGCCTCATTATAAATATAGCGTCGATGCATAATCTTCTTGACCTAAAACCTTGTTGTTCTTCTGCTAGTGTTATAGTTTTATTTAGATTATTTTTTATTACTTTGATTGGTTGATTTCCATTCTTGAGGAATTCTGTTTTGTTCTTTAATTTTTTGGAGTTGTTTTAGTAGTTGTTTGGTTAGATCTGGTCCCCGTACTTTAGGAGTACGTTTCGTATGCTGTCCTTTCCTGGTTACTTTCTGTTCTAAAATTTTCTTAATTCTTTCTTTACCTTTTCCTCAATATTTTTTCGTTTGTCGTGACGTCTAGTGTTGGTGCTTCATTATCGTCAATTATCGGTGGTTTAGAAAATAGATATCGAAAGTGGTCTATCCATGTTTCCTTCTGAATGTGTTTTTATTAGTTTGTTTACCTATTTTCTTTCTCCTGTGATCATTCTCCATATTTCTTCTTGTGTTTCGTAAAAGTCGTGTTCCATTTCTTTTGAGAAGCTCTGTCAGTAAGAATTAAGAGTAATTCGTGAAGCCGAATTGACTATTTAGTTAATGTGAATTTAACTTCTTCAAGTTTATCATCAGTTTCTTTATTTCATCTTCTTCTTCTTTGACTTTATTGACAGCAGCTCTATATAACTTTATTTCATAAATTTGTTATATTCATAGCTGTAATTATTATTTATGATGGTGTAAAATTGACACAACCCTTTTACAGATAAACTGATTCGGATGAATAAATAATGCTATATACATTGCCCCTTACCAAGCGGCTCTTGCACTTTTTCTTTATTAAATTTACATTTGAAAAATGTCTTTCACCACTTGTTGTTATTATAATGTGAAAACATAATCTATGCTGTATCTTTCGCTAATTTTGCAAGACACTGGCCGGCAAAAAAAGTGGCCACCCTAGAAATTTTCGAAAATAAAAATTCATTAGGAGTGTTATGCACTTTTCATATTGTATTCTTAACCTCTTATATTTTTAAAACAAAAAATGGCCCTTACTGTTTGATTTCTGAGCATAGTTTATTTAATTAGAAGGCTACAAAAAAAATAGTGTGACATCAAAACGAATTACAAACAAAAAAAAATTACAAGTGCACTTAAACAAAATTGCCTAATATCAGGTATTATGCCCTAAAACATCAATATCCGTTTCCATACGATTTGGAAGGGAAAGGAAAAAATTTTGAATAAAAAGTTAACGAATATGTTCATATTCTTCACAAAGCATGTTGTTCTGCAAGACTTTATGTTGGCCTAGTTGGCTTATAACTCTATGTTGAAGTTCATCTCAAAGATGTTTGGTGATATTCAGATCTGGGCTACAGGCTGGCCGTTCTAGAGTCTTAATTCCATTTTTCCCTAAGTAATATGTCAGGATTCTTGCAGTACGTGGCCGTGTATTATTATGCATAAAGACAAAATTTTGTTCTGAAGCTATTTTCTTGTGGCATTTTAAATTAATTACTATTTAACTGGGAATAAGCCACAATTAAAGATAAAAATACGTTTATTGACGTTTCAATTTCCACTTCGGAAATCGTTCTCAAAATACAAACAGTATTTGTATTTTGAGAACGATTTCCGAAGTGGAAATTGAACCGTCAATAAACGTATTTTTATCTTTAATTGTGACTTATTCCCAGTTAAATAGTAATTAGAGACAAAATTGTCCCCAATAAAATAACCAAATAAAACTATTGCTTCTGCTAAAATATCCTCTATATACCGGTGAGCATTCAGGGGGATATTGATGAAAATAAGTTCAGTTCGAGTTTTAAATGAGGTTCCAGCCCAAACCATGATACCACCAAACTTTCGTCTCTGGGACGTACAAGCTTGGGCATATCTTTCATTTCTCTGCCTTCAATCCTCCTCTCGGCCATCGCCAAACTTCGAACAGAACCACGGTTAATCAGTAAAAAGAATTCAGCTTCAATCATGTATATCCCAGTGTTGATATTTTTGAGAAAAAATTTACCACTAGTCCTCTTTCATTGAGGCGCCTTCTAACCGTTCTCTCACTAACATTCACATTTTGAACTCCTGCAGACGGTTTCATGCAGCGGAAATGGCGATTTATTAAAAGTTCCATCACAATAAAACTATCATCTCTTTGCGAGATAACTCTTCTACGACCGGGACCCTAAACGTCGAAACTGTCAAAAACAAGCATACAAGATCGCAAAGAATATTTAATTTTAATGTAATATTAAACAGTGCATAAAACTTCCAATGAATTTTTATTTTCGGAAACTTATAGGGTGACTACTAGACTTCGGCAAATATGCATATTGCATATTTTGCATATTGTGCATATTTTATGCAAATATTTCATATTTTGGCATATTTGTATAAAAGTTTGCATAAAGTGCATAAAAGTTCAGATTTTTATACTGTATTTGAAAATTTTTAAACATACCAATTTATTTCAATTCTTGTATACAATTTTGTAGTCATTTTAATCAAGAAATGATCTAAGTACGTAATCTCTACAGGTACAAAACATTTACAATTTCAAAGAAGATCAATTTAAGTAGCCCTCAACATTCGTAGAAAGTCTCGGTCACTAAGGCATTCAGTTATTGGATAATCGCTAAGGGTTCGCTCATTTGCATTTTATGATCTAATCCCCAACTCTATCTACAATTTATTGTATCTTAACAGCAGGTAAACGGCTAATAGTTTTGTTCCTAATTTAGGGATTTTCCAAAATCTCCCAGTTTATTGAATTAGGTACCTAAACATTTCTAATTTGATGCTGCATTTCTAATTCAGATTTGTAAATCATTTGTGTTTTGATATTAAAAGCGTAAACACTCGTTGTGCGTAACAAAAAGGAAGATTGTGATTTTATAATGCCTAAAACAACCAGTGCTTCAACTTGGATTAAACCTTAGAAAGAGCTGTCTATGGATATGGGAAAAATCTACTGTTCAGTCTGTGGCAAAATTGTAAGTATCTAATATTTTCTATTAAATATCTAATATTTCATACATACAGGGTGTTTCCAAATGACACTTACAACGTTTGACTGTAGATACTTCTCGAAAAATTGAACAAAACGATATAGTTAATGAGGGGTCAAACTTATTTACTTTTCGAGATACAGGGTGTTAAAATTAAAAAAAATTAAATTCTTTTAGTTAATAACAACAATTTAAAACCACTTTTAAACAACTTTAAAACCAATAAACGTATTTACTTGAAATTTAGTACTCGTAGGTTGTTTTTAAATGAAAAATAGCTTCCTTTAGTGAGAAAAAATTGTCCATGGTACAATACAATGGTGTGTATTTAGAAAAATTTTTCACCTTTACTTTTTTTTATGAAGTCAGCTATTCTAAAACACAATTATTTTTATTGTAATTGAATTAACAAAAAAAAACTTTTGTTGAATTTTAAAATAAGTTATATGATGTACTAATGGTTAGTAACAAAAACTAATTTGTGGATTAATACTGCATTTAAAACACTTAACGAGTGTTTTTTTTTCCAAAGCAGTTATTTGATTAACCAAAAACACCTTGTATATTTTTATCTTTTAAAGGTTGGGTTAAAATAAAGGTTTTTATTTTTATTTATAGATAGCATGTGAGAAGAAATTTCAGATAGACCAACATGTGAGAACTGCTTCACACATTGCAAAAAAAGGAAAAATAGGAGGAAACCATCAAAGTTCAATGGCTAAATGTTTCCAATCTACTTAAAAAAAATTAGATGAGCAAGAAACTTTTAATGAAGACTTGTGTCGCGCATTAGTGTCTGCAAAGATACCGCTTTCAAAATTAGCAAATGTAAATTTTAGTTCGTTTCTAAAAAAATATTGTAAACTTAATGTTCCAAGCGATCGGTCTCTAAGAAGAAATAATGTGAACGGGCTATACTCGTCGGTGTTAATTAATATTAAGGAAGAAATTGCAGATAATTATTTTTACATATCTGTAGACGAAACCACTGATTCCTCAGGAAAAAATATTGCTCATTTATTGATTGATGTTCTTAAAGAAGATACCTTACCAAAATCTCATCTTATTTCATGCCAGCAACTTGAGAAAATAAATGCTTTAACAATTTCGCGTTTTATACAAGAAACATTAGCAACTTTTTTTCTTCCGACAAATATTCCTTCTAATAAATTACTGCTTATTTTATCGGATGCTGCTCCTTATATGGTGAAAGCAAGACAAAATTTAAAACTATTTTTCCCAGATTTAATACATGTTACTTGTGTAGCGCATGGATTAAACAGAGTTGCAGAGGAAATACGAAAAAAGTTTCCTCTTGTAAATACCATAATATCCAGTGTCAAAAAAGTATTTCTTAAATCTCCTATAAGAATTCAACTTTATAAAGAAATGCTACCTAACATTCCTCTTCCACCACAACCTATTTTAACGCGATGGGGAACATGGTTAGAAGCAGCTAATTTTTATGAAGATCATTTTGTTAAAATAAAGAACATTAACGTTAACAGATGAAAGTTCCCAATCTCTTTTGGATTCTAAACAAACTTTTCAGAGTAACTTGCTTCAACAAGAACTTTTATTTATAAAATCAAATTTTAGTTTTGTTCAAAAAACAATTACTCAGTTAGAATCACCAAAACTGTCATTGTTCGAAAGTACAGCATTAATAAAAGAATTTGCGTCATGTTGTCGGAACGTTAGAGGTAATATTGGAAAAGATATTTTAAAAAAATTTGAAGCTACTATGGAAAAAAATAAAGGTTACCATATTCTTTCTGAAGTAATCAGTGTTCTAGCTGGAAATATTTCGGAAACAATTAATTTAGAACCAAATGTTTTGGTTAGTTTGAAAAATGCTCCCGTTACATCAGTTGACGTTGAACGAAGTTTTCCATATATAAATATATGTACTCAGACAGAAGCTACAAGTTTTTGTTAGAAAATTTTGAACACCACTTAGTCATTTATTGTTACCATAATTCTAAATAAGCTTATTCATACCTAAAAATGATGTAGTTACTTAAAATAAATGTAAATCTTAATGAATAGTAAAAAATATTTAGTTATGTACACTTTTTTTTTAAATAAAATTGTTACACTTTTACGATTTTTTTATTTATTTGTATGCATATTTTGTAAAATATTTGCATATTTTCGGGTAAACACGTGCATATTTATGCGCATATTTTCTACATTTTTATTTGCATATTTGCCGAAGTCTAGTACTTACCATACATTTTTTCCGCATCTATATAAAAGCCGCTAAGGCGGTCTTTAATAATCAGTTTTGTAAGTATTAACAAAATGTTTGTTTTTAAACCGATATCCGTGACAAATATAACCGATAATTATTCATATATAATTATAATTTATGATATTTGTAATTGAGCTGTTGGAGTTAAAATAAAGTAAGTTAAACCACGATTGATTCACTTAATCCTGACCCCTCAGAAAAACGTAACAATATAGTATAATATGTTCTGATAGTTGATAATAATATTAAACAATTAAAAAAGTTTTCTTATGTAATACTAATAATACATTATTGGAATTATATTATTATTAAAACATTAAATATTTACTTGAATTTTAGGATTACAAACTAAAACTCGGTAATGAGTTTGATATGATTGATCCGTATTCTAAGTGCACATCCTGGATCAATATTCTAAAAAACGTGCGATTCCACTAAAGCCACTTTAATTTTCCTTTACAGGACTCGCAATGAGATCATGCTATCGTTAATAGCTTTTAATGCCCAATTAACTCGACGTAACCAATTAAAATAGCAAAATACTCTTGGTACTAATTTTCTTTTTAATTATAATTAAAACTGAAAAAATATTGGAAAACAAGATGTTTATAGGAATTCATGTCGTTTGTGACATAAAATATATTCAAAATATAAACCATACTATTTAATTAATTAAATACCTTAAGAATAGTGATCATTCATCTATTAAATGCACATTGAATCTATCGCAAAATTTGTCGACTGATTAGTTTAGTTATTTTATCTGTCAAAAAACTGTCAACATGTTTGGGCGTATTTAGATGTTTCCTACTGAAAATTTATATATTTAAACGATAATTTCTACGGATTTGAACGTGTGAGTAGTGAATAGTGATCATGTTTTTATTAGCTGTATGTATCTGATTGACTGACTTAAGCTGGCACCAATTTGTTAAAAAATTAATAAACGGTTTTGTTAACTAATTTTAGTGTAGTAAACCTTATAGTGTATAGTGTACAAAACAACACAAAGAGGGCCTGTTGGCCCAGGCAAGAAGCGCAGAAACTCCAGATGACTAAAAAATGTAGACTATATTATTTACGAGGAGTTGCCAGAGATTTATAAAATTGATGATTTAAGTTGATAACACAAAGAATCCAGGTTAATTAGACACAAATTTAAATTTAAATTCGAATACTGATAAATTAAATGCTGACATAAACACAAATTGACGACAATCAGATAAATACACTGTATATTACTTTGACATTAATGAACTAAATGGCGATAAAAACATAAATTTAGTTCCATTAGATACAAATTTAGCGTTAAACAATAATAAAGTAGACAATAGTGTGCATTTGCATGACGTAGACTTGTATTTAAGTGACTATAAATATTACCCATAACGATAGTGATATTGATCGCGATACATAAGAAATATCGAGGAACTGAAACAGACAATTCTTCCAGAAAGGAGATTTGGATAGTAGTCTTAAATACACTAGTCTTGTTAAAAAAACTAAAGAAAATAGAAGAATGAAGAAGAAATGCATCCTAGCTAATTGATTGAAAAAAAACCGACAGATAAATCGACTTAAGCTAAAAAACCTGTACCAAAACCAAAACCGTTGTAGCAAATTCTTTTTATCTTATTTGCATTTTTTTCCTTACTTTACCCATTTCCTCTCTTTTCTTTAAGTACCAACTTCTATGGTGTTTTTATTAGTATAGATGCTTTCCTTTTTCCACTAGTTGTGGTATTGTTCTTAGTAGTCGTAGAAGCTTTTAAAAAGTAGCGATTACTTTCCAATAGCTCATTCGAACTACTGAACTTGTCGGTTTCTTTAGGTGTTGTTACAACCAGCTTGTGCGCTGTTCCGTTCTCGCCAGTTTTATTGGATATATTTTGAAGTGGTTCATTGGAGGTAAATGGTAATGACAGTATAGGTTTAACAGGCGCGTAGGATCATATGGCTTGTCAGTGGGTTAAGATGGTGCATATGGGTTAGCTGTCAGTGATTTAAAAACTCGTGCACTTAGTGTATTGACTGGAAAAGTAGCTTTGGTTAGTTCTTCAGCAACAAATCCAGGTAAGTCATAAATGGTAATAGTTTGACCGAAATTATTATTCATCCAAGGATTTATACCATTATTTAGAGATTTTATCCCAAGATTTTAGTGGTCCTCAGACACTGCGGTCTAATGGCTGCAATTTTTGCGATGAGTGGAGAGGGAAAGACAAAAGAACTATGCCAGTTTGTCGACAGAAGTCAATGGTTTAAAGAGCTAGGTGCGATATGTGGTTGTCATATACAAGGAGTACCTGATTTTCAATAGATGGCTTGGTAAGAAATATTTTATAAAGATTTAAAAAATGTCAGTGTCCATCCAACCATTAGCTTCTCTGATTTAACCTGCTGGAGCTCGAATTATAAAGTAAGGTTTAAGCCGCTTCCTTAGGAATAAAAACATTGGCGAAATAATATTCCCTATTGCATTACAGCCAGGCAAAGAGTTATTAACATATCTCTTTCCATAGAAGTAACGGCTCACACTTGTTGTGTGCCATTTGTTGGCAGACTTTTGCTGGCTTTTGCACAGTTGTAACTCATGTCTTATCTAAATTGTATATATTCGCATGTCAAAATCTGCCCCTTTTTATCTCTCTGGGTAAATTGTCAAAAAAATTACTAACATTTAACCTGTCAAAATTTTAATTACTTGCGTGACTTATATAAGTCCTACCCTGATAATTTCGTAAATATTCGCACAATAATAGTTTACCTCCTACTAGTAAATACTTAGTTTTGTAAATTCTAACCAACGTTAGGATTCTTAATTCTTAATGCCGTTGTTATATTTTTCAATGTATCTGTACAAGGCGACATGACAAATTTTTAATTGCCTTACCGCTTCCCTTTCGGAAATATTTTGGTCCAGAACCAATTTAGTTGCCTGTTGATGAAGTTGTCGAAGGAATCTCTGGTTTTTCTTATTCTGGAACATAACATATTTTTGCAAACCGAAATAAAAAAATCAAGCAAATTTTATTTGTGTAGCATTTCGAATGAAAATTTTTTATTTTATTTATTTATTTATTAAATCTTACAAACACCACTTAGGTAGTAATTACTGGTAATAGTGCTCATTATTTGGTATAACAATATATACACAAAACATACAAAAAATACAATATACACACAAGTACAAAATAAAAACACAGAAAGTTGGCCGTTGGCCGATCATAAGCCGTTGGCGGTTTTATGACTTCCGGCGGCACATCAGTAATAGCTATCTCGTGCTTCAACACATACGTGTGTGCCTGTTTTGCAGCAGTTTTATTTGGTTACTTTTGTGAATGTTTGTCAAATTTTGTATACATTATGGAAGCTGTAGACATCGATAAATTAATTACCAAAATTCACACACGGCCAGCAATTTGGCATATGCGCTCAGATAATAATTTGAATAAAATAAAGAAAAGAACATTTTCCACCCTACGAGGAGGAAGTTTGGGGTAGGATTAGCAAACCGCAAACCTTTTCCCACTTTTTTTGTGGTCCCAAAGTTAACATTCTCAGCAAAATGCAACTTGTTCGTTTCTTCTTTAAAGATAACATCTCTGAAAACTGGACTATAGAGTTTAAAATTGTTTTTATAACAATATTTTAATAAACGATTTTATTTTTAAACATTATAGAGTCGTAAATAATTGTATAAATAATTAAAAGTGAATTACCAAACTTTCTGCCTTTTAGCGAAATTTAATAGAAACATGTGTAATCCTTAAATTAAATCGTAAATACTTAAGACAAAGTATATTGTGTGGGTGCGATAAAAAAAGGAACAGCTGCTGGTAATAAAATACTTGCAACATTTTTACAGTTTTCTGATAATTTATTTGGGATTGGTACTAAAACTGTTTTATGACGGTGTTGATCGTTTCATAATAGCAAATAAAATATCTATTAGGACGCCTCTCCAATACCCTGCTATAAAACGCTCATGATTTTTTGCTGGTTCAAAACAACAAAAATTAAATATAAATTGTTTTTTTTTGTACCTTTAATAGTTATTCCTTTTATAATATTATCCAGAATACAAAAAAAGAGCATTGCTAATCGTGATATATCGTTTAATAAAAAAAATTAATAAAATTAAATTGGAAATTTAAAATTATTGAAAGTGTTACACCTCCTAAATTTAAACCCATAACCCATGTTTCGTTAACGTGTCAAAAATTTATATTAGTAGTTATCTGTAATATTTTCCACTTACTATTAATTACTCGAAATTAATAATGTGGAGACATTATTAAGGACCAATTTCGATATAGTACTGAGAAAACTTAATTTTTGTAAAAAAGATATTGATTGATTAAAATTGGTATAGGGTAACTGACCCAGTAATGGACACTCTTAAGCAAATTTTAAGCTTAATAATGTTTTACTGAGGCACAGCTTCATATAATATATTTGACACAAATGAATTTAAAAGCTTATTTTATGTACTTTCTGGATATTATGAGAATTTCTGAACATAGGAATAACAAAATTTAGAAAATCTCTTATTTAAAAAAAGTTAGCACATGAGCTACTAATGGTCACAAAACATGGGTAATGGACTTAGTAATGGACACCATTATATTTTGCCATTTCAGGCACACTAATAGGATCCATACTGTTCTTTACTTCAGGTTCTTTTATATTACAAACTATGTCTTCAATAAAGTAATATAGCACGTCATCTTTAACTGGCCATTTCCAGGAATTTATGCCAGCACTAACCATAGTTCAAATATCTGCCCCGAATTCATCATGTTTCAGCACTATTCCTACAAACAAGAAATAAAAACAGGAAAGTTATAAGGATATTTTTCATTTTTGTTACCTGGATAATGTGTATCCATGTACTTGACAATAACATATTGATTTGTCTTCAGTATGATGTTTTCATTTTCACTAAGACAAGATCTTCGTCGAGATAAGTAACGTTCATATCTGAATTAGAGCTGCTTTCTTCATTAACTGTATTTGTTTTTTGTTGTTTTTTTTTTTTGTTATTTTCCGACCATTCTCCTCCTTTACTTCATTCTTGTAAAATTCTCAATATTTCCTACTTGAAACTACTGCAGGAAATTTTTTCTTTTTAGTTTTGGTGTTTTCAAAGTTTCATCAGGCGTTTGAGGAAATACTAAACATTTTTTAAATGGAGTTGGAATTTTAAACACTTCTAATTCTTTTTCTTCATAGTAGCGAATGTTTTTTTTTGGGGAGGTGTTTCCCATTGACGTCTCGATGGTCCAGTGATTGGTGATGTAATACCTATATTTTTATGGTTTATTTCTTTCTATTAAGAATTTTCAAAATCCAATTTTTGCGGACGTGTTTTCCATTGACGTCTCGATGGTCTAGCGACTAGTGATGTAATACCTATATTTTTGGGGTGTACTTCTTTCTGTTGAGGATTTTCATTTTCATAATCCATTTTAATTTTGGCCCAGACAATATAAAGCTTTGAATAAGATATGTCTTTAGACCAGGTGCCTCTTTTTGAATATATTTGTATCAATTCTGTAAGGTAAATTTTTTCAATTTTATTTTCTAGTACATCTGAGGCATTTTTAGGTGTTTCTTTATCAAAAATCTATGCAGCAACTATTCTGTTTGGTATGCATTTTGTGTAATCAATATTATTTTTATTAAAGGGATACAACCCACTTCTAAATCCATTTTTAATTGTATTTTTAGAAGCATATTTACTAAAAATAGACTCTAAAATAGTACCAAAAGTAGAACGTGTCACATCTTTTGGAAAGTTTCAAAATTTTCAGTTTCTCACTTCTGCTGACCAATCAGATTTAAGCGGTTTAAAAATAGATACGTCAGCTGGTTTCATAATATGGGTAGTGTTGGGAAAAAGTGATACCAAAATAATTCTATTATCATCGCATATCTGGCTAACATGTTTTGTTAAATGTGACTGATGCCCATCTACAAATAAAATCACTGGTCTTTGGATATTGTTGGATTTTAAATATGGCAGGAGATAGTTTGTATTCATTAAATACTTGGTATGTCATCCACCCTGAATCAGATCTACCAAGACCCCAATTTTCTGGCACTGATTTAGCTATAGCTTCTGGGATTCTTCATCATACTGGGATCATACTTGCCATCTGCTGAAAAAGTGGCCATTACGGTTATCTGCCATTTTTCCGATTATACCCTAATATAAAAATCTTCTTTGTAGCCTACAGGAGCTAAAACTTTAAATTTAATTAAACCATGCTTCAATTCAGTCTTATGTTACTGCTGCTTGAGCTTTACTGACACCTTCAGCACTCTCTCTATAATGTTAGGGTGACGTTTTAAAAATCCTTAAAACCAAGAACGCCCAGGAGTTTTATTTATTAAATATTAAGTTTCTCGGCCAGTTTCCTCAAGAAATTTTATCACTGATAACACAAGGTTTTGTCTATGAATAGGAAAACCCTTTCGAGCCATTGCTATTACCCAGTTTTCAAAAACATTTTCTTCTGCTTTAGAAAGCTCTGTTGCTGGACCCATTTTCCGAGGAGTAGTAGTAGGCGAGTATAATTTCCGGATCAGTGTGGTTCGAGGAACATTAAACTGACGTACTGCAGCTTTTCTTCTGAACTATTGAGTGCCAATTTTTTAAGTTGTCGGCATTTACTGAAAGTTATTGTACAAATTATTAAACTGTGAAACATAGTAGCTGGTAAGTACTAAATTTTAGGTATGTCCATTACTAAAAACTGACCGTTTATAAATGGACACTCCTGGTGTCCAAAACTAACCCTCTCGGTTTATTGTGTATTAGTAATGGTCAGCCCCCTGAATTTCCAACTAGATAATTAAAAATATCTAATTTGACGAACATTACAGTTAATAGCATCAATAACAATTAAAACTAAGCCTGTTCCATTTGCAAAAAATATTAAAATTTAAATTAAACAGTAAATTGTAAAAAACGGTACCTTAAATAAACACTTTACGTCAGCTGACTCACACAAACTTAATTTGATTTTTAATCTGACTTTTAACACATGAGTGAATTTAGCTATTTAATCATTGAAAATATGGTGGCCAATACTGCAGAGAACATTTAGCTAGCCCAATGTAGGGGTTACATCAGACATTTTCCTTATTTTCTTCCTTATTTATCAAATTAATGTCCATTACTGGTACAGTGTCCATTACTGGGTCAGTTACCCTATGCACTATTAGGCAGTGTGCTTTAAAAAATAATAAAAAAATCATAGTGGTAAGCAGCATGTTTGTCATACGAATATAGACGACAAATAAAACTATGTGGAAAAGCGACTGAACGGGAACGAGTTAAGTTCTGTGTGTGAAGTGTTGTAGTTTTGTTAAAATTTTCAGGTATAAACAGAACTGTTATCATGAAATTATATTATAAACCGCCTCAAAGTTATACATTAGTTAATTTACTTTATATTATCTTGAAAACATAACCAAGAAAAAACTAAGTAAGCCAGCATTAAACAATTACCGCAGATATAGTACTAAAGCAAATTAAATCAACATAAAAAAACTGAGAGTTAAATCTAAGTATGTAATTAAACAAAGAAAAAAAGACTTTTGGAAAAAACATAAATACTGACACTCCCTCTAGCAAAATTTGGAAAAAAAAATTAAACACATGACAGGAAAGAAAACTTATTCAAAAATTTTTGCCATATTTACTCAAAAGAGGACAGTCATTTGCAGTCAAAAAATTGTTAACATCTTGGGTAAAACTTTTAATAAAAAAGCAACAATTGGAATTACTTCAAATTTGTAGCTTTCCCTGTCTACTAATCTAAACTCTAGTTTATCAGATAGTAGAAAATCCGTTCACATATTTCTCTAAATATGCCGTTTACATTACAAGAATTATCAGACAAATTATACTATTTCAAAAATTCAGCTGCAAGTTCAGATAACATTTCCGTTATCTTTATTAAAAAACTTTCAAGGCTTAGGTCCGATTGTTCGAACGCTAATTAAAACTTGATTGTAATCAAATATTTAATTACAATGCTACAGCAACTGCCAAAATGATTAAAAATTGCTTATTATTTTTATTGATTTGTAAATAAAAACATGAAATTAACACCAGAGAGAGTTTAATTATGTTACCATAATATATAATTATGTTACCAATAAATCAGTTACCATAACCTCAAAATGTGATGTATTTGATTTTAATTAAATATTTGAATATAATCAAGTTTTGATTAGCGTTCCAACAATTTTCCCTTAGTCTAGCTAAACTGCTTGAACTTTACAGTTTGGTATGGGCCAAAATATCGTTTCCAAACTTGTGGCAAAATTCCATAATTATTCCTTTTAAAAAACAAGGCAAACCTTCAACTGATCCAAATTTATACAAACGAGTTTCTCTCACATGTACAATACAACTTATAATGTAAACTTATAGAGAAAATAATCAATAAAAGACTTCTGTGATTCCTTAAAAGATATAAAATAATACATTTCTATTTTCAATCCAGCAATCCTCCAAATATAAATCATTAACGCCTTTTTGTACAAACAAGACGTAACAGCTGTTTCGTTTAATTTCGACAAAATATTCGATACCCTGTGTAGGCCTCTTATTATAGCTAAACTCAAGGAGTACAGTCTATCTGGAAATATATCTTCATTTATTGATAAAATTCTAACAAATAGAAACTTTAACGTACGAGAAACGTGCAAAACCTCAAGGACTTCAAACCTCAAACAAACAAACAAACAAACAAACTGATGACGTTCCCCAAAGGTCGATATTGAGTCTTTTAGATACCTTGTTTTACTTTACAGGCTACCCTGCTATACTAAAAGCTCTGCTAGCGATATGATTGAAATATTACATACACTTCAATGATAAAAAATATACATGTTCACAACCTTGGCATATCGTCCTTGCTTTACTTTGTCACTTATTATCAGCGTCTGAACAGTGGTTTGTCCCCCAAACATTGTACTTAATTCATTTTGACAAAAAATCGACTTGACTACTTATTACGGTGAATTAACAAAATTAATGTTACCACTGGCTATGTATATGGTTGATGTATTTGATAAGAATTAAAGACCAAAACTTCTTTTTTATAGAGAGTCTTTCAAAAATTAAATCACGCCTTCAGGGGACAAAAATATATTGCAAAAAAATTTTGTTAAAATCCTTTATAAAAGGTATATTGAATCCAACTTACCTTAGTACAAAAGTCTACACAAAAAAAGTTACAGTCCTTTGAAGTTACAAAATAAAAATTGTTTTTTTGTATTATCTCCTAAATTACTTGACATTTTGTAATAAAAATTGACACGTTCCTTTCTTGTTCTAAAAGCATTTTTCATAAAAGAGAAAAAAGAAAATCTAAGCACACAGAAAAATTTTAAGGGAGTGTGCAGCTCTAAATCCTCCCAAACTTTTGAGTACGTTCAAATCAAATGAATTTTGTGGCATTATTAGTTTAACACATTATTTTTAAAACTTTTTGGCTCTTATCATTTTTTCTTAAAAACTAGTTTGTCCTAGTTGGCGACAAAATTACAATTAGTTCAAAATAGTAAAAAATCAAAAATAGTCAATAATTTGAAGCTATCATTTATTGTGTGAATAAGATTAATAATAAAAATTTTGTTATTACAATGGTCTACACATTTCAGGAAATGGCAGACGCGCATTTAACTCTGAGTATCATATTAAATTATTAATTACTATTTAACTGGGAATAAGCCACAATTAAAGGTTAAAATACGTTTATTGACGTTTCAATTTCCACTTCGTATTTTGAGAACGATTTCCGAAGTGGAAATTGAAACGTTAATAAACGTATTTTAACCTTTAAGTGTGGCTTATTTCCAGTTATATAGTAATGAATTTAAAATGCCACAAGAAAATTGCGTTAGAACAAGATTAAATTATTATTTCAATAAACTATCGGAAATATCGTAGGTGAATGCAGTTATGCAGTAAAATACCCCAATCGAAATACACCCGATAGTCGATTATTTCTGACCATTGACTGTCGTTTACGGGACAAGGGTACATTCCAACTGCAAGTTGCTGGGAATAGTGGTCGTCCAATAATGGATACAACTGATGAAGAAATTTTAGAAATCATTGAAGAAGTCCCTGGAACAAGTACAAGGGTACTGGCTGCTCAACTAAATGTTCCTGACGTAAGGGTTTGGAGGCGTTTGAAGGATCAGCTGCTTAAACCATGTCACTTAACAACGGTTCAAGAGTTATGAGTTGAAGATTATCCCAAAAGGCTCAGATTTTTCGATTGGTTGTTAATGGAAAACACTCCATTATGGAGTGTTTTCCATTAACAACCAATCGCAAAATCTTAATTTTATTAGAAATATTTTGTATACCGACGAGGCTACTTTTACTAGAATTGGAATAACAAACCATCTATAACGAAAATCCTCACGCCAAAAAAACGACTCCTCATCAAAGGACTTTCAAAGTTAATATTTGGGCAGGAATTGTGGATAACAGTCTAATAGGCCCAGTATTTCTTTCCAACAATTTAAATTAATTAACAGTAAATTTACTGTTTGTATTTTAAGAACGATTTCCGAAGTGGAAATTGAAACGTCAATAAACGTATTTTTATCTTTAATTGTGGCTTATTCCCAGTTAAATAGTAATTAATTTAAAATGCCACAAGAAAATAGCTTCAGAACAATAACAATTTAAATGGTAATAATTATTTGCAGTTCTTGGCAAACGATTTACAAGAGTATTTGGAAGTAGTAAATATTGCTTTAAGGCATATGTGGTTTTTACAAGATGACGCTTCACCGCATTACAGAAGTGAGAGCGCCCACCAAAGTGGCGTGACAGTGGCAAGTAGCAAGTAGCACGCGTCTAGCATAATGTAACCAATCCTAACGAATGATTAGAATGAATGACGTTACTGTCATTTTGGTGTAAACTGAATCATTCGTTTTCATTGGTTACATTATGCTAGACGCGTGCTACTTGCTACTTGCCACTGCCACGCCACTTTGGTGGGCGCTCGCCCTAATAAAGTCAGGAATACCTTTGCAGGCAGTATCCTGGTCGGTGGATTGAAAAGGATCGTGACGCACCTATTTCTTGGCCACCCAGAAGACCAGGTCTTAACCCCATGGAATTTTAATTTTGGGGGTTTATGAAAGAGAAAGTGTATTCTGTAACAATAGAGGATGAACAACAATAATTGAGGATTACAATAATTGAAGCTGCAAATCAATTTCGTCAGAAAAATATTATTTTTCAGCGCACTCGGTTTTCCTTATTAAAACGGTACCGAATGTGTATTGAAGAAAATGGGGTCATTTTGAACATTTATTGTAATATCATATTTATACAGGTTATAGACATTTTTTACTTGTTAATTCATTTAAGCCATTTATTTAGTTGCACGTAATTTTTTAAAGGTTAATGAAAAGGGCCGTAACTCAATAAAAACTGTTTTTTGAAAAAAGTAATAATAGGCAAAAAGTTTTAAAAATAATGTATTAAGTAATAATGCCACAAAATTCATTCGATTTAAACGTACTCAAAATTAGGGCTGTACACCCCTCTTCCAATTTTCTGTGCCCTTAAATTTTTTTGTTACTTTTTAATGAAAAATGCTTTCAGAACAAGAAAGTAACGTGTCCTTTCTTATTACAAAATGTCAAGTAGTTTAGGAGATAATACAAAAAAACAATTTTTATTTTGTAACTTCACAGAGCTGTAACTTTTTTTGTGTACACTTTTGTACTAAGGTAAGTTGGAATCAATCAATTTATTTTTGTCCCTGGAATGCGTGATTAAATTTATGACATACCTTTTTGAAACACCCTGTATTGTAATGTATTTTAAAATTTACTAGGAAAATATTAAATTGAGCCAGTTAAAAAAATATGTACATACTAAAATCCATTGAATTATTCTTGGTCTCGCCTCAGAGAGATCTCTCGAATAAAAAACTTTAATTGTAGGATAAGATGCATTATTTTGGTTCCTTGTTATTTTTTAGTATACTATTTTTAACTTGATTTTAATCAGATTGTACTTCTCACGAACATCTGTATTTTTGATTTTAAACTTGGATAACTTATAAATAACATGATGAATTTTTAGATATAACATTTTATCCTTGAATAATATATAAAATCAGAAAAATAATCTGGAGATTATTGATATACTCATCAATATTCAAATCTTTAACATATTTAAAGGATGATTTATTAATATTTGACTGCGTTCCACTTTAAACACGTGTTATATATAGTTTTTATTATCTCATATAAAATAGAAAACTATCTACTGAGCAATAAATTTTAAATCTTTAATATTTATTTTTAAATACAAGAAGTTACTACAATTCTAAATAATTTTTTTTCTGTTGCAGGTAAATATTACTTAAGGTGAAGTACGGGCGTATTACAGGAAATTGACCTTTTGTGTAAGTACACATTGTGAAACACTCTTCATTTATGGTTTTCTTTTAATCATATATTTTTACAAATAACAGAGATTACAAAACAAAGTGGTATGCTAGGATGTACTATAGATTAGCGAAAACCTGCATACTATGTTCGATGTCGACAGAGATGTCGGGATGTAAATGTTGATCTACACTTGTGCTTCGTTGACTACGAAAAACTTTCGATAAAGTAAGGCATGAAAAACTAATATCAATACTTATGATCAAGCGCATTGACTGTAAAATCATAAATATAGTTCAAACATTATATTGGAATCAAAGTGCCATAGTTCAAATTGATGGGCAACACTCGGAAGGAATGAGGATCTGTAGAGAAGTTAGACAGGGATGTGTTTAATCACCACTTTTGTTTAACTTATATTCTGAAGAAATTTTCCAAAACACGCTCAATAATATCGAAGCGGGAGTCACCGTTAACGAAAAATTAATTAACAACTTAATATATGCAGACGACATAGCAACGAGTACAGAAGATCTACAACATCTTATCGAAAGCTTGAGTATAAATATTGCTGAGATGGGAATTACTATAAACACTAAAAAAACGAAGTACATACTAAGTACAAAAAGACCATAAAATATACATCACCTATTGACGACAATCAATGGTAACGTGATAGAACAAAGAAAAATATCAGTTCTTGGGAACTTTGATCAATGAAACCAATGATCATACTATAGAAATAAACAGGCGAATAGAGATTGCCAGGTCAGCATTTATACGAATGAAGTCACTCCTAACGTGCAAAAATCTAAATTTAGAGATTAGACTGTTTATATATCTTTACTGTTATATATTTTCAATATTATTATATGGAGCGAGACTTGGACATTAAAAATGTTATTTAAAAAGAATCGAGGCCTTCGAACTCTGGGTATACCGCACAGTATCGAAAATATCATGGGCTGATACAATTACAAATAAATAAGTACTGGAGAAGGTTGGTAAAGAAACAGAACTAATCACCACTACACAAACCAGAAAACTGGGATTTCTAGGTCACGTGATGAGGGGACCAAAATATGATATTTTGAGACTCAATACAGGAAAAGGTTCTCATGGTTAAAGAATCTACGTGATTGGTATCAATGCATATCGATTGATTTGTTTAGAGCAGAAAGTTCTAAAATAAAAATAGCCATTATGATTGCCAACCTCCGTATTTTTAGTAGAAGTAATTTTAATATTATTATTTTTTTTATAAATTTTTTATATATTTTAATAAAATTGACAAAACTTACATGTTGTATAACGGAATCATCTCGTTACGCTAATGGACTCTTACAACTGTTTACTGTAACTGTGAACCACTGGAATAACTAACTGTGAAAATGCTAAAAAATGGGGGGGAAACTACATTGGAAGTCCTTTATGTACTAATGAATAAAATATTTAACACAAAACAAACACCCACCAATGGAACGAGGCAATAACACCATTACTATTTAAGAAAGGCGATAGAAAAGATCTGAAAAACTATAGGCCCATAACGCTAGTTAATGTAATGTACAAACTGTTAACTAAACCACTAACAAATAGATTAACAACTAAGTTAGATAATTACCAGTCAAGAGAGCAAGCCGGTTTTAGAAAAGGATTTAGTACAAGCGACCATCTGCTTACGATAAAAATATTAATTGAAAAGGCCAACGAATATCAAATCCCAATGTATATGGCAGTTGTAGACTTTAAAAAAGCACTCGATAATTTCCAATATATGGAAACAACATCTCCATCATTTCCAACAACATCCATTAAAATAGTTGAACAAAAGGAGCCTATTAAGATACGGCGAGGAGTAAGACAGGGTGACACTATATCACGTAAACTATTCAATCAAGCTTTAGAAGACGTTATGAGGAAATTACAATGGAAAAAACGGGGTATTAACATAAATGGCCAATACTTGAATCACTTCAGATATGCAGACATTGTATTAATAACAGATAAAAGGGAAGAATTACAAAATATGATGGATGAATTAAATAGCAAATCAACAAAAATAGGTCTACAAATGAATTATAATAGAACGAAAATTATGACCAACCAACAAGAAGAATTAATAATTACAATTGCACAAACAACTTTAGAACAAGTAAAAGAATATGTATATTTGGGACAACTAGTTAAATTAAATAAAGAAAATCAGACCGGAAAAAAAAGAAGGATACGGTTAGCTTGGGTATCCTTCAGATAATTTTCCTATATACTAAAAAATAGAAAATACTCCCAATATTTAAAAACAAGAGTCTTTAACCAATGTATACTTCCTGTTCTCACCTACGGTTTACAAACTTGGACGTTTACAAAGGAAAACATGGAAAAAATAGCAAAGACCCAAACTGCCATGGAAAGGCAAATGCTGAACATCAGGCTATCAGACAAGAAAAGAAATACTTGGATCCGAACAAAACAAAAGTGACCGATGTATTAACGCAGTTAGCAAAACTTAAGTGGAGTTCGCTGGATATACCATAAGACAGAAAGACGGCAGATGGAATAAGATGATTATACACTGGAGACCATATAGTTTCAAACGAAAAAGACAAAGGCCAAAAATGAGATGGTCAAATGACTTATAGAAATGCGCAGGCCCAAAGTGAATACAAACTGCCTACACAATAGAGAGACGTAGAAGAAGGAAGAAGAGACTTATGTCCAAAATTGGACAGCAAGGGCTGTATAGATAAAGTAAACCACAAAATGCTGTTTTGTATTTCATAGCGCTATTTCCGTGACGGTCCTCTCAGCATTTTGCTATAGAAAAAAAGTAATACGTCAGCATAAAAGCTTTGCTTCAAAAAATTTATATCTGTGATAAACATTATGAAAAAGCTTTTGACAAAATAAAATAGGAAAAAATGATATAATGAAGGGGGGCCCAAAACGCCATACAATTTTTGTAAATTAGATACTATTTTATTGGGAATAAGCCACAACTGAAGGTTAAAATAAGTTTATTGACGTTTTAGTTTCCATTTTAGACACGTATTTTGTCTAAAACCAATCCAAATAATGAACAAGAAAGGACAAAGAACTTTATTTATAAAATACCTTGTGAATGCAATCAGTTTAATTTATGAATCTTTATATTTGTTTTTATGTACCGTAAAAAACGCTTCTCATCTATTTTGTAAACCTTTTCCAGTGTTCATTCTTTGTTCTTCTTACCAACTGCTTTGTTTCATTTCATATTCTTCTATGGTTGTCTCGGGATTCTGGGGTATTTGATGTTTTCTACATCGTATAGGCCTCTCGTTTCTCTTTACATTTCTCTTTTATGTCTTTTCTGAACCATGGTGTATTGTTGTTGTTTTTTTTTTTGTTCAGTATGACTTTGCATTTTCCTAGAGTTTCTGTTGCTGCTTCTTCAATGTTGTTTTTAAGTTTCAATATAAGCTTGCGTTTATATCTGCGATATCGTCTAATTGTTTTAGCTGTATCTTCTCTGCTAGTCTCCTTTGGTAAGTTTCCCTTGTAGTGTCGTTTCACAGTGATTCTATATTGAATTTTTCTTTGGTGATTTCATGTAGAAAATGTTTTGGTTTTATTTTCATTCGTATCTTTGCTAGTACTAGTTTGCGTTGTCTCCCTGCGTCAGAGTTAAAGGTCGGAAATCTAGAATTTTCTTGGGGTGGATTTTTCTATTAATGACTATAAAATTAATCGTAGATTTGTGCCCCCTGGAGTTTTTAAATGTATATTTATACTGGAATATATGGTCGAAAAATGTATTATTGATTCTCAGTTCGTTAAAAGCACAGAAATTAGCCGGAGTTTTCCATTTGCGTTGACATTGTTTTCATTAAGGGTTCTTTATGAGGTTTTTCATCCAGGATGGTTTGCAATTACAGTTCGTTGGATGACTCTCGTTCCTTCTTAGGTTTGTAGTCCTCGGGGCTATGGATACAATATATGACATTTAATTTTCAAAAGTCCATTGTGATGTTAATATGTATTATTCTAGGAGATATTATCGTCGGAGCGGGATAAGTATTTATAAAATTATACTTATCCGCTGGACGTTTTAAAGTGGCATAGCCTTGAAAAAGACAAATGCCTAAGGGTTATTTAATGTAAGGAATAAAACAACCATTTCTAAGTAGAAAAAAACTCAGCTTCAGAGTCTTTTTAAACTTTTTGCAGAGTCCTCCAATGAGGAGCCCTGCGGCTACTCCGTAAGAGTAAAACCAGACTGACCGTAAATCGAAAATGTCCCGTATTTAAAGTAAAATTAACTTTTATATGAAACCTTTTCGATTTTTAACCAATTGAATTTATTAAAACTTCCAGAAGGAGGGACGATGCACGTCGATGCGCGAGATTGCGGCGCTCGGCGACATCCCCCCCGCTTTGGAGACTCTGAGGCTGATAAAAAAAACTGATTTTATTAAAAGCATTAAGAAAACAGAATTTTTTACAAGTCAAAAAATAAATTTAAAAAAATAATGCGTAAAAATGGCAAAATTGAATGTTCAAATGTTATCAAAGTCATTACTTACAGTTTTCTTAACACAAAACTACACTCGCGTGGCACTGCACTGCACAAAAACACTCACAGGCGGTGGTCGGTGTTGTGGCCGGCTTCTGCAGGTCCCTCCTCGGCGATGTGGCCGGTCGTCGGCCGCTACGTCTCGTTCTAGCCCTTCAGTACCCTCTGCATGTCACCGGTGGTCCGTACGTAGGCGAGTTTACCTGAGCCTCCGTGGTGCTCCCACATACTGGTAGGGCAGGCAGTGACTGGCTACTCCGGGGACATCCATCGTGCATCAGGTACGGCATCAAGGTAGGTTGGCTTCGGAGAAGGTCACACATCGACGGTTACAGGTTGCAGAATGTTGGATATCGGCATATTAGTGTATAACATAATAATATCCGATCCTCTCCCCGCTGTTTCTTGAGTGGTTCTTGTTGCATACCACGTGTAGGAATTTCTGCGATGTTGGAACGCTAGCATAAGAACTCTAACCACTCAGTGCGTGGTTACGTTCGAATTTTGTTGGGCGCCATATCGTCGGAGCAGGATAAGTATTTATAAAATTATACTTATCCGCTGGACGTTTTAAAGTGGCATAGCCTTGAAAAAGACAAATGCCTAAGGGTTATTTAATGTAAGGAATAAAACAACCATTTCTAAGTAGAAAAAAACTCAGCTTCAGAGTCTTTTTAAACTTTTTGCAGAGTCCTCCAATGAGGAGCCCTGCGGCTACTCCGTAAGAGTAAAACCACACTGACCGTAAATCGAAAATGTCCCGTATTTAAAGTAAAATTAACTTTTATATGAAACCTTTTCGATTTTTAACCAATTGAATTTATTAAAACTTCCAGAAGGAGGGACGATGCACGTCGATGCGCGAGATTGCGGCGCTCGGCGACAATATAACGGCAGTTATTTATATTGTCTTTAAATTTTTTATGGACAAGTTTAGTGTACCTAGGCCTGATTGTGCTCGTTTTTCTTTCTTTACACCACTGTATGCTAGAAAATATTGGTTATAGTCTCTTTGTCCTTTACCTTTCTTTTTGGTGTCTTAGATTGCACAAATGACTATGTTTCTATTATCTTTTGGTCTTTGTTATTGAAAAAAGTAATGTTCCATGTTGCCAATCTGATTGTGAACTTATATTATTTTCTCGTTTTTCTTTTCTTTGCGTGGTTTGTCATCTTAGGTTTCAGGACTTTATATCCGTTCTTTGAGCCTTGTTTTCTTTGGGGAGGATGATAACGTGGCCATCAACCCTCCTCTTTTATCCGGGCTTAGAACCGGCTGTGGGCTTATTACATTTTAAAACCACATAAGTCATCGACTCTGTGCGCAAAACTGTCATTTGTAAACAAAACCATCAGATATGCAGACGTCATTATCCTCTTTGCAGACAGTTTAGAAGGTTTATAACACTAGTAACGCAATTGTGGATAATCAGTTAAAAGTACAGGCTTCATTTTAACATCAAGGAAACAAAGTACATGGTCATCAGTAAGATGCATATTCCACCTAGTCAATTACTGGTAGATCAGCAACAAATACTCCAACTGCTCCATTAATACTATTTAGGAACCACCATAAAAGACCTATGGGGTCACTGAGTTGAGATAAAACAAAGAATTGAAAAAGCCAGGTCATCGTTTGTCAGAATGAGCAAGATATTTTAGAGCCACGACCTACCCTTAAAACAAAAATCCGTTTATTGAGATGCTACGTATTTATAGTGCTGCTCTATGGGGTTGAATCATGGACACTAACCAAGGCATCCATGGAAAAACTCGAGGCGTTTGAGATGTGGTGTTATAGACGGATACTGAGGATCTCCTGGGTGGACCAAATAATAAACATGGAGGTTCTACGTCGGATGGATAAAACATGTGAAATTATATCTACAGTGAAACAGCGCAAGCTAGAATATCTTGGACATATAATGCGAAACTACCATAGATATAACCTGCTGCAACTTATATTACAGGGAAAGAGGGGACCAGGATGAAGAACAATATCTTGGCTCCAGAACTTACGAAAATGGTTTGTTTTGACCACTTCAGGACTATTTCGAGCTGCGGTCAATAAAGTTAAAATTGCCAACATCCGTAAGGAATAGACACCACAAGAAGAAGAAACAAAACCAAGTTTCAAGATGTCTCCAACGCACGCCAAGAATAGTAATCTGAGGTAGGAAAAAGTAAAAATAAGGTGAAAAAGGCAATTATAAATCAGAAACATAAGAAGAGTATGCAATATAGAAGACATAAATGGATGAGTGACAAAACGGAAACACTTGTAGAATGAACACATGAACTGCAGAGTGAAGGATAGTACGAATACCACGAGATAAGTGATCACAGGGACGCAGAAGTATTGGAAGACCAATAAAAAGATGGTGCGATAATTTAAACAATTTAGGAGGCTTATATGGAAAAAGTGACAGGCTTTAAAGCCTACATACAAAAAGAAAAGCCGTGATATTTTTGCTTTCGTTAGTAGAAACCGTAAGTTTTGAGACCATAAACCAGTAATTTCTACAGCGTGGCTATTCCTTTCTGCCGAACGATAGAAACTTTTTGACAATAAAAAGGGTCATAAAACAATCTGACCGTGCTTTACACCTAAACGAATATACACAAATAATAGTAAAACACGAGAGATATTCGAAACAACACATGTTTTCATCTAAAAAATCGATCATATCTGGCATTTGTAGATCTCTTCCTATGCTTGCTCTAAATATTGTCCCGAGAGGATTAAAATATACATTTTTCAGATTTGATCACGTAACAAACTAAATACACAACGCTGACTATGACTGTCATTAACCAGAGTTTTTATTTACTTTACGTTCACGTAAATTGCTTCGACGATTTATACGGTCAGGTGTAATCAATCAAATATGTATTTTACAACACTTGTCAACAACTGTAAATTAAACTACCGATCAACAAAATTATGGTAACCAATTTTTTAATAGCTTTTTATGAATTTAACACCAATAGTAAAAAATAAATAAACCCAACAACACGTCAAATTTAAAATTTAAACAATTAACACTTTCAATAGTGTTGATTTTTATAAATGACAAATAATATGAACTGAAATGAACTACTTAGATATAAAATAAAAATGAACGTTACAAGCAATAGAAAAATCAAAAGTATGTATAATAAGCTAATTTGTTACATATTATTTTCTGTCTGCTTTATCTGTCGTGGTATATTGTTATGAAGAAAAGTGGTTTATAAAAGAAGAATTATTAAAATTCTAGAATATTCAAGATGATATCGAAAAATCCTGAAATGTCTAGTGAAGTTTGGAACGTCAGAAACAGTCAGAAACAGAACGTCGGTTTAACAGTGGCAGTAGTTTTGCCATTTTATTCGTTGTTGTCAAATTTAGTCGAGTTTTGGACGTAGAATGGTATAGCCTTGTCTTTAGAATCATCTAGTGAAAGTGACGACGATGTATTTTTCCTAATAAGTGCAAGTTTAGTTCTTATTAAATCAAAGAATAAGAAGAAGAAACGCAGGTATGGATACATCCATAGTAACTTAATAAAAAAATAAAGGAAAGTTTTACACGTTAGTTAACGAAATTAAAGATGGCCCAGAAGAGCATCTTCCGAAATAAAATTATGGGTAACCTCTTCCCAAATATGTTTTTTTCTTTATTTTATTCGAAAAATTATCTAAATGCATATCCCAAATTGCTGGCCCCGTGTGTGAATTTCGGTAATTAATTTATCGATGCCTATAGCTTCCATAATATATAGAATATTTAGCAACCACTCGCAACAGTAATCAAATGAAACCGTTGCAAAATAGTCACACATCTGTGTTAAAGAACGAGATATCTATTACGGATGTGCCGCCAGAAGTCATAAAACCGCCGACGGCGCATGGTACTCAGCATAGGCCGCGCGACGGCCGAAGCGGCGAGCTGACAAACGACGGCTCGTCTGTGTTTCACAACGTAAGTACCATAGACAAGACACCGCATAACACACAGTCAGTCCAACGTCGCGCACGTTCGTCAAAATTAAAGTAATGGTTCTATGATGATGGTTTGTTAGGGTCTGCTGAGCTACGCGCACATCAGACCGATAGCCGTGTACGTTGACGGTGTGAGCTGGAATTAACTGCGATTTGATTTGAACGCAAACGTTCAGCTGAGCTGACAGCGTACACATCTATAGCGAAATTATAATGGACAGCCGGAGTGTGACGTCACATCTGTCATATTGTTATCATTACTTTCCAAACAAAAGTTAAAATGTCAAATCTCAAGACTTTTTAATTTCTATAAAAATTATTTATTGAATATTAGTTTTAATAATTTTAATTTATTTTTTAATAATTTAATATAAGTTTTCAGAGCGACAAAATGTTTATGCGAAATAATCTAACACCCAAAACTGCCGTGAGTCGAGTACAGCAGATTCTGCTGTGCGCTGCGCGCTGTTCTAACAAATCGTAGCTTAAGAGTATTTTAGCAAAACGCTTTCACCTTTAAATTTTTAATTTCATATGCGCATGTTACGCTATAATTAAATGTACTAATGACGTTACCACTTTTGCGTAAATGACGTCATCAGTTTTTTTTAATTGAACAACATACAGTTCAGTCCATGGTTCTTTACCAGTGCGTCATCGTTTAAAGCACTTCGAAAAAGGTCGAAAATTCACTCCACCCAACAATAAGTGACAGAAAGTGGCTAGGAGAAAGTGCCCAACACTGGAACAATTTTATTTGTATTCACAAAATTTCATCAGTTATTTTTCTCAAATGGACTAAGCCAACGGTAGACAACAGGCGGACCGCGGTCCGAATCCGCACCGCGAAAGGTTGAACAGCGGAATATCGATTGCTGAGTTAATCAAGTTCAAAATAAAACTGCTGTTAATCTTTTAATAGGAAGTAAAATGATAAATAAACATTATAACAATTTTATATAATTATATTGTATGTTTACAATAACTGAAAGATATAAATCTGGGGAATTCTGTTCAAAATCTGGCAACTTTTAAAACACAATTTGGGGAAATAAAATTTATGGGCCTGGCAACGCTGCTGCCCACTGACTGACAGTCGCTCACTAGTTGGTCAGTAACATGCACATAGCGCACCAACATTAATTTGTTTTGTGATTACTCGTGTATTCGTTCGTTTTATAAAACATCTTTATTTACCTACTTTAATCTGGATCCGAAAAGAAGAAAAGTGGACGTGAAAACAGGAAGTTTGTGGCAGAATGGATTGAACAATATTGATTTACACTGCCTGATAGGCCACAAACGGTTCCGGTGTGCCTTATATGCGATAAAAGTGGAAATTTGAAACGACACTACGAAACAACTCATTATCAGTTCTACAAAAACTTTCCTTTTGGCATTCTGACGCGTAAAGAAAATCTTTATATATATATATATATATATATATATATATATATATATATATATATATATATATATATATATATATATATATATATATATGAAAATCACTAGGTTCTGGGAAAGAACCGCGTTAAGAATTAAATGCTCGACGTTTCGGCTCCCATTTTGGAACCATTATCAAAAGGGATACGGTTCGGTTCGAGTTCGGGGTCTCAATCTGCCTACTCCACTCACTCGAAACGTACCAGTATCGTATTCTGTATTATAAATACAAGAACTGTCTCTCGGCACTGAGGTTTCAATCTGCCTACACCTCAGTGTCATGTGACTATCGAGGACCTACCTACCTTTGGTAGGTAACTTTCGGAAAAGCGTCAAATCAAGGATCGGCTAGAGATAGTATAAGCTAGTTTGGTGTAGAACTTTATTCTAAATGTGAAATTTTCGGTGATAGGCTGTCACCTTCATTAGCACGTAAATGGAAAACTTATTGCAACAGTGTTACTTAACATTTGAGATGCTAGTTTTACTCGCATTTTTTCAAAAGATGTAGGATATTATGTGGAAGTGTGTTAGTTTTGGTGCACACTTATATAACTGCTTTTGATTTTAATGATAAACAGTTTCTATAAATGACCAAGATGTTTTTTTTTGTCATGAAAATAAAAAACATTATTAATTAAGTTATTACTGGTGGCTTAAATTAAATGACATGTATCAAATATATAAACAATTTTTTGTCCACTGACATCAAATTCTGAGTTAGTTGGAAAAATCCCTAGTAATTTACTCAATTTTAGAAAATTCCATCCCATATCAGTAACAAGACAATTCACATATAAACCTGATTGAAATAGCTTAGAAATACATTATTTTATAATAGGGAGAAGTTGATTTACTTTAAAGGTAGTGTTTACAAAGAAATATACTAGTTGTTTCCAATTTGAATAAAACCTCGAACCATTATCACAAGTAAATTTTGTGCAATTATTGATTCTTTCCCACTTCCTATATCATATAGACCTCATATAACATCATCACGACCTGTATCAAAAAATAAACTACTTTTAATAGACATTTCATTCATACAAATACTACAGTGTTTGTCCTGATTTAACATTGTGTTCACTTTTAACTTCAGGGGAATCAAATATTTGGTCATGTTGGTATAAAAGCTTGTGTCACATTTGAAAAAATTATTATCTTACTTCTTTTTGGATAAGGTATATTATGCTTTTTTTGCATTTGCACGTAAAGTTTTTATTTTCAACCTTATTTTCCTTTTTCTGAGGATACCACCAGATAACTTTGAAGGGGTTTGTGTTGCAGCTGATGTGAAGCATTGGTGAGTATGGAGACTATGTGGAGTAGACACTTCCTGCCTATTAACATCAACATCTGAAATATAAAAATATATTTAATGACCAAATAACATATAAACGTATGAAGTAGATATGTTAATGGTTATTAGTGATTAGTTAAATGTATAAAACAGTTGTAGGAGCAATAAATAAAATTACCTGTTACCAGAAACTCTTCCATCAAAGTATCAGGTATAGTACTATGTTTGTCATCAGTTGGATTATTAATGGCAACTGGCTGTACATTATAATATATTTCAGTTGTACCTAAAATTACAACATAAATATAACTCAGTATGTAACCATAAGATATCATGTTCTTAATAAGGCTGATAAAAGATCATTAAATTTCACAATTCCAGATCTTGTTTATATTATGAAAGACAACACACAACTTATATAAGTAAATAAAAAGTATCTACCTTCCAGCCTTATGACTAACTTTAATGGTCTGTGCGTTTTGAATATTGGCTGTGCGAGAAAATCGTTGGATGTGCTTGTCCAAATAAGGTCTTCCTTGTGTTGCCTTTGGATATGTACACCGGTTCAAAATGCTTCTCGCACATTTTATAATTAGTGTGCAATTCAGCATACTTGGAAAGCAGATCTTCCCTGTTGGCTGCTTTCAGCATTAATTCAGCTATAAAAAGAGTGTATTTAACTAAAATATAAACATTCAGATAACATTTTATTAAGGATAATAAAATCCTTCCTTTCGTGCAGCCATCACAATAAGTTTATTACACAAATATATTAAGTTAACTAACTAACTTTATATAACAAAGTAAATTAATTATAATAACTATTAAAAAACAAACACCAAACACTTCTCAATACATAAACAAACTTTAATTTTTAGGTTGACAGCGGAACTAATTAAAACATGGCGGATTCGCACATGCGCAAAGAAATTTGGATTGCGAAAAAGCCCTCCGTTTCGCTTCTTGTTGAGATAATGTATTCTGTGGTTGTCATTGAGCTAATGTAAACCAGTATTGTAATATTGTGGGTTTAAACAGAATAATCACAAAAGCATAATTAAAGATTATTAAGTATATATTACGCGTTACTACTAAAATTATATCTATTGTTTAAATTATCATCTTATGATATATTTAATATTGTCTATATCAACCAAACTGTTGAAAAATTGAATTCTGAATTATTTCCTCAGTTTCAACCTCCAAGCGAGTATCCTTCGCAGAACTAAATTGAACCACTTTTCATTATACTCAGTGTAATGAGATAATTTTGGCAAGGCATATAATAAGATTTATGCATAAAACGAGATTTATTCATTAATTAGACTGTCATTAGGAAGAAAGCCGACGAATTCTCAAAGCTGGTGCAGTACAATAAAGACAAAATTTCTGCAGGGTAAGCGAATTTCGAATAATAGATTGGGACTTCCTTCCAAATTTAATTTTAAACTGTTTAAGGTTCTTATTTTTACTACGTGATTAACTAAATGATAAAAAATAAATTGATAATTATGATATTAGCCTAACGAAAATACACTGCAGGATTAGAAAAATTGGGAAACATTTTTATTTGTAACTGTACCCCTAGTTATATTTAAAAGTTAATCTTTAAAATTAACTTTAGATTATCTAATTTTTGTGTTTAATGGTGACATGGTTCCGACATTATTTTTACAGTAACCGTACTTAATTTTATGTTTATAATATTTTTAGTAAAATTTTATTTGGAATTATTTTTGCGCAGTAAATAAAAAAATAAGAATTTTAGATGTATCAGTAAGAGATAATCTGCCAAGTTTAATGCTTGATAGTTTTTGTGTCAGAAATAAAATGGAATTATTACTTACTTTTAATCTATACGACCTAATAAATGCGTAGTGAGTATGAATGTTGCGATTTTTCCAGGGATTGTATTGCTCTTTTTTACACTGTGTCTCCATCTATCTATTTCTTTAGTATGTACGTACCACATTTCCAAAGTTAGTGTTTAATATCTTCTCGATTGTATCCGAGTGAGCTGGTGATCGTCCCCCGACTTCTTCATCCCCCTGGTTATCTTTGGACTACCAGTCTCTCCATATTATCGGCATAGGTTATATTCGTATGTCGAAAGAATGATATTATTTTTAACTATATGAAACTGGTTACACATTTTGAATTGCTAGTGTCCCCAAGAATAGATGTATTTGTTTTTCTAGCTATCCAAGCTTTCTTTTTTAACACTACAACTCAAATGTATCTATTCTTTTCCTACCTGCTGTTAGGAAACATAAACTAAAATGTTTTTTTACTTAAAAAGTACTCAAAACTTTTACAATCGTACATAAAAGAACGACATTTTAGAATTAAGCAAGAAGACTGTTTTTCAGACTTAAAACAAATTAGAGCAGTTGTTCCGCAAGGCAGTGTATTGGGTTCGGTCCTATACCTACTATACACGTGTGATATATCTATACTGGAAGACAACACAGTTGCCGCCTTTGCTGATGATACCAATGATCCAAGCACTCGAAACGACTAGTGTAGAAGCGACTAACAAGGTTCAAATAGCACTTAACCAAATCCATAAATGGGGACAAAAATTGAGAATCAGACTCAATGAAGTTAAATCTGTCCATGTTAATTCCACCAACAAAAAAATACAATATATACCAGTCATAATCAATATTTTCCAAGTACCATATGCAGATACTGCTAGGTATTTGGGTATAACATTAGATGCAAAGCTAAAGGCTCACGTAAATAAAAAAGGCAATAACTAAATATAAGGTACAAAAAAATGTATCGGCTAGTTAAAAGAAACGTTGTCGATGCATATTAAGATATTTCTTTACAAACAAATATTAAGACCTATATGGACTTATGGATGCCCACTATGTGGGTATACTAGACCAAGTAATATAATAATAATAATACAAAGACTACAGAATAAAGTACTGAGAAATATTGTAGATGCTCCTTGAGATATGACAAAACGGTGACCTCTATAAGGACCTAGGAATGGAAACTGGACATAATCATCAAGAAGATGGCAGGAAGTAACGAGCAACGATTTCATAGGTACAATAGTTTTGAGGGAATTGAGCTTTTCGATACTACAGGGCAAACTAGAAGATTTAAGAGAACAAAGCCTTTTGAACTTGTTTAAATGATGAGTGGTAGTAAAAAGCAGATCAAAGTGCTTAATTTTAAGGAACATAAATAATTTAGGTTAAATTAAAATTGCTCATTGGTCACTTATGACCAAATTGTAATTGTAATAGTCATCATCGTAATAAAAATCTTGTCTAATCCTAATCGTCGTTAGGATGGTTTACATTTCAGAGGCATAGCTAAATATTGGAAAAATCAGTGTTCGTATAAGAATTATCTTCGTGATTTTGACATGCGTATGTTTTTATGTATTTTAGTTCTTCTGGAGATAGCGGTTCTAGCCATTTGTTAAGTCGTTGAATTTCCAATCTACAGCTTTTGTGGTTGTAACGGTGCTGTCTAAATAAGTTGTTTAACATAATATATAGCTGTGTAACAGTGTAGCCGGGGGCTACGTTACATACACATGACATGGCTTACTTAAGGCCAGTCATCAATCATGTTAAAAGATATTGACATATGGACATGTTCTTGATATTGTATAAAACAGTAAAAAAATATAAGTTTAATTAGTACAATATTGTTTAACTTATAAACCCATAAATTATAAAACATGGCGCAGTCAAACAGTTAGCTGTGTACAGTCGAAAAACTAAATTTTAACATAAAAGAAAAACAAAACTTTGAACATAGTGAAGCACTAGGTAACATAACCTAAAATGGCAATGGGAATAAGTGTAAAACTACCAGATTTTGACCTACAGGGACAAAATGCGGCAAGTGAATGGAAGTTTTGGAAAACCTGTTTCGAAGATTACTTACTAGCAATAGGACAAGACCAGTCAGCAGATAAAATAAAACTGTCAATTTTAAGAAATATAATTGGAACAGAGTCTGCCAAAATTATGTCCACATTCGCCATCCCAGAAGACGAAACCAATAAGTACGATTTAATGATGTCACTAATCGACAAATATGTTAATCCAAGGATGAACGAATCATTTGAAAGATACAATTTTATCAGGAGAGTTCAGAAAGAAGGAAAGTCATTTGAGCAGTTTCTTACTAGTTGTAGACATTTGATTCGAACATATAATCATAATGAAATTGATCCAGAACAAACAGCCGAAGATAAAGCTCTAAGAGACAAGATATTGAAAGGCATCAGAGATTCAGTTACTAGAGAAGCTTTTTTGAGAGTAGACAAACTTACCATACAAAAAGCTATCGAATTTTGTAGAACTAGTGAGCAAAGCAAAAACCAAAATTTGAAATTTCATAACGAAACGAAAGATGTGGTTATAGAACAAGTTCATAAAGATAAGTTCCAGGGCCATAGAAACTATAATAACTCCAAAAATAAAACCAATACTAATGAAAAATTCAAGTGCAAACGGTATCAATTAACTCATGGAGCCAGAGAATGTCCAGTATATGGAAAGAAATTTAAGAAATGTGGGATTTTAAACCATTTTGCAAATTCGTGCAGAGTCAAGAATATTGATGTCATAGGTGAAGGTAGCAGTGATGGATCATCTGATATTTTTGTAGGAAATGTTAATAAAGTATACCAAGATGTAAGTTGTCAAAATATTTGGGATGAAATTATAGAAATTGAAAGTAAAAGAATTAAAGTAAAACTTGACACAGGTGCTGATGTAAGTATAATTCCATTAAAATTTTTTAAGAAAATTGATAAACAGTTTAAAATTAGGCATAATCAGTATGTACTTAAAGGGTTTGAGGGTACTCAGATCCATAGTACTTAATTCCATAGTAAATTATGAGGGAAAAACCAGGAAAAAACCTCATAATACTATCCCGACATTGTAAGTATTGTAAGAATCACTAACAGGAGAATTTTACTGTCATCATGTCATGTGTTTGTCTTTTTAAAGATGAATTACATCCTTTGATTTTTTTCTGACGGATATTCTCAAGTTAAAGTTGATTTCATGTAATCGAATGAACTATCTTATAAGTAAAGTCGTCCCAGGAGCGCAACTCAACAATATTGGCAATATCATTTGAAAGTCGTCTACTTTAAAATGCATAATGTATGTCTGAATAATTGTCAATATAAATGAGTCAGATAAAATTAAATTATTAGAAGAATTTTTCACTATGTAACAAAAAAACAAAATTTGTTTAATTTACTGTTTGTATTTTGAGAACGATTTCCGAAGTGGAAATTGAAACGTCAATAAACGTGTTTTTTATCTTTAATTGTGGCTTATTCCCAGTTAAATAGTAATTAATTTACAATGCCACAAGAAAATAGCTTCAGAACAATATTCTATTTTGTTGTTCATTCTATCGACAATTATTAATTTTGTCGTGTTTATATCAATTCGTAGTCGATGTTTCTCGCTTACTTTTTGTAGATTGTCAAGTATTAATGTAAGGCTCTTTCTTAGTTTGAGCTAGAAAGACTGTGTTATTCCACTTACTGAACTACCCCTTTTCTAATAATCTAGAAGAATTCTTCGTATATGTTCACTATATAGGTGAATAACTTTCGGGATAGTAAACAGCCTTTTACTGATGTCTTTTTTAAGTTTGCGCCGCGAAGAATATATTTTTTCCAATTACATGCGGTTATCTGAGGTTTTCCATTCTTGACTTTAAACTAGTTTTCAAAATTTTGCATGGATTATCAAGCCTAAGTATCTGATACTAAAAATCCACTGAATTCTCAGTATCAAAATTTGGAAAACAAATATTTACTTTGATATAGCAAACATTGAAATTCGCCTGGACTGTTTAGGTGCTGGGTAAGATATGCTAGAATAGTAAAATTCCTGGTATACCACCATTTTGCTGACTACATTTGAAACAGAGCTATCAGGTGATTTTTGTAGTAGTTTACTTTGGTATTAAGATTAACATTTGATAATAAATTTTTCAGCTAAAAATAGTTTTGGATTTCATGGGTTTACCTAAAACATTCTGTAGGTGTAGATTTAAGACATTCTGTAGGTGTAGGTTATAGATTAAATACAGGAGTCTTGTACTGCATGCGATTTTTAAAACGACTGCTTTTGGTAAATCCATGTATAAAGGTTCTATAGTCGAAAATGGATCTGGTTTATTCACGATAAAACATTAAAGTTATATTAGGGTCAGCACCTCATCGATAGCGATTAAATACTTTAAGAATGTTTAAACTTTTCTGACATTTCATTAACACTTATAATTGTGTTCATCCCATGTTAACCTTCCAATGTGACACCAAGATAATTATAATGAATATGAACGAATAAACTTTTGTTGTTAAACATAATGTTGAATATAGGTAACCGGTAAAGGATGACACGTAAGAAACAGCACAGATGATTTATTCGTAGTAAGTTCAAACATTTGTTTAAGAGCTTAGGCGCAAAATTTGGGGCCAATACATTTTAAATGAATTCATTTTTTTTTGAATGCTGAGAAAACTAATAAGCATTTTGGAAAAAAAAATTAACGCAGAATGAAAGATTATATGATTACCGAAGGTCGAAAGTCACTGAAAACTTCTATAATGTTTATTTTAGTAAGTTATAGGGGTGAAAGAGAAGAGAAAATTAAGTATGATTTTTAGTTTTAAATAACTTATTCGAAAGAAAATTTTTGTTTATTCTATGGAATTTTTGGCCCTCGGTCATAATGTAATCTTTCGTTCTGCGTTAATTTTTTTTTAAATATTTATCAGTTTTCTGATATTTTGTTCTGTTTCTGTTTTTTTTATTCGAAAAAAATTAATGCTTTTTAAAAGCATTTTCCCGAAATTTTACGTCTACGCTCTTATATAAATACTCTCATACATAGACGTTTTTATCAAATTAATACATTGTTGGTAAAAATTATTCACAGTATAAAAGTAGAACTCATCTGCATACTGTAATATATTTCGTTTAATGAATATACTCTATAGCATAAACAACAACGGACTGAGGACAGAGCCCTGTGGTAAACGTTGATGCAATATTCGGCCCAATCGATATTATCTTTACATCGAATGATTACCTGTTTATTTAAAAATAAGGTTACTAATACATATTATGGACTAAAAGGTGGAATATTTATGTGCTTTTGCTTTTCAAATATTAGATATAAATTGACGTAATCATAAGCCCGGAAAATATCAAGAAATATGGCAGTAACATTGTAACATATTAGTTTCTTTTATTGTAACATATTAGTATAAGTCTTTGTACTTAAAGTCCCAATTTTCTTAATACATTTTCGTTCTGAGTGTGAGAGATACACTTTAAATAAAGTCTTAGGACCTAAGCAATATATTTATGGTTATTTGCGAACGAGATAATAGGAATTTTTTGGAAACACTAACCTTCGCCCTTTTAAATACCACCGAAATGCACCCGTTTTTGCACCATATTTTGACACGTAATGTTTTGTGTCATTCTTTTATGTAACATATTTTAGTGAGAAACGAAAAACCTTATGGCTTTTACGATATTGTAGCTTATATTGTTCTGAAGCTATTTTCTTGTGGCATTGTAAATTAATTACTATTAAACTGGGAATAAGCCACAATTAAAGGTAAAAATACGTTTATTGAAACGTCAATAAACGTATTTTTACCTTTAATTGTGGCTTATTCCCAGTTTAATAGTAATTAATTGTAGCTTATAATTTAGATACTTATTTGATTGATAATTTTTTTTGAGTCATTTTAAGAGATAGTTAACTTATAATAATTTGAGTTTTTTTTATTTTAAGAGCTGTAATCTAATTTAAATATAAAATTATTTACAAAAATGTTTATTGGTGTTTTTAAGTGGTTATTAAAGACATATTTGCCAATTTCTGCTACCTATAAGTAATTGTACCTATATATTTTTTGATTATTATTAAAATTTTTTTCGAGTTTTATTATTTTATAGATATACATACATTTTATTTAATATGTAGTTCCTTGCAGCTTATGGGTTAATATGTCATTTTTTATAGTTTTTTGTGAGAATTCTTTAATGTGTTTTCTGACTTATGTTTTTCTGAAGTCTTTTTGAGGGAAATGCCTGTTTTATTTATTTAATCTAAGTTCCTTCAGGAGTTAAAACTTAATGCCACCCATTTTGTTTTGCAGCTTAGCTGTATGCCATGTTTGCTGTTTTTCTTTGTCAAACTGTTTTTTCTTTCTTTGTCTTTGTTTATATTTTGTTATCTAATTATCAGTTAGCAAAAAGCAACAACCTGCTCGACAATTACGGATAAGTAACATATTAATTGACCATGTAGAATCTTATGTGTACCTTGGCACCAACGTAAATGCAAAATGGGAACAGACCATAGAAATTAAGGCGAGAATAGAACGAGCTAGAGCAGCATTTAGCAATATGAAAAAGCTCCTCATAAGCAAGGATTTGTCTCTTCCCCTAAAACTACGTATAGTTAAATGCTACATTTTTCCGATCTTGCTGTATGGCGTGGAGGCCTGGACGCTGACGGAGACGCTAACGAGAAAACTAGAAGCATTCGAAATATGGGTGTACCGACGCATTCTTCGTATATCCTGGACCGAACATGTCACCAACATAGAGGTACTTCAAAGAATCGGAAAGGAGAAAGAAATCGTGAATACAATTAAACAAAGAAAGCTTGAATATCTAGGCCATATATTGAGACACGATAAGTACCGTCTGCTACAATTGATTGTCCAGGGAAAAATAGACAGTAAGCGAGGGCCAGGCAGGAGAAGACACTCGTGGCTCCAAAATCTGCGGAAGTGGTTCGGGCTCACATCGGTCGAACTATTCAGAAGCGCCGCAAACAAGATCAAAATTGCCATGTTAATAGCCAACGTTCGCAACGGACAGGGCACTTGAAGAAGAAGAAGAATTATCAGTTATCGTTTATCTATCTATCTTTAATCTATACTTTTCCAGCATCTATATGCTTACCCACCCTCAATAAAGCCGCCGACTTGAGCAACGTGGTCTTCGTTAAGTATTGTGAACGAGAATCCACTTTATCTACTTTTGTCAGCTTTTTTGCCACAAAAGAACTAAATATTAGTTGTTAATTATTGAGAATGTTATTTTTTTTCTTTGTATAATGACTGCGGAAAATGAACCCATTTGCCAAACTACTTATTCTTGATCTTACTATGCCTGTGACAAAAAAAATTATTTTTTTTTGTATTGTTTATTTTTCAGTTATTTTTTTATATATTTTTTATTTATTTATTTTATTTAATATGTTTTAATTATGCTAACATTTGTTGGGATCGACAGTGACACTAAATACGCTTATGGGTCGGTATAAGCGATTGATGGACCTAGACTAGAGGACCGCGGAAAGGTTGTGAACATATAATGGGATAAAAACGAAGGTGCCTTATGTTAGAGTTTACAAGAGATTTTCCTAACCTAAAATTATCTTTAATTCGTTTTACAGTCTTATTTTAAAGATTGTTATACAATAGCTCGTAAAAATCAATATTTTCAGATTCTAGTACACTAAATAGGTTATATAGTTTTCTGATAGTTGGTAGTCTATAGAGTTATTTAAAATATTTACTCTACCTTGTATAAAGTGAAAATTGAATATCGAATGCTCTGTTGCTTCTGTTTATTCAGATTCGCACATTGGTGTTGCTCTACGGTTAATCTTGAATAGAGGTGCCGCACTTAATGAGTGATTAAACCTCAATCTATATATCGTAGCCAGCATATCTGCTTACTAACTGCAACATATTTAAACATAGGTCTAACTGCAATATAATATGGTTCTAACTGCTTATAAAACAATTCTTTTTGTGAATGATTATAATTTTGCCAATTATTTTTAATTATAAATTTGGAAGATGATGCCATATCATCTGACGTACATTTTTGTATGTTGATATATATTTTTCTGAAGTAACTAATTTAGCTAGTTGGTCGACTCTTTAGTTTCGTTAGGCCGGGATTGTAAGAATTTTTTTACTGCGATTTTGTTATCCGAAAGAATAAAAATATCCTGCTTCCTGTTTAATAATTTTATATAAGAAAGCTTTTAGAATTGATACAAGTTCTGCAGAATATATATGGAAAACTTGCTATTTAACCTGGTTACCTTAGATTATTTCTTTTGCGGTTTAAAAAATAAAGCACCCACACCATTTATATCTTTTAAAGTGTCAATATACACTTGTAAATAATTTGGAAATATCTTGATTAAATATAGTATTCCTTAATGCTGCCATCAGTTCATCATATTTAGGAAAAATTTGAGTTTTTACTGTAATATTTTGGAGATTAGCAGAAAAAACAGGTAGATTTTAGGGACAGAAAACCTCATGGAGTGAGTTATATATTTCTATACATAATTGTACGAAACATTGTAATTTTTTTTTTCTGCGAAAATGTGGTTGATAAATCCGGAATAAATAGATTTTGTTCTGTATTTATAAGGTCACTGGTTTTAAACTTTAATTTTAAAATAGTCCGTTATTCCTACAAAACCTATACTGAGATACTGGACACATATTTTTGTCTTGTTTTAAGCAAACAAGACATGAAAGAAATACGTCTTATATCAGTACACTGGTTTACTTAAGGTGTAGGAATAATCAAGCATTATTTGAGATAATCACAGTGATATCTTTTAAGTAAAATATTATATTTTGCACAGATGTCATCAATACCAGGAGCTATATTCTTAAAGCTCTTAATATTTACTTTAAGTTCGTGAGCTGGAATGGGGGTTAGTAAAAGATGATTATTGGTATAGATGCTTGGTATACATACTGGTAGATTTACATATTTTGGAGAGGTTTTTGGAAAAAGACTTGTTACAATACATTTAATATTAGTACTTAGACTCTAGTATTAGACTTTATCGGCTTCCCGATAGAGTCTCTAAATTTATTCTGGTTTGCATTAGACATTGACAATTTATCTGAAGTTATTTCATTTTAAATTTTCATATTCCCAAAAAGTCTAATGGGAGAAATAATCGAATCCATAGGTAAATATAAACTAGAGGTAATAATAGTAAGATTTGCAACAGATTTGGTATAACTTGTCATTTACAATAATTAAATTGGAAAGAACTCCAAGGCTTCTACCTCTTTCTAATTTCGACCTCTTTAGGTCTCCTACGTATATGCGGCTTGTCGCTGCTCTGTATTGAATCAAAATCTAATACCGTCATTTTGTTTATTTCTTTACTTCCTTTGAAGTACTAGAAATTGAATTCACATGATGAACGGCATTTGGAATGCAATGTTAGATTCCCTTGACGATTTATTCATCAAGCTGTTTGCTTTGCAAGTTTTAGAAAGCACGGAGGCTGAGATTTGAATTCGATTTCGCCAGGTAAAAATCGTATGATTTAACTTTTTTGATTTTTAGATGGCGTAATTACGTCTGTACATAGTTATTTTTGATAACTATGGTCTACGACGGGAAAAGATTTTGTTTCAATACGGAGTAGTCCGTATCGAACCAAAATCTAATACCTAAGGTCATTTTTTTTTACTTAAGATAAAGTTGATTTTACGTCATCAAATAAACTATTCTGAAATAAAATCTTCACATAAATGCTCTGTAAGAATACATAAAGAATATATAAATTACGGAAAAAATTAGTTTAATATTTTACACGTAACAAAAACCATGATTCACAAAATTAAATGCTTCTGATCAAATATAGAAGTTTATTTTTAATTGATGGATTCGACCGTTATTTGATGAAAATTCATTTTATGTAGCAATAAAACACTGAAAACTGTGTTTTCAAACTTCCACAAAATTTATTTTAGTTGATTTTTAATTTGAAGTTTACTCCGAACGCAAAATGTATTCAAAGTTAAAATGTTTAAAATTTTGACTGCAAAACCTATAGTTTCATTCGCCTATTATAAAAAATATGATCTTTGTAAGTTTGCCAATTGTATAATGTAAAATTTTAAACGTAGTTATATTGTTTTTAAAATATTAATAATGTAAATTTTAAATATTAATAGATCTTATTTTAATCATTGTTAAGAATCAAAGTCAAACATTATTAGGCGATTGAAACCATAGGTTTCGCAGTCAATATACCAAGCACACACACACACATACACATTCGCCTATTTTCTATATTATAACCGAGATTTTTCTCTTCTTATTTTGGTACATACTTTTGTACGGATGTTTTCAATATTTTCTAGTATTGGAAAAATTCAGATTTAACGTTTGTTGTGATGGTTGTATTGAATGCATGCAGATCTTTTTTCAGTCGACATGTTTCCTCTAACAATACAGCAGTGCAGACCAACTTATCATTTTAAAAGGTCCAACAATATAATTTTTTAGTTATTTGCTTCTGAAATCTAATAATAAAATAATTTTTCAACGGTCATAGAATAAGTATAAATAGGTATAGTTATTAAAAACTTGTAAACGTTAATAGATTAGCTTTAAATATAAACTAAATTATTTTCAAGAACGGCTAATAGATTATTATGTATTATCTTGATGCAAAAATAACGTAAGTACTTAATTGATGCACAAATAGATTTAAAATGAAACCGAAACCTATTTTTCGTGATTAGTAGCAAAATTGAATTTAGATATACAAAATAGTACACTGTATGTTATAAAATTGTATACTAACAATATCCAAATAACAGTAATTCTAAGATTATTTTTTTTAAGACCTTTGCTTAAGTTTTTGCTTCATAGGTTAATACTTTACAGAGTGACAAATTCTTTTAAGTGTCTTAAAGTCCATTACTGTTTGTGAATTTCTTGAATGACCTACATGAAGCATTGAGAGGCGGTTTGAAGATAAATGGTTTGATTATAAGACTTTTATTATATGCAGATGATTTGGTTTTGATGGCAATCAATCCGAAGGGGCTACAGCGGATGATTAATGAACTGGAAACATACTGCAGGATGTGGAATTTAAAAATAAATTTAGCTTAATTTAAAATTCTTGTATTCAGAAGAGGAGGTGGTGTGATCAGGGAGTCTTGGAAACTGAATGATCGAGTATTCGAGATAGGGAATAACTTTAATTAATTGAGAATGATATTAGCACCCAAGTTGTCGATTAAAGCTCATCAACAAACACCGATTTACAAAAGTGGAGATTCACACGGGTTGGAGAAGTTTAGTGTCTACGGCTGATATACCCTTTTTGGCTAAAGTAACAGTTCCAAAGATTAAGTTTAACTTATGTGTCTAAGGTATGGGTTAAATACAATGAAATCATTAGGGGTGGAAATAATCAGAAGATTTTATATATACAAAATGTTTTCGTGTCCAAGGTATTGTCCTAACTAGAGAAAGGTATTGCTATACCTGGATATGTAAATCTGTCCTGTATATATAAAGACTAAATGAGCATGAGAGAAAAATTTGATATTAAGGTAAGGTGTAAATGGGAATGGAGAGATATTATAATTGAGAGTATAATAGAAAAAAAAGAGGAAGATACAGTGTCAAGCTGTGAATAGGACACTTGCATCAAATTTTGGTGAACACTACGAAGAACTGCGGGAAGAAGGAGTAAACATGCATTATCTACTGGAAATGGAGAATTTTGGGGACATTCGATGGCTGTTCAAATTAAGATGTTGAGGTCTACATTTAAATGATCAATCCGGCAGAAACGAAGAAAGAAGGTTTTGCTCAATTTATAACACAAAGGAAACGGAAAATGTAATACATTTTTTGAGAAAATGTTCGGTGTTGAGACAGATTAGGTTACAGTGGTTCGGTAAAAATTAACTTAGCATGTGAAAGTAGTTACTACTCGTATCAAGAGACAGGGACGGGCTGAGTTAGTAGCTAGTTATTGTAAGGAATCATGGCCGTATAGGTATAAGTTATTGAGCCTTTTTAATGACTAAACCGATTAGCATGGTATTAGTTCAAAAGGATGAAAATTATACAATTCGCATTATTAATTTGTTTGCGTATAGCTATTATCTTTTTATCTATTTTGCCTATTTTGACTATCTTGTCCAGATTTAGCTATACGGCTCATATAACCTATGAGGGGAAAATTTACTCATCAAAGATACCTAAGGTATCAAAAGGATTGAGCTATGGTGGGACTCGTTCTGTGTTATCGAGCCCTAGGTGACTTGGTATGTTGGAGTTTCCCCCAAAAATTTTCATACACGTCTGGACGTCGCGAGGAGTACAGCTTTTTGCATGGTCTTATAAAGATGTTTATTTAGACCGAGCTGTTTTCTGTTCTCTAAAAGGTTTTTGGGAATACTACCAGTAGTAGAGAAAATAATAGGTACTGTCTGGGTACTTTCCAGTCTCTATTGTCGCCTGATTTGTATTTATAGATCTCTGTAGTTGGCGATCTTTTCGTTGTATTTAACACGTAAATTATTGGTGTTGGGTATCACCATATCAATAAGTGTTGTTTGCCTAGTAATTTTATTAACTAGTATAAGATCCGGTTTATTATAAAACACTGGTTGGTCTGTAAACACAGTGCGGTATAGCTGTATAGCTTATAGCTGCCATCTTCAATCATTCTGTAACGCACGTATTGATAATAAGAAAGATGGTCGGTTTGGAGAAGTCAAAGTTTGTGAGTTAGTTCTTGGTGGATAATCTTTACTACTAAGTCATGACGTTCTTTCTAATCATTATCTACAATCGCCTGGCAGCCACCGGTAAGATGTTGGGTGGTTTATTGGGCTAAGCATCCATATCGGCATTTGTCATTTTGGACTTGGGGATCTTTGATAATATATTTCAGGCAATTTTTAGTTGGAATAAACTGATTCTGAATGGCGAGTTAGAAACACTCAGTCTCGGGAAATCTCTGTCCTGATGTCAACCACTAGTTCGACGCTGTACTATCGACATATTCTTAGCTTATCTCATTAAGATGTCGCCCATGCAGAGGTTTACCTATCCAGGTGCGCATTTTTACTTGCTTAGTCAGATGGTTTATGTGCATTTCTTGTATCCTCAGTTTAAGCAGCGTTGTATCATCTACTGCGCAAATTGCTCTATGTGAAGTAGATGTCTCAGCCTGTACCTGAAAATAAGTTCATAAATTAGAAACTTGTTTATCCAGGTACTGACCTATCTCCATGAGTCCTGTCCCCCCTTGATACTGCGGTAATGTTGTTCTCTCTACTGCACTGCGTCGGTAGTGTTTTTGCGCCTTTGTGAGAAGTGTTCTTACTTTCCGCTAAAGACCTTCTATATCCGTTTTTGATCACTTTATAATACCAAATGAGTAGCTGAGCGCGGAACAAGTATATACGTATTTGATGCTTTAAACAAATTTTTAATATTAAGAAATGACCGATTTAGTTGTCTTACTCTTCGTACAAACTTCGAAGTTAGTTCGGTTTTCATTTGTTTATGGTCAATTTTCCACGCTTGTTTTACTTCGAGATATTTTTACATATAATTTTTACCCATTGCATCGATATTTTGGCCATCTTGCATATCAAAACCTCCAGGCTAAACCTTTCCTCTGACTTTATTTAGTATACGGCACTTATCTTGTCCAAAATGCATACTGATATCGTTTGAGAAAGTTTCTACAGTTTTTAGCATCTAATCTAAGTGGTTTCGAGTGAAAGCCATTAATTTAAGATTATCCATAAACAACAAATAATTAAGTTTCGCCACAGTATTGTTATTTTTGATGCTAAAACCTGAGTCAGTGAAGTTCAGTAGCTCAGATAGTGGGTTCATCGCTAAACAGAACCAAAGAGAACTCAACGAGTCCCCATGGAAAAGACCACGGTCAATTGGGATATCTTTAGTTTCGATGTTATTTTAACCGGATATTTGAAGGTGAATTTTAGTCTCCACTAAGTCATTATATACTTTAAAAATGTCACTATATTATCATAAACTTTATATATTTTCAATATATTTATAAGCCATTCATACAGTAATGAATCAAAGGTCTTCTTGTAGTCAATGCCCATAACATTAGCAATTGCTGTTGCTGCACATCAAATAAGCATATGCAAATATTCCAATGTATGAACTTCCACGATTTAATTGGGTAGGACTTCAGTGTTGACAATTTCTAACAGCGCACCTAGATTCTTACAAGAGTTTATTTTTGGTACCTGTGGCTTGCGGGTGTGTCCCATTAAACTACGGCACGTGCCATTTAACTTAGCAGGCTATCGTGCAACTCGTTTTCCTGCTGCGAATTAACAGGTTGAGCTTCTTGTATGAAAAGCTCAAGAGTCGTGTTCATTAGGGATTTTATTAGAGACTCCATCTTCAACTAGTTCTTGGTTGTGAAGCGTCTGTTCGACTTCGCTTTTGATGTTATCGCGTCTAGTCTCGGGGATAAAATTATTTTTTTTATAATTACTCGGTATTGATCTGCTATTTGTTGTTCAGATTCTTAAATCTTTTGGTACTCCCTACAAAATTTGGCATACAGATGTTGTCGATAGCCGATCATTTCTGGTCCAAGATTGGTCACCTTGTAATAGAAGCGCAAAATGTTTTTGTTTATAGACACAGTCCATTTCATGCACTGCCTCGGTCGTCCCGCTTGTGTGAACGCCAGCTGATGTTCCAGCGTAGCACCTTCAGCGATTGGAGCTCCTGTTGTTGTTTGGCTCACTTGTGGTTCTTCTTGTGTTGATTGTATGACAGGGGCCCGCTTCCTCAACACCCTAACACTGACGTCTCGCATGCTGTCACGTGCAGCGCCGGCTACAGATGCGCCCTGGCGACCCTCAGGCAGCGATCCCAAATATAAATTATTAATCTCCATTTTCATGTTTGTGCATTTTATACCTACTGCCAGGTGTCAGTTTTTGCTCCACGTCAAATATTTCTGCTACCATCTGAGTATTGGTGCTACGAATACCCAAAAAGCATCCCCCATTCGCAAGGGGCTGCGCCTGATAAAAAAACGACAAAAACACCCACAGGCTATCTTGTTATTATTAATGTTATTATTATTATTATACAACCGGTTTTTTATTCCTCTAAGAAACAAATTCAATTCTCATTTCAAATGCATGCTATACCTTACTGTTATACATTGTTATTATTGTTTAGTCTAGTGCGAAGTCTTACTCATTAGAATATACACATTTAGTTTATTACTATAATTTTTTTTAATGAGAAATAAAAAGGCATTATTGATTCATTGATTGATTGATTGATTGACTGATTGATTGGGTGGCAAATTTCACTGTTAATAACGTCATCCCCATAAATAATACAAAAAAAAAAAACAGAAAGACAGACCAATTTTGATTTCCAAAGGAAGAGTTACAGTGAATATTGTTTTAGTCATTAAGTTTCAAGCAACTAGCAGGAGTAAATGTAAATACCCCTACAGCTAGTTTAAATTTAAAGCGGGTCAAGTTATTATCTACAGAAAAAGATTTCATTGAAGCTTTGTTCGGTGGAAATGGTTAATCCTCGAATACAATACAATCCTCGAATACCACAAAAAATCGTCTTCAGGCTACACAATTTTAATTATTTTAATTTACATTTTTTGTTGGGTATTAACCACAATTTTAATATAACATATGTTTCTAAATTTCTAAACTATTTACGGAATGAAAATCAAAAGTAAAAATAGTAAATTGCATTAGATGTCACAAGAAAATAACTTCATAACAATATTATTTATTTTACTTTTATAACAATAACTTAATTAGTGAAAAAACTATCAAAAACATAATACGTAGGTATTGACTTAGTATCTTAATAATTGTTCAAGTTTTGTCCATTTTGCTTTGTTTCAGAACTCCTCTCTACATATTGGAAAACTTCAGATGGCATGCTGCTACAATTTGTCTTATAAGTTCATCAATATCGTCGGGTTATACACAACATATTTCAGATATTACCAAAAAAAATAAAGTCTAGCAGACTTTAGGTCGCCCTTAGGAAGTCCTTTGTCTGCCACCATACAGAGTGGAACATCCAAATGCGCTATAGTCCAGGCGGTATATGATATTAAAAGACCGATTTTTGGAAGCATATAATCTCCATTTTTCCCATAAATCGCTCCAAAAAATCACTACACATAATAATTTCACTACGCGTGAGTTGTAAAATGTGAACTTAACTTTTTATAAACTAAATATGACAAAAATTCGATTTTCTTCTCTTTGTTTACCTATATCACAAGAACTATTGGTTTTAGAATAATTTTGTATATCATATTCTCTGGAACTTGTGGGTTTGCTACAGCAGGATATGTTGGTCAATTCAAATTGACATTATTAAAAAAGGATTCTACGATATGATCTTCAACAATTTCTGTCCATACATTTACTTTTTCGGATATGGTGTATGTTGCCGTATCTAATAAGGATTTTTCTTAGTTAAAAAGTAGACTCATCGGAAAATAAAGCATGTTCTAATTGGATGACATATTTATCCAAAATTGCCTTCATTTTTTCACAAAAATACGTTCTCGTAATGAAAGTTTTCTTTCATGAATTTTATAAGTTGGTATCATAGGGACTGTTATTAAACTAGAAGTGTGTGAATTTTTCCGAAACTCAAGCTGTTTTTTCTATATGCCTGTCCAAACTCGAGAAACTACTGTTTTACTAATTGTCACTTGCAATATATTTGCCAAATTTGAAAATGTTAAATGAGATAAGCGGGCAAGATCACTTTGTGTTCGTATGTTGTATACATAACTAATTATTTTACCTGCAGAATTTTTATTTTGTACATTTTTGTTAAATAATCCATTGTTCTCATATGCACATTTACTTTATAAAAACAACTTAAAACTAAAAACTACTGTCATGTAGATAGACAACAATTTGATAAGGTCAGACGTTTTAGTGAGAACGCCCACCAAACTGGCGGGGCAAGTGGCAAGTAGCAAGTAGCACGCGTCTAGCATGTTACTTAAAATGTAACCAATGCAAACGAATGATTAGAATCAATGACGTCACTATTATTTTGGTGTTCGCTGAATCATTCCTTTTCATTGGTTACATTTTAAGTAACATGCTAAAGACGTGCTACTTTCTACTTGCCACTTGCCATGCCAGTTTGGTGGGCGCTCTTGTTAAGGGAGTACCCTGTACATGAAATATGCCAAGAATATTCTAAGCAATTCAAAAATTATGTAATAAACAGGGTGTTGTATTTAAAATAAGAAATTTGGTATATAAAAGCGCCAGTAAAAATATCAATTAACGTCTATAATGGTTTTTCTGGCTGCATAACCTGCGAAAGTGGTTTAACTTAACCACTACCGGACTTTTCAGGGCAGCAGTCAACAAAGTCAGAATAGCCATGTTAGTGTCCAACATCCGTAATGGATAGGCACCATAAGAAGAAGAAGGGTTTTTCTAAAAACGCTCACATTTACCCATTCTCAAATTTACTCCATTTTGGTATTCCACTCTGTATAATATGGTTAAGCACTGTTCTGTGAGTGATGTATCTGATGGTTTTTAATCGTCCCCAGTCACACACTGGTGTGACAAGGATTTGGTTTTCGTGGCTTCGGATTTTAGGACCTTGAGCTTTTGTTTTACCTTAATTTTGTGTGGTTGGTCTTTTGGTACTTTAGATGTCGATACACTATATGATGCAATACTGTTTAGATTAATTGTATTTAATGTTTAAAAGTTAAGATTAAGAATGGCTACGGTCCATTTTTGTTATCTCTCTGTTATGACTACACTCTAAAGATATTCGTCTGCTATTTCTTAATCATTACCAAAGTCAGGCAAATATGCAGGCTAAAAAGTAAGATATATGCGCATATATATGCATATTATGTATGTCAAATATGCATGTATATGCATTTATTTATGTCAAATATGCATGTATATGCATATATTTTTTGTGTCAAATATGCATGTATATGCATTATTTAAACAAAATGTGCACTTCATAAACCGTTTAAATATAATAACTTTATAAAATATTAGTTGAGTGCTTGATATTATAAAATAAAACAAACCTTTTAAGCAACTATTTTAATTAGATAAATATATATTATACATGACTATTTATTTAAAAAACGATATGTGATAATATGTTTTTCAAAATTTTCTAACAAAAAGTTTTGTCGCCTATCTGTATACATATGTTTGTATATAGAAAAGCTCCGTTCTATATCCACCGAAGTTATAGGAGCGTATTTAAAATTATTTAAAACTTCAGCCTCTATATTTAATGTTTCATCAAACACCCCACTTAAAACATTTGCAACCTTAGATAGAAATATGAAACCAGTATTTTTATCTATGACTGACTTAAATTTTGCTAAAATGTCTTTGCCAATTTGACCCTCAACAATTTTGCAAGATAGTTCAAATTTTTTTATTACTTTAACTGCTTCAATTAACGATAAATTCGTATCCTGTAGCTGAAGGATGCAACTTGGCACAAAATCATAGTTTGATTTTATGTATGAAAGTTGCTGTGGTAGTAATTTATTTTTCAGTAATTCTTTGGAAACTGTAAGTGCTTCGGAAGAATCGTCAGCTAATTCCATTATTACTGGCTTCAATTCACAAAAATGTTTTGCATAAAACATTGCAGCCTCTAACCAAGTTCCCCATCTAGTAACAATAGGTTTTGGTGGAAGAGGAAGATTGGGCAAATGTTCTTTATACAACTGAGTTCTTATAGGTGACTTAAGAAATATTTTTTTCATATTTGAAATTAAATTATTAACAAGAGGAAATTTATTTCTAATTTCTTCTGCGACCCTATTTAAACCAAGTGCTAGGCAAGTTGTATGTACTAAACGCGGATAAAAAATTTTCAGATTGTTTCCTACTTTAACCATGTAAGGTGCAGCATCTGAAAGAAACAGCAAAAAATTTTCAATTTGAACAGCTAAAGGAAGAAAAAAATTTGTTAAACTATCTTGCAAAAACCTTGTAACTGTTAGTGCGTTGGTTTTATCCAACTGCTTGGAAGCAATTAAATGCGATTTACAAGCTTGTTCATTTTTAAAAGATCCAATTAATAAATGTGCGATATAACGTCCAGAAGAATCAATTGTTTCATCCACACATACATAAAAATAATTGTCTCCTATATCTAATTTTATTTTACTCAGTACAGCAGAATAAACAGAATCGACCTCGTTTCTTCTGAAGCTTCTTTCACTCGGAATATTCCATTTGCAGTATTTTCCAAGAAACATGCGCAAATTTTCGTTCGATAATTTGGACAAAGGTATATTTGAGCTTAACAATGCTTCACACAAATCATGGTTAAATATCTCTTGCTCATTTGATTTCCGATTAGTTGATTGTAAGCATCTAGATATCGAATCTTGCTTTTTCTCTCCCGATTCTAATTTCTGTTTTTTGTCGGTGTGTAAAGCAGTTTTGCAATGCTGAACTATTTGGAATTTTTTTTCGCATGGTATCTGCAAAAAAAAATCCTACAGTAAACTAAATAATTTTTAGATCGAGGGTTATTAAGGCATTTATTATGCCTGGTTGCACCAACACATCTTAAGCTTAAAACGTGCCTTGAGCTCAGCTTACGAAACATAAGCTTTATACTCGAAAATGATGGTGCAACGTAAGCGAAACAAAAAACGGCCCTATCTAAAAGCTGAGCTTGGCTAAGCTGGAGATTAAGATTGGTCGGTTCAACCAGGCATTAAATGTGTAACAAAATAACTTAACCATCAAAAATGCATATTTTTTTGTTTCTGATTTAGTCTACTCGCAACATAAGGAGTCCCGTGGGAAATTCTAGCTCGCCGTGATTTGATGGTGGTATTATAGGTTTTTTGGGTCGCTTAATCTAATGGAAGTGCTCTGAAAGCCCAAATATTACCCTTCTTTTCCTTGCAGTAACGTCTCCTATCGGAAGTTGACTACCATCACAGCAATTTTAACTTTGTTGGCTGCAGCTCTGAACAACTGTATTGAACACATTTCTTTTTCCCCGAGATTTTTTCTTAGATTGTGAGTCTTAGCAGGGAGTACTTTTCTCCTCTCGTTATGTGGCCTAGGTATTAAAGTTTTTTGTTTGTATGCTGTATGGTAACAAATTATGGTAAAATTAGGTATTTTTCAGGTATTATTAGAAGACCTGCAAAAAAATGATAGTGTTATCTTCTCTGGTGTATTTCTGCTCGCTGAATCGAATGCGACTAGTTGCGATTACTCAAAATATATTCTTATTTTGTTAATAACAAAATAATTGTTTATTCGCCGAAATGCTCGAAATAATGCGCTCTCTACATAAAGTTTGTAGTCTTTTTCATAGCTTTTTTAAGAACAAAATTTTTGGAAAAATTACTTTTTGAGTTATTTACGAGAAACCGTCTAAAACGTGTTTTTTTTTTTTAAATGAGCATATTCACTCGCAAATAACTCGAAAAATATTGACTTTGTAGAACAAAAGTTGCTTAGAATGATTAATCACTTAATCAGTTTATCCACTTCTGGACTTATTTTAAAGGTATTGTTTTCACCCCCGAAAAAAGAGGTGAAACTCACCCCCAGGGTAAAAACACACATCGGCACAATATCAGTTTTTTGTTTGACATGTTAGATTACGTGTATGCCAAATTTAATGTCAACTCAAGTGGCTTTTTAAAATTTAGAGCAAAAACCGTGAGTTAACGTACTATAAAAACAGCTATTTTTGCAATAATTTATTAATAACAAAGTAGGAGCGCGGTTTAATTCATCACGACTAGATAATCGATTTAGTATAAAAATACTATCAAAAAAATTAAGAACTTGCGGTAGATAGCGCATTATTTCGAGCTTTTCGGTGAATGAATAATTATTTTGTTATTAACAAAATAAGAACATATTTTGAGTAACCGTGACTAGTTAGCTTCAGTGACCAAAACCACAAGAGAAGACCTGGATCTTAACACTATCAACTTCTTTACTGGGCTTCTAATAATAGCCCTTTATTGGGGGTTTAAAATAAATATACCTTTTACACAGAAGATTTTCCTTAAATTTTTGTAATTAATGGTATACAGGCAGCTACAGGAAATTTTTCCTTGTAAACTTCTAAATAATACTTGAAAAATACTTAATTTTACCATAATTTGTTAATAACAATTAAACGGATAATATTTGGGCTTCCAGTCCACTTCCATTAGATTCGGCGACCCAAAAACCCGAGAATACCACCATTAAATCACAGCGAGCTAGAATTTCCCACGGGACCCCTTATGTTGCAACCAGACTTATTATTTTAATGCAATTTAAAATATTTAGGTAGTTTTGTAATTGTATTTACTTACAATTTTACTGCATGCTGAGCAAAATACTTTTCCCATATCAATGACTAATTCTGGATATGTCTTGATCCACGCAGATACATTCACTTCTTTCGACATTGTAACTACACTGGATAAAACTTTTTATCACACAGTACACTCCAAAAGTAGGTACAACAGTAACTTGTATTTAACAACTCAAGTTAGATAAATAAACTTGGTTGAAATTTTTCTTACCTAAGTAAATAAAAGGCCAATAATAAACCCCAAAAAACTAATTCTTGGTAATTTTTACCTTCTATTTTAAGGTATCCATTTAGAAAGTGTTAAGGGATTAAGATAAGAATACCATTTTATATTTTGGAAATACCAGGTGCTTATGAAGGTATTTTAACCATGAATCAACAAATAAATTCATTTTGAAAACCTATTATATGCACTTTATTTTTAAATTTACCAATATATGCAAAATTCAAAAAAATACACAAAAATATGCAAATGCATATGCATATGCACTCTTGCATATTTGCCTGACTCTGATCATTACTTTCAAGAAAGTTAAATGCGAATACAAATTAAAAGAATGTATTTATTTTGCTAGCCTCTCGGTATCTGCTTTAAGGCCATGTTTGTATAAGCTTTAATAAACATTTTTAACTGCTGCTGGTAGGGGTCTCTGGTAGAGTCTCGTCCAATCCCAAAGAAATCCTGCACCACATAGTCTTCTTTATATTTAAACTTGGATGGGTTACGGATGTGATTATGGAGATTTGTGTTCCTTCTTCTATGATCACTGGAATATTTTAACTATGCGGAAAGGTAAAAAGTCTTTCTTTGCTTTTCGTGAGACAGCTACATGTTTTACGCTATTATTAACAATATAAATCAGAGTTGTATTCGTGGTTCTGCGTTGCTGATGTTAAGGTAAGAACAGTCTTTAATATTACACTTGAGTAAAAGATATTCTTCTTCCATCCAGTTTATCAATCCGTTGCCATTTTCGGTGCAGTCTTAGTATATTTACACTGCTCATGGTGGATGTTGTATAGGGACGGGTTAGTGTGGGTGTAAATGACTTGGGTGACTAGGATGCAGCTAGTAGTTTGTAGGTGTTAGTAGTAGTCACCCTTCCAAATTTTTATAATAAAAGTATTAATTTCATCACTAGCCGATGTGGAGACCAGCACGACGTTATTTAAATGTTGTTTGAGGTACGTTGGTGCATCGTATGATCGATAGTACGTAGTTCCAAGTACTTCAAAGTCCGGTATTTCCCCCCTTATTTAAAATTATTCTTTCGATTTGCTGTGGTGTCTCCTATAGGATATCTAGGTCGATATCGGTATTTCTTACAGAAATTGATAGGATAGCTCTTTACATACTTTTACATTTTATATTTAAATGACAGACTCGCTTATGGGCCCAGGACAGTTACGTAGTTTTTTGTCGTAAGGTTCTAAGAATATCAATTTTTTCTGTTGTTAATTTACTCTCTGACGGTATCTCATGATATGCTTTGGATTGTGGGATAATCCCACAAATTATCTGCTTTTGGTCGTTGTGTATGCTATTCTTTAAATCCTGTAGTTTTTTTGTCACTCTTATAGCAAAAGTTTTGATTATTTATTTATTCAAAAAATTACCTTCGTTCATCGCTTAGACAAATATTTAACATAATATTTAGCCATCGCGTCCATTTCATTAAATACTATTTAAAATAACTGTATTCTTCTATTAAAATCACCGTCATAGAACTCAACTATCTGCATTTTATAAGATGAAACTTTGAAATTTTCGTGCTTATTTACAATCTACGGTTATATTCTCCTGATACTGTTTATATAAACCTAATAAACTCTTTTAATTAAGCCTTCCCATTTAATACTCGTCTATTAATACTTCTTTTATTTACGACCGAGCCAATTCTGGAGAGGATTATCCGCTAATCAATAAGGTAACTGTGACTTACATACATTAAGATTCCGTTAAAACGAAGTGCAACCTTAATCACCATCCATCCTTAAAAGTCCACTTCTGAACATAGGCCTCTTCCTCGTGTTTCCAAATCAGTTTATCTTGTTCCGCTCGTTTCCAATTTATATTTAGTCTTCTTAAATCGTCAACCCATCGTGTAAATAGTCGACCGACGCTTTTCTGACAAATATAGTTTCAATTCGTTCTTGAAAAGAGTAAGTGTTGTTCAAAATTTGTTTACGTATTTACATTACAAAATATAAGTCCTTATAATAGCCAATTTATTTTAGAATATTATTTTTTTAATAAAGAATATATATTTTATAAACTCTTATAACACTGCAAAGTGTTTTTTATTCTTCTTCTTCGCGTGCCACATCAGAATTGTTCGACGTTGGCGATCACCATTGCAAAGGCTCCTCGATCTTCTGCAATATGAAATAATTGTCCTGCATTTGATATCTGAGTCCATTTACAAATGTTTTTTAACCAAGAAACTTGTTTTCTTTCTACACCTCTACTGCCCTCTATTTTTCCTTTAAGGATCAGTTTTACTATTTTATATTGACTTACTATACAGATTGAACGAAATAAATTCGGAACATAGGAATATAATGTATTTCGGCTCAATTCTGCTGTAGGTGGTTGGCCAACAAAATATTGTTAAATAATTATATTATAAAAATCCAATACTTCAGCTGGCCGCTGGATTCTGAACTCATAAAAATTGAAAGCTACACATAAATCTACGATTTATGCTGTCAAACCAGTTGTAGTCCAGGAAATGAAGCATTTCAGCTCGCAATTTTTTTGTGCTCCCTGGATTGACTTGAAATTTAACAGAAGGTAGGTAATACCCTAAGGATAGAAATCTATATTAAACCAAAGTGCGCCAAAGCCTAGGGGGTGGTTGCCACCCCATCTCTGGGGTGAAATTTTTTTTTACGTTTTAACTACAGGTTTCGATTAAAAAAGTGATTCTAAACAAAAAATGTGCTATACATTTTTTTTATAAAATGATATTTTTCAAGTTATCCGCGATTGAAAGTAATAACTTTTAGACGAAAAAAATCCACGTTTTTAATCGATTTTTCGCGAATAATTCGAAAATGGTGCATTTTATCAAAAAATTTGTAGAGAACAAATTTGTAGCTTTTAAAAAGACAAATACAATTCATTTTTTAAAACGTTTTTGTGATATAATAGGAACCGAAATACGGCCTATCAATGTTCAGCGGTTTTCTTCAAATGCCAAATTTGAAAGATTCAAAATCAAATATCGGGAAAATGATGCATTTTTGGAAGAAAACTCACAAAAACCTTTTTTAAAGAGCATAAATAAACCTATCATAAAAAAGACTCTAGCTTAAAAATTGAGTGAATTATGATGAAAATAAGGTCAATACCTCATTTTTTACGAAAAAATCGAAACAACACCCTAACCTCCTCCATAATTAAAATCGATCTTTACTCTTCTGAAATTCCCTTTGTACATGTATTGTTAATACGTCTAAAAAGTTTGACCCATTTAAAATGCTTTGTGTTAGAAAAAATACAGCTTAAAAGCGAGAAACGATTTACAATTTCATATTTTTTACCCTTCTTTTTTTAAATATGCCCGAAAATACTGAATATATGAAAAAAATACAAATTACCAAATTGTAGCTTTTTTAATGACTAAAATTATCCTTCATTTAGATTTGTTGTACAATGAATATTTGGCGAGATATAGCCGTTTAAAGCATCAATTTACGATCAAGCACCATCTTTTTCGAGCCCTTTAAACTCACCCCATTTAAAAACCAAAGGTTCCAAAGATTAAAGATTTAATTCACAGATCCTGGTAGCTATTAAAAACCTCTACAAATCGTTTTTGAAGAAACACTCTATCGTTAAAAATTAAAAGAAATACGTTAAAAAAACCAGTGAATTTTTTTTCGAAAAATTCTATTAGTATAGTACAGTACATTTCGGAGCATAATAATAAAAAAAAACGGTATATTAGCTAGTGGGGCGTTATACATTCGAAATTTTAAGCGTTCTTATTTTGAAATCCCATACAAAAGAATAAAACATCTGCTCATATGTCTATGGCTTGGCAATGAAAATATTAGAGCAACAGATTGGGGATGGTATTCCAAAGATGGTTTGTTATTACCCGTACGCATGAACAAACAACCTGCACTCGATGAACTTTTAAAAACTATTTTTTGGCAATGCAAAAAATGATGCAGTGTTTCATGTGGGTGCAGAAAAGTTGGTTTATACTGTAACTCTACTTGTTCTGGGTGCTCAGGTGAAGGGTGCAATAATAGTCCACCAATAATTGAAGATTAGGATGACATAGATCACGATGAAGATGTAATTGATGACGAATAAAATTAATATTATAATTGTTTTACCTATAAATGTAAATATTTTCTACTATTTATGTAAATGTATAAGAATATGGTGCCTTTTTATGTTGATAATTTTTTTTGTATTTATTTCTACTTTTTTCAATGTATATCTTATAAATTAGTTTATAAAAACTGCAATGTTGTAAAGGGTGATTTTCAAAAGTTGAAAAGTTGCAAAATTTTGGAAAAAACTTGTTTTTACCTATAGCACTCATAACAATTGATTTTTAAGGGTTGAAAATGTATGAATTTGTATTTTAAAGTATAAAAAAATCAATATTTAACTAATCCAAACCAAATTTCACTCATCTTAAGATTTATAATATTATTTTAAAATTTTTAAAAATTAGGGGTAGTTTTCATCCCTAAGAACAATCAGGGTTCATCGGCATGACATAAACTATAAAGCAGCGGGTGAATTGAGCTTAAATCCAAATTTTTATCCAAATCGATCCAAGGCGAAATCATTTTTTTAGAATTAGTAATTTTTTTACATTAACCTCTAACAAGGGTTGCTTTTTAAGGGTTGAAATCTAATGGAACTCTATTCAAAAGTATAAAATATTCATTATTTAACTAATTCAAACCAAATCTTACCCATATTCAGGTTTAATATGTTATTTTATAATTTTTGACAATTAGGGGTAGTTTTCACCCCTAAAACCCTTCAGCGCACTTCGGTTCGATATAGATTTTGATCCTTGGGCTATCACCTACCTTCTGTTAAAATTTCAACTGGATACATGCAGGACGAAAAAATTGCGAGGTTATAACTTTTTTCGAGATTCATTTCCTGAACTATTATCGTTTCCTTAGACAAACCCGTCTTACGCAAACAACATTGTTGTGAGACAGATAGTTGAACGATATTTTATACAATGTCTATACCCAGGTATGGATTTATTTTTGTCCAAGTTTTATATTGGTCCACTATTTCAAATGCAGTTCAAACAGACATGTAATAAATTGTATGTTCGTTTTAATTTGATTCAATCTGTATGTCCCAGAAAAGACATTTTTCGATGTTAAACAGTCTTTAGCAGTTCTCCATTGTTGACGCTCCTTAGTACTTCTTTATTAGTTTTTCTTGCTGTCCAAGGCATCTTCAGCATTCATCTATGAACCCACATTTCCAATGCTTCAATTTTGTTTAAATTGTTCAATTCAATGGATACTTTTAGCGTCCACAATTCTGCACTATACAAAAGTACCGACCAAACATAACGCTTAAACATTCTTTGTCTTAGTTCTAAACTGAGATGATTGTGTTTTTTACACTTTTTAATAATTTACTTTATACTTTATAATATTTTTAATAATTTACTAAATATATCTTGCCTAATTGTGTGGTTTAACATATACAACCAGGCAAGGTGATGGTTCATATATTCTATTACTAAGTGTGATTTTTGTACATCTAATACTCACTCCAATTAACTCCACGCATGGCCACCCTAGTGGAGATCGGAGAGTATTTGACTTTATGAAAAATTGGGAATTACTTGATATCTAAGTTCAACTGCAATGACAGTTATTGCAAAAAATGTATTATAGTTAGATAAGTAAGGACAAGTAAATGTTGACAAATAGCGGTCTTAAAATTGGGAATATTATTGTCAATGATTTTCTCTCTATAGAGTTCTTCTTTGTTAAGTGCCTTTTCCCAATTGGAACTTGTATATTATCATTACTATCTTTATTCTACCTAACGCTGCTCTGAAGTGTTCTATAGACCTACACCTAAACTTCTTCTTCTTCTTCGCGTGCCATATCAGAACTATCGGACGTTGGCGATCACCATTGCGAAGGCTTCTCGATCTTCTGCAATATGGAATAATTGTCCTGCATTTGGTATCTGAGTCCATTCACGAATGTTTTTTAACCAAGAAACTTGTTTTCTTCATACACCTCTACGGCCCTCTATTTTGCCTTTAAGGATCAGTTGTAAAATTTTATATCGACTTCCCCTTACTATGTCCCAGATTACACCTAAACTAGTCCCTTTAGTTGTTTAACCATTACACCTTCCTATTTCCTATACTTCTTTCTCCCATTATCTTTGCCTGCATTACCAATCTTTGCATTTTACATCGCTGTCTCCTCATTACGTGCCCAAGGTATTGTAACTATTTTATTTTTATTGTTTATTATTCCGTATTTTTTGTCTATTTCTCGTAATAGACAAAAGTCCATATTGTAGTATTAGAAACACGTAAACTCTTAGAGTTATTACTGTAAGTTATAGTCTAAGCTTTTTATTGAAAACATTTTTACAGATCTCTATAAACTCTTTCTTTAAGTTCCGCTTTTATCGGAGATTTAAAATCATTCTGGCAATTATAATTTTTCTTTCTTACGCGCTTGAATAAATCTATTGAACTACATCCAAACCATTCACGGAGATTGCGTAGCCACGAGATTTTGTCTTTCATAGGTAACTGTGATATTTTTCTATATTTTATTTAGTTAAAATCACACTTATTACATGCCTTTTAAATTATTAATAGCTTTTTGCTAATCATTCTACTAAAAAGAACAAAAATATAGGTTTATGGGAAGTGTTTCATTTTTACATTAATAAAATGGGTTCATTATGTAGATTTAATTATATTTTTTGCATCAGATAAACCAAATCAACTGATTATTTTTATAAAAGAGAGGATCTGAACCCGGAAGACAAACCAGTGTTTAAATTCTCTAGTAGTAATATAAAACATAAGCTGCTACAAAATTAGTAAGCTTAAAGGTCATCAATAAGCTGAAAACATCAAAACAACAGCTGTAGGTAACTAATAGAACACAGAAAATAATATAAGTATTTCTAATTTAACAAAGTTCACGGTAACTATTTGAGTTTTCTAAATATTTTGCATACCTTGCAGATTCTAAAAATGTCCAGAAAACTTGAATCTAAATCGTTTATTTGATACATGATGTAAACATCTAAAAGGTTTTATTTTAAGAAATTACGTATGATTTTTGCGTTTATTTTCTTTAACTAAAATAGGTTCTATCTAGATTGGTTTTATAAATTATGGTTTAAACATTTAAAGTTATGAAATCATCTACTCTACTTTTATAACGCCAACAATAAAAGTTTCTATTTTACTATGGATTTCCCAATCTTTAGACGATACAACTTATTCTTATAAGTTCAAAAAAAAAAAAATACAAAATCGTAAACACAAAAAAACTTCTTCCTGAGTAATAAATTAAAATATCTAAATCAATGTAAAAAACAAATTTTTAGTTCAAACCGATCACATTTTTTAGCATATAGCATTAATAATCCAGTAAAATAAGAAAAATTTAAAGAGATGCCCTACATTTGATTTTGACGACTTTTTTTATTATTTATTTTGCTTCAATTACTTAGGGTTATAAGCATAAGAAAAATGCAAAAAGTGATAATGACATACCTAGGCATATACAAAATATCAATTATATAATAATGAATACAATATATTTTAATTATTGATTAACTGTATTAAATTTTATTAAAAAGAGTTATAGATTTCAAGAATTCTACGTATTTAGATTCTCCTAGAAGTACTTTTAATGCTTTAGGAATGTGGTGATATAGTATTTCAACTGAGTATATTAGACAGTCAATCAAAATGTGCTTTACTGTCACTTTACATTCACAAACAAAACACACAGGTATATCTTCTCTCTTCAACAAGCATTCACGTGTTGTAGAAGTGTGTCCTAATCTGAGACGTGCTATTAGGAATTGATGTTTTCGCTTTGAAGGCCAGAAGTTCCATGGAAGGACGGAAGATTTTATTTCTATCAATTTAGTGGTGCTTCTATTCCATTGGTTTTGCCAAACATCGTGCAATTTTGATTTTAAGTAAGGTTTTAAATCCAAATGCACCGTAGATTTTCCATTGATACGGCTGTATTGGTTACTGCGGACCTACCTAGACTATCTGCCTCTTTGTTACCTATTTCAATGTGTGACGGTACTTAAAAGAATTTCACTGTCAAATTGTTTTGGTATATACGGTATAAAATTAACTAAATCTGCTGTAATGTTGGATGAGAGAGATAAATCTGAGAAATTGCTGTCTGACAACTAAGTGAGTCAGATATTATAAGAGATTTAGGTTTATCAGATATTATAACTTTTTTTTTCTAGAATAAAGGTTAGGGCCTTATTAATGCAAATAATTGTGCTGCAAAAATACTTGTCTTAGTAATTTTAAAAACGGGTATAAGAACCGTTCAAATTTCACTGTAGAATAGACTTGAATATGAGCTTATGTAGAAGGTTCTATGGAGGAATCGCTATCCAGCTGAGGTTTTAGTTGTCGACGAATTGAATTAATTATTTTAGTACATCGCGATTTAATTTTTTTTATATAATGTGAGGATAGATTTCTTTTAACAAATTGAGTTAGCCTAATGTGTCTTCTGTAGAAGTTTTAGACAGACTCAATTTATCTGGAGATCCTAAAGCATTTTCAAAAAATCAGTTAGTTGGTCAAAATTTCATTTCGGTGTTATAAGTTTATCAGCGCTAAAATATTTTACGGATTCCATACTGTTAGCAGTAGTTTCAGAATAATCAATAGTTTTGGTTTTTTTAAGTTTTTGTATTTGTTTTGTAAACTTTTATTTAGGTCCTTGTAAAGGTGAGGTTAAAATTTCATCAAGACTGCGCTTAGCTGTGTTTACTTCTTTATTAGATGTATGAGTTATTTCAAGTGTATTAGTTGTATCTATTTATATGCTATTAATAGGACATGCAAGTATTAAGAAAGAGTTTGGGATTGATGTATGAGGTTGTGAAACATTAGGTATTGTTGATGACTGGGTAGTTATTATATTTGTATCTGTGCATGTAGATTGAGAACTTTGAAATTATGTTGAGAGTGATATTTGAGATGCAGTTAATATTGGTATAGTTAATGAAGAAGTTATAGTCGAGGATTGTAAGGAAAAGGACTTTGCTAAAGAAGCTGATGTGATCGGGACAACATGTGGAAGAGTATTAACTACTCTATTTATAGTAGTAGTTGGCACTGTTGTTGTTAAGTTTTTATTTGGATTTATACAGGATGGACAATTTGCTACAAAATGGTCACATTGTTTACAATAGTAACACATCTGTTTTTCTAAAGATAAGAAAATACGATAAGATGTTTGATCGTGGTTTATGACAATTGAGGGAGGAATTAATGTAGCTTCCAAAGGAGAGATAAATGTACGTCTTCGAAACCTCAGTATATGTCTATATTCTGGATTTGTTGTACCTATTCGTAAATAATTAATTGGAGTTAATAAATTGAGGCCTAACTTTCTAAGTTGAGATTCTATGAAAGTGTGCGGAATACTAGGGTAGACATAAGAGATCAGTAATCTTTCATTTGGTGTAATTAAGCGTCGAGCATAAATTTGTTGATTTGTTGTCAATTTGTTGATTAATAGTTATTCTTCCGTTGTCAGCGTTCGTCAATAGTTTCTACTAAGTCTTCACTAGATAGGTAAATACCAATTTGGTGATTTAAAATTCTTGATGAAAAAATAATATATCTTGGTTCTATAATTTTTTACAGTGCAAGTAGATATTTCTCAAGTTTGGCGTTTTCGAGAGCATTGTATAGCATAGCTTGTTTCTTGGATGGACATATTGAAGTTGAATTGATTAACGCTGCAGAATATGAAGAAGTTTTATATGATGCCAATAACGTTTGGGGCCTCGATGCCCCTGGACTAATAACATCATCCATTTTCGTTGTTTAATGACATCAAGTAATATAAATAATATGAATTTTTGAAGTAATTATCTAATTAGATTAAAGTTCACTAATTTTTATTTATCGAATAGGATTTGGCTTTTATTATTATTTACTGTTTATACGTTCAGAACTGAAGAAATAATCATTTAAGTATTTAAATTTTTAAGGGAAACTTTGAAATGCCTACGACTTTTTTCTTTAATATACGTATACCATATAGCAAACCCATACGATTTCTGCAGAAACCTCGGCGTGGTTTTTTAATTATTAACAATTTCGTGCGAATAATGCGATTTTTTCGAAGTTTTTGCTTATAATTAAAAATTTATCTATACATAACTACTCAAATATGAACAGTTTATGTATTAAGAAATAGAAAAACCTTCAAAACGGCGTAGTCTAAACTTTTTAAAATAATTTGTTACTCCAAAGAGACAGTAAAAAAAAGGTTTGTAAATTTTAGAAAATTAACTTACATTTTAGTGATTAACCCTTGAGTATAACCCTACACAGGTACATGCAAATTGCATGAACAGTCGGGTGGGTTCTTGAGGCCCAGTTTTTATTTTACACAATAATTAAAAAAGATTAAAATAAAACTATTTGATATATATGTACCGGGTGGTCCAATAAGCCGATCTCTCGGCTATATATCAGGAACTATTCATGTTATAACTTTAGGAGAAAAAATTCCTTAGTAAAAGTGGTCAAGAGAAATCACTGGAAATAGCTTTCAAGTTTCTGGGTTAACCGCTAGTGGGCGTAACCTGTGAATAACAATTTGCAAACCAATTTTTTGTGAAATATGCCCAATTATACCAAGTATTAAATAAGTAAATTAGAAAGAGGCCTAAATTCCGCACAAAGTTGTTCAAGTACTTTTTTTACCTTTTTCAAATAAAGGGTGGGGAGAGTGGGAAAGTATTTGTAGATAAATACCTATAACTGTGGTATGGATCAACTGATTTTAACGAAATTAGTGTCATTAGAAAGAGTATGGATAATTTAATTTATATCTACTATAAAACAATTGAATTTAGTTTTAATTGTCATGGATAGAGGGTACTTTTGAATAGAAAAAATTAAAATTTATTTTTCTTTAAAATGTTTAATAGAAACACCTGTTTATTGTAAATTATATTGGAACTCGATTAAAGTCGTAACAAAACGACGCAAACCGTATGTTAATAGCTTTTGTAGAACTCGAGGGAAAGAATAAAAACGCATAAACATAAATAAGTATAGTATTGACCCACCCTTTATTATAACTGAAAATTAAATATGTGAAAGATCATACAAACATCTCGATCATTAAAACTTAATGTCAAATTAAATGTTCAAATTGTTTTTTATCATTGTCTACACAAAGATGTAATCCTTCGCGCGTAGACATAACAGCTGCTTCAATCTCAGCTGTTGATATACTATTTATTGTGTTTATAATACGCTGTTTCATCTTGACTCGCGTGGTTGGTCAAGTTTGGTACACTAATTCCTTCAATCTTCCCCACAGATAAAAGTCCAGATATGGTAAGTCTGGAGTTTCCCCTTCCAATCCATTTATTTGGATAACTTGCATACAAATAATCTCGAACTCATCTGGAAAAGTACGCAGGACACCCGTCATGTACTATCATATCTCTTCATATTTGTAAGGGAATATCTTCCAATAAAACAGGCAACTGATTTTCCAGAAAATCCAAATATGGACCTACGATCTTTCCATCAACTATACCACACCAAACATTAAGACTTCATCTACCTTGAACCTGCACCTCATGTATCCAGTGCAGATTTTCTTTGGCCCAATAATCCATATTATGTAGATTAACACCACCTGCACTAATAAACGTAGCCTTGTCTGTTCACAAAATCTTTGACATGATACGCGATTGTTCTTCTAGCAGACCCAACATCCAATTACAGTAATCCAGCGTTGCATCAAAATATCTCTCATGTAAAGCTTGGTGGAGAACTACATGATAAGGATGCAGTCTAAAAAAACAGAACAACAAATATTGGTGAAAAAGAAACCACTATATTTACTAAAACTCAAAAATCTTGAAAAATCTACAATTGTTTCACAAGATAAACCGTGCATAAGTATTTTTAAGAAACGGATAAAAGGATAAAAGCGCCGTGTTGCCGTTTTTATCGGAATATTAAAATAACAGTTGAATCTAAAGTTTAAAGGGAATTCCAAGTTTCTGACCTAAACGTTCACTTTATAATATGAAAAACCAACCTGTAATGTTTTAAAATCTTTATAACAGTAGTTTTGAGTATGTTTAATTTAGAGATTTGCCGACTACTTATATGTGGATTCTGTTGAATTAAAGCAAGAACATTGATTGAATTATCTTCGGTCATACCTCTACTACATCGTTTAAAACAAGGACGATAAAAACTACCAGTTTCTTTTAATCTTCTTACCTTTCTTTCAAATACTTCTTTGCCATAATGTCTCTTATCTGGATATCTTACAGAATATATACGTGAGGCAATAGCGGCATTTTGGTGACATTCGAAATAAACTCCAATCATATCATACAATTCTGCATTTAATATATATATATATATATATATAATATATATATCACGGATTATTAGTACTCATAATTAATTACTATTATTATCAATATTAATATTTATTGAAAAAAGTGCAATCTTCAATTCGGATTATAATATAACACTCTCGAAAAAACTATTTTTAATCATATAAAATAACAATGGTCAAAATAGGTATCAACATTAAGATTCTTTTACTATATAAAAAAAATTAAATACCTACTGACTTATTTTTTAATTTAATTTATAATTCAGGGTGAGTAAATCTTATACTTACTTATGTTTATGCGTTTTTATTCATATCTCGAGTTCGACAAAAGCTATTAACATGCCGTTTTGCGCCATTTTGTTACGAATATAATCCAGCTCCATTACAGTTTACAATAAATAGGTGTTTCCATTAATTATTTTGAAGAAAAACGAATTTTAATTTTTTCTATTCGAAAGTACCCTCTACCTATGACAATTAAAACTAATGGTTGACCCTGGTTGACCCAGAAACTAGAAAGTTATTTCCAGCGATTTCTCTTGGCCACTTTTATTATGAAATTTTTTCTCCTTAAGTATAACATGAATAGTTTAACATGAATAGTATAGCCGAGAGATCGGCTTATTGGACCACCCGGTACATTATTTTTTTATTTCATTTTCAACTATCTGAATTCTTCATAACTATTTTAAACCCAACGATAAAATAAACAAAATTTAATAAACAAAATGTTGAAATCCTAATTTCAATTTTGATTGCAATCTTCGCAAATCAGTTTAAGATGCTCTAAGCATAGCCATTTTTGGCATTTGATACAAAAATATCGTGTGGTTCGATTTGGACAATAGGCACAACGACCTCGTGTATTTGGACGCGGAGGCGCTAGATCTTCATGCACTTAATTTTTGGGCGATATTTCTGATATCCATTTATAAATGAGGGTCTCTTGCTCTGGTGAGTATGTTCTCTCTTAAGGCCCGTTTTCACGCTACGTCTTATTGTACGTTTTGTTGGATAGGACAAATCCTATACAATAAAACGTGGCGTGTAAACAGCAAAACGTACGTCTTGTCGAATCAAAATACGTAGTGTGTATACACTGGACAAAACGTACGTTTTGTCGTACGTTTTATATGACCTACAAAACGTACAATAAGACGTAGCATGAAAACGGGCCTTTAGAGACAAGACGAAGCCAATTACTTTCAGAAACAATCTTCGTTCCGAAATTAGATCGTTTTAATTTGCATTACATTTATACAGGGTGTTTCAAAAAAAGGTAACCCCGTCTCTAGGGTAGATAAAAAACTGAAAAATAATTGGGGTTTGCTTAGTAAAAAAATTTTGTAACGCCATCCGTTTTCAAGATACAGGAAGAAGAATACATGAGAATCAGATATAAAAACAAATTCATGGGATGTCTCAGCTTCCAAAACATATTCGTATAAAATGTTATTACAATGTTGCCCGTAGTTTCGGCAAAATCGTAAAAAATCCGTAAAATTTTTTTTTCTTCAACGCCCTAACGCCCTTTTCTAACTCTTTTACCGGTATTATCCCTTTTTCTGCCACACATTGCACATTGACGTGTCGGATTATTTTTCTTTTGTGTTGGAGGAATATGTTCTGGGAACTGTCTATTAGATCATTGAAGAAGCGCTAGAATCAATCCAGAGCGACCAGGTTTTGGCACGATTATACTGGAGTGATAGGTTTCAAATATCATTTCAATCACATTCATACAAAATTATAATGGTGTGTATTGTACTCCATTTTTCTTATATAATAAATAAGAGTTCCAAAGACACAACTCTATCAGACGGTAGAATATTTTCTTGTAGTATACCTTTCCACGTTTTCTGGGTATAGGGTAATAGCTGATATACTGGTCAACTCTATCAACTTCTTCCATTGTAGAATTGTAGTCATTTACTGCTATTAGTTTTACCCTGTCTTCATTTTTTTTTCAAAAACTGTTGTATGTGTTATGTACAGTGGAAAGCATAATTATATCTCTTTTATCTCGCCATCGTGATGCGAATAATATACAACGTTGATAACCAATGATATCTCCTTTGGGACATTTTTTGTGTGCATGGGTGGCATTTCTTTTCTATTAGCTTTTACTATTCTATTAGTGTCGTTTTGAGATGTAAATTTGTACGTTGCATAATTTTGGTTAGTAACCTTTGCCGGTATATATTATAAATGATTAAATATAACTGCTTTTAGATTCACACAACATATAACTCTTTATGCCAAATCAAGCTTTTTTGAGTAGAATGTATTATTTGTACCCTTGAAAGTTGTCCTTTGTATTAAAATAAACTTTCTTCTATTATAACGTCACTATCGAGAAAGTAGGAAAGCTTAAATTTTTTTAAAAAGTGGTCATAAATAGACCAAATTAAATGTTTTTAATTAAATTTACTTGTAATTACTTTATTATCGTGAAACTATGTCTTCAGACTTCGTTCGTAATCTAATAGTAGATGTAATTTTTATTTTTATTTGTCCCATTCTCTTTATTAATTTGTCATAAAATTATTTAATTCTAAACATTTTTCAGTTCTTCCCCACTTTTGTTATTCACTGTTTATAGTGATTTAAGTTCTTGCAATTATTCTGTTTGTGTAATGCGGCCGGGTCGAGGTCGAGATTACACCCCGGAGATTTATACATTTGTCTCAGTTCCCTCGCCTATTTTCTCTTTAAGTAACAATGTCTGTCGCGACAAAAACCTTAACCCCAAAAATCTATCAGACATGTTTATTGTCTGCATTTTTTGCAATGAAACTAAGAGTGCTTAACCTATCGGAATTAAAAAAAATAATTCTGATTAATTTATTCCATTGATAGGTCGGTGTTAAGTGTTTTTTATTTTAGTTTCAGAACTCCTTTCTCTTGCCTCTATATATATATATATATATATATATATATATATAATATATATATATATATATATATATATTATATATATATATATATATATTTATATATATATATATATATATATATATATATATTTATATATATATACATATATATATATATATATATATATATAATATATATATATATATATATATATATATTATATATATATATATATATATATAAGATACAGGGTGTTAAAGTGGAAATTTTTAATTTTCACTATAACTTTTATGTTTGTAAACATTTATGTATAAAAATTCGTAACTGCGTACTATTGAACATCAGCAATTATATTTTGATACCTACTTTAATGTAGCTGACAGAGGGCGCCACATATGCAACATATGTGGCATACATTTGGATTTAACTTTTTTGCTCTTGAAGTTACCGGTGTTTGTGATAAAAAATATTAAAGATACATTATTTTAAATAAAAAAAAAAGTATACCTGGTAATAACTTCAAAACTCAACAGTTTTGTCAACACCAATACTTCTGAATTTGGTATAAAATACCTTTAATAAATGTAATAGTTACAGACATATTAAATAAAATAAATATATCAGCAGGATAGTTAATAGTAGGATTTGACAAAATAACAGAGTAATTGGATTTTACATCAAACATTTTACGTTTTGTATTAAATTAAAGTCATAATCAAAATATTTTATTTAAAAACCAAATTAAGAAATAGTTAAACTAAATAACATTAAACTTTTTGTCAAAGTAAGTGTTCGATACGTCCACCATTTTCTTTAATTCATTTGTCAATACATTAAATAAAAGATCGTCTCATATTAAATAGCATCATTGGTTCTAAATAAACTGCAGCAGTATTTATAATAAGTATTATAACTATAATATATAATACATATATTATAATAATAAAGTATTCATTTGAGATTTTTATGAATTAGATAATTATGTTAATATCTCACCACATGACTACTACAAACAATTTAACCTTTAGGAAAGTTGTATTTAATTGTTTTTACTGCCCTCTCTTAATAATGTGGTGGTGTACCATCTTCTTTAAACCATATATTTCGCCTAAGTTTGATGACAATTCCCCCAATAAATCAATAAAATCATTTTATAAAAAATGTAAATAAATATCACAATTCAAATTACAAGTTAATTCCTATGTCCGTAAAATAAAATTACAAATGTTACCGAACCATATGCATTTTAAACATGAATTTTAAATTAACGTGTGGTTTGGAACCGTTGAAAATGATTTTTTACGGACATGCAAATTAACTTTTTTATAAAATTATTTTATTGAATTATTGGAAGAATTGTCATCAAACTTAAGGCGAAATCTGTGGTTTATGCAAGATGGTACACCACGACATTATAGAGAGAGGGCAGTGAGAACATACTTAAATACAATTTTCCTGATTGTTGGATTGTTCGTGGTAGTCATATTTCTTGGTCATGTGATGAGATATTAATATACTTACTTAATGCATAAAAATTCAAAAATAATACTTATTATTCTTATTGTCTCCGGAGGCGTGTCAAGCAGAAGCTGACCGCCGTGCCGGACGCATTTAGAAATTCGGAGAAATACTTGGAAGTTCCAAGTGTGGGCAAATCCGAATTTCTAATTGACTCGATGTAGGAAAATTCTACTTTTACTACGTAAAACAAAGGATTTGTTTTATATAAAAGCAGACGGAATTTCTCTCATCAGTCAGTCGAGCTTGCCTCTTCTACTGTAGACCTAGTCGGTGCTATTATTGTTCCAACTAAGTTATTGTTTTATTTCTGATTTCCTATATACCATCTTTATTTTAGCATTATTGTATATTCAGACCTTTTCAGGTTAGAATATTACACATTGTTCATGTACTTATTGTTTGATATTTTATTTGATTATTTTGATTGATTATTTTCTTGTATTTGTATCTAAGCTGTTCTTTCCGGTAAGTCAAAGAACTCTTAGAAATATTGCTTTGCTATTTTATTCGACTAGTTAATTGGTGTGTGTCTAAGTCGTTCTTTTCCGGTGAGTCAAAAGAACACTTAGAAGTATTTTCATATTTGCATTATTATTTCTGATACTTTTATCTAAGATATTATTTCAGATTATTGACTATTTTATTTTCTATTTTTCGTTAAGTTGTTTCTTCCGTAAGTCAAGAAACACTTAGCAATATTTTCACATCTTTTCTGTATTTGATTTTCTTGTTTCTATTATAAGTTTTTCTTCCGTAAGTTAAGAAACACTTATAAATATTTGTACATCTATTTTACCATATTCTCTTGTTTATTTTCTGCTCTAAGTTGTTTCTTCCGTAAGTCAAGAAACACTTAGACATATTTCTATAATCTATTTCCCTTTTGCATTTCTTGTTTTATACTTTGAATGTTTTATTTTCTAAGCCGTTTCTTCCGTAAGTCAAGAAACACTTAGAAATATTTCCATATTTTATTTTCACATTTGCATATTTTTCACTTTCTTTTATATTTCTGTCCTAAGTTGTTTCTTCCGTAAGTCAAGAAACACTTAGGAGCATTTATCTTGTATTATATTTTTATACCGTTTGATTTATTTTGATTTACTAAGCTATTCCTTCCGTAAGTCAAGGAATACTTAGATTATTGTACCTGTTCTGTTTTCTATCTTGGATCCGTTATTTCGTAACCGTTCCTTGGAACTGTTACCTATAACCGATACTTGTCACGATAACTGTCACTTTATACCAGTAGCGATTATTAACCCTTTTGATAGCGACAAACAAAGATGGTCAACACCCGATCAAATTCCGGGGACAGGAAGAAGTCCGAAGAGCCGGCGATGGGTCCCACAGGCCCAAATGCCCCCTCTCGGCAACATTATAATACTTATAATAAATACTGCAACAGTTTCTTTAGAATCACTGATACTATTTAATATGAGACGTTCTTTTATGGAATGTGTTGAAAAATGAATCAAAGAACTTAAGTTGACTAAAAGTTTAATGTTATTAACTAATTAATTTGGTTTTTTAATAAAATATTTTGATAATTATTTTAATTTAATACAAAACGTAAAATGTTTGATGTAAAATCCAATTATTCTATTTTGTCAAATCCTACTGTTAACTATCCTGCTAAAATATTTATTTTATTTAATATTTCGTTAATTAATAACTTTATTAAAGGCATTTTATACCAAAATTTAGAAGTATTGATGTTTTTGTCTAATTTTATTTTATTGTCCGGAGTGATAGCGTTAAATCTGTATGTAGTTGATTTGTAAAATGCGATTATCTCGAAAACTGTTGAGTTTTGAAGTTAATAACAAGTATACCTTTTTTTCTGTTAAAATAATGTATCTTTAATAGTTTTTATCACAAATAACGGTAACTTAAAGAGCAAAAAAGTTACGTCCAAATGTATGCTACATATGTTGCATATAAAAAATACGGTTTCCGAAACAAATGGCAATTTCTCTCCGATCCGTTTCAATCAACTCCTAATGGCAATTTTTAGTACCATGTATATTTTAGCACATCCTGAAAATGTAACGGGATTTAATTAAGCATTTATAAATCAGATCTAAGTGACCCAATTCAGTTAATTTAAAATCCTTTTAATATTATTAATCCTTGCTTACTGTTCAATGTGATTGATTGTTTATGATATTGAAAATATTGGTGTAACTAACGCTTATTGAGACGCTGACCTAGTGAAATTTGCAATGTAATCAAAAGCTTATTTAATATTGTGTACAAATTATATTAGTAACACATGAATGCATAAACAAAAGCACGTAAGTTAATTACCTGGAAAATAACGGGAGTAGATCATTAAGAATTAAGGGCTAACAGTCGAAGCTAGTGTTGTCATCCGTCAACTAGATACTCTGTCTATTGTTGTATTCAGAGAACCAAAAAAGTAAATATGAGTATCTAGTGAGTTCGAGTAAACCAACCCCATGCAGGAGGTAAACTACACCTAGAGTTCCACTATATAAAACTCCTGATGGAAGCAATCTAATAAACATTATATGATTATTCAACATTATTATAGAATCAACAGTTCTATGAAGATGATTCAGTAATATATTTGGCCTTTAATCCAAGATGTGGGAAAATGGACTCTAGCGTTTCTACAGTGCCAAAAATCAAAAATATCGCGCCACATTGTTTTACCAACTTAAAGTTTCGTACCACCTTTTTCGAATTAAGCACGAACACCACGTGCTTTGTATTCAACAGGTATACTAGCCACTCCTGGATATCTCCACTTCATGGTTTGTTCCAGTTTCACTTTTAGAAACAGATACTGTTTAACATGTGTCGACCGTTTCACGCGTTGGCCGGGAGCTTTCCAAATGCCAAATCAAGAAGCAGAACAGTAGCCAGAACATTGTTCTAGTTGGATAGCTCATTTTGGTACTCCCACGCGTATCACAACGGATCAAGGTCGACAGTTCGAATCAAATATCTTTAAATTAATCTGGAAATTAACTGAAACTATTCATTTAAGAACAACCGCCTATCACTCCCAAGTGTATCATTCTATAATAAAAAATTAGTCGTCAATGGTTTATTAAAGTAGGAACCTTTTTAGAAAGTACAAACAATCGCAACATAACTTTTGATCCTAGTCGTGTATTCAATTGTGATGACTCGGCTTTTTTCCTGACCCCTAAGGAAGACAAAATGTTGGTTAGAAAGGGGTATCGAACAGTTTATTCATTTGTTACCAATGACGAGAAGGAATATATGACAACTTTGGTTACCTGTAGTGTCTCTAGTCAAATTTTACCAACCACGATCGTTTTTAAATATATAAGAATTCTCAAATTAGTTATCGAGAAAATATCGGCTCAGTGGGGGATAGGAACGTCTAAAAATGGGTGGATGGCTGGCGAAAACTTTTTTAAGTACATTGCTAATATATTCCAGCTTTGGTTAATTGCTTAAAAAGTGCAGTTTCCGGTTATACTGTTTTTGGAAGGACAAAGATCACACTTAACGATGGCCCTAAGTGAATTTTGCAGTAATAATAATATTCTAATAGCTCTGTGTCCAAACGCAACATATATTTTACAGCCTCTTCTTCTTCTTCTAGTTCCTATCCGTTTCGGATGTTGGAAATCATATTGGCAATCATAACCTTGCTCGCTGCGGCTCGAAACAGCTCCGTTGAGGTTTTCTTAAACCATGTTCTTAAATTCCGCAGCCATGATATTCTCCTTCTACCGGGCCCTCGCTTACCTTTGACTTTACCTTGCAATATAGACTGTAGCAGGGAGTAACGGTGCTGATTTCTCATAACGTGTCCCAGATATTGCAATTTTATGCGTTTGATCGTAAACACAATCTCTGGTTCCTTCTTCATTTTTCCTAGAACTTCCTTGTTCGTGATCCTTGCTGTCCATGATATTCTCAGCATTCTTCTATAAAGCCACATCTCAAATGCTTTAAGTTTTTTAATAGTGGCGTCTGTAAGCGTCCATGCCTCCGCCCCGTACAACAACACAGAGAAAACATAGCATCTCAAATGTCTCATTTTTGTATCAAGGGATATGTTGTGACTTTTGAAGATGACGCTCATTTTGTTAAATACCGTTCTTGCCTTTCCTATGCGGCACTTTATTTCCTGTAAATTGCTCCACTGTTCGTTAATAATAGTTCCCAGGTAACAATACTGTTTTACTCGCTCTATCTGCGTCCCATTAATGTATATATGAGCCCCATTTATATTCTCCTTGCTGATAATCACTTGTTTCGTTTTGTGGGTGTTAATGTTTAGTCCGTACTGTTGACTGTACTCGTTTATTCTGTCCATTAGCCTCTGAAGTCCCTCTAAACTATCTGCTATCACCATGGTGTCGTCGGCATATCTAACATTGTTTACTCTTTCACCATTTAGAAGGATGCCTTCGTCTATTCCGTAAAGAGCCTCGTTAAAAATTTTCTCTGAGTACATATTAAATATCAACGGCGATAGGATACATCCCTGTCTAACTCCACGTAGTATTTTTATGTGATCTGTTTCTTCTCCGTTAATTTTCATGTATGCGGTCTGATTCCAGTAGAGTTCTGAAATTATTCTGAGGTCTTTGTCATCCAGGTCTGCCTCTTTTAAAATTTTTATCATCTTTTGATGTTGAACTCTGTCAAATGCCTTTTCGTAGTCGATCAAGCACGCGTATACGTCGCAGTTAACGTCCCTGCATCTTTGAATCAGTACCTGTACTCCAAAAAGTGCCTCTCTGGTACCCACTGCGTTAATGAAGCCGAACTGTCTGTCCGATATTTGTTCCTCGCACTTCTTATAAATTCTTCCATGGATGACTCTAAGAAACAGTTTCAACATGTGGCTCATTAGGCTGATTGTTCGATGTTCTTCGCACTTTTTAGCCACTGTTTTTTAGGTATCGCTATGAATTCTGATTCTAGCCATTTATCAGGGATGATTCCTGTATTGTAAATTTTATTGAAGACAGCCGTGATCCAAATTATTCCTTCTTCCTCCAAGAGTTTTAAAAATTCAGCTTCGATATTATCAGGCCCTACAGCTTTCCTGCTTTTCATCCGTTTTATTGCTTCTTCTACCTCGGATTTAAGTATGTCCGGGCCCGTCATCCTCTCTGAAAATGGATGCGTTATTATATAATCTGTTCTTTGATCTTGAAAAAGTGTCTCCAAATATATTCTCCATCTGTCTTTCATCTCTTGGGTGTCAATGATTAATTTTCCATGGGTGTCTATGAGTTTCATTTGTGTTCGCTTTTTAAAAGTACCCGTTATTTCTTTTACCTTTTTGTGTACATTAAAGTTGTCATGCTTGGCTTGTAGTCTTTCTATTTCTTTACATTTCTCTACTCACAGCCTCTAGATGTTGCAATCTTACGACTATTAAAACGTGAATGGAAAAAGAGCGTGCATCGGTGGAATATTAAAAACCAAGGTAAAAAGATAACCAGAGATTCATTTGCACTTATTTTGGACAGCACTTTTCAAAAAATGATAAATATTCCCGATATGTTAAGAGTGGTTTCAAGGGTTGCGGACTTGGGCCCTTTAATGTTGAAAATATTTAATTTTCTAAATACTTTAAAGAAGACGTGGGAGCACAAACCTGTCAAAGGATACAAGAACAACGACAACCTACAGAATTTCAAGTCGCCCTAAGAGTTGTAGAAGAATGCATTTCAATTGATATGCTGCTATTGTTTGAACTTTCTGGAATAATTTGTGAAGGACCAGTAGAGCACACCAGCGTATTTTCATTATGGAAAAGAATGAAAGTCAAGGCCATGAACAAGCCTTCCAATGAACTTCCAGTTGACTTTGTTACGAATTACTCATTTACAAAAGTGGAAATTCATAATGAAATAGGCGACTAAGAAACAACTGTAAATAACGAATTAAATTTTTAGAAAATGAGAACAACACATTTGCTAAAAAAGCAAATAACGATGTGGTTGATTTTACAGAATTGTTTTACTGTACAAATTTATTTCTTCCGGTAGGCGTCGCTAAAGATATTCCTATCATAATTTCTAATCCATTCTGCTCCGGTTAATCTTCGTCACAGCAGCTTTCTTCCTATTTGTAACAAAATCCTTCAATAAATCAAATTTCATAATCCATTCTCCTCCGGTCAATCCTCGTCACAGCAGATTTCGCTACCTATGGAACAAAACCTTCAACATATTGAATTTCATAATAAATTCTCCTCCGGTAAATCCTCGTCACAGCAGTTTTCTCCACCTTTGGAACAAAACCTTCAACACATGGGAACTTCCTAAGTTACACCGCTATCCATGAATCATTCAGATTCTAATACTAAGACAATCTCGAATTTAGACAAGAATTTTATAGATAAATCTATTTCAACTCCGCAAATTTTTGTTTTCTATTTTGGCCTACTTCTAAGGAAAATATTGCTAAGCGTAAAGTGATAAAGGATAAGGTACCTGCCGTAGCAACTTCATCTCAGTGGCAACAATATTACAAGGAAAAAAAAAGAAAAAAAAAACAAGAAGAGTAGCTAAAACTGCAGCGTAAAGAAAAGCCTATCCAAAAAAAAGAATTGGAAAACAAAAAGAAAAAAAAAAGTTGCTCTTTCACAAACTTTGAATAAAAGAATTTCTAATCGCAGACCAAAGACTAAATTGAAGAATATCACGAAAAATCTATTTTGCATAAAAGAAACGTAAGAAAATAAAAGTATGCTAATAAGCGAACCTTCAACATCTAAACCTTTACAGGAATCTTGGTATTGTTCATTGTGTAACACTGACGATCAGCTGGACATGCACCTTTGTGGTTCTTGCTTGAAATGCTATCATGAGGCTTGTCTTGGTCTAACTGAAGATGATAGAGAAGAACTGAAATGCCCCTTGTATCAATGACTACTAAAATAATGTGTGTTTATTAATTCAGTTTTTATAGATACATTAAAGATTTTATATTTTTATCTTTTGAAAAATAGGTTATCTTATTTGAATTTTCAATTTAGTGAATTAACATACCTACAATAATTTATTAACTTCAATAGTACCTCTCTAACTAAATATTTAGGTACCCTATATAATTATTCAAATCTTGGGTATCTAACTCTTGCCGAAAAATTAACCTTTGATGTGCCGAAAATTGGAGCATGCATTTAATTGAGAATGCCGATACTGAAGACACTTTTCATTTTATTAATATTTTAAATATAGTTTGTTTTAGGATAAAATAAATATTTTTTGTGTAATTGTGATATATTTTATTAGCCCAAACCATAATCTAAATACAGGTTGTTCAGGTAATTTGGTTACTAAACTAATTAAAATGAAGCTCCATTGTGCTTAACGTGCTTAAGGTGCCGATAGGTTACCTTACCTTATATCAGTTTGTGATCAGTCTGTGCCTGTTCCAGTGTCAGAAGTGGTTTTTTCAAAGTCTCCTACCTCTATTCAATTATTGTTTATATATCAAATGTTCAAGACAATTTTTTATCATCTTGACGTTTAAAGGCTTGGTTATATTCTTATACACCTACCTATAAAATAAAAGACTTTAATAATAATAAACTCCGAAATTTTTTCAAAACTCTTGTAAATATTTTCTTGATTAATGTACCTCAATAGAGTTTTTTACGGTATTTATACTAAGCAATTACACCGTTATTCGAGATCACAAAAAAATTAATGAGCTCTACACGAAAATAAAAATTGACGTCGAAAAAACCAAATTTTGAAAGCGTCGGTATTACAGATTTGATCATAAATATACAAATTTTACGACCCTTCGTTAGTCGTAAAGATGCCAATTTTTATCACCGGCGGCGGTGTATATTAAAATATAACCAACATAAGTCCTCCCTTTGCGTTCAATATATGGTATTTTTTATGTTCGCCATTTCGGTTTTGATATCAATTAGCCGAATATTTTTTTGCTAAATAAGTATAATGTGTTAATAATTGTCAAGCGACAAGTGAACATTATCGGTTATCATCACTTCATCACGGTAACAAGGGACGTAGGCACAATAATACTTTTATTTATATCATTAATTATTTTTTTAGAAGAGGTTTTATGCACTACTTATTTGTAGTGATATATTTCAATTATTTTAAGTGCAAATATCATAAATCTGTTAAAATCAAAAACAATATTGGATATGCCTTTACCTATCTCATCTGGGCCGAGTGCTTTAGTCGGACACGCTAAGAATAATTACACAAATGATAACAGTAATATAAGGTAAAAACTTCAAATAATGTTAAAGTATTAATCTTCTCTTTATTCGTATGATTTTTATATCTTATATATTACAAGAATAAAATATATATATATATATATATATATATATATATATATATATATATATATATATATATATATATATATAAATAAGGATCACTCAGATGAGTGATGGGTTCAATCGGTCAACTAGGTGGAGAAATAAAAGACAAAGTTGGAGAAATCTGCATTTCAACTGCAACAGGTGCCAAGCAAACAGTGGTAACTTAACTTTATATCTTTTTTATACACATTTTTTATATCTTAATGTAGTTAACTTTAATAATGCTACCAAAAGTTAAGATGAAGTTAAAATAAAAATTTTTTTTGCTTAGTTGGAAGTGAATCAATGATTTTCTTAGTTCTGCTTCACTAGTTAATATTATATTAAATATTATATGCTTGTTACACCACGTGTTCTGTTGCTTTGCTAATTTTTACTAAGTCTCTTAATGTTGTTAGTTATTTAATTGTTTATACAATATCACCATACGATGTCCATTTATTTGAGTTTTTGTACTGACTTTTTAATACCATTGACAACTACATATCTTTTTTAAGATGAACTGATGATGCTATCAGAATTCGATAGCGAAACGTCTTCAAAATAGATGAAGTAGTATCAACTTTGTCTTTTATTTCTCCACCTAGTTGACCGATTGAACCCATCACTCATCTGAGTGATCCTTATTTATATTGGATAGACGGTCGTACTCCATTTTGCGATATATATTATATATATATATATATATATATATATATATATATATATATATTATATATATATATATACATATATATATATATATATATATATATACATATATATATATATATATATATATATATTTATATATATATAGATATATATATATATATATATATATATATATATATATATATATATATATATAATGTTCTTGAACTCCTAAGTGGAGCATAGAGCTTCAGTGAAAACGCGCCATCGGGTTCTATTTTGCGCTAAGGCCTTCACCTCATTCCAAGACTTTCCTTGTTTTCTTATCTCGTCCATGATGGATCTTCTCCAAGTTTGTACTGGGCGACCTTTTTTTCGTTTTCCTTGGGGATTCCACTCTAGGGCAGTCTTTGCAATACTGGAGTTATTTTTTCGGAGTGTGTGACCGATCCAACCCCACTTTCTGGACTTTATTTCATTTACTACCCTCTTTTGTTTGGTCAGGTGTAGTAAATCTTCGTTTCTGATGATGTTAGGCCAGAAAATACGAACAATTCTTCGTAGACATTTATTAACAAAGACCTGCAGTTTGTCTGTAAGGGTTTTTGTCGCTTTCCAGGTTTCACGTCCGTAAAGTAGTACAGACATGACATTTGACTGGAATATGCGGATCTTTGTCATCGTAGTGTATTCTCCAGACATCCAAACAGGGTTGAACATGCTGAAAGCTTGTTGCGCTTTTCGTATCCTCATACGAATATCGTCTTATGTACCTCCGCTTTCTGTTATGACACTTCCAAGATACGTAAAGTTTTCCACATTTTCAATCTGTATGTTATTAATGGTGAATAGTGTGTTGTTTCTTGCATTTATTCTCATGGATTTGGTTTTACCAATATTGATTTTAAAACCTATTTTATTGGCTTCAGTGGAAAGTGTTTCCAATTGATCAGCCACATCTTGGAACCTTTGTCCTAACAGGCAGATATCGTCGGCGTATTCTAGATCGCTTTCGTGTGGTTAGCGTCCATTGTATCCCTCTTGTGTCAGAGTCTAGTTAGGAGAGAACATAGTCTAGAGCTATGTTAAAAAGAAACGGAGAAAGCACGCATCCCTGTCTGACTCCAGTAAGTACGTCAAATTCGTCACTGTTGATCCCATTGTGTGTCACGCTGCATTTCACTTCAGTGTACAGTAACTTTATAATGGAAATTATTTTATGCGGGATGTTTCTTAGCTCTAAACTTTTCCATATCGCATCATGAGATAAGCTGTCAAAAGCACGCTCGAAATCAACAAAAACCATGTATAGGGGTGTGTTCCATTCAACCGATTGTTCCATTATTAGCCTCACAGTATTAATGTGGTCTATGCAGGAGGATTCTGGTCTAAAGCCTACTTGATTAGCTCGAAATTCAACCTTGTTTGTTAATCTTTTAAGTATGATGGTCGTGAAGATTTTATTTATGGTGGTAAGCAAGGTTATTCTTCTCCAATTTTTGCATAGTGTGAGGTTGCCCTTTTTTGGAAGCTTAGTAATGATGCCTTTTTTCCAGCCCGCTGGAATGCGGTTTGTTTCCCACACCTCTCGGATTATGGGGAGCAAAAGTTCAGCAGTTAGATGCGGATCAGTTTTAAGTATTTCGGCAGCAATGTTATCGATTCCCGGAGACTTGTTATTTTTCAGAGATTTGATAGCTGGTATTATCTCTGTTTTGGAAGGGGCGTCGCAAGATATACGCAAGTCTAGATTCTGTGGATTTTCGACAATTTACAAGAATAAAATATACTGATACTGATATACTGATACGCAGTAACGACAATCGCCTTATAAACAATGTGTTTTGGGAAACGCCAGATGGAAGAAGGTCTGTAGGGAGGCCTAGAAAAAGATGGAAAGATGCAGATGCAGTCAAATAAGATCTAGAGAAAATGGGAGTGCGACAATAGGAATTACTGGCTCGGGACCAACAAGCATGGAAGGCAATAGTAAACGCGGCAAAGACTCAAGAAGTGATATATAACGCCACCAACGTGTTAACACCGGTTTGCCTTCATTTCAACGGCAACAGTCGAGAAGCTCAGAGTGGTAACTTCATTTTACTTTTAAATAATAAAATTTTTAATTATTCATTACAATAATGCTACCTAAAGTCAAAATAAAATCTTAATTATTGATTTACTGTTGGAAGTGCATCTTTGATATCTTAGTTCTTCTGCACACTAATTGTGTGTTTTTTTTATATAAAAATTTTTTACATGATTTTTTTTATATACTTGTACAATTACCACATGTTTTTGCTGTGCTAAGTTTATGAAAATTGTTAACTATATTAAGTTTAATTTATTGTTTATACAACATAATTTTACAATGTCCATTGTCGTAAGCTTCTTTACAGTTTTTATATCATTGACTGCTACATATCTTTTTGAGGTAACACACTTAATAACTTTTCATTGGATGTTAGGTTTTTCATATTGTTCTTTTTAGATGAACTGATGATGATAAGAAATATGGTTAACCAAATTAATCATTGTCCTGTCTTTTACAAAACAAATTAACGGAAACAATAGGTGTGAAAAAGGGACTACGACGGGGAGACCCTCGATCATGCATCTTGTTCAACATTGTACTCGAGAAAATACTGAGGGACACAACAGTCAATACTCGAGGAACAATCATTAATAAAAGTGTGCAAATACTAGCATTTGTAGATGATGTTAGCATAATCGCAAGATCAAGAAGAGAAATGATAGAGGCATACAACCATCAATCAGACCAAAACAAAATATTTGTAGGTGAGTAAAAACGCAGCAATAAGGCAGCTACAAAATATACCAATAGGACAATACAAATTGAGGGGGTATATACTTGGGATCCTAGTCACGTCTGATAATAACGTTGCGGAGGAAGTGAAGAGGCGAATATTTATTGCCAATAAATGTTACCAATGCTTAATTAGGCAACTAAGATCAGATAACGTCGCAAGAAAAATAAAATGCTAAATATACAAAACCTTAATAAGACCGGTACTCACATACGTCTCAGAAACCTAGACACTCAGTAAAAGAGAGGAAACGTTGTTAGCTACCTTCTAAAGAAAAATCTTGCGACCCATACATAAGGGCACAAAAGAAAACGGAATTTGGCAAAGAATATATAACTTCGAACTATACAAAATATGCCAGGATCCGGATATTGTAACATTCATTAAAATGGGACGGCTGCATTGGATAGGACACTTCTCTGCAGTAGGAAGAATGGAAGAAGGCGAAATACCAAACAAAATATTTAAATAGATGCCAGTAGGAAAAAGAACAAAAGGAAGACCGAAGCTGAGAACAAATAGAAAATGATATAACAACTTTAAAAACAAAAAACTGGAGCAAAAAAGCACGAGAAAAGCACAAAAAGGGTTGTCGAGCCAGTGATGATGATAATGATTCTCCTGTCTCAAATAAGTCAAAGAAGCAGTGCAGATGTTTTAGCATGTGAAAGTTTTTAAAAAACTGAAATGTTCATAAATTCCTTTTTTTAACGTCTATTAAAAGCATTCATTTTTATTTATCTGATATTCAATAATCAAGATCAAAATAATGTATCTAACCATCAATATGGGACACAACTGACAGTGGATACATTTTTTTAAGACAGTTGCTCTTGATTGTTCACAAAAATGGTATTACCTAGGAACTACTATGGGAAGTATTTTAGTTTCCTAACTTTTACAATCATTTAGCACTCTTGCAATCAACCTAATAAATACTTTATACAAAGTAAAACAAATAAATCCCATTAGAAGGCTGTATACCATAGTTTAAAAAACTTACCGAGAAGTAAAACCTTCTGGTGTATCGTGTTTTTTTTTATTAAAAATATTTAATCTTTTACTTTCTCGTTTGTCTTGTAGTAAGATTGAATTTTTAATGTGCTTTTGTCATCATGAACAATAAATTTATCGCATCCAAAAGGTAATTTGCATATAAGGTTGTCATTTACATTGTGTTTGCTGGTAGGAATATTAGGAATTGAATTTGCTGTGGTAACCTTATTGGGTCAATACCAATAAAGTAATGTACATTTCAGAGCAAGGTTACTTCCTCGTTTATTTTAAAATAAACTTTGACTAACAAATTTTTGGAAATAAATATAAACTTGCATTAAGCGTATTATAGAATATGTATATGATTTTGTTTCTACTTCTTTCTTGATGTATTTGTTTATAAAAAATTGTACTTATATTTATTTTGAATTAATAATTAATGAAACAAAAATTTTTTTGGGCTAGCTCAAATTTGTAAATTTATCTCAGAGTTTTACGTAATTCAATCACAGAAATGCAAACCAAGAAAGCTCATGGATAAATAAAATTCAAAAATAAATTCGAACCGTATATTAAAAAAATGTTTCTACCAAACAAATGAACACAAATCATAATGACAGGATATATTGCACAAACAATATACGAAAAGAGTAACTAATTAAATATAAAAAGACACATAAATAAAATACCGCAAGTTATTTTAAAATACAAAGTTACCCAGTATAGATACAATAATCAATTATTATGGTTTCAAGAAATAATTTAAAAATATTACGAAATTGTTTATGTAAAAGTTCCTGTCAAAATACACTGGAGTTTTTATGCGCCGATGAAGCAGATAGAAGTCCTTGCAACTGAGATTATTGTTAGAAAAAATATAGAGGTTTATCTGAATACATTGGAACAATTTTTATTTACGATTTCGGATACTATTGTGTGAGTATTTACAACTACTATCACTTTTCACTGAATTTAATTTTCACTTTTCAAAAAATATTACTTTGTACTTGTTACTTTTACGGATGCCTACAAGGCTTATGCTTAACGAAGATCGACACTCTTTTATTTTTTTAACACAAACTGCTCCTGCTAGCTATCGGGAATCAACTATCCACACTGTCTCTACGCTCACCATCTTTCTCTTACCTTCCTTCCAAAAATTCTCTTGACTTACCACCCCCTTTCATTAATAAGATTTCTTTTTTTCATTGGTCAAAACAAATATGCCTCTTTCTGCACTTCCACGTCTTGAATTTTCCCAGTCGTAAGTACGTTAACATTTTCTAGAAACTCCAAATTTAAAGACAAATTGTTCTTAAATGCACTTCAAAACCAATAAACAATTCCAAGAATATTGTCGATTAGATTATAAATCTGTTAACAAAGACAACGTTGTACTGGATAAAACCAATACCTATGTTAACAATAGACATACAAATTGGTATTCATTTTAAATGCAAGAAACAAATATTAAAAAAAATAACTACTTTAGCGTATTACAAAATAACAAATTTTATGTATAAAATAAATAGATTTTCTTCTTCTTGTTCTCTGCGTTTATTTATTTTTAATATATATGAGGCCACCAGAACCAACATAATTGCAATAAAAGCAAGATAATGTGTATGTACATTGTATCAAATCCAGCTTATACTGTAAAACATATTAATTACAAATATACAGTGAGCGGCCCTTCCTACTCATCTTGTGACCAAGCGTTCGGCTTGATAGAAAAGCCGAAGAGGTATTTTTTAAACATATACATTCCGGAGCATTGGAACATCGTGATAAGAGTAGCGAAATTAAAGAATCCATTCAAGGTAGTACAGATAAAACAAGACGATTTCATATTGACGAAAGCCTTAGAAAGTAACATTACGAACAGAAAGATAAGCGTTGATAGGTCTAAAGTAGAGTGGCTAAAAATTCAGTGGATGCTGTATAGCAGGATGTAACCTAGAGCTCAAAACACTCTATATGGATGGAAGAAAAATCAACCCTGAAAAAAAGAAAGACCTGTTTTTGCTAGAATATGCTCCGCCCATCTATCATCATTTCTACCACCAACTAGCAGACTTTAACACTGCAAGATATGAAGTAGACGGAGCAATTTTTCAGTGCAGTAGTGTATAATGGAAACATTTAAAAACAATAAAAGTGAAAGTTTGATTACAACTTAAGTAAAAAAGCTAGCAATAAGATTTAATTTGTAATTTTTCAGTTTAATAAAAGTCATTATCTTTGGTATATTACATTTTTTATTTCTGGTATATAGCATTAACTTTTTTCTATGGGATGGGTTATTTTTATACCCGATGGCCTATTATTCTTAATTTGATTGACATGCTTTTCTCAAACAGCCAATGCCAAAGTGGCCCAACTGTTAAAAAATTACAAATACTTACACAGTTAGCATCAGGCTGTAGCACATTACAATCTTAGTAATTTTTAAAGTGTTAGCTTAGCTGCGAACTAAGCAATGTGTTAAATACTTGCTTAATTTTCTACATTAACTCGAAAATTTCACTACTATTTTGGCCCATATCCCAAGTTTTGATTTTTATCACTTGTGCCACAATCCGCAAACCTTCAACGGTTCTGCTTGTGATTTATTTATTGTCATTTCAAAATCCAAACCAAACAGGTTATTGTATACGTTTAAAATTAAATGGTAAGTTCGTTGGAGTCATTTGTACACGTTCTTTGATGACCGTTCACTTTATTCAATAACCTTTTCAATGATGTCGTGTCGTTACATTGCACAGTCAAGGTTTATTAATGCTATACAGCATAATGAGAATGCATTCTAATTGTAATTGTAAATTATCAATCCTGGGCATTTCCAATAAATTCAAAAACTCTGTAGGATAGTGGATTGAATAATCCTAATTCTTAACTGTGTCATCTGATTTGAACGAAAATAACTTTCCTGGAAAAAATTCTGAATGGTTGCATTAAGATCATCGACATTGTGCGATGTCCTTAACGATGACGTTATTGAACTGGTGCCCCGTGTATAGAAAAACACGCTTAAGGCACGGCCCAACAAATCAATAATAAGTTTAATTAAGAAGAATACTAAGGTAAAATGATAATTGCAAATGGTATTACTACGCTGGATGCCAAAAAAAATAATAATGGGGAAAACTGTGCAGAGTTTTTCCCCATTCCCCCGTTCTCATCCCTACTCCGTGATATTTACTACATGAGAAGTGACAGCGGTGTGTCACTTCCGGTGACACAGTCCTGCAAGGATCGCTAATCTAGAAATAATTAATCAGTTATTGACCAGACTTTTTTTTGGCTTAGACTTATCGTCAACAGCCAGACACGAAAGAAATAAGACAGTATCCATCATTATAATTGATCTAAATGCCCTATCAAAATTATATATTACATCGATATTAGGAGAACAGGGACACACTCTTCTCGCCTAGTGACCATCAAGGCATTGATTTATATAAGACATAATAGCACTGGGTCACGGAGAGAAGGAAATTGAGAGAAGGAAATTGAAAGTTAAAAATGAATGAATTGATAATATGGCTAACAAAAATAAAGGTTAGTGGTAGAAAGATGGAAAATATATTTTCTCTGTATTCTTTAATGCTACATAATAAAAAAAAAACAAAAAAATAAAAAAAATGGTGGTGGACTACCCATATGACTTAGGGAACGAAAAATATATTATTGCGATCGATTCTCAGACCTACAAATATATATATAAATATAAAATATATAAAATTTTACAAAAACTGATCAAGCTATTTTGGAGAAGTCGAAAGAAAATGTAAAAAAGTATTTTTGAAGTGTGTATATTTTAGGCAATTCCTAGCTGAGCGCTTTCGGCTTTACAAAGCCATCATCAGAGCTATGGTCAATTTTTTAAATACCACTACAAAGGAGAGATCTCATTTCCTTATATTTCAGAATTATGATTTTTTAGTTGTTGAAATTCTTAAAACATATAAAAAACATATAAAAAGCCGACACTGGACTTCACAAACACGTTAAAAGAAAAATTGAATTTTTTTTTTTTATTCTTTTTTTGTCATGGTACGGGTGTAAGAACCCGACCATTGATTGATTTGAGGAGGTAGACAGAATATATATGTTTTTTATATGTTTTAAGAATTTCAACAACTAAAAAAATCATAATTCTGAAATATAAGGAAATGAGATCTCTCCTTTGTAGTGGTATTTAAAAAATTGACCATAGCTCTGATGATGGCTTTGTAAAGCCGAAAGCGCTCAGCTAGGAATTGCCTAAAATATACACACTTCAAAAATACTTTTTTACATTTTCTTTCGACTTGTCATAAGTGTGTACAAAAAAATATCAGTCTTTTGATTATTTTGGAGAAGTATGTCAACTAACTCTGTGACACTAACATGGCTATTATAAAAAAAACAGTTGATAAAACAAGGGTAAAACTTGGTTGGGGTTAAAAAACAATAAAATAATATATACAAAGGATTGTATGTTTTGTTTAATTTCAGATCAAAAAAAAATTAACAAAATCTTTGGTTTGGACCATCCTTATCACTTAAAAGTTTCCAGTAAGAAGCTTTTAATTTGCGGTTCACATAATTTTCTATCAAAAAGAGATCTCCCGACTTCGTATAGATGTCGCTGTTGGCGTACTTAGATGTTATTTTAATTATACCGACCAAATACTAGACTGTTTTCATTTCAGTTTGAACTTACACAAGTGATAAGGAGTTAAATAACTCGAAACACGTGTAGAACAATAATAAAATTCGAAGAAAAATAAAATGAAATCTTTTAATTTCATGTTAACGTATTTTCTCCACGTAAAGAGCAAAAAAGATATTGTTTTTCAAGGGTAAACTGCATATGCATGTTGGAGTAAAAGGTTATTTCTAGCGTCGTTTAACAGACTTTAGCAAGAGGCTTTGAATTTGCGGTTCATCTAATTTGCTATAGAAGATATATTATATATATATATATATATATATATATATATAATATATATATTATTATATATATATATAATATATATATATATATATATATATATATATATATATATATATATATATATATAATTTATACCTTCTAGCCAATGGTGCTATCACTTTGTTGAATTAAATTGCCAAAAATATGGCCTACGAGGACAAATTCGTTAAACTTCCCGTGCTCGAAATCGGTATCAATAAAGGGTTATGAATCATTTTGGCCTATACCAGCCTCACCAGATACTTGGGCTGATACAAATTCAAACTCGGAAAGTCCAACGAATCTCTCCTAAATCTTTACCACCGCAGTGGTTAGCGTACAGGGGCGCCACCTGCTTTGGCGGCCTGAATTTGTATCAGCTTAAGTGTCTAATGTGGCTGGGATAAGCCGAAATGGTTTATAACACTTTTTTGATAGCGATTCGAGTACTGAAGTTTATCGAATTTGTCCTCCTAGACCATATATATATATATATATATATAATATATATTATATATATATATATATATATATATATATATATATATATTTATATATATATATATATATATATATATATATATATACTAAACGACAGTGCATATCAAAAAAATCGCAACAGACCCAACAACATATCTGGAGAAAACAACTAAAGCCAAAATACAAGCGTCAAAGATCAAGAAAGAACAGCAGTTCCAGCTTATTCCACGAGAAAAGTCGTCAAGATATCCAAAACTTTACGGTTTACCCAAAGTACATAAGGCAGAGTTACCATTACGACCAATAGTCAGCTCTATCGGGTCACCGCTACAATCACTGGCAAAATTCCTGGCCGACCAGCTACAACCATATGCAGAGAAAGCAGATTCTTACGTCAAGAATGCAAGCCACTTTATCGACCGTATCAAGGACGTTTTTCTGGAACCTGAACACCTATTAGTGAGCTTTGATGTAGTGTCATTATTATTCACCAATGTGCCAGTAGAAGAATCATTAGAAATTATACGCAGAAAATATCCAATACCACAGGATACATTAAACCTGACGAGGAACTGCTTAAACAACACCTATTTCATCTACAAGGACCAGAGGTACAAACAAGTTGAAGGGGCACCGATGGGTTCACCACTGTCACCCGTAATAGCCAACCTTTTTATGGAAGATATAGAATCAAAAGCAATAGAAACAGCAGAGCATAAACCCAAACTGTGGCTTAGGTATGTTGATGACACATTTATTATCTGGACACATGGAGAAAAGAAGCTTAACGAGTTCCTACAACACATAATAATATCCACCCAAAAATACAGTTTACCATGGAACGGGAGAATAACCAACAACTTCCATTCCTAGATGTGTTAGTTATTAAGAAAGAAGACGGAACCATAGGATGACGGATGATTTCTATATATATGATTAATATAATATAAGCCAGAAACTATAACGGTGATGATAATAATGTACCTGCGGATATCTTCGATTAATAGATTAATGGTGCCAGAGGTGAGGGTATCTTTATCTGGAGTCCCGACTCTGATGGAACTTTTTCCAAAGTGGAAATTGCAACAACCAAATTTACATTTTTTAAAACAAAACTGTCTTTAATTTTTAATAAAAATACTAAATTAAATTATAATGTCAGCAAAAATCAGTTTTAAGAGATATTGGCAAATTCATTAGTTTTAGCGTTGGAATTTTTCATTACTGATAGTACAATCGATTTGTATTCATAGTGATTACTTTTTTTACTTAAAGAGTTTAAAATTAACATTTTAAATTGTCTTTGTGTGTTATTTTAATGGTGTACCGAAATATCATGATTCGAAACAAATGTGTATTCTCTTAATGCTAAGGTGACTTTTTACAGAATGAAATTATGACAAGGAAACATGTGTATTTTAAATATTTATCAGATATTTGCCAGAACTTCGACGAATTTTTACATTTATATGTAACATTTTCCTGTTAAGACAAGATAAAAACTTGTAAATAATAAATTAGGTAATAAATATAAATTAAGTACTAAATTCAAATAAGTAAAACGTGAATATTTACAAACTATTGTATCGGTCTAAAGACCACAGAACAATAATCTGCTAATCAAAATAGGTCGTGAAGGAAGTTAAATTTTCACTGAAGGACAAGCCCAAAATGTAAACTATGTTATAAAGTTTGGGAAATCTAGGATATCTGGGTAATTGGTTTTGGTATCAGGGACCATCCGAGGTAATTATATGTTAACACGATTTAGGCACATGCTACATTTAAAGTGGATTAAAACAAATAAGTGACAAGATTGTAAATTCATGCTACATTATGTTACACAATAATTAAAACATCTGACTATCAAATGTGCATGAATATTTTAATATTTTGTAATATTTTTAATAAAAGTATGTACTTCAGTTTTTCGTATTTTTTATCATTATTTACTATGGAGTTACATATTTTTTTTTCGTTTCATAGATTCAGGTTCAAAATTTATTTTTATTAACCCATTAGCGCCCACGGTATCTTATTTTAAGAATTAATATATTTTGCATTAGATATTTATTGGTAATATGATTTGTAACAAAACTTCAAATGTAACTGTATTTGAAAAAAAAAACAGAATTACTTAGATATAGATATGTACCCAAATGAGTACACTGGGCACTACAGCGACTTAATAGATAATGTACTTAACAAAAAATTAATTGAAATGAAAAGTTTTGAAACAGTCTCTCTCAATACAAAGGGTTATATTACACTTTTCACAACTCCATCTGGCTCTTTGATGACACTGAGCACACCTTAATTGTTTAATAAGTTTTTTTGGAAAGTGACCTCCTTCATGTTTTCTAACGGTAGGCAGAGTATTTCCGGAAGGTCTGGATTTCATATACATTGATTTAGCATTACAACCTAAATAATGTCGTACAAGTACTCTTTGAAAATCAAGAAGACTAGTTTGTTGACCTTTAGCCAGCTGATACAATCTCCAACTATTTACAACAGTCATGTTTATAAGATTAGTAAAAAGCACCCACCACCATTTTTTCCCTCTTATTCCGATGCGGTAACTGTTTAGTTGCTGATCATGTAAGTCGACACCATCCATGGACTTATTATAATTTTTATATAAAGCAGGTTGAGAAACATCCACTTTGGCCTTAGCAGTGGTTGATCATCGTTTTACTTGTGCTACAGGTTCCATAGAGTCGTAATTTGTAGCCATAGTCACTATGTTATTATCTTTCCATCTAACAAATAATATACCTCGAGACTTGTCATATTGATGTTCAAAATAACCTCTGTCTCGGTTTTTTAGTTGTTTCACATTTGATAGGGGACATTTTTTTGTTCTATTGTCTCTTACAGTTCCAGTAGCTCTAATTCCTATTTTTTTTAATTTTTCCAACAGATCGTAACTTGTAAAAAAGTTATCAAAAAATAATGTATGGTCAGATGGGCAAGCGATGTGGTCTACCATATCCAGAACTACTTGTGATCCTAATGGTATGCTTTTTTTCTTATCAATATTTTTGGCTCCACAATAAGTATCTACGGCATAACAATAACCATTGGCACTACATAACAACCAATTTTTGTAGCCGAATCTAATAGGTTTACTTTTTATAAATTGTTTACTGGTACGTCTCCCAAAAAATTTAACCATAGTTTCATCAACACATAAATGTTCATGAAAAATACCCCACTGTCTGTAATTCTGATTCAGCTTTGTTAGCAGTGGTCGAACTTTTGCCATTTTATCATGTGCTGGTAATGCTGTATTGTCGGCAAGGTGAATGTAACGCTTTATATCTAGAAATCTATTTCTAGACATAGATGCACAAACAAACGGCATATTTAAATCTTCGGAAAGGCTCCAGTACATTCTTTCACTGGGTAGTTGGTGATATCCTGTTAGTAATAATACACCAAAAAACGTTTGTATATCTGCCTTGGCCACAAAGAAACTATGGTTGTTGCATTGAGAAGAATATAAATTAGTTTGTGTAACTATGTTATCAAATATGTCGTCAGTGAATAATTTTTCAAATATCTCAACTTCATTTAAGCCTTGTAATTCACGTTTAACGATTTCAAACCGCTCATTCCACCCCGATGTTCCTACCATACTATTATTTGTACAAGTTTTTGTCCACTGAGGACCTAAACTCTTTTGTTCTCGTACTCTTTTTAACCGCAGTGCCAAAGGTACATCCTCTAAGTCTTGGTCTTCATCTGAAGAGCAATTTCTCCTACAACATCTTTAGGTAGTGTCAAATTTCCTTCTATAAGGTTATCATTCTCAATGTCTTCCTTATCAGTAAGCATATCTGGGTCTGGAGGAATAATAACCCATAATAATCCACTTCATACCGCGAATTAGAAGCACGAATATCTTCTAAAGCAGAAGGTAAACCTTCGTACCTCTTTCCATAAAAATTTCGAACACTAATACTCTCAAAATCGTCTACAGATGCCATACCTGTAACAAAATTGCAAAATATCAAACATACTCCCATACGCCCATTGTACTCACATGAGTACACCTAATTTTAACAACAAATAAATCACGTTATAATTAAAATTATGATTAATTAATCACTTAAGCACTTTACTAAATTTATTATAAACTAACGTAAACCATTTGATCGTAAAAAGAAGTAAATAAAAGAAACTTACTGTAAATTTATAACGTCGATGTCGAGAAAATAAACAACTCACGTGTTGACCTCATAAACAATAAATCAAAACTAACCAAACCAAGCTGAATCATTCAACGAAATCTGTTAAAGTTGTTGTCTTAGGGGCATTTAGTTTCCTGTAATTACTAAGAATGGCAACTATTTTATTGTAGATGGCACTAGTATGTCAAAATAGCAGCTGTACTTAAATGAGTACAGTGGGCGCTAATGGGTTAAGATATGATAGATATATCGAGTATTAACATTCTTTAAAAAGTGAAAATGTTAACTTATTTTGTACAAAAATGTACAGTTATCAGCATAGATATTAAATAGCGTAGAAACTATTTATGGAATAATAGCTATTTGTATATCAAGTAAAGTGCTATTTTTCTTACCAAGAATGATGCTTCTCATTCATTTTTTCCGCTACGCGTCGTGCAGTAATCCACTTCCGCAGATTTTTTCACTTCCCTCAAATAAGTCCAGTTTTCATTTTTGAATAATGTCTTTATATAACTTACAAAATTTATTAGAGACCTAAAACTAAGAAGTAGGTACAGAATAACTGTATTTTCATAATTGCATCTTAAATATGTTTAATTTTGCAGTTGGTATTTGTTTGGTAATTGGTTTAAATTAATGTAAAATTTGCAATTTTGAGCAGTGGTTACTTGAATAGACTTGAAGTGAGAGCTGTAGTCAACGTAGTTTTTTTAATATTGTTCTGAAGCTATTTTCTTGTGGCATTTTAAAGTAATTGCTATTTAAATGGAAATGAGCCAGAACTAAAGGTTAAAGTAAGTTTATTGGCTCCAATTTCCACTTCAGAAATCGTCCTCAAAAAACAAACATTATAGTGTATTTTTATGTATGAGAGAGTAATAAAACAATAAATTATGTATGCAAATCCCTAAACTGTTGATACGGGTGACTCAATGAAAAACAGATATTTGTCAACAAGTTTACAGAAGTATATAGGAAAACAATTTTAAATTGAGTATGACCACCAGGTATAAAGGTTGGAGCAGAATAGAATACAATAGTTGTGAGGGTTACTAATCCCTAAATAAGGTTGCCAGTGTAGGAGTGATGGAGGTTAACAGGTACTAATGAATATGCAAGAAATGTAAGATGTTTATTTTATTGGTTATATATAACCAATAAAAGTTTAATAAGTAACTACCTATTTGCAAAATAAAGTTTATTTCTTTAGATAAAATAAAACGTTTTATTTTATCTGAAATGAGTGCATTCCACGAAGTAAGGGTTTCAAAAATCAAACATTTAATTCTTTAATTCAAGGAATCTACGACAGTAATTGACTAGATAATTACCTTCTAAACTTATTCCACAGAAAATGTGAAAGTGGGTTTTTCCATTTTGTAGGAAGGTCCAAGTGGCGTATTCAAAATTCTTAACAGTTCACTAAAAGTAGGTACTTCAGTTGCAAGGTGCAGTTTATTGGGTATACTAGTGTTATGGAAAATTTGGAAGTGCCGTGTAAACACCGAAAAATTGGTCCTTTAACAGTTAATGAAAAAACATTAATATTTAATTGTTTTAAATCATTTACAGACAAACGTTTATGTGAAAGTGTTGATGAGACCGTTGAGTTAGTTAGCAGTACACTTGGTGTTGGGAAATCTACGATTTACAGAGTTATTAAAGAAGAGAAATGTGGTAGTTTTCAAATGCCACGTAATGCTTCAGGGAAACCAAAATTTCAAATAGAATATCATTTTAAAGAAGGACTTCGACGGAAAGTGCATGAATTCTTTTTTAGACAAGAATTTCCAACATTGGATAAAGTGCTTGTCTCAGTTCGAGATGATAAGGATTACCCAGAAATGAGTCGAAGTACGCTATGGAAACTTTTAAAAGAAATAGGCTTCCGCTGGAAAAAGAATCCCAGAAAGTCTATTTTATTAGAAAGAAGCGATATTGTCATATGGAGAAGACATTTTCTAAGAACCATAAAGGAAATGACAAACCAAAAAAGAAAAATATTTTATCTTGATGAAACATGGATCAACGAGGGTCATACACCAAATAAATTTTGGCAGGATAAAACTGTTACAAGTCAAAGGCACGCTTTTGTAAATAACTTATCTACTGGTTTAAACCCAAAATCAGGAAAGGGACGCAGGCTGATAATAGTACACATTGGCAGTTCAGACGGTTTTGTTGAAGGTGGTTTATTAACTTTTGAATCAACTCGTACCGGTGACTACCATGAAGACATAACCGCTGATGTCTTTCAAGAATGGTTCGAACAAATGATAGATCTTCTTCCTAAGAACTGTGTAATAGTAATGGATAATGCAAGTTATCACTCCAGACTTATAGAAGGACTGCCCACAACCAAGTGGTTAAAAAAAGACTTGCAGAATTGGCTGAGTTCAAAAAATATTACGTACCATCCCGGATCTATAAGAAAGGAACTTTATTCGTTGTGTGCCCTTCATAAAGAAAAATTTAAAAAATACGAAATTGATGAAATTGCCAAAAATCGTGGAATGACAGTACTTAGATCCCCACCATATCATTGTGAATTGAACCCGATTGAACTGGTATGGGCACAGATAAAGAGTGAAGTTTCAAGAAAAAATACTACTTTAAAATTCATGATGTTAAACAGTTGTTTTTGGAGGCCGTAAATAATGTAAGACCTGAAAACTGGGAACACGCAGTAAATCACACTATTAAAGAAGAGGAAAAAATGTGGAAGCTGGACAATATTACTGATAAAATGATCGAGCCAGTTATTATAAATCTTGGTTCTGAAAGTTCATCTTCTAAATCTGATTTGGATGTGTAACAAGTAGCTGTAAGTTTTATATTAATATTTTTATTCATCTATTTAACATACCTTAGACGGTTTTAAAAACTCTTTTTCTCTTTTATAGTTTTTAAAAATTAAAAAAAATGTGAATTTTTTAAAACCCTTTTTAATGTAGGCCAGTCAGTTCTAATATAGTGTGTGATAAAAGAGGTCACTTTTGTTTATATACTCATAACACTTTATAACACTGAAATAGTTCATTTATTTTTTACAATTATTCAAAGTAATTTTTCAATTAATCTTGAGCACGCCCATGGAGTGGTCGGAGGTACCAGTTAAAATTATGCTAATTACTCTCTCGTTCATAAAAATAAACTATAGTAAATTAAACAAATGTTGCTTTTTGTTTCTTGGTGAAAAATTCTTTTAATAATTTAATTTTGTCTGACTCATTTAAATTGACAATTGAGACATACATTATATATTTTAAAGTAGACGTATTTAACATGATATTGCCAATATTGTTGAGTTGCGTTCCTGGGACGACTTTACTTGTAACATAGTTTATTCAATTACATGAAATCAATTTTAACTCTAATATCCCTCAGAAAAAATCATAGCATGTAATTCGCCTTCAAAAAGACTTAAACATGCTTTAATAACATTAAAATCTCTTCTTAGTGATTCCATAGTAAATTATGATGGAAAAAACAAGGAAAAAACCTCATAGTACTATCCCAACGTGGTAAGTATTTGGTCGTGCATTTAGTTTACTTTTAATAAACACCAAATTCTGATTTTATATGTGTGTTTGTTATTTAAAAAACATAAATGATGTATCCTCTACATGTTACTGACTTACTAGTACTGGGTATTTTCCTTTTATTCACTTCCTCTTTTAATGTGGGTATCCAGATCCTACTACAATCTGCCGAGGAATTTTCCTTTTCCATGGTAAATGATATTGTCTCTTCTTTATCGTTCATATCATTCAGGAATGTGTCCAACAACTTTGATTCATGAGGCCATATTGAGAATACATCATCTACATCTCTCCACCATACTGTGGGTTTTAAATTTTGTTTAAAAATAATATTTGCTTCAAAATCTTCCATAAATATATCGGGTAATAATGGAGATTACCCAGAGCCCATCGCTAGACCAAAATTTTGTTTATAGAATTCGTTATTTAGTTGAAAATATGTATTATCAGTACATAATGTTAATAACTCATTATAGCTAATATGTTTGTTCTTGTTCTAGTAGCCAATATATCATCACTTTCTAATTTTGTTTTGACTATATTTGAAGTCTTATCTAATGGCACATTTGTACTAAATATTTATGTTTAAACTTACCAAAGTATTATTTTAAAAATAACACATTTTAAAACACAAATTATCAAATATTGAATTTAATTCAAATAAAACTTTAGCAAGTTTTGACATAAATAGTTTAACTTTGATAATAAACAAGGCAAATATCGAGCACGGTATTAATTAAATCTTGCCCTTATCTTTTTAAATCTTAAAGTACTTTCGATCACTAGATCATCTTCAGGGGCATCTGAAATAAGCCAAGAAACGTTTTTTAACTAAATAAATATATTATATACCTAAAGATAACTAAAGAAATTAATTTTCTTCGATAAAAACTCGAAATTTATGATTGATAAAAGTTTTTATGTGATAAACGTTTATAGACTTACTTCGTCAATTGCGGCCTATCCGACAAGAGTGGAATGTCATAAATATAAAATAGGACATAACAATACACTACACAAAGACAAACAAACACTTTAAAATTTTTGAGGAAAGGTGAAGCTACATGGTATATAGAAGCCGGAGACAAAATGGCTCACGGTCTAGCGAAAATGTTGAGATGAATTCTAGTTGAGAATAAAGAAATAGGTGGATATGCTGTTAGTGAATTAAGAGTGGATAAAACAGGAGAAATCCAATGATGTGAGCCAAATCCTATGAAACTGACATAAGACTAGTGATAATATTTGGTACTGATTGTTGGGCAGTTTTTTCCTGTAGTAGCAGGAATTAGGCAGTTTTTGCCAATTTGACCAAGACTTCTGTCGTTTTCAAGATGCAAATATTGCTTACGTGGACGAAATTAAGCTAGAAGCTCAATATCTTAAACCGCTAAATAAAATGCCGATTGAGACTAAAGACAAGAGTGATCGGTTTGTCAACAAGTCAATTAGGGAAAAACCAAATACTTGGTAATATCTGAAAACTTGAGGAAAGGTAAGTAGATTGTAGACAAATTTTGCAAAAAAAAACAAAATCCACCACAGTTTTTATTGAGGTTTGGCCAAGTAATACTGTTGTCAAACAATAGTATATAAATATATTTTCATTTTTAACAATCTTATTTATAAAGTTTAAATATTTATAGTTTCATCAACCTTATCATATCACTATTAGAATTATATCGTTCATAACGGTTAAATATTAGTATTTTTCATGGGAATGGCATAGATAAAAGTATACTACTAAAAAGAGGCTGAAATATTAGCGACTAAATATTTTTAATTAAAATTTTAATTAAAACGTGATTAAAACTTTTATGTTATACCAACAAAAATGGTTTAGAATATAATTTTTTAAAAAGGTACATAGATTTTTCGATAATTATATTTTTAAAAGTGCTCCAACTAGTAGCATGATATTAATTTTTTTATCCAACTTGGTAAGGTAAATTTTCTTTTCCTTGTTTATCCTGAAACTTTTTCAGTAATTCAAATGGAAGTTTAAAGTTGTGTTTAATCACTTATTTAGAGATGGAGTCGCAATGTACTCTACTTTTTAATAATTTCTTTAATTAATAACTCCTTTAATCATTGCTGTAGTATATAATATATACGTGCCCGACCAATTTTGGTTTTAATGGGTAGTACCAGATGTTTAGTTTTTGATGTGCAAATAACAAACTTAAATTATTCTTCTTTTTTATATAATATATATGAAACTATTAAACATTATTATTATTCCAGATTTAGCCATACGGCTCACACTCCCTCTAAGGAGAAAATTCACTCATCCCAGATACCTACGGTATCAAACGGATTGAGCTCTGGTATTCCGTAATATCAAGCCCTAGGGGACTTGGTTTGCTAAAGTATCTCCCAAAAATTTTCGTACACATCTGGACGTTGCTAGGAGTACATGGACGTTGCATGGCCTTATAAAGATGTTCATTTAAACCTAGAAGTTTTATGTTTGCTAGGAGGTTTTTGGGAATAAGACCAGTAGAACATAAAGTAATAGGTACTGTCTGGGTACTTTACATTCTCCATTGTCTCCTAATTTGTATTTCTAGATCTTTGTCCTTGGCGATCTTTTCGTTGTATTTAAAACGCAAATTATTGATGTTAGGTATTGCCACATCAATGAATGGTGTTTACTTAGTAAGTTTATTAACTAGTATGAGATCCGGTCTATTATGTGCCACTGGTTGGTTTGTGAGCACAGTGCGGTCAAAATATGACTTCTAGTTGTCATTTTTAAGCATTCTGTCAGGGATGTATTGATAATAAGGAAGATGGTCACTTTGTAGAAGTCCCAGTTTGTCAGCTAGTTCTTGGTGGATAATCTTTTCTACCGAATCATGGCGTTCTTTAGAATCAGTAGATGTTGGATGGTTTCTTGGGCTTAGCATCCATATCAGCATTGTCATTTTGGATTTAAGGATCTTTAACAATATATTTCAGGTAATTTTTAATTGAAATAGCCTAATCCTACATGGTTAGTAGGAAACCCTCAGTCTCGGGAAACATGTTTTCTGATGTCAACCAATAGTTCGACGCTGTATTGTCGACAGAGTCTTGGCTGATCTCATCGAGATGTCACCCATGCATACCATACTCATCCAGGTACGCATTTTACCTTGTTAGTGAAGTGGTTTATGCACAATTCTTGTTCACTTAGCTTTAGCGGCGTTGTATCGTCTACTGTGAAAATTGCTCGATAAAAAGTGGATGTCTCAGCCTGCACCTGAAAATAAGTTCTTAAATTAGCTAGTTTATCTGTTTATCTGCTCTCCTTTAAGCCATCCTGCAAGGAAAAATATTTGGAACACGAGGTCCAGAAAGAAGAAGAACATCGTCTTCCTAAGGGTTCATATCATGAGGGTAAAAAACCTTAGAATCTGATTCAATACAACATCTTTGCAGCTTTTTCGCGCTGCTGCAGATAAGATAAAAATTGCCATGATGATCGCCAACATTCGTAACGGATAGGTACATAAAGAAGAAGAATCTATTTATCTAGTTGCTCAATACCTTTATATCGTGGTAATGTTGTTCTATCTACTGCACTGCGTGGATGGTGTTTTTGCGTCTTTGTGAGAAGTGTTATCCGTTTTTGACCACTTTCTAATACCAAATGAGTAGCTTAGCGCGTAACAAGCGTCCGTATTATTATTATTATTACCCAGATTTAGCCATATGGCTCACACTCCCCCTAAGGGGAAAATTCACTCATCCTACGGTATCAAAAGGATTTAGCTATGCTGGGACTTTTTCCGTGTTATCTAGTCCTAGGTGACTTAATATGCTGAAGTATCTCCCAAAAATTTTCGTACACATCTGGACGTTGAGAGTAGTACAGCTTTCTGCATGGTCTTATAGAGATGTTCATTCATAACTTACTTTTTTATGTTTTCTAGGAAGTTCTTTGGAATGACTCCGGTGGTAGAGAGAATAATAGGTATTGTCTGGGTACTTTTCAGTCATATCCATATATAATATATATAATATATATATATATATATATATATATATATATATTTATATATATATAGATGTATATGTATATATACATATATATATATATTATATATATATATATTATATATATATTATATATAAATATATATATATAATATATATATATTATATATATATATATATATATATATATACATAATATTATGAGTGCACGAGATGCAAAACTCTCTATTTGTACGGCGTTCAATTACAGCATCGGATTTTACTCAAGTGGTTAGGAAAGGGCATCATGCATGTTGTTTGTTTACCTGGTGTGGTTTCGCCGTTTGACTCAGTCGCGTTTTAGAGGTATTCTGAATTGTTTGTTTAACTTGAAGTTTCCCGTTTCTAAAATCCAAATAGACAGTGAAATTTCTGCAGCCAATGATAGTGTTAGTTCTGCAATACAACCTACTCCAAAGAACATAATGTAGAACGAAAATTACGACGGAAAGTAAAAGATAAAACTCAAAAAATTAAGGTAATAAAAACGATATCATATTGGTAGAATATTTTTTTAAAACTGTGTTATTTTAGGCACACTCCGACATATTTACCGAAGTATCCGACCTGTGGACATAACGGTCAGCCAGGTAAGCCGTACTATTGTGCCACTTTAACAATGATCGAAATTCAAGATTTTCATGGAAAACTGTTTGCTTCTAAGTAAAAATATAGACAAAATAGTTTTATAATTGCAACTTGTGAAGGCCAGAAGTGCAAAAGATTAAAAGTGGAAATTGAAAAAATATTTATTTTGTATTATGTAACGACTTCTGCTAAAAAAATCCGTGTTTGTAAGTCGACATTCCTAAAAATCACATCCCTTAGTAGAGATCGGATTGAGAGAGTCATAAAAAACTTTATTTTAAAAGGTAATATACCACGAGAAACAAGAAGAGGTGATCGCATCTTTAATAAAAACGATGATAAAAAGTTAGCAATAAAACATTTCATTAAATCTCTCCAATGCATAGAGAGCCATTACTGTAGAAGTAAAATCAGGACTCGTGTTTATTCACCATGTGAACTTAATTTTACAAAATTATGGAAATATACGAATCTAAAGTTCACGATAACCAATTGCATGTTAAATTGGCCTTTTTTAGGACATACATAAATTTAAAATTACAACATCGGATTTGGCACCCCAAAAACTGATTTATGCTCAACCTGCTTAAGATCCAAGAAAAAATAAAAAAAAATATTTCTAGGTCAGAAAAACAAATTATTATCACCGAGCAACGGATACATACTATACATAGACTTAAGGCAAAGGCATTTTTTGCCTTATTAAAGCAGCCGCTAGAAAATATAGCGGTTTTGTCGTTTAATTGTCAAAAAAATTTGCCTTTGCCTAAGCACAGAATAATAAACAATCAGAATGCCATCGAAAATTAAGAACGCGCATCTCGTTGGCGCAGTCGTTCCGCCATGTTTTAGAGGGAAGCAGTATTGTTTATCTGGTGTACATAGAAAAATTAACCCGGTTTAATCGACTTACGGCAATCATATACATACTATACAATTATATTAACATTGTTAAAAATAATAACATAAATAATAATATAATTAAACATAAATATAAACAATTACATAACCTCACAAATCATATGTTTGTGTTATGTGTTTCCTTCTAAAACGTGGCGAGCGTGCTGAAAAACTTCAAAGGCGGCATCTGAGAGTGGACATTCTGATTGTTTATTATTCTGTGGCCTAAGCTTCCGAATTAAGCTAGATATTTTAGTCAACAAATTAACTATTACAACTTTAGGGTAATTCATGAATCATCAGCAGCACAGTTGGTTCCAGAAAATGTTTATTCTTATGTTTGGACGGAAGTGGATTATCCCAAAAATACTAATTCAATAGCTTAAGCTGTTTGGGATGTACTGAATAAGTTTAACTTTACCAATAAAATCGATACAATTCGTTTATTTGCTGATGGATGTGGGGGGCAAAATAAGAATATTATAATGAAGACCATGCTTTCTGTTTGGTTAATAACGAAAGCTCCCACAAATATAAAGACCATTAACATAATATTCCCCGTAGTGGGACATTCTTTTATACCACCTGATAGGTTGTCCGGAATTATTAAAAGAGAGGTAAAAAGAAATACATTATTTTAAAAACTTTTGACTACGAAGATATTATAGCAAATAAGTCGACAATTGAAAAATTGGGATTAGATTAGCAGGTGTATGACTGGAAGAATGAAGCACAAGGAAACACCAAAGCACCATCCTCATGGCACTTTCAGTTTAATAAGGCTAAAAGGTTTGTGCTAACTAATGGGAAAATCAATGCACTAATACGAGGTGAGCCCAATTATTGTGTTGACGTCGGTGAAGCCAAGCCTGTTGTTAAGAGAGAAATAAAATTGACACGTATCAATCCCACTCAACTTCCTATTGGCTGCTAATTTCTATTCTCAAAATACATTATGGAACCGCCTGGGAAGAAAATCCTGATTTGTTTTTCTTTAAAGAAAATCTTGTTAACCCTCAAAGGGTGGAAAACCAGACTTCTGTAAACGATGTTGAAGCTGGCTGCAGTGGTTTAAAACCTTGCGGTATTAATTAACCAATTAATGTAATATGTAAATAACTGTTTAATTTCTTTGTGAATAAAATTTGTTCCAAACTACTAATGTAACATTTTTTGGTGTAAAACTCGCTAAATGCATTTTTTTATTTACACTATTTTTTTAAAATATGTTAAAACGTTCTTTGCACTTTTCTCAAATTGACTTTACATGCATTAAGCGAGTTTTGCATCTCTTGCACTCATATATAATATATATAATAGTAAATATATATACAAAAGGCACATTTTTATTCTCGAGAGAGGAAGAGAGAGAAATTATATCTTTTGTCTCTCTCTTACTCATTATCTTACATATGTAATGGTTTCACAGATTCACTCCCATGCAAATTTCCAACGCCGACCGTGCGTATAGAAGTATAACTTCAAAATATAAGATAAGGCGTAACCAAGAGAAAAAGAAATAAAAATTGGAAATATCCATTTTGGCATCCAAACTGCTCAATTTTATGTCCCTAAATATCTATATGTGATTGGAGAAAGTATATGGGTAATAAATTAAAAGAAAATACTTATTTAGAGAAAAGGATTTATTTTATATTAATATATTACACACGAAAACTAGGAATAAATTCCGTATGTTCTCAGATTTGACCATTAATATCGTTTTAAGCTTTGGCATAGAATTCTAGCTCCTGCATTTGCTTCCAGTTTGCACCGAAATGTTTGATTAGTAGCTCGTTCACAACTTTAAGTTTTGCTTCTTTGGCCTTTACACCTGGAGGTAAAACTGCAGGATTTATACAAGTCAATGCATTACCTTTCTTGATTACTGATAATGCAGTTCCAGTGTCAAATTTGTAGAACATCTCTTCTTATACAAGAATTCTATGTCCTCGCAAACTTTTCTCTCGTAATATTGTAATTTCTGACGATTTTTTGATTTGGAAATGCCAACTCGGGAGGACTTTTAATATCACCCTTTTTTCTGTTTTCCAATCCATTACTGCAAATTCTGAATATTTAATTACGGTTTTCTATTCAGAAAATATATCAAAATATTCTTGGGATTAAATTATTGTCGTTTTTCTTCGTACCGCTTTTTCAATAATGCCAAAAACTTGATCAGCATGTAAAAAGCTGTGTCCTGTAACTGGAGTAGTATTAACTGGGTAGACACGTTGAATTTTATTAATGTCAATAGGAGCATCATCAGCAAGCCATGTTTGACACATGAATACAAGTGTCAAATTTTTGTTTTGTCCTCCACATCCGTCACATATCAGATGAACTTTATCTATTTCAGAGGGAAAATCTGTATGTTTTAACCTGTGATATATTGCTGAAGCAATTTCGCAGGAACTTTTTGGTCGATCTAGCTCAAACTCAAGGTCCATTGGTAACTTTTGCCTTTGAAGAGCCTTGTACTACTATGAAATTAGATACGTAGAGCTGTCTCGAAAAGTAGGCTGCCTAATCGGGTGTTTTTGATAAGGGCATATTTTTCTGACAGTCAAAAGTAAAAGTGTAAATATTGGAACTCTCATGCTTTAGTATATCAAAGAAACTTTTAGCTCTTAATTTATGCAGCCAAAACTCAGTCTTTTTGTTGACTTTTTCTTGTCACCGCCCCTTTGATCGGTTGGCACTGTCCCCAATTTGTGAAATTTTTTCATTACACCCAAAGCTTGGTGTTTGGAAATGCCAAGTATATCTAAGAAAGCCTTTCTACATACAGGTATTTTTGTTTGGTAACAGCTGTTTGTATATAAAATATTTGACACCCATTTCTTTTGCTTTTTTTATCTGCCTGATACTTATGACGTGCTGGTGCGCGCACTTCAAAATGCTTTAAAATAAAAGCATCTTGAACATCTTTTTTTTTATTTCAGCAAAATTATTATGAAACCGCTGTATGTCCATTATTGAAAGATAGCAGCATTGAAATGATTGTATTTTGTGACCACACGATGGATACTGAGGCAAACTGCTTGCAGAATATCTAACAATATATAACAATATATAACAATAAATTAACACTAGATTAATATAAACGAGACGAAAAATAATTATAAAAATAGTTACCAATGTTAGGTATATTAATATTTTTATTCGTGATACTTGATCAAACATATACCTACAATTTTAATTATATATATTATTTTGTTAAATACCTGAATCAAAGAATTAAAATTTTCATATGTCCGGTTTTGCATCTAGACCCCTCAAATGATTCCGGTAAAAGAATTATTAATTAATAATGTTTAAAAAATTTCATTTTCACCAAACAATTTTAGGACTTTTTTATGTCAGCGTCTGAAGACAATTCACCGAAAATAGTAACTAGGAGTAATTACAACAGAAAAGTATCCTGGTGAAATGACACATGAAAATCAAAAGACAGAAACCAAACAAAAATTAAATTTTTCCAAATGTATCTACATAAATAAGAAGGAACTGAAAAGTGCAAAACAAGACTCGTGGAGAAGACATTATGAGGAGATAACACAGACTGCAGAGATGTCAGAGCTCCATAGGATGCTTTTAAATAACCATTAAATAAGTTATTGTTTACTTTAAACAGATAAATGAATATACTAAGAATCATAAAGGGACTCTTAAAGAACTTTTTAGGGTACACTTTTCTAAGACTAAAACAAAACTGATACCTCTGGACATATGTCAGCAAACTGGACTGGATACAATGACTTATGTGTCTAAGGAAAACTGGTGTATGTCAAAAAAACGTGGTAAAACAGAACAAAGCAAATTACCGAGGCCGAACAGGAATGATTCATTACTACTACAGAAACGAACAAAAAACTATGTAAGCCATGGTGCACCAACTTGATACAAATTTTTCTTTGTTTTATTTCTCATTATTTTGTTGATTTATAATTGAAAACAGTAAAAGTGTTTTAACCAGTAATGGTTGTTTAACAAAAACAAAAAATGAGATTCTTAAGATAACCATGACGTCATATTCTGTGAATTGATGTATCCAGAAAAATATATTCAAATTTCATCTCTAAAGAAAAACGTGTTTAAGATATTCTCATTATTTACATTATTATTAAACCACTGAGCTTTCTTATTTAAAAGTCCACTAAAAGCAGATCATAAAAATATTAATATTAGTTTGCAATCATTTTAAGTTGTATTTTAAAATAAGTCGGCGTGTGCTCTATAACAAATATGTTTATATGTTACAACGTTACTGAAATAAATGTTTTGTTTTGGATTCTGGTATTTGAGATATTGTCAAAACATTGTAAACTTCTCATGAAAATCAACCATGTATTATGGAACAGAATACTGCCAGTGGCTATTTACTTTCACGCCTGAACGGAGATAATATTCGATAAGAGGTTCTGAAATTGTTATCTTATGGCCTATCCAATATAAAAATTATGTTTACATGGGATTCAGCCACAATTGGTTTAAACCTCCTTATGTTAATTATAATTTTTTTTTTAATTTTGAGAAAACGGTTTCTGGGGTGGATGTCGAAACGTCAAAAATAAATTAATATAAAATGTACTTTTCACTACAACCAATTGTGGCTTAATCCCTCTTAATACTTAATACCCGCTTAATACATCTTATTTAAATATTTGATGAGTTTTGCTTTTTGCTCTATACTAAACACAAAATGTCTTGTAGCGCATACTTCCATGAGTATTTAATTCCCGAGATTCTTTGAATTTATAAATATTCTTAGAATAATGCGACGTTGCCAATTCGCGGATTCAGTAGCTGAAGAGAGGGTGTCGGTTAGTACTAACGTCACGGCATAGGAAACAAACTTAATTCTATGCTGTGCTCGCGTTTAAAATTAGTTTTATCAGTCTTTAAAATCAGCATTTGGTTTTAAATTATTTTGATACAATTCCATATAAAGAGACTGCTTGAGTTATTTGAATCTGTTCATAATTATACTGATTATGAATTAGGAATCGATTCAGAATTTAAAAATGACCAGTTCAGTGAACGAAGCCTACAGAGAGATACAGAGCAAGAGCTGAGTTGTTCGGGGCATGATGATGGTCTGGAATTAATAAATTAGTGTTGAAAAGAAAAAAAAAAGGTGTGAAATAGAGACGGAATTTCGCCCGAACCTACATTCGTAAAAGATCAGAGAATTTAACTACCCATCTTCCAGGCGTAAAGCCATATGACAAACATACTGAAATATAATGTTAGTATTTATTTTTCACTGATATCATGTTAAATAAAACAATGATTTAATCCAATGCTCGTAGCATATTACGCCAAGATGAATTCTTTGATCCTACTTTGCAACACATTTATAAGGAAACGACTATGTATATATATAATGGCTATACACCCCAGCGTGGGGTTAAACCGCAAATGCTTTCTAGATTCTATTTCTTAAGTGGATCAGTCTTTTTTTTGTTTATCTTATCTTCTTGACAATATCTCTTCATTTTTTCCTGTCTCTAGTTTTTCCTCTCCATTCACTGACTCCTGCCCTTTGGAGGTCTTCTTCAACTTCTTGCAGCCACTTTGATCTCGGTCTTCCCCTTCTCTTTCTTCCTCCTGGATTCCATTCTATCATTGCGTATGTCACTGCTTCATCGCCTGCTCGCCAAATGTGACCTAACCATCTAACTCTGCATTGCTTTATTTTAGTTACGATATCTTCCTTAAGTTCTTCCTTAATTTCTGCATTTGTTCTGCTTCTATATTCATTTTGCTCTGTTCTAATTGGTCCTAGTATGGTTCTCATAATCTTTCTCTCTGCAATTCTTAAGTCTTCTTCATCTTTTTTAACCATCGTCATTGTTTCCCCTGCATATAATAATATTGGTCTAATTATGGTGTTATAAATGCTCATCTTGCTTTTTTTAGTCAGTGTTTTGCTTTTCAGTAATCTTTTGTTTGCAAAATAAGCTTTATTCGCTGCGAATATTTTTTCTTTTATTTCGGATTTCCTTTCTCCGGATTTACTTATTGTAACTCCTAGGTATTTGAAGTATTCTACTTCTTCAAACTCGGAACTTCCTATTTTGATTTTTTCCTTTATTGGTTTTTTCCCTAATCTTAATATTTTTGTCTTTTGTTGATTTAATCTTAGCCCCATTACCTCCCCTTTCTCTCTTATTTCTTGAAGCATTTTTTTCATTATTTTTCTGTTCTTTGCAATAATAGCAATATCATCTGCATATGCAATTATTTGACCACCTCTTGTTTTGAGATTTCCTTTATTTATATTTCGCAGTACATATTCTAATGCTAGATTAAATAGCGTTGTTGATAAGGCATCTCCTTGTTTCATCCCTTTATTTATACTGAATTCCTCTGTCTCTCCTCTTTGTGTCTTTATGCTTATTTTTGTAGTTCTCATTGTCATTTTTATTAATTTTCTGAGTTTATGCGGAATTTTTAATTTTTTAAGTGCTGTCATTAATACGTTTCCTTTTAATAGAATCAAATGCCTGTTTGAAGTCTATGAATAACATTTCCAATTCTAATTTATACTCGTTTGCTTTTTGCATTGTTTGTTTTATTGTGTGTATTGCATCTATTGTAGATCTTCCTTCTGTGAATCCACATTGGTACTGTCCTACTGTCTTCTTTGTGATCTTTGATAACCTCTTTTTTATTATTGATGTCAATATTTTATATGTTGTATTTAGTAATGTTATTCCTCTATAATTTTCACAGATTTATTGGTCTCCCATTTTATGTACTGTTATGATCTGTCCTATCTTCCAGTCACCTGGCATTTTCTCTTCTTTCCATATATTTTTTAATAGTGCCAGTATTTTTCCTCTTAGTTCCCTTCCCCCGTATTTTATTAGTTCCATATTAATGCCATCTTTACCTGGGGCTTTTCCATTGTTGCTTCTCTGTATAACTTCATCCAATTCCTCTAATGTTGGTTCTTTTGAAATTTCGATGTCTACTTCATTTGCTTCTTCTTCATGTACTGTTTCCTCCTCGTCATACATTTCTTCTTCTGTTGTTTCCTCCGTCAAGAGCTCTCTGTAGTAATCTCTCCATACTTGCTTGTATTCTTGGTCCTCTATTATCACTATTTCCTCTCTATTTTTTATTCCGTTTGTTGTGCCCTTGTATTTTTTGTTTGGTTCTTTAATCTTTTTGTAAAAGCTTTTCGTATTTCTGTTTGTTCTTTCCTGCTCTATTTCCTGCATTTTTTTGTCTACCCATCTTCTTTTATTTTGCCTTATCACTTTCTTAGCATTCCTTCTTAATTTTTCATATTCTTCTTTGTCTTCCTCTTTATCTGTTCTTAGCCATTTATTTCTGGCTTGCACTTTTTTTCCTGTTATTTCTCTACATTCTTGGTTATACCATTCGTTTTTTGTTTTAGCCTGACTTTAACCTATCTGCATATTTGCACCTTCTTCTATTGATTTTTTGATCGTCTCCCATTCTGTGCTTATATCTTCTGCTTTATATTTCTCTTTTATTTGAACTGTTACTGCCTCTTCATATTTTTTTTTACTTCTTCATTACTCAATTTATTGACATTCCACTTGTTATGTTGGTTTTTTTGTTTTGTTTCAATTTTAACTTTTTGTCTTATAATGGCTGTGACCATGTAGTGGTCTGAATCTGCACACGCACCTCTGAACGTTTTTACATCTTTTATTGACGATTGTTTTTGTTTATTAATCATTATGTGATCAATTTGACTATATGTTTTCTGATCCGGTGACCTCCATATTACCTTATGTATTTTAGGGTGTTCAAATTTTGTCGAGTTTAATAACAAATTTGCTCTTATTGCTAGGTTACATAGTCTTTGCCCATTGTCATTCGTGTTTTCGTGTATTGTATGCTTTGGAAGGAAACGACTATGGTAGAACTAAATTCCTTCATTGGTCTGCTATTTACAGCTGGTCTCAATCGTTATAGCCGACAACACATGAAAGACCTATAAAGAATGGACAGCAGTGGTGTTAAAATATTTACACTTACAGTAAATATAAAGAAATTCTACTTTATTCAAAACTGCTTGAGATTTAATGACATGACAACCCGTAAACAAAGGAAAACTATCGACAACCCAAGTTGACTGTCCAAGTTATATTTGATAAATTTTTAAAAAATTGTTAAATAGCCTATACACCTAGCAAGTATTTAACTATCGATGAAAATTTAGAATCAGTTAGTGGTTACTGTAAGTTTAACCAATATATCTCTAACAAACCATAAATATATGAAATTAAAATATATTCAATGGTAGACGCCAAAATGTTATTTATAGTAAATTGAGATAAAGGTTAAAAACAACCAGAAGGTCATATTTGGTCAGCAACAAAGCATATCACCTTTAATAACTGGTTTATCAGGTATCATTTAATTCTTTGCTTGCTAAAAAAACATAAGCTAATTTGTACTGGAATAGTATGTAAAAATAATTTAACTAAGGAAGGAAGAGACAGGTTTTGTCTTCATTTTTTGGATTTCAGAAAGATCTAACACTAGTATTATATGTACCTAATATGTAAATAGTGATTCTAATAATGTCAACACTTTATCACGACATTTGCCATTCTACATTGGAAAAGACAAAACAGGAGATCATCCCCTTCTACAACAGCACTTAAGAGGGTATTGATGTTGTTAGTGAACTGTATGGTACTTATGATGTTTCGAAAAATTCAAAGATAATCTATGGTGGTATTAACTATCGCCCAAATAACATAAATAGCATATCTAAATCGAATATCGTTCATTAAATTCCTTGGACTGATTTTGATAAATGAACATATCTGTAAAAGGAAGAAAACTGTAATGTTATCTAGAATTTTGCGCATAAAAATAAATGAGCATCTCCAACGACCACTATCTAGGCTAGGATACCAAGGTACACTAGGTGTTAGGATTGTCTATTAAAGAGAGACAGGAAAGCAAAACATACCTGTTTATCTTGTAACAAGACGATCTGCTCAAAGCACTTCAAATTTATCTGTCATGATTGTGCACATGTTAAGTTAAGCTAAATGTATGCATATATTTAAAGTGTTGTTGGTAGATATGCCTAATTTCAGAAATAATTATTTCTGTTTATTATTACTATTTGTCTTAACAAGGCCATTTTTGATTAAAAATTTCTTATAGTCGAGTCACTCGACACTGAGAAGTAGACATATTGAGAGCTAGGTGTTGTTTGACGGTTCTTATATTTCAACAGAACACGATACTGGTACGCCACGAGTGAGGGGTGTAGGCATATTGAGATCCCGAACTAGAAATTGATAGAAAGTTTTGCTTGATATATACCTGGGTTACAGTTATAAAAAATAAAAGCAAAAATGAGTTCCAACGACTCTAAAACTTTAGTAGCAAATTTAAAAAACTTGGTTGGATCGAGGATATGTGCAATTGTGGAAAAAGCAAAAGCTGAAAATTTGAAGTAAGTGATGTTAAGTAAGACGATTCATAGAAAAGTTATACTGGCGTCAAACAGCGACAGCTTGCAAAAACGGAAAATCAACAGGTTTCAAAAAGGGTTGCATACTATCCCCACTGTTATTCAATTTATATTCAGATAGAATATTTAAAGAAGCGCTGCATAATTTGAAATGGGGCGTGAAAGTTAATGGAATTCTGATAAATACAATCAAATATGCAGACGATACAGTTATTTTAAGTGATGACATGAATGGACTACAATGCCTTTTAAATGCCATTGATACAGTGCCTACAGTTTAGCACATCAAGATGCACGATTATATGTTGATGGTCATATAATTCAAAGAGTGTCCAGTTTTAATTATCTTGGTTGCCATATTACTGAACAACTAGATCCAGATCAAAAGATAAAATGTAGAATCGAGATAGTCCGCACGACATTTTTAAAAATGAGGTAATTCTTCTGTAATGATAACTTGCAACCTTAACTTCGAAAGCACATGGTTAAATGCTACATTTGGTCAGTCCTCTTTGGACATTAAAAATATTTACCATTAATTGTCTGGGAGCCTTTGAAATGTGGCTGCACAGACGTATACTAAAAATATCATGGACGGATATGCTGACAAATGTGGCAGCCCTTCAGGTAGCAAATGCTGCTCGCGAGCTGCTTGATAACATCAAATGTAGAAAGATGGCCTATTTTGGACACGTAGTAAGAGGAGACCGATATAATATGCTTCAACTTATTACGATGGGTAAAATCGGAGGACGCAGAGGAATTGGTAGAGAGCAGGCCTCTTGGTTGAAGAAAATCAGGGAGTGGACAGGAATAAGGAAAGTTGAGCAACTCTTTAGAATAGCTCGAGACAGAGACAGTTTCGCCATGTTAATCGCCGACGTCAAGGGGACTTGATAGGGCACATTAAGAAGAAGATGTTAAGTTCTAATTTTTATTTGAACTAGTAAGTAATTATGTAATTGTTAAAACGTTTTGAAAAGGTTGGTGTGTCACGTTTTACATAGTAGATATTTGCTAGTTCTTGCTCTCTAGTAGTTGGGGTAGAAGTTTAAAAATATTACTGTTGTGAGAGTTTTGATCGATCGGTATTGACCGATGTTATTTTGATAACTGCCCGTTTATTAAATGCATATATCCATTGCTACGTTTTTATATAAATTTAAATTCTTATTATTTAACAATTATTTATAAAGTTTAATACTGATTTATATATTTATAATAGTATGTTTAATCTTTATAAGATAACATAAATAAGATAAATACTGAAACTGCGTCTTTTTTTGAGAATTACACAAAACTGCCTCTATTTAACTTTTTGCTGTATTCTATGTACCTTCAACAGTTTGATAGACATAGAAGATTAAATAAAAATAAATTTGTTTTTCTACACAGAGCCGAAGAATGCTTTTGACGTTGCTCAAGGTTCAACTAGCCTTGCTAAAAAATGGTAATTTTATGTCTTGTTTGATAGAAGAAGGTGTTGCGATGACAATAGCATAAACGACTTTGATTACATAGACAGCGATGAAGTAATAGTAATAGTAAATTAGAAGCAGATGATATATTAAAAGACGTTCAAATTGACAAAAAGTTGATTGAAAATGAAAACGCAACCAAAGACCCACTTAAAAATAAAAGACGTTATGAGAAACCCGAAACTTGAAAAGTAACAAAAATAGTAGAGACAACATTAGCAGCGAAGGAAAACATTAAAAAATCAAATAAATTATAAAAGCTCTCTTTGATAGCAAATTAGAGATCTGTCGACTTCTTATTGCTTCGTATAGATGCCGCTACTAGCGTAACAGGCTGTTATTTTAATTATAATGGAAAAATTCTAGACTGCATTTCATTTTAGTTTAGAATAGCTACAAACCAGCCTAAATGTCATAAATACTAACTTAAAAATTTTTATTTTTGACATATTGTTAAAAATAAATTTTATTTAAAAAATTCTTCTTTGTTTAGTAACAAAAAAGAAGAAGATTTATTCACTATTGATAGATGCCCGAAAAAATGTTACAAATACATGGAAAATTCAAAATGTGATATTTTACTGACTGCATATATAAATTACATAGAAATAATATAATTATAAATTTTGCTTAGATTTTGAATCACTTTTGCTAATACAAACCATTTCCAAAAAAGTTCTTTTAAATTTATTACTTTCACTACATAAAATTTTAATATTATCAAAATCCATAATATGGTCTGATGTTAAGAAAAAAATAAGAAAAAAATTAAGCTTAGATGTTAACTATTTCATATATTAGCGGAAACATTTAGTTTTGTACTTACAAATCAGCATTAGTCCAAATATAAGCAGATATATACTAATGTTGGTAATAAAATTACAGCTACCAGTGTTACAAAAAATTATTCATAAAATAAAAAATTCTCAAAGTGTAATCGTATTGGCAGAATTACAATAACTTTCTTAATGTATGTATAACAGATTTAAACAAGTATAGTTAAAATATAAAAATAGTGTTAAATTCTAAATAAATCTTAAAAATAAGCCGCCCTGGCAATTATTTAAAGTTTTAATCACAAGTAATGACAGTGTGTGTAATTATATGTATGTATAATTGCGCGTGCCAATCATGAAAAGTCTCTTCGATGCAAAACAGTATACATTGACAATATTGTAATGAAAAATATTATTGGATTCTAGTTAAAAAGAACCCAGAATATGCTATTACATTCTTTTTAAAAAACTGTTTATCTTTTTTCTTTTTAAGCAGCTTAACCCTCCGTTAGTTGCTAGGAAAAACTAAGCATCAAGAGTCGCTACGGTGTCTGAGAAAGACAATTAAAAAAAAATAGTTATTGCTATAAAATTCAGACAAATATTTTATATTGTGTATAGGAATGACTGAAAAATATTTTTGAAAATATTTTATTGAAAAACAACAGATTCAAAATGAAAAATACTAGTATTAATATATATAAAAAAAAGTTCTGATATCTTTGAAATGGAAAAACAGTTCGTAATTTTTAGTTAAGAGAAATATAGATTACCTAAAAAAATAACTTAGGTTATTAACAAAAATATAAAGTAAGCAGTTCACTTGATTTAGTAAGTGACATTTTTTGTTGTAGCGTCACTCAGGCAAAGCTGACATATTCTATGAATATGTTCAAGGCACATAATTTTTTGCATTTTATGCATGAAAAGCGAGTACACCTGCTCTTTTTGGTCTTACAAAATGCAACAAAAACGACCCTTTATTTGATTTCTTTCTGGAATTGCAGGAGTTACATCTATGATGCCGCAAATTTCGCGAATTCGGCATTTTGAGGCTAACTGGCAGATTTGTACAATCCCACAAGCGAGAGCTGGTGGGTTGCGCCTCGAACAAATTAAAAAGTGGAAGGGATTGCTCATTTCTATTGCTGACGGGTAGGAGTTTACATCGTAGTGATTAGTGCTAGATTTCTGACAGTGTTGTCAAAAATTTACATTGTGCAAAAATTAGTAAAAATATGGATAGAAGTGATATAAATCTCAGAGGTGATAATAAATATCAAAAAAAAATCTGGATAACGAGTTTAAAGGTAGGAATAATTTTTTCAGATAATAGAAAATTTTATTTGCAGAGAGCAGGGAAACAAAAAACTACTACAACAACAACAAACTCAACTAAATCTACTATATGCTAACTAAAAAAATATACAAAAAGTGAAATCTGGGTATTACAAAAATAACATAAAAGTTCTGAGAAAACTAACACACAATAACATGAAAGACAGAACCATAAATAATAAAGTAAGAAACCGACTAGAGAAAGAATCGTTAATAATTAAAAAACTTAAAAAGTAAAGAAACAATACACAAAACGATGAACAAAAAGTTAAAATAACATTATATTAGCGGGTGAAGCCAGAGGCATAAACTACACAGACAAGACAATTATATTGAAAAATAACAACAAATGAAAAAATAGATTCATGATTTGAAAAAATAGAATAACACAAAAAAATGGACACCTTAGGGAGTAGCAGAAGTTAAAAGAAGAAGATGTGATTGTGCTCAAATTAATATTAACAAAAAATCATGAATTTATATAATATTCTAATATGTAATGTAATACCTCCATGTTATTCCTGTGTTATATATTATGTTTTTAACTTTATTAGCTTTAGTTTTACCTTTCAGGTGTCCAATTTAGTTTTTTGATTTTCTACTGTTTTAACCTACTCATTTAACTGCAACAGCGCATTACTTTCCCTTGCTGATCGTCAGGCCTTACGTTTTAGCGCGATGTTCTAATGGATGGTTAGGGTAAGATATGCAAGTCGAAGTTTTGGTGGATAAATTTTTGGGATAACCTAATTATCAGAGTTAATTATGAGATATTTTAAATCTAATCCATTTAATTTGCCTCGCCTTACTAATTTCAAAAGTTCTAGATATTAGATATCCCTTTGGTCGATCAATGAAATTATGTCGTTAAGACCTATCAAAAATATTAAATTAGGGCTGAAAAAGGACGACAATAACTAGAATTATTTGACATATACGCAAGATAAAAGTATAATGAAATTTTTTGATATTTTTACATTTATTATTACACCTGTCTACATTTTTTTTTCATTTAAAAGTGTAGGCTTTAGTAGTAGGCTAAGTTTAATAGGTGTTCTATAGTAAATGAAATGTGCTGCTCACGAATCTGTACTTAGTTTTTTCCAGCACGTCAAGTTTTCAAGAAAAGTGGGATTTAAATTTTTTAAAGAAATTGCCAAAATACTAAGAAAATATTTATTGAACATTTATTTAATACAAAATTCCATTGCAAAATTGAATTGTTTATAAAAAAAAGAATTCAGTATAACCTACGTTAGACAATATTGGTTTATTACTAAATAAAACCGTTCTCTTTTTGCATGAAAACTACGTTTTGTGGTCTTCTTTGTATGGATTTTTGTGACCGAGTCTCTCTTTAAGGTCCAGCAGTAATTAGCCATCATTCTTATATCCCATCTTCTCTACCTACTCCTCGCTGAAAGCTCCAAGATTTTCGGGAAAATAGTCAACGTGGGAATCCAGAAAATGAAGTTTGACGTTTATATTGCATCCCATTTTCTTATAATTTTCGGCCATATAGGCTACAATTTATTTATAGTTTAAAGACGTGTTGTTTCAAAGAAACCGTCTATGACTTCTACGAAAGAACTTCATCTTTGAGATTCATCCTGGGTCTTTGTATTCTGGAACAATCTGTCCTATTTTAATATTCGGATTTGTCTGCCTAAAAAATCTTTCTTTAAGTTTAGCTTCAGAAAGTGCAGGAAATTTGTCGCCAGACATTTAAAACAGTCACCTTGTTTATCTAAAGCTTTAACAAACTGCTTCATCAATCCTAATTTAATGTGAAGAGGGGGCACAGAAACGGGTGTCTTACTGACATAAATCAAACATCAATATAATAATCAATGTCATAATGAATTTATACAAAATTAAATAAAATGAAAATATTGTACTTACATAAATATATAATTTGAATCAGTTAAGTTTTAATGTTTTGTCTATTTAAAAATCTAATGGATTATCCTCATGTTGTAAGTTTTTATACTAGTTTCCTACAACGTTTTTAAATTCTAATTTCATTGTATTTACTGATACCATATTTTAGCATATCCTGAAGAAGCAAATAAATTTTGCGAAAGCTTGATAAAAGAACAAAATGACTGCATCCTCAAAATAAAACATTATTTTACATAACGTGTCAGTCAATAATACCTAACTACCTATATATATATATATATTCACATCTAGTCCCTTGTCAATATTTTTTTTAGATGGACATCTTTTAGCTGGACATTTCTACTATAGGTTATTCCACGAATATACGACTGTTTTGGATTATTACGACAACGAATATTTTACTGTGCAAGTAGAAGTATGAAAGTAAATTGGTCTAAACAGTATTTCAATAAAATGGATTTACTGTTAGTTTGACACTTACACTAAAATTGTTTCAGTTAATATATGTTCAGATAGACGCAAAATTTATTGTGAAATTTAATCCGAAAATAACAAAAATTTTTACGCAAACGGTCCTACAAATAAATACAATGAGTTCTATGAAGCCAAAATGTTTCATAAGAGGTTTGGGTTGGGTTTCAGTGAAATGTAAACACCAAAGAGGCGTGCCGGGTTCCTTTGATATCACACTTTTTATTACTATATTAGGTACTACAACTATAATAAAACGAAATATACTTTTAATATAAATGAAAAGAAATTTGCAGAACGATGGTTTGGAAACCAGAAAACAGATCTATAATTTCACTTTGTTGGTTTTAAATATTTGTTTCGTTTGAGTGGATGTACTCTAAAAAGTTCCGAAAGTAAAGGGTATAACATTCCGGCTATTGATAGTTGAAGTACCGAGTCGTTACAGATATTAAAAAGTAACTAACATTTATACACAGTTTCATATATTGCCGACTGATTTTAGTTTTAAAAACTGTCCGTATAGAGGTGTCCGATGAAGATAGGTGCCGTTAAGAGAGAGTTTAGTGTATTGTATTTGTTTATCGATGCCAAAAACGCCGAGGCGTGTTATAGATGTAGACAAGTCTGTATTTAATGTACTTTCCTATGGTGAAGTTCTGTGAATCTGATGGTTGATGATAGTTTTAGGAGATTAGGAGAATAAGAGAATAAGTAAGTTTTTTTGTTTTCTTGATACTAATTGAATATTCGACTAAATAAATTACACTATTTAACCGCCTAAGTATTGTTACACTTTGTTTAGATCACTTAATTCAAAAAACAACTTGTTTACATTACTAAAATCATTGATCGTAATTATATACTTCAAAATCTAAATTATAACTATTCTATAAACTATCAACTCTATATTTATATCATGACTTCATATTTAAATTTAAAGTCATAACAGTATTTAAAAAATAGGGAGAATTTACTATTGTACAATTCAGCACATTGGACCATTCAAATAGAGACCTTAAACCGAGTCGTATATTCGTGGAATGGAGTATACCAGATACTTAAAGACCTATTCCTTGGATTCTATTGATACTACTAAGACTAAGATTTTGACTTAGATTTAAATATTTGTATACATTAGCCGGTGATTTATGTGTATCATTCGCAAGTTCTAAAATAAAAATAGCCATTATGATTGCCAACCTTTGTAGGGAGACGGCACCCTAAGAAGAAGATCATTCTCTCTAGGTTATCTTCAATATCTAAGATTAAGTTTAATTCATCTATCTAACAAATAACTTTCATTAGTTTTCTGTTCATTTAGTCCAGCCGTTTTAATGTCTTCTACAATTTTGTCCATTATTAAGTTAAAGAGTATTGAACGTAACCTACCTTCTTGCTTAAAGCTTTTTACTTCACGAGTGTCAGTCAAAAGATTTAGTTAGATATAGATTTATAGGCAGGTATATGGAGAGCAGAAATGTTCCAAAAAACGTTCTGAAAACTTTCTGTATTAAAGGAGATTTAAATTACTGTTAAAAGTTAACCAAATCAATCTAATGATCTACTGTTTATTATAATTAATAACCAGCAGACGTACTGATGAGAATTAGCAAGTAGATAGACCAGAACTAATCACACATTAACACCTATTTACATTTTACAGTTGTTTGGAATATTTTCCAAAAATTATTAGTTCTTTTTTAGGAGATTACCTCAAACTAGTTTACATTTTACATTTAATTTCAAGGATATGTACTAATTTTACAAACGACTGAATTGAAACCGGATATCCATAATACATAATTTTTGAATAATCAAAAGAATCAACATAATCCAAAGAAATCAGATAATGAGTTAACAAATTTTTAAATTTTTTAGTTGAGTGCTTTTTAATGACTCTTGCGTTATTTCGTAAGTATTATTTAGTGATATCATTAGCACATTACACTTGTAACCTATCTCTTTACAATAAATAACTAAAATAATTCAAATAATGATGTTTTCAACATTGAGGCACAACTCAGATACTATCGGAAACTGACGCTACCGAGACAGTGTCCAAGTAATTAAAAAAATTTGGAAGCATTACTTATAAACAATAAAAGTATAAGCAAAAAGTTATAAAAAAAAAGTTTAATTAAATGTCAGTTGCTTGCCAAAGATCAGAACGAAAGAACATGTTATATCCTGCTATTTTCCTGACTTTGTTCAACTTAATCCTAAAAAAGATAATTAGCAAGGCAAAACTAAATGACTACGACTACGTAGATGACCTGACCATCATAGCAAACAATACGTCGGCACTAATAAAAACATTAGAGAAATTAGAAAAGGAATCAAAATAGTGAGTTTGGAGATAAATAAAAATAAAATAAAGTATATGAATATAGGAAGGGAAGACTTAAAAAGGTATACAGATCTGATCACATCAAACTATAGGTAAGAAACTGTATGCACTTTGGGAGTGACAATTAAAAATACTGGAACGGGTAGAGTAGAAGAATGGATTTTAAAAAGAAAAGGGTCGTGTGGCATGAACATTAATTTTCTAAGAAACAAAAATTTAAGCAAAGACCCAAAAGTGATTCTATATATATATATATATATATATATATATATATATATATATATATATATATATATATATATATATATATATATATATATATATTATATATTATATATATATATATATATATATATATATATAAATATAATAAATGACAAAAAAGATACACAAAACCTAAATAAAATATATTTCAATCTGATTTAAACAATAACAATATAACATCATAAAAAGCTCTTAAAGTCATAACATATCTCCACCTTACCTGTTTCAAAAACATCAACGATACGCCCATATAAAAAAAATTATATACTAATGACAGTAAACAATGAGATATCAGATATCAACTTTTATATGTCAGTTCGTTAATGTCTGTGTCACGTTTTACGTTTTGGTAAGTCATATATATATATACATATTTTACAATATCTGTTTGTCCTTATATATATACAAATTTTAGAATCTTGACAAAGGCAAGGGTTTCCTGCCGAAACGTTGATTGATTGCAATGGAAAATAAAATCTAGTTCCACATGTAACATATCTTTATTAAACCTAAACCCAAGAAATATTAATCTTATATTAAATATAATACGGTTCAAGAAACTCAAAACTAATATATATATATATATATATATATATATATATATATATATATATATATATATATATATATATATAACTTCAGTTAGATCTAAATGCAATTGGTGCACCAGGTGCAATTGAATGGCTGTGCAATTTGGACATTAATATTTATTATTCAACTTAGGTTACAATTCCAATTTGAACATAAATATTATCTAAATACTACTTTTATCGTATTGTAATTATCCATACGCTAAAAAAAATTAATAAATCAGTTAGATCAGTTTTTAATTAAGCTATGGAGACAAGAAAGATAAATAAAAAAGAGAAAAACAGCTTAATTAACTGTTTAAGGAAAAATAATAAGAGAAATACCACAGCCCAACATAACAAAAGGAAATGAGAAAAGACTTATAACGAACATGGAAATAGAAAAGGTTATAAGGAGACACAATTAAATATACTAACGCACTCTGATTAGGATCAAACGGAGTGAGAAGAGCAAATCAAGATATCTTAAAAGAATAACCAATTAACTTCACTATTAATTGACCTAGAAGAAACAGAAGACCACGAAAAGATATATAGATGATGGTGTAACAATAGGTTGAAATAGATTACTACAGCCGTAAGCGAAAACCCAGTAAATTATAATAAAAAAAAAGAAATAGTCCACCAAAGAAAATATGATTATTACACGTCCAATGGTGAGTTATACTGCTTTAACTTTAATAGTACAAGTAGAGGATGTACATTCGATAGATTTTATCTTATATTTTTGTTTTTAGTTGTCATATTTTGGGACAAAAACCAACAGTAGACGGTGATTAGAGTGATTAGATAGATATATTTATTAATGTGGCTTTTGTGGTTTATACCCCTGCGAACTTTTTAGATCTATCTTTCTAACTTCGAGACTGAATCTTCCATGAAGCTCTTTGTCGGTGACTTTTATTTTTATAATGCAAAGAACAGCACATATGTCATGTTATCACACTGACGTAATATATGCTCTGGTGTTTTTTCTTTTAGGTATTAGAATCTGCATAGGTTATGATCTGCCAATCACATCAGTATTCCAATCTTTGCTTATTAGTTCAGCCGTATATTTTGGTGACTGTTCTGCAATAAACTGTTTCACCTGTCTTTGTCCTGGTAAATTCCTACACCATTCCAGAGATTTGCGAACCACCTAATTTCTTCGTACTGTCTTTGTATCTCCGCAAAAGGGTTCCGGTCCAATGAATGGCATTGATGTGCCTTGCTTGTTCTTTTCGTCTGTATTTTAGTTGCCTCATGATCCTCGTGCCTACGTAATCTTGGTACGGTTTCCTAGTTTGTTTAGGGTACTCACACAGTCCCATACTAGCTTAGAATTCATATTTATAAAATTGAGGGCTGTAAGTGCTGCCTCGCTATCTTTAAAGATGGTAACTGAACGGCATGTTTTTCTTTGACTTTTTATTTCTTTACTTATTTGCACCCTTCAAGACGACTACTATCCGACAAGCGATAGCTGGAGCGAAAATAGAAAAGGAATTATTCTAAGAGAGATGGGAGAGTTACTTAACCGCGGGTGTCACAAACGCGTAGTATCACAAATTTAGTTGGGATCTGAAAATTACGTTATTAGATACACGTTGTATGCTTGCCATATTATTATCTTAGACAATTAATGCAAAAGGTTTGACCAATTTTTGAATTTAATTTGAATTAAATTTTAAATTAAAATATCAATAATTTAACGTATTAAAGTATTAAAATATTCATATATATATATATATATATATATATATATATATATATATATATATATATATATATATATATAAATAATATTTATGTAGAATAAGTCCTGCACGTAACAAGTGTTAACTCACTTAGGTGCAAAATTATATAAACAATATATTTATATAAATATATATTACCTAAAACATTATTTTTCACTAAATATAACAATTTCACTTATAATAACAGTTTTATTATCAATAAGAGTGAACTGTAAATTACTAATTAACTGATCCATTTTTTACTTGTTATTTACTGGTAATCTAATGCACTGTAGTTTTTTATTTATTTATTGATTCTAACTTAACTGTACTTAAATTAAATTATTTAAATCTAAATTTATTGTGAAAATGAGTATTATAATTACCAGTTAATTGAGCTACACTTTCTTGTTTTTTTTTTAAATTAATTAAAACTTTATCTGCTCGTTAATACACTTGCCATTTTAATAAGTATAAATAATAGTTTATAATATAGGGCCACTCCAAATAAAAATGTAAATGCTTGACAAAAATTTAACACTAATCCTAGGATGTGAACTCCTCACTGACAGCAAGAGAAATGAGCAATCCCTTCCACTTTTTAATTTATTCTACGCGCAACCCGCCAGCTCTCGCTTGTCGCATGGTACAAGGTTAAAAATAGTTTTTTATATATTAAAATTGTAAACTTATACGTTCCTTTCCCTGTCAGTTAACCCATCGCTAGATTAATAATAAAATTAAATTTTTTGAGAACAAAAATATAAGAGCAGCGTAAATTTTAAAAGTGTTATTGCATCGAACAACATTTTTGAATTTCCTAATTATGGAAAATATTTTATAACGTAATGAAAATTATTGATTAAACAAAATAATAATAAATTAAAAAAAAAAACGAATAGATTACGTATTATTAACAAAAAAAAAAGTTTACCGCTGTTACATCCCCTTTATTTTTAATGACATCCAAAATTTTTTGAGATACAGTTTTCACCAAGTTCTGACAAAATTCTTCTTGTTCTTCTTTGAGTGTCTCTCCTGTCGGAGATTGGATATCATTAGGGCGATTTTAATTTTATTTACTGCTGTTCTGAATAATTTGTTAGTGGTACACCCAAACCATCTTTTAAATTTCTCATCCAGGACATTCTTCTGCGGCCTGGAATTCTGCGTCCTTGGATTTTTCCTTGCATTATATTTTGTAGGAATTTGTACTTTTCTCCTCTCATCAGGTGGCCTATGAATTCAAGTTTTTTTTTAAATATTTAGTATAACTTCTGGATCGTTATTTATTCTGCGTATTACCTCTTCATGTGTAATTTTATCCACCTAACTTATTTTTCGGATACGGCGGTAGCAGCACATCTCAAAGCTTTCAACATTTTTAACATTCCTCTTTTTTAGAGTCCATGCCTCAATACCGTAAAGAAAAGTACTGAATACATAGCATTTTAAAATTCTAGTTCGTAGATGAATACTTATATCACGATTACAAACTATTTTTTTCAATTTTATAAAGGCAGACCTGGCAATTTCAATACGTCTTTTTATCTCTTGATTTTGGTCACCTGTTTCATTAATGAGGATTCTCAAGTATTTGTATTCGCTTACTTTTTCGAGTTGGGTACCGTTTATTGCGATATTAGTTTCATGTATTGAATTCTTACTGAAGGTCATATATTTGTTTTTTTTTTGACGTTCATCCTTGTGCCGTAGTTATTACATATTTCATTCATACTTTCAACTAGATGTTGTTGATCTTCCACTATTCTTGCCATTATCACAGTATCGTCAGCATATCGAATGTTATTGATAACTTCTGCATTGACTATTATCCCTTCGTTTGCATGTGAGGGAGCTTTTTGGCATATTTGTTTGCTGTAGATAATAAACAAGAGCGGTAACAATATACAACCCTATCGTACGTCATGTATTTTTATTTCGTCCGATGTTTGGTGTTTGGTTTGGAAAAAATTCTAATGTAAACGAATTGCATAATTTCTTGCCATTTTTCCTTCAATTCGTTGATGTTTCCATCAGGATGTCTTCTGAATACATTTTTTATTTCGTGCCAAGTTTCTATCAGGAACAAGTCGGGACAGTTTAAGACCCAATCCAGAAGTGGTATACCATGGTCTTCAATCTATTTTAAACTCTTTTTGGAGGTATGAGAACCTGCACCGTCCTTTTAAAAGACAAAATCTTTCGCTGCTGTTCCACAATCGATAAAAGAGATTCTTTTAAAATATTCAGATATTTGTGCGTGTTTACAATCCCATCGATAAAATGTAACTTTTCCACACCTTTAGAGGACATGCTGTCCTAGATCATGATAGATACAGGAAATTTGACTGTTCTCTTCAGAGTGTCGGGATGGAAAGCTTTATATATAAGGTTCTTGAACTCCTAAGTGAGGCATAGGGCTTCAGTGAAAACGCGCCATCAGGTTCTATTTTGCGCTAAGGCCTTTACTTCATTCCAAGACTTTCCTTGGCCTCTTATCTCGTCCATGATGGAGTTTCTCCAAGTTTGTACTGGGCGACCTGTTTTTCTTTTCTCTTGGGAATTTTACTCTAGGGCAGTCTTTGCGATACCGGAACTATTTTTTCGGAGTGTGTGACTAATCCAACCCCACTTTCTGGACTTAATTTCATTTTGTACCCTCTTTTGTTCCGTCAGGTGTAGCAGATCTTCGTTTCTGATGGTGTTAGGCCAGAATATACGAACAATTCTTCGTAGACATTTGTTAACAAAGACCCGCAGTTTGTCTGTTAGGGTGTTTGTCACTTTCCAGGTTTCACATCCGTAGAGTAACACAGACATGATTTGATCGGAATATTTGGATCTTTGTCCTTGTAGTATACTCGCCAGATCTCCAAACAGGGTTGAGCGTGCTAAAAACTCGTTGGGCTTTTTATATCCTCATACGAATATCGTCTTCTATGCCTCCGTTTTCTGTTATGACACTTCCACGATAAGTTCTCCACATTTTCAATCTGCATATTGTCGATAGTAAATAGCGTGTTGTTCCTTGCATTTATACTCATGGACTTGGTTTTAGTAATATTGATTTTCAAACCTATTTTATTGGCTTCAGTGGAAAGTGTTTCCAATTGGTAAGCCAGATCTTGGAACTTTTGAGCTAATAGGCAGATATCGTCCGCGTATTTATGAGCTTTATTTTTCCGGCAAATGTCGCGACTGTAATGTTTTCAACACACACTTTAAATCTCATGACTCCATTGTATTTAATCCCATTGCGACCGAGTTAAATCTTTATGCTCTTTTGACCATCTTAGTTTATTTTTTTTGCAGTAATGTTAAAAGTGGAATTTTCTTGGCCTAAAATAAAATGAAATTTATTAAAAACAATTCGTACCAATATTTTCAACCATAAATCTGACTTTGTAAGAAGTACTAATTCCTAATTTGAGGGCCACTTGGCGCATGTTGATCTAGAAACGTGTCTTCCAATAATGTCACTCCATAAAACGCCTAACTCCATATAATTTGCTTGTGGATTTTTCATTATAATGCGTCTTAATACCCTTTGATCTGCTTCGGTTATTTTATTTTTTCGTACATTTCCAAGTTTTGTGATGAATTGGATTTTCTAGAGTTAAAAAATCTAATAATGATTAAACTAAATTTCTAATCGATAACTTTACCTTGACTCATTGTAAAATTCACAAACGGAAAAAGCTTTACAATACCATGATACTATAACAACAATATATGCTCACTTGCTGTTCTAATTTTAATTGACAGGGGACTTGTATGTATCATATTTTAACGATGCATCATATGGCAACGTTGTTTTATTACTGTAATAAACAACTTCAAAACTTAAACTGTTAACGGTAAGTATACCTCGATGCCATATCTTGCACTAAGAAGTCATAATTAGTTAGTTTCTGTGAAAACGTGTTTTGAAAATTAATAAGTAATTTGTAAAATTAATTAAAGAAATATATGAATCTACGATTTGATTGTGTGTATTACAAACAAAATAAATCTTCTTCTTCTTCTTTGTCAACCATTTTCCATCCACTCCTGAATGTAGGTCTCTCCCAATTGTTTCCGTTTTTCTCTATCTTGCGCCAATCTAATCCACTGTTTGCCTGCCACTGCTCTTATGTCATCTACCCATCTTTTTTGAGGTCTTCCCATGCTTCTTGTTGTTGTCCTTGGTCTTCATTCCAGAATTCTCCGTGTCCACCTGTTGTCATTATATCGGGCTACGTGACCTGCCCAGCGCCATTTCATTTTTGTAATTTCTTCCACAATATCCCTAATCTTCGTTCTACGTCTTATCTTGGTGTTTCTAATCTTGTCTCTTAGTGATATTCCAAGCATGATTCGTTCCATTGCTTTTTGCGTTGTTTCTAATTTTTTGGCAAATTTTTTAGTAAGTTCCACTGTCTCCAAGCCGTAGGTACAAACTGGTAGTATGCATGTGTTATACACCTTTTTCTTTAAGTTTATAGGAATGGAGGTGTTTTTCAAGATATGTGCTAGTTTGCCGAAAGCGCCCCAAGCCAGTTGTGTCCTTCTTTTAATTTCAGCATCTTGATTTGATTTTCCTAGTTTGATAACATGACCTAGATATACATAATGTTCCACATTTTCTATGGTATGATTTTGTATTGTTATATTTGTCTGGTCTCGGCTCAGTATTTTTGTTTTGCTGAAGCTTATTTTTAAGCCTACCGCTCCTGAAACTGCATTTAATTGTTGTAACATATCATTTAGTTCTTGGATATTATCGGCTATTAAAACTATGTCATCTCCAAATCTCAAGTGGTTTAAGTATGATCCGTCGACGTTAATACCCTTATTGTTCCATTCCAGTTTCTTAAAAATATCTTCTAGAGCAAGGGTAAATAGTTTGGGAGAGATGGTGTCTCCTTGTCTTACTCCCCGTTGTAGTCTTATGGGATTAGTTTTTGTGCTTTCATCCAGCTTTATATGCATGGTGGCATTTTCGTATATGTTTTTAATTATGTTAATGTATCTTGAATCTATACGTGCATTTTCTAGAGTTATGGAAATCGACGAACGTCATATGAATTGGAACATTATATTCGGTGCATTTTTCTATCAGTGTTCTTACGGTGTGCAAGTGGTCTATGGTATTAAAATGTTTTCTAAATCCAGCCTGCTCGATAGGTTGATAGAAATCGAGCTTATGTGTTAGGCGGTTGGTTATGATTTTAGTTAGTAATTTATACAGATGTGATAGCAAGGATATTGGTCGGTAATTCTCGATGTTTGCTCTGTTTCCTTTCTTGAATAGTAAAATAACCTCGGAGTTGTAGCATTCTTGAGGAATCTTTCCTTCATCAATTACTTTATTAAATAAAACATTTAATGCCTGTTCCATTTTTCTGCCACCAATTTTCAACATTTCAACTGTAATCTTATCCTTTCCCGGACATTTATTCGTTTTAAGTTGATTTAAGGCCATTCTTATTTCATAGTCGATTATGTCCGGTATTTCTTCTGAGCCGATGTTAATTATTGTTCGTTGAGTACGTCGTTGCTGTGGTTGTGTATTTACCGAGTATAGTTTAGTGTAGAATTTTTCAATGGCCTCGCTTATTTCCTTTCTGTCTCTGACGGTGACGTTTTTCTCATTTTTTATTTCTAAGATTTTTGTCAAAACAAAATAAATATTGCTATAAAACTATATATATATATATATATATATATATATATATATATATAATATATATATATATATATATATATATATATATATATATATATATATATATATATTATATATATATATATAAATTATGAATATCATTTAGACATTTATTTTACAATCTTTGTAATTTTTCTTTTGCGGTATTGTAATTATCTTTAACATTTTGATTTAGAATTCGTATTTTAAAATACATTTTACGTCAAAAAAAAAGTAATTTTACATCTTCGCTAACATTTACATATTTTGAAGCTTCTATTAAGTTTTGTAAACAATTTTTTGTTATTTTTAATGCGTCGCCATTATAACTACGAAAAATATGTCCCAATTCACTACATACTACATACATCCAAAGTAACTTTTTTTAAAGACCTATCAAAAATAAAGTAATACTTCAAGTTCTATTAAAATGGGCATTAGTATATATTATTATCTATAGAAACACTTATTATTATCCATAGAACCATTTGCTCTGCTGTTATTAATATTCATATATTAATTCTCTGCTGATATTATTATTAATTCTTTTTATTTATACTTCATCTAATTTACATACTGATGCACGTCATCGGCGTCATAACGCGTGACGTCACATGATACCGACACGAAATATTTTGGAGGTAGGTGTGTTCTTTTTTAGAATCATTTTGCCGAGTACATTGGCATTACAGCCACTAGACATATTTTATTTTATACGCGTAGATTTCTATTAATGTTAACTTAAAGAAATACACAATAATATGTTTCATTTAATTTGTATAAATGCATTATAAAGCGTTTTTATGATGAACATTTGCTAAGAACACACTGTAAACGAAGGTGAAATTTTGGCATAAATTGGTAACTCTTATTTGACAGTTGCGGTGTTGACACTTTTTGTACTTTATTATTTTGAATTTTAAAGTGAATACCTCTTGTTTTATATTTTTACCTATTTAATAAAATCTGTGCATTTTAGAACGAAATTAATGTGTTTTATTTCAAAAATGTCACGTAAGAATCTAAATAGTCATTTTAAAGAGATGACAAAAAAGATAAATACTCTTGCAATAATTATGTGACCTATTTGATTTAAAATGGAGTCAAGATTTTTTTATACTTTGGCAACTATGTCAACTTCGATCTCTGTCAATGATAATGACGTGCATCGGTAAGTAAATTAGACGAAGTATATATAACTAGAATTGCATCAAATGAAAAATTTAAATTTAATTTTAAAGTTTACATTTCTGTCAATAATTTTGACAAGTTGTCTCGGGCTTACGTCACAAGAACATGCGCGTTGACTTATCTTGTTTTGTTGTAGTATCATGTTACAATACTACAAAATACATTAGACATCAACTGAAAATATTATTGTTTTGATGTCATTTTTCCATAGGAAAAATTTTATAATTACGTTAAATCCTCTGGATTTAACGTAATTATAAAAAAAATAACGCATATTGACATAAGTGAATGCATAGCCAGGGTTTGGTGATTTTTTTTATTGTATAAAATAAATAAATAAACTATAAGGGTATTGTTTTTAATACATGATGGTAAAAATGTGATTCTAATTTATATGGCAACTTACAAAAACATGCAGAGTATAATTTGTTTACGGTAATTGACCTAAACTGCAAAGTCCATAGGTGGGCCAACTGATATGAGAAGGGGATCGTATATGTAAATCAATGAAAATTTGTTCCTTGTTTATAAAACATCATTTCTTTGGTGGCAACTTGTTTACCCTTAGAAACTACCCCCTATGGCAATACCAGTACAAAGCACTCAATATTACTTGTTGGTGCCGAGATATCCACCTACAAAACTATTATACATAGTTTAGATATTATGTGAGTTCTCCAAAATACGTATATTTTTTGCGCTATAAAATTATTTCTCAAAAATATCATTTGTTTTTTCAATAAGTCAGTTAATTTTTCAACTTCTGATATAATATATGTACACATAGTTATTTTAAAGCTAATTTTAAGTGCTACAAGGATAGGTTCATTAGAAAGCCAAACTTTTGCTAAAAAAACTACATTTTTTACTTCTTAATTTTTAACATATGTTATAATTTTGAAATTATCCAAAAAGAACATTTTTGGAAATTTTCAAAATATGCAATACAATTTATTACCATTTTTTTAAATTATATCTTTTAAACTAGTCAAATTCCTACATCTACTAAAGAACAATAAAATAAAATATAATCTAAAAGAAAAGCGATAAATTTTAAATCTGGTGGTTATTAGGTTAATCATACTTCCATTTCTTCCTTAAAATATTTAAAGAGTCAATCTTTTTTGCTCACTTTTTGTACAACTTAACGTTGAATACATTAAACCAAATATTCGCAAAAAAATTGTCTCCCTTCGCCGACCATATCTGACTTTATATTGTACCGAGAATATTTTGTAAAATTAAATTTTTTATTAACTTTATTTTTGTTTGGCATACCTTTTTGATAAAAGGCATATTTTTCGAGTTATTCATTAAAAACCATGTAAAATCATGACTTTTTTTCAATGAAAATTTATTGTTTTCAACCATAAATAGCAAAAACTTTATTGACTTTCTGAAAAAAACAAAACTTTAATAAACAGAAATCGAAACGGATATAAAAAAACGATGAACAAAAATTTTTTGACAGTTTGTCAAACCAATAATTTGATGAAATACTTGAATCAATGAAAATAGTAACAAGCCGTTAAAAGGGAGAAACAAATAGTATGATGGATAAGTAAATGGTCGCTCAGCAAACTACTTTGGTCTGCCTTGCAACCACTCGAGCGTGGAGAACCGACAAACGTGTCTCCGACTATATAAAAACTCCTAGAGTTAATATTGTATTTCCAGTTAGGGGCTGGTTCAGAATCTCCAAAATTGACTTTATTAGGTATAAGTGAAATAAAATAAATAAACAGTACTATAAGTGTATTGAAAACTAACAAATAACAAGAATGTATGTTAAAGTTTTACTCTCTCGTAATTTTTATATAAAAGGGGTTACAATACAAATGGATATGAATTCATATTTATCAGAGAAATGTGCACATACTTATTCGGCCTTCTAAATTTTAACATTAACTTATATTAAGCACACGAGATATGGTTTCATTCGCGAATAGAGTGTGTGTACACAAATTTCCGTTTTAAATTGTGTCTCTGGCCATGGAGGACTTCAATAATAGGAAACATTAACTTACAATAAATCTGCACAGTACTTGAGACCCCTCAGAAGATGCTTCTGACGGTAACTGGTAGCAGGAACACTTTTATAAAATATGCTTTCCTTTCGTTGCACCTATGACTCCATCAAGTTCACGTTCTTAAGATCGTTTTATAATATAATTGTCAAAAACTTAAAACAAAAATGACTAATGGCCAAGACACAACGCCGTATCTATTTTTTCTATGACACCGCCAACTTCTCTCCTTGCTGATTGTCATTTTTCAGTTTTTGAAAACTGTCACTAGGTGGATAAGTCCCCTTTCACAATAAATTTATTTTAGAGTGAATATATAAGTTTACAATTATCTGAGAGTGATTTCCTGCATTTATGTGTTTTTTATTTGATATTACATATTATATTATTTTATTTATTAACATGTGCGACCTAAAGGCATTCAACGCCCTCTCATGACGAGAACGCTTTCTAAGTGTAACGGATTGGAACTTATGTCATAAAAAATATGACATTGGGAATGCACGAAAATGGCGCTAGAGGTTCAAAATTTTAATTTCTTATATAATTTAAATTCAAGGTGTTGGGAACTTTTCCCAACATACTCCCCCTTTTTGTTGACTAATTCAACAAACATCTTCAAAAACCAAAAGGAAGAAGCAAGGGCGAGAGCGAGAGCATATGCTAGTAGCAGAGCTATTATAACTACAAATTCCTTCTCTTCAAATCAATAACAAGAGTCAACTTTTCCCGTCATGACACAGTTGAAAGAAAGAGAAAGTTAACTAACATTAGAATGCTAAACTAATGAGAATGCGAGCATTATATATTAATTATTTATACTTAGACCTAATCTAACTCTATAGCTAACTAACTGACTTAATATATTATTGAAAGAACTAAATTTAGGAGTTATTCTCCTCATTACAAGGGAGAGGGCATAGTTTTGTAATAGGCCGAGTATAACAACCATTAGTAGTTTTTATCTTTACTACTCTAATTTTATTATCCTTGCCAGGAAAAACTTCTACTATTCTGGCCAAAGGCCATTTTAATGGCGGAGTGTCAGAGTCTTTAACAAGGACGAGATCATTCACCTTTATTGGTTTCGAGTCATGAAACCATTTAGGTCGGTTTTGTAACCGATTAAGATAATCTGTTGACCATCTTTTCCAGAAAGTCTGTTGAATCTGGGAAATGCGTTCCCAGATTTTTAAACGAGATTCGGGAATATCAACTACATTTCTTTCTGGATGAGCTGTTAAACTAGTCTGAATCAAAAAATGACCTGGCGTTAGCGCCTGAAGGTCATTGGGGTCGTTTGATAAACTACAGAGAGGTCGCGAATTAAGGATTGCCTCAATTTGAGTTGAAACTGTATAAAAAACTTCAAATGTAAAGGAGTAGTTGCCTATGAGTCTATACAGGTGATACTTAGTACTTTTAACTGCACTTTCCCACAAACCACCGAAGTGAGGTGACCTTGGAGGGATGAAATTAAAATCTATATAATTCTGAGTACAATATTCTTTTAATGAGCTTTGAATTTTATCCTTTTTCAAAAAATCATGGAGTTCCTTTAATTGGTTTCTTGCTCCCCAGAAATTCGTAGCATTATTACAGAAGATGACGGAGGGGTTTCCTCTGCGGGAAACAAATCTTTTTAGAGTACAAATGAACGCTTCAGCCGTGAGACTTGTAACTAATTCGAGATGTACTGCCTTGGTGGACATACACACAAATATTACTATATAACCCTTTATTATAGGAGCCTTTCTGAGATGAGAGGATTTCAATAAAAATGGACCACCGTAATCAGTACCTACCTTTTGAAACGGACGAGACGAGTTTACTCTATCCTTGGGGAGATCTGCCATGACCTGCTCTAGAGACTTTGCACGAAATCTGTGACAGAGAATACATTTTATTATGATGGACTTTACTTCTCTAAGTCCATTTAACGGCCAATACCTTAATCTAAAATTGGAGAGTACAGTTTGGGCACCTGCATGTCCCAAGCGTCTATGTTCATGAGTCAACATAAGACCAACAACTTCATTGCGAGAAGGTAGGAGAATTGGGTGTTTCTGAGAATAGGGGATATCTGCATTTTCCAGTCTTCCACCTACACGAATGAGACCATCTACTTCATCGTAGAATGGTTTGAGCGGTAACAAATTTTTGTTAGAAAGAGGTTTTTGGGTTTTCAATTCCACGAGTTCCTTTGAGAAATATTTTGCTTGTAGTGCCTTTACAATACAAACACTTGCATGTTTGGGTTCCTGAGAGGTGAGAGTACCTGAAAGAATTTCATGCTTAAAATGAGCCGAAAATTTATTCTGAATAAACCTGATTAAATAAGCTACTGCCCTTTGCAGCCGTGAGAATTCTGAATAATGAGTAAATAAACGAGTCCAAAACTCAAAATTATCCGAGGATGGTTGAGTTACTAACGACACTTTCCTTTCCTCCGGGGGATCCCTAATTTCTTTGAGTAAATTGCCTTCGTCGTAATCGAGGTTTGGATCTAACAAAAAAGATGGACCGTGCCACCAAAGTGAGCAATTAAGAATGTGTTGGGGTTGTAGACCCCTTGAGGGCAAATCTGCTGCATTATTTTCTGAGCTTACGTGATGCCACTGCCATCCAGAGGTTATATCTTGAATTTTAGAGACACGGTTGGCAACAAATACGTTCCAACGAGAGGGATGAAATTTAATCCAAAATCGAGCAATTTCTGAGTCTGTCCAGAGATGAACCGAACTAATGAGGAATCTATTTTCAAAAATACTTATGAGGTTTTCCATTAATTGTGACAAGAGGAGCATTGCACACAATTCGAGACGAGGTATACTGATTACTTTGAGAGGAGCAATTCTGGACTTTGAGGATATGAGATTACTGGATATAGAGCCATCTGAGTAAACAGTGCGGACATATACACAAGCTGCATATGCCTTTGAGCTAGCGTCAGCGAAACCATGGAATTCTATTCTAATGGTTTCCTTCAAGAAAAAGAAATATCTGGGAATTTCCAATTTTTCTAGAGTTGGCAAATTTGCTAAAAACGACGTCCAATTTTCTAGTAGAGTTTTTTCAACAATTTCTTTGTCCCAATCTATCTTTAACATCCATAGTTGCTGCATAAGAATTTTTCCAACTACTATAACAGGAGCCAGTAGTCCTAAAGGGTCATAGCATTGAGCTATGAGAGAAAGAATTTTTCTTTTTGTTGGAGGCCCTTGAAATGAAACATTAGGAAGAGCTATACACAAAAAATCTTTAGAGGGGTTCCATTTTATTCCCAACACTTTATTTGGGTTATCGTCGAAACTGAGGTTATATTCAGAGATTGATTGAGTCGAAATGCCCGCGAGAAAATTTTGTGAGTTAGTGCACCACTTGTGCAAACTAAAGCCACAACTACTTAATAGAGAGTTCAATTCTGAATACAAATTTTCCAAGCTTGATTCATGATCACAGTCAGCCAAAATATCATCAACATAGGTTTGCTCTAAAAGGGCCTTAGAGGCTAGAGGGTACTGACCTTCGTGAATTTGAGCAATCTCCTTGAGAACACGAGTAGCTTGGAAAGGGGCACTAGTACATCCATACGTAACAGTAGAGAGTTCGATACATTTCAGAGGTTGAGAGGCTGAGTCTCTCCAGAGAATATTCAATAAAAATGTTTGAGCAGGATTTATCTTAATTTGTCTATACATTTTTTCTATATCTGAGATGAGGACAAATTTGAAAGATCGAAAGCGACACAAAATGTCCATGAGATTGGGCTGTAGTTGGAAACCTTTGAGGGAAATGTCATTTAATGACAATCCTGATGATGTTGGACACGAGCAATCAAACACCACCCTTAATTTGGTGGTAGTTTTGTCTTCTCGTAAGACTGCATGATGCGGGATAAAATATCTAGGTTCATTGTTTTCGTTTACTTCTGAGAGAGGAACGTATTTCCCATGTCCGAGATCCACATATTCATCAATGAACCTTTTATAATTTATAAAGTATTCTCGATTTTTAGAGAATTTCTTTTCAAGTTAAAAAATCTTTTTTGGGAGATAGAGAGAGAATGGCCTAATTTTAGGTTTTCTAATGGAGACCTCAGAGGTAAATCCACTTGATATGAGCCATTTTCTAATACACGAGTTGTGTCTACAAATATTTTTTCAGCGAGTTCCTCCTCTGGGGCGAGGAGGACCCTTTCAGGAATTTCTTCCAGCTTCCAGAACCTTTCTACTAAATTATCGAGAGTGAGTTTCTCTACGGATTGAACAAACATGGCTACATTGTGAGGTTCACTTGAGAGGGAAGGAAGATTAAATCTAACCCTTTTATTACGAGATGAGGGTACATGTCCAGCAACTACCCATCCAAATCTGGTCTGTTGAAGTACAGGGAGATTGTTACCAAGCCTCCTTACCCCTTCTAATAACAAGTCGTAATAGCAATCTGCACCTATGAGAAGGTCAATTTGTGTAGGGGTATAATAGAGTGAGTCAGCGAGTTGAATATCCGAGGGAATTCTTATGAGAGAGTGATCAATTTCAACTTGAGGGAGTTTCCCAGTGATATTTTCTAAAATAGAGCAAGAGATTTTGCATTTTTCACGAGACACACATGAGTGTGCAACAATATCAATCATTTTGTTTGAGTGAGCAATTTGTGAACCTATTCCAGAGATACTTAGAGTCCTTTTCTGGGGAGTGTACCCAAGTTTGTCAGCAAACTTTGAGGTTACAAAAGAGTTTTGGCTACATGGATCAAGTAAAGCCTTTGCTGTAATCCTATGGCCTTGAGAACTATAAACAAATATTTGTGCAGTGCCTAAGAGTACAAGAGAGGTAGCACAAAGTGCCGAGAGAGAGGGAGTAATATTATTGACATTTTGCTGACGAGTGTCGACAAAGGACTGAGCATTTTCACTTCTGTTTTGAGAACTATCAACATTGTCATAGGTGCCTTGAGTGTTGGGACGAATGCCACTATTAGAGTGGGAAGGACCGGGTTGTCCTTGAGAGTAATTGTTTCTAGAATTAGAGTTAGATCTGTGCCTATTTTGTGGCATATTAGAGAAATTTCTAGGAGCTGAGTTTGGGACATTTTGAGAAAAAGAAGAAGTGCCATTGGGCGAGTGACTATTACTCCGAAAATTGTTAATCATATTTGCAGCATTATTTTTACTCTCAAAGTGTAAGAGCGTATGATGCTTTCTGCGACACACTTGACAAGTACCCCTTGTACATTCATATACGCTATGGGCAGAGCCCAAACAATTAAAACACAATCTTTGTGATTTCACAAAGTTAATTTTTTCACAATGAGGCAATTCTTTAAATTTCAAACAGCTATAAATGCGATGCGAGTCATTTTTACAAAAAATACATAAAGAGTTTCTAGGTTTAGGAGTATTATTAGAGTTTATCGCGGCGTGTACCGACGTATGAGTCGCCTTCATCGATTTAGAGCTAAAAGACTTATTTTGATCTCGAGATTCTAAATTTTCTAAATGATTACAGCGAGCTTCTATGCTTTCTAAAAATTGTTTCAGAGTTACTGTACTATAAGAGTTATTTTCAAATTCCAAACTTCTTTTCGTAGAGAAATCTAACTTATTTTCTAAATGATATATTAGTGTCAAATCTAATAACTGTTCGTGAGACAAATTTAAATTTTTAAGAGACTGAAAACTTTTATTTACTGAAACATAAAATTCCCTGAGTTGCTTATGGACTTGAGAGTTACCTTGAATTGGCTTTACTTCAAATAAATCACGTAATAAACTTTTTACCAACAAATTTTTATTAGTGTATCTAGTTTTAAGTGTATCTAAAGCAATTTGAAAGTTATCTGCCGTAACGGGCAGTGTATCTATAAGTCTGAGTGGCTCGCCACTCAGATATGATTTGAGATAGATCATCATCTGAATGGGAGTTAAATTATTATTTTTTAAAATTAACGCGTCAAATAAATCATAAAATGGAGTCCACTCTACTATGTTTCCTGAGAACTTTTGAATATTTATTTCCGGTAACTTTACCGCTGGAGACGAGAGTACTTTAGTTCCTGAATCTACAGTTTTAGATTCGACAGAAGATTTTAAAACCGAGATTTTATCCTTAATTCGAGATAACACTATGCTAAACCTTTCTTTCAATTGTTCCCTATCATCAAAACTTTCTTCCGCAGTTAAAAAACATTCTAATTCATCCTGAGCTACATTATATTGCTGAAAACAATCTAATGCCATTTTTCCCGAATGACTAATTGAGAAATACTGATCGCAGTATCGAGATTTGCGTCTGTCCACTTCTCTAAGCGAGTTAAAGATGCTTTCGCAGAGGTGCGAGCATGTTTCGTTACTTGACTATTATTCATGTTGAGTATATGAATTTTTATTAAACTAAATTATTAAGTATTTAAATTAAGGAACTGCAGAAATTATTTTTTATATAGGTACGCACTTGCATTAAACATAAAGAGAGAAATGCACACAAAACATTAACAATAAATTGCATAAGTCAAAATATACAAAACTAGAGAGTACACCTTTCTTAGTGTAGTTTTAATTTATTTGTATTGTAACCGAGACTGGCCTTTTTGGCATTTAATTGAGTAGGAGAGAGAGAGAGAGAGAGAGAGAGATAAGAATTTTAAACAGAGATTTTTACTAAATTTAATGAAACTATTTATAAATTTTGCAAAAAGTCTTTTTTGGGATCCGGCTCGCTTTAGGACCATCAAATGGTCGCTCAGCAAACTACTTTGGTCTGCCTTGCAACCACTCGAGCGTGGAGAACCGACAAACGTGTCTCCGACTATATAAAAACTCCTAGAGTTAATATTGTATTTCCAGTTAGGGGCTGGTTCAGAATCTCCAAAATTGACTTTATTAGGTATAAGTGAAATAAAATAAATAAACAGTACTATAAGTGTATTGAAAACTAACAAATAACAAGAATGTATGTTAAAGTTTTACTCTCTCGTAATTTTTATATAAAAGGGGTTACAATACAAATGGATATGAATTCATATTTATCAGAGAAATGTGCACATACTTATTCGGCCTTCTAAATTTTAACATTAACTTATATTAAGCACACGAGATATGGTTTCATTCGCGAATAGAGTGTGTGTACACAAATTTCCGTTTTAAATTGTGTCTCTGGCCATGGAGGACTTCAATAATAGGGAACATTAACTTACAATAAATCTGCACAGTACTTGAGACCCCTCAGAAGATGCTTCTGACGGTAACTGGTAGCAGGAACACTTTTATAAAATATGCTTTCCTTTCGTTGCACCTATGACTCCATCAAGTTCACGTTCTTAAGCTCGTTTTATAATATAATTGTCAAAAACTTAAAACAAAAATGACTAATGGCCAAGACACAACGCCGTATCTATTTTTTCTATGACACCGCCAACTTCTCTCCTTGCTGATTGTCATTTTTCAGTTTTTGAAAACTGTCACTAGGTGGATAAGTCCCCTTTCACAATAAATTTATTTTAGAGTGAATATATAAGTTTACAATTATCTGAGAGTCATTTCCTGCATTTATGTGTTTGTTATTTGATATTACATATTATATTATTTTATTTATTAACATGTGCGACCTAAAGGCATTCAACGCCCTCTCATGATGAGAAGGCTTTCTAAGTGTAACAGATTGGAACTTATGTCATAAAAAATGTGACATTGGGAACGCACGAAAATGGCGCTAGAGGTTCAAAATTTTAATTTCTTATATAATTTAAATTCAAGGTGTTGGGAACTTTTCCCAACAGTAAAGTAACAACAAAGACTAACACTAAAAATTAATATATGTATTAGGAAAAGTCTAGATGTGGCACCGACAAATATCAAAATGAGACAACATGGCTGAAGGTGGTTAAGGCTAAGGGATCCCTTAGACAAGATATCTCTGTAAAGGAGATTTTGATATTGGTACGATCTAAGATAGAAATTTATGAAGAAATGTAATAGGGAAGCTGACTCAGCTTCGGATAAAGGCAAATATAATTATGATTTAAAAATTATCATTATGTATGTAAATAAATCTTAAGTTTAAGAAGTTTGTAAGATGATTTAAGAAAGTATCATTATGTAGATTATTCTTACCTTTGATAAAGTTTGTTAGTTCTCTATATATTATTTCTATTTTTACAACCTTGTAGTTTATATTTATGTGACAATAATAATTGCTACATATAAAGTCCATTGATCAAATTTTCTAGTAGAAATATATAATAGCTCAACAGTTTATTCGACTTTTGTATGTCTTAAGCTTTTCCTTTATTATTTTATGCCGGAAAAGAATTTATATGTAACAGTTCGCAAATTTATTCACCCCTCCTAAAACAGTCGATTTAAAAATTAAGTGATTTAATTTGGTTACTTGTCACAAATAAAAAAAAACTCTATTGAAAAGTAAAAAATATATTTTAAAATTGATTTTACTGGAGTTTTATTAAGCTAATTCTCTTCACCTTTAATTAATTTTAATATATAATGTTAAACCATGATGTAAGAAAATAATATAGGTATGTACCTTATATATTTAATAATATTATATTATGACCTAGTATTTGCATTTAAATGCGTTTTGCTTTCTTTTGCTAATAAATTAGGACTTTTAGTACAAATTTTTAAAATGTATTCACAAATGTTAATTTTTCCCTGAAGTACAATTTTAGGCAGTTCCGGTCCTTAAAGAGTCATTAAGAATTTTATTTCACCAGTATGTAAAACCAAAAAACCTATTATGTTTTATGTAATTAAAAATAAGGCTCAGCTAGCTATACGTTTTTTTTTATCGAAAAAAAATTATTGGTTATGCACAATCAACCCGTGGGTCTATAAAAATAGACGAATTGCATTAAGTCTTATTAACAAATAAAAAGTAAAAATATCAGAAAATTGATTTAGATTGTATCGATGTCAAAAATATGGTGAATCATGCCAAAACTTTTAAAAACCGTAAAAAACATGGTCTAAAGGTATTTTGTTCAATTTTTGATTAGCCTAAAAGCCTCATTTAATTTAGAATATGAATAACGTATGAAAAATTTTCATTTAACCTATTTTGAAGTATATAAAATGAAGAAAATGCCCCAAAACCGTAATAAACGGTTTTCCGGATTTTTAAAAATTGCGCAAAACACGGAAAAATCTGAAAAATAATCATAGATATAGTTTTTGTGTTCAAATATACAAAATAAAAAAAATTAACCTGCAGCCACCACCAAATAAAGAGTTATCCGCTTTAAAAAAAATAGCATTTTTAGGTTATGTAAACCCAATCTACGGATTTGTAAAAAATAGACAAGTTTTATAAAAGCCTCAACTATTCGTATAAATTTTTAAAAATTTTTAGATTTATTGATTGAAAAAAAAAATAAAAAAAAAACTTTTCTTGTTAGGGGGTGGTGCGACGGGGTGGGAGGCTAAAATTTCACTGAGCCTTATTTTGTAATCACATAGAACGTAAAAAAAATGGAAAAATTTAACTCTGGGAGTAAGGGTATTTTGCCTATCTTAACTGTTTCGGTCGTAAATGTGTATGTCTAAAGGTTGCGGCATATTATCATGTACGTATAGTTTCCGGCACGTTGCGTTTTTAGTCCAGCAATCGGACTGCGCGTTTACAGTTTTAAACATAGAACGTTTTAGTTTGGTGCGGTAAAGATGTGTTCTCGCTTTTCGCGACAAAAATTCATTATTAGCATTAACAGTAGGGGACAACTTACTATATGTTGATTGATGAGAATGATTCTCTCTCTTGTTACCGACAAAGAATGTAGAGCTTAGAACTATTTTAATTAATTTGAAACTGTTTGTCCCTGTTTAAGTGTAGTGTTTTGTACAATTTTATATTAATATTCATGTTTATCACATTCTACGCTTGCTGGATAGCCTATATTTGACGAAATGCCCCTGAAGATGCTATATTAAGCGAAAATACCTAGGCAAGATTTGATTAAACTTGTGCTCGATATAATTGCCTTATTTTTCAAAGTTTACTGTATATATATTTAAAATTTTAGATGATATTTGGTTAAACAATTTATTTTTATTTAAACTTATCATTTTCTTTCAAAAAACAGATATCACCATTATCACGAACTGCCTTAAATACCTCTCATTCTCATATATTATATTTGCGAGAATTTATTTTAACAAAAGATGACGTTGAGTAATCTTATAAATATTCAATTAGAAGTGAGAATATTAAAATTTAAATTTATAAACAAACTTCTCGCAATTCATACAACCAACCCCAAAATTGAAAGATTGAGTTTCTTAATAAATCATTTACGGAAGTTTTAATTAATATTTAATTCAGTTATAACAAATATTAAGAATTCTGTAACATTGGTGCTTTTAAGTAATATGAATTCCAAGACAAAATTATTTTTACAGTAGGAATTCGGAAAATATGGTATGTACCTAAGTATCTTATTTAAAACAATTCAAAATATATTTTACTTTTTCCTCTCATGCATAATTTTTGTTTGTTTTTTGTTAGGCATATAAATTATGTTTGAACTAATATTTTTGTTACAATTAGCGCGCAATAGTTGTGCCCACATTTCTTTTTTGAACAGTGTATCTAGCATTTTTAAATTCCGGTCTATATAAAGTTTTAATTTACGTATTTCAAATTTCATTTTGTATAGGGTTTTTATATGCATTACAAATCTTCGAAGAGTATACACTTAAATTTTGAAAGGGAAGACACACTATAAGTGTTTGTTTTTATAGTATTATAAATAAAATGAAACCGAAACGAAAAGTAAAGAACTAATTTAGTAGTAGGTGTATTGTATACAAACCCACAAGTCACTATAAGTTTTTTCTTTTTTATGTATTTTGCAATAGCAGAGATTTAATAATTAGGTCATGTGTTCAACAATAACCAATCCAAAATTTAAAATTGTCTAGATCAGTCCCCTTTTAACCTAGAAACCTAGAAACGCGAAATTGTTCGAGTATCAGAAACACATATTTGTAATCTATTACATATACTTTGATTATTAATAAAGATTCATGTTTTTCAATTAATATGGTTTTCTTTTTTTAAGTGTCTGGTTTATTGTATCACACAGGTGGTACATAATGAACTAGTGCTGCATACACATCGAACCAAACTACTTTATTTTAAACACAGCTAATTAAAATTAGGTTTACAGAAACTATAGTAAGATATCCAATTTTTATTATTTTTTTTATTTACTAATAATAGTCGCTTCAACCACCTGGGTCATTAGCGACATTAGTTTACATTTGTTACTACATTATATTAAATTATATAAAGATGTTTCTTTTTAGAAATCTAATTAAGTTTTTAGTATTTAAATTTTCACCTAATAATGTTTTTAAGTCACTGGAAATATTGTTATTTTGTCTGTTAACTGTATATTTTCCACATTCTGTTAGGAGATGTTTAACAGTAATATTGACTTGACAGTAATCACACACTGGAATGTCTTCTTTGCTTATTAGGGTAAGTATGCTTATGAGTAATATTGGTATGACCTAATCAAAGTCGAGAAATTTTGACTTGGTCAGCTCTTTTTAAGTTTACTAGGCGCCACGGTTTCACTGTCGATTTAATTTCTTTTAATTTAGATTCCGATAAGTTCCACTTATTTTGCCACGCACTAATCACTTTTTCTTTAACGAACTGTTTTATATCACTGCAGATAGTCTTTGACACTATTATAGCTTGACTATTTTTGGTAGCTTCTCTTGCTTGGAGGTCTGCGTTTTCATTACCTAGTATTTCCGTGTGAGATGGAACCCACATAAATTTGACTTCTGAACCAGATTCTTGCAAGGCAGCAAGTTCTTTCTTGACAAGTAAGGCTATAGGGTTCTTAGTGTATAGTTGACCGATTGTTGTTAAGGAGTTAAGAGAATCTGTGATAATGACGGAAGAAAAATGGTTTGTACTTTTGATATGAATGAGGGCTTGTTATATTGCATATAATTCTGCTGTGTATATAGAAGTGGCTGGCATTATTTTAAATTGGGAAGAGGAATATGGAGTGACAAATGCTGCTCCTACGTCATTTGCTGATTTGGAGGCATCTGTATAAATGCAAAAGCTTTTCCTGTAAGTCTCGAGTTCCTTTAAACATGACTGTCGGATTACAGTGAATGTATCTGATTTGTTATATTGGAGTAGCGTCGTATTAATTTCGGGAATCATGATTAACACAGGAGGTGGAGTTTTTACATTTGAAGGAAAGAGGTCAGAAATTTGGAGTTGTAGATCTTTTAAATTTCTTCGAACTCTTTCGTAGAATGGTGGATCGAACCTACTTTTGTTATAAGCTTCTAGGTAACGGTCCGTAAATGCACTTTGAAATACTGGGTGGAATTTGTTGCTGGCGACTGATGCTGCATACGAAAGGCATAAATAGTTTCTTCGTAGATTAAGAGGTGGCTCTCCTGTGAGGCATTGGAGATTCTTAACTGGTGTGGTTCTAAATGCACCTATGGCAATGCAAAGTGCTGTGTTCTGAATGACTTCAAGTTGCTTGGTAACATGTTTTTTAGCAGAGGCATACAGAATAGTCCCATAATCTATTTTTGATCTAACGAGTGACTTATAAATATTTAATAACGTGGTTTCGTCGGATCCCCATTTTTTATTTGATAATGTTTTCATTACATTTAATCCAATTTGACAAGACTTTTTTATTTCTAAAATATGTTCTTTCCATGTTAGTTTTTGGTCAAATACCATTCAGTTTTAAAGATGTTCTCTGTGGCCGGTGCCTTCTTGAGAAAAGCATGCATTTTGTTTTTAGTGGGGAGAATTGCACGCCTACTGACATTGACCATATCTCTAATTTATAAATAGATTCTTGTAAGTGTTTTTGAATCATTCTCATATTCTTGCCCTTTGCAAATAGAACCAGATCGTCGGCATATAGTCTTCCCTTAACTAGCGGGGAGCAGTGATCCAGTATATCGATAATAGCCACGAGAAAAAGAGTTGGGCTCACAACTGACCCCTGAGGTGTTCCGTTTTTCTGAATTTTTTTTGATGAAGTGGAATTATAGGCGCGAACAGAGAAAGTTCTTGACTGAAGAAAGTTTTCTATAAATCTTAGCATATTTCCCCTGATTCCCCATTTGTGTAATTTTGATATAATATTAAATCTCCAAACCTTGTCGTATGCCTTGGTGATATCGAAGAATACTGCGATGGTCTCTTTATTATTTGCAAAACCTTCGTGTATCTCTGACTCTAAATCTACTAAGTTGTCTACGCATGATCTATTTTGACGGAAGCCGCTTTGCTGAGGAATTAAAAGTTTTTCTTGTTCTAAGTACCACAACAGTCTTTTGTTTATAATTTTTTTTAGAACTTTGCATGCTACATTAGTGAGTGATATAGGACGGTACGAGTCTATATTTGTTCTGTCTTTGTTGGGTTTGATCAGAGGAATTATAACGCTGTCTTATCATACAGATAGAAAAACCTGATTTGTCCAAATAAAATTGTACAACTTTAATAGCCAAGATCTACCATTTTCTGGTAGGTTTAACAAAAAAATTAATGGTATACCGTCTGGACCTGGAGCGGAATTTTTACTTGACATTAGAGCATCCTTGAGTTTTTGCATTGTAATCGGTACATTAAGTATATTATACTCGTGAGAGTGGTACTCCAACTTTGTTTTAATTTTTATTATTTAAAAGCACAGAAATAGTTAAAAAGAACAATAAAACTGAAGATATGTATAACTCCTATCTGACGTTTATTAAAGAAAAAGATACTGTAAACGCAAAATAGCATTGTTGTCGTTTTGTGCGGCAAAATATTTTTCACATATTTCTTGTTGACGGAAGCTATATTAGGCACATTGAGCATAACAAGCTGCTCAGTATATTTATCTGTAAGTCTTAAAAATAATATGCAATATTCTCCATCTTGTTCTATCTGTAATATTTTCCCCACAAAATATACCACTGACTTTAGTGGATGAAATTCTACAAATACATAATCTGTCACGTTAGGGTTAAAACCTTGGGTACTAAACAAATGTGGATTTAAAATAAGAAGATATTGTTCATACTCTTCACTATTACTGTCACTCTCGAGGGAAATATCTATTTCGTCGTCTGCTGAATCTCTATTATCGTCATTAACAAATTGGACTCTCTTCTCAGCTTGTCTCTTTTCATTTATTAGCTTCTTTCTTTTAGCTTGCAATCTTTCTTCTTCAATAATGTTTTTTTCAGGTGTATCTGTGGCAATAATACTTTTTTTTAGTTTCTCTGTTTTACTTTCAATTATTTTAAGGAGGTTGGGCTTTCAATAGATGCATAAATTGTTGTGGTGGAATAAATAATGACCCTGCTTGACTTTCTGTATGTTCAAGGTTTTCTGATTAAATAATATTAGCTGCAACACTGTCATTTTTATTTGGCAAAGTGATTTCATCGTTATGTTCACCTCGTTGCAGGTCTCTTGTATTATTAGAACTTTCATTATTTGTACATGGTCTGTTTGCTACCTGATTCGGAAAAAAGTCCTTGTCTGTAAAGATATCCCAAACAAATGGAATATATATCGCATTTTTTAAAGGCATGGGCTATATTTGTAGTAGTGATGGAATGGCCGTGTGCTTAGACAATTAAGTCATAAATAGATATCGGCCTACCAGGATTTCTTAGAAGCCATAACTCTATGACACTGTTATAATACGTCTTGAATGACGCGTATAAACCAACGTCAAGTCGCTGTAATTTAGCCGATGTGTAGGGATGCAAAGTTACAATATTAACCCCTGCAGCTTTTGCCAAATTTAAGGCTTCGATGGATAGATGAGATTCATGATCATCGAATATTAAAATTGATAGATTATCAGGACAGCTTCTGCTATGTTTAATGAAATGTTTTATTATCTCTACAAATAACTCAGAATTAATCCATCCCGTCAGCGTAGCAAAGCCTAAGGAGCCAGTGGGGGCGCCTTTTAACATGAAATCCTTATGTTCCAGGAAAAATGATTGCTGGAGGTAACGTATAACCACCCGCACATATAAAACAGCACGTTGTTACTAGCGTCCCTTTCTCACCGCTGGTGACTTTATCCAAACACTTTTTTACATTTGGTGTCAATATTTTCTGCGTTTTTTGCACCATTGTGGTTACAGTTTCATCCAAGTTTCATCCAAGTTTCATCCAAGTTGTAAACTCTTTTGCTACCGGAAAAAGCGGCATACCGATTTATTACAGCATGTGAGTTGTCAATAAAGCGATTCACATTATCTCTGTTAAATGGTGTCGCACGTACCAGGCTGCACGGCTTTGGTTTTCTCAGTGACAGATCTCTATGCTTGTTCCTAAAACTTTGGAGCCATTCCCTGCCAGTCATTTCTGCATTCTTCTAGGAATCAGGAATTTTGATATTATTCCTTTAAGTCATTTGATATGCAACCTTCAACTTCAATCCGTCAAACTTAAGTGCACAAGTCTTCAAGTAGGTCTCAGCCGTTTTCAGGTGTTGAGAAATTTGGAATTTTTTTCACATGGAATCTGTAATAATACGGTTTGGTAAATAGGCGTCTAATGCAATAATATGGACTTCAAATTTTTAAGATAACTTATATTTTTTTTCTCGAAACCAAAACTACCGCCAATACTCAAAGTGTTACATGTTTAGTATAGGTATACCGATTTTTTTTAAAAAATGAGATTTTAAATTAAATTTTTAAATCGTCAAAAGTGACTCACTTCAACTGACACAACAGTTCCACGTTGTTCTCCGAGTGCAGAGGTTCCCTCTCACCCGGCTCTGGAACCCAATTGAGCCATGTGTTACCTTTAGTCAAATTTAATTTAATATTGAACATCACAGTTATTTTATAACACAATGTACAACATTTCATAACTAAATGTAATTTAAAGGGTTTTTACCCTAATATTTTGGTGGCTCAGGCATTATGACCTAGCATTTTCGATTTTAATAACCTGATGATGGACTGTGTGGTCCGAAAACGTTTGTTTTATTGATGTGGCCCTTTTAAGGGTTTTTTAAATAAATATACCCATTTACAAAGATTAACCTCTTATTGTTAAAGATGTCAACTAAAATTTTCTTTACTGTTTCAGGTAGTTTCTCAATAAATATTATTGGAATATCATCAGGTCCTGAAGAAGTTTTTTTAGCATTGCCTAAGCTTTCGTTTAACTCCTCTATTGTAATCGGTATATTGAGAGGGCATAAAATATCTTCTATTTTGATTTGTGATAATTCGGTTTTTTCTTTGTGTTTTAAAAATGTAGAGTTGTATTGATCATTGCTCGAATATAGTTGATAGTGATCAGCTAAGATTTCTACAATTTCTAGTTTATCTGACGTAATTAAGTTATCAGTAGCAATGGTGTCAATATGATTAATTTTGGTTGAGCCTTTTATTTTCCTTATTTTCTGCCAAATATCACTTATTGGTGTAGATGAATTTATTGATGAGACATAATTGGCCCAGCTTTCTTTTTTAGATTTTTTGATTAGAAATCTGGACCTGGCTCTTAACGCTCTAAATCTAGCTAAGTTAGTTTCGGAATTGTGTTTTTTCAATATATTAAAGGAGTGTTTTGTTTGTTTCAAGGAAGTTTTTATTTCGATATTCCACCAGGGCAGAGGTGTTTTTCTGGTAGCATTAGTTTTTCCAATCGCTTCTCTGGCTGAATCTATTAGGATATCGTTAAAATTTGATATTGTGATTTTTATATCTTCTAATATTTTGAAGTCTTTCATCCGTTCAGTTATTAAACTAGTATACTTTTCCCAATTCGCCGATTTTAACTTCCATGTTTCATATGGTTTTGTATTAATCTTTGTGTCTTTAATATGAGTAATTAAAATTGGTAGATGGTTGCTGTCGAATAAGTGTGAAAGTGTATTCCACTCAAGTAGTGATGCTAAAGTTGAATTGCTGAGGGATAAATCGATGGTTGAAACGTGCCATTGTATGAGTTGAAACGGGTAGGCATTCCTGTGTTTAATAGCATCATTTTAAGGTTGTTAATTATTTCTAATAGAGTTTTGCCATTTTTGTCAGTTTTCAAAGATCCCCAAGATTCGTTATGACAATTTTTGTCAGCAAGAATTAGTTTAGGAGATGGAATTTGTTCTATCACTTTTTGTAGTTCCAGGAGTATGGATTCTTCCGGATGTGGTAAATATACACTGCAAATGTTAATTTTGAAATGATGAATTATTGATACTGCAACAGCCTCCAGATTTGTATCTAACGAAATTTCTTTGGATTCGACCGTAGATTTCACAAAGATGCCAACACCACCACTAGCTATTTGCTGCACGGTCTATTTCTGATGTATGGTGTATAGTTTTTCAATTTTACATTATTATTAGAAAGTCGTATTTCTTGTCAACATATTACTAGAAGTGAGAATTCATTGATTAATATTTTTAAGTTTTCGATATGGCTGTAAAAGCCATTCAAATTCCATTGAACTATGAATTTGGTTATTGGTTAGAGTTGCTGTCGCTTTCTTCCTCAGTAATAGAAGAGTTGTCTGTTCCATGTATCTTTTTTAAGATTCTTGAAATGTTGTTTTTAAGACGTCGATCGTTTGTGTTTGTGTGTACCATTTGCAATTCAGCGCTAAGTCCTTGTAGGTCATTTGTATAATCCTTTGCTACGTTTTCAGAAAACTTTGAACCTATAGCATTTGTAATATAGTCGCATAGTTCTGTGTATCTTAGTGTGTAAGGAATAGTAGCTGAGGATAAAATGGCTTCTATAGGTTTCATTGAGGTTTCGATGTTCAAAGCTTTTTTAATCCTTTTAGGTGCAGATTTCTTTGGAGCAGGAATTATTATTTCTTGATTTTCTGACTCTATTATTTCAGGAGATGTTGACATTTGTCTTTTTATAGAAGTGTGTGATATTATGTTGGTATTATTAGATAGTGATTCAGGTAGGTTTTGTGAGTTGGAGGAGGTATTTGGTAGTGATCTGTTTGAGGAAGTAGCAGCAGGAGTACTGGATTGATGAGCAGTTGCGGTTTCTGATGTAAGGGATGTTTTATTTATTGGATAATTTTCTGTTTCAGAAATAATAACATTTATAGATTGAGATAGCTGGTCAATATTTTGTAAATTAATTGGTTCGATAGTGCAGTTTTCATCTTTGTGTCCTGTGGTATTACATTTAGAGCAATTTAGGCCATCTAAGGAAAGATAAATTCTGTAGGGGGTATTGTCATCAGATATTAGAAGTGAATTTGGGATATAATTATTAGTTGTTGGAGCAACAAATACTTGACGTCTAAAGCTTAATATATGATTGTATTCAGATTCAGGCATGCCAACTTTTAAAAATGTTATTTTAGACACTGCAATAAGCTCCAATTTTTTGAGCTCTTCTTCGATAATAGTGTTTGGAATACTGGGGCAGACATTTGATATCACTAGTCGGCTCGCAGGAGTAATTAATCTTCTAATTTCTATGTCGTTTCCTTGTATTGAAACGGATTTGTAATTATGTAGTAATTTTTCTAGGATTGTAGTGTTACTGAGATATATGCATACTATGCTCAATAACATTTGAAATTCTGGACGCAAAGATGATATTTTTTGGTTGTACTAAAGTTCCTATTGCTGTTATGTATTCGTGTATTTTTATATCTGGTACTGATGACAAAACAATTGCTTGTTCTTTGGATGGAAAGTTAAAGCTGCTTACGGCATTAGAGTAGGTTAATGTTGAAGAAGAGGTTGGTGTTGAAGATGATAATAATGGTTTGGTGATTACTGTGTCTGTTTTTAAATTGTTATCCATTTTTAATTTTTAATTTCTTCATTTAGTATAATTATACTAGAGCCGCTACTGACTTAAGGTAATTAAGCCGGCTTATCGGCGTTTTTATTTGAAATAAAAATAGATCTTCTGTTTAGTTTTCAATAAAATTCTTTAAATGGTTTTATCTGGATCAAATAAAAATTGTACTTACAATTTTTCTTTTCTGTAATTAGAAGACACTTTAATTTCACTCTTAGTACAAACTTGTATTTAAAGTTTTGGTATAAACCAACAAAAAACACGTTTTATTCGGAGCTGAAATTTATCGACACGTTACTAATGAGTCTCGATTCGAAGTCCCAATTTTTATTTTATAAGCACGATATTCACAATCAGAAGTTGCTTTGCCAGCTGGTAAAGAGAATTTAAAAACGAATTTGCTGTATAATACCTACATAGCTGCATGCTGGTCCTATTCTTTTGATAAATAATTCCCAGATGGGTTTACCCAAACAATAACACTTGTAGATTTAGTAATTTGTAATAAAATTATTTCGTAGTTACCTTACCTAGTTCCTGCTATGAATAATTCCAAGAAACTGTTATCTAAATATGTATAGAAAACCATTTTATTTATGTGATATTTTCAAATATGTGGCAATATGCTCTTAATCAAGTAAATATGAATAGCATATGCATTTATACAGAAACCCACAAATATGCTGCATATATTTATATATTTATGCACATGCATTTTGCATATATAAAATCAAGTCTCTAGTTATAAGAATCTATTTCTAAAAACTAACATTATTAAAATACTGTTTTTGATTTATATAAAATCTAACCAAACGATACATATTTCTTATAGACTATTATCTTTTAATGCTACTGTGGAAACCGGTTAAAAAATCTAAAAAAGATAGCGCTTATTTCAAATACCAGGCACGAGTTGAATTTAAATCGATTTCGATGTCTGACACTGATATTACAAACCAAAAAAATTCATGTATACCGATTATTACCGCACGAGCATACGAAATGATCATTTGTGCAAAAACTATTCAACTGTTGTATTATGGAGACAAAGAGATTTGCATGTATAGATTGAAAATATTCAATTTAAGAGAGAAAATATGTTGTAATTTCTATGCAGATATAATCTGTATAGAATATGGTCGATCAGCAAAATCCAGATTTATGTTATTATAGGCTTATTTTATTTATCTATTAAAAAATAAATGACTAAAAAATTTTATCTGCCGTTCGGATGGATGCTCATGTATTTATGGCAATAACTAAAATAAATATTGTTATTATGGTGGTGAATAATGGTATTTAATTAATTGTAATATCTATATACACTACGCTTCATAGAAAACGTGAAACTCCGTTTATATATTGAATCAATAACTCGTTTATTATAAAATTTCATCATTATCGTAAAACATCAATCAAAAATATTGTTCTGAAGCTATTTTCTTGTTTATTTTTATCTTTAATTGTGGCTTATTATTCCCAATTAAATAGTAATTAATCAATTAAAAATAATAAAAAAAGAAAAATAGGAAATTTATTGAAAAAATCAAATTACAGTTTTTAAAAAAACAACGAACTGTATATTAAAAAAATCTGGTATCCATTTTCAGTAATGGGTATTGCTACTTCAATTTCTGGCCACAAGCGGCCCAGTGTAGAGAACACTGAAACGAACTGAGGGACGCCTATGTCTAGCAGTGGACGCGATTGGCTGATTGATGAATATTGTTAATACACAAGATTTAAGATAACTGTTTTTCCTTTCATAAAAAATACGTTTTGGCTGTAAATAATTAGTCTTAATTTATTTGTTTTTAATCCAATCTAATAAATAAATAATCAAACCACATCGCACATATTTTATGGAAAACATAATGTCGCACAAAGGACATAAAACTTTCCTGAATAGATTCCTCTCGTAAAGCTTTGCTTATTGTCTCGGCTATTAATAAATTATGTAGACACGCTGTACATTAAAATTAAACACCACAGATATAGATATTAAAATAACAAATATCTTACTTTTTTCGTGCCTTTCATTGCTTGTTATTAAAACCATTGCAATGTTTGCAAAAACTGTTGTAACTCTATTATACTAGACTTACAACTTATGTACAAAGACGCAACTAAGTTAAACTGTTGTTTTTGTAATATTTAGTTGGTTAAGCATTTAAAAGTTACTGAAGTTTTACAGGGGATAGATGTTTACAATTAAATTCCATGATTACTTCATTTTCATAACATTGAGTTACTGCAGTCTTCCACTGAGGGTGCGATATATATATATACAGGGTGAGTCATGAGGAACTTTACATACTTCTACCATATGTAGAGTCCCTCAAAAAGCATAATATCATGTGGCCACTAAAAAATGTCAACTCCTCTTCTTTATTAATTAAAAGGGTGATTTGTGTAATTGACCATTTATTTCATTTTACTGTAGTGTTTATACGGCTCATTTGATTTTTTTAATTTTTGCATGATACAGTACACTACTATCAAGCATTCGACTGGTATTAGCTAAACTAAAAAATTCCAGGACTGGCTTTGGAAAAATTAATTTAGGGATTCGTATTAAATATTACACCCTGTATATATATATTTTTAAAATGCAATAAGTGATTTTCAAACTACATAAATAGCCAATGAAAACGACATATACGACAATATTGTCGCACTTTTATTAATTTTTTAGTGAACGATCAAATATTACCAAAAATAGAACAACCATAATGAAGTATCACATTATAAGGTAATTAATTTAAACAAATGTTATAAATTTCAAACATTTTAATTGAAATAATAAACTGAGTCACTGCACAACAAAAAACAGTTACTACTAACAATAACGGAGAACAATTTAAAAAAAAAAAACTAAAAATATGTACATAGCTATGATAAACCCATAAATTAGAATTGGAAAAGATACAATAACGGTAACAAAATAAAAATAATTCAAAATAGATTTTCGAAATGGAACCCTGCAGGCTGTACACATTTTTGCTGCCGAATTGTTAATTGACGTAATAAATTACGGATACTCTGGGGATCGTTTCTAATAGTATTACAACAATGTATAATTCTATCAATTAACTGTTATCGGTTACTAATATTCACTGCGTAAACTAGTTGCTCCAATCATCCCCAAATATGGTAATTAACGGGATTGAAATCAGGGGATCTTGAAGACCACGAAATAGGACCTGCACGTCCTATCCACCTGTTGCCATAAACATTATTGAGATGTTGTCTCACTGCCAGTAAAAAGTTTGGGGGTGCCCCATCGTGCTGAAAATACATCCGTTCGTGTTGGCAAGCAAATTCGGCAAAATATTTTGTAGAAAGTTCAAATAGACCTGCCCTGTTAAAAGACCATCAAAAAAGTGAGGACCTACTAATTGGTTATTTATGACACCAATCCACACGTTAACCGAAAACCTTAACTGAGAACGACGTTCTCGAATAGCATGGGGATTTTCTTCTGCCCACACATGTGAATTTTGTGAATTATTTATCCCGTCTCTGGTAAATTTGGCTTCATCTGTAAATAGTGTCCTGTATAGCGTTGGTCGATTACTGTTAATCCATCTACAAAATTCCAACCTATTGATCTCATCTCCAGCATGTAGTCGCTGAACCATTTGAATGTGATATGGGTATAGATTTTTTTTATAAGACTCTACTTACTTTTGATTGAGTAATATTGAGTTCTCGACTTACTTGTCTAGTTTATTGTAGGGTTCATAGTAACGGCGTCCATAATGTCATCTTTCTGCGCTTCATGTACATGTCGCTCTGTTGTTCCACTAGGAAAAGTGCCATTTTCTCGCAAATAATTTAAAACTGACCCAAATGTTGGATAACTGGGAGTTCGACGATTAGGAAATCTCCTGCGATATTCTCTACTAGAAGCCCTACCATTGCCATTACAGAATCCATAAACAAATATTATGTCTGCATATTCTGTGGTCGAAAACTGATGTGGCATTTTGAACGAAAGTAACAAAAGCTCTACCAAAACTAACACAATGTACTTAACGTAGATATGACAGAAGAAATATGTATTCCTGTACACATAAATAACAATTGATAATGACAATAATGACAATGGGTATAAAATATCAAGAAACGTCAAACGGTAAACGCCAACCTTCATTTTAAACTTTTTTAGATTTATTTTTATTTAGTACAGTTGATGCAATGTATTATTATTTGACATAAAATTTTAATCATTTACAATCAACAAAAACTAACACATACAAGAGGTTTGACTTTTTAATCAAAATAATTTTTTATTTATCGAAAATAATGCCCCAATACGATCTAGGAGTAAAAATTTAAAATTGAAAAACAATTGATTCTATCGTAGAGATACTACAAAGTGACAGTAAATATGTTAATTTTCTACGTATTAGATTATGTTGTAGGAGCTCATTTTAATTAAAATGTTTGAAATTTATAACATTTGTTTAAATTAATACCTTATAATTTGATACTTCATTATGGTTGTTCTATTTTTGGTAAGATTTGATCGTTCACTAAAAATTAAATAAAAGTGCGACAACATAGTCGCATATGTCGTTTTCATTGGCTATTTATGTAGTTTGAAAATCACTTATTGCATTTAAAAAAATATATACAGGGTGTAAAAAAATCAAATGAGCCGTATAAACACTACAGTAAAATGAAATAAATGGTCAATTACACAAATCACCCTGTTAATTAATAAAGAAGAGGAGTTGACATTTTTTAGTGGCCACATGATATGCTCCCTGAGGGACTCTACATATGGTAGAAGTATGTTCCTCATGACTCACCCTGTATATATATATATATATATATATATATATATATAAATATATATATATATATATATATATATATATATATATATATATATATTAATGAGATATTAAAAGTATGAGGGGCGCCAAGCAATTAATTACCTAATTAATTAATCAATTAAACTTATTTAAATGATGCAATTATGATTCTATTACACTATTTAATTCTCTTATCTCAGGGTTATACTGGTACTTCAATATCTATGCTTTAAATATGATAGGCAAGGTCCAAAGAATACCGGAATAATAAAAAACATGTATGCTACAACATTATATATTTAAATAAAAATATTTTGAAATAAAATTCAGACTCAAATATCTTCAACACCAATATCTCATATAATGATTATCAAAATTTTGTTCTACGTACGTGACCCTTCAAAAATTAATGGTACATACAATATAAATTAAAATCTCAAATCAAAATTGTTGTTCTAAATCTCCTGATCAAAATATTCCTATCTTTTCTAAAGCAATTGAAAAAAATGTGTTGTTAATAAACAAAAACTGACGAAAAGTAAAACTATCTCTCTGATGATGAGTTGTCCAAATCCTTGTTCCTTGTAGCCTAAACTATCTATTCTTAGCAGTCCCCTAGGTAATTAACAATCTTACAACAAATTGTAGCGAGCCTATCGTCTTTATGATCTCCTTTAAATGCACGTATCGTTCAAATAATGCTCGCTTCTTCTCCTCTCGATAGACTGAATCTCCCGTTCTGGCCTGAACAGTGATTCTTGGAATATAAGTAGAAAAATATAACTTACAATATTTTACTGGATCAGCTTTTGTCAGATACACTTACTCCACGAAAAACATTCACTTATACTGATTTCTACCTCTCGAGAACCACCAGAGAACCATGACTGTTCGCCTGGCACACTTGGAAAACAACTCATTTTTTTTTCCTTAAAAATCTAGTTAAACTCTCCTTCTTACATACCTATCCCACCTTTTTCAATCTCCTCCAGTTAAAGCTCGTCGCATGTATCCCCATCTCTTTATTTAGATAACATACAACAATTTTACCTACAATTATAAATTTCCTAAAAACTATTAACATGCTAATCAAATTTAGATTGTAGGTTTCTACAAATTCTTAAGAACTAACGGAGAGATATATTTCCTAAATATTTATTCTATTAAAAAAATCAGTATTGAATCAGTTCCCAGCTGTTCTCCGCGTGTAGAGGTTCTCTCTCACCGGCTCTGGAACTCGATTCAGCCATGTGTTACCTCTAGTCAAATTTAATTTAATACTGATCATCACATTTATTTTACAACACAATGTACAATCTTTTATAACTAAATGTAATTTAAAGGGTTTTTACCCTAGTATTTTGGTGGCTCAGGCATTGTGACCTAGCATTTTTCGATTTTAAAACCTGATGATGGACTGTGTGGTCCGAAAACGTTTGTTTTATTGATGTAGCCCTTTTAAGGGTTTTTTAAATAAATATACCCATTTACAAAGACTAACCTCTTTTTGTGATACGTGGTATACAGAAAGCTACAGGAATTTTTTCCTTGTGGATTTTTTAAATTTATTCTATTGTCTTATTCACTGTACAAGTCCATTTGGAAAACCCGCTTGCATTGTTTATGATTTCACTTAAGCTCACTCATGTCACTTTACAAAGAAAATAATTTTTGCATATCTTTAAAATTTTGTTTACAGGTAATCCAGGATAATGGACTTTTATTTCTTCGAAATATCTTTCGAGTACACAAACAAACATATTGACTATTATCGTTTGTGTATATAAGTATTAAAGTGAAAGAAACTAACGAAGGATATATTTATTATACCTTGAAAAAGAAATTAAACAATACAAATAGTGAATAGTACTTACATTTACATTATAGGTTATGAAATCGCCAATCGTTTAAATTGACATTTAAAAACATACATTTTTCCACTTTTCTTGTTAACCGTGTTCTTTTATTTAAAATTAAACCAGATTTTGAACATCTGTTCACAAGGAACAGATTTGGTTACAATACTACAATATTTGATGAATATAGTGGTTAAGTTAGGATATACATGGCCATGGTTTTTCCACCACTGTAATGGACAGTTCCAATCTCCGTTCGAAATTTTTTTTGAGTAATATATTATCAGACAAATACATGTCGACTTCTTTTATATCACTCGATAGAGGTGTATGTTTAGATGAGTCATGTCCAATTAATTCATCAAAAATACACCATAGACTTAAGTCAGCTTTATCAGTTTCTTTTTCTTTTACTAATTGATTTTCAATAGTACAATCTTCTTTTTCTTTTTTTATAGAAGTAACCAGCTTCTTAACTCTTTCTTTTGTTTTTTCACCTTCATTTTTATCAGAAAATCTCTGAATTTTAAATCATTATTTGTCATTTACGAATCTACGGTTTCTCACTGGTAAGCCAACTAGTTGATGGTTGATTTAAAAAAACTACGTTTTTGTATAGACGTAAACAGGGGAGCAACGAACACTTTACGTCGACGAGGACGATTATTTTTTGATCTGCGAGACTACTACAAAACTAAAAATAACATTCGACTCTTTCGGGACACTGGACAGTCGAGCTATCGGTTGACGTTGAAAATAAAATAACTAGGTATTCTAATTAATGAATCGGTTTGGATTGACGATTGATCTGCATTTTCGATTTTAAATCTTTATTGATAGTTTGTCAAAGGAGTTATCCATTGAAAATATTCAATTAAGAATTCTTTATTTTAGTCAAAACTATTGACCTGGTATAAGAATGTTACGATTTTAAATGTTATGGCATATAGAACTGTAAATATTTTATGACTAATTCTTTTTTATTGATTCTCGTAATTTGTAGGTCAAAATATACCTGAGCTTAGCTACCAGTTGTTTACCAGAAATCTCTAGACACTAATTTTAGTGAGTCATCCACGTCTCGAGGTTGAAAAACGAGTCGAGCGCCTTCACCAAAATACGAGACTATTCAAGAATTCCGCCGAATTCTCTAGATGAAAACAGTTGTGTATATAAATGAAAGATTTTTATTTGGCAGGCAGTCATAAGAAGCTCGGCAACCGCGATATTTAAATGTAACGAAACATAAATTATTATTTGTAATATAAATTAGAATTAATAAAGACTTTAATAAATTCGTAATTAGTTATCGTGAGTTTTAATAAATTAGATTATAGACAAATAAATTAGAACTATATAAACTTCACAGTGGTGTCAGAAAAAGTGGGATCGTAGATAAATTTAATTTGATTTTTGAAAAAGACTTTTGAACTTTTGAAAGGTATTGTTCGTCGGGAACATCCGCGTAGTTCAGTAGTGATCGTTGTACGAAAGAACATTTAAAAAGTACGTGTGTGCCTGACCAAAGATGCTGCTAGTACAACTCACGGTAAAACAGTTGCGTGAGCAATTAGAAGAACGCGATGAAGACTGCAGCGGGTCCAAGAAGATCCTCCAGGAGCGACTGAAGAATGTTCTTAACAAGAATGGAGATGACCCAGAGACATTCCAGTTTCAATCATCAGAAGAAACAGTTTTAACAAAAATAAATGAGAAATTTGAAAATGTCTCGCAAATGATCGAACAAACTTCTAAAAAAACTGATGAAAGATTCGATGAAACGTCTCAAATTATTAAAGAAATAGCTAGACAAAATGACGAGAAAATTGAAAATATGTCTAGAAGATTCGACGAAGTATGTATTCAGAATAGTGAGAAGTTTGAAGAAGTCTTTAAAACATTTGATAAAGTTGAAGAGAAAATCAAACAGTTAGAGACCATGATAACTAACACAAGAGTGCTACCACCAATTAATACGGTAGCTTTAGATCCGGTAGAGATAAAAGAAGACGAGACAAAATGTAAGTTGGAAACACGGCCGAAATTTGAAGGAAGTGGAAGTTCCGTTCATGTCAAAGTCCCAACTTTCGACGGAAAATCATCATGGAACAACTACATGAAACAGTTCGAATCAGCTGCAAGAGCGAATGGATGGTCTGAAAAAGAAAAGGCTGTAAACCTGACTATCGCTCTTCGAGGAGATGCCTTAGATGTGCTCCAGACCATAGCCGTAGAGGAGACGGATGATTTCGAACAACTGAAGAAGAGGTTAAATATGCGATATGGCCACGAACACTTGGAGCATGTATATCAGTCGCAGCTCAAAAATCGAAGACAAAAGAAAGATGAGGCTCTTCAAGAATATGAAGTAGATATCGCCAGATTAGTGCGATATGCTTATCCAACAGCTCCCGAAGACATGATGGAAAAGTTGGCCGTTCAAACGTTTATTGATGGTCTTCGTGAACATGAGATGCAAAGAACACTACGATTAGCTCGTCACAAGACGCTGATGGATGTCTTATCTGCCGCCCTCGAATACGAGTCAGCTACGCAGGCCTCTGGCGGGTATAGCAAAGTTAGGACTGTAAAAGAGGAAGGAGATGAAGATAAACTTGACCAGCTCTTTAATATGATAAAAAGCATGACACACAAGAAAACGAAGACCATAAGACCGAAGACAAAACCAGAACGCGCCGGCCTTAAGGAAGCAGCAGTGCTAAGAACGACGGTGGTCCACGACGACTGGACGCCTACCAAGATCAGGGAAGAACAAGAGAGAGATCCGGTTATCCAGAAAATCCGAAAATGGAAAGAGGAAAACCGTCGACCACGTTGGCAGGAAATATCGAACCTAGGCTCGGTAGTAAAGACGTATTGGGCCCAGTGGGACTCATTTATCATGGAAGATGGCTTGCTCAAACGAGTCCTGGAAAATGATGACGGTTCAGAGAAGAGAAGACAGTTGGTGATTCCAAAGAGCAGAATAGCCGAAGTACTTCGTCAGTTACACGACAGTCCATCAGGAGGACATTTTGGTGTGAAAAAGACCCTTCAGCGAATTCGGGAACGGTTTTATTGGATGAACAGTTCCGACGATGTAAAAGACTGGTGTAAGAAATGTACTATTTGTGCTACGACTAACGGGCCTTATCGAAAAAGGAGAGCTCCTATGAGACAATATAATGTTGGAAGCCCGTTTGAAAGAATAGCTTTGGACATTGCTGGGCCGTTTCCAGAAAGTGATAATGGAGGCAAGTACATGTTGGTAGTAATGGATTACTTCACTAAGTGGGTCGAGATTTACGCACTTCCAGACCAGAAAGCGGCCACCGTTGCAGATAAGTTGATCCAAGAATATATCAGCCGATTTGGAGTGCCTTTGGAGATCCATAGTGACCAAGGCAGGAACTTCGAAAGCGATTTATTCCAAGGAATATGTGATAGACTAGGTATGAAGAAAACAAGGACTACGGCTTATCATCCGCAATCGGATGGTATGGTAGAACGAATGAATAGAACAGTTGGCACGTATTTGACAAAGATGGTGTCCGATCATCAGCAAGACTGGGACCAATATCTCCCGTTCTTCACAATGGCCTACAGATCTGCTGTTAATGAATCAACAGGCCAGACACCAGCCAAAGTCCTATTCGGACGCGAGATGCGACTACCTTGTGATCTAGAGTTTGGGTGTCGACCTGGAGAAGATGTAGCAGGTGAAGATTATGTGATCGAATTACGAAGAAGAATGGACGATGTACACGAGTTGGTCCGTTCCCATCTCCAGATCGCTAGTGACCGAATGAAGAAACGGTACGATACGCAAGCCGAAAAGGGGTGTTTTAAGAAGAACGATAAAGTCTGGCTTTATAACCCCAAAAAGCGAAAAGGTTGTTCTCCCAAATTGCAGCAGTTTTGGGAAGGTCCATACCTCATTATGGAGAAGATCAATGATGTTATTTACCGAATAAGCAAGATTCCGAGAGGAAAGCCGATGATAGTACACCATAACCGGCTGGCGTCTTTCGAGGGTGACCACGACGTAGATGAAGAAGTGGAAGTAAACCAAGTCCAAGATGTGTCTGACCTCACGTTTAAGGAATTCATGGGTGCCTATGGAGGTACCGGTAAAGCAAGACATGGTGTTACCACTGAAGAAAGGCAAGATCTACTCGCGCTTCCAGATGACTACTCACTGGCTCTTACCATCCCGGCCAGTATCAAAGATGCACCAGGGTTGGCATCCGTCTTTCGAAGGAAGTTTGGTCGAGTTGCAGAACTTCAATGCCAAGTGCCAGCTCCTGGTAAAACCTTGAAACTTCAAGATGCATCACGTTACCTTTTCTACCTGGTAACAAAAGACACTGCCCGTGACCAACCTACCTACCGAGATGTATGGGAAGCCTTACTTCAGTTGAGAGAGCACGTACTAGAGTCCGACGTGCAAAAGTTAGCCATGCCAAAGTTGGAGTGCCGCCAATTAGATTGGAGGGTTATACGAAACATGGTGGAGGAAATCTTTAAAGACACCGAAGTCCAGGTGTTAGTCTGTTGCAATCCGCATAGTTACTGCTGCGGAGAGAAAACCGTCCCTTGTCATTCCTATACAACTGGAAGTTGTAAAAGAGGGTCCAGTTGCCGATATCAGCATGTCGTTCCAGTTCCAGTCCCGACAAGGTTCCAGGAGGAACCATCTTTTAAGAGGGGGGCAATGTTACGATTTTAAATGTTATGGCATATAGAACTGTCAATATTTTATGACTAATTCTTTTTTATTGATTCTCGTAATTTGTAGGTCAAAATATACCTGAGCTTAGCTACCAGTTGTTTACCAGAAATCTCTAGACACTAATTTTAGTGAGTCATCCACGTCTCGAGGTTGAAAAACGAGTCGAGCGCCTTCACCAAAATACGAGACTATTCAAGAAGTCCGCCGAATTCTCTAGATGAAAACAGTTGTGTATATAAATGAAAGATTTTTATTTGGCAGGCAGTCATAAGAAGCTCGGCAACCGCGATATTTAAATGTAACGAAACATAAATTATTATTTGTAATATAAATTAGAATTAATAAAGACTTTAATAAATTCGTAATTAGTTATCGTGAGTTTTAATAAATTAGATTATAGACAAATAAATTAGAACTATATAAACTTCACAAGAATAATAATTTTATTCTTATACCATAAGATAATATATCTTCAAACAATGCACATTTGTAGACGATGCAGCTTTTATGGTTCAGTTTTTAAATATTGCAATGATTGAAACTTGTCCTGACGCATTTTTGTCGGTTCGCCACTGCTTTTCAACCTATACAAGGAACAAATATTTCTAGACGCACTGAAAGAGTACAACTAGGGCATCAAGATGAATGGCGTACCAATAAGTAATTTTCGATATGCAGATGATACTGTTATACTGGCCGATAACATCGAAGATTTACAGATGATGCTCAATAGAGTAAATACAACTGGTAACCGATTTGAACTGAAGATCAATAGAAAGAAAACTAAATTTATGGTGATCAGTAAAAAGAACATTCAAAATTACGACTTGAATATTGAAGCCGAACGTATTGAAAGGGTACACCGATTTAAATATCTGAGATATACACTATCTTCAATAGTGATCGATATAAAATATATAAATAATCCGCGAAAATAATTTATAATTTAAAAAAATATTAAATAATGGAATTTTGGTAAAATTTCATTATATTCGCAAAATAACTGCTTGTTCCAACATTGTTGGGCTCGTAGACTCTTTTTGTGCAAGTAGGTTAACACTCTGAATTGATTAAATATAATAATCGTTAAAGAACATATCGTTACCTACATATACTTTGTGATTCTGGATTTACATTTAGATTACATTTAGATTCACTTTGACTTGCGATAATAAAATCCTGTGTAATCATAAAAGCAATTCATGTTATGCTGCTTTGCAGAGTTTGGCTTTGTTTAGGTAGCATGTAATTGTAATAATCATACTACTAAAAACAATAGTTACGATTACATCGACTAGTTACTGACAAATAAGGAGTCATTAAACACATATGATTTAAGTAGAAATTAGGTCAAACGTACGTGTACTATGCTGAATTTTGCTTTAATATTGTACAAAGTTTCCACTATCCTTCTAATTATCTTTGCGGTTTAAGGTCCCTTTCTCCCACACGAACTAAAAAAGTATATCTGCAAATAGGGAAAACTTTGAGAAGTGTAAGGGCCTGAATGTAAATGATACGTTTAGTGTGTTATGTACGTTATGTATGTTTATAGACCAGAATTCTGGGTCAACGTTGAGAGTAAGTGAGAAATATTTTTCCTGAAGCCATTTCTACGTAACGGTAAAACCGTATATATATTTTCTATTATTTATATTTCTTTGAAAAATAATATATAGAAAATATATTCAAATAAAATTTTTACTTTGACACAACAGAAATAAATGGAGGGCTCAGAAGCCAATCAGTGCAAGTCACTAAATATAAAAACTAAAAAAAAACTTGTTTTAAAACATGTAATAAAAGAATGACTCGCATATAAGTACTAATAATAATTTTCGTTCAAATGAAACATACTGTTTACTAGTTTAAAAGGAAAAGTTAATAAAAATAAAAGGCATTTTCCTTTTCTAATACGTTTAAATAAGAAAAAATTACTTATGCTAATTCTCTACTGAACTAAAAAATAAAATACCAGTAAAACAAGTCTATGTAATTATTGTCCAAATCGTTACTGCCACTATTAGACTCAAATTACCTGATCACTAAAGTTAAAGCTCGAGGTTTAGCCCTTTGTATTATTGGAAAATATTTATAAAATTTGTGGTAGTGTAGTGGAATGTAGGTGTAGGGTGCAGGGTTGTGTGATAGAGGTAGTACCTTTTATTGGAACGACCACATCGAGCGTCATAAACGCGAGATCGTTCTTGATCACTGGTTCTCATAAGACACCTAACTCTCACTTGTGGCTCCACGTACCACATCCCGGGCAACTGCATTGGTCTGCAGGATAAACTAAGTGAGGGTAGCCAGATATGGCGAAAATTTTACCGAGTAATTGCCGGTATAAGCAGTCCCCCAGTTACTGACCAACGGTTTCGGGCGTAGAAGTTGGTATGCATACTTTTTATAATCATGGACTTTAGAATCCAAGATTAAGCAGGGGAGAAAGATCACAACCAGACCACGGGGCCTCTGAGGTCGTAAACCTACGAAAACCCCGTGTCGTGGCAGTCCACAAGATAGCTACGTGGAACGTCACAACTATATTTGAAGGTGCGAAGTTACATAATATTCAGCTGAAAATGGCCAGACTAGACACTCCTATCCTAGGTATCTGCGAGATGAAATGGCTAGGGTCTAACATATTCGAGAGAAATGGATACATTATCTACTACTTTCGAAACTCAGAAGTACCCAGACGTAACGCAGTCGCAATTATTGCCAAAGAAGAAATTCGTAACTGTATTAGAAATTACGTTCCTTTTAATGATTGCATTACGATGATACAGCTGCAAAATAAATTAATGAATATTAATATGATACAAGTCTATGCATCAACAGCTGACAAACCAGATAAAGAAATTCAAGAATTCTACAACCAAATTAAATAAATTCTCCGGAGCTCAAAAAAAAAACATAAAGCTACGGTTATTAGGGAAGACTTCAACGCAAAAGTTGGTGCCGAAATAACACAAAATATAACCGGAAAGTATGGACTTGGAGAAAGGAACGAAAGAGGGCAGAGACTAATACAGTTCTGCCACGAAGAGAATTGCATTATATCAAATACCTTGTTTTAAAAACATAACAGACGACTATATACCTGAAAATCTCCAGCTGATCAAAAAGGAAAGGTAGTCAGAAATCAAGTCGACTACGTTATCATTAACAGAAGGTTTAGAAACAGTATTACATTTGCAAAAACATTCCCAAGTGCAGACGCAACAGCTAAAAAAACATAATTATCGACTCCTTAGAAATGCCGTAATGGCAGATAATTTTTGAAAATAAGATAAATCATAAAACTATAAAACAGCTAGAAAGATCTGAACAAGAAAATATTGGACAAAATATGGATATAATGAATTCCGCCACATATACGAAACTGGAACACTGCCACAAATATGGTTGCAGTCTACATTTATCCCAGTTCCAAAAAAAAACTAATACATCATCAAGTAAAGATTTTAGACTAATTAGAATCATGAGCCACTCTCTCAACCTACTTTTTAAGAGAATTTCTAATAAAATCAAGCAGAAATGTGAAGACTCAATGGGAAATAAACAATTCGGTTTCAGAAAATGACTGGGAACAAGGGAAGCTTTCTTCTCAATGCTAACACTACTTTAAAGGTCATAGGAAGTACAGAAAGCAATTTACACCTGTTTTGTAGATTTTGAGAAGGCATTTGATAGGGATCAACATGGTAGACTGTTTCAATCTCTAGAAATAATTGGAATAGATGTAAAGGTCTAAGAGTTGTACAACATCTATATTGAAATCTACAAGCTTCTTTTCTGATAGACGGTAAAGAAACAGACAAAATTTGTGTTTGAAGAGGTGTTAGACAGGGTTATGTGTTGTACCCAACTTTTTTTAACGTTTACTCAGCAATATTTTTTAACGAAGCCTTAGAAGGGCAATGTGAAGTTCGAATCGGGGGAGAAACTATGAACATCAGATATGCAGATGACACTGAGATTATGGCTGAAAGTAGACTAGACAAAGTTAGTTGTGGTTAGTAAACAAGACCTCGGCGCCATACAACAAATTGTCAATAATGAACCGATAACAAAAGTTAACCATTTTAAATACTTAGGGTGTTGGATGAACGAGACACTAAATCCGGATGAAGAAATTAAAACTCATATCGAAATTGCAAGAGGAGCATTTATGAAACATAGATTTATTCTGAGCAATTCTCAGCTGAACACACAACTGAGAATTAAGTTTCTAAAATGCTATATGTATCCTGTATTACTGTACAAATGTGAAACCTTATGAAGGTTAATATGATAAACAAATGGTGGTTATATGGTAGAATGCTCAGAATATCAATAGTTCAACACATTGTAAACAAAGAAGTCTTGATCAGGGTAGGTCAAGGTGAAGGTGACTCAATAAAGATGATAAAAAAGAGAAAACTCGAATATCTGGAGCATATAATGAGAGGAAGTTGTTTGAATTTCTTTGTAATGTTGTGTAGTAAATCTATTTTTTTGATCGTTTTTCTTACTAGAGGGTTGTCTCCGAAAGTCAAAAATATATCTGCAATAACATTTCATTCTTTGTCGTTGAAATTTATATCATTTAATACACATTTTACAAGAGACAATTGCATAAATAAATGTCCTCTAATAGCTCGAGCATAAGCATGTCCTGTTAACATTTTGTCAACTGAATTAGGTGCGTAGATAGTACTCAGTAATTATTTCCATCCACTACCCTTCAATATAAAACCAATGCAGCCTAAATATGGCATTACTAAATGAAATCCTCCAGGTCTGATTATAACATTACTTAATTCAGAGTCCGGGATCAGCGGAAAACACTATGTCAACAACAGTCATGTACAAGGGTTGATCAAACGTGACAAACGTGGTCTGAATTTGCAGTTCCTCGGATTTTTGAACAGCCATCATTAGGGACGTCTAAACGGTGTTAAAATCACTTGGTGGAGCTATTATAAACGGCAATAATAATTGTATTTTCGTCTGATCAAAAGATTCAGTGGAGGTGATTGTCTTCATATATCCTCATATAATATTTTCGAATGGTTTCCATTTTGCGCACATTCCCAATACATCATACACACTTGGAACTTCATCGTATTTTTTAGAAGGAAACATATCATCTAAATTATCACAAATAAGGTTCTTCAATCCTATTATGTCTCTTTTTCAAACACACGAAGTTCAACAATACCTTTTTTTATCGACAATTGCAGACTTCTTTAAAGTTTTGCGTCGCTCAATTACACCTGAAGAGTATGCTATCATGGTAGCTGGGGTTATGCATTGAATACCAGCCATGTTATGGAACGTATGGTAACCATCCCTTGAATTAACGTTGAAATCGCAGTTATCAAAAACAAATTAGCAGAATGCTCTAGGCTTAATTACTTCTGGTGGAGCCATTATTAGTAATGCTTCGAGGATTTGCACGTCATTACAACTGGAGCAAATGCTCAGCTTGGATAGCATTTGCACTAAATTTTTGGAACCCATCTTTTTATAAATAAATCACGCAATACTTATTTGTAAAGAAGAAATAAAAAAACGTGGTAACTGCAGATATTATGGAATGTTCTATCGTAACACATTTTTTTATAGAAACTGCGAATTCAATTTTCGTTTATCCATGATGACTTTTTCCAAAAAAAAAAACATTAGGGAATCAGGAACGTTATTAGGCATTGAGATCGACGTTGTACCAGAGGCCCAGCCAGGTAAGCGAGGAAATTTTAAATATTGCAAAAGACGCAAAACTCGCTTTTTTGCAAAATTTGTAAATACTGGCTATGTATGGACCACATATTGGTATGCTGCAAAGATTGCTTAGAAAATTTTACCACTGCAGTTTATGTCCGCAATTTAATTTTTTAGTTTATATGTTTTTGTAGTACTTTGTTTGTTTCTAATTAAAGTTTTAAATGTTTTTTTTTGTTTTTTCATTATTTAGTGGCTGTTCACAAATTTGAAAAAATATGCGTTGAAATTGTAAACATTTTTAAAATTGTTTTAATACAACTTTGGAATTGTTTCTGTTTGGAAATACAAAATTTGGAATTGTTTCTGTAATAAACATTATATAGTAAATGATTTGTTTAAAGCATGTTGATACGAAATTAGCAATAAATGTATGCTGTTGCTCGGGAGCCGGTATTTTATTTTGGTCCTCACAGACCACACCGGACTGAAAGTGTTTCAGAATGGTCACCCAATAAACGGAGGGTTAAATACGTAGTACTTCTTTTCGCTAAAATAATATGAATACTGTCACTTAGTATCACTTTATCTATTGTTGAGGTGTGAAATTAAACGAGGTCTATTTATTACAATAAAGATAATGCTTACAATACATAATTACATACTACAATGCGGTGCTACTCTTACGACGTAACAAAGCTTACTCGTCCTTGTCTCGCAGAAGCGCTAACTCACACATACATTATCACAAATATACATTGAACGGTCATGCGGTGTACACGTATCAACAATAACGCTACATACAATACAAATATATTACATTTCTCAACATCTATAACTTACAGAATTTACTATAGCATTTGTACATAATGGAATAATTGCTTGGGACTTGCTCAAGATACTAATATGAAAGAACTTAACTTTCTCTCTCTTTTAACCTTACAATTTCTTACTTTAACATTGCTTATTTTAAAATTAATAAATATGCCTAAAATAAAGGTCTTCCAATTACCATTAGGAATAATTTCTTTTCGTTATATGCAATTGACCAATTTTTTACGCAATCTGCCAGTTTACCAAGATCTTAACAAATTGAATTATCCATGAAAAAAAAAAAAGCAACAAATAGGGAAAACAATGAAATTTTTTGTTTTAATTGATTAAATAATGAAGACAAAGTAAATATAACAAATAAATACAAAAAACAAACAATTATTATCAATAATTCTAGAGGTTGGGCCAAATAAAAACTTGATAAAATAAAGAGTGATGAAAGGGTCTTTGAGAAACTGTTTATTTTTTAAAAGTTTATTTTCTTGTTTTATTTATAGAGTACAGTTTAGTATAGTATTATTTTTTGTTAGTTGTAAAAACCAGCAGTATAAAGAATAAAATATGTATCTTTATTTTAAATTACTGGTTACAATAAATACAAATAAATAAAGTGTCTACAATTTTCTGCTTTATGGTAACGTGATCATAACTACTAGTAATTTAATGTGCCTCTGTTTACATTTGCTTTAAATCAATAATATAATTTAGAAAATCGTATAAGCTAAAAATATAGGAAAAACAAAAACCATATATAAATAGTTAAATTTTTGAGCTATTTTGAATACTGAATACTGCTGCCTCGACTCTAAAAAACTTCAGCGATAAATAAAAAATATTTTTTCTTAAATTAATTTCTAAAATTCATTATATGTGTAAACTATAATCTCCATAAGATAAAACATATTTCAGACTTTAAACTCCATTCAAAAAGCAGAAAAATGGCAAATCCATTTAATTTATCAAATTAATAATTTTGTATTCATATTGCTTAGATTAAGTGGTTTACAATTCACATTTTAAGTTAGTTGAATAATCATTATTGGCAAAATATCCGAAAATCGCAGATTCTAATCAAACTTTTTTCTTTTAGATCATCACAACTTCTGTTTAAAGTGTCCAAAGCGGTTCATTTGGAATCAATTTAAACGTACTGATATCAACTAATCTCACAAATAATTTACTAGATTAGCGTCTAGCTATTCAATCAAATAAATTGAAAACCTTGTTCTCGAATTGAGGACCGCTACCTGAACAGCCAAAATAAGTGCATAAGTGAAATGAGTAAAAAAATATTTAATATTAAAATATTATTTTACATTTAGTATATTTTGAGCTGAAAGGTAGTCAATATGGGTGAAATTAAAATGATCTTAAGTGAAAAGGGAAACTCGTTACTTGTTTTGGATCGTGTATCGTGAAAAAAAAAGTGCTTAAAAGTGGTGCAAAGTTTTCGACATGTACAGTAAATAAATGTAACGCAAAAGTGTTTACGCTAGGTGTAGATAATACAATTTCCCGAAAAGAAACAGGGCACAATCATGAAAATGATATAAAGAAATTAAATAGACTTAAATTCTTTGACAAGAAAAGACATTACCTACGTAAGAAATAATATGTATTACAAGAGACGTCAAATCCAACCGCGTAACCAACCTGTATTTCCGATGCGTTAGATATTTTACAAACATTAAATTTAAAAACAATAAATAATGAACCGTTTCTCTTGGCTACTGATCATATTAACAATATTGTGGTATTTTCGTGTGACACTAATTTAAAATTTATGTGTAATTATGACAAAGTGTATCTTGATGGAACTTTTCGATATTGTACGAAATGTATTTTACAATTGTTCACACTTCATGTTGTAGAAAACGGACATTATATACCTGTCGCTTTTGCTTATTACCGAATAAACTTCGGTCAATATATGAAAAACTTTTTGTTATTCTTACAGAAAAGTGTGGCAATTCTAATTTAATAATTGCTCCAAACATTATTGTAGCTGATTATGAATTAGCTATTTAAACGCAATTTCTGCACAATGGCCCACCACAAAGATCGTTGGATGCAGGTTTTATCTTGACCAAGCTTATTACAGGAAAATATAGAGTTTAGGCTTGGATAAAGAATATCAAGATGGAAAAAGTGAAAGTGGAAAGTGGCTGAGGTGTCTTTTTGGACTATCTTTTTTAAAACCAGAGGAGGTTGGAGAATGTTTTGCTTTGGATTTAGATGAATTTCAGCCAAATCATCTGCATAAAGCTGCGGTAGACTTTGCGGACTATTTATTAGACAATTATGTTGGTGAAAATTATTTATTTCCACCAACACTTTGGGCTGAAGCAGCTGTAACTATAGAAAATTCTACAAATGCATGCGAGTCCTTTCACTCTCGATTTAATTCAAATTTCTATTCGATGCACTCTTAATTGTATTTATTTGTAAACGTTTTGATAAAGTATAAATATTAAGTGTAAATATGTGTACCTCTTTTATTTTTATAAATATTAAATGTAAATATATGTAACGCTTTGATGTTTAAAATATTGTTTTTTAAATAGGCAATAAATATCTATGATTAGTGGGATTCGTACTTTTAATAATATTTTATACCTTCTTGAAGTCTTCCGCAATTCGTGCGATTTTTTCAGGTATAAAAGTAAACCCTTACTTAAAATTTTATTTTGGTCCTCAATTCGTGTAAAGCAAAAAGCGATTTTTGACATTTAATTGAAATTTTGAGGTTATGTGTTAATAATTTGTGTTGAAATTTGGGGAAATAAATTCCCCAAACTTTAGTGTCAAGTTTAATTTGGAGCAATTTTGACATTCTTATCCGGCATCGAGTTAGAATCTATGGAGAAGCTATGAGCATATTAACGTATGTATTAAAAACGGCGTAGATAGGCGTAGCTAACGTTAATACCAATATGGCGGTGGGATCAGGGCCAGACTCAATAATATTAAAACTACTTTACAAATATGACTAGTTATTCAGAAGATTTAATCATAATCTAAAAAAGTACAATACATTTTTAATAAATTATGATTTATCTATCCCGCGGTAAACACTAAAAACAATATATGATACATAAAAATAAATTAATACAGTCAAATACTATTAATTTATTCTCTGAAGTACGGGCCATTACTTTGTTTACATATTTGTATACTAACCTGTGGAACGATATTTCTGAAGATTTTTTATTAACATTGGTACTGCAACTACGTTGAGAACAAGAAACCATTATTATTCACTATCACAATATAATATCACAGTTTCTATAGAAGTATTATAAAACTAAAAATATTCGAAAATCAACAAATGTAAACAAAGATACGATCTGTCAAAAGAGTCAAAACAATATTCTTAAGAATATGGCCGAAGTGAGGTCGTTTTTAGTCACGTGATGCCCTCTCCATAGATTAGAACTCGATTTTATCCGGGTGTGCCCTTTTATTTGATAGAATTTTGACATCACCGAATTTTCCAATTTAAATATGCATGAAAGAATAAAACAAATATGACAGATGAAGCTGACGCATCTGTAAAACACTTAAGCTAAGTGAAATATAATGTAATATTAGTGCAACACATTATAGTTGCCAAGAAATGAACCATAATTTTGGAGAAAATGTAATAACGAAGGAAAGTATTATATTACTAGGGTATATAAACCTCCTTAAGTACCCAAGCTATATTTTCCGAAGCATCAGTACAAGTTCCCCAAATATATTTTAGTCATATTTGGGTCTTATAATAATCTTGCATACATTTTGAAATTACTCACGCTTGGTATTTATTGATTATAAACTTGTTTATTATGCGAACCAGGCTCACTTCTAAAGTGATGCTTTATTTCTAAATTGATTTATAGTTTGGAACACGTTCTGTTTATGGTTGTAATTCAAATTATAAGTTAAAAGTTGCACTAGAGATATTAAATTTTTTTAGTTTTATAGAAACATTACATTAACGACCGACTTGCATCATAACTCGCCAAAATTAGAAATTATTTACCTACAGCTTTACTAAATTAGGTCGAACAATTCCGTCATAAAATATTTTTTAATTTTAATTTTGAAGTAATTGGTAAAAATAGTTATAATCTCTATTTTCTTACCCTTTTATTATCTTCGTTCACATTTTTATCGATTGATTTTCAGCAAATTTCATTGTTCATTGTGTATATTGAAGTGGTTGTGTTGAATAATTTGTTAAAGTCATTTGTAATATATCGGAGCGACATGTTATCAAATTAACGTTTTTCCTAAAAATTGTACATAATTAGGCAACACTGGGATGTCTAAAGTCTACGAATACCCATTCAAACCTATATATTAGATTTCTTTGTTCTCCCGAGACGCATCTATTTTTACATGGCCGATGGTATACGAAAATTTCGCCATCGTTTCTCGACCTTTCGATTTTCTATAAAATGGTACAAGTACGGAACGGCTGTAAAAGCAGCTCGCCGGTAATCACACCCTTAGTGTTGGTTTACCACGGATAGTGGTATTAAATCGAAAAGCGAAAGTGTATGGAATAAAGTTAGTTGACGCTAGTAAAGAACATCTTCGAATTAAGTGTGTAGTACGTTTTTGTAGTACAAAAATGTCCAAAGTCCAGAAACGTGGTTGTGTTAACCCCGTGGATAGTTTTTGCTACGTATGTGGTCAGTTTACTCATTAATTGCAGAAAAGAACAATAAATAAGATGACAAAAGTAGCTTACCATAAGTATTTTGGATGTGTTATTGGCGATCAAGATCGGGACTGGACTCCTCACATATGCTGCCAAACCTGTGCAGCAAATCTAAGTAATTGATTAAATGGCAAACGCTTTTCTATTCCGTTGCAGTTCCGATGATTTGGTGCGAACCACCAAATCATTTTAACGACTATTAATTCTGCATGGCAAAAGTGTCTGGGGAAAAACAAGCATAAAATTGAATATTCAGATACTTCCTCAGCAATAAAACCGGTTGTTCATGAAGAAAATTTACCAGTTTCAGGACCCATGGCAAATTGGGAGGAAGATTTGGAATTCTTCTTAGAGTGCCATATTCCTACGGAACGTCGGCGACTACCATGCTTATATTATTGTTATACTGATCTCGGTCTTGCGCTACGTGTAGCAGTTGGTCCTCTGTCAAACCTGTCCACTGCCGCAAATTCCTTAACCAAGAGAGTTTCTTCCGTCCTATCCATTTCTTCCCTTCGATTTTACCGTTCAGAATTAGCCGAAGGAACTCATATCTCGGTCCTCTGATTATATGTCCAAGATATTCTAGTTTACGCCTCTTAATAATATTTAATAGAGTTCGTTGATGTCCCATTCTTCGAAGAACTTCTTCGTTTCTGGTTCTGCTAGTCCATGGAATTTTTAGTATCCTTCGATACAACCACATCTCAAACGCCTCGATTTTATTCATGATATCGGCGTTTAAAGTCCAAGTTTCACATCCATAGAAAAGTACAGACCACACGTAACATCTTGTAAACTTTCCACAGATTTCCAAATTTAATGAGTTATTGGATAATAGAGGCTTGAATTTTTGAAATGAGTTTCTTGCCTGTTCAATTCTACGAATTCTGATCGAATTTCGAAGGATGGATCTAGATTTTGGGTAATACAACATCCAAGGTATTTGAATCCCTGAACTCTTTCTGATTTGGAATTATATGACAATAAAAGTGATCCCGATGATGTATCAGAAATGGATTCTTATTTTCCCCAAAGCGATGATAAAGCACCCCATTTTATCCAATAAACTGAATGAAATAATTTAGTTTAAGACCTTTACTTGTCCAAAGAACATGCTGAGCTTTTAGGTTTTTGATTACAACAATGGAATTTACTAGCCAGTGGAACCAAAGTTACAATATTTAGGAACCGTAACCAGGAGCTATCCTCGTTTTTTACTATTCAGGATAAAATGTGTGTTTGTGTTAATACAAATAGTGTTATGGAAAAATTAGGATTTACACATAACCCAGAAGAATGGCGTTGGTTTATAGATTCTTCTTAATCAAGTCTAAAGGCAGTTCTGCCCCATAACGGCAACAAAAGACCATCTATTCCTCTTGCGCATGCAGCTGATATGAAAGAAACACACGAAAGTATGTCGCTTATCCTTAATTTTGCTGTTTTCTTTGTCTTTGGAACATTAGAGCAACACAGAGCTATTACCAGGGTAAGGAAGACAAGACAAGAACAAAGATAGACACAATTACAAAATCATTAATATTAAAATTAGAAAAATGATAAGAGAGGCAAAACAAACTTACTATGAGGAAAAATGTAAAGAGATAATGTAAAGAGCTTCAGAACAAATACGACCTTTTTAACCTACATAAAAAGGTTAAATATATGGCAGGGCTACAAAAAATAAACCGCGACAAACCTCGTTTAGATAGAAATACTATGATACCGACTAACGAAAAGCTAAAACGATGAAAAGAATATCTGGAAGAGCTTTTCGACGACGAATAAGGAAACCTACATGACATATATTTCTAGGACTGAGAAACAAGTATAGAAATTACAAAGGAAGAAACATTGTATGCACTAAAGAACAAAAGAAATGGAAAATGCCCGTGGCCAGATCAACTGCCTATTGATATCCTTAAAATAATAGAAAACGAGTACATGAATACACCGCACCATAAGGCTGATGTCTCACACACTTAAAATGTTTTTGAAGATCATCCATAAACATATTTACCAAATACTTGATGTAGATATTGAAGAAACCCATTTTGACTTCCGTAGAGGCGTAGTTACCCGTGAAGCTCTGTTTGCATTGAACGTACTAATCCAGAGATGGATTTGAACCAAAATAGGTACGTATGTTTCACAGATTACAACAAGGTTTTTGATAAAGTCTGCCACAAAGAGCTAATGGACGTTCTCAAAGCAACACAATTACACTACAATGACCTTCCAATTATAACAAATGTATATTATAAATAGCAATAACACATACGCATTCATGAACACATATAAGAAAAGTTCGAATTTAAAAGAGAAGGGCGACAGGGGTGTGTAATGTCACCACTACTATTGAATACATACTCTGAAGAAATTATGAAAAGAGCTCTTTAGGGAAAAACAGCAATGGAACACCAATTAACAACACTAGATATGCGAACGATACTATCATAATAGCGGACAATATCCAAGACCTTTAAAAGCTAATAAATCAGTTAGTTATTACCTCCAACTATAAAATAATGATAAAAGCCTAACAATTGACGGTAAAACTTTCTCACTAATTTTTCGCACAAAAATTAATCACACAAGCGATTGCTCCAAAGTAATCAAAGTTCGAATAGAGAAAGCACTAACAAACCAATAAAATGAGAAAGGTACTTTGTGCAAAAGAACTAAAATTAGACTTGAGAGTTAGGCTGGCAAGGTGTTATATTTTGTCGACTCTTCTTTACGGGATAGACGCATGAACACTTAACGCGTCGATTACTAAAAAGTTGAAAGCATTTGAACTTGAGAGAATAGTACGGATGCACCTCAACCGAACTATTCTTAGCGGTAGCATCTAAAATCAGAATAGCCATGATGATTGCCAACCTCCGTCGCGGAGATAGCACTTAAAGGAGAAGATAACCATTACTAAAGGTAACAAGGTAACTTTTTATGGGTATTCCAATTCAATTTGTCAGTTTTTTTGTGATTATTACCCATTTTTTTTTCGTTTGTTTTTTAACGGCCAATAGAGGACAGAAGATATAATTTTATTAAAAATTCGTAATAATAATTTTTTATCGCCGGTATTAAGGGTAACTTAAGGTAGATATTCCAAATCAATTTGCAATTTTTTTTAATTTTGCCAATATTGATCCCTCCTAATATACATATATGTATTATATATGGCATATTAATATTTCTATATAATGCTTGTATTCTATAATTCTATAAAGTTCTTAAAGCGATTATAACTTCAAAGTTATCTAATCGTTAAAGACATAATATCTAGTAATTGCTCTACAAATGATAATTTTGAATCTGAGAAATTGATGTACTGATACGGAAATCGATTATGGAAGTTATTCATGTGAATCTGGATTAATAATTCATATTTAAGTAGGATATTGCAATTTAAATGTATTATATCGGATTGGTAAATAGACAAGTATTTAATAATTTACAGGTTTTAGAATTACGCTGAAGTATTTTGCAGATAAAACAGATTTATCTGAAATTAGAGCAGACGTTGGACGTCATTAACACCCACAGAAGAAATTCAAAAATAATTATTACATAATTAACTTGACTAGTCAATACAATTAACTGATGGATTTAAAACACAATTTTAAAGAAAATTTATATCTTAAATACATTTATTGCATTTTGGTTATTTTGGAACACATGTAGAGTTATGCGGCACTAATGTAATAAAATCTATAAAAAAATAATTTTATTCAAAAGTCAAACCGCATTTGACTATGCTTGATCTATGTCAAGTAGTTTTAAAAGTTTTTCAGCATGTGTAAATTCTGCAAAATAAACAAAGCTTAGGAACTAGATACTGTAGAGTAAAAAATTCCTCTGTTCTACTTAAATTATTTTTAATACAACTTCAATCTAATCTTAAACCCAACAAAAAATTAATAAATGAAGGGTCAAGTGGAAGAAGGTGTTAAGATAAAAAAATTAGTTTTAGGATATTCCACTTTTAGTGAATGATGCTGGAATTTTTTTATTAAAAACACTGCAACTAGTACCAGGTGGTCCAATAAGCCGATATCTCAGCTATCAGAAACTATTCATGTTATAACTTTGGAAGAAAAAATTATTAGTAAAAGTGGCCAAGAGAAATCGCTGGAAATAACGTTCAAGTTTCTGGGTTAACCGCTAGGGGGCGTAACCTGTGAAGAAAACTTTGAAAACCAGTTTTTTAGAAATATGCCCAATTTAACCAGGTGTTAAATAAGTAAACTAGAAAGAGACCTTAATTCATCACAAAGTCGTTCAAGTACTTTTTATTATCTTTTAAAATAAAGGGTGGGGGAGAGTGGGGAAGTATTTGTGGATAAATACCTACAACTTTGGATTGGATTAACCGATTTTAACGAAATTAGTGTCATTAGAAAGAGTGTGGATAAATTAATTTAAATCTACTATAAAATAATTGCATTTAGTTTTAATTGTCATAGGTAGAGGGTACTTTCTAATAGAAAAAATTAAAATTCATTTTTCTTTAAAATGTTTAATGAAAACACCTATTTATTTTAAACTATGATAGAACTGGATTAAATTCGTAATAAAATGGCGCAAACCGCATGTAAATAGCTTTTATCGAACTCGAGATATGAATAAAAACGCATAAACATAAGTAAGGATAGTATTGACTTACCCTGTATTATAAATTAAATTAAAAAATAAGTCAGTAGGTACTTTCAAATTTTTTTATAGCGAAAAAATCTTAATGTTAATACCTATTTTGAAAGTTGTTATTTTATATGAATAAAAATAGTTTTTTCGAAAGTGTTATATTATACTCCGGATTGAAGATTGCACTTTTTTCAATAGATATTAATATTGGTAATATTATTAATTAATTATGAGTAGGTACTAATAATCCGTGATGAGTATATCAAATGCAGATTTATATGATATGATTGTAGTTTATTTCGAATGTCACCAAAATGCCGCTATTGCCTCACGTATATATTCTGTAAGATATCCTGACAGGAGACATTATGGCAAAGAAGTATTTGAAAGAAAGGTAAGAAGATTAAGAGAAACTGGTAGTTTTCATCGTCCTTGTTTTAAACGATGTAGTAGAGGTATGACCGAAGATAATTCAATCAGTGTTCTTGCTTTTATTTAACAGAATCCACATATAAGTAGTCGCCAAATCTCTATAGAATTAAACATACTCAAAACTATTGTTCTAAGGATTTTAAAACATCACAGGTTGGTTTTTCATATTATAAAGTGAACGTTTAGGTCAGAAACTTGGAATTTCCTTTAAACTTTAGATTCAACTGTTATTTTAATATTCCGATAAAAACGGCAACACGTTGCTTTTATCCTTTTATCCGTTTCTTAAAAATACTTATGCACAATTTATCTTGTGAAACAATTGTAGATTTTTCAAGATTTTTAAGATTTAGTAAATATAGTGGTTTCTTTTTCACCAATATTTGTTGTTCTGCTTTTTAGACTGCATCCTTATCAGGTAGTTCTTCATCAAGCTTTACATGAGAGAGATTTTGATGCAAGGCTGGATTACTGCAATTGGATGTTAGGTCTGCTAGAAGAACAATCGCGTATCATGTCAAAGATTTTGTGAACAGACAACTTGTGAACAGACTACGTTTAATAGTGCGGGTGGTATTAATCTGCATAATATGCATTATTGGGCTAAAGAAAATCTGCATTAGATACATGAGGTGCAGGTTCAAGGTAGATGGAGTCTTAATGTTTGGTGTGGTATAGTTGATGGAAAGATCGTAGGTCCATATTTCTTTGATATAACTTTAAATGGCGAAAAATATTTGGATTTTCTGGAAAATCAGTTGCCTGTTTCATTGGAAGATATTTCCTTACAAACAAGAAGAGATATAATATTACAATATGACTTTTCAGACGAGTTCGAGATTATTTGTATGCAATTTATCCAAATAAATGGATTGGAAGGGAAATCTCCAGACTTAACATATCTGGACTTTTATCTGTGGGGAAGATTGAAGGACTTAGTGTACCAAACTTGACCAACCACGAGAGTCGAGATGAAACAGCGCATTATAAACGCAATAAATAGTATATCAACAGAAGAGATTGAAGCAGCTGTTATGTCTACCCGCGAAAGATTACATCTTTGTGTGGACAATGATGGAAAACGATTTGAACATTTAATTGGACATTATGTTTTAATGATCGAGATGTTTGTATAATTCTTCACATATTTAATTTTAAGTTATAATAAAGGGTGAGTCAATACTATACTTATTTATGTTTATGCGTTTTTATTCATATCTCGAGTTCCACAAAACTATCAACATACGGTTTTCGCCGTTTTGTTACGACTTTAATCTAGTTCCATTATAATTTACAATAAATAGGTGTTTTCATTAAACATTTTGAAAAAAAATAAATTTTAATTTTTTCTATCCAAAAGTACCCTTTACCCATGACAATTCAAACTAAATTCAAAGCCCATCTCGACAAATCTCGATGCCCATGCATTTTTTAGAGCCACACAAGATCAAAAGGAGTATTCCAGAATTGTTGCCAACATTCACTAATTGGATATGGAACCATAAGAAGAAAAATAAGTTATAAGTTTAGTTTTCTGAAAGTTTATCTTTAATCATGCTCTTTCAGACAAAATTTTAAGTGAATGCATCATAGAAAATGTAACATGTAAGCTATCTGCGATTAATACAACATCATCTGCAAACCTTAGGTAATTTAATCTTTATCCATCTATATTAATGCCTATATCTTGCCATTGAGTACTCTTAAATATTGACTCTAGAGCTGCCGAGTACAATTTTGGTGAAATATTGCCTCCTTGTCTAACTTCTTGACCTAAGCTGAATTTTTCTGTGTCTTCGTGTAGTCGTATACTTGATGTAGCGTTTTCGTGGATGTTTTTGATTAGTGTCGTGTACCTGTAATCTATTCGGCTTTGATTTAGGGCTTCCAGTATTGAAACTCTACAGTATCAAAAGTCTTCTCCTAATCGACAAATGCAAGAACCGGTGGTATGTTGTACTCGATGCACTTTTCTATTAAGATCTTTATGGTATGCAAATGGTCATTTTGTGCCATATCCTGCCCTGAACCCTGCCTGTTCTAAGGGCTGATAGAAATCAAGTTTACGAAGAATTAAGAGTACTGAAGAATTAACAAAACTAAAGGAAAATTTCTTTGAGGTAATAATTCATAAAAGTTACTGGTTACAACAAAAGCTTTTGTTATTAAGTAGATATAATATGTATTTACCTACTGACAAAAACTTGCCTTGGCAAACTACCTATACATTATTTAACTGTTTTTTTTCAGACACTTTGTTCCCTAGAAGAAATAGAGCATGTTCCCGAGAGTATTGATAATTCATTTAATGACCATGATTATGTGTCATCAGATAATTCCGTTGGAGAATACACGGTTACAGCAGATTTTGATTAAGAACTCATAATGAAATGTTACAAGATAAAATTGAAAAGCCAACTGGAAAATATAGAAAAAGGAAACGAATAAGGAATATAAATCATGGAAAGAAAATAACAAAGAGAACAGCAGAAAGTATTTATCTAAAAAAGGATTTATTAAAAAGAAAAAGCAAATGAAACGAGTGTGTGATTGTCGAACAAAATGTTACCAAAAATTCAGTGATAAACAAAGAAAAAGCTTGTTTGAAGGTTTTTTAAATTTATTTAAAGGTGGACAAGATATAGAAAAGTATATAGCAAAGATTGTCAAAGAAACGACAAAAAAAAGAACAAGAATTAGAAAGATAAGTGAAAAGTTGGACGGCATTAGTCAAAGGAAATTTACTATAAGATATTTTTTAACTACTAACGAAAACCAGTCTATTAAAATATGCCAAGCGATGTATATTCAAATATTTGATTTAACTTAAAAAAAATAAGAACAATTGTCAAGAAGAAAATAACTGGTCAATCCAATATCTGTCCAATAGAAGGCAGAGGAAAGCATTCCAGACATTATAAAATCCAGGAAAATAAAAAAGATGTGATTAGGAAGCATACTACTAGTTTTTCCGGCTTATAATAGCAATTATTTTCGGGAACATACTTCTAAAAAAATACCCAAGTCCCGATCTTTCAGTGCCACAAATGTATCGACTTTATTGTGAATATTGCAGAAATAATAATATAAGGAGTCAACGTATAAAAAAATATTCAATAAATAGTTTAATCTTTCTTTTTATGGCCCGGCTAATGACCTTGTGCTAAGTATGGCCAAAGTCTAAGAAGTATGGAACATAAGCAACTAACTAAAGAAGAATAAGAGAAACAAGAAAAGCTTTTAAATGAGAGAAAAAACATTTAGATTTAGCTGAGAGTAATTATAAGCAAAAGTTGTTAGACAACGAACGAAGCAAAATATACCAATCATTTGTGATTGCCTATTGTAACTTAAAAAAATATCTACCAAGCCCATACCTCCGGAACGGTGTTTCGTTTTATAAATATCAACTATGGACCTTTAATTTAACAGTGTTTGAGACTATCACATGAGACATTGAGTGGGAATTTGTTTCCTATGGAACTAGACAGTGGCTGGTTGTGTTGGGCAAGAAATAGTTTTATGGCTATATAACTTATAAGGTCAACTATGAATCTTCAATTTAACAGTGTTTGAGACTATCACATGAGGCAATGAGTGGGAATTTGTTTCCTATGGAACGAGACAGTGGCTAGTCGTGTTGGGCAAGAAATAGCTTTATGTATAAAAAAAATTATTTTGTCGCTCGCAATAGAAGTAGAAATACTTCATTGGTACAGTGATTCTTGTTCTGACCAAACAGAAACATTTTTGTGTCCACAATGACATTGTTAGTGATGCGTAAAATAAAAAAATAGCAAAATATTTGAAAGAAATACATCATAAATTTATGGTACCCGATCACACCCATAGAGACTGCTAAGCGAAAGACAACATCTGAAATTGAAGTTACATACGATTGGAGTAATTTTATAAAAAATGTACGAATGACTCATCTCCCTGAGGTTGTAGAAATGAAACAAAAATATTTTTTAAATTTTAGTAGTGTACTATCAGGAAAATTGGTACATCGTAATAGATATGATAATGGAGAGGCTCTACTACGCATACAAATAAAGTGGTTAAAATACACCCAAGAACATGAGTTCCAGTGCTTTTACAAAAAAGTTTTGCAGTCGCTGAAGCTTTTAAAAAAATTGATTTAAAGAGAGGAGTTCTACTAGGAATCGAAAATACGAAATGAAAATTGTGCAATCAAAACCCATTAATTTAGAACCTTTACCTCTAGCCGACATTAAAGTAAACAATCTGTTAGATTTACTACCTTACATTAGTGAATACAATAGGCCGTTTTATTAAACTCTGCAAAAATGACATCGATGCTGATATTATGTTAGTTACAGACTTCAACGACCATAGGGTTTATATTTGAAAATTTTTATATATTATATTAATATATATATATATATATATATATATATATATATATATATATATATATATATATATATATTGTATTTTGATAGTTATGGCGATATTGCATTGTGAAGAAAGTCATTTATAAAACGATAAATAGGAGATACGGCGACAACATAATAAAAAAAATCAACTAGTTCTTACAAAAAATATTTTTATTATTATTATTACAAGTGTGTATGAACATTTTTTTTAATTACTATTAACCAAGTCCTTATAAAAATTGTATTGAACAGGTAATATTAAGTTTTTATTGCACAGTTCCAAAAGGTGTTTTGAAACCGCTTGGTTTTTGCGGATATCGATGGAGGCTTTATGTACGCCTTTTTTAAATCGATTACTGCTTCCACAGTTGCTGAACCCCCCTTGTCGATGCTTTAAAATGGACCTCTTTGAACTCATCGGCAGTATAATCTGTTTTATAGAAGAAAGATCCAGAATTGCTTTTGACAACTTTAATAACTTGACTACCTTTTCATCTTTTGTATTGTTTGTAAAACTTCCTCCAATTTTTGAATTGAGATCTTTAAAGTCATAAAAGTCTTCTGTTGACATTTCTTTTACATTGTAAGGATTTCCCTCTTTTTTTGCAGATCTTATGATGACAGGCCATTGTGCAGGAACATAAATGGGACCTGTTTTAAGTATTTTCTTCTTTTGCCTCTCAATAGTTGCGTGCATGGCGTCCCCTTCACTTTGGGTATGTCCCACTGTTAAAAATTTATGTGTGATTGATTTAACATTAATTTTTCCAATTGCATAGAGATACATGGTAACTATAAATTCATTTTTATTTTGCCCAACACAATTGTCGCTATAAAATATAACGTCTTTATCATTACAATGATTTAAAAGATAATCAAACAGACACGTAGCTATTTCGTTTGAGCCGCGGTTAGCAATAGCCTCGTGCCAAAAGTAACAGTAACCAGTCTTTTGCAATATCTGAAAAATTGTAAAGTTGAAGCAGTTCAGGCGGCATTTATAGTAGTAGCTTGAAACATCTCCACAAGGTGTAGGAAGGATCGCCTGCAAATCAAAACAAGCTACCAATACTTGAGAATCATCTTTTGCTCTTACTAGATCTTGTGCTTTTTCTTTACTGCTTCTAATTTTATTATGGATATTTTTATTATAAGTTTAATGAAGAGTAGCTTGCTGTTCAGCAGAAAAATTTTTATATGATTCACAAATTGCGCACTGATCTTTTTTTGGCTGAGAGAAAGTTATATTAAACTCAGTTTTGAAAATATACTAGTAAGTGCATTTTTTAGCCACAGGCCTTCCTTCACTCTCTTTCTGTAGCTTATAGTAGCGATTTATTTGAGCTAAAGTAAGTGAACCATCTATGTATTCCTTAGTAGTTTGTGCTCTAAGATAATGTGATTCTACCCTTTGGAAAGAATTTATGTGTTCTCTTATTTTATTTTTGGCCGGTTCAGTAACATATAGTATAACTGTGTTGTTTGTATATAAAAATATATAGTTAATTAAATATAAATAGGCGAGTCATCTCTAGAGCTGGCGCCGTTTCTCGCATGCCAATTTCCAGCGGTGGCTGTCGAAGAAACATTCCGTTTTTAAATCTCTGGCGGTCATTGCATCATCGACCTCTTCTCTCCATGACCGTCTTGGTGTATCCCGTTTTTTTTTTCTTGTGGATGGAGTCCATTTTTCCATCTTTTTTGTCATCAATTTTTTGGCATTCTCTGCAGGTGTCCATACCAGTTTAGTCTTTCGGGCCCGATAGTATCTAATGTGTGTAGGTTAATTTCCTTTTCTCTCACAATGTCTACGTGTATCACCCTATCAAGTCTAGTGTGCCGGCAACATCGACTTCAATAGTCCATTTGCATTGCCTTCATTTTTGATGTGTTTTTTTAATTACATCCCAATACTTTCATATTTTATAATTTTATAATTTTTTCTTTTATTTTCTTTTGTTATTTTATTATTCCACAATAGCCGGTATAGCTGTCTAGTGACTGATATTGATTGGCCAATACAAAGAATAAATTTCGTTACTACTCCCTGCTTTTGATGTTATTTTGACTTCCAAGTATCTGAAGGTTTTAGTCGTCGTTTTCATTTCAATTTGTAGACTTTCTGATTTTTCTTCTGTAACTAAATACTTGGTTTTTTGTATACTAATTGTAAGGCTCCACTTGTATACTCCTCAAATGTTCTGAGCATATAGTCTATATCGCTTTCATCTTCAGCTAGAATGGCTTGGTCGTCAGCAAAGTGTATCGTGTACAATCTATCGTCTTCGATTAGGAAAGACGAGATAATTATTTACGGTAATTTAGAATTAAAACTAATATCTTCTGGATCAAAACCATGTTATCTATTAGACGTCTGTTAGACGACTCATATTACCTGTTAGAACAGAATCCAGTGTATGTTGCAATAACGAAATAATTACTCATATTAATAACGACATCGTTACATAGATCTCTAGTATGACACGTAAGAAATATAAATGGAAATATAATGGTGACAGTAGTACTTAAAACCGATCGACATATGAAAATATTATTTATGTTATCAAGTTTTAATAAAAATACTCAAATGTGTAGGACTATAATATAACTCTTACAAAAATATTATATGCTCTGTATAAAAAAGTTTTCTGTGACTGTTTCGGTGTATAATGATTGTTATTATTGATGGTTTGATTAAATTATTAAAAAGTATCTTTTTGTTTCAGGTATGGCTAAAAAATATTTAATTAGTACGCGACATCGGGATTTAAATTTGGTAAGCAATTTACTCAGAGTTATGTAACTCATTTTTGATGAATTTAAAAATTTATATTAAGCATCAAGAAATTTTATAAAATATCTATATTTTATTATAAGTTTGTATAAGTTGCATTAGTATTTTATAAGTTGTATCTGTCAAACTAGCTACACTAATTTTATTAACGGTAGAAAAGGAATGCAGTTAATTCTGTCCATTCTGTCAAGTTTTTAAGCCATGACGTTTGTATTGGATCTAGACCTCTTCTTCAATTTAAATGAAGTACATAATATCTTTATAAGTGACGCATAACATAGTCAAAACATTTCAGTTTGCGATTTTTGACTGTTATGACCACTTCCGTAACTTTTCCCATCTGCTTCAAAACAATCTCGTTACAAACTCTATCTATCCAACTTATTCGTAGAATTCTCCGATATACGCATATTTTAAAGGTTTTATGTTTTCTAAGAAGTTTATCCTTTTCAGACCCGACGTTTTCTCTGCAGAAAAAAAAATATTTTTCTATTGAATCTTCTTAAGGAAAGATTGTAAAATAAAATCATATTATTGACGTTTTTGTTTAACAGGTAGTTCTTTGACAGAACGTCCATTGCAATGGACATTGGGGCTATAATACGAATTTAGGAAAATATTTACATACAATATTTTTATTAAATATAGTATATTCGTATCAATAAAATGTTGGCTTTATTTAAATAAAAACATTTGAAACAATTTTTGTTCTTTACAAAACATAAAAACATGCGTTTTCCCTGTACACTCAACATTTTTACATCTGGATGCTTCCTTTTTCTTGTCACACTCGGGTAAATCCTTATTTCCTTCAGTGGTCTAGTTTTTACTTTGGAATTTGGGGACAATTCTCATTTGACATTTTGGGACGACTAAGGCTTGTTTTTATTGGTTTTCCCACTTAAATTAACGCTTCAGAAATTTGTATTTTAAAATCTAATAAATTCATTTAATCTTTGGAAATTAAACTAAGCTACTCGCTTAAAATAGTTTAAAATTAAACGCAGTGTCCATTTTTTGACAAAATTCTATAATATGACAATAATTGATCTAGTAACTCTACACCTCCAATAAATTTATTATATAATTGTATCGCTTGCGGTCTCTGAATCGTTATTTTTTTCTTTTGCTTTTATCCCATCTTTCGAACCTACAAAGCACAGACTTATTATATTGCCATTTGCATAAAACCTCAGTTCTTTTTTTGTAATTGTTTATCTTTTGTAAATGAAGGTTTCTGTAATATGTCAATTTTTATAGTTCCAACAGAGTATATATTTTTCTTATAGAATTAAACAGAAATGTCCGCATTAATTTCTTCATTAGAGACATCTTCTATGTCTCATTCTTCTTCAATTTAAGATAAAATATTATTAAATAATTGTTTAAATTCATCGTCATCATCTAAAAAGACCTTAAAATCCCTTGGTCTTTTGGATTATCCAAATTAAAACCTAAAACAAAAATATCAACAGAGACCTGTAATCCATTGCAATAGACATCATATTTTAATGTTTGATATCGACACAAACAACAATAAATTATCTATGTATAATAAGTAGTATAAAAATTTATATGTCTACTAATAAATTACATAATATTTGGTTACATATAATAAATTTACGACTTAAAGAAACATGATACATACTTACGCTTTTCGGGGTATCGTTTTCGCTATATCTTACTCCTTACTATCTTTAAAAGCACTTAACTCGGCTATGATTAAAACTAAACAAAATATTTCCAGACTAGTAGTTACTGAGATATGCAAAATGAAAAGTATGTAATTGTCAGCAATTTACAAGAGTTCAGTTTTGTTGTAGGGCTTACGTAAATGCATGTCCATTACAATGGACACCGGGTCTGAAAGGGATATAACTCATAGTCCAACCTTCGCCACCATATAAACGAATAGAGAACACATAACATCTTATTAATCTAATTTTCAATCTTAAAGTAATAATATTTTTACATAAGACTTTCTGCATCTTAAAAAATGCAGTTCTGGCCTTCTCTATACGTATTCCAATCGCTTTGCATACGTACCAGTTTTTATTTAGATTACAATCAAGATAAGTGATACTGTTGGTACTCTAGAGTGGCTCTCTATAAGCTGTTACCACTTCTGGTTGGACTGGCGTTTTACTGACAATTATTACCTTTGTCTATGTGATTTTCAGTCCTTATTCATCACAAGTTGTGATAATCCTATTATTCACATGTTAAAGTTCTTTGTTACTAGTTGAAATTAACACCATGTCACGCTCGTACCTCAAATTATCCATATTGATGCCATTAATTTTGATACCACATATAGCAACATTCAATGATTTATTAAAACCGAATTTCGAATAAACATTAAATATTAGTGGGTAAAAAATGTAGCCCTGTCTTACGCCTCTTTGTATTTAAAGCTATTTAGAATTATGCTACCCAATCCTGATGTTTGCATGTTGATTCTAGTAAAGATTTTTCATGATACGTAGGTTTTTATCATCAATACCTTCCTGCTAAAGAATGGCTATCATTTCATGTTTTGTTATATTAAAGACTTTCTTAAAGTCAATAAAACATATAAACTGACTGGCACACATCTCTGCATCTCTGTACTATAACCTTAATAGTAAATAGTGCTTCTATGGTTTCAAAGTTATTGCGAAACTCAAATTACGTGTCACTAAAGTTGTTATTTAATTTTTTGAAGGAATATTTTTAAAACATGGCTTATCATATCGATGGTTTATAGAACAGTATCGCTAAGTCGTGTCCGATAGTTTGTTATCTTATGAATGTTGGTTATTTAACTATTTAATTTACAATAAGAGTTTTTAAGAACGTTGGAGGATATAATTTAATTAAATATAACTGGAAAATTGTCAACTTTTGTTTATGTGATAAATCATAAGAATTCGTTAATCGCCCTTATTGTACTGTTGTCAGCATAGTAAGGTTGTCCGTGAATGCAAAGGGGATAACACCCTCCCCATATTCACAGCTTAAGACCCTGTGATATGCCCGGTTCTACAGCGTTCTACGCAGGATGGAGCCCTGTGGAACCATTTTCCACTACAATCGTCCTTCTGGAAAGATAATTAACGACCACGTTTCTAAGATTTCCCGAACACTTCTTTACTTTTGAAGAGCATATTACGTGACCCCACTGCTATATATTAAAAGCATTTTTCAAATTTCAAAGAAAATCTGGATGACCCATCGGTGATCAGCTCCAATTCCCTGTTCCGCCCGAAGCGCTTCAGTCACCGCATCTAATATACTTTTGCTTAGAAACCATACTGTCTTGGAGATAAACCTCAAGGAATCAAAATTACTTACTCGATAATTGCATGTATTATACAACTTTCCGATACAAAGTAGAAGGCAAATATGATAATATTTTCCTGAATAACTAGTATTTCTTTACCAGAAGAACTACTTTTCTAACCTGTAAATCTTAAAGCAATAACATACGCTGTTTTTGATATTTTGCACCGATGATGCTCCTACAATGTCTGAAATATTTCAAAGTTTACAAGCATTCGTTAATCAAAAATATTCCTAATGTATCTAGACCCATTACTGGATACACATAGAGCTTATGGCCTTTAAAAAATGAGTTTTAATATAAACATGGTCCTAACGATTATTGTAACTGTAGTTATTTATGTATATAAAAATTAGACACCTAAAATCAAGAATCTTAAATGCACGTTACAAAGATATGGATGCAGAACGTTATCTAGAAAAGGAAAAGCACTCCGAGGGAGAAAAGTTTCGAAATGATTTATTTGTGATAAAATTAAATTGTTTGGTCGATATATTTGAGAACTTAAATATTTTGAATCTACAACTTCAAGCAGAAAACACACATTTGTATATTAGGTACCAGTGATAAATTTCTTGGGAACTAGTGCTTAGTGCGAGTTTTCTTTACTAAAATTGTATTATTTACAAGTTGTTGATGCACGTGTTTAGTTAACATCAGTTTATAGGTTACATACGTGATATAGTCGGCGTCATGTGAAAATTGCGTAAGTCCACTTTTTAAGAAAATCCGTATTTTAATGCCATCTTGTTAGGCAGTTCGAACTTCATAACACTACAAAATATTTAAGCGATTACTTACTAGATGTTGCCACAAGATTTGAATGTTGCCCAAATCCGACGTTATCTGAAGCAACGTGAATTTTGCGTAAGCCCGCACATTCTTCACTGTGAACGTGGTTTAATAACGTGCATCCATAATTATTGCATTTATACGTTTAAAAACAAAATTTTTTATTAAAACAGTTATTGGAATTAGCTGTCAAATAGTTCAGGTAAGTAAGTTTAAAAAAAAACTCCATACGGGTGTGTTTTCTTTTGTTAAATTCTCTTAAAATTAGTCATGGGACTTAGGCATTTTTCAGTTTTCATTTCAAATGGAGTTACGCCATTTTCATATTAAAATGATTTGTTGGTTTCACGCACGTGTTGTGAATTTAGAAATAAAACAGAACCAATTGTAAGTTTACTGACGCATTTTTGTTCTTCTTTATATTTTACCTTCAGATCATTCAGTTTCAATAGCATACGATAAGTTATGAACAAAGCCAAAGGTCCCATGTTTTGGGCTGATTTCTACGTATCCAGTACTTAGGGAGAGGGGTTTATTTAAAACCCGTGCATTTAATTCACGAGTGAAATTCGTATAATACAGTGATGAGCGTCTAATAACCGGCAAAATAACGAAAAAGATGGAAAACATAAGAATCTGTTAAATAAAACGAGATGAAACTAGTCGAGGTTGGAAATTTAGCGAGAAAAACTTAAATTAAAAACAAAATTAACAATATATTAATAGTTTTTCACCTTTAGACGTATCGAATGAGTTTGGCAACTGCCACTGTGACAGAAGAATTTTATAAAATGTGACAGTTAATATTATGTATATTTTATAGGTTTCTATCGCTAAATTTTCCACCTCTACTAGATATTCGTCAAATACATAATATAAATCAGACTTAAATATATATATACATATAAAAAATCTGGAGCTTTATATGGGAGAAAATAAAGTATTTGTCAGTGGAAGAGCGATTGCCTCAAGTATCAAAAGAGCCAGAAACCAAAAATCTAAAGTGGAGAGTCGAAGAAAATGTTCTTTTTCTCTCTTTCTGGACAAGAAAAAAAAAAGTAAGGGTGTGCAAAACCATGTTTTGCAACAAGCTTGGTGTGTCTATGAGAACTATTAGTCATTCGTTAAGTAGAAGCCTCACTTCACCAGAAAACAAAAAAAGTGATCGAGTAGAAACTACAAAAAGTAATAATTTCGACAATAAGAAGCAGTTAAAAAAGGATAAGAAAATAGAAACAGTAAGAGATTTTTTTAACAGCTTATCAAAGCTAGAGTCTCATTATTGTCGGAAATCTTCTACTAAACTATATCTAGAACTGGAAACCTGGAAAACGCTGGAAAACCAAAGCTGAATTGTATGACTTTTACAAAAATGTCTGGTTAACAGATATAAAAACAGAACCGGCTGGATTGACTATTTAAATATATTTTTGAGGAGTCAAATTTGTCTTTATTCAGTCCCAAAAAAGACGAAGTCTGTGTAGGATATCGAATACAAAACGTTTCAGAGTTAGTTTATCAAGAACACAGAATTAAAAATGATGAGGCGCGTAATGAAAAAGAAAAAGACAAGGAGTCACTAAATCAAGTTTTTACTATGGATCTTCAATTTGTTCTATTGTGCCCACAGTCAAACGTGTCTGCGCTCTATTAAAATTAAATTGATTCTTTACAATTTTACTATTTTTGATCTTCATACAAAGGATGGTTACTGTTTTTTTGGCACGAGGGAGAAGGAGAGTTAACGGCAAACTGTTTTTCCTCGATTATTTGCACTTTTTTATGTACCAAAGTCTTACCAAACATGGATCGAAACAACAAATTTATTATCCTTTACAGTGACGGTTGTGGTGCACAGAATCGCAATTATACTTTATCGAATGCCATTTTAACTTTTTCAATGGAAAATAATGTTTGTATTATTCAAGAATACTTAGAGAAAGGGCATACACAAATGGAATGCGATTCTATGCATTCGACAATAGAAAGGAAGATTTCAGGAATGGTAATAAATGTACCAGCCGGCTATGTTAATTTGATAAAAAATGCGAGAAAAAACCCAAGACCTTATGATGTACAATATTTAAACAATGCTTATTTTAAAGATGTTTCTAAAATCAACTTGGTCAAGTCAATTCAACCTGGACGTAAAACTGGTGACGCTACCGTGCAAAATATTAGAGCATTAAAATACAATTCAGACGGATCCATAGAATATAAGATTAAGCATTCTGATGAGTTTCAGATCCTTTCCGTCAGATTCAATAAGAAATGCTCAATTGTTCCTATGGAAAAACTGTCAAAATTTTACCAAGGTAAATTAAAAATTAAACGGGAGAAATTTGAACATCTTCAATCCCTAAAAATTACCATGGAACCAGATTACCATCCTTTCTATGTTAGACTTGAACATGATTAAGCTTAATTTTTGTGCATAATTTTTATTTTTAGTTAATAAAGATTTATAATGTCTAGCGTTTTGTTCTTTTTTGGGAGACTAATAAAATGTTTTTAATAAAATAATAGTTTTCTTTTTAAATGAAATTTGCCAAATTTGTAACAAATTTTTTTGTGTTTTTTGCCTAAGTTCAAATTATCTAAATTAAAAGTAAACGATGTTTCTTTTAACAATCCTGAAATTATTTTTCAAAACTAACATGATTTCAAACAAAAACTACAAGTATTATAATTATTCTAAGATAAAAACTGTTTTTTTTTCACTTCCTCTAAAATTTAAATTTTGGTACTTAGGCAATTTTCATATGATGCCGACTACATTTATTATGTAGGTTGCTTATTACTAGGTAATGAGTAAGGAATGTCTAAAAATGCGCTGGGACATATACGTTCTCACAGTAGTGAAAGGGTTAAATTGACATAAATATTTATAATTTGACGTAATATCTTTAAATAACCCGATATCTAATTAAAAATTTTTATTTTGTTCCTATACTAACTAGACTATTAGTTGGTTTTATCTATAATTCATTGAAGTACTGCAAATCAAATAAAAAATCATAAAAAATGAATAAAAAGTCATATATTTAATAACCATAAAGTGATACACTATATTTGTTGACAATTATATGTGTTATACGTGTTAGAAATGGGTAGTTCAGATTCTACGTAACTGATGTAATTTTACTTCATAGGTAATCAGATTTCCTAAATGAACATTTGCAAATCATCTCAACACTATCCTAGACTCGGCAACACGACACCAATAACAGTCCCTTGGGAAACCTAACCGAACGCGTTGGTTGAGATAAAGATATTTAGATCCTTTATCTTGACCTAGTTAAGGGTGTTCTAATTTTCATTGTAACTTTATTTAAATTTATATGTTAGTCTTAATAAATATCGCAATTATTTTCAAATAAATTTAAAAATAAAATAAAAAGCTGTGATATAGCAGACTAAAGATCTACAATATTAACAACTAAAAAAACAATTTGCAGTTCATATGAATCTATAATTTTATGTAAAATAAAAAAATGTCTAAATTGAAAGTTGTATTTATATGGGTAAAAGGATATACCGCTACATTAAGGTATTAATTATGTAATTTAAAAAGGAACTAAAATGTTAAAGGAGTTTTTTTATTTAATACTAATTTTTTCAATGGAACCCAAATATTAAAAAAAAAATCTGCGGAGTGCTACCATTTAATTTGGTGCATTTTTAAGTTTGTATGTTTTTGAGAAAGAGTGAATTATTTCATATGTACTATGTATATTTAGGTGATTTCTATGCACTTTCTATACAAATTAAACTTCAGAAAAGTTGTTTAAATTTTAAAGTTAAAAATAAGTTTTTTTTAATGTATTGACAAAAAGAAGCAAAAAACAGCAAAATACGCGATTATCTTTTTGTCCTATAACTTTTTTCCACAGGAGTTTAGGTATAGGCACTGCTTTACAAAAAAATAGTTTTTATATCTTCCCTTCAAAATGTCGTTTTGTAAAATTCTTTTGGAATCACAGTATCCCAGACACGATTTTTCAAAGTTCGTTGCTTACACCATTTTTGGGTGAATTTTCATAGTTTTTTCTCTTTTTTAAAAACGCACCCCCTTTAAATAGTAGCTCCGCAGTTTTTTCATACTTAGGTTCATTAATTATAATGAAATAATAAAACTCCTTTAACGCCGTAATTCCTTTTAGCCCAATTTTTTTTTAACATACTCAATAACCTATAATGGGTAATGGGAAAGCGAGCTGGTTGGTTAAGATGGAATAACAAAGGGTAATGCAATATATAATCATCATCATCAATCAGCCAATCGCGTCCACTGCTGGACATAGGCCTTCCTCAGTTCTTTCCAGTGTTCTCTACACTGGGCCGCTTGTAGCCAGTTTCTCGCTACACGTTTTATATCATCGGTCCATCTAGTCGGTGGTCGTCCTCGGCTTCTTTTATAGTTTCTGGGCCTCCATTCCATAATACGTCTTGTCCACCGTCCATCTTGTGCTCTAACTAAGTGCCCTGCCTAGTTCCACTTAAGCGACGTGGTTCTTTCGAGGACGTCTTTAACTCCTGATCTTTGCCTAATTTGTTATGTGCTCTCGAAGGCTCACGTTCAGCATTGCACGTTCCATGGCTCGTTGTGTAACTCTGAGTTTATTCGCAGATTTTTGCGTGAGTGCTAAAGTCTCTGCTTTATAAGTTTGTACAGGTAAAACACATTGGTTATAAACCTTTCGCTTGAGACACATGGGAATTGAGCTTTTTAGAATATGGCTTAATTTGCCAAATGCTGCCCAAGTTAGGCCTATTCGCCTCTGTATTTCATGTGTTTGATTGTCTCTGCTTATTTTGATTTCGTGTCCCAGATATTTGTAAGTGTCTGTTTGTTGTATGGTATTATTGTCAATAGTTATATTTCCACTCATTACGAGATTTGTTATAAGTTTAGTTTTCTTAAAGTTTATCTTTAATCCTACTCTTTCAGACAGACTTTTAAGCGAATGCATCATAGAAACTGTATCTTGTAAATTATCTGCGATTAATACAACATAATCTGCAAATCTGCAATATATAATAAATCAAGCTAAAATATATAAAATATGACAAAATCAATGGAACAATATTTAAAGCATGTCAAAAAATTTATATGTATCTTTACATCAACAACTTCCTTCGCCACCTGAGTATACATATTATTTAAATATAAAGCTTCATATTTCTACTATAGTTAGATTAAAACTCGACACGAAAAAATGGGCACATCTGCATTAATTAGAAATAATGAATTTTCCAGTATATCTTTGTAACAATGTTTTTATTAGGGATTCGCATCATATTTTCCAAGAATTCATAATTAACAAGGTATACATAGACAATTATATTTTAACAAGAACAAGTGTGTTTTCCAATTAATATAGAGTATTTCTCAGTTTTCCATAGATGAGAATAATTAATTTACTCACCGACTATTTAAAAGAAATATACATTTTCATTTCAACGAAAATTTTTCTTTTCTTTATCTCTCTCTCTCTCTCTCTCACACACACACGCGTACATACAAATATACATACACATATAAATACACATAAAAATAAAATATTTCCAACAGCTGAAAATTAAAAATTACCAAGCTGTAACAACCATTTTGTTAAGCTTTGCACTAGAGCGATTTAATCTAATAATGCCCAGCGTTGCACTTTTGCAACAGTTGACATAGCTCACTATGGCGTCATCTTTTGGAGAATTACATGACTTATTCAGGCAGTCAAAGTTCAGATTTATTTCAGAACAGCTTTCTATGTATGTTTTATTGGGAATTAGTCGCTGAACTTAGAATTCTAGTCGTTTGTGTATAAATTTGGTTTTTGGTAGCGTGTGTATAAATTTAACGTATTGTTAAAGTGTTAAAAAAGATATATCTATCAAGTAAGTTCTCTTATCATATCTGTACTAATTGGTACATCTGCATTGGTATTAGTGTTGCGTTTTTGTAACACTGGGCACAAGGTATATTATTAGTACATAAAATCATTTTTGTTCTAGAAGGTGGAAATAAGACAAGTTTCGATCGAACTACTAATAATAGTCGTCCTAAAAAAATTTTTACGAATCAAGGGCACATAAAACTATGTCCATGCTGGAAGAATCGAACCTTATGGACTGGTGATATCGACTGATAAAGATAGTGGAGATGAAGATTGTGGAGAAACATTCAATAACCTAAACAAAAATATGGTAAATGCGGAATCAAAAGATGCAATTTATCAAGAAGAAGAAAGAAATATCGACGAAAAAAATATAAATTTATATAAAAAACAAGCAGATCTTCAAAGTGTGACACAAGTCTTCGAAGAGGAAGATATGGAAGAGATTGAGATGAAAACAAAAATAAAGAAAATGAATGAAGAAATTTGGGATATTTAAGTAGCTAATTTGGGATATTTAAAAGTCTATCGCTCCTATCACGAAAATTAATTCAGGGAGATTTACCAGAAAATCCAAACGTGGAGTTTACGAAAATGTGTACGACGAAAAAAATAAGGTGGCTTTTATGTAGGTGGAATGACAACAGCATAGTCACTTTGGTATCGAATTACAATAAAATGATGCCAGTTTATCAAGCGAACAGATAATCATTTGCCCAAAGCAAAAGAATCAAAGTAACAAAAATTCGGTCTTATTCGGTCCATAAGACAAATTTTACTACGATAAATATAAAAATTTTGTGGTACGAGTATTTTTTGAACCTTTTTCTTTGTATGCCGTGCTTGTTTTTAAGCGTTGACTATCGTCGTATTTACAAGTTGATAAAATGTTTTTCGATCGGCAGCTAGATGAAACATTTTCTCAAGAGTGCGACCTGTCTATTGTCTAATGTTACGCAGTCAAGACAGTTACTTTGTTCTGACCTACTGTTTTCCTTTGATTTTGCACTGAATAATCAACCGGGTTAAGCGATATTTAGGTTTTCTCATTATATGACTTCTAATTCTAATTCTAATTCTAAAAAAACTACCCAGATATCTAAAATGTTCCAATAAAATCGTTTTAGATATGTTCCATATCTAAAATATTCCCTTTCTAAGATTTTGATATCTAATTTTAGTATTGAGACTTCGATGATAACTTTTTTAATTACAATCCATTTTGTTTTCTCTGCGTTAATTGTTAAGCCCTTTTTTTTAGATTATCTGCCATTATGGCGGTGTCATCTTCGTATCTGATGTTATTAATAATTTAACCGCCGATTTTAAGACCTTCGCGACGATTATTTAACGCTATCTCAAAAACTGGTTGTGTGTAGGCATTAAATAACATCGATGATATCACATTCCTGTCTTACACCACGCTTATTAGAAACTTTAGCTGAAACCTAATACTTCTTTAGCTGATCCTCCTTTTTGGACATACATTAGTTAATTCAGGTTTCACTGTTTTCTATTACATAACTAAAGTGTTTTATTTACTTAAATAAAATTATTTTGCTATCGCTAGTAGTTTACTAAAATACTTTTTTCTTACTTTTTGTTATACTTTATTTATTAATAAAACACCCCCCAATAGGTGTCTTTTACATTGCAATCTGACGAGACAGATTAATGAGCAGTTCTGTTTCGTCCTAAAGTAATACTAATAAATCTTAAAACTATAGTTAAATTTATCAATGTTTTTACAGGGTCTTTTAATTATTTACATAAGCACTCGTGTACACTAAGGCGAACTATACTCTGCCTTTAAACTAATCACTACACTAACTTGTACGTCTTCACCCTCTTTAGTCTTCTTACCAACTCTGTATTATCCAGGAGTTGGAGAGTCTCGATATTTACATATGAGTGCACGAGATGCAAAACTCGCTAATCGACAAAAATTGAAAAAAGTAGTTAAGCACGCCATCTTGTTCGTACAATATTTAATTATTATTTTACACAAGTATTTCGAGCAAAAGTAGCTTTTTAACACACGAAAATCCGTCCCAAAAATCATGACTTGATGCCAAACTCGCTTTATGCATTGATGCGTGCGATGCAAAACTCTCTATTTGTAAGGCGTTCAATCACAGCATCGGATTTTACTCACGTGGTTGGGGAAGGGCATCATGCATTTTGTTTGTTTCCTGGTGTGGTTTGACCGTTTGACTCAGTCGCGTTTTAGCGGTATTCTGAATTGTTTGTTTAACTTGAAGTTTCCCGTTTTTAAAATTATTAAAATGCAAATAGACAGTGAAATTTCTGCAGCCAATGATTAGCCAGCAGCCAGTGTTAGTTCTGCAATACAACCTACTCCAAAGAACATGTTTAGAACCAAAATTACGACGGAAAGTAAAAGACAAAACCTCAAAAGATTAAGGTAATAAAAACGATATCAATTTGTTAGAATATTTTTTTAAAACTGTGTTATTTTAGGCACACTCCGACACATTTACCGGAGTACCCGACCTGTGGACATAACGGTCAGCCAGGTAAGCCATACTTTTGTGCCACTTTAACAATGAGCGAAATTAAAGATTTTTATAGAAAACTGTATGCGTCTAAGGAAAAATATGGACAAGATAGTTTTATAATTGCAACTTGTGAAGGCCAGAAGTGCAAAAGATCAAAAGTGGAAAAGGAAAAAAACATCCATTTTGTATTATGTAACCACTTCTGCTAAAAAAATCCGTGTTTGTAAGACGCAATTCTTAAAAATCACATCCCTTAGTAGAGATCCGATTGAGAGAGTCATGAAAAACTTTGTTTTAAAAGGGAATATACCACGAGAAACAAGAGGAGGTGATCGCATACTTAATAAAAACGATGATAAAAAGTTAGCAATAAAACATTTCATTGAATCTCTCCAATGCATAGAGAGCCATTACTGTAGAAGTCAAATCAGTACTCGTGTTTATTTACCATGTGAACTGAATTTTACAAAATTATGGACAATATACGAATCTAAAGTTCGCGATAACCAACTACATGTTAAACTGGCATTTTTTATGACATACATAAATTCTAATTACAACATCGGATTTGGCACCCCAAAAACTGATTTATGCTCAACCTGCTTAAGATCGAAGGAAAAGTTAAAAAACAAAAATATTTCTAGTTCAGAAAAGCAAATTATTATCACCAAGCAACGCATACATAGACTTAAAGCAAAGGCATTTTTTGCCTTATTAAAGCAGCCGCTATAAAATACAGCAGTTTTTTCGTTTGATTGTCAGAAAAATTTGCCTTTGCCGAAGCTTCTGGATCAAGCTAGTTATTTTGTCAACAAATAAACTATTACAACTTTACGGTAATTCATGGATCATCAGCAGCACAGTTGGTTCCAGAAAATGTTTATTCTTATGTTTGGACGGAGGTTGATTTTCCCAAAAATTCTAATTCGATAGCTTCAGCTGTTTGGGATGTACTGAATAAGTTTAACTTTCCCAATGAAATCGATACAATTCGTTTATTTGCTGATGGATGTGGGGGGCAAAATAAGAATATTATAATGATGACCATGCTTTCTGTTTGGTTGATGACGAAAGCTCCCAAAAACATTAAGACCATTAACATACTATTCCCCGTAGTAGGACATTCTTTTATACCACCTGATAGGTTGTTCAGAATAATTGAAAGAAGAGTTAAAAAGAAATCCATTATTTTAAAAACTTCTGACTACGAAGATATTATAGCAAATAAGTCGACAATTAGAAAATTGGGTTTAGATTGGCAGGTGTATGACTGAAAGAATGAAGCACAAATAAACACCAAAGCACCATCTTCATGGCACTTTCAGTTTAATAAGGCTAAAAGGTTTGTGCTTACTAAAGGGATAACCAATGCACTAATAGTAGGTGAGCCCAATTATTGTGTTGACGTCGGTGAAGCCAAGTCTGTTGTCAAGAGAGGAATAAAATTAACACGTATCAATCCTACTCAACTTCCTATTGGCTGCAAACTCAAAGGCGATAAATCGACAATAATTTCTCTTCTTAAAAAACATTATGGAAACGCCTGGGAAGAAAATCCTGATTTGGTTTTCTTTAAAGAAAATCTTGTTAACCCTCGAATGGTGAAAAACCAAAATTCTGTAAACGATGTTGAAGCTGGCTGCAGTGGTTTAAAACCTTGCGATATTAATTTACCAGTTTAATGTAATATGTAAATCACTGTTTAATTTCTTTGTGAATAAAATTTGTTTCAAACTATTGATGTAACATTTTTTGGTCCAAAACTCGCTAAATGCATTCTTTTTTCTTCATTGATTTAAAAAATCTGAACTATTTTTTTCAAAATATGTTAAAAGCTATTAGAGGTGTATATGTTCTAAAGGCACGCTAACATCATTAATTGGTTATTCAAAAATATAATGCAAAAAACGTTTTTTGCACTTTTCTCACATTGACTTACTACTATTGACTACATGCATTAAGCGAGTTTTGCATCTCGTGCACTGATATGTTAATACAATATTTGCTTATGATTGTTGGCACAATTCCTTATTATCTCTTCAACAGTCTGCATCTTATTCCACGTCTCGGTGAATGTAGCTATTTTTGAACGTACTAAGTGGCATCAACGCTGTTCCTTAACACTTTGTTCTGAAGGCGTTGTATCTTTAAAATATTGTTCGTACTTGCACATCTCTACAGCTGTCCAACTAAAGGTTGGCTGTTTTTATTTTCTTTAGTTTAAGTTGTATATCAAAATAAGGTTGTATTCATTTGCTATATCTGACTCTGGGTAAGCTTAGTTAATAATATGGCGTTACGGAATCTTTGGTTAATAATAATGTAAATAATCTGTTTTCTTATTGTGTCGTCACTGTCGTTTTTAGGGGCTTTTTAGGTGTATATTCTTTGGACTGGTAGTGTGTACCATGTGTTCTTGATAATGAGTTTCTTGTTTCTGCAAAACTAAACTAACTGCTCTCCTCCCTCATTACGTGTTTGTGGTTCAAATTGGCACACTACTTTCTTATATCTTTCTTTTCCTACCTTTGCATTAAAAACACCCAGAAGAATAGTAACTTCCTCTTTTTTAGTTTGCTCCAGTGTTTTGTCTATTTCGTTGTAAATGCAGTATATTTATTCCTCTGTGCTATCAGATGTCGGTAAGTATGTTTTAATGATATTTATATTGCACAGCATTTCGAATAATTTCCAGTTAATACAAACTAGCCCAGTGTAATTAGAGAAAATAATTGAAATACAGCAAGTATACATTCTTGTTAGCTATACAACATCCTGAAACTTTCCTAATTAAAACTCTTGCTATCTCTCAATAAGTACACATACGTACACATATGTCTGTCCTCTCTGAATTGTAATTTGACTAATTTAACTGTCATGGTGTAAAACAATTCTGCAATATATGTCCTAGACATTTAACAAATGTTTGCAAAAATTAATTACAGTTTTCATTTAGAAACTGTCAATAACTTATTGACGTTAAATTTCACAATAAACGCACATAAGTATTTTTTTTATATCTAAAAATGAAACAAATAACTCTCCGTAATTACATAAAAAATATTTTAAAAGAATAATTACTTGTAAAAAGACGACGTTCTGAATTAGTATAGTGAAAAAGTCCGTTATATCTGTTATAGAAGATACCAAAAAAGTTATTTGCCAACATAAGGGTGTAGTTATAAAGTAGTAGGGGAAAGTTGCGTGGATCGTACCACTTTTTAAATTTCATTTTTTATTTTGAACAAATAATGAACAATTAGGTTTAACACAATGTAACAATAAAGTTGACTTATTTGGCAACCTAAATTATTTTTTTTATGGTCGTATAATCGTATAACTTCATACAGTACAAAAAATATTATTTTCGAAAAGCCTACAAGTGGTACGAATTAGGAACCTAGTTTTCTAAATCGTACCATAGGTTTTTTTGATCGTATTCAATGCTAGTCTTATGAGGATTGTTCAAGGATTTTATTTCAACCATACATTAAAATAAAACATAATTTTATTACAATTGTAAGTAACAAAGGGTTAAAAAAACATTAAAACAAAACCTAAATAATATACTTTCTCAATAGTTATTTACAATCTACACAAAAGAACGATTTAACACTATGATTCCTGGCATATTCAATGTCATCAAGATTTTTGAAATGAGTTGTATGCCCATACAACACGAGAATAACTTTTTTCTCTGGGGTTGATTTTACAATTTTAACAAAATGTGTCAGCCACTTTATAAACAGCTCAATTGTTATGTACTCGGACTCAGATATGTCTACCAACTCTCCAGGTGGAGCTCCAACTTTAAGCTTAGGCGTCATTCTCATACGCTTAAAAATAAGCATAGGTGAAACAAAGTTTTTGGATGCGCTGGTACAGCATACCATAGTAGTGTTGATACCACGCTCGCCACTGGGGATTGAACCTACCTGTTTTTTACCTTTTCTGGCAAGTATTTTTTGACTTTTGGTTTGGACAGTAGAAAGTCCTGACGCATGAACAGTGTAAATTCGTGTGGCATTGACTTTTGTTTTCTTCAACAAGCTTCTGTATGTCAAAAAACTCATAAGTTTTTTTTTGTTTGTTAAAACCATTCAGCCGTAATAAAGATGTAGCATGGGAATATCTCATAGCAAGTTCATAATGTCGCTGTTTAAAAGAGTAAAACCATTTCTTACCAGCTTGAGTTTAAGTATTGAAATTATGGGAAATATTGTTTTTTTTTGTCAGAAATTGCGTCAGAAAAATCATTGGGGAAGGCAACGGGAAACCACCCCAATTATTTCTCCCGAGTAAAGTTAACATGGCTTAATACAATCGTAACGGAAGTATTACGGATCATGGATCACGGGAACCAAGATCTGGCAGGGAAGGGCGCGCACCAGACTGTAGGGCCTCCCCGGTCGTCATCACACGAAATCCCTACAATTTTAGAAGTACGACAACTTTAAAAATGTGTAGCAGTACAATCAGATTAGGTAACGTTAAAATGGAAACGTTAAAAGCCTCTATGCAGCAGGCAAGCTCAGTAACTTAGTTCAAGAGGTTAAACGTTTAAAAATTGATATAATGGGCATCAGTTAGCTCCGGTGGCCTGGAATGAGAATATGTGAACAAGATGAAGGCACACTATACTATTCTGGAAGTGCAGAAGATGACACACATCATAGGAATGGAGTTGGCTTATTTATAACGTCTAAATTTAAGAAATATGTGAAAAACTTTATACCTGTGAACTACAGACTAGCACTACTTCAATTAAATAGCAAACCATTTAATGTCAATGTTATCCAGATATATGCCCCTACTGCAGAAAAGAAATATGACAGTGATGTCGAATCATTCTATAGCCAATTAAAACAGACACTTAAAAATCTAAAAAGTAACGAAGTCACAACATATATTATTGGAGATTTTAACGCAAAAATTGGCCAAGGCCGAAGATCTGACCTGGTGGGTGAACATGACATGATAATCGCAAATACATGGTTCAAATTACACAAAAGAAGGTTATACACATGGAGGGGACCAGGAGATAATTCACTACATATGATTAGAAATCAGATATACTATATTCTGGTAAACAACAGATTTAAGAATGCCGTCACCAGAGTAACGACATATCTTGGTGCAGATATCGGTTCAGACCATAACCCTGTAATAACTGACATCAAAGTAAAGCTCAAAAAAGTCCAAGAAAGCCCCAAAACACCAAAATTAAATATCTCAATATCCAACAAAACGTTAATAGAAAATGACTTAAACAATGAGCTAAAGAAATCAATAAATGAAAACAACACAGAAATATGGAACTTATTTAAAGATCTTACCTTGAAAGTAATAGAAAAATATTCAACAACGTTACACAGGTACAAAAAACAACAATGGATAACCGATGAAATCCTGGAATTAATGGAGCAGAGAAGGAAACTGAAAGGTAACAAGACAGAATATAAGGAGAAACAGAAACTAATTAAACAAAAAATAAAGGTGGCTAAAGAAAAATGGATGGAGGATAAATGCAAGGAATTAGAAAAGTTGAATGAAAAACATGATACGTTTAATATGTTTAAAAAAGTTAGAGAAGTAGCTTTTCTTTATCATAAGAAAACTCCACATACTATAACCGATTCGACGGGAAAATGATATTAGACGAACATGAAATTCGAACAACCTGGTGTAATTAAATAAGTGAACTGTATAATGATGATAGACCCGAAAAACCGGAGACTTTAGTTGAAGGTGAAGTAGTGCGCGTGATGATCGCTTTATCCTCTAACAAAGTCTATGAGATCGTCGTGCCACGGCTGTACAAATCCAAAATCAACGTCAGTACGTACGTAATACTAACGTAAGTAAACGAACAGTTAGACGAAGGCTTGGAAAAGAAATTTTAAGCAGTCGCAGACCTACAACTTCTAAGGCGCTATCGAGTTGCGCGGCTTTAGTTTGCCAAAGCCATGCTCATTTTACTGTAAATAATTGGAGGCACGTTTTATTTACCGATAAGTCCAGGTTTCCCTTGCGGTCTCCAGGTGGCCGTGAGAGAGTATGGCAAATACCACATGTCAGTTTTTCAGAATTTACCTTCAGTTTTAGTGTAGGCTATCAAGATGGCTCAATTATGAAGTGGGCTGGAATTTCTCTAGAGGCATGTACATAATTGTACATCGTTCCGAGAGGCTCCATAACAGCTGCCAGGTACATTGAAGAAATGCTCCAAGATTTTGTTGTGCTTTATGCTGGTTTTGTTGGAAATGACTTCGTTCTGATGCATGATAATGCCAAGCCTCACAGTGCGAGAATCACTCAACAGTTTTAAAATAAAGTAAACGTTCCTGTAATGGATTGGCCAGCATTGAGTTCAGACGCAAACCCAAATGAACATGTTTGGGACATGCTTGGGCTAAGGATAAGAAGTCGTGTTCCTGCTCCTTCAACCTTAAATCAGTTACAAAAAGTCCTTTTAGAGGAATGAGAATTTATTCCGCAACAGGACATTTCTCTTTTGATTTTAGACATGCCAAGGAGAGTTCAGGGAATATTACGAGCACGTGAAGAAAACATTAATTATTAAAATTAGTTTGTTCGGGCACATGCTTTAAGTTTTTATTAATTGAGCGTCATTTTGTTACAACATTTACGTTTTTTTTTAACTTTTAAATTGTTATCTACTGAAACAGTTCTTTGTTCAAAAGTTAAATATTTATTATAAATTATTTAAATCTGTTTGTTTCATTTGTGTTTGCGGTATTATAATAATAAAAGTTTAAAGAAAATATCAATTTTAAGTTTTTATTTTAAAAATAAAAGTGCTCCTTTTTTTCGTACCGGTGAGTGTATTTAGCGATGATATTTAGCATTGGTAGCGAATAGGCAATATTCCAATATATTATGCTAAGTTCCTACCGATTTTTGTCTAAAATAATATTAGTAATAATATAAAATCAAAATTATTTGGATGTCCACATTCCTTCCACTGAATATCTAAGCAAAAGTAAGATTTGAAATAAATTGAAGCTGGGCAGTTTTTCTTGATTTGCCAAAATTTTAATTTACGTTTTTTAAATAAACTCTTTAATTGCTTCAATTTTTAAAGAAAAAGTTCTTCAAATTATAAAAATAGTCTCCATTTACTTTAAACTTTTACTAAAAACAACATGTGCATTGGAGTTTACAAGGATGAAGCTATTCATAGATGAACCTAGGTTTTTTCTTTACTCTGGTCCAAGAAGAGTGAGAATCTGTACAGGACCTGCTGGTCAAGAGAGACTCAGGCACCTTGCACGTGTTCTTCTATATAATGGTCTAAAAGGTATGACATAAGTAAGCAGCACATTGGAACGCAGGTGACACAGGTAACGCAGTGCAGGGCAGGCTACACAGGTCAGAAAATATACGTGTCACGCAGTGTGAGCGCATATTTGGAAGCAGTCTTCTCAAAAATTTTGAGGTGCGAATATCGAATATATTATATGAAAATAGAAAGAGAATTTTATAATTTAAATAAGGACATCCAGATTATAAAAAATCTATATTGGAATCAAACAGCCCACATGAAGAATGGACATATGGTGAATGAAAACATAACCATTTCTAGAGGGGTAAGACAGGGCTGTATTCTTTCGCCACTGCTTTTCAACCTGTACACGGAACAAATATTTCTAGAGGCACTAGAAGAGTACAATGAGGGCATCAAGATTAATGGCGTACCAATAAGTAATTTTCGATATGTAGATGATACTATTATACTGGCCGATAACATCGAAGATTTACAGATGATGCTACATAGAGTTAATACAACTGGCAGCCGTTTTGGACTGAAGATCAATAGAAAGAAAACTAAATTTATGGTGATCAGTAAAAAAAAATTTCAACATATCGACCTGCATATTGAAGACGAACGTATTGAAAGAGTACACCGATTTAAATATGTGGGATATACAGTAAATGACAAGTGGGACCCAGAAGTAGAGATTAAGATCCGAATTGAAATAGCAAGATCCAAATTCATCAAAATGAGAAAGCTCTTAAGCAACCGCAACCTAAGCATTAACCTCCGATGGCGCGCCACGAAATGCTACGTACTCTCTACGCTACTTTACGGCGTAGAAGGGTGGACGTTAACAGCAGCAACTATAAAGAAGTTAGCGGCTCTAGAAATGTGGCTGTATCGACGCATACTGAGATTACCTTGGACAGACAAAGTGACCAACACAGAGGTATTAAGACGAATGGGTAAAGAGGTGGAATTGGTAACAACTGTTAAAAGGAGGAAAGCGTCATACCTGGGCCATGTGTTCCGTAATGATAAGTACAGTCTGCTACAGCTTATCGTGGAAGGCAAGATTGAAGGTAGAAGAGGTTTGGGCAGAAAGAAGAAATCCTGGCTGAGAAACTTGAGAGAATGGTTTCAAATACCAGAAGCTGCGAACATAATTCATGCGGCACAAAACAGAGAAACCTATCGTATGATGGTCGCCAACCTTCGGTAGAAGACGGAACATAAAGAAGAAAAGAAATAATGGCGTTATTTCTGGACAGTTCCGAATCAGAGTCAGACGCAGAATGTGAAGAAACAGTTTTATTATTCAACATGTCAAGAAGAAAAAAATGATTTTGGAAAAACAACTATATGAAAAAGAGAAATACCAATGGCAAATTTGCACTATCATCAGAATTCTCTGAGTCTCGTTATTTAAATTATTTTCGGTTAAGCAGAAAACAAGTTGATGAAGTACATAATTAATAGAAAACAGTATTTATTCAGATGGTTATAATGTCCAAAAACCAACAGGAACCAAAGAAAAACTAGCTGTTTTTAAGGTATTATTTTTATTAATTTTGTTTTATTAAAAAATACAAAAATATCGTTTTAAACAATCATAATTCTATACTCTATAATTTTCCACAAAATTCGATTAATTGTTCATTCATTTCGAATATAACCACACAAAATTTTACTAGAAACAAACTGCTCTCCACGTGGCACAGGAATCTGTGTCCGGACGACTGCGCTGACAGGTTTTCTTAAACACAGTTCTGTGCTGCCCTGCCCTGCGTTCCAATTCGCGCGGGGTAATGTAATTGTACGGAAAACAGAAACCTGTGCTGCCTAACGCTGCGTTGCCTGCGTCACCTGCGTCTGAATGTGCGGCGCGCCATAGGCTGGGAAAATTTTTTATCATTGAACTGTTCCCTTTGTTGTGGAAGGCATTTTAGATGAAAATCAATATAAAGTCGGTTCGTTATATTTACGCGGGTTTCGGATTAAAAATTTTATTGTAAGTACCCAGTTTTAATTACCTGCTGTTTGAGGAAATATCAACTGGTCAAATATATTTATTATATATATATATATATATATATATATATATATATATATATATATATATAATAAATAATAATGGAAAATCTTTTATATAATTGACAGTATAATAAGGAGAATTACTTCATTAATGGAGTCCATTGTGGTTAATATAAACCTAATAATAATTTTATATTACACTTCACACAGAAAATATGGTCTATGTATATTTATAAATGTATGTATATGTAAAAAAAATTATCTTGCCAAAAAAAAATGAAAATCAGTCATTATCATCAAAAATATCATAATCGTCATCATCATCACTGTCAGCACTTGAATGTACAGTTACACCACACTTCTGGAGTTACAATTGAAAGTGCCTTTCGCCAAGTTTTCCGAACTGCGTCGTCGCTATAACCGTTAGACCCAATATGGTTGTCATAATATTGTTTTGCTATTCCCCATATATATTCGATGGGATTAAACTGCTAATGATACGGTGGCAGACGTAAAACTTGATGACCGTAACTTTCAATAATCTGATCGACAACAAAGGTTTTCGGTTTTGAGTGGATATTTGCCAAGCGTAATAATTCTGATTTTAAAATATGGTGTATAAATGGTATATATTCCTTTGTCAACCATTCTTTAATTTTATTAACAGTCCAAGAATTCGTTGGACTTTTGTTTAATACTTCAGAATTGTAAGGTACATTGTCTAAAATAATTACGCTGGGCTCACTTAAACATGGGAGAAGTTTTTCATGTAACCATTTTACAACTTTATTTTGATTCAGATGAAAATATTAAATCAGCACCTTCTATAAAACCCGATTGCCCTCCTGCATGTAAAATTATGTGTCGCTTCCCTTCTCCATCAGTATGTTTGATAGACTTTACGTTATCATCTTGCCATATATTCTTGGTTGCACCCCTAGAAAATATCCATGTTTCATCTAAATATATAAAATTTGCCCTTTTCTCTTTTAATTTAGAATATTTTCTTGGAAAGTTAATTCTTTTATGCACAACATAACTTCTTTCACAAAGGGCTTTTCTGTTATCCTTCTTTTGAAATTTGAAACCCAAATTATGTATCACTTGCCATAGACTTGTTCTGCCAATTTTGTCAAATTTTCTATCTTTTAATTCCGAGAGAATCGTATTTAAGGTCACATGTTCCTTGTTGGCTCGCATTCGATAAATGGTATCAAGAATTTCAAATTTTTTTCCATCTGGAATATCTTTCATTTTTAATGATAGGCGAGTTTTTCGGTGATCTTCTTTTGGCCATTTTGTAATACTCCTCTTAGTTTGGTTTCACTAATTCCTAGAGCATCACATACGCGTTGTTTAACAATTACCGATTTTAAAGGACCGTCATTTTCTTTTTCATCCGTAAAATATTTATGTACACTACAAATTAGACTATCTACATCTAACACACGTCTAGACATTTTTAAATATTTCCACCAAACATACAATGTCAACATGAAACGAATAAAATGTGTGAATTGACAAAGTTCAGAAGAACTGAAAGAGAAGTGATGAAAAAAAAAATACTAAAAATAGGGCTAAGCTCAGAGGAACAAATTTAAATGGCCAAAGAGACACTAAATCTCAAGTGAGTGTTCGGGCTAGCTTCAATGCACTGGATTGTGGCTTTAAAGATTTAAACAGATAGCAAGGATACTGAGCTAATGAGACAAGAAACGAAATGAGACCTGGTAATATCAAACGTGATACAACTAAAGAAGGTCACTGGGAATAAATTTATAGAAAGAGAACAATAAGAAGAGAAAAGAAGGGCGCCAACTCAACGATAGTTGAGATTTTGCCCTTCTTTTCTCTTCTTATTGTTCTCTTTCTATAAATTTATTCCCAGTGACCTTCTTTAGTTGTATCACGTTTGATATTACCAGGTCTCATTTCGTTTCTTGTCTCATTAGCTCAGTATCCTTGCTATCTGTTTAAATCTTTAAAGCCACAATCCAGTGCATTGAAGCTAGCCCGAACACTCACTTGAGATTTAGTGTCTCTTTGGCCATTTAAATTTGTTCCTCTGAGCTTAGCCCTATTTTTAGTATTTTTTTTTTCATCACTTCTCTTTCAGTTCTTCTGAACTTTGTCAATTCACACATTTTATTCGTTTCAATTGGCGCCCAACGTGGGGCATCCATGGAACTTAAGACATGTTTATACAAAACACCATGTTCAACTTTAAAATCAGGAAATTTACCTGGTACATTCTGTACATCATAAAACATTTTTTTAACAAGGGACTGGTTAGATGACGGACTCTCAACTCATACTCTAATTCAGGAGCTAACAGATGCTCTACCTTGAACGCAGACATATTACACAACTGAGAAATATACAAGAGAATGAGTAAAAGTAGGTAAAGTTTAACTTACTCTCTGTCCTCAAATTAATATTCTGAAGGGATACCTATACCAGTAATGTTTAATTGTTTTGGTCCAGTTATGAAATCCAATGACATATACTGCTACAACACCCTAAGGAACCTAAAATTTCAAAACTGTTATTTCGAGGTAGTGACTCAACTTATTGGCTACTCCGGACTTGTAAAAATATGTGAAATAGTTAACTTTAGTTATTTAAATTTTTAATTAATTTATTATTAATTTAAATTGTTATTTAATCAATCAAAAACAAAGCAATTTATTCAGTCTACACAGTATATAGCAAAAACAAGTCAATTTAAGATATAGATATAGATATAAGGTAATGTCCAAAAAAAAATTGAAAAACAAAACTAAAAGTTAAAATGAAAATCTAAAAGCACAACCAGTGAAAACCACAACAACCTAAGATCAAAACCAAAAATTAAAGGAGATATATATATTTTTTTTAAAGGCAGAAGTGGAAAAGAAGCCACACGTTGGGTCTAGCCAATTGAAACGAATGAAATGTGTGAATTGACAAAGTTCAGAAGAACTGAAAGAGAAGTGATGGAAAAAAAAATACTAAAAATAGGGCTAAGCTCAGAGGAACAAATTTAAATGGCCAAAGAGACACTAAATCTCAAGTGAGTGTTCGGGCTAGCTTCAATGCACTGGATTGTGGCTTTAAAGATTTAAACAGATAGCAAGGATACTGAGCTAATGAGACAAGAAACGAAATGAGACCTGGTAATATCAAACGTGATACAACTAAAGAAGGTCACTGGGAATAAATTTATAGAAAGAGAACAATAAGAAGAGAAAAGAAGGGCGCCAACTCAACGATAGTTGAGATTTTGAAGTAACAAATGAATCTGGAGGTAATACTCTGAAATACAAAAATACTAAATATTAATCTTGTTTTGCTATGTTATATACTGGTTAGTAGAACTGAAATAAAACTCAAAATAGCAACAATAAATATATTTATAAACAAATGTATATAAGTATATGTGTATAAACAATTTACATATAATGCAAAGCCAAATAACAGTGGTAGTGGATGGTGTACAGATACAATAGGACCTAATAGCCCCTCAACAAATGAATAGTCACTACCACTGGCCAAATAAAATATGAAATATTAGTATACAACAAGAATAGTCCGTAGGGTAGCCAAAGTCTTAAAACAAAAAGGTAGTCATTTAAATTTAAATTAGTTCTACTAAAATGAGGTACTAATGACAATATTGTAAAGATATCAAACTTGATAAATCTCTATTACAATTATATTAAATATATATATTACATCCAAAAAATGAGTTGTTCCATACTCATTATATAATATTTAAAAACAAACCACATTAAATTTATGTCCCTCTTAATATCAAATTGTATTATATTAACAAAAATATTATATCCAAAAAAAAGTGAGTTTGGTCAGACTCTCTAAATCCTAGTTAAAACCTAATGACACATGAAGTGTCCCCTTTTCCTCCCGAATATTTTATAATTAAATTATCGAAAAAAAATTATCATAAAGGTATTCACCTTATCATATGCATATGATCAGTTAACAGTAAATATAAAGTAATACGTAATACAAAAGGTCAAATAGTTAAACGACTTATCTTTACAGCACTATAAGTCCATAGGAAAAACTCCTCTTGGCACGGCTACATCAGTTTGTGGCTGTAAAGACGAATCCTGGTCACAAAAGCCACAACCAGTCACTGGCCTCTGGGTGACAGCAAAATCCACGGGTTTGCTAACTATGTATCTAAGGATTCTGTTACTAGTATCCTTGAGGAAATATTCTCAAGAGAATATCCTCAAGTCACGTGAAAATATTAATTTCACGTCACTTGAGGATATTCTCTTGAGAATAACAAGTACATAACATAGCAAAACAAGATTAATATTTAGTATTTTTGTATTTCAGAGTATTACCTCCAGATTCATTTGTTACTTCAAAATCTCAACTATCGTTGAGTTGGCGCCCTTCTTTTCTCTTCTTATTGTTCTCTTTCTATAAATTTATTCCCAGTGACCTTCTTTAGTTGTATCACGTTTGATATTACCAGGTCTCATTTCGTTTCTTGTCTCATTAGCTCAGTATCCTTGCTATCTGTTTAAATCTTTAAAGCCACAATCCAGTGCATTGAAGCTAGCCCGAACACTCACTTGAGATTTAGTGTCTCTTTGGCCATTTAAATTTGTTCCTCTGAGCTTAGCCCTATTTTTAGTATTTTTTTTTCCATCACTTCTCTTTCAGTTCTTCTGAACTTTGTCAATTCACACATTATATTCGTTTCAATTTTCTTTTTTTTTTTTTTTTTTTTTTCCTTGATTCCTATGATATTCTCTTGAGAATATTCCCTCAAGTAAAGTGAAAATAATATTTTCACGTGACGGAATATGGAGCTCGCAGCACGCCAAAAAAAAAAAACTCTTCCTTTTTATGTGGAACTCATAAATGAATATTGATTTTATTATTTTACTTATTATTATTAAGATATGTATTTTATTTATAAATTAATTTATTCTTCCTTGCTCCAATTCCGTCACTTTGAATGTGAACAATTTCACCGGTTGGCGTGTCTGCGATCGAGTTCTGACCAAAACTGATCGTTCCGTTTCAAACTCGACCAATCTTTCAAAGCGCTAACCGCGTGGGTGGAGAAATGTCGATTTGAAATCGATCGTAGGCGGGTAATAAAAATTTCTTGAGGGGTTTAAATTGGACTAGTCAGTAGCGTAAACGCTACAAACACTGGCAAAGAATCAATTCAACTGCAATATTGTAACAAATTTATACCTACCCTAATGTTATTTTAATGTATTTTAAAATATGACCATTAAAGCAGTTTTTAATTAATTTTCTGAAAAGTCGTTTACTGCAACTGGTTATCAATGAGTCATTATCATAATTTTGTTAATCCGAAACCCGCGTAAATATAGCGAACCGACTATATTGATCATATCTCAATATTGTCGTTCCATGCTCCATCTGCCTTTGCTGCTGGTCCTGATTTGAGTTACATGCAGGATAATGCCGGTCCACATACTACAGCAACAGTAGGAGATTGGGTTAATAATAAAAATATTACACTTTTATCTTGGCCATCACAATTACTAGATCTTAAACCTGCCTTCTGGTCATCCGATCTTTTTACAAAGGATCGGATCCTTTTACCACAGAAGGAAATTGATAATGTTAAGCGTAAAAATGTAGTGTCAAATTGTAAATATTGCTACTAGATAAAACACAGATAATTAAATATATTTGTTCTTAGATTTTTATATTTAATATTGACTTATTAACAATTTCCATTAAATGTGTGCAATTTTTAACTTTTGTTTGATTATTTTTTCATAAAGAATAAATTATTTTATAATACAATGAATCTGCGTTTGTCATGTTCTGGCTTATCTTTACAATATATTATTGTAAAATTTTTAGAGTGTGTTTTTTTAGTTCCTCATTCCTTAGTAAAACGAGTTTTTATGTCTTTATTATGATTGGATATAACATAAATAAGTAAAGTAAATAAATGTATGCCTCATATACTACAGCTTTCTTATATTTTTTGTAAAATATTTAATGGTAAATTTAATCGTCATGGATACATACCCTATAAAACTTTCATTGAGCAGAAATTATTGTATATTAGCAAAGACAGAGCATGCCAATTTATCAAATATTAGCTCAGATGGCCAACATTACGGAAAGAGAAACGTCCATTACCCCTAATATCTTTTCCTTCTCTTCTAGTTATGCCTGCACGTATAACAGAGTGAATCTATCGGATAGATTATAAATCACAAACATTAAATGATTCTGATAATTAAGCCTTTCGAAAATGGATTTTCCTCCATCCAGTTGTTATTGTAGTATTGACAATTATATGGAAGTAGTAGATATATCATTTGTAAAGTAAGATTTAATAAGAAAAACAAATAATAAATTTAAAAACATCCATAAAATCAAATAAAAATAAACGAAAGTAATATATGTTTTCGGCTCACATCAAAACTATAGATACAAGATGAGGTAAAGAAATATTAAAACTTAAACTGGACTCAAGTATAGTACGTAACCAGGTCAAAAAAAGCTCAAGCCCTATATATTATAACTAAAAATACATATAGTCTGTCCCAAACCCTTCTTTCATTGCGTCACTAATTGTGACGTCATATAGGATTTTAAGAATTTCGAAAATTATTGCATGACATTTTAATTAAATCTGACAGTTGCAGGATCGTAATCGGCTAAATGTGAAAAGGATATTTTTTTAAACATATAGTTCTTTCTTGGTATATATCCGCATATTTAAAATATTTTTATAACAATAAATACAAAATTATATTTTCACTGTAAAATGTCTGAATATACTAACCTGGAATGACAAGTATCATTTTATCAGTTTACATTGTGAAAGTACTGTCACGATTGAGACAATCTGCGTCAAATTATATTTATGCGCATCATTGATTGGATATCTATTTAGCGTATTTTAAACTCCAACCAATTATACATCCGTAAGTAGAATTCGCTTTATATGCAAATTAATATGCAAATACACGTGAACGATACCTAATTTTATACATAAAGTTCTATGTATAATAATCAAAAACTCACGTTTTTTTCTGTCACTTCTAGCATAATGCGTTAGAGAGAATGCGATCAACTATGACACACTTAAAGAAGGGCTTGGGAAAGTCTTTATATAAAATTTTTGCCAATATAATAAATTTTTTTAGTACTGATGTCTTTTAAATAACCTTTTGTAAAGGTTGTTATAATTTCTTTAACATAGACCGGTAATTTAAATAAAAACCTAATTTGTTATATTCTGAGGTAACAAATAATATGAAAAATTTGATTTATAAAAACAAGTTAAATTTTCACCTAAAATGTATGCCTGTTCTGCTTTGTACTTTATTAACGTTTCTAATGCAAAAAATTAAAAGCGAATGCCAGAACTTTACACTAAGAAGTTAATTGACAGTGGCTGTGTTTATTAAAGAGGTGAACATTCTTTTGGTTATTAAATTTCCAGACTAAACTTAATATAAGGTTATTATAAGCTTGTGTTTGCAAAAACAGTAATGTTTTGAGCAAAGTAATAAATATTATACCAATTTAACAAACAATTTAGCACATCATTTTAGGTATTTTCAAGGTTATATATCAGCCTACATATTATTAACAGTAATAAACGATAATACACAGTTGGTCCTATTTAGCATAATTAAGGCCGCTTCTTTAATTTTTCTCTTTTTACCATCAATTTTTTTTAGGTGTATACTTGAATAATTCCATTGAACCATATGTTCATTATCCCATGCGTGTTTACTTATTTGAGATCTATTAAATTCTCTATTTTTAATATAAGATTGATGTTCGGTTATTCTAACATTTAATGGCGTTGATGTTTCACCTAAATAAAACTGAGTGCATTCACAAGGTATTTTATAAATACAATTCTTTGTCCTGTCTTGTTCCGTTCTTAGGTATGGTTTTAGACAACATATATCTCAATGTGTTTGTTGGTTTTGAATGTTGTTGAGAATTTGAATTTATTTCCTATCGTTTTAAGTTTTTCTGATAATCCTTTTATGTATGGTATTGTTATTTTACTTGTATTATTCCTTATGTGTGCTGTAGGATTTCGTTCTAACTTGTTGTGTTCTATTCGATGGATTGTTGAAAATTTCTTATTTATAAACAATAAAGGGTAATCATTTTTTAATAAAGGAGATGTTAAAGATAGTGCGAGCACTCCTGACCACTGCGCATTAGACGAAATTGGATTTAGTCCCCACTTCCATGCGAAACGAGCTGTACTGTGCAACGTGAATGGTAGAACGTCTCAGTTTGGTTAGCGTAATTCCCATCGAGTTAGAATCTATGGAGAAGCTATGAGCAAATTAACGTATGTATTTAAAACGGCGTACGTAGGCGTGGCTAACGATAATACCAATATGGCGGTGGGATCAGGGCCAGACTCAATAATATTAAAACTACTATACAAATATGACTAGTTATTCAGAAGTTTTAATCATAATCTAAAAAATGCAATAAATTTTAATAAACTATGATTTATTTATCCCGCGATAAACACTAAAAATACGATATATTATACATAAAGGTAAATTAATACAGCTAAATACTATTAATGTATTCTCTGAAAAACGGGCCATTACTTTGATTACATATTTGTATACTAACCTGTGGAACGATATTTCTGAAAATGTTTTATTACCATTGCTTCTGCTACTGCAACTACGTTGAGAACAAGAAACCATTATTATGCACTATAGTGATAGTAGGTAACTCAGTTACCAGCTGTAGTCCGTTTGAAGAGGTTTACTCTCCGGATACTGGAACTCACTTCAAACATGTTACCTGAAGTCAAATTCAATTTCATATTTAACATCACATTTTAATAACAACAATCTGTACAATCTTTAAGAACTACATGTAATTTAAAGGGTTTTTACCCTGGTATTTTGGTGGCTCAGGCATTTTAACCTAGCAATTTTAAACCTGATGATGGACTGTTTAGTCCGAAAACGTTTGTTTTTTTGATATAGCCCTTTTAAGGGTTTTTTAAATAAATATACTTATTTACGAAGACTAAGCCCTTTTTTATAGTGCATAATATATTCTATAAAAGTATTATAAAACTAAAATTAATCGAAATACAACAAATGTAAATAAACATATACGATCTGTCAAAAGTGTCAAAGCAATATTAACAATATGGCCGAAGTGAGGTCGTTTTTAGTCACGTGATACCCTCTCCATAGATTTTAACTCGATGGTAATTCCACTTAGAATAGAACCTTTCTGCCTTTAAGTGAATTTTGACTCCGCCTTCGTGCAGCTCCATGTTTAGGAGTGTTCGCACTATCTCTAACAAATGTTTTTCCTCCAAGAACGAGTTTACGTTAGAACAAGCAAGTTTAGCTTTATCGTATAAGAATTTAATGATTACCTTTTTTGTATTAATATTGTGATTTGATTTAAAATTTAAATATCATTAGGTGAGTGTTGGTTTTCAATACACCTGAGTCTCATATCCAATATCGTTCTTAGAGATTAAAACATTAAGGAAAGGTAGTGTGTTATTATATTCCTTTTCCGTCGTAAATATTATTGTCTTTTTTTTATCGTTTATATCAGGGAGGAATGTGTCCAGCAACTCTGATCCATAAGGCTGTATCGAGAATGCATCATCTACATATCTCAATCATACTGTGGGTTTTAAATTTTGTTTAGAAATTTTCAAAATCTTCCACAAATACATCGACTAATAATGGAGATAAACTAGAGCCCATTGCTAGACCAAAATTTTGTTTATAGAATCCATTATTTAATTAAAACTATGTATTATCAGTACATAATGTTAGCTGATATGTTCAGTCTTGTTCTAGTTGCCAATGTATCATCACTATCTAATTTGTAAATAAACTATTTATGTCAAAACTTATTAAAATATTACTTGAATTAAATTTAATATTTGATAATTTATTTAAAAAATGGTGTGTATTTTTTATAAATGTGTCGCTTATATTTGTAAATGGTTGTATAAAATTTAATAAAAATTTTGATAGTTTTTTGATAGACAAGGAGAAATCATTGTACTAATGGGTCTAAGTGATATATTCATTTTAGGATCTTGCGGTACTCCATAAAAATAAAAATAGCGTTAGGTTAAGGCTACTACAGCAAAGAATTTGTTTGACCTGTAAAAATTTTGCTTTTGTTATTTTTTCTTTTGTTTAATGTAAAAAAAGGTATTTAATAAATAAAGTAAAGATAAAGCACCAATGAACGTCCCATAACCTATTTCGAATACCAGCTTTAAAAAATATACAGATCTCACATTAACTTTATTTAGGAAGAATGCCAAAACTGGAAAAATCACATACGCTACCGGCAAATTAGCTATAAAAGGAGAGTTAAACAGAGAAAAAATATCTGACAGCTTAATTAAAAAATGTGCAAAAATAAACCAAAGTGAAATATATATGTATATACACTGCTCAAAAATTTGCTTTATTTTTTGTAATTTTATATTAAAGAATATTACTATTTAATTTTATTTGGCCCTGAACAAATTTTCTGTGTTGGTTTTTTTACATTAGAGCAAATAAAGATCTGGTTTTATTATAATGTAATATACCTACGTTTTAGCGATTTTATTACTGTTCCAATAAAACCTAGTTTAGTTAAAATAAAATTTAGTAATATCCCTTTCAGGCGAATAAAAACTGTGTAACTGGAACAGCTAGTGCGTTAGAGACAGAAAGGTTTCCTCAAGTGGGATTTACTATGCGACTAAATATGTCAGTGTTGTAAGTTGGGCATGGAAACGCTATTTAGAGACAGGATCTGCAGCATATAAATAGGATAACGGGAAAGAGTCACAACCTATGCTCAAAATCATTTCACATTCCTCTTGGCAAGAAGAAATAGGAAATACACAGCATCAAGTATTATTAGCTGAAAAATAAAATAAACGGTTATGGTTTGATTTCTTTACAGCGTACCATCATTCGCTGTTATGCATATTTCTGTTTTCTGTCGTCCTCAATGCGAACTAAAAAAACTACTAAAAAAACATAAATCGGAAATCAAATTTAGGATTCAGCCCAAATCTGCGTTTTCTAAACATTGCAAAACAAACAGACGACGAATGCCTCCAAAATGAACTGGCATGGCGATTTTTAATTTGTATGATATGCTAGATATGCATATCTCTGCTTTTAATTTGTATGATATGCTAGATATGCAGTATTAGGAAATCGTTTTCACAAAGGAATTTCTACATAGACAAATTGGTATGACGTGATTATAAATCCCCCTGCCATTGCATTTCGTTGCATTCTTCGTACTTTTTGTTTTACAACGTTTAGAGAACACAGATTTGGGCCGAGTCCTAAATTCTATTTTCAATTTATATTCTCGAATAATAACGTCTTTAGACAAGCTACTGGAAGGAAGATTTCTAGACAAACGCATGCATCATACAGGAACATTGGAAAACAGGTTCCGTCAGACAGTATGAAAATTTATTTTCTTTTGCTGGTATTGAAGGTATCCCAAAAAATTTACTGTTATCTACGAATTTAGTCACAGCCATGGACGTATAAATAAAGTTATACTTTATTTATACGTCCTTGGTCACAGCGTTTTTCAGACAAGTCTGAATCATCAGGCATTTTGAATGATCTATATTTATCATCAGACAATTTTATTTTTGTGTTTTCTTCTATAATAGTAAAGCTATTTTATTAAAAGAATAGCAGTATCTATAAATTTACGGTATATCGCCAAATTGAGAAAATTAAAAACTTTTAGGGAGAATTAGAGGAATAAAAAAAACGCAAGGGGAAACCGTGCCAAACTCGATCTAATAAAACGATACCCAAAGTGTAGAGAGCGTATCTGTTATAAACTTTTTTGACAACGGGCACTATAACTAATAAACAATGTCTGTTATAGAAGAAGTTGACAAATATATCGATTTAAGTACTTATATTTCCGAGCGAAATGGATGAGGTGAACGGCTCCTTTAATTTGCCATTGATATGGATCTTAGTATATTAAACACAATGGTTAATCATCATCCGCGGAGATTGTCAACATGGCCTTCGCCTGGAGGACAATACAAGAGTCAAATAGATTATATTTTTGTCACGAAACGATGGAGGAGCTCAATAATGAACGTGAAGACAAAACCAGCTGAAAACTATGGTTCCGAAAACAAAATGGTACAAGCCAAATTTCGCATTAAGTTACATAGTAAAACAATCACAAATAAAAGACAAAAATTGATTCCAAAACACCCGGAAAAGTTTAGAGAAGCATTAGCAGAAACTGACCTACCATAGACTACCAAAGACTCTGACAAAACGTGGGAATATACAAAGAAGTGGATTACTGAACCATCAACAATACTAATCCCAAAGACAAAACAGCTAGGAAAAAAACATTGGATGACTGAAAGGACTCCTAATCTTGTAGAAAAGAGATGAACACTTTAGGTGTTTTCAGAACAAAAAAAATTGAGATACGCACCATAAATACAACTATAAAACACTCATGCAAAAGGGACAAAAATAATTATATTAAAAACATATGTGTTCAACTAGAGGAACATGCTTACCGCCAAGAATCTAGAGAACTTTTCTTAAAAGTCAAGTATCTAGCCAGAGAGTTTAAACCGCAAACATAGATCATTAAAGAGAATAGTGAAAATATCATAACAAACCCAGACGGTATCGCAGAGGTGTTGGAACATGGACGTATAAACACAGATGGACTCAGTTATTTACATAAAATTGTGAAGTCAAAATTATTTGAATAGGTCACATTCTCAGCACCTTCAACTGTTGTCACGTTTTGTTTTAAAATTTCTTATTCGCGAGTCGCTGAAAATATTACTTCGTATTTTATACTCTACAGGTGCTATCAAACCAAAATAATAATTTATTAGATAGATTAAAATATTTAATTGTAATCAAAATATAAAGTGTGCACATAGTGTGCATTATCATTTAATAATAGCGTATAATAAATATCAATCAATTATTTTATATGTAGAAGCACTGAAAACTATTTATAAATGGCAACGCTTGTTTACATTTCTCTGTCTTATGGATCTACGTCAAACTTCAACTGCTGCTCTATGTTTGTTTACTTTTCAGTAAAACTTGTTTTTCGATATTTTGGCTGTATTTTGAGTGATATTTGTGAAAAGTAAAATAAAATAAACGCAATATTTACATCCCGATCTCTCATTTCATTTGTAAGTACATACAATTTACATTATTTAAGAGGAGGAAATGAGGAAGCGTGTTTGTTTACATTTTAATAGGCATACAATTGGGCTTATTCATGTTCACTAATGTATTGAATAAGATATAAGTTCATGAAATTAGTAGACATTTTTAAATTGTAAGTAGACATCACCTGATTAAAAAAGATCTGTTTCGTACCTTTTTAAAACGTGTTTTTATACATTATTACTACTTCCAATTTTTAAAATCTGAATAATTACCCGCGAGTAAAAATTCAAGCACGCTTATGCTCATTGCAGAAGTATCACATTTTATGTAAGCTTCAAAACATTGTGTGTTAAAGGTATCTTATTGCTGTGTCCATATATGTTTATACGTCCATGTGTGGAAACAATATTGCGAAATACTATTTTCTAATAACGATCCAGACAATAATATAAAGAAACGAAGTTATGAAAAAAATCCTTAAATATTAAGAAGAAGATGAAATAACAGCTAAAACACTCAAAACAATTGGAAAATTAGGGACGGAAGTCATGCTTAGAATTTGCAATGAGATTTGTAATTCCGGAAAGTGGCCAAATAACTGGGGTAAACTCACATTTATTTACATATATAAAAAGGGTTCATTAATTCCACAGATTGCAGTAGTTACACCACAGTAGCATTGATAATACACGCGAGCAAATTACTTCTAACCATCGCTTATGAAAAACTAAAATCAATTATTTTACCACAAATTCCCCAAGAACAACGCGGATTCGTCCCAGGTCGAGGAACAAGAGAACACATTCTTAATATTCGCCAAATTATCAAAAAATCTCGAGAGTTTAACATAGAAACATATTTATGCTTTGTTGAGTATTCCAAAGCCTTCGATACCATAAAATGGGATAAAATGTGGCAAAACGGCATTAAAAAAACTATATGTAAATAATACTGCTAATGTAAGAGTTATTAATGTGGTTTCTAATAATTTTAAATTAAAATTTGGAGTTTGAAAGGAATGCATAATCTCCCCTATTCTATGTATATAGATATACTTCAATGTATATAGTGAACATATTGATGCGTCAAGTTTTTAAGGAATAACAAGGTAGAGCAACGATAGCAGGAAGAAAAATTAAAAATCTATGTTACGCTAATGACACTGTTATATTGGCATCATCACCAGAAGAACTGGAATAAATTATGAATAGGCTAAGCACGGTGAGTAGAAAATGTGGTTTGAAAATAAATATGCAGAAAACCAAAGTCATGATCATCGATAAAATCAGAAACAACTAAGCAGAGATAAGAAACTTGGCTGGTTATGAAGTGGACATGCAATTTAATTACTTAAGCTCCGTTATTACTAACAGTGAAGGATGCAAAGTCAAGATCCGTCAAAGCATTACAATGGCCAGATCGGCAACAGTCAAACTCACAAAAATTTGGAAGAACACTGACATCACAAAAAACACAAAATTACGCCTTGTTCGAGCATTGATATTTCCTATCGCCACCTATGCTTCAGAAACTTGGACAATAAAAAAATCCTATTCATAGCGTATAATAGCATTTGGAATGTGGGTCTACCGTAGAATTTTGCGCATACCATGGACCGCCCGTCGCAAGGAAAATAACTCAATTCTAGCAAAACTTAACATAAAAACTAGACTCATTACAACTATCAACCAAAATATACTGAGATATTTTGGACATATAACTAAAAGAAGAGAAGGCATGAAGCGATCGAGCCAAATAAACGAGAAGACTGGTTACTCATTCTCAGAAGCAAAACAGCACGCACAAGAGAGAGATAATTAGACAAAAATAGTTAAACAAATTACATGACGCCACTACATCCTTACAAAAGAGAAAATATTAAGGAGGATTTCGCAATGCTTCAACTTACATACTTCGTCATCTTATGTCGCCTTTAACAAATAATTAAGTAAAATTTTTGATTATTTGAAAACAAATACTTAAATGTACCTCTCCCTCTCACTCTCAATGAATAATCTTTATTTGGGTTGTACTTTTAAAAACTAAAATACAATCCTGTTAAATTTGACGGAGGTGTATTGTTACGAAGCACCATCTGGGTTAGATGAAAGAAAATATACGTCACTATTTGTACAAGTAGTTCAGAGACACACAGAAGTGACTATTTTCTGTCATCTTAAATCGATGGCTCTATGTATATACTATAGCGATACCACTCCGTTTAGTGAGAAGTTTGCCTTTTCCTATCCGAGTTTGTCTAGTAAAGAAGAAAGTTTGTAAGTTATTTGGTAAGACTTTTCAAAAACTTTTACAGTTAAAACGAATATTTGCTTGTCTTGTTCATGTAAAATTATTTACAGTTTATAAACAATAAACATATCTCTTGAATCATGTTTATATGTTTGATTAATATCTTTAATGACGTCTAAAAGTTTGTTTTTAAACGAATGAAATTATCAGAATCTGGTGCAGTAAAACCGATTTACAAAAGTTGATACTGGATCTAGCTTTTTATAAATAAAATATTAAATATAAATATTTATATATATATATATATATATATATATATATATATATATATATATATATATATATACAGTATTGGAAGATTCAAAACGGAACATACGAATTATTAATACAATTATTAAGATCCCCTGACCTGCAATTACCCAGTGTAAATTTCAATATAACGTCGCGATGTCTTATAATTAATTAATTTATTCGACTGGACTCCTTCTCCAGTCGATATTTTTCGACTGCTGCGCACGTGCGCACCTTAATAATACGACTAATAGTTGATTGTGTCGGTATTGGCCTATCTTCATACGCACAAGTAAATAAATTTATAATATCACGGCACGAGTTGCCCCCATAATACCATTTTAAAATTTGTACTTTTTCTTTGTTTGTATACATGGTTTATGGTTAGAAAAACTACTTTTATTTCAGCTTATGGCGTTATAATGAGAAGCAAAGCAAAGGGCATGTATTTGTTTTGCTCGGCCAGTGATGTTCCTTGGGACTGTTGCCAAATCGATAGATACCTTCGGCAAAAATCTGTAGATTTTGATGTATCATATACATCCTTTTAAATTTTAAATTATCAACAATATTTGGAATAATAAATATATTAAACTATACACTAACCAATTCAAATAATATCTAATGAACACAAAAAAATTGTTATTAATAAAACATTGTTATTATTTGCACAAAAACACAGAAAATCAGTGGACGATAGACAACAGTGTCGACGTACACCGTCCGTGAATACGCTACTAGAAATCGCCAAGGAGTAGCAATCCAGTCAAACAAATGAATTAATTATAAGACATCGCGACGTTTTATTGAAATTTACACTGGGTAATTGCAGGTCAGGTAATACTGTATATATATATATATATATATATATATATATATATATATATATATATAAATCGTTCCCAAGACAAAGAACTCAATGGTTTTGTACAGAAGTACAGAAAAAATGTAAATAAAAGAAAAAAACTTACCTGAAATACATGTCAACCAAAACACAAGAGTCATATCATAATTACAATACAATTAGAAACAAAACACATGTACTTGTAAAAAAAATTAAAAAAAATATCACTGGGAACGCTTTCCGAAAGAAATTGAACATGATTTTTACGGTCCGCAAAATGAAATATGGCGCTTCATAAAAGGTCAAAGAACCGAGGTATAGGAACTAATAGAACCGAAATACATACAAAAGGAAATGGATTAACTACCTAAAAAAGCTATATGCTGAGGAAAAACAAACGACGCTAGAACCGGAAACACTAAAAATTACCACAAATAAAGAGCTTACTATAAATGTACAGGAAGTTCGGAAAATACTTGAAGAACAGAGAAGCAGCAGGCAAAGACGGGATACCAAACGAGTTACTAAAATATTGTGAATCAGCAATGACAAAACTATTAATAATAATTAATAAAATTATAAAAACCAATAAAATACCGGAAGAATGAAGGAGACAAAAACAGCCAGAAAACTACAGAGGTATAAAGTTGTAAATACTACGCTAAAACTTGCAACTAAAATTTTACAAGAGTGCTAATCAGTGATAATTAGGATAGAATCTTAGATATCCATCCTCTATTTTGTCTTGATGTACATAAAAATCGACATCCAATTTAGCAAAATGAAAATATGACATAATACATGTAATAGTTAACAGTAAGACTGTATAGAGTACTGATAGAACCCGTTCCCACACGAAACTGTCTACAGTGGGCAGATCAAGTAGTCCGAGCCCAGAATCGAACAATATTTTAACAGACCAGCCGGTGACAATAAAAAAGACGAAACAGAACAAAATTAAGATGGATAGTCGAAAATACACAGAATGCTGAGAAGATCGGTGTTGCCAACTTAAAAATTCAAGCAACAGAATTTAAAAAATTGCGCCAGAAGGTCAAGATCCTTTAAGGGCTGCAGCACCGTGATTATTGATGATGATGATGATGATAATGATGATAATGATGATAAATGAGATATGTATGGGGTTAAACCCCCAAAACCTTCCTGGCTACGCCCGTGGTACAAAGTATTATTTTTATAGTATAAGTTACAGCTGGTTCCTAAAAAAACTAATACGATTTTCAAAGCGTATTTTGTAGAAAATTAAGCATAGTATTTTGAAGATAAATACTTATACTATAAATAATATTTACATACTGTCACTATCACTTCCAAATCTTAAAATTTGTCAAATAAATTATTCTGTTCAACCTCAGAAAATGGTTCCATGAATCTTGGACTGTTGGAGGTTTAATCATCCTTCGCCTGTGGCTGGCTAACCAGTCACAACGTAGACTATTTATATATGATGAATACCCCCGGACGAGTTCATTAGAAAATGAAACATGGGGACATTGCGCGTAGTCTGGAAAGTATGTTCTCGTGGAAGGTCTTAGGGCTTGTCCTACGATGTATACCTAATAAGGGCACACACCTAGAAGAGGGTCTGATTCCTTTTCGGAAGAAAAAGTGGTTCGAAAAACCCGTGTTAATTGTTGTCTATTTGATTATTATTCTTATATATGTTACGTATATATCCGGTGTAACTACTCTGTGTAGTAAGTATGTTAAGTGGAAGAGAATAAGGAAAAAGGTTAATTGTAAATAACAGGTGTATAGGTAGATTTAAAGTAGAAAAAACTGAGATAAAGATAAATTTATTTACAGATATCCCCTTGTGTGGTCCGAGAAAAACGTCTCTTACCCGGCTTGTTCAGCCCTTTCAAGTATTGTCTTTCTTTTTATGATCTCCGTTATGTGGATTATTATGATTCCGTAGTTCTCCTTGTTGATCAAAGATATCTGTATAATGTTGTTGGGCGTTCTCAACCCTATTCTGTTTCGAAGTCTATTTTGTTCGGGGGCGAAAACATTACACCAGAAGATACAATGTTGCATCCATTGCGTCCATTTTGCCACATGTAGAGCATATGTCATCGTTGGTTTTCTTGCTAGCGTATGTGTAAGACCTAGAAGATCCATGTCTGGTCAGAAATTGTGTAAAATAATAGTTCACTCGTTTTAACTTGCATCTGTACCACATATGGGTCGGTTCTACAACGTGTAAGTACAATCTTCTCTTGTTGCTGCTAGGCCCACCTATATTGGGTGTTATTTTTTGAATGTCTGCTGTCTATTCGTAAGTCGTCTTAACCACTCACGAAAAATGTTTAGTGAAGTGTAGACCTCTGTCTAAATCAATGCCTAGATATTTAGCAGAGTTCACTGATTTTAGCTCATTACTACCTAGTTGTAATATCAAATCTGGCCCGGCTCTCGGACTTTTAGGGTGACCGCTTCAGTCTTGTTGCCTGCAAGTTCCAGGTCGTTATTCGTCATCCACCTATTTACTTCACTAAAGCAGTCATTAACAGTGTCTACAATTTCCCAATACATGTCACTTTAATACTAATATAGCTAGGTCGTCGGCATAGGCTATTGCCATGCTATTTCTACTATAATCGATGTCTAGTACCCCATTATATAGTACATGTCATAACGTCGGGCTTAATACGGAGCCTTGCGGTACGCAGGCTGCTAATCTGATCTTTGTGTTGCTAGCCACTGAAAAATATCTATTGTATCCCTTTATGATATTTATTAAATATTACGACACTTTGGCAGATTATAATTTGCTTATAATGTGCTCCCAGTTGGCAAAGTTAAAGGCATTCTTTACATCAAACATTACTAAAACGGCCTATCTTTACCTTGTGGTCCTAACAGTATCTGTAATATGCATCTTTAAACACCTAGTAAAACCAATATCAAAAGTGAAGATATCCCCATTACCGGGTCCTTTTTCAGGAAGACTCGTTATGTCCACTTTGGTTCTGTCTAGCGATGAACACACTATCTTAGCTGCTGAACTCTACTGACTTACTCATCAAAAATAACAACACTATTGTGGCGAATCTTATTCATCTTGTTGTATATCGATGACTTGAAGTTAATGGCTTCAACTTAAAACCACCTAAATCAGATGCTAATAACTGTAGAAATTTTTCAACTGATATCAGTATGCATTTTGGGCTAACAAAGAGTCGTATACTAAATATCGTCAGAGGAAAGGTTCGGCCCGAAGATTTCGATATGCAATATGACCAAAACATTAAGATAATGAGTGAAAATGATATGTATAAATATCTCGGAGTACAGCAAGCGCGAGAAATTGACCATAAACTAATGAAAACCGAACTATCTTCTGAGTTACTACAAGCTATATTGGGACCGCATTTTGCTCACAGACCAAACAGTGGCACATAATGGCACAATATAATAGACCAGATTTCATATTAGTTAATAAACTTCCCAGGCAAACATCACTTATTGATGTGGCGATAACTAACAGTAATAATTTGCGTGTTAAATACAACGAAAAGATCGCGAAGTATAGAGATCTAGAAATACAAATCAGACAACAATGGAGAATGGAAAATACCCATACAGTACCTATTATTATATCTACTACTGGTGTTACTCCCAAAAACCTTCTAGCGAACATAAAACAGCTGGGTCTAAATGAACATCTTTATAAGGCCATGCAGATGTGTATAAGGACATGCGACATCCAGATGTGTACGAAAATTTCTGGGAGATACTCCAGCAAACCAAGTGACCTCGGTCTCGACAACACTAAAAGACTCCCACCAGAGCTCAATCTTTTTGATACCGTAGGTATCTAGGATGAGCGAATTTTCCACTTAGAGGGAGTGTGAGCCATATGGCTAAATCTGGATAAAAATAATAACAACAACCCTATTTTATGTAAAAACTATCATTTCTATACTCTTTATAAAATGCAGGAATTCCAAATACTTAATATCAAAATTTAGACCTTAATCATTATTATATCTATAATCAATTGTTTGTTGTTTGTTTATTTATTTTATTGTTTGTCTGTCCTAATAAATATAATATAATGTCAGACAAATCAAATACACTGCTTAAAATTATTAAACCTTACTAAGAGTTGTATCAGATTTTTTAGGAACCAGATTATAAGCTTTGCTTTGCCTTGATATTATATTTAAATAATAATAAGGACATATTATATGCACCTAAAATATAAATGCTAATAGGTAGATAAAGAAACAAAAACAGCAAATTAAAAGAAAAGGGGAAAACAAAATATAAAAAAATAATGGAAAAACTACAGTGACCAAATAGATTGATTGAAGATAAATATTAATGGTGATATAAAATTGATCAAGATGAACCCAGAAATGTTGATAATCTTTAAAAATAAATATATAACCTTCGATGATATTAATTAGCAAGACGAAGAAATCGAAGCACCAGTGGCAAACATTTGTTATAATAATGTAAGAAAAAGATAAATTAAATACATAAAAATCATGGTTTAATTTTTTCACTATCTTTAATTACTTAATATGATCACCTATTTAAATGCTAGTACTAAATTACAAACAATTTACTAATACTTTACGTTCATGTTATAGAACATTTAAAACCGTATAACATTGCTAAAATATAATGCAAAGGCAATTTTTTCATTGTAATGGCATTAACATGAAGTTTATCGCTTAAAATATTTCCATCAGGGAAATAACCAATGTGTTTTACTTTACATAGTAGCAGTTATAAATAAGGCATAAAAACTTTCCAATAATTGGTTCTATTAGTTTACAGGCATGTATATTGTTTTATTATGCACTTAATTCCTTACACAACATTCTACTGATATCTTACCTAATTATTTGAATTACTTTTATTTTACTTTTAATATGTATGCATACTTAGACTATGTTAACTATTAAAATGTATAATAAATATTTCTCCTCCAAACATTTGTTTCTTATTTTCTTTTGCTGTTATAATCTAACAAGATTCAAACAGTATAGAAATTTTTTATAAACTAAAATAATGGTTTTATTATACGTCGCTACTACACCAGCGGAAATGTAAACACTATAAAAATCATTGTTAAAACGTTTATTTTTATTACAAGACTAAGAATAATATAACTACTTATTGTCGTCTAATACAATACTTAAAACACGTATTTACGCAAACATATTTATTTTATTAACCAAACTCATTCACAATAGTCAGATTTAATCACACCAAATTATACTTATTACTTTTCGCCACGAACTTAGGATACCAATTTTTTATCTATCGCCTTCCGCTGTGTTTATAACAATATGTCATCATCGAACTACCCGTATCGACTATGTTCCAAGCTGATGACCATATAAGGAAATAAGTGACTCAAGTCGATCATAGTATTAGGAATTTAGTGTGTCTGGCCAATGTCATAACAGAACTAACAGTATTCCATTTTAAGCTGATTAGGACATTAAGAAGTTAGTGACTTAAGCTGATCAGCGTATTAGGATGATAGTGTGACTGCATTATTAGTTGACTAAATAAAATAGAAAATCATGCACAAGTTTATTACTGCGAGGCACATTCAGTACAATAATTCCACGAAATTGTCCCCATATTGCATTACGACATTACACGCAAAGGGTTGTTGTTATACACCTTAGCCTTAGCGTCGTGTTTCGATCTTACTAAGGCTTTCGATTATGTCCCACATAGTATTCTGCTAAAAAAACTTTCTCAATATAATTTTCATAGTGATGCTATTTAACTAATTGATTCATATCTATCAAATCGTGATCAATATGTTCACTTCAAAAAGTAGGATTCTCATCAGTAAAAACAATATCTGTTGTTTGGTGTCCTTTAAGGCTCGGTTTTGGGTCCAGTATTATTTCTTATGCATATCTATATTAATAATCTAGTGTACTCTTAAAACGAAACAGTTAACACTGTTTTATTTGCTGATGATAGCTGAAGCTATCACCCTTCTGAATTCGATACCCATGATTACCAATCATCAAAAAAAACTTAAACAATTGGTTTTTAACTAACCGTCTCTCTTGAAATAAATCTAAATCGCAAAGTGTTAATTTTACTTTAGGAAATAACACTTGCGTTAAAAACGTTGCTCTACCACAATGTGTAACCGAAGTTTTTGGGGATATATTTGGATGCAGAATTGACCTGAAAACAGCATATAGTTAATCTATCGAAAAAGCTTTTCCGACAACTTTTACTCTTCAGGACCCTTGTACAAGTGACTTCCAGGGAAACTACTTTAACAGCTTATCATAGTAATTTTTAGTCTCATCTGACATATGCTATTATCTCTCTGTGGTCAATCTTGTCATATTGGGAAAGTGTTTGCACAACAAAGAAAATATGTTCGTATTATCTCTGGGCTCTGTTATAGAGCAGGCTGTAGAAACTCCTTTAAAGCTTTAAAAATTTTAACTTTACCTTGTGTATATATTACGCAGTGTCTGTTGCACATTAAACAAAATCTTAGCCAATACAATACGCAATTTCACAATTATCCCACCAGATTTCAAAATAATCTTATACCAGAATTTGGCCAACTTAAGAGATCCAGAAATGGTTTAAGGTATTTAGCCATAAAATTCTACAACTTAGTGCCAGCTAGAATAAAAGCTTTTAATTTTCATCAATTTAAGGCAAAAATGTAAACTTTTCTAGATTAAATAAATAGTGAATGCATTCAAATGAGACTTGACATCAATACAGGTAAGACCAAATTTATGATAGTATCAAGGAGTCCAATAAATAATACACAACTAACCCTTAGTGAACAGTAAATAGAGAGAGTGACAAAATATAAATATCTGGGAGATTACATCAACACAGAATTAGATCCCTACCATGAGATCAGGGTACGAATAGAAATGGCAAGGGCGGCGTTCTTAAAATTCAAGCAATTGTTCTGTGACACAAATATGAATACTGCGCTGAGACTGAGATTTATTAAATGTTACGGCTAATGTAAACTGCAATAATTGGAACTATTGTACTGGGTAGAAACATGGACGTTAAAACCGCAAATAGTTAAGAAGCTTGAAGTCTTTGAACTTTGGATATACCGGAGAATGTTGAGAATTCCGTGGACTTCCAGGGTTACCAATGAGGAGATGCTGAGAAGGATGGATCGAGGCAAAAAATTGTTGAGAACAATAAAAGTACGCAAAACTGCATACCTTGGAGACATACTGAGGAATGATAAATATGGTGTTCTACAGGTCATCGTGAAAGGTTAAGTCGATGGCAAAAAGGGAATAGGTAGAAAGAGGAAGTCATGGGTGAAAAATATTCGAGACTGGATAAACATGTTTGTAGACGAATTATTCCACGTTGCAAAAGACAGAGAAACTTTTTAAAATGTGGTCACCAACCTCCGTTAATGAAGACGGCATAGGAAGAAGAAGAAGCCAAAAATTAAGAGTAACCTTATAGTGAATGCCTTTTTTACATATTAGGAGTATTTTACTTCTGATTTTAATTATAAGTCTTATGTTTTATATTTATATTTATGTGTATATTTACTATATTGACATATCCATATTTTTTTTTCATTGACTTGTAAAAACTACTTTTGTATTCATTTATTACCAATAAACCATCTATTTATCGATCTTAGTTTCATAGTTGCATAAACGGAAAATCAACAGAAATATGTAAAATACAAAGAGTTGTCAGACAGGGTTGTACCCTGTCTCCACTGTTATTTAATTTATATTCAGATATTCAGAGATTCAGATCCAGGTATGAAACAAAATAGACAATCTTCCTCTGTAATACTAGTAATATTTACCATTTCAGGTAGAACAACCACATCTCGTACATGAGTCTAATGTAAACATGGGCGGACTAGATCGTAGTTATCAAAATATTAGTCTTTACCGCATTTCTGTTCGCGACAAAAAATGGTATTTTTCATTAATCAATCAATGCATTGGCATGGCTGTTCAGAATGCCTGGCAACTTCATCGTTTGCATGGAGGAAAACTGGACCAGTTATCATTCAGAAAACACATTGCAGCATCATTGTTACAACAAAAAAAAACCTACTTCTTATTTTCGAGGCCGTCTATAAGCCAATGAAAACATTGATATTCGCTATCATCGAGTAAACCAATTAGGAATTCCACAGGAAAAGCCAACTCGATGTGGTTTGTGTCACGATAGGGCAAAAATGAGGTGTTCAAAATGCAACGCAGGCTTACATGTTAAATGTTTTGTTTCATACCACACTGAAACTGAATAGAAGTTTATATGCTTGGTGTACCATATTTTGTACAGAATTTTTTTTGACTTGTGTTTAATAAATATTTGGTTTTTACGATAAATATGTTTTTGTTAATTGATATAACATCGCGGTATCCAGTACAATTACACTTTTTGGGGGCAAATTTTGCAACAATTTCGATTTAAACCAGTTAATAAGTCGTGGGGAATCCATTATTGATGATCGCTTATTAATTTTCTTTTATCGAATACCAATGTGATTCAAAAACCTTGATAAAGCTCAAGGCGAATAAGTAATAGAATAGTCTTTAACAAGTTAATGGCAGATCATACTAATCGATGAAACTAGGTTCTTTGGTGTGCGTTGAATCATTCGTTTTCATTGGTTATATTTTAAGAAACATGCTCGACGCGTGCTACTTGCCACTTGCCACGTGCCACTCCACTTTGGTGGGCGCTCTCACTAATACAGTACTTCAAAAAACAGAAACCTTTGCAAGTTACTTAGTTTTTCATTAGACTAAACAATCTGAAATTTTAATATAAATTCTCGTTATTACATTTCATTCTCTATTTATAGAATTACTGTGTTGTAAACGGTATATTTGTTTTTTTTTTAATTTAATTTGAAAGTTTCTTTGTGTTTATTTATTTTATATTCCATATAAATTAAAATAAAGTAAGGTTAGCTATTATCATGTCAATGCGTGTATATAGTTCTTAGCTTTGTTAGAAGAAGACAGATTGTGAAAATGCTGACTCACTTAATGTGGTGTATTTGCCGTCGGAATAGATGAAGTTTCCGATGTAGAAGACAATAATGATAATATTATTTGTCAAGAAGGAATAAAATCGGATATTGCAGGTACATATGAAATACAAATGATTGGGAATTTTGACAATTTTGATTATGATATTCGGATATTCCTCTGACCCACAGATAAAACCTCCAAAGAAAAAATCAGGCAAAAATAGTAAATCCAAATTTGTCTCAAGTTGGGTAACAACAGATACTTCTTCGTACTTAGTAGTAATTCAACATCCGTCTGATTGATATTTAGACAATATGAAAACCATCCTTGGAGGCAAGTTTATATTGAAGTTTTTTCACTCCTTTTGAATAAACAAGTAATTAAGAGAATTCTATATTTCACAAATATTTATGCATCACAAAATAACCGCCAGATTTTGAAAGGAATAAAATAGATTTAAAAAATTTATTGGCATATGTATATTATCTGGTTCACACTCTGCTTCAAGTTGATATGTATTGGTCAAAGAATAAAGATAAAGAAGTGCCCATTATAAGAGAAAGCATGAGCCTTCATAGATTTTAAGTTGTTTAAGATACGATATGTTCCTTTATGAAAAATTGTACTATATTTCCTTAAAAATTAGAAAAAGAATCTTTATGGTTGTAAATTAGTCCTAATTTATGTGTTTTTAATCCAATCTAATAAATAAATTGTTAAATTTCTCTTTGTTTATTGTATCGGTCGTTACCTAATTAATATTATTGGGTTAATACTATAAAAAGAATAAACATATCTCAAATGTTCTTTACTTGCCTTAAAACTATTTTAAAGTTTATAATAAAACTCTATTTAATAAATATCTTTCCAAGAAATAGAACACACTACTCCTATGCACTTATAGAATGTGGAACGAATAAACTAAAATATCATATTTCTGTTATTCCCATTCTTTCTAAGAACGTAACCGAAGTTTACCGATGCTTCAAACTATTCAATGAACTTGTCAAACTATACGCTCGCGAATCGCACCAAGTTGTATTGTTACGGGGGCAAATTTTATGGGAATATCTCAATTTTTCACTTATTTACATGGGCGAAGCATACATAATAAAAATGACCTCGATAAGAAATTACTTCTGAGATTTTACATGGTTGAAGTTAGCACTTCGTTCAATTTTTAGATTAGTTACCTTTAGTTGAAAATTGTCGGACTGTAGTATGTTTTGTCACAATTGGTCACGTAGAAAAGAGATGGAAAAATCAATAATGTATTGCAGTACTACAAATAAAGTACACCAGTTGAACCAAGATAAAGTAAAGTGATAAGTTCTAATTCAATTGAAAATTAGTCAGTGAAGTCTTCAGCAGTATTATGAAAGTTAAAATCATTTAAAAACTTATCCGAATGTTGTAGATAAGATCGCTAAATGTCTTTTGTCTGGTCAACTGAATACAAATGTTAGCTTATATTGCATACATATCTAGTGCAGTGCAGTGCAAAATTGTTTCTATAGGGTATTGCGTTTTTTTTGGTAATATTCCGTAATAATCTTTGTTTGTAAATACATCCCATAGAATGTGTAATAATTGTCAATTTGAATCATTCAAATAAAATTACCTTATTAGGAGAACTTTTATTTACTTTCTGGTAACAAAAACAAAATTTTTTAATTTGTATTTTGATACTGATTTTCGAAATTAAAATCGAAACATCAAAATAAACATATTTTAAGCAAAAATTTGGTTAATTTTTAGTAAACAAATAGTAAATTGTTTTAAAATGTTTCCAGAACAATGTATTAATAAGAAATAAAATTGGTTCAAAATTATATTTATTACGATATTTATCATTTATACATGCAAGCATATCATTTTTATCAAATGATATTTATATCATATTTTGTATCAATCAAAATATAAATTTTTAAAAGTGAGTGTGACGTATATTCGACTAACATTTTCCCCGACTAATATCCTTATCAAGAACGGAGTGGGAGTGATAATTTTTGATACCACAAATTTTTTAATTATAATATAAACCATAACTATTTTTTCTAAAACTATTTTCATTTTTATATCTATCCAATCGCAACTGCTTTAAGGCAGATATGATTAGATGAGAATTGGTTAGTTCTATTTTCAATCTAATATAACATGATTTTTTTAGAAACAATCCTGCTCTGGAGGTTTATTTTCAAATAAAATTTTCTGCGCTTTATTTATTGAAAGTTTAACATTATAAATTTTAAAGTTATTTACACAAGGCATTTTGTTACGTAATGACCCCGTTTCCTCAGACTAATACGTTTTTATAGCTGGCAATGTATATGAATCGTGTAGCTAAAAGGCCATTGTAGTTACTTTTTCTTCTCCAAACGGTTTATTCTTGTCCAAAAACTGTCGTTAATTTTTCCACTTCTTAATAAAAAGAGCCCGAAAGACAGTTCTGAGCAATAAAAGCTATACTCTGTGTTGGATTATACGACACAAAAGAATTTAATCACGTCAGCTCATCAACAATGAGTACGAAACTGAAGTGGGTATTGAATAATAAATATTACACACTTTATTAAACTTACATTAATGCTGTGAAATATTAGAGGTATATATATATATATATATATATATATATATATATATATATATATATATATATATATAAACAGAATTGGAATTTTTTTTAAGGGAACATAGAATCATTAATACAATAACTGAGATTCTCTTATTTGCAATTAGCCAGTGTAAATTTCAATACAACATCGCGATGTTTTATGAATAATTCATTTGTTCGACTATACTCCCTCTCCAATCCATATCGTACTACTGCACCGCAAATTACAAATGCCAAAAGGACTTGAAAAAATGTATATTTCTAAAAACAAAAATAAAAAGGATTTGACATGTTGATAAAAACTTGCTTTTAAATATCTCAAACGATAAAAATCATTTGGAAATAAGTCTGGTGATCTGGAAGGCTACTTGATCGTACCACAAGAAGAAATTAATTTATTTCCAAAAATGGTTTCTAAATCATTTTGAACTGCTCGTGTTTTGTGAGCAGGACAGCCATCTTTTTAAAACAAAATATTGTCAAAGTTGACAGGAAATAATTAAACTGCCTGAATAATTTGATTTTGCAAAAATTCTAAATATTTATTGCCCGTTAAGTTTCCATCAATAAAAAATGGACCGAGGATATAGTCTCTCAAAATACTTGCCCAAACATTAAGTTTTTGGGGATATTGTGTTTATACTGGAATACTCAAGTGTTTGTTATGCCGAGACTAATATCGTACAAAGCAAGGATTCTGTTTCCGATGTAACGAAAATGTTGATTAATCGATAAACAAAACGTTTTTTAAAAAGTATTTATTTTCACTTTGTTTGTCAATCATGAGTTCATAAAATACCACTCGTCTGAAATTATCCTCGGCTAATAAGTCTTGATTAGTTGAAACCCAAATATCTAAGATAACAAGGAAATATTATAGTGACCTCTACAGCTCTAAAAACAGTCCACCTGATACAGGTCAACAAAACTTGAAAAAGAAAATAATTAATGTAAACTCTAAAATATTACCCCCCATAACTGAAGAAGAAATAGAAAAAGCAATTAGAGATATGAAAAGAAATAAGGCTTCGGGAGACGATGGAATTCTAATTGAAATGTTAAAAAAAGGAGAGGAAAAGATAAAAGACTACCTGAAGATTTCTTTTCAATAAATGTTTGTTTAAAGGACAAATACCACAAGAGTGCCATAAGGCAAATACAATTCTGATATTATATAAGAAAGAAAATAGGTAAAAATTAGCTAACTATAGACCAATATTCCTCTTGTCACAAATCTATAAAACTTTCATTAAGGTGATCACAACTGGACTAAACAACAAATTTGATGCATACCAACCAGTTGAGCAGGCAGGATTTAGAAAGGGGCACAGCACAACCGACCACCTTTACACTTCACAAAATATTAATAGAAAATACCAACGAGTACAACCTTCTTATATACCTAGCGTTTGTTGACTATGAAAAAGCGTTTGACAGCATAGAAGTATGGGCAGTGGGAGAAGCGCTAGTTAATTTCCGAATAGATTCACGGTACAAAATGTTAATCCACAATATATATCAAACAGCTACTATGAGAATTCAGCCAGACAATCATTTGCAAACTCCATTAATTAGAATTTGTAGAGTTGTCAAAAAAGGGGATACAATTTTACCCAAACTATTTACTTTGACGTTGGAAGACATTCTTAAATATATAGACTGGGACAATAAAGGGATTTGTATAAACGGGAAATATTTAAATCATCTGAGATTCGCCGATGATGTACTCGTGATAGCAACAACTATGAAACAACTACGAATAATAATTTCAGACCTAGAAAAAATATCTCTTGAGAAAGGACTAAAAATTAATCTAAAGAAAATTAAAATAATGACTAATACAGAAGACAGATCAGTAATTACCAAAGGTGGAACAAACATAGAACACGTCCAAGAATATATTTACTTAGGACAAACTATCAGAGCACACAAAAGTAAACAGACTAAAGAAGTAACCAGAAGACTAAGAATGGGCTGGGCATTCGGAAAACTCTAACATACTATCAAAAACCAAAAAATACCTTTAAAATTAAGAACGAAGGTATTTATTGCATGCGTTCTACTTGTTCTGACATATGGTGCCCAGACGTGGACGAGTACCAAGAGCAACTTAGATAGAATAAAGAAAACTGTTGGGAATATCGTTAAGAGATAAAAAGAGGAACGAGTGGATAAGATACAAAACCGAAACCACGGACGCTGTCGAACATGCATTGAAATTAAAATGGAAATGGGCCATAACCAAAGATATCAGGATGGAAGATGAAATAAAGAAATTGGCCGCTGGAGACCATATACTGCAAGAAGGTCAAGAGGTCAACCGCAAATGAGATGGAAAGATGACATTGAGCAAAGCGCAGGTCCAATGTGGTAAAGACAAATGGGAGGGGCCTATATTCAACACATGAATAGATTTTGGGCTACAGATAGATAGTTGAAACTTTAAAGCAACGGTAACCGTTTCAGTTCAAAATATTTTTGACAGTCCTGTCATTCATGTCAACTTCTTCAACAATAGTTTTCCTTGACCAAGGACCACTACTTTCACCAACACTACAAACATCAATTTCCCTATTTTGCCTATCTTTGTTGATTATTTTCTCTCGTAGATCCGTACAGTTTCGACAGTTTTGTATACAAACAAACGATTAAATTTTTTTAATAATACGACAAATAGTTGATTGTGTCTGTATTGGCCTCTCTTCATACGCACAAGTATATTTATATTGTCACGGTAAGAGTTGCTGTACTTTTTCTTCGTTTGTATACATAGTTAGAAACACTACTTTAATTTTAGCTTATGGAATTATAATGAGAAGCAAATGCAAAGGTGTTTGCTTTCTCCAATTTTTTTTTCTCGTTTTGTTAAAGTTTTACACTTAACGAAAACTAATAAAATTTTATAATAATTGATGGATTTGACCGTAACTTGATGGAAATTCATTTTATGTAACAATAAAACACTGAAAACTTTGTTTTCAAATTTCCACAAAATTTATTTTAATCTCTTATCACTACAGCTGTTTCGGCTGATTGCCTTTCTCAGGTGATCTATTTTTGGAATGCGTTTAAATTTTATAGTCTCTAATGAAATAGGTTAAAGAGGGAAGAACTGTTTGTCTCAAGTTGGTCATTCAGAATTATATCTGTGTATTTTAATTTGTTGATTTCCATAGATTATAACAAGGATAGCTTAATGCCTTTATTTTGAATGTGAATACATTTGAATTCGTCATTAAAAAAATAAAGAATAGAAGGTGAAGTGCGTAAGTAGTACAATCTGTTTTTTTAATTATTGATAGCTGTTTTATGTTCTGCTATTCGTGTATTCAAATTTCTACCAGTTTAACCGATGTATGTTTTTGGGCAGTCGCCACATTTAAGTTTGTACACACCACTGTGTAAGTGTTTTTTATTTTGGTTCTTGTTGTTTTTGATATATTTGCCTAGGTTGCTATTTGTTCGAAAAGTTGGTGTTATTTCTTTCTTTTTTATGTGTTTGGCTATTTTGAATTTAATAATTAAATATATACAAATAACAGAAGGGTCGAATAAGAAACGAAGATCTGCGAAGAAGGACGAGTATTGCTGATGTTGTGGAATGCAGATCGGAACTAAAATGACTTTAGCTGGCCATGTAGCGAGAATGCATAAGTCACGATGAACGAGCAAAATTATATATTGGAGGCCAAGAGCCGACAAAAGTAGTAGAGGAAGACCACCTACACGTTGGCCTAACGACATTAGGCGTATCACGAAAAACTGGCAACAAAGAGCACAAAATCGCAAATAATAGAGGAGTTTAGGGGGCTTATGTCCAGTTGTGGACGTAATAAATGAAGACTGGATGATGATACTTTATTATATTTTTTTCATATAATATTTGTTTATTTATTCCTATGTATTTAAGAAATGTAGAGTGTTACCTTAAATACTTCCTTATTTGTGTCTGGCATACAAAATAAGTCAGGCGACTACTAATTTCAAACATATTCTAGCGAATACTTAAAAGTTAAAAGAGATCAAATTTTATTCGAATTTTGTTAGATAAGAATTTGATGAACCCTTGTCTGATCGCCACCAATTGTTGGTGAAAAGTTTATTAAATTTCTTTCCCCAACGTGTACAGTAACAAATATTTTAGGACCATGAACTGTTAAAGAGTTTTCTTCGATATATGTAACCAGACTTCACGGTGATGATTTCTTATGTGTTTAGTTTGATCAGTTTGTGCTAGGGATGGCGGTTTTTGACAAAACACTGGTTTTCGGTTATACCGGTTCTTTTTGCTTACGGTTTAACCTCGCGGTTATAACCGGCCAAAAAACCGGGTTGTTTTCCCAAAAACCGGTTTTCGGTTTTTTTTAACCTAATAGGTTACAATGTTACATTTACCGGCTTTTACTTTAAAAATAAAAAAGCGGTTATAACCGGGACAAAAAACAACCGATAAAACCGGTTATTGCGAAGTAAACAAACCGGTTTTCAGTTGAAACCGGTAGGTTTTTTTTATCCCTAGGTTGTATTTAGAGAAAAATAAAGCGTAATCAATCGATACTACACATTTAATAACTAAAGAATATTTACCAAACCACTATTACTAATTAAAGAGTTTGCTTTAATACATTATCCATTGTTATACCGGCGTTTTTGGGGAGCGCGGATATAGCGGAAACGAATGCACATTTTACTGCATTTTGGAGTCAAAGGGCTTAGATACCGACGAGTACCGCGCATACAGCTGCACGTTTAGCTAGTACCACAGATCACCTACCTCCCTAGATGTTCCACGACAATACTTTAGTTGGATATGAAATTCAGCGCTCCATAAGATTAGTATCGGAACTAATTCAAGCGAGAAATTACGCGGGAAATTCAAATTTTAATTTTGGTGGGAAAATTTAAATAAAGTTTAAAATTTTTAAATATAATTTGGTATATTTGAAAAAAAAATGTATGACATTTTTAATTTCAAATATACACAATAAAATTTAGGAAAAATAAAACAAAATGTAATTTATTTATTTATTTAATACTTGTAAAACAACTTTGTAATTTAATATAGAATAAAAATATGCTATTATCACTGAAAATTGTACAATTTTATGGAAAAAGCTTACAAAAAAGTCAGAAAAATAGCAATTTAAAATTTACTGAAATTACATAAATCGTCAATATCACAAAATAAAAAATAATAAAATACACAATGTATTGCAAAATTTAAATAAATTGCATAAGAAATCCTTACGAACTAATACATTTTAATACAAGTTTCTGCATGTGATACTCAAATATATATTTATACAAATTGTTTAGTTACTTGTACATAACACTATTCGTTAAGAAACTCTTCTACTGAATAATATGATCTTTCAGATAGATAGGATTTTGTTCTTTTACGGAACTCAAGGAAAGAAGTTGCAGATTTAAGTTCATCAATCAGTTATTTGTTCTCTAATATCAAATATTTATTGGACTCACCATACAAATGTAAGCTAGGAATTGCATTATTATACAATTTATGACTCCATGAAGAAACAAACTTATCTTCAAAGTGTCTGTGGCAGATTCGTTTTGTTTTATAAACTGTACTAGCATTCATCATATCTAAATTAGGATTATTTATAACACTAAGCCACTTCCTAAATCGTGTAATGTCTTCATCAGGATTTGGAAAGGTATGTCTAATTAATGACGAACTAGTACATTGTAGGATACAACATTTATTGTGAAAAACCATATTTAACTGATTATTATTAATCTGCAAAATACTATTTGAACACCGCCAGGAACATATAAAACGTAGATCACTGAGGTAGGTGATTTGTAATTTACAAACTAACAAAATCAAAATATAGACGCTAATATGACAATTGGCGATTGACAATTATAATTCTTTTCTTAGTTGTGTTCTAAACCTAAACTGCAGAGTAAAAGTAGAGACAGAGTAAAGCGACATCTGAAGATTAGTATCGGTACTACAAATGACATTAAGTTTAGTTTGACCTTGAGCTACCTACGTGAAACGTCTAGTTATTAGTGGTCTGTGGCTAGTACTAGTAACTTGAGAACACAAAATCACATCTGCATTTCTTTTTGCTTGAACCAAATCTTATCTAAAAGGGTCGACAAGTCAGCATCGGTTTAACCCAAGGCATTTTATAAGGTATTTATGATACAAATATTTTGAGTCAAGAAGTACACTCTGTCACATCAGATTCAAAAAAATATTTTTGAAAACGAAAAATAAATTAATTAGAATATAACTTGTTGTTTTTATTATTATTTTTATTATTATTGAGTTAATGCCTCGACAACTAAGATCATTGGCATGGTACAGTCAGGTACCTAGTGTAGTGTATGTGTGTGTGTATGTGTAGAGTAATTGTCTTAACACTTAGCAAAGTCGACGTCATTGTCTTTGCTAAGAGACGCTAATTGTATCCGAACGTCTGCGGTCCCTCCGGTGAGTACCGATCGCACAAGGATAAAAATCATTTTCATTTATTAATTTTTAATAAACGAAAATTTCTCCACCCAGATGAGATTCGAACTCACGACCTTTAGGTTTAAAGGTAGGCGCTCTTATCACTGAGCCACAGAGGGGGTTTGTTGTTTTTAAAACAGAATTCTTTTGGAATCTTCCATTTTTTTATTGTTCTTACTATTAAAGTCTTGTCTTTCAGCAGATATACTGCTTATTTATATTTGGTGTATAGCAGTTATTACATATTACAATGCAGTGAATCTGCATAACTGCCGATGCGTACGGTTCAAAATGTTACTTAAGATCCGAATTAATGACGCCATAGTTTCCGTAAACTGTCGCCAAAGTTTCGTCCTTTTTATTTCATGTGTACGTAGGTTCCTGTACATATCTTCATGATATCTTTTGACAGTTTTTAGGAATAGAATACAAGTAGAAGAAAAATATCGAAAAACAGCAGTATACAGAAAAAGGCATTCGATTCAGACCTTAAATTAAGTATCTCTTTATTTTAAGAACGTATTCATAGCTATAATAATGAAATTCCCTAAAAGCATACAAGACACTTTTTAAAACATCGGAACAGGAGTTCTAAATAAGCATTTAACAATTGTTTGGTAAAGTCCGCAACTTCAAAGAATAATTGTAGGGTCGCCAGACTAAAGCGCTTAAGCTAAAAAGTGTAGATTTTCAGAAATTAAACAAAATAATTAAAAAATAATTCAATATTTCTTAAAAACGTTTATTGTATTTTATGAGAGTGTGAATGACATATTTACTAGTGGCTAAGTATGACTCTATAAAAAGTATGGAAAATTGTTTTTCCTGACAAGTTAAAAAGAACACTGACATATATGACTTATGTCTAACAGTACAGCTATATATTTTAATTTGTTACAACACAATATTTTCATAATATTATTCATCCTCATTATCTAAAATATCAGGATCCATATTAGCTACATTTTCCTTATTAGGCAAATCTATATACAAATTATGGAAAACATTTGGTATTAATGTTAGTAGAGAAGTTAAGTCATCTTTTTTTTCTTTAGATATAGGTAAAGGCAATAGTGATATAACTGGGATGTCATTAGGTATAAAGGATGCCCTTCGGCTCAAATTTATCTTGGAAAATTCTGATTCCAATTATAAGGTGTCTCTGTAAGAAACCATTCCAAATTCCATGTCAGCGGAGCCACCTTTTGTCCAACCATTTAAACTGCTTTTCATCTACATCTTTATTTATTAATACCAAAGAGCCTTTTAGTAACGATGCGTAGTCCAAAATGTCAGTATTCTGAATTTCTACAACTTAAAATTTGGTACTGCTGGATCTAATAAGTGTATCCAGTCATGAGGATGATATATTTGGATTTCTGTTTTCTTTTCCTTTTTTTCTATTATCCCATGATCTATATCAACTTCTAAATGGCTATGTCTAAGAACCATAAATTTGTGGTCGGTTCTCTCTAACTGTAACTCATGTACAGTCCACGTAAACATAGAACTTACGTGAGAATTTCTATTTTGACCTCCACAGGTATCAGAATAAAAAATTACACTTCTTGTGTTATTAGGTAGGTTTGTTTGAAGAGGTTTAAAGAGACAAGATGCAATCTGATTCGCTCCTCGAGCAGCAACAGTTTCATGCCACACATAACATACTGCTTTTCCGGTCCTATTGTCATCTATGGTCAAATTGAACGTCCACAACTGACGTTTATAAAAAGCTACAGAAGAAGTCAATGATGGAGTCGGTAAACACTGTTGTAAATCAAATGTATACACTTGTACGATACTATCATTTTGATACATCTGTGTGTCGTTTTTTTTTCGATTAGTAAGCTTGATCTGCTGTCATTTTATGATTATCATGTTGCAAAAGTTTTTTCAGCTTTTGTTTGTTCATCTTGTCAAAGTTGAATTTGCATTTTAAACTTATTACAAGTGTAGCATGTATCAACACGGGGTTTTTTGAAACACAACCCTAATTTGTTAAATTCTTGGCTGTAGATTTATATTGAAGGAGACTTGATATACATATCACAAAATAGTCGATACATTGAGGGCAAATACTTCTTTGATGTACTCTTTCTGGTGTAGTGACTTTAATACGATGGAAAAGACAAAATATGGTTTTTTATTTTCTTCCGTTTGCCATCGAATATTTTATTTCTAGGTACAGTTGTTGCACGCAAATCATTAATTTGTGTACCACCTATTAAAGACCGTTTCTTCATTGCGACGGTTTTTATAAAATTAGCGCTTTCGTCAAAGGTTTTTAGTAATCATCCCCCACAAATAGCTTGACGCAGTCTATCTATTAGAACAAAATATTTATACGTCTTCATACGAAATTTCTGTTTTTCAGGATCTATTGCGCGTTGTGTTTGGGTAGCTTCGTCTTCAATCTCTATTAATAATGACATGTAAGCAGACCTTTTTCGGTATGTACCCATTAGCCAATATTCATTGAATATCGCTTCTCTCTTAGCCAAAGGTATACGCTCCTTGCATTCCATGCGACATGCCAGCAGTTCTTTCATGGATCTATCAGCGATAACTTTTCTTTTAAGAGTTTAGTATAACTTACCCAAACTTCTTTTCGTGTTTTTTCTCGTGTTTAATGGAGCGAAGACTATTTTTTGGTAACACTGTCGGAGAGATTTGCGAAGTCGATTCATCACTTAAACTCGAATGTCCTGTTTTTATTTCTGGAGGTTGATAATGTGAATCTTGTATGGAATCATCACTTGAAAAATCTAAATCTGATGCAATAAACTTGCTCCCTTAGAGGCCTAATAATGTTGTAGGTTGATTCTCAATCAAATCACTACTTGCTGGGTGCTGATTTCGGTGACATGAAAATAAAACATCAATAAAAACCAATGTAGGAACAAATATAGTTTTACAAAAACTCTTCAAATTGCCCACTATTTATTTAAGAAATGTTTTATTCTTACCTTTAACAATAGTCTAAATGCTTGACGATATTGAAGGTTCATTCTCGATCAAATCACTGCTTGTTGGTTGCTGATTTTAGTTACCTGAAAAATAAGATATCAATAACAACCAATGTAGGAACAAAAATATTCATACGAAAACTCTTCAAATTGCCTACAATTTATTTAAAAAATTTAACACTTACCTTTAACAATAGCTTGTTGATTTAACACCAAATTTACCAGTTTTTTTCCTCTATAAATATCCATTATTGTGGCTCTTTACAATGAAATATCTTTAAGTATCACCGTTTTTTAAGAATTGTAGAACAAAACTAACTGAATTTATATAATTTACACTCGAAGTAATTAATACTGTTTACATTACTTGGTAGACTAAACATATTTTAAGTAGAAACCTACCTGAAGGTAAATATCTGATTATTAAAATAATCAAAACTGAATATTATATCAGTTGTACTTTTTCACATAAGTCAACTTATGTTATTTATAACGTCTAAAGATTTATAGGAATTGAAAGGTTGAAAAAGTACGCTACTTAAAACCAATGTGAAATAAACGTCTATGACTTATGTGCTTAAGTCAGTCGGTGGAGAAAAAATATATGAACATATGCATGCTAAAAAAGAATTGATTTTTTTGACTTATGTGCTTTGGTTTGCCGGCCCTAGAATTAGAAGACTAATTTCTAAACTAGATAAGAGATAAAGCAGGAAGTAGATAAACTGCAGAGCATACGTCAAAGAAAAAGACTACATATTATATCCGAGATCAGGAAATCGGCATTCCTAATAAATATGTTTAACTTCAGAGAAAAAGTCTGCTCTGAACATGCAAAAAATGTCAGTAATGAATGTTATAATTATTGGGTATTAGTTTATTTTCTTATATTATTTTTGTTTATTGTTTAACGTTTTTTGAAAAATTTAATATTTTATTTTGTATAAAGAGAACATTTTTTACTGTATAACAGCAAAATAATATTACATTGAAATATCATAATACTAAAACCTTGGTCCTGTGAAGACCCATGTGAACACCTACATGTACGCAAAACCCATGCGAGTACTTAAAGGTTAATTGTTGGTAATTTAAAGTTTCGCACAAAATTAAAAAATATTTAATTTAGCGGCTCTCTCTAATAATTTTACGGAATTTGAGTTATTTCTTTAGTACCTCTCCTGTAATTTCGTTTTGTTAATTAAGTAATGCTTTGTCTGAGATTTGCAATTTTCAAGGCTTTTAACCTCAGTAAAATGTCATTAACTTTTAATCTTGAGATTAACCTTTGAATGTCTAAAATATTTACTAGGTAATTAAACTTTTCTATAAAATATTAGGTGGGAATTACGTAGTAAAATTTTTTTAATAAATTACTGTTGTTACGCATAATTTGGTGAAAGAGAATTATATATAATATATGTAAGTTATGAACTAAAATTTAGTTCTGCAAACAAACGAAACTATAAAAGGATGAATTTTTACGTTTGATAATTATAAGATCATTTTAAGATTTTTACTACTTTATATATTTCGCTATACTGCTGTAATATTTACAACCCTTTAATAACTACATTAAAAATAACCAAACAATTTAAGTAAAACTTTAACTTCGAGCTGCAGATTGCATAGTCTCTCTCTTTAAGCGTTTAAGCGCCTATTTCCAAATAACTCAGACCAATCTCAGATTATCTAAATTTAATAATTTGAAATAACCTATTGTATTGCGGCTAGACTCTTCCAATTCTTACCAACCAAATGTTCAAACTAATTAAAATAGTGAACTTAATAGTTTGACTTAATATTTTTTTTTATTTATTAGTGCCTCAACCTCATAAGGTCATTGGCGTTGTACAATTTACAGTTTTACAATTTATTTAGTATATTTATGGAATATAGGTGTAATGTCAAATTTTTCATATCAGTTCCGTCACTTAATATTGCATGTAAGGTATCGTGTAATTTATATTAAGGTCTCTCCATGCAAGAAAAAGGACATTCCAGCAAAATATGGAGAACACTCAGCACAATATCACATACGTAGCGCTGTGGTTTTAATTCACTCTCCAGATTATGTTTATGGGTGATGGCGGTGTGGCCTATTCTCAGACGAGATAGGATAGTTTGATGTATGTGATTATTTGGGGTTGTTTTCCAAGGTAATACAAAACGTTCTACTTCTCGTAGTTTGGATGTTGACTGATTCTACTTGGTCTGTCAATCATTGATTATTAAGTTCTTGATTATAGGTTTTACATCTAGATGTGGAATGTTTCTGATTTCTATAGCTTCCGGACTCGACATTGCTAGTTTTGCCAAGCAATCTACATTTTCATTACCAGCAATTCCGATATGGGAAGGAATCCATACAAAGTTGACATTTATGTTTATAGTTTACAGTACGCTTATTGATGACTTAATAAGTAGTAGACTTGGATAGCTAAGATATACGTTTTTTATTGCAATTACAGAACTTAGGGAATCCGTAATAATGGCAGGGTTCTTGATACTATTTTCTACCAAAAAATTTATTGCATTGAGAATAGCGGTTAAGTCGGCTGTGTAAACGGAAGTTAATTTAGGGAGTTTTATTAACGTTTTTGTCTTTTTCGACATAATGCTGCTCCCACTCCATCTATAGTGTTAGAGGCATCGGTATATATAAGATTATGGTTATTGTATGTCTTGAGTGCTTGAAGGATATATTGATATATTGCTTTGGGATGGTTATCTGCTTTTTTATATATGGAGAGTTTTGTATTGATACATGGGATGGAAATAATGTGGTTTGGGTATTCTCCCGGAGTATTAATACATTTAAAAATTTGATGTAAGTGAAACATTGTAAACTTTAAATTAGGTTTTTGTATCATTGTTGTATTGTAACATAGCTCTGAAGATGGATTTGTAAGCCAAAAGCGCTCAGCACACATATTTACACACGTTTAAAACTAGTTTTCTTCTCTATTTATTAGTTGATATCTTCTATACATTTCTTCAAATAAAGTTAAATAACCTTATGTATCGGTTATAATTTATATAGAAGCACGCTATATGAATTTTTAATTTCTATAGTATTTTAAGAAATTTACAATATCATTTAATGAAAAATTATTGATCAATAAAGTACTTATACTGTTAGTTATATTAAATTCGACAAGATAATTAGCAAAACGACTGAGTACAGTTAAAAAAAACTTAACGGTAACTTATACATTACATGTTTCTCATATAGGTGGATCACTTGTAAACTATAGTGCCACTATTTGGAAGAGTGATTCATCGGTTAAAGGCCGAAAAGTGGGGAAAGACGTATGAAAATCCAGTGGCGTACTCTCACTTTTATTTTAACGTTAATTATATTATATTTTTCAAATATTATTGTTCGAAATAGGCCACAATATATTTATTTACAAGTTTTTACTGACGTTTCGATCTCTATATTCAAAACCGCTGTTAAATATATAAATAATAGTTATATTTATTTTATTTGTTCTATTTGTATAAATATTTTTATAATCTTATATTATTTATTTTCTTTTTTTTTCTATGTTTAAAAGCGATCTCTGGAATAGAGATAGAAACGTCAGTGTCAGTTGTATGTAAATAGATATATTGCGGCGTATTTCCAACCTTCTCCCTAAAAATACAGAATTCTGTAAACAAAAAGCTATACAAAAATAAATATATCTGTCATTTGTATGTTTAAAAACGGTCTCTTTATAGAGATCGCATCGCCCTTAAATTAAACATTTAAATAAATATATTGTGGCTAATTTCCAATATTATTTCTAAAAATACAGAACGACAAGCAAAAAGCCATAAAAAATAAATATTACTATTATTTGTATAATTGAAAATGGTCTCTAGATATAGAGATCGAAACGCCAATAAATAAACATAATGTCAAGTAGCTGAATTTTGAGCATTGATTCTTCGTATGCAATCCCCTTTTCTGTAAGCCCTTCTTGAATTCTCCCTTTCCGCCATGCCGTCGTCGGTAATTGTTCTAGTCTGCGGCTATGATATAGTGCATTGTCCATAACAATCACAGACCTAGGTTCCAATTTTGATAAGATTCTCTTAAACTAGCGCTCAAATACTTCGAAAGTCATTTCTTCATGATAATCACCTGTTTTGTCGACTCAAATTGAAGCAAACCATCATCAAGGAACCCTGTATCACTTCCTATATGGGCGACGATTAAACGCCGTCCCTTTCCTGATGGAGCTTTTAATCCTGTAGACCAGCCTTCTATAAATGTTTAGCGTTTATTTTTGATATATAAATCTTGACAAACTTTTCCAACTGTATGACCTTCGTTAATCCAGGGTTCATGCAAATAATATATTTTGTGTCCAATTCTGAGACTTTTGCGTATTTCTTCTAAAGATTTTCTTCTTCACACAATAATTCCATTTTTTTCTAATAGCATACTTTTTCTGTTGCGTTTTACATATCGAAAGTTCATTTCCCGCATGGTCCTGATTAAGACAAGATATCTTGGGTAAGGAGTCGTCGTTTTTGAGCTTTTGAGAAATTTTGTTCAGTGTTGGATTTCACTGAGTTAAGTTAAGTTAGCCCTAGACTCCAGCACAGATCAGAGGTAATGTAAGTCAACAAAATTTTACCAGCTTCTGGGGGACATATTAAATGCTCCCAGTTGTAGTTTTTAATAATTACCGAAGTTGACGGTCTATTGCATTTACCTTTGTAAATTCCACGAGGATCTTTTATTACTGATGTCCTTTTAGTGTTTTTTTTTATGAGGCCAAACAATGTTTTTAATATTTTTTTATTAAACTGATGATGAAATGATTTAATTCCGAAAAGATCTTTTTTAAATAAAGTTTTACGCTTTTAATAAGCATTTTGTTATACCTTGATACACACGAACACCACGTGCTTTTTATTCAACAGGTATACTAGCCACTCCTGGATATCTCAACTTTACGGTTTTGTTCCAGTTTCATATTTAATTATATTTTTAGTCATTTTTAATTTTTTTTATTATTTTTAAATTATTAACCCGGTGCCAGCTTGGTAGTGTAAAATGTAAAAACGCCAAATGGCGTTGGGTAGGGTATCAGATACGCCAAATTAAAATTTTTTTTAGAAAATTTATATTGTGATTTATATTTTAACAAATAACAAACTTAAATCAAAAGGAACTAGTGTTTAGTAACAAATTGCAAACTAAACACTTGAATATTCCAAAAGTCTCATTTTACAGCATAAAAAAACGTTACACTAATTTTTTCTCGATTATAAAAAAAGATCAGAGAACTAGTGCAATTAAATAAATGTTTGAAAAAACCATAACATACAGAATACATTTTAATTGTTTTTAGCTAAATAGCAAGAATCACAATGCACCACTGAATGCTCTAAACATAATATAGCTTTGTTATAAGTCATTTTTTCTTGAGCACACATTACATCTTTTGGCAACTTTCATTCGTTTACATGATTGCACTTCATCATTTGTTACAGTTCCTTCAGGATGCGGAAGTCTTAAGTTTGTAGACCGAATTTGTTTTTATTCTGTTAGTAACTGTATTGCTAACAATTTTAAAAATTTCCTTTGTTTTGGCTGAATATGGCCAGTATTTTTTTAATACATTACTGTAGCATTTATACCTGCACAGATGAGTATCTTATAAAAAATTGTAATGGGCCACCTTTTGCTATTACGTGAAACATCTTATGAAGCCGATAATTCATTTTCCACATCTACCCCACATTTTGTAGAGTTATAAAAAGAAATTATTTCTGGTTTCTTACTTTTGCCAGTATTATCGTCAATATCAGAAGTGTGGTGTAAAGCTGACATTGGAAGAATTACTTTTCCTTTTTTGGTAAATCTGAAACTAACGTTATACTCTCTTGAAATTCGAATTTTGAGGAGTATACTGGCATGTTCCTAGATGTTATAAAACTTTCAGGTATTTGCCTTTTGTTTTTTCATACAGTTGCAATAGATATCAGTTATTCGACATCCTTTAAAAGCTTCAGGTTCAGCTCATAACTTGTGAACCAATTATCAAATGTTACATTTCGTTTAGTTCCAGATATTGGAGTTGCAAGTCGAAAAACTACGTCGCTACGTCTATTCCTTAATTAGAAGGGTCCCTCTGGCTGCAATCCCACGTATAGTTCTAACTTCAAAACATAATATGATTTTGCATCAACGAGAACGAATATCTTTAATCCGTATCGTGCAGGCTTTTTCGGCATATACTAGCAAGAACAACAGCGGCCTCAAAATGCCTCCAGCTTTTCATCAATAGCAAGGTATTTGCTTGGCGTCTAGACGTTTTGTTTGCACAAACTTTTCGAAAATTGCTCTAATTGCAGTCATTTTATCGAATTTTTTTCTTTCTTTTCGATTTTCTATTTTGTCAAAACATAGATAAGACTGTAAGAAATACATTGTTTTAAAGACATCGTCTCTCTAAATAAGCTTATTCCGGTTCCATCGGTAGACCCAAGATCTTGTAAATTAAGCCGAGCAGACTTAAACACCCCATCCAAGTATAGTAGTCCAAACAATGCTCTTATTTTAGTTGCATTGGTTTCGCAAACTGCATACTGATGGTTTTTATCGTAGCAAGTGGACTTTCTTCTTATTTTTATATTTGTCCAAGTTACGACATCATCCATCATACTAGGTGTAAAAAGTAAATTGAAACATTCCACGAAAGTTTTCGCCATTTTTGCATTTCGTTTTAAACCTGGTAAATGCGTAATGATATTTTCTGAGCGTGTTCTTAAATTTATAGGAAAGCATGTTGAAGACCATTTAGTGCCGTCCTTACTTACGTAATGTTTCTTTTGACTCTCCTGTCTTTGTCCCAAGAGTTCGTTTTCGATTTCTCCATCAGCCACCGACTGTTCTAAATCAATAGCATTTTTCTCGCTCTCAAAGTTGTGGCTGCTCTTGTCTTTATTATCGAATTCGTTCTCGCTTGCAGATCCAATTACTATATCATTGTCTTGAGAATCGGCCCATAAAGCTTAAAGCCTCGCCTGCTTCCGTTCATATCAATAAGCCATAATCAGAACAAAAACATAAATAATTTATGTATAAAATATCACATTTTTATTAAAAATAAATAACTTCAACGAAAAACTATATAAAAATGTAAATGGCCAATACAACGAACACTACTATAAATATATTAACTTACCTGTGTGCTGGGGTATATAATACCTCAACAACGTTTGGATCAAAACAGCGATACGTGCGTTCACTTCTAAAGTAAATCAACAACTGCGAGACCATGCGAGACTTCCTTGAAGGATCAAACGAAAGGTACTGAAATGCCTGTCACGCTAATTTACCGATAAAAATATTAGCGCTAATTTTAAATTCACTGAGGTATGTCATAGAGCAAAAGAAGGAGTCGGTATAATAGTAAATAAAAGAATAGAATCAAGAATAACAAACTACGAAGCAGTATCATCTAGAATAATCACAGCCCAAATAGAACTAAAAGACAAAATAGGAATAATACAAATATACGGATCAACAGAAGGAAATGAAGAAGAGATGATGATTGAATTCTACAACGAACGCATTAAACAAATTAAGAGAGACAAGAGAAAAAATAATAATCTTAGGTGATTGGAATTCAAGAGTAGGTAAGGACAATAACAGGGGATTAGGATGCATTGGACAATATGGGGAAGACACATTAAATAGAAATTAAATTAAAATGCTGGAATTCTGCCCAACCAATGACCTGATAATAGGAAACACATTCAGTCAACAATTTACTTAACTTGTTTGATTTTTTTGCTCTATTTGTTATTTCCCAGTCTATTCTTCCGTCATTAGTTATTATACTTCCAAGGAATTCGTAAGTTGCTCTTTTTTCCAATTCTGAGTTTTTTACATTTTATCTTTATTTGATTATCCTCCTGATCTCCTTTGCCACTGATTATCACTATCTTACCTTTTTCCTCGTTTATCTCCATTTTTAGTTCTTCTATTTGTTCTACCCATATATCCATTAGTTTCTGCATTTTATTCTCGGAATCTGCTATTAGTACTACGTCGTCTGCATACATTAAGGACTCTGTTGTTACCGGTTGTAATCTGTGGTAACCTATTATATTCTGTAGTTGATTGGTTCTGACTCTAGTGTTTCTTATCAATTCGTTCATTACTATTATAAATAGCCAAGGGCTGAGACTATCTCCTTGTTTAATACCTCTTCCCCAATTAAATGCTTTCGATCTTTCCCCTGTTATTTGTACCCTTCCTTTTACCTCTTTGTAAGTACTTTCTATAATTTTTATCAATGCATTATGTACATTTATTTTTCTCAAGCATTTCCCTATAATATGTCTTTCTACTGTGTCAAATGCTGCTCTTAGGTCTATGAATGCTAATACTAGTTTTTCCCTCGTATCTATGCTTCTTTCTGTTAGGTTTCTAATGATACATATGTTTTCATTTGTCTATCTTCCCGGTCTAAATGCCGTTTGTTCGTCTCCCAATACCATTTCTACTTTACATTTGTATTTGGTTTGAAGTATTTCTTACTGCGTTTATTTCCTTTCGTCCTCCTTGCCTTATATGTCGTATTGTCGTCCAAAAGTTTCTATTATTTGTTATATATTCTTCCTGAAGTTGTTCTCCAAACTCTTTCCATGTTTTTGCTTTTGCTTGTGTGACTGACTTTTTTACCAATCGTCTCTGCCTATAGTATTTTTCTTTATCTTTTTCTAATCCCGTTTCAATGTAATTTTTTCATGCTATCTTCTTCTTTTTTTTTATTTCTGTCTTTACTTTTTGATTTCTCCGTCTTGTCCTTTTCAATTGTTTATTACAATTTTTGATTCCACACACTTCAGTTGCTGTTGTCTTTAATACTTCACTGTAGGTATTCTATCTTTCTTCCATTGTCCATGTTTCTTTTTGGCACTCTATTTGTCTCAGTCTTTTGTTAGTTTTCTCCGTGTACAATTCTCGCACACTTTCTATCTTTAGTTTGTTTACATTTACTTTCTTATACTCTTTCCACTTCCTTCATTTTTTCATCCTCCAGTTTTGCAGTGACCATTCTGTGTTGTGTAGACAGTTCCGGTTTCTTTTCTGTTAAGATGTTTTTTATATTTTGTTCTAGGTTTCTCATATAGACTATATAGTCGATTAAGCTTTTCGCATTTCTCTCTTCGCCACAAATGTATATTTATCGTTAATGGTTTGTTGACAGAATGTGTTTCCTATTATCAGGTCATTGGTTTGGCAGAATTCCAGCATTTTAATTTAATTTCTATTTAATGTGTCTTCCCCATATTGTCCAATGCATCCTTATCCCCTGTTATTGTCCTTACCTACTCTTGAATTCCAATCACCTAAAATTATTATTTTTTCTCTTGTCTCTCTTAATTTGTCTAATGCGTTTTGGAGTTCGTTGTGAAATTCTATCATTATCTCGTTAGCCCCAATAATTGGAAAAAGAGAACTTACACGAGAGACAAGAATAAAATTATATAACACAATAGTGATACCGACTGTGCTCTATGCAAGTGAAAACTGGACAATTCAGGAAAAACATAAGAGCAGGATAAACGCAATGGAGATGAGACATCTAAGAAGGATAGTTGAAAAAACAAATTGAGATAGATTAAGCAACGAGACTATTAGGACAATGGCCAACCAGTCACCGATAATGAACAAAATAGCAAGGAGACAAATGAACCGGTATGGGCATCTGATGAGAATGCAATCCGATAGAATAACAAGAAAAGTTTATGAAGCTAAGAACATAGGAAAAAGAAAAAGAGACCTACCAAGAAATAAATGGATACTGCAAGTAGTAAAGGTGGGAAAACCTAAACAAAAATCACTCGAGGAATTGAAAATAATGGCAAAAAACAGAAAATAATGGAAGAGTTGGGTAAATGAAAATTAAAATAGCTAGTCCAAATCCGACACCCTGATAGGGTAAAAGGAAGGGGAGAAAGAAAGAAAGAAAGAGGTATGTCATACTCCACCATAGTGACGCCGAGTTAATAAGCTTTTGTTAAATTTTTTTCTATTTCAAGCCTCTATTATGTATCGATTCCCTAGATATATAGCCGACAGTCGTTTTTAGTTGGCCACCCAGTACAAAAATATATTTAAGGGCAAGAATTCCACAAATATGCAAATCGACAAATGAAATGTTATAATTAATGGAACAAGCATGTTGGGAATTTTCTTGGTACAAATAATAAAATTAAATTATGCTTTGAACATTGTCTAACAAAGCTATAACATTAATTAAATTGTCAAATCCCAACGATATTAACTTAAAACGTACTAAATTTTTGTAACTGCTACTTGTAAAAAATGTAAAAATACATTTGTAATGATAACATTATTGCCTGTTATCAAGAAATATTCTGCTAAGGAATCTTACAAGTCAAGATAGCATATAAAATTGGGAAAATTGCGTTGTAATAACCTTGGAATTAAGTTATAAATTTTTTTACATTTTTTTTATAATGTAGCGAATAGCTACTATTTAATTATTTGGATATAGAGAGAATGGTAACTAAATCAGAGGTTGTCAAAACAAATAATTAAATATATTATCTTTGCAATTTTTGGTTCAGAAATATTTCTCAACATTATATTAAAAATTTAATAAAAATAATTTGTATTTTATGATTTTTGCTTTTTAAATAAAAATAAATATCTGAGCAAATATATACGTAAACTGTTTGGCCGGTTGTACTTTCCCAGTGGGAATTCCCAGCGGTTTGTCCGGTCGGGGATGGTGCTTTTCGAAAATCCTGGAAGCCAGCTATAGAATAAAAAAATTTTGTAACTTATCTCTTTTTCACAAGTTTAAAAGCTTATTGAGTATTATGGATTTCTATACCAGGTTAAACCCTGCAGACATACTGGTGTGCTGTCTCTGCCTAATCTCCCTAGTGGTAGATTTCCACCTGGAGAGGCATTTAAGGTTTTTTCTTTAATATGGTCAAAAGTCATCATCTTTATGGTATCTTAGGTTTCGTATCACAAATATGATAACAAAGTGATTAAAGAATACCAAGGAGGTTTTAGATCAGAAAGAACTACTACTGGTCAAATAGGTATATTAAAATTATTACAAAATAATAGCTACGAAGAAAACTCAGGATTAAATATGCTGTTTATCGATTTTAAACAAGCATATGACTCTCTAAATCCAACGATGCTATATGAGGCCATGAGAACATTAGAAATACCAGAAAAACTTATAAAGACTAGAATGACACTTAAGAATGCGATGAATAGATTAACAATGGAAGCAAGCTTTTCAAGGCAGTCCACAGTGAATAGAGGTTTAAAACAAGGGGATCCACTACCAATGAATATATTTAACCTAGTATTAAAAAAATCGTAAGAAGATCAAATATAAGCACAAACAGGACTGTTTTAATAACAGGGAACAGTGCATAGCGTACGCGGATGATGTGGTGATACTAGCAAAAACGAAAAAACATGTAGAACAAGTTTTCCAGCAATTTCAAAAAGAAGCGAAAAAAGACGAGTTAATAATAAACCAAACAATAACGCAATATATGGAAATAAGAGGAGACATACCAAATAATAACAAATATATCAAAATAAAAGGAGCACAGACTGTCTAAAGTTTTAAAAAAGTGTCAGAATTTGAATACTTAGCAGTAACCATAATGATCACCGAAAAAGAAGAAAAAGAGATAGACAAAATATTATTAAAGGGAAGAGAAGCAAAGGTGCTCAGAAAAAAATTTCGTAGGGATAAAGATAGCAAAGAATTTTTAGATAAGATGAACGAATAAAGAAATAGTGAGGATATATGGAAAACCAGCAATTACGGCAAAAAGCTCTTCGAGCCCGAAGAGCAAGACAGCTTGGTCACATTATACGAATGCCAGAAAATCGAAATGTTAAAATAATACTGAAGGAGGAAGAAATTGGGAAAGTACAAAATGACGTCCAAATAAGAAATGGTTGGTAGCAGTAAAGCAAGACTTGTCAGAAATAGGCGTGAGAAATTGAAGAGAGAAATCAAGAAACTAAAAAATGGAGGAAAGTAACCAAGTTTATTGTTGTTTTTTATTATTGGTTTATATCCTTGTTTTATTAACTAAGTACTGTTTCTTTATATCCCTGCCAAATTGGATCATATTTTCTGCTCTACTGCTTTATCACTAGTCTTCTTTCTCCAATATTATATTGTGTTTTCACTTCCAATAGTTTATTATCTATTGTTCCAATATCTTCTCTATTTTCTCGTCTCTATCTTCTACATGTTTTTTCAATTTCTGTAGTTTCTTGGTATGTTTTTTTTTTAATTTCACAAATTTCTTTTGTTTTCTGCTCTACTTCATATTTCACCTGTTGTAAATATATTTGTGCCTCCTCTTTATGCTGTTTTAGTCTCTGCTCCATTTATTTAAAACCCAGATCTTCTCTACTATTTCGTCCATGCGCTTTTCGATTCTTTCTGCTTGTCGGCTATTATCATTTATTTTTTTAATTTCTACTATCTGTCTTCTACTGTGCTCTTTTTGTATTTGTAGCATTTGTAATATCCTATCCATTAAAATTTCTTTGCTACTCTCCTTGATAGTTGTTTTTGTAATACTATTTTCTTCGTCTACATTTTTTATTTCTTCCTCGTTATAACATTTTTCCTGTCTCCTTTTGCTTTTTGCTGTATCTTGTCTCCATTTTTTTCTGGACTAAACAATGTGAAAGTAAAAACCAATTAGGTAAAGAAATAATAAATAAGACTTACTCACAATCAATTTAATTTAACTATCCGACGACCGATTTCGCTTTCTACAATTTGCAAAGCATCTTCAGGTCTCGATACAAAGTTAAATAAATGATTCCGGTACTCTATTAATTGATGGATGGTAGAACATGGTTGAAAACTATTAATGTATTGTTGAATGGAGAACTTAATTCTGCTATTGTAGTTGTTTGACAGTAAACGGGAAGGTGACAGTTTTATGACAATGAATAAGCTTTACATGTACAAATTGTGTGGGTGTGCAATTTTTTCAACTTGTAATTAACAAATTTCTTTGATAAAGTTTAATTGGCAAAATAGTAGATTATTGCAAAGTCAAGTATATATATATATATATATTATATATATATATATATAATATATATATATATATATATATATATATAGTCCCAAGATTCCTAAGAGGAACATAGGGCTTCCACAAAGTGTCTCCAGCGAACTCTATTTCTGGCTAGTGCTTTGATTTCAAGCCAGGATTTTCCCATTTTTCTTCCTTGGTCCAGTACTGTCCTTCTCCAAGTTTCCTTAGGTCTGCCTACTTTCCGTCGGCCTTGGGGACTCCAATCCAGCGCTGTCCTGGCAATGTCATTTGGCGGTCTACGGAGTGTGTGGCCCAGCCATCTCCATTTTCTTCGCCTTATTTGCTTTATGACATTTTCTTGGTTGCTTTGGTTCCATAAATTTTCATTGGAGATTCGGTTAGGCCAAAATATACGAAGGATTTTTCGTAACACTCTATTGATGAAAACCTGTAATTGGTGAACTATGGGTGCTGATATCTTCCACGTTTCGCAGCCATACAGTAATACAGCTTTTACATTTGTGTTGAAGATTTTTAGTTTCGTTTTAGTTGGGTAAATCCTGGATTTCCATATGTTGTTAAGCATGTTGTAGGCGTTGCGAGCCTTATTTATTCTTTTATGTACATCACGCTCTGTACCCCCATTACAGTCAATTATGCTGCCCAGATATACATATTCCGCTACTCTCTTAATTTTCTGGTCGTTGATCATAATAGGTTGGTTGTTTCTGGTACCAAATCGCATTTCTTTGGTTTTGTTGATGTTTATTTCTAGACCAACCTTCTTTGATTCTTCTTGTACTTTGTTTACTTGGAGTTGCATGTCCTGTTTTGTATGTGCTAGGAGGCATATATCATCAGCGTAATCTAGGTCTTCCAGTTTGTTTGTTAATCCCCAGTAAATTCCTCTATTAGAGTTTACCTTTGTTAGTACGGAGTCCAATACAATGTTAAATAGTATGGGGGATAAAACACAGCCCTGCTTTACTCCGTTTAGCATAGCTATTAGGTCAGATATTATGCCGTTGTGTAGGATTTTGCTTTCTGTGTCACTGTAGAGTTCTTTGATGAGATTTACTATTTTTTCTGGTATTCCTATTTCCTGCAGTGCTTTCCATATGGCCGTATGTGTGAGCGTGTCAAAAGCTCTCTTGAAGTCCACAAAGCACACAAAGAGAGGAGAGTTGAATTCCTGTGACTGTTCTACAAGTCAAGTATATAAAATATTAAAATTAAAACAATTAAGGACAATTTAAACACACTAAAACAGAAAACACTTAAAAAGGACGAAACAAACATTCAATTTAAAAAGGGGAAAGGACTTTTATGCACTACATCTCAGTCTTCGGCACAATGAGTTTCTTGGGCACAAAAAAAACTCATTCAGTCTTATTAATAAAAATTGCTTAGTCCGAAGTTAGTCTCGGACTAGTTAGTCCCAGATTAAGCGAGTACTAGCTTCATTTTCAGAATGTTATTAATAAACATGGACTAAGCTCAGACTAACTAAACGTTCCTTAGTCCTAGGTACAACAAGTTTATGTTGGCAACCATTGCGAAAAAGAAGAAAAATGGAGAGAATTTTGTAAAAAAGAAGAAAAATATTTGAGAATTTGACAGTTGGCATAGGTTGGAGCACGTAGTTAATTTTAGTTGAACTGTGTTCTGAGAAAGTTTGTTTATATTTTATAGTATTTTTTTTATCTGAAAACTTTATACTTGATAAAAGTTCAGGAGGAAACTTTAAAAAAATATTTTATTATATAGAGAAAATATAAAAAATACTAATAAACATAACGAATTGTAAAATATTTTATTAAATAAATTTTATATATTTTAATATGTCTTAGATGAATATTAGTTCACTGATTTCTATGGTCATTAAGTTGTTCTATTAATATTAAGTCGTTGATAAAATAATCTTCCATTATTAAATAATGTATATGAATAATCAAAAACAATTCGTTATGAATACCAAAACAAAACTCTACTCAATGTCAATTGTCAAGTTAGTCACTCTCTAAACCTGCCACTACCTCGGATTAAATGTTAGTCCGAGACTAGCCAAGGTTTAGCTCAGTCTGTCAGTCGCTGTTTATTAATACGAAAAATGAATGTTATTGGTGTACTCCTGAGACTAATGTTAGTCCAAGGTTAGTCCGTATTTATTAATAAGAGAGATTGTTTTCAAGAGTTCATTGTCATAAAACTGTCCCCTTCATACAACAAATACTCAATAAATAACACACATTTCATAAATATATCTCTCGAATAAGTATACATAACTTTTAAATAATACAATGGTATATAACATCACTTTCATTTAACCAACAATCACACACATATCTCTACTTCATTGGATCAAATCTATCCCCTCAAAAACTTCCCTTTTACTGTCAAACAACTACAATAGCAGAATTAAGTTCTCTATTTAACAGCACATAATAGTTTCAACCATTTTCTACCATCCATCAATTAATAGAGTACCGGCATCATTTATTTAACTTTGTATCGAGACCTGAAGATGCTTTGCATATTGTAGAAAGCGAAACCGGTCGTCTGATAGTTAAATTAAATTGATTGTGAGTAAGTCTTATTTATTATTTCTTTACCTATTTGACATGGACTCACACAATCAACACATTCATGATTTAAAAACCAATTGAAATAATATTTTTATTCCCCACGAGTGTTGATCAAATTAAAATATCTGGCTATGTAAAAAATATATTCCAGGCGAAAAAGATTTGAATAATAGAAATAAAAAATAAATGTGGAAATTTGGCAAAGAAATAAATTAGTAAAATCCTGCAAGAAAATATATATTTTCCAGTACACTTTGTCTGGGTATTGGTGTTTCTGCTGTGCCTCACACGTTCGGTGACAAATGTCTTGTTTATTCTTCGTTCTTTATGTATTTGTTTATAAAAAATTACACTTATATTTATTTTGAATTAGCTCTTTTGAATAAAACGAAAATTTTTTTTTTGGGTTAGCTCAAATTGGTAAATAATTTTAAGGTTTTACGTCATTCAATCACAGAAGTGCAAAATACGCAGAAGAAGCTCATGGATAAATAAACTTTAAAAATAAAATATAACCGTATTTAAAAAAATGTTTCTTCCAAAGTAATAAACACAAATAAAAATGGCTTGAAAGAAACCGCAATTAAACACCGAATTAATCAGGGACGTAAAATTGTAGGATGTCTGAACTCCTTATGGTGGGATCGCAACATTTCCAAAAGAAACAAAAAAAAAAGAATAGGGCAAACCATGGTTGAACTAGTTCTTTGTTATGGCTCTGAAGTATGGACGATAAATACAAACCTAAAGAAATGATTGTTGGCAGTTGAAATGGATTATTTAAGAAGAAGTGGTAGAACATCAAGGCAGGAAAAGAAGGCCAACGAATCTATAAGAAATAATATGAATGCTATAGGACCGGTCATTGACAGAATAGAAAGAAGAGGTTCAAAATGGTTTGGACACCTATTGAAAATGCTTGACAAACTTTGGCCCCAAAAATTTTACAAATGAAATCTTCCTGGAAGAAGAAAAAGAGATAGACCACGACACTCATGAAATGAAGGAATTAGAAGAGCGATGAAATCGAGACGTTTAGAGGAGGAGCATGTCTCCAAAATACATTGTATTTACAAGTTGGATTAATGTCAAACGTCAATCAACTTATTTTAACCTTCTATTGGGGCTTATTCCCATTAAAATAGTAATTACTTAAAAATGCCATAAGATAATAGCTTTAGAATAGTATATACGATCTAGATAAGAGAAGGAAGTGTGCCTTACAGTGACCATCCCACTTTCGGAGTACGGTACGTGCGACACTCAACTGCGCACAAATAAGAGAGGGTGGTTTTAGTTAGTAGGGAGGAAAATAGATACCTGAATCTTTTGCACTGGTATCTTTAAAATTTTAAATTAAACAAAAACTTAAATTTTAGGGACTCAAAATGGAGGTAGCATAAAAAAATTCAAAACCCCCCTCAAACAAATTCTGGGTGCGCCACTGTCTGTATCTATATTTTAGAATAATTTAATAAAAATTAATATATTGTCCTTGTCTCCCCTGCTAATAACTTATTAGGTAGTTGATGCAGGATTATGAATGTCGAATATAATTATAAAACATTCTATTAGATAAATTATCACGAAAATTTTCATACACGGGAGACTATATTATAAATACATTGTCGTACTAATTATTGTGTTAGTTGATGCTTCATTATGATTTTGGAAGTTAATTATTAATTAATTACCATGTAGTGTGAATAATGGCTAGATTAATGAATTTATTTAATTTATTTTAAGCACTCTTTAGGTTAGCATTTGTTGATCGGTTAGTAGATACTAACCTGTAAAATAAAAACTGTTTATTTTAAACATGAAATATGTTTTGATGGAAAACATATTTATGCGTAGCAATTATTCGCTCCGTGCGTGACTGACGCGACACCTACCGCCTTCAACTGACAATTTTGGAGTCCCAATTTTCAGGTTAAATATATGACATATGTTTGACATTATTAAATACATGCGACATTGACAATTATTAATAAATTAGTTTTTAACTATATTTTTTCAGTTTATGTACAAAATAAATGTAATATTAAAAACTGGGTTTCTCAAAATTCATCATAATATATCTTTTCAACTCCAAACGGAAAAGAAAGAGAAAAATCTAGTACTGGCAAATCAAGTTTTTCACGCAAAAGAGCATATAATTAAAAAAAAAATAATAGTAAAAGTTATGATATAAAAGCTAAAGTCATCTGCAGTTAGCTTGAAGCCTTATGAAATATTATTCAAGGTAAATTATTTAAATTTTTCCTATTTCAATTGCATAAAAATGAAATTATGTCATATTTACTTTTTCATATTAATAGCACGAATTCATCTATTTCTTTTCTCTAATTTATATGCATTCTTTGGGAACCTATAAAAACTACACTCACTGTTTTTGCTATTATTAGCACAATTAAATACGCAACATGTATTTCCACACATTTTTGATAAAATTTATGCGTAAAAATATTTTGTCCAATATTCCAATTTTGTCATATTTCGCCGCTACGCACGCTGGCATCGTTTCAATGTACCCCTACCATGGTCACGCACGGAGCGATTTATAAGAATATAGTCTAGGTGCCAGGCGTACGCTGTATCACTCATACATAACAGGCTACAATTTTCAGAATAGTTTCATAAGACCTCGGCCCCCAAATATCTCTTGGGATACCTTCTGTACCGGGTGCTTTTTCTCTCCAGCTTATCCAAAAGTGGTCATTTTGAAAAGATGTGTTAAATTTATTATTAACGTATTGCTGTCTAATGAATACAAAAGTCGACTTCGTCAAATATCCGAAAAGAATCTTGTCCGATAAAAATTTTGGTTCCATAAGAGAATCCACCAAACTAGACATGCCAAAAAAACAACTTCAAGAAATTTAGTAATAATAAGCTAATTTTCTCTGTATCATTTAAAAAAACGTGAAAAATATTATTTTTACATTGTCAGACAAAATGTACTCGCCGATTTTTCCGTCCGACAGTGAAAATCGGCTTTTCCACGAGTCTGTGGAAATTTATTAATAACTGTCAGACAAAAAAACTTGGGTTTGTGAAAGATTTACATACTAAATGGAATGAAATGTGTGCGACAAATATATTGTACCCAAATTTCAGTCCTACAAAAAATGGCAATTATTTTATTTATTTAATCTATATAAATTTTACATATTACACAAAGCTTCGTGGTTGGATCAGTCTTCAATGAGAAATTCCACAATCTTTAATTTAAAAACACAAAATTTATATACATAATTTTAGCGAAGGGTACGACGAAACGTGTCCGACTGAAAAATCGAAAAAAGATTCTTGTCCGTCAATTTTATATTTTTGTATACTACGAGATTTTATAAAATAGCTTTAAAAAAATCAGCTTGTTATTTATAAATAGGATGTATCTACAATTTTAATGTTCAAACATTCTACAAAAAAGTAATCTCGACTGTATATTTTTTTAATTTTTACATAAAAGGCCCTATTTTTTTTGTCGGACATTCCATTCATTAAGTTGTACTCTTTATTTAAAAACTAAAAATTATATAAAAAAAAACGATATTAATAAATTTCCACAAACGCGTGGAAAAGTCGATTTTCACTGTCGGACGGAAAAATCGGCGAGTACATTTTACCAAACAAAGTAAAATAGTATTTTTCACGTTACATATTTTTAAATGATACAAAGAAAATCAGCTTGTCATTACTAAATTTTTTGAAATTATTTTTTGGCATGTTTAGTTTGGTGGACTCCCTTATCGAACCAAAATTTTTGTCGGACAAGATTTTTTCCGGATACTTCACGAAGTCGACTTTTATATTCATTAGACAGCAATACGTTATTAATAAATTTGATACATCACCTTCAAAATGACCACTTTTGGATAAGCTGGAGAAAAAAAACACCCGGTACAGTAAGTATCCCAAGAGATATTTGGGGGTCGAGGTCTTATGAAACTATCCTAAAAATTGTAGCCTGTTACGTATGAGTAATACAGTATGTCGCCTGGCATCTAGACTAATAATTATAAATTGTTTTGCTCTGCTTTGATATTTAAAAAAATAATACATTTTGTTGAAAATTAAGAAGTTTAACCTTTAAGCACAGTAGATCTTCGATTATCTGAACTAATTGGGGACATGGGGATATATTTACCCACAGGCGAATGAAACCCATATTTATATACCTATATATGTATTTATATAATTAATTACAAATAGGAATTAAACAAAAAAGTGCAGTCTTTGCAACAAAACATATTATTGTAGCTACAATAGTGACGGAAATTAAAAAAAAAAAAAATAATTTTCGTCTGCCAAAGCAAAACTACCAGTTAACGAAAGTGTTTTTCACGTGTGTTTTCACATGTGTCACGTGTTTTTTAAGGACAGATGTTTGATATTAGCGTTTAGTCGCTCTCAGCTTGAGTTTAAAACAAACGCAAGGCAATATCTAAAAAAGAAAAAGTTCCAGAAGCACCAATTATCTTTTCATCTTCATTATCTGAACTTCCAGTTAAAAAGATGCTATCAGTTTTATTAGTCATGATGTCTAAAATGTTACCCGATTTTCTTTAGTACCCGAGATAATCATTGTCAAAATCTTGAACTTCACATTGTTGAACTTTTTTCCACTAAACACAAAACTCTATTTCACGTTTTTTTCAAGTTCTGCTTTTTTACATTATTCCATGCTGCTCCTATTATGTAGAAACCGTCTTTCAAATCAATTTTTTATGGTTTTGTATCGGGCTTTTTTCTTTGTACACTTCTTGTTCGAAAAGTAACTTATAAAACAATTACTTTTCATAATACCTGGTCTCAATAACGCCTTAATCTATGGGCTGCAATATTCAAGTCATATTCGGTGGAAACTAGGTGAAAGAAACATGAGTTTAATAAAAGCATCTTTTTTATTTAAGATGTCACATGAGCGTTATGAAGAAGCAATAATGTTTTTTCTATTTTACCACTTTTTAACTGATGGACGTTAACAGAGGGTATAAAAATTTCTATAAACCATATAATATCTTAAATTTTGCACTGCTTTCTAACGTTTGGATTTCTCACCCTGTCTCTTTTTGTTTTGCCCACTATTGCTCCAAGAGTTTTCATTTCGGCAACCCTTAGCATCTGTTTCGTTTTGTTCTGTGTATCTTCGCGTACTTCTATGCCATATATCATGATCGGTTGTATGCAAGTCTAGTAGATTCTAATTTTACTATCTGTGCGCATATACGGATTTGACCAGACTATCTCCCACAGATATCCTGACAATGCGGATTCTTTGTTAATCTGACTCCTTAGGTCCTTTAGTGGGTTTTGTGTGCTTGACATATCTATTCCCAGATATCTGAATTGCATCACCTGTTCTATGGGGTTGTTCCCTACCACTTACTTACATCTGAACGGATCTTTTGCTATTTTTATACATTTAGTTTTGTTAATTACTATTTAACTGGGAATAAGCCACAATTAAAGATAAAAAGATACGTTTATTGACGTTTCAATTTCCACTTCGGAAATCGTTCTCAAAATGCAAACAGTAAATTAAACAAATTTTGTGTTTTGTTACATAGTGAAAAATTCTTGTAATAATTTAATTTTATCTGACTTATTTATATTGACAACTCAGACATACATTATGCATTTTAAAGTAGACGACTTTAAAATGATATTGCCAATATTGTTGAGTTGCGCTCCTGGGACGACTTTACTTATAAGATAGTTCATTCGATTACATGAAATCAACTTTAACTTGAGAATATCCGTCAGAAAAAAATCATAGCATGTAATTCGTCTTTAAAAAGACAAACACATGACATGATGACAGTAAAATTCTCCTGTTAGTGATTACATAGTAAATTATGAGGGAAAAAACGAGGAAAAAAAACCTCATAATACTATCCCGACATGGTAAGTATTTGTTCGTGCATTTTTAAAATATTTTGTATATTTAATATTTTGAAAATATATCATTTCTAAACAAAATTTAAAATCCACATTATGATGGAGGTATGTAGATGATGTATTCTCAATATGGCCTCATGGATCAGAGTTGTTGGACACATTCCTAAATGATATAAACGATAAAGAAGAGACAATAACATTTACCATGGAAAACGAATATAATAACACGCTACCTTTCCTGGATATTTTAATCTCTAAAAACGATAGTGGAGTTAAGACTCAGGTGTATAGAAAACCAACACACACCAATAGATATTTAAATTTCAAATCAAATCACAATATTAATGTAAAAAAGGGAATAATTAAATCCTTATACGATAGAGCCAAAATTACTTGTTCTAACGAAAATTCGTTCTTGGAAGAGAAACATTTGTTAACATCTGTTTTATTAAAAAATGATTATCCTTTATCGTTTATAAATAAGAAATTTTCAACAATCGATCGAATAGAACAGAACAACTTAGAACGAGATCCTACAGTATACACAAGGAATAATACGAGGAAAATAACAATACCGTACATAAAAGAATTATCAGAAACACTTAGAAGGATAGGAATAAATTCAACATTTTAACAACATTCAAAAACACAAACACGTTGAGATCTATTTTGTCCAAAACCAAACCTAACAATGAGCAAGAAAGGACAAAGAATTGCATTTATAAAATACCTTGTGAATGCGATCAGTTTTATTTAGGTAAAACATCAAGGCCATTAAATGTTGGAATAAGTGAACATCAATCTTATATTAAAAATAGAGAATTTGATATATCTCAAATATGTAAACACACATGGAACAATGAACATAGGGTTCAATGAAATAATTCAAATTTAGTCCTAAAAGAAACGGATGGTAAAAAAAGAAAAATCAAAGAAGCGGCTCTAATTATGCCAAATGAGGCCAACTGTATCGCAAATTCCTCGGCAGAATGTAGTAGGATCTGTTTACCAATATTGAAAGAGGAAGTTATTAATAAGAAAATACCAGTATTAGTAAGTCAGTAACATATAGAGGAAACATCATTTATGTTTTTTAAATACCGAAACATATAAAATCGGAATTTTGGTGTATATTGAAGGTAAACTATATACACCAAATTATGAGGTTTTTTTCTGGTTTTTCCCTCATAATTTACTATGGAATCACTAACAGGAGAATTTTACAGTCATCATGTTATGTGTTTGTCTTTTTAAAGACGAATTACATACTATGATTTTTTATGGCGGATATTCTCAAGTTAAAGTTGATTTCTTGCAATTGAATGAACTATCTTATAAGTGAAGTCGTCCCAGGAGCGCAACTTAACAATATTGGCAATATCATTTTAAAGTCGTCTACTTTAAAATGCATAATGTATGTCTGAATTGTCAATATAAATAAGTCAGATAAAATTAAATTATTAGAAGAATTTTTCAATATGTAACAAAAAACAAAATTTGTTTAATTTATTGTTTGTATTTTGAGAACGAGATCCGAAGTGGAAATTGAAACGTCAATAAACGTGTTTTAAACGTGTTGTGGCTTATTCCCAGTTAAATAGTAATTAATTAAAAATGCCACAAGAAAATAGCTTCAGAACAATATTTAGTTTTGTTGGTAGAAATGGTCATATTTAGTTGGCGCCTGGCGGATTATTTAAAAGAACTGAAAGAGCTCTCTCTAGAGATCATCTTCTGATTCGGCAATAATTGCTGCATTATCTGCGTAACACACCATACCAATTCTTTTGTTGCCCATTCTGTATCCGAGATTGAGAGATCTTACTTTGTTTATAATTGTGCCCATGAGTAGGTTAAACAAGAACGGGCTTACTTAAACTGTCGCCTTGTCTAATTTCTCTCGGTGTTGGAATATTTTCAGTGAATTGGTCTCCTGTTGCTCTAACTTTGGTTAGTTACATTGTTGTTATTTAGGGTATGGACTATCTATGTTATATTGGTCTGTGTTTTATTTTGTATTAATATATTTAGAATGTCTCGTAGGTGAACCCTGTCAAACGCCTTCATCAGATCAATGAAGAAAATATACGCTGGCATGCCGAACTCTATGGCTTTTCCTTTTATTTGTTTTATTACTGCATCTTTTATAAACCGCTTTCTTGTAAAATCTTATTGTTCTTCAGGATTAATGATTTGCCTTTCCAATTTGTCCCTAAGAACACTCGTGAAAAGTTTTGTCGTTGTATTTAAGAGGGTTATTCCTCTGTAGTTTTGTGGGCAAGTTTTTTGTCCTTTTTTGAATATGGAGATTGTGATGCCCTTATGTCATTTCTCTGGTGTTTTTGTGTCGTTTAAGATTTTGTTAAATAGTTGTGACAATTTACTTACAAGTTCAGGGCCTTCATATTTTAAGAGTTCATTAAGTATACCATCTGTTCCAGGTGATTTTCTGTTTTTTTTAGCTTCTACCTTTTCGTCATTGATTGTAGTACTTGTATCTGCTTTGTATTCGTTTTTATTCAGCGTTTCTTCAGCACTATATAGCTCTTTAAAATGCTGTTGCCATGCCTCTGTATTCCTTTGATCTGCACGAACTTGTTAACTGGTTTTTTCCTGTTCCGAAGCATTTTCCATACTTTCTTTTGGGCTTCATGTAGGTCGTAGTCTATGTCGCTGGTAAATTTAGATCAATGTTCTCTTTTGAAAACAAAAGAAATTGATAATAATTTTTTAAATAAAAATACAAAACATGTGATGTTTATAAAGTTACACACTTCTAGTTTTTATAAGTTACAGAAAAAACATTTAATGTTGGTAATAAATCAAACAGTTAATTAAAACCCATGTTGTTTTATCAATAATCTTTAAACTAGTTACTAGATGTAAAACGATTTTACACACATAATCTCATTTATAAAGCGTAGAAATTAATCTGAGAATATTAACGAAACATTTTCATTGCCCAAATAGGAAGAAACATAAAATCTCGTATACAAATTTTGGTTTGAATACAAAAGTCAAGCATTTATTTCACAATACTCGTATCTTTGACATTTTGCTGATTCAAAATAATAACGTTCAGCTTAGTTCCTCTCATCCTCTCTCCTTATAAACTTGAAGCAAATATTTCAAAGTTACTAAATTTGATCGCTATCCAACCGTAAATTTGTATACACATAATGAAATACCTCGACATTTTATATTTTATATATAAATTGAAAGAGTAATAATTCTGAAAATATTAAGGGACCTCTTTAAATAAAACAATACACATAATTTTATACAAATAAAACCATCTTTCTATATTTAATTTTCAACTCAACAAGAAATATTATTCCGTACCTCTTCATGTTTTCTTTAAAAAAAATTATGCATATTATTATTTTAGTATCATCATAAAAACCGAAACAAGATATTAATTACCGTCTATTACTAACCAACATAAAAAACATAACAAGGAAGGAAATCATAATTTTGAATACTTGACGGTCAGTAAACAGCAACTGTATAATAAGCAAACAGTAACGCCACGCTATGATTGATATCTAATATTTATAAATAATAATATAATTCAGGACAGATCGCTGTAGATATAAAATTCGCTGACAAAAAAACATGTAATAGCCAACAAATTCTTGCGCAAATATATTTATATTCCTATATATATATACCTATATTCCTATATATATATATATATATATATATATATATATATATATATATATATATATATATATATATATATATATATATATATTGTGTTAATCACAGCTGATTAAGTTAGAAAATAAACGTTAAATTAGAAAAGAACCTCAAAATTTTGCACAACCTATTTACAGATAACTCTTATCTCAACGATTTAGTTAAGAAAATTCTTTATGACACCCCTTTCTCCCTTCCTAAGGGTATAGTAGATGAATTAAATAACATCAACAAAAATGTCCAAGAAGAAATAGGGGCCCCCGAACAAATTGACACTAATAACCGAGAAATAGGAGAAAATGTTAAACATATTACAACCATTGAACCAAGTACAGAATACACAATGATTTCTCTACCTTATATCAAAGAGCTCAGACCCAGACTAGCGAGGGTACTTAATTCCTTTTATAATTTCAAAATTGCCAATAAAACGGTATTTTCAATTAAAAATCTTCACACAAAAGTAAAAGACAAAACTCCTAGAGAGCAGACGTCACATGTAGTCTACAACATTCCATGCAAAAACTGCAATAAAAAATACATAGGCCACACACAAAGGCATCTAAAAAATCGCATAATTTCACACAAAAGCCACTGCAGACTGCATTATGACCGTTGCTCATTAGCGCTTCATGTAGTAAATGATGGACATCAGATGGACTTTGAGTCAGTAGAGGTTCTAGAAAGAGAAACCAATTACAAAAAACGTCTTTTCCTAGAAATGGCTTTTCTTCTAGTAGTAGACAAACAACATATGAAATTCAATAATTCAATAGTTTCCATTTTAGAATAAATTTAACTCCATTTTATCACATAGTTTAACAATAGACTCTTAAAGTAAAAAATCATACATCAATTTATAATAATTAACATTTCATATCAAAACTTAAATACAAAAGTACTTTATTAATCTTCAACCTTTACAAAATAACTAGGTCTTGGAATCAACCAAGATCTATTTATTACACTCTTGTTACAGTGATCTTCAATCATGTTATAAATTTCAAATTTTTTTATCTTAAAATATCTCCTACCTTAGATTCTATTCTAATACAGGTACAGACAACCAATAAGGCAAGGGCCACTAAAGTCTCCCCTCTACTTTTACCTTCTAAGAGAGAAGAAGATTTTAGAGGTTAGTGTCTTCCAACCTACAATCAACCACGTTGTTTCACTTTACATGACACTCTGTACAGGTTAATAAGAAATAAGAATATATAAGATGTAAAACTCTCGAGAGAGGACATTCGGTCCTACACACAATTAGTTAAAATAGTGCATTGTCTTTGTACCAGTCTTAGCGAATTTTACATTACATGTTTTTTCTGTTTTTCTTTTTGTGAGAAAATACTTATATACAATTTTTTCACAAAATTTTATAAATTTGACCAGCTTTTACGACACTATTCTCAAAATCGTAAGTAAAATCAACGTATTTATAACAGATTGTCAATTTTCATGTAAACTAATTGTAGCTTATCCCTGATGATGTTGATAACCATCAACGAAATATTGGATCAATAAAGGACTAAAGAGTACACTTAGCCTATCCTTTCGGCTGTTGTTACCCAAAGAGTCTAAAGATGTCCTCTTCTTTCAGTACCTCTCCGATTATCGAACGTTGGCGATCATATTGGCAATAATAACTTTGTTTTCGGAGCTTCGGAGCCAGGATGTTCTTGTTTGGCCTGGGCCGTTCCTTCCGGCGATCTAACCATGTATTATGAGGTGTAGAAGGTTATACGTCTCTGGATGTCTCATAATATGACCAGAATATTGTAAATTTCGAATTTTTATCGGTTTTGTTATTCTTGTGTTTATTACTTAGAAATTTCTATAATTTATAGAAGGAGACTCTGGTTTTTTTAATGAGTATTCTTATTTCTTTATTAATATCCCAATTGTCGTTAACTTTTGCTCACAAATAAATAATATTGGGGAGTCTTCTAACTCTATTCCATACGCTATGATGTTCGTTGGTTGTAACTCCTTTTTGCTGACAACCATAAGTTCTTTGGTAGAAGTATTAAGTTTTTGCATATATTCATATCATGCTTCGGTTACACTGTCTATAAGTCGTTGAAGGTCTTCTTTATTGAAGGCAATAAGGACCGTGTCGTGTGCATATCTGAGGTTGTTGATTTTAATGCCTGTATCTTTAACTAAGGCTTCTTTGAGAATAAATTCGAAGTAAATATTAAACAGTAGAGGCGATAGAAAACATTCTTGCCTCACCCCGCGTCCAATTCGTATGTTTACACATTGATGCCAATACAAAGTTTTGATAATACGGAGGTCTCGGCTATCAATTCCCACCTGTTGCAAGACACCTATAAGTTTTGTCATAGGTCAAAGGCCTTTTCGAAGTCGATAAAATACATTTAGACCGGTTGTTCAATATCTCTACATCTTTGAACAATGACCTGCAAACTAAAGAGTGCTTATCTGGTTCCAAGGTTGTTTCTGAAACCAAATTGTGTTTCATTTAGTTGTACTTTTATTTTGTTAATTTGTTGAGTGCAGTATTTTTAAAATAAATTCAAAATATAACTCATCAGACTGATAGTGCGATGATCGCTACACTGTTTGGCATTTATTTTTTTTTCGGTATCAATGCATATGTTGACAGTAGTCAGTCTGTTGATATATGTCCTGGTTCGTATATATTATTGAAGAGGCTTGGAAGAGAACGTTTACCCTTATCGTCGAGTAGTTTAATTATTTCGCTTGGAATCTCATCTGGACCGGATGCTTTCCCATTCTTTTTTAGCTTTATAGCTCTCTCCACTTCATCAAGTGTTATGTTTGGACCAGTTGATATATTTTTGATTTGAATTTCTGTTCTATTGTCAGTAAAACAGCTCTACATTATATTCTTTCCACCTTTCTAATCTGCCTTGTTCATTGACTATAATATTTCCTTATTTATTAAGTAAACTACTTGCAGTTGATCCGTATGTTCCAGTTATTTCTTTTACCTCGTTGTACGTATTAAACGTGTCATTCTTTTTCTGCAGTTTTTTTATTTCAAGACATTTGTTGCTATACTATTTTTCTGTTGCATCCTGGATTTTCCTTCTTATTTCTTTATGGATTTTATTGTATTTTTCAGTGTTTTTGTTCTTTTGTTTTCGACTGCTTTCCAATTTTTTGTCATCCATTGTTGTTTGCGCTTATTAATAGTTTTATAATTTTTAGTTGTTTCTTGTATAATGGTTTTGACATGATTCAAGTGGTCTTCGACGTTATGTGTTTCTTCCTATTTTTCGAACTTCTTTTTTCTCTCGTATGTAATTTCACTAGTGACTATTGTCTCAAACACAGTCAGTGTTTATTTGGTTAGTCGGTTCTCGGCGTTTTACTTTTTTAAATTTGAGTTTTATGTCACTAAATAATAAGTTATAATCTAAGGGGACATCAGCTCTAGGTAGTGTTTTAGTTATTTTGAATGAATTTCGGTACCTTTCGTCAATGGTTATATAATCGATCTGATTTCGTATGATCTCTTTAGTATCTGCGGGTTACTTTTAAGTATATAAACGACACTTGGTAGTTTGATGAATGTATTTGTTATGCATATATTGTTCTCTACGCAAAATTCTACAAAACGGTCCTCCTGACATTATGTTGTTTAATTTCAAAATTTCCTACAATGTTTTCTTGTCTACGTTTTCCTACTTTGGCATTAAAGTCTTCATTATTATTGTAATATCTTTGTTTTTTAGATGACTTACTACCTTCTTTATATCATCATAAAAATTCTCTATGTGGCTACTCTACTACTGGCTGTGTACTGGTTTTGAGTTTATTTGCATCACGATGACTCTGTCCCAAATGTTACTTACAAATTTAATCTAACAAGAGACTTCTTTATGTACAATATATAAGACGCCATTCCGGTGGTTAGTACCTTCTTCTCCGGAATAGAATACATCGTAGTCGTCCATGCTACATATACAAGTCCCCGGCCACCGCATTTCGCTTTATTTCTAGTTCAACTTTATAAGATATTTTGTATTTTTTAGAAGCTAAAAAATAGTCAACAAATAGCCCCTTTTATTGACTCCAACCCATCCAAAACAGTTTTATATTTTTTCCAATCAAGTCACAAGTACTTCTTTTTTCTTACTCTTATATATATATATATATATATATATATATATATATATATATATATATATATTGTTATGATATGTAAAATCAAGAAAATATTGGTTTGTTTAAAAATATTTCAAAGTTTCAAATAAAATTAAAATAATTCAGATAAGTAGAATAATAAGCAACAAACATTTCGAAGAAGGAAAGTCTTTAAATTTTTGGATTGCCTGTATTGAACAAAAACGTAAGATGTGCATAAATTATTTTCTTTGTTAAATTATATTTGAGTGACCCGGTTTTTCCAAATAAATGTTGTGCAGTAATTAGGACAAAAGAATAGATTTTAGAAAGATATGTTTTTGATAGTTTTTAAGAATTGGTAGAAAACGATTAGTTTTTAAATAATGTTCTGAAATTTTAAAATAGTAGGTAAAAATTTAATTGTGTTATAGAAATGAAGAAATGGGAGATGTATGACGTGTTTTGATTGGATGAGATTGAAAAAGGTGGGATAGTTGGTTTGAGAATGCGACGTTAGTTAGTTTTGAACAGAAAAAAGAACAGAAGAAAGGCGAAGGGCCGTGGTTCTCGGGTAGTTTCCCAGAGGTAGGAAGCAGTAGCGGTGAAAGTTTGTGAGTTTTCGTGTAGTTAGTGTATCTGACAGAAGCTGATCCAGTAAAAGATTGTAAGTCATATTTTTCTACTTATATTCCAAGAGTTACTGTTCAGGCCAACGAGAGATTCCGTTTATCGTAAAGAGAAGATATTCCAAGAGTCATTTTTCACTCAGGCCAACGAGAGATTCAGTTTATCGAGAAGAGAAAAGGCTAGCATAATTTGAACGATTCGTGCATTTGAAGGAGATTATTAAGGACGATAAACTTGCAACAATTTGTTGTAAGATTGCTGATTACCTAGGGAGCTGCTACGAATAGATAATATAGATTACAAGGAACAAGGATTTGGACCACTCATCATCACAGAGAGATCGTTTTGTTTTTCTGCAGTTTTTCTTTTATTGATAATACAAATTCTTTCAATTACTTTAAAAAAGATATAAACATTTTGATTAGGAGATTTAGAATAATAATTGGGATTTTGAGATTTTAACTAATATTGTTTGTACCATTAATTTTGAAAGTTCACGTACGTAGAACAAAAATTTGAGAATCATTATATGAGATATTGTTTATTGAAAACATTTGAGTGTGAATTTTATTTCATTATTTTTATTTCAATATATAATGTTAGATTCTATATCCGGTATATAGATCCGGTATTCTTTGGACCTTAGCTTTCACATGTAATAGCATAGATATTGAAGCACGAATAGAACCCTGAGATAAGAGAATAAAAAAGTGTGATAGAATCATAGTCATATGATTTAAATAATTTTAATTAACTAATTAATTGCTTGGCGCACCAAGACTTTAAATATCACAATAATATATATATATATATATATATATATATATATATATAATATATATATATATATATATATATATATATATATATGTATATATGTATCTATATTATTTTTTCTCTTTTTGATTTTAATTGCTAATATATTCCAGGAAATTGAAAGGGCCTTCGCTATCGCACAATCGTTCATTTTCACGCTTGGATGTTTTAAAAAGAAAAGAAAAATTTGTTGGTCCCGCGAGCAATCGTTCGAACGCAGCAAAAATGTGAAAAGAATAGTCAAAAAAGTAATTTACATTTCTAAGAGAATCGTACAAAAGAACAAAACAAAATACTTAAACCAGATATACTCTGGGGTGATATAAACCAATAAAATGAATGATGAGAAGTGCTAACACATTTTTTAAAATACCGTCTGCGTCTGTGTTTTTCGGTGGGGAGCGGTGTAGACCCGATATATTAGCTTAAAAATTATAATTTTGTAAATTTGTGTTTATAATAGATAAATAAATTAAATCTATAATTATCTAGACAGAGCTTATAGTAAATACTGGGTGACAATTTTAAAATTTCTAAACTTTATGATCTCCATTTCCGTAAATAGCATGAAATACTCGCATTATCTTTAAATCCATTTTAATATTCCGCTACTGCATTTACTATACATTCAAAAAAAAATTTATGGTTTTCAAAACTGTTTAGGTGTTTAATTTAACGAATTAAGTATTTATGCAACGGCAAGCAGACGTATTCCACGGTCAGTCGTTGCACACCAGTCACACTCAGGAGTACGGGCTGTTCCCATCTATGTAAGCTGTCAGCACATCTACTGCTTCTTGTTCTTATTCTGTTTAGCGCTATCCATGTACTGCTGGTCAGTTCCAAGCCTGGCGGTTTGTAATCGATACAGGCAATTTGATATTCTTCCTGTAGTGAGTATTGTAATGGGTGAGTTGCTCTCCCATTGTCTTTTTCAGACATTGGTGAGGTTGAAATGTTCCCAATGTAAGGAGTTGGCTCTTAACAATGAAGAATATATGGAGCGCAGTCTGTTTATTTTTATGTCAAGCTTATCATGGTGGATAAGTAGTTGATGGTTAGCTTTGATTTTTCGATACTATCTAAGAAGAGAATGACTTATTCGCAGTTTGGGCGGTGGAATGTGACCTCAATAATCTTCGTGTGTTTGCTATTGAAACATATACCGGGGAAGCATATTTAGCCGTCGAGTATACAAATCCGGGAGCAGTTGATCTGAGCGCGGAGGCTTAGAACCCACATGTGGTACCACATAGCCTTTGGACTATATTATTTCCTATTTTTGGTTTTGTTGCCGTACTTTTTAGGAGTTCTTCAAAACATAATATTGTGTCTAGAGTCACTTTAAAATATTTTGGTGCGGAGTGATGAGTGAGCTGTCTGTTTTCAAAGTAAACTGAGTGTTCTTTGTTGATTTGGGCATTATTTAGCTAGAAACAGCACATTTCGGTTTTCATTACATTTCGCCATAGCCTTCATTTGTGAAAGTATTCTTCATCGTTAGTATTGTTTATGTAATATCCATGTTATTATGTCTTGCTGCAATGGCCCAGTCGTCAGCGTAGCCAAATTTTTGCGAAGTTGTCCCAGGTAGGTTCGCGATGTATAAATTAAACAGTAAGGGTGCCAAAACAGATCCCTGTGTCAGTCCATTTCTGAGCTTCATCTGATCACTTTGAAAGTTGCCTTCTTCTTTGTGTGAAGTGCTTGTATTCAAGCGTTGGCTATCGTCATATTGACCAGCTGATAAAATGATTCTCGGTCGGCAGCTAAATGAAACAGTTCCTCGACCATTCGACCTGTCCATTGTCTAGTATTACACAGCCAGGACAGTTGTTTTTTTCCGACCCAACGTTTTCCTTCGATTTTGCCTGAATTATTAACCGGAGTAAGCGATATTTAGGTCCTCTCATTATATGACCGAAGTATTGGACCTTTCTTATTTTGATGATTTTGATCAATGCTTGCTCTTTGTGCACGGTCTCTAGCAGACGTTCATAAGATATGTGTGGTGTCCATGGGATTCCGAGCATGCGACGGTGACACCATAACTCAATCGCTACTAATTTGTAAAGATTTTTTTATTTTTGTTGTCTAGGTTTCACATCCATAGAAAAAAGTGGACCAGACGTATCACTTTAATACTATTAGACGTATAGTCAACCACAAACTTATACTGCATAATACAGAACACCAGTTAATCAAGTTTTTCGGTGCAAGTTCTATTCTGGTCGAAATTTTCTTGTCACTTTTAATCCTTCAGTCAATCCAGCTACCCAGATATCTAAAGTGTTCCACCCTTTCCAGGATTTTGTTATCTAATCTTAGTACTGAGTCTTCGATATTAATTTTTCCGACTACCATCCATTTTGTTTTTTTTTACGTTGATTGTTAAACCCTTTTCAGTCATTCGTTGTTTACAGCATTCAACAACTTGAAGATCTTCTAGACTCTCTGCCAATATTGTGGTGTCATCAGCGTATCTGATGTTATTAATAATTTCACCACCAATCTTAACACCTTCGCGGCGATTATTTAACGCTATTTCAAAAACTGGTTCAGTGTAGGCAATAAACAACATCGGTAACATAACACATCCCCGTCTGACACCACGCTTAATAGAAACTTTAGCTGAAACCTATTGGTCTCCCTTAACACACGCGGTCTGATTGTAGTAAAGATTTTTGAGCAATCTAATGCCATACGTGTCCAGACCAACTGAGTCTAAGCATTCAAAATAATGTATGTGGTAATCTATCAAAGGCTTTTTCTAAATCTATAAAACATACGTAAATATTTTTCCTACACTCAATGCTCTTTTGTAAGAGTATTCGCATGCAAAAAAGAGCTTCTCGAGTACCATACCGTGTTTACGATTAGAAATGTTATGATGGAAGAATCTACCTACCAAAATATCACGGAATTTCCTAAGTACGGAAGGTTTTTAATCCTTTCCTTTCTAATCCTGTTTATGAATGAAACTAAATCATTCCGGCTATAAGGCGGGTTTCTGTTTAATAGTTTGGGAAACAATATCTTCGGAGGCATGTATAGTAATTTTTCGGTAATAACCTAATCCTAACGATTCTATTTTTCTCATGTAGAATTGCTGGTACCGGTGTCTAACTCAAAACTTTCCGAATTTTTATCTTCTTAGAAATACATACAACAGGCCTATGATTTTTGAGTGGGAGATATTTCTTCCTTTTTTGGTGGTGAGTTTGGTAAATTTTTTCAAAGAAAGACTGACTTCTGCGTGAGTTCTCGTTGAGTACGTTGAGGCTGATATCTCGTGAGACCCTTCGCTCACATTATCGTATTTGTTATCTTACCTTCTGTGAATTGTTTTCTAAGTATGTATACACTTGTTTATTTGAGTTTTTTTACCTTATACTATATTAGATTAAATATAGTTATAAAGTACCTTTAATGTTAAGTAAAGTCGATGTTTAATACAAGTATAGTATTAATTTCAGTGAATTAATGTAGCAGTCGTCAGGAATTACTGTAAGTTACCATAATCTTAGTATCTCTACTTATCTGGGCGAGTAATATGGTACGGTATCAGATTATCTGCAATCATTTGGGCGAATCAAAGTGCATTCATGTCTTCACCTGTAGTTAAGAGTAACTACTGAATTTTGCATTCAATTTAAAGAACATTCTATATTTTTTTACGAACTTTTCACCAGGTATTAAGAAATTTCAATAAATAATAATTATGAACATTTAAGTCTCATTTTATCATTAAATAATAGTGCGAAGCAAATTATCAACTTAACCAAGTGCGGTTTGGTTAAAGTTTTATGTCTGTAAACTTTTTGTATTTTTGTAAATTTAGATTTGATTAATTTTTGTTATTTGCTATAATTGTTATAAAATTTTTTATTATGTGTATTATATATCTTTAAAAAGGTATTTTCTAATTATATTACTGCTTATTTTTATATGTATACCACCATTTCATAGTTGATGGTGTATTTTTATCTTGTGTGTACATTCAGCTACCGATATCGTTTTGTTGTTGAATATACTGTTTTTGTTTTATGTACGCATTTTATTTGTCGATTCCTAACAAGTTTCCTGATATAACCATAACTCTAAATATTTGCTTTTTAATCATAAATATTACTATACCCTTGACCAGTAGAAAGATCAGGCTGATTAAGTTTCGTAGGTAAGTAGATGTAATACCTAATATATTTGCTATTGGTTTATATAGTTTGTTGACCAAATTTATTTAATAATTAACTGTTGGTATCTTTTCTTTTGTTTGGTCTCTGAACCTAAATATCTTTCCTTACCGTTTTTCTTTTCGAAGGTTTCTTAATTTTCTCCTGAAACCCCAAAAAATTCAGTGGCGCCCTGTTTTTATCTTATCGTAGCTTTGGTAATTTTACTCATCTATCTTTTTGTTTATTTCTGTATCCTTTCTAATATATCTTATCTTGTTCCATCTTTACTTATTTCGTCCATTGGACCCATTCCCGGTTCCCAAAGCTAGTTTCGAACCCACGACTCGCTCTCCACCAACCATCTGGCTGCCGTCCTCAGTGTCTCCATTGGTGATCTTTCTAGCACCATCCATAAAAGGTTTCCGAGGTTACACGACAATGCAATATTTTCATAAAAATTTTGGGCGTGTAACTCATTAAACTGATAAGTCGATAGTCGCTACACTGTTTGGCTTTCTTTTTCTTGGGAATAGTTATAAATATCGATTTTAATCAGTTGTCTGGTAATTTGTCGCTGCTGTATATCTTATTAAAGAAGGATGTGATAATCGCAACACTCTCATTATCTAATAGTTTTAACAATTCTGCAGGTATTTCGTCAGGACCAGAAGCCTTCCTTCGTTTCGCTTGGTCGATAGCCTTCTGAACTTCTAAGATTAGAACCGGTGGACCTGTATCTCGGTTAGTCTCGGAAAGTTGCCTATTGTGACTTATAAAGGTCTCTCGGTGAGCATGCTATCAATGAGTTTAGTTCAAAACATAAACCTGTTGTTACTTACCAAGTGAGATGCGTCTTGGAAAACCTTGGGAAACCTCAGGAAACAAATTTTACTTTAATTTGATATAATGAACTGCAATCTATCAAAACTTTCTTGCTTCATTATAGGTTTAATTATAAATATATTTAAGAAACATTAATTTCCTAAACGGAATTTAGGAAAAGTTTTTTTAATATCTCTAAAAATTTATATATCGTACTCAATCGTACATTTGAATCAAAATTTTCTCCTTTTTTGGCCGTACCTGTGTACGTATTTAATTTTTAAAGTATGTAACTTTAAAATTCTTTTTCTTACAAAACTGAAAGTATTTTAGTGAAATGACCTTTTAATAAATAAATTAACATTATTGTGGCTAACATTTTCCAAAATGTTATCGCTTAAAAGTTTTGCCAACTTTTCTTAAAAAGTTTTTGTATTTTAGTATAATCCACTTAGTTTTTATCAAAAAAGATACTTTGATTCAAAATAAGATAATGATGTGCAAATCTTTATAAAATGTTGGTCATCTATCACAATTAAGTGCTTCGGTGACACTTACTTTTAGCTCATACTTTTTAATTATTGAAGTAATTTGCATGATAAAGCAAAACCCCTAAAACTTCAACGAAAAACCAAGAAGAACCATTTTAATGTATTTAGGAATTTTACTACATTTAGTTTTGTCGTTAGTGGAAAACGTTGATGAAATTAATCTCATACAAATAATGTCAACGTGTTAACACGATACCAAATGACACGAATTCAATACGCCTATAGATTGTCTCAAAGGGACTAGTCTGTACAGGGTAAACGCACAACATCGATGCCATAATTCTTTGCAAACTTGTATTAAAATAAACGTCACTTCTTACTACTTAGCCTAATCCATCTTTTGTGTTTAGGGTAGCTTAAGTACTAATGCCCACTAACGACCCTGCCTGGCTTCCTTCTGTCAGTGGTTCTCAAACGTTAATATTATTTGCTACAACATACTTGGGTTAAATTAGAAATTGAGAAATGCCTTTTATTTATTTCACACAGGCAGTTTGTTTTTAATTCTACAGTATGTGCTACCGATACAAACCATCTGTTTATAGATTTAAATAAAATCGAATAAAATAAAACTAAAATATAAAAAAACCATTTTATTTATATTTTAGTTTAGTAAACAGTAACAAAACGTAAAAATGTCCGAAAATAAAACTAATAAATAAGTTGAAAATAAAAGAAGTTATGGTGTTTAATTTCGTGTGTAAGTAATCGTAGTTGTACACCATTATATTTAGTTCCTTTTACTGTCCATCGCTGTCACATTTAGTTTCTGCTTAACTATAATCATCATTATTATTATCCTCAGTGTCATCACTATCTCCGTTATTTATATTTATAATAATTGGTTCGATATCATCCAACCAATTGTCAATTTCCCACTTTTTTTCTGTTGCTATTACGTGGTTTTCGTAGTTTTTCCATTTCTCTGGCATAATGACCTGGTACGCTCCTGTAGTTAAATTTCGCATTTCATCTGCTTTAAAATTCGCGTTGCGTCCAGCTATATACCGTTTCACTTCACTCCAAACCATTTCGATGGGATTGAGTTGACAATGATAGAGTGGGAGCCTCAGAATCTTCATATTGTGCTTTTTGGTAATATCTTCTATTATATACCTATCATATTGTGCCTTGAAGGCTTTGACTACATCAAGTAACTCGCATTTTAGGTAGTCTTCTTAAAAAAATTGGTACCTTTGACAGAAGCCATTCTTGAATATCTTTTTGAATTTTAAACTATTGCGAATTTGTTCTAAGTTTCTGCTGTGATAGGAGGCATTGTACATCACCACAACATTTTTTTCTGGCAAATTTAGCATTAAGCTATTTTCGAACCAATCTTCGAAGGTCGGTCCATCCATTTCATCGTGGTAGTCCTGAATATTTTTCTTTGGCAAAAACGTGAGCTTCATCAACAAATACACTGGTAGATCCTGCGTGTAATAAAACGAACTATTCACCACGAGCTGTTGGAGCTTTTAATTCTGTTGTCAGACCAAGAACAAAAACATCGCGTTGAGATGTAATTGTTTTATCAACTTATTCTTTTTTTACACTGTGCCCGATATTCATCCATGATTCATCCAAATACACTATGTTGTATCCTTCTGCACGATATTTACGAATTGCGCGTAAATAACGATGACGCTACGAGATGATTTCTGGTTTTTCAATCAAAATTAAATTTCTGTCACGTTTTAAAAACACAAAATCCATATCACTCAGCAAGCGATGTAGCGTGGACCGTGAAAAGTAGGGCAAAGTTTCTTCGACATATAAAACAGTTAATATGGTGTTTATTGTTTTATCAACCTTTTTTTCATACAAAAGCACCTACACAATCATTATAGGCGACTTCAATGCCAAATTAGGGAGAAAACTAGAAGAATCAGAAAATAAAATCGGCAACTTTGGATATGGAACACGAAACGAAAGAGGAGAAACATTAATGAATTATATGGAAACGAACGGTCTATATGCGATGAATACCTTTTTCAATAAAAAACCACAGAGAAAATGGACGTGGGTCGCGCCCAATGGTTTAACAAAAAATGAGATTGATTACATCCTATCCAAAGAAAAGAGCATAGTACAAGACGTTACGGCCATAAACATGATTTCCATAGGAAGTGATCACAAAATTGTTAGAGCCAAAATCAAAATTAACTCCACAACAGACAGACAAAAATATAAACCATCTACAAAAGAGATAGATACAGAACTTCTTAAAGAACGCAAAGAACAATACATAAACCAGCTAAAAAGAAGTGACATATCACAGCTAAAGGGTCTGCAACTAGACGAATTAAACGATAAAATAACAACAGAACTACTAGAAGCAGGCCTAAAGATTGCTAATAAACAAAAGCGAAAACAACAAAAAATTAGCGCTAAATCACAAGATATGCTAAAAAAACGACGACAACTACTGAACGATAACAAAAGAAATACAGTGGAGTATACCGAACTGAATAAAACCATAAGAAAACAGATAAAGGAAGATTTAAAGAAATACCAAGAAGACCGCATTAAGAAAATCATAGAGAAGAACAAAAGTTTAAAAACAATGAAGACAAATATAGGAAAAAGAAAACTAATCACGCTTTAAGCTGAGAACAATGAAGAAAGAGATCTAGGAGAAATAGTAAAAATCACAGAAAGATATTACACAGACCTATACAATTCTAAAAATGACCCACCACTATCATCTAAACAGAATCTCACGAGGAAAATACAAAATGTTGGCTCAGAGGTATTACCAGAAATAACTGAAGATGAAATCGAAAAATCCATAAACGACATGAAAAGAAATAAAGCGGCCGGTGAGGACAAAATACTGGCGGAACTGCTAAAAGAAGGAGGAGACACGATAAAAAAAATGCTAAAAATACTGTTCAACAAATGTTTGTTTGAAGGTAAAATACCCAAATAATGGAGAAATCCCAACACAATCTTAATACATAAGAAAGGAGACCGAACAGACCTAAACAACTACCGTCCTATTTCCCTTTTGTCACAACTATATAAAACCTTCACAAGAATAATGAACAACCGACTAACCTATAAACTTGATAACTACCAACCAGTGGAACAGGCCGGATTCAGAAAAGGATGTAGCACAATCGACCATCTACATACGCTTAAAATCTTAATTGAGAAAACCAATGAATACAACCTTCCGCTGTACTTAGCATTCGTAGATTATGAAAAGGCTTTCGACAGCATTGAACACTGGGCGGTTGAAGAAGCTCTGGTCAATAGTAGAATAGATTCAAGATACCGACAATTTATACATGATATTTACCAAAACGCAACCATGACCATAATTCTGGACGACAAATTAATAACGGATAATATAAAAGTTAAACGAGGAGTCCGACAAGGCGATATAATTTCACCTAAACTGTTTACCTTGACCCTCGAAGACATAATAAAATCAACAGATTGGGAAAACAGAGGAATATGTATTAACGGAAAATACCTAAATCACCTTAGATATGCGGACGATATACTCCTGATCTCCTCGGAACGACAAGAACTGGAATTAATGCTGAATGAACTTCATAAAAAATCACTGCAAAAAGGCCTAAAAATTAACTTCAACAAAACAAAAGTTATGACAAACACGGAAGACCAACAGGCAATAAAAATAAAAACAGAAAAGATAGAACAGGTAAATGAGTATATCTATCTAGGACAAGCAATCAGAGCTAATAGAGAAAATCAAACAGCCGAAATATCGAGACGAGTAAGAATGGGATGGGCAGCGTTCGGCAAACTTTCTTACGTTCTAAAAAATCAAACAATCCCTCTACACTTACGAAGCAAGGTATATAACTCCTGTATCATACCGGTGCTCACCTACGGAGCACAGACATGGACATTTACACAGGCCAATTTGGATAGGATAAGGAAGGCACAAAGTAAAACGTAACCAGTGGATCAGAACCAGAACAAAGACAGTAGACGCGATAGAACAAGCAGCAAAACTGAAATGGAAATGGGCTGGACACAATGAACGTCTCCAAGACGGACGATGGAACAATGCCATCGGAAAGTGGCGTCCATACAATGCAAAGAGATCAAGAGGCAGACCACAGATGAGGTGGAAAGATGACATCAGGAAACAAGGAGGTCCCACATGGCAGAGAACAGCTCAAGATAGGGAAAGATGGAGAGAACTGGGGGAGACCTATATCCAACAATGGAAGGATAGAGAATAGGTTAAAAAAAATGGTGTTTATTGTTGGTGGTATGTTGTCATGAAAAAAGAAAAAAATTATGAACTATTCTACGAATTTGGCCACACCTTGTTTACGCAACATATGTTTACGCGCTCCGAAGAACAAATAAAGACTAATTAAGGCCCTGGATGTATCAAGCTTTTAAACATATTCTGTACAAGAGTTACTCTAATTGCTTCTTAATTACTGAATAACTTAGAACAAAGTATTTGAAAAACTTTAAAACAAATGTTTATTTAATTCACATTTTATTATACTACTGCTACTAATAAAAGATAAAGGTTGATAAGTTACAATTAGAAACAAATAATGTATAGTTTTCAAATGTAAACAAACCTCTATTTAATAATACGTTCACTAATAAATATATAAATCTCTTTACCAATAGTACCAAACAAAAGCCTTACTATGAGCGAGTACGGTGTTACCTGAGATGTCTCAATATCGAATTCCCAATAACCTTTCCAATCAATATCAAAAGTCCCTCTCCTTGGATAATTAATGCCCCAAATATAAACACTGGTTTAACCCAAAACGACAAACATATTAACTGCCAACGCAGAGAATAAGAATAGTTTAGATCTAATTCTCCGTCAGCATTACGAACATTGCTATAAAATATTTACAGATGCATCTAAGTGTGATAAAGGAGTAGGTGCTGCTTTCGTTACTCCAAACGATCCCTACATATCAATTTCGTCTCCCAACCTTCTTTTCTATTTACTCCGCTGAGCTCTATGCAGTGTTTGAAACTATCATACATATAAATTCTAATAACATTCCTAACTCTGTTATATTCAGTGACTCACTAAGCGCGCTTTAAACCCTTAAACAGATCTATCCTAAAGGTCCCCTTGAGAAACTGATAAAACTAGAACTCATGCAAGCTCAACAAAATTCTAGGAGGATCAGATTTATATGGATTCCATCCCACATTGGCATTGCTGGCAACGAAAGTGCGAACCAGTGCGCGCGTGAAATTGCTAAATGTGCCGATATCGAAAAAGCCGAGTATCGAAATACCGCGAGTGATATAACAGCGTTTATAAAGAATCGAGTTTTGTGCAAGTGGAAAAACGAATGGCAATCTTCTCAAACATCACTGAAGCAAATTAAAAATGACGTTGCAGCTTGGGAACCCTCAACAAGGAACAGAAGAGAACAATTGGTGATAACGAGATTACGAATTGGACACACGAGACTTACTCATATTTATTTTCCAAAAGTGATCCACCTATTTGCGAAACATGTAATGTACAATTAACCGTTAACCATTTATTAATTGAATTTCATAGATTTGCCAATTTTCGTGTTACATTTAACATACCTAACAGTTTAAGTAATTTATTAGGCACTAATTTCTCAGCTTGTATTATTGTAAAGTTCTTAAAATCCATAGGAATATTTTATAAACTCTAATTTTGTAATTCTGTAGCCGCCGCTAATAACCATTATGGTGGATGCGGCTGCAATTTCTAAATAAAAAAAAAATTAACGTGATGTAAATACAATTATAAATCCTCATGCAAGTGCATTTGGTATCTGCCTGTTCGATTTCCGATTTATATTATCATCTTATTTTAATGTCTCTATGTTTATTTTATACAGGCCAAAGGCCTTTAACAAACAACGCCTAATAGTAGTTGTGTTTATATGCCATATGCAACGATCCGCTTGGATTCTAACAAGAACAAGAGTAACGTATACATAATGAGCACGTTTCGTTCTCGTTTGTGTGCTGACTTTGATGTAGTATATGCATATGTTAATTACCAGCGAAATAAATACGCCACTTAAGAGATAGTTATTAGCGAAATTGCTTTGATCTGAGTTGTAATTTCTTGTTAATGAAATTCTGAAATTTTTAGTTACCATGTATCATGTTTTCTTGTTTACTGCTTAAACAACCAAATTTAGAAATTTAAACTATATAAGAAAATATAAAATTAAGAATAATAATTTATTTTTTATTTTTGAAACAATACGTTTAATTGTAACGTAATAAACGTCACATTCTTATTAATTTATATTTCAGTAATTATTTTATTTTAATTTCTTTATTAATTTAATAACTCTTTTGCGTTCAGTTTTGTTTTTAATATTTTTTATTCAAAAAGTTCGCTCCTCTCTTTCTCTTTCTGTCTTCCTCCTCTTTCTCTTTCTTTCCGGTAGAATAAATATTTGCTTTCTTTCTCTCTCTCTGTCCGGAAGACCATAATATTCTGTTCCATATTGACAGAAGATCTGATTCCATCATAGGCATACGTCCTATGTCCTCTATGCAAACTTCATTTAAATCCCCCTACTTTCTGTCAATTAACTTTTCTAAACGTGGTGGGATTATTTTTTTGTCAATAATCTTCAAGTTTATAAAAAAAAGGTAGACATTAATATAAGCTTCATTTTATGGTCTGTAGAATTCTCTTAGGGTGAGTGCTTTCACTGTAATCTTTATTCTATAATTCTGGCAGCATTTTTAATATTACAATCTCACTTCTTTTAAGCCACGTTTTTTTAATTATGTGTAAGAATCGTAACAAAATCTAATTACGTACAATAGTATTTCTATCTAAAATTTGATTTTATCCTTGCCATTTGCTATTTGTGCATTGGTAATTTTGTAAAAAGGCTAGGAGGTTAAACCCCGTTTGATATGTTTTTAATGCAGTCTGTTGTTGTATTTTAGTTTATTGGCTGTATTACCACTTTGTTGACATGATTGGAGAATTTATTGGCTGTATTAAAACACTATTGGAGAATATGGGATACTCCTAAAAGATTCTACTGAATATTTTATGAAACAATTTATGGAATAACTGCAGCAGTCTGGAGGACCTAACCACCTAATTGGGAGGCAACAGATATTTAATAGCAAGCAGCCCATCGATGCCATGATTGATGCCATAAGTATCGTTCGAATTTATTTAATGTAAAGCATTGGCAAGGTTTTTTTGCCCACTTAAATATTATTTTTTGATTTTTAATAAATATGATTAATTAAGTAATTGTTTTATTTGCTATTAGCTAAGGGTTCATAGTTTAATTCATAGTTTAAGACAAGACGAATTCACACTTGAGAAACTGAGCTAGGCGAAGCATAGACGATAAGCTCCCATGGTTTATTGAGGTATTATTTTTATAATATTTCAATTCTCTTTGGTATCTTATCGTTACATAATTAATAATACTTACAATATAAATTACATAGTAATATAATTATTAATACGAATAATTTGTAGCAAAATGAACAAAAATATTGATTGCAGTAATTTTAAAGTAGAATATAACAAACAAAATAATTTATAGCTTTATGCTACTTTAAATTTAAATATTTAGTGTCACCGAGGAAAGAAATCTGAAGTGCCAACTGACAGATAAAATAAGTTAAACTTTTTTGACAGATGAAATGTAAAATATTTATTTAAAAAATTAAGTACCGAACAAAAAGTTAGCTGGAAAATAAATTGTGTTTTTAGTAGTTTATTATATTAGTTTAGTTGTATAATTATGTTGTAGGTTATCGGGAAATTAAAAGTAAAACCTAAATACTGTTGTTTATTGTGGGTTAAGAGAGTATGATCAGTATTATGTTTAATGTTGATCATACTCTATGGTTAATATTATTGTGGGTTCTGAGAGTATGATCAGTATTATGTTAAGCTTAGTGTGAGAATTAATTATTTGAAGCACACTCAATACTACATTCTATTTTTGGAATGATAAGGATTTTTTAAGAATTTTAGATTAAGTAAACCGACAGTGATCTATAGTCTAAGAATTCTTATCCTATAAGAAGATAACATTTTTTTAAATATTAGCTAGTCAATGTGCATAAAACCGCGGTCAGCCAAAAAACAACTTTTTATTCTCACAAGCAATGTGTCATTTGTTTATCCTCCATTGCCTGGAGATATATAATATACTGAACTATTGCCTTTTTTGTATTCTTTTTCTTCTTTTCTTTTTCTTTTTCTTTTTATGTAGACATAACTTCGTCTGTTTTTCAATGTGCCTCCAGTAAGTTGTTATTTCATCGTTTTCGTGGTCTTCCTACTAATTGTCTTCCAATTGAGAAACTGCCTCTTGCCGTCTTTACTACTTTATTTGTTGTCATTTGGCTTATATGATCGTTCCATTCTACTCTTTAATTTCTTACCCAGTTTTTGATGTTCTCCACCTTGCATATATATCATATATCTGTACTTCTAGCTCTGTCCCATAGTTTCTTACCATCAATTTTTCTAAGTGTTTTCATCTCTGTTTCTAACATCCTTTTTATCTTTTCTAAGTCAGGTCTTGTTTCTGCCGCGTATATCATTATTGGTCTGATGACTGTTTTGTAAACTCTGCCTTTTGTTTCTTTCGCGATACTTTTATTTCTCCATATTGTTTCATTTAGGCTTCGCTCTATATACTTAATTTTGCACTTCGATTTCGAGCTTTCTGTAGCTAGATAATGTGATAAGATATTTAAACTCAATCACTTTTGTTCTATTATCTGACCTTCCACTTCGGTTTCAGCTTTCCGTAGCCAGATAATGTGATGCCTCAATATTTAAACTCCATCACTTGTTCTATTATCTGACCTTTCAGCTCCAATTTACATCTTAGTAATATTGCGGTTATAACCATGCGCTTTGTTTTTTTTTGGAAAAATTAACACGATAAATTTTCTGGCGGTTATATTAACTTAATGCAGCATACGTTGTAAATCATCTTCACTTTTAGAGTATTACGTCCTCTGCATAGCAGATTATTTTAAGTTGTTTTTCTTCCACTTGGTATCCATTTTTAGTTCTTACTTTTTTATTATTTCATCCATAATAAGGTTGAACAATAAAGGACTCAGGGAATCTCTCTGTCTTGCCCAATTGCCAGCTTCAATCGATTAGTTCTAGTTCTACTTTTACTTTTTTTGTGTTGTTTTGGTAGATATTTTCGACCGTTTTGATTATTCCTAGTAGTATCTTACATACAGCAAGTTGATAACGTCTTTTAATTTGACCAGATCAAATGCCTTTGTAAGGTCCACGAAATATAGATATTCCGGTTTGATGTAGTCTAATGATTTCTCTTGCACTTGTCTTATTATAAGTATGGCGTCGGTGCATGATCTTTTCGATCTCAAACCTTGTTCGTCTGCTAGTGTTAAAATTTAATTTAATTTATTTGCTATCACTTGTTGTTAATTTTAGTGTTGTGTTTAATAAATTAATTCCTTTTTAATTTTCCGGGTCCGATTTGCTTTCCTTTTTGAAGAGAGGTATTGGGATGCTTGATCTCCATTCTTGAGGAATTCTGTTTTGTTTTATTATTTTTTGGATTAGTTTTAATAGTTGTTTGGTCAGATCTGGTTCTCCATACTTTAGGAGTTCGTTAGGTATTCTGTCCTCTCCTGATGATTTTCTATTTGAAAATTTTCTTAATAGTTCCTTACCTCTTCTTCCTCAATATTTATTTCTTCATTTGTCGTCACCTCTGGTGTTAATGGTTCATCATCGTCACCTTTCGTTACAAACGCCCTTCGAAACAGCAGTGTGTTTCGTTTTTATTAGTTTATTTATCTCTTTTCTTGATGCTCTGATCATTCTTTATATTACTTTTTATGTTCCGTAGAAGTCGTGTTCCATCTGTTTTGAGAAGATCTGCCAGTGTTACTTTTTTAGTTGTCTAACTAAATTATTCTTTTCATTTCTGATTCAGTGGTTGTATTCCTGTTGTGTTTGTTGGGTTCTGTATTGGAAAAAGGCTTTGTTCTTTTCTTCACATATACTTCCTCTCTAAACCATGGTGTTTTATTTTTGGATATGTTAGTTTTCGTTACTTTCCTCCCTCCAAGTAATTCTGTTGCTGCGTTAATTATATTATTTTTGAGTTTTTCCCAACTTTCCTCGATGTTATCGTTTTCCAATATTTCATTCCCAGCGATCTTGTCTGATATTCTTTTCCAGTATAAGTATTGCCTCGATTCCGTATTTAGTCATTCGACATTGATTTTTGTTTGTGTTGGATCTGCTCTCTTGAATGGGAAGTATTTCAGGATTATTGTTATTTTACATAATTCTAGGCTATGGTCGCTACCTAATCTGCTGAGAAGAGGCATCGTCGATTATTTGTGATTTTTTAAATTCTGTTCATGTTAATGATTAATCTGCTGATTTAAAGGGTTTATTTACTTTTATTTCAAAGCAGTGTATAAATGTTTTGCCAGTATTATCCCGTTCCGCATCCAGCGTTTTCTTTATTTTAGTTTATTTTTTTTGGTTCACACTTATTTTAATTATTTATCTAGTTATTTTTTATTTATTGTTTTATATTTATATTGTTTATTATATATATTTTTGAATAGTCAAATGCTTTTTTATATTTTGTTTTATATACTTAAACTATGATTGTTTATGTTTGGACAATCATAGTTTGAACATGGACAATCACAAAAAAGAATATAAATATACTTAAAGTCACTTAACACGCGATGGAAAGAGCAATTCTAGGTATATTACTTATAAGGACAAGAAAACAAACACATGGATAAGACAGCAGAAAACCAAAGTCACCGATGTGGTGCAAAAATAATTAAAGTTGAAATGGGAATACGCTGGACATGTAGCTAGGAGCGATCTAAACAAATGGCACAGATCAATTTTAACCTAGAGACCATACCAACACAAAAGACCCAGAGGCAGACCTCCTATAAGATTGACAGATGATCTGGAAAGGACTGCCGGGAAAAATTGGTTACAAGTAGCGTACAAACAATGGAAAGGAAGACTTGTAAAGGCTTATGATCAAATGTGGACGTAAATGACTCGCTGAAGAAGAAGAAGAAGAAGAAGAAGAAGAAGGACTTAAACTATTATTTTTTTAATATTTTTTTATATTTTTCTTTCAATTTATGTACAAGTTTGGTATAATAGATTATGTCATTCTAAGCTCAGTCATTCTTTAACGTTTTGTGGATGTTAATTTATATCAATAAGCAGATTTTTAATTAGTAAGGCTGTAAATTGAAAAAAAATTGTCCTTATCTCTTACCTTCAATCTACAGTGTCTTATGATGCCGGCAACTTTATGAAGGCAAAAGAACCCTTTAATTTTATTTAAAAGCTGCTTTCTACATGTATTCACAGTGGCAAGGCTTATTTAGTACAACTTTGTTTTAGGGATTTATACGTTTTCGAGAAGAAGGCAATTGTACGACAACTTTTTAGGTGGTCAGCTATTTGTCTGGCTTTATTATAGCTATTACCTTTAATTTTAAATTTAAATTTAAATTGGAATGCAGTTTTGCAAATCTTAAAATATTCGTATAGAGATGTTAGTCAAATTGTTACGTATTTTCGATAGCTGAAAAAGAAAATCAGAATAAATGTCATTGTTTCTGTCGACAACATATAAAACATACGTAAAAGCTGACAATAGAAATCTAATCGAGGAGCTAAGAGCATATATCGTAATGGAGTAGCCTATAGGTGTAACAACTAAGAGGTATAGCACTGACAGTAACTTCAAAATGAATATTAAAAATTAATATACCAGGCAGAAAAGACTGGAAGGAAGGTATACACATACAAGCGAAAGCCACCTGGTATACTGATGGCTCAAACATATAGTTGAGTGTAGGAGCCAGCCGGTATAGTAGGAAGGAACCCAATGATTTCTTGCTAAGTGTATCTTATGATGTCTTAATTTTCTAGGTGGAAACAACGGCAATCTGTCACAGCGTGGAAAGATGGAAAGGCAGAACATAACGCACCATTTAATTGCCATCTTCCTAGATAGCAAGGCACGGCTTAAGGTACTCAATTCTGTAGAGATTAATTCTACGATAGTATGGGATTGTCTGGATGACCCAAATTAAATAGAAGAACGTAGCGAGGTTACGGTAGCCTGTGTAGTCATAGATAGTCATAGCACGATGGTTAGAAGGGCAATGAAAAAGTAGATAAAATGACCAAATAAGACTTGGTCAATGGCAGTAACAAGAACGTCTACAAAACAGTGAGTATAGGTAATGGATTTTAACAAGAGCTATGACCTTGAAAATAACAGGTAAAGTTATGTGCTGCATCGGCATATCTCAGAGCTCTTGTCAAAATCCATTACTTCTACCACACAAATCTATGAAATGGTGGAGGAGTCATCAGTAGAAAGACAGGTAAACATTCGCCAAAATTCACCAATTGACAATTGACAATTCGCCAAGACCTAATAAGCAAAGCAGCGAACACAGGATACCAGTCAGAGCCATAGTACGTCTGTTTATTGGACACTGTAAGCTGAGGGGTTGGTAAATCTTTGCAGATTCTGTCACCTAGAGGAAGAAACAGCAGAGAAAATTTTGTGTCAGTACGACAGCCTGGCAAACGTGAGGTCCTTTACAGTAGGCGAGGAAAAGCACTGGCAAGAGCTACATGGAACGTTTAGTTTCGAAGCGAGTAGATCTTTTAAAAACGGTTTAGAGAATGGTATCTAGGATTAAAGGATCTGAAATGTTTGCAGTAAAATAGGCCAAATGCTACCTCATTTAATCGATAATTTAATAAAATATATCTTCTATCGATTCTGATTTTAAAGTTTGTAAACGTTTTTGCATGGTGATTTTTAAGAATACTTAATAACGAATAAAAAAAATCGATTAGCAATACCACTACAGGTTTTCTTAATATATTAACAACGTGGTCATGTATTAACAACCTAGTCATCATTATAAATTACCTATATATTTAACATCCTATAACATGTTATAGATTAAGCCATATAACATTGACTAAAACGATGGTGTGAAAGGTAAAAGTATTAAAATGAGGGTTTACAGAAAAGTAGGTACTAAATATAAATTACGTGGTTAGAGTTTCAAATGTAAAACTCTTACAAAGACTCTTAAAATCAACAAAAATACACAATGAAATAAAACTAAGGAAACACTATAAACTTATGCAAGTTATGCGGAGAAAATTATAAAAAAATACTGCATTGTAAGAAGACGCCTAATTGGCGTTCGTCTGCCTAATTTTTAGAACACCAGTAAAAATAATACAAATATCAATATATTAGTCATTTAACTTTATGGTAGGTATTACTTTAAACGTTCCTCCTCCTCCTCAGTCCTAATCCCTTTTTAGATGTGGTGACACCATCAGGCATTTACAGTTTTTTTACGATTTTCCACCATCCTTCTCTGTCCTGAGCTAGTTGTTCGGCTTCATGCAACCCGTGGTTAATCAATATTTTTGTTTGATCTACCCAACGGCTTGGAGATCTTACTCTAGGTCTGGTTTCTTCAACTCTACCCTCGACTATCAGTTTTTCCATCCTACCTGTTCTTCTAGGAATATGTCCAAAATTCAAATTGCAAATATCTCTGTTGTCTTTGTTTAAGCAATCTATTATTTACTTTTTCTAATATCAATACGTTAGTGAGATGATCAATCTACGATATTCTCAACATGCTGTGGTATATCCAAATTTAAAAAACATCCAGTTTACTTTTATCCGCTTTTTTAAGGTCCACGTTTCGGATGCATATGTAACTATGAGAAAAATGAGCGCCCTTACTAGCCTTAGTTTTGTGTGTATTAATATGCTAGAATTTTTCCAAATTGGTACCAGTTTCATCATAGCTATTCTAGCAATAGTCAACCTCCTAATCAACGTATCTCTCTGTCACACCCTCTGTCATTTGTTATTAGGGACTCCAAGAACTATTTACTACTTCAAAACCCTCAGTTTTTTAGCTTTGCTTACTATCATGATTTTTGTCCTATTCCTATTTAGCTTTAGTCCATATGTTTTGCTTTTTTCTTCCAGACAGCTCATTATCTCTTCCATTTCTTCTTGATTTGCCGCGATTATTAAAGTGTCATCAGCATATCTCAAATAATTGATAATTTAACCTCCTACTGATATTCCGCTCTTCCATTCGTCTAGTACCTTTCGCATAATATGTTCGCTGTAGATATTAAATAGAGTTGACGAGATTATGCATCCCTGCCTGACACCTGCCTCTGTTCTGAAATGATCGGAATGGGTGTCGTTTATTTTTACTGAACACTTATTATTTTCATCTAATTACTATTAAAATGGAAATAAGCCACAATGAAAGGTTAAAATACGTTTATTTACGTTTTAATTTTCACTTCGGAAATCGTTCTCAAAATACAAACTTTCAATACAAAATTCGAAATACAAATATTTGTATTTTGAGAACGATTTCCAAAGTGGAAATTGAAACGTCAATAAACGTATTTTAACCTTTAATTGTGGCTTATTCCGATTAAAATAAAAACACTTTAAAATGCCACAAGAAAATACCTTCAAAACAATATTATTTTTATTCTTCTTCTCGTGACACTCCTAGCGGAGATTGGAAATTGAAAAGCGAACCATTGACGTAGATTACGAAGCCAAGATATTTTTCTTCTTCCCACACTTCTTTTGCCCTTAATTTTGTCCTGCATGATGTTTCTTAAAAGTTCGTACTTTTCACCTCTCACAATGTGCCCCAAGTATTCCATCTTTCTAGTTTTTATCTCATTTAGAATTTCGCATCTTTGTCTAAAGTTTGGAGTACTTGCGTGTTAGTGACGCGGTCCATCCATGATATTCTGAGAATGCGCCTATAGCACCACATCTCGAAAGCTTCGATGTTTTTTATGGTCAACTGTTTTAGTGTCCAAGCCTCAACTCCATATAACAGGGTAGAAAAGACATAACACCGCAGCATTCGTATTCGTAGCTTTATATTGATATTACGATTGCAAAAGAGTTTTCGCATTCTATTAAAGACTAATGCAGCGATTTCTATTCTACATCTAATCTCTTTTGTTTGATCAGTATCGTCTGTGATCCAAGCACCTAGATATTTATAACAGAGCACACGCTCAATCGTTGTATTGTCTATTACAAGATTAGCTCTGATGTTCTTTGATTTCGTGATTACCATAAATTTAGTTTTTTTCAAATTAATTTTCAAGCCGTAACTGTTACAGTATATATTAAGACTTTGAACGAGATGTTGTAGTTCTACTAGCGTTCCCGTTAGGAGAACTGTATCGTCAGCATACCTTATATTGTTGATCGTCTCACCATTTATTATCAGACCAAGATCTTCTTTCTCGAGTGCTTGTTCACAGATAGATTATTTTTATATAGACTTCTAATTAGTTAAATTAGGTGGTGGGGTATTTTCATTTCCGCTAGTATGGACCATAGCATAGGAGTGTTGAATTCACGAGTTTTTTCGATTAGCTGTCTGACATTAAGGATGTGTTCTCTTGTGCCTTTTTCTGGGACAAATATCGCTTGTTCTTCTGATATCTGAGGCAATAGAAACGCTTTTAGTCTTTCATGTATTATATGAAGTAGAACCTTGCTTGCATGGGATATTAGGGTTACCGTTCTCTAGTTGCTGCAATCTAGCGAAGTTCCTTTTTTGAATATAGGGATGAAAGTGGATTTTATCCAGTCGTTTGGCCACTTTCCGGTTTCCTAAAGTTTTTTGCAGGTTATATGCATAATATTTACTCCAACATCTCCAGTCTATTTTAAATCTTCTGCGGTAATCTGGTCTGCGCCAGGAGATTTTCCATTTTTTAACTTTTTGATTACTTTTTCTACCTCTGACTTTATAATGTATGGTTCTCTTTTTGCAGTGAACTTATCGTGATTTGCATTCTGGGGGTCATCTGCATATATACTTTGACAATATTTTCTCCATACCTTCGCAATCCCTTTCTTGTCATTTATAATATATTGGTTTTGATCCATTATTGTTTGTGTGATTGGTTTAAATTCTTTGGATAGATATCGGACTTTATTATATAGCTCATAGGATTCATATCGGTTTGCATGTCTCTCTAGTTCTTCGCATTCTATTTAGTCGCATTTATATGTTTATTTTTATAATCCCTACATGCTCTTTTAATTTTTCCATTTAACCTTGGTAATTCGTTTTTGTTACTGTCGTTTTAATATATGAGAGATTTGATTCTCCTTCGCTCTTAGAGACGTTGCAAAGTTTTGTCTGTCATCCAGTGTTTTCTCTTGATGATTTTTTTTGGTTCTGGTTCTCTTTACATATGTTTCTATGGAATTTCTTAAACCTTTCTAAAATTCTTCTGGGTTGTCTTGTGTGTTGCACATACTGGTTTCCTTTAATGCATCTCTAAATCTTTTCGGATTTGATACCTCCAGCCTGTTTTGATGGTGGTGCGGCATTGTTCTTTTTAGCTTTATCTTGAAGAAAGTCCATAACAATTTATGATCGGATCCACATTCAGCTCTTAGTTTAGTTTTTCTTCTTCTTTTTAACGTGCCCTATCAAGTCCCCTTGACGTTGGTGATGAACATGGCGAAACTGTCTGTGTCTGGAGCTATTCTAAAGAGTTGCTCAGCTTTCCTTATTCCTGTCCACTCCCTGATATTCTTCAATCAAGAGACCTGCTTTCTACCAATTCCTCTGCGTCCTTCGAATTTACCCATTATAATAAGTTAAAGAATATTATATCGGTCTCCTCTAACTTCGTGTCCAAAATAGGCTATCTTTCTACATTTGATGTTATCAAGCAGCTCGCGAGCAGCATTTGCTCTCTCAAGGACTGCCACATTTGTCAGCATTGCCGTCCATGGAATTTTTAGTATACGTCTGTTCAGCCACATTTCAAAGGCCTCCAGACGATTAATGGTGGATATTTTTAATGTCCATGCTTCAAAACCGTATAAGAGGACTGACCAAATGTAGCATTTAACCATGCGCTTTCAAAGTTGAAGTTGCAAGTTATCATTACAGAAGAATGACCTCATTTTTAAAAATGTCGTGCGGGCTATCTCGATTCTACATTTTATCTCTTGATCTGGATCTAGTTGTTCAGTAATATGGCAACCAAGTTAATTAAAACTGGACACTCTTTGAATTATATGACCATCAACATATTATCGTGCATCTTGATGTGCTAAGCGGCTAAACACCATGTGTTTTGTTTTTGAACAGTTTATGTTTAGGCCAAACTCTCTTCCCACTGTATCAATGGCATTTAAAAGGCATTGTAGTCCATTCATATCATCACTCAAAATAACTGTATCGTCTGCATATCTGATTGTATTTATCAGAATTCCATTAACTTTCACGCCCCATTCCAAATTACGCAGCGCTTCTTCAAATATTCTATCGGAACATAAATTAAATAACAGTGGAGATAGTATACAACCCTGTCTGACACCTCTTTTTATTTTACATATTTCTGTTGATTTTCCGTTTATGCAAGCTGTCGCTCGCCAGTGTAACTTTTCTATGAATCGTATGTCTTGACTACCAACTCCTTTATCTTTTAATATTGTAATTAATTTGTGATGCTGTACTTGATCAAAGGCCTTCTCATAGTCAATAAATACAACAAAGACGTCTTTCCTTTGATCTCGGCATTTCTGCAGTAATACATTTAGTGCAAAGAGGGCGTCCCGAGTTTCCAGTCCATTTCTGAAGCCAAATTGTGTTTCATCCTGGTTTTCTTCACATTTACCTCTGATTCTACTGTGGATGATGCGTAGAAATATTTTCAAAGTGTGGCTTATAAGGCTTATTATTTTATAATCGCTACAGTTTTCGGACGTTGTTTTTTTGGTAGTGTTATGAATTCGGACTTTAACCAATCTTCAGGAATATCACCAGTCGAATAAACATCATTGAACAGCTTGACCAGTATTCCAATGTTCTCCTTATTTATAAACTTTAACATCTCTGTCGGTATGTTATCAGGCCCAACGACTTTCTTGTTCTTTGCTAACTTTATAGCATGTAGTATTTCTGATTTTATTATTTCTGGTCCTTCACCTTCAACTAAAGTCTCCAGTTCTTCGGGTCTATCATCATTATACAGTTCACTTATATAATTACACCAGGTTGTTCGAATTTCATGTTCGTCTGTTATCATTTTTCCCGACGAATCGGTTATAGTATGTGGAGTTTTCTTATGATAAAGACCAGCTACTTCTCAAACTTTTTTAAACATATTAAACGTATTATGTTTTTCATTTAACTCCTCTACTTCCTTGCATTGATCCGCCATCCATTTTTCTTTACCCACCTTTATTTTTGTTTAATTAGTTTCTGTTTTTCCTTATATTTTGACTTGTTACCTTACAGTTTCCTTCTCTGCTCGATTAATTCCAGGATTTTATCAGTCATCCATTGTTGTTTTTTGTGCCTGTGTAACGTTGTTGTGTAACGAATATTTTTCTATTACTTTCAAGGTAAGATCCTTAAATGTGTTCCATATTTCTGTGTTGTTTTCATTTATTGGTTATTTAGCTCATTTTTTAAGTAATTTTCTATTAACGTTTTGTTGGATATTAAGATATTTAATTTTGGTGTTTTGGGGCTTTCTTGAACTTTTTTGAGCTTCAGTTAGTGTCAGTTATTACAGGGTTATGATCTGAACCGATATCTGCACCAGGATATGTCGTTACTCTGGTGACGCCATTCTTAAATCTCTTGTTTACCTATCTGATTTCTAATCATATGTAGTGCATTATCTCCTGGTCCCCTCCATGTGTATAACCTTCTTTTGTGTAATTTGAACTATGTATTTGCGATTATCATGTTCTTGACAGAACTGGTATAATCTATCGTCTTTCCTTGCTTTCCCCTAGTCCATATTCACCTACCAGGTCAGATCTTCGGCCTTGGCCAATTTTTTCGTTAAAAGCTCCAATGATATATGTGACTTCGTTACTTTTTAGATTTTTAAGTGTCGGTTTTAATTGGCTATAGAATGATTCGACATCATTATCGTATTTCTTTTTAATTGGAGTATTGCTAGTCTGTCGTTCACTGGTATAAAATTTTTCACATATTTCTTAAATTTAGACGTTATAAATATACCAACTTTATTTCTATGATGTGTGTCATCTTCTACACTTCCAGAATAGTATAGTGTACCTTCATTTTGTTCACATATTCCGGTTCCAGGCCACCGGAGCTCACCGATACCTGATATATCAATTTTATCAATTGTTAAACGTTTAACCTCTTGAACTAAGTTACTGAGCTTACCTGCTACATAAAGGCTTTTAACGTTCCAGGTACCTAATCTGATTGTACTGCTAGATATTTTTTAAGTTGTCGTACTTCTAAAATTGTAGGGATTTCGTGTGATGACGACCGGGGAGGCCCTCCAGTCAGATACGCGTCCTTCCCTGCCGGATCTTGGTTTCCGTGATCCATGATCAGTAATACTTCCGTTACGATTGTATTGAGCCATGTTTATTTTACTAGGAATCACAATGGGGTGGTTTCCCGTTGCCTTTCTCATCGCATAATGTGAGTGACGCCTGTGATTATTTGGAATTAGGCCTACAGGATTTTTACTTCCCACAGCCTTAATCCAGTAATGACATTACTTCTGCCTAATGTTATATCCTCAGTTGATCCGCGGGTACTTATTTGGCAATGCCTTATTCGGACCTATGGGACGTGCTGTGTCGAGGTTGACGACATCCCCCGCCCAGTCTGTCTTCCCTGAAGTACAGAAAAGCCCCTACTCAGTTCAGACTAGTTTTTACGTTTGTAAAACAAACAAACGTAAACTTTAAACGTTACTTACCTTATAATAAAGATATATCCTAAAAAGGGGGAAGAATGAAAAAAAAAATGAAACAGTTGAATATTTAAAATCGCAGTATGTTTGTATATATTTTAATATATATGTTTTAATATAATAGTCATATATGAACATATTTTAGAAATTTATACCATTTCTCCCCGTCATAAACGTATCTCCTCTTTCAACATCTTCTTCACCTTCTACGTTTCCTTCTCCTTCCTCTCCACCTTCACCTTCAACTTCACCTTCACCTTTTTCTTTGCCAGTGTCACCTTCGCCTTTTTATTTAACATAAAAATAAAATAATATTATATTTAAATAAACATTCATAATATGACATAACATAAATATTTATTTAAAATTAGTAAATATTCCAGCAAGTAAAAAACTGCAGAAAGCATAACTTTAGTTTAAAACCTGTCCATACAGAATAAATAATGAAAAAACTAAATTCAGAATATACCACTAAAAGTTTGGACTCAATTTGAAGTTTTACTCAATTTAAACAAGTAATGCGGTTTTCACACTCTTGTCAGGAACACTCTATTTAAAATCTAGCTAGATCTCACACGTTCACATATTATATTCGCTCGTCGGCATAATTAAAGTCATTTAGAACTTACATAACACAGTGAGGAAAGATGTATGAAAATTAAATTGTTTTGTCAACTGGCTGTTTTGTATTTATTCTTTTTTTATTATATACCTAAATAAAATGATGTATATTTGCATTCGTTTTCTAATTGATTATACGTTTTGTAAATATAGTCTAGGCATCGGAGATTTCCAGTCAGGAAGGAAGGAATAGGAAAAATCGATTTACCAAGAATCTGTATGCTGTAGAAAAGATATTTCAAATAAAAAATGTAAACAACCGGTGATTTTAAGTGTCAAGTTGTAGCGTTTACGCTACTGACTAGTCCAATTTAAACCCCTCAAGAAATTTTTATTACCCGCCTACGATCGATTTTGAATCGACATTTTCCCCCACACGCGGTTAGCGCTTTGAAAGATTGGTCGAGTTTGTACGAAAACGATCAGTTTTGGTCAGAACTCGCCAACGCAGACACGCCAACCGGTGAAATTGTTCACATTCAAAGTGACGGAATTGGAGCAAGGAAGATAATTTGGGGAAAAATATAATTCATTTATAATAATAGTAATAATTAATTTTAAAATCAATATTCATTTATGAGTTCCACATAAAAAGGAAGAGTTTTTTGGCGTGTTGCGAGCTCCATGTAAGTAAATCATTTTATACGTATTATCTCCTTATCATATAATCAAATTTATCATTGTATTTAGTATTTCTTTAGAGATTTATTTTTGAGTTCCGAAATAATTTAAATATAAAATTTCCTTGATTTACTTGCAAAGAACAGAAGGTCATTTTTTTTATATAGTTAAACTTAAATTCTGTTTTATTCCACGTCGTTATCATTAAGTTTTTTTTTGGTTCCCATTTTGTATCTTAACTTTTTTGGTGGAATATAAAAAGGTTCGACAAATGTGGACAGCCTTCTATATTCTGCGCATGTTCTTTTCATGGCGCAAGCTTGCCATGCCTACGAAAGTAACTTCATAAATTTGACATGATGTTGACTTAACCTAATACCAAATGTTTTGATGTTTTGTTTTGGTGCAGTCAATCCATGTTGCTACACCTATTGAATTACATATTTATTAAATTAAATAATCATTTTAGATTCCGTCACGTGAAAATATTATTTTCACTTTACTTGAGGATATTCTCTTGAGAATATTCCCTCAAGGATACTAGTAACAGAATCCTTAGATACATAGTTAGCAAACCCGTGGATTTTGCTGTCACCCAGAGACCAGTGACTGGTTGTGGCTTTTGTGACCAGGATTCGTCTTTACAGCCACAAACTGATGTAGCCGTGCCAAGAGGAGTTTTCCTATGGACTTATAGTGCTGTAAAGATAAGTCGTTTAACTATTTAACCTTTTGTATTACGTATTACTTTATATTTACTGTTAACTGATCATATGCATATGATAAGGTGAATACCTTTATGATAATTTTTTTTTGATAATTTAATTATAAAATATTCGGGAGGAAAAGGGGACACTTCATGTGTTATTAGGTTTTAACTAGGATTTAGAGAGTCTGACCAAACTCACTTTTTTTGGATATAATATTTTTGTTAATATAATACAATTTGATATTAAGAGGGACATAAATTTAATGTGGTTTGTTTTTAAATATTATATAATGAGTATGGAACAACTCATTTTTTGGATGTAATATATATATTTAATATAATTGTAATAGAGATTTATCAAGTTTGATATCTTTACAATATTGTCATTAGTACCTCATTTTAGTAGAACGAATTTAAATTTAAATGACTACCTTTTTGTTTTAAGACTTTGGCTACCCTACGGACTATTCTTGTTGTATACTAATATTTCATATTTTATTTGGCCAGTGGTAGTGACTATTCATTTGTTGAGGGGCTATTAGGTCCTATTGTATCTGTACACCATCCACTACCACTGTTATTTGGCTTTGCATTATATGTAAATTGTTTATACACATATACCTATATACCTTTGTTTATAAATATATTTATTGTTGCTATTTTGAGTTTTATTTCAGTTCTACTAACCAGTATATAACATAGCAAAACAAGATTAATATTTAGTATTTTTGTATTTCAGAGTATTACCTCCAGATTCATTTGTTACTTCAAAATCTCAACTATCGTTGAGTTGGCGCCCTTCTTTTCTCTTCTTATTGTTCTCTTTCTATAAATTTATTCCCAGTGACCTTCTTTAGTTGTATCACGTTTGATATTACCAGGTCTCATTTCGTTTCTTGTCTCATTAGCTCAGTATCCTTGCTATCTGTTTAAATCTTTAAAGCCACAATCCAGTGCATTGAAGCTAGCCCGAACACTCACTTGAGATTTAGCGTCTCTTTGGCCATTTAAATTTGTTCCTCTGAGCTTAGCCCTATTTTTAGTATTTTTAGTATTTTCATCACCTCTATTCCAGTTCTTCTGAACTTTGTCAATTCACACATTTTATTCGTTTCAATTGGCTCACACGATTATTCGTTTCAATTGGCGCCCAACGTGGGGCTTCTTTTCCACTTCTGCCTTAAAATATATATATATGTGTATATATATATATATATATATATGTATATATATGTATATATATATCTCCTTTAACTTTTGGTTTTGATCTTGGGTTGTTGTGGTTTTCACTGGTTGTGCTTTTAGATTTTCATTTTAACTTTTAGTTTTGTTTTTCAATTTTTTTTTTGGACATTACCTTATATCTATATCTATATCTTAAATAGACTTGTTTTTGCTATATACTGTGTAGACTGAATAAATTGCTTTGTTTTTGATTGATTAAATAACAATTTAAATTAATAATAAATTAATTAAAAATTTAAATAACTAAAGTTAACTATTTCACATATTTTTACAAGTCCGGAGTAGCCAATAAGTTGAGTCACTACCTCGAAATAACAGTTTTGAAATTTTAGGTTCCTTAGGGTGTTGTAGCAGTATATGTCATTGGATTTCATAACTGGACCAAAACAATTAAACATTACTGGTATAGGTATCCCTTCAGAATATTAATTTGAGGACAGAGAGTAAGTTAAACTTTGCCTACTTTTACTCATTCTCTTGTATATTTCTGTTGTGTAATATGTCTGCGTTCAAGGTAGAGCATCTGTTAGCTCCTGAATTAGAGTATGAGTTGAGAGTCCGTCATCTAACCAGTCCATTGTTAAAAAAATGTTGTATAATGTACAGAATGTACCAAGTAAATTTCCTGATTTTAAAGTTGAACATGGTGTTTTGTATAAACATGTCTTAAGTTCCATAGATTCCCTTACTGAAATGTCGGATTGGAAGATAGTCGTTCCAACTCCTAATAGAGCAGAGGTTTTGGCCACTTTTCATGACCATCCTACTGCAGCTCATTTTGGTTTCTACAAAACTTTCCGTCGAATATCTGAACTTTATTACTGGCCGAAGATGCGTCAAACTGTACGTGGCTATATCGCTTAATGCAAATCTGTGCTACATGCAAACCGACAAATCTTCCCCAACCAGGTTAAATGGATAGTTATCGACGGATTGATTTTCCATTTCAACTTCATATCGTTAGATCTCATTAATCCCTTATCACTTCTGCACCAGTTTGGTTGCTTAAGATCTGGTTATCGATTTTGTTTACCTGGCAAAAACCATAAGATGTTGTGCTATTTTGCCTTCTATTTTTTTTTTTTATCTTATCTTAATGTTGGTTATTATCTTAGTTTATGGACTTGTTAATTTTGTTGTTTGTTTTCTCTTAAAAGTCCAACTGCATATCATAGGAGTACAGGATGGATATATGGGAATTTCCCCATCTTGAGTTCTGAGTTGAATAGATATTTACAGGGATAATTCGGAAAACAGTCCAAAGATTTTCTTTAATAGTGTTGTATGGTTTTGTGGTTCCGGACCATAAAGCTTATGCATTCATATTCACTTACTGTGTCGGTGTTTTAGCGTGGGTTCAGGATTGATCACCCTGGATGTGTGCCCTCACTTGGCTCAGAAATATATCAATACATATTAGTTGTTCCTTGAGTGTCTCTTAGGTTGAAATTAGAATGTGTCATTTAGAATTGGATCGTTCTGATATTCAGCAGTAAGTCTGTTTAACTTAGTTTGTTATCTCCTATGTTATTATCTTCTCAAAAATTTGAGTTTAACATATCTTAGTATCTTGAGTTTGCACCTGGTATACTGTTTGTTTACCTGTCTCTCTACTAGTGATATGGATTGGTAGATGTGTGTTATCTTTATCTGTATCTTAAATGAATTTATCTTTACCTGTAATTGAGTTTATCTCATACCTGTAATGGAGTTTATCTCGTACCTTTACCTTGAGCGTATCTGTATCTTTACCTTAATTGAGTTTATCTCGTACCTTTACCTGAAGTTAATTATCTTTACCTTTACCTGGATAAGGTTATTTCTTATCTATATCTTGATTATAGAGTCCTGAAAATCTGTCCTTTACTGTTCTTGTCGTGAGTAAAGAATTGGAACACGTCAATAGTACAGTTTAGGTATTACAGTTAGGATCTCTTTTATCTTTCCTTCTACCAAGTGTATAGCGGGTAGAAGTGAGTTTTGTGCATATCCTCTACCATGAGTAGATCTGGACTTGCAATTATCTTTTACCTTTGTGCATATCCTTTACTATGAGTTAGGATTGCCTTTATCTTACTTACATTTTTTTAGCATACCCTATACCATGAGTATAGTGGGCTTGCTAGTATCTATGGCACTAGCAACCTTTGCCGATTGTGTGTTTCCCTACCGCTGCTAAAGCAAGTAGGTGTATTGAATTAGCTTTTACCTTGGATTTTCAATATGTTGTTGATATCCCGAACCATATATATCTGTTTAGGTTTGTAGTTTCAACTAGTCCTGAATAATTAGGCCCTCATTGAACTCTATGGTGACGAATAGAATCTGGTCGCTCTAGTGTCAACGCTGGGTAAAGTTCATAGGACTTTGTTTGAATTTCGTTGTTATGAATGGTTCTTGGAGATATTGTGTTAGGGGTTGTTAATACACATATATAATGTAGTTTTAACGATGGTTGTTTTTACTAATACTTGAGAATGTAGATAAGTAGTGTTAAAAGTTAACTTGATCTGTAATGTTATAGAATTAAACTTAAAATGTATATTTTTTTTTTTATCTTTGGTTTATACTAAATTAACATACATTATCGCATTAAAAAAAATGTATGACTTCGTCTCATATTCTTCGTTCCATATTTTTATTTCGTCCTTGATTTTGTTCCAATTCCTGAGCAAATGGTTGACTGGTGAGGAAAATGTTCAATTTTAACGTATCAACGTTCATTGTCGACCCAGCGTTAGATCGTTCTGCCAAAAAAAAAAAAAAAAAAAAAGTTCCTTTTTTTTTTTTTGCTGGAGATGAGGGAGAATGTAGCGTTTACGCTACTGACTAGTCCAATTTAAACCCCTCAAGAAATTTTTATTACCCGCCTACGATCGATTTTGAATCGACATTTTCCCCCACACGCGGTTAGCGCTTTGAAAGATTGGTCGAGTTTGTACGAAAACGATCAGTTTTGGTCAGAACTCGCCAACGCAGACACGCCAACCGGTGAAATTGTTCACATTCAAAGTGACGGAATTGGAGCAAGGAAGATAATTTGGGGAAAAATATAATTCATTTATAATAATAGTAATAATTAATTTTAAAATCAATATTCATTTATGAGTTCCACATAAAAAGGAAGAGTTTTTTGGCGTGTTGCGAGCTCCATGTAAGTAAATCATTTTATACGTATTATCTCCTTATCATATAATCAAATTTATCATTGTATTTAGTATTTCTTTAGAGATTTATTTTTGAGTTCCGAAATAATTTAAATATAAAATTTCCTTGATTTACTTGCAAAGAACAGAAGGTCATTTTTTTTATATAGTTAAACTTAAATTCTGTTTTATTCCACGTCGTTATCATTAAGTTTTTTTTTGGTTCCCATTTTGTATCTTAACTTTTTTGGTGGAATATAAAAAGGTTCGACAAATGTGGACAGCCTTCTATATTCTGCGCATGTTCTTTTCATGGCGCAAGCTTGCCATGCCTACGAAAGTAACTTCATAAATTTGACATGATGTTGACTTAACCTAATACCAAATGTTTTGATGTTTTGTTTTGGTGCAGTCAATCCATGTTGCTACACCTATTGAATTACATATTTATTAAATTAAATAATCATTTTAGATTCCGTCACGTGAAAATATTATTTTCACTTTACTTGAGGATATTCTCTTGAGAATATTCCCTCAAGGATACTAGTAACAGAATCCTTAGATACATAGTTAGCAAACCCGTGGATTTTGCTGTCACCCAGAGACCAGTGACTGGTTGTGGCTTTTGTGACCAGGATTCGTCTTTACAGCCACAAACTGATGTAGCCGTGCCAAGAGGAGTTTTCCTATGGACTTATAGTGCTGTAAAGATAAGTCGTTTAACTATTTAACCTTTTGTATTACGTATTACTTTATATTTACTGTTAACTGATCATATGCATATGATAAGGTGAATACCTTTATGATAATTTTTTTTTGATAATTTAATTATAAAATATTCGGGAGGAAAAGGGGACACTTCATGTGTTATTAGGTTTTAACTAGGATTTAGAGAGTCTGACCAAACTCACTTTTTTTGGATATAATATTTTTGTTAATATAATACAATTTGATATTAAGAGGGACATAAATTTAATGTGGTTTGTTTTTAAATATTATATAATGAGTATGGAACAACTCATTTTTTGGATGTAATATATATATTTAATATAATTGTAATAGAGATTTATCAAGTTTGATATCTTTACAATATTGTCATTAGTACCTCATTTTAGTAGAACGAATTTAAATTTAAATGACTACCTTTTTGTTTTAAGACTTTGGCTACCCTACGGACTATTCTTGTTGTATACTAATATTTCATATTTTATTTGGCCAGTGGTAGTGACTATTCATTTGTTGAGGGCTATTAGGTCCTATTGTATCTGTACACCATCCACTACCACTGTTATTTGGCTTTGCATTATATGTAAATTGTTTATACACATATACCTATATACCTTTGTTTATAAATATATTTATTGTTGCTATTTTGAGTTTTATTTCAGTTCTACTAACCAGTATATAACATAGCAAAACAAGATTAATATTTAGTATTTTTGTATTTCAGAGTATTACCTCCAGATTCATTTGTTACTTCAAAATCTCAACTATCGTTGAGTTGGCGCCCTTCTTTTCTCTTCTTATTGTTCTCTTTCTATAAATTTATTCCCAGTGACCTTCTTTAGTTGTATCACGTTTGATATTACCAGGTCTCATTTCGTTTCTTGTCTCATTAGCTCAGTATCCTTGCTATCTGTTTAAATCTTTAAAGCCACAATCCAGTGCATTGAAGCTAGCCCGAACACTCACTTGAGATTTAGCGTCTCTTTGGCCATTTAAATTTGTTCCTCTGAGCTTAGCCCTATTTTTAGTATTTTTAGTATTTTCATCACCTCTATTCCAGTTCTTCTGAACTTTGTCAATTCACACATTTTATTCGTTTCAATTGGCTCACACGATTATTCGTTTCAAAGTATGCGAGCGAAATTAATTTTAACTAAAATGTGTATGAACTCGATGGTAAAAATCAATATTGTTTGATCATAGTGTTGTATCGACAAAAATCAATGTAACAATAAAACAGTAAAAACTTTGTTTTTAAAACTTCCACAAAAGTTATTATAAAATCTAATCACTACAGCTGTTTCGGCAGAGTGCCTTTCTCATGGTGTATTTTTGGTATACGTTTACACTTTTAGTCTTTAATGAAATAGGTTAAGAAGGAGAGAACTGTTTGTCTCAAGCTAGTCATTCACAATTATATCGGCGTTTTCTACAAAAATAGCTTAAGAACTTTATTTTGAATGTGACGAATATAAAATTTGTCATTAAATAAATAATTATGATCTAGAAGGTGAAGTGCATATGTAGAATCTGTTTTTTAATTATTGAAAGCCCTTATATGTTCTATTCGTTTATTAAAATTTCTACCAGTTTGACCGATGTATGCTTTTGGACAGTCACCAAATTTAAGTTTGTATATACTACTGTGTAAGTGCTTTTTATTTTTGGCTCTTGTTGTTTTTTATATATTTGCTAAGTTAGTTTTTGTTTTGAAAGCTGGTATTATTCCTTTCTTTTTTATGTCTTTGGCTATTTTTGATAATATTTTGCCTGTATATGTAATAGCAGAAGGTACTGGATTTCTTCTTTGGTGGTGACAACACTAATTTCAGAGCTTTCTTGTGTAGTTTTTGATTTAAAATTTTTATTAATTGTTTGTTCGTTGTATCCATTGTTTACTGCTATTTACTTAATGATGTGCAATTCTGTTTCAAAGTTGTATTGTAATATCGGATTTTCTGTTAATCTATGTAATATACTATAAATATACAGAAGTCATGTTTGTTTTTAAGTCTGATAATTTTTAAATCTTAAAAATTCATGAAAAATTGGTCGAGTTGCCTGTTAGGTCGAGTTTCCTGGGAAACATAACATTACATCGTCTACGTATTTCCACCAATATTAAAACTGTTTAAATATAGGATGTTTTGAAATCTTGAAGCTTCCTTGAAGCAAGGATGTTGTTTATCTCCTATATCCTATACTATTCAATATATATATATATATATATATATATATATATATATATATATATATATATACGTTATATTTATAAACATTATACACGTTACACTATGCAGCTGACCAGGTAGTTATTGCCCAAGGCAGGGTAAAAAAACTAATGGAAGAGTACAAAAAATGGGGCCTCGAAGTAAATTTACAAAAAAGGCAATATCTTTGCATAGGAGGAGAAAATACTGCAGATGACCTCGACTTAGAAGACGGAAAACTTAAGAAATGCGATCAATGTATATATTTGGGGGTAAAACTAACAAAGACAGAAAGAACTGATGAAGCCATAAAAGACAGAGTAACCAAAGGGAAACGAGTTATACATGCATTGAATTCAGTACTATGGCCGAAAAATATAAGACCCGAAACGAAAAAAAGAATATATACAATAAAATCAGTAATCGTCTATGGCTCTGAAGTATGGCAGTTATCACAAAAACGAGGACGACCACCAACAACATGAATGCAAGGAATTTCAAAAGCAATGTCAGCAAGAAATCTATCTGAACAAGACTGGCAGAATAGGCAGGCTTGGCGAACGGGAACATAAAGGTGGATTACGCTATGAACGGTAACATATATATATATATATATATATATATATATATATATATATATATATATACATATATATATATATATATAATATATATATATATATATATATATATATTAAAATCTTTGTCTAGATAATTCAGAAAAATATCAGATAGCAATGGGCTTAGAGAATTGCATATTATAAGTTCTGCACTGTTATTTGTATATATTTGAATATTAAATTCAAATTAGTGCTGGTTTATCCAAATTTCAAGAAGATGTAAAATTTCAGATGTAATGATTGTATATTTTAGTATTATTGTCTAAAAGCTTTTTTACCAGAATAAAAGTGTTGTAGGACGAATACTGTAAATAAGATTTTTAACGTCAAATGAAATTATTTGGAGTTGTTAGGAAATTGAAAATGTTGTATTTTATTCTTCTTCTTATGGTGCCCTATCCAATTAGTGGATGTTGGCGACAATTCTGAAATACTGCTCTCGATCTTGTGTGGCTCTAAAAAGTGCATGGGCATCGAGATTTGTCCAATCCCTTATGTTTTTAAGCCATGAGTATTTCTTGCTTTCGATGCCTCGTGTTCCTTCTATCTTTCCTTCCATAATAAGCTTTAAGAACTGGTACTTGGAATTTTATAATAAATGGCCCAGATAAGCAGTTTTTCTTCTTTTTATTCATGGCAGCAATTCTCGTTCTCTGCCCATTCTATTTAATACTTTGACATTTGTTGTGTGATCTGTCCAGGGAATTTTAAGTAGTCTTGTAAATACCCACATTTTGAAGGCCTCTAATCACATTGGCATTTATGGTTAAGGTTTCTACACTATATAGCAGTATGGAGTAAATGTAACATTTTACAAAGTAATATCGAAGCATTAAGTTGAGGCTGCTGTTGCTAAGCAAGGTTCTCATATTAGTAAATGCTGTTCTGGCTTGCTCAATCCTGCTACGTATCTCTATGTCTGGATCTAGATCTTCAGTTATTCAACCACCGAGATATCTAAACTTGAAGACTTTGGATGTTCTTGTTGTTTACTCTTATATTTAATTACATATTTCCTGTTCTACTAACGACCATTACCTTCGTCTTGTCTATATTAATCTTCAAGCCCACTCGTTCTCCTTAAGTGTTTATTCTATCTATTAGTCGTTGTAGCGCTTTTTATTAGCGCTGTATTTTCTATTATATTTTTTCTGGTAAATTTAGGTGAAAATTTAGTCTGTTCTAAAATAATCTCTAACAGTTTTTTGAAAGTTTATATGACGGAGCTGTATAAAAAGAATATACAGGTCTTATTAGATGATCTTTTTTGTGTAGTTTAATAAAAGAGTTAGTTTAATTTGGGAGACTGTGGGTTTATGATGTTGATGTATTTCTGCTCTGTTGGACTTACTATTAAGTTTGAATTTTCTTACGCTAGCTTAATTTGTTTTTGATACTTTTTTGTCAGATCTTTGTGTACCGTTGTGTGGTGAAATCAAAAATTGTTTGTTGTTACAAAGAGAATAAAACAGCTATTTCAATTACAATCAATAAACAGAAAAGAGCATAGGATTTACAAAAGCAGACAAAGGTAGCACTACTATTTTTATAGATAAAGTAGAATATAATAACAGAACAATAGATTTTTTGGATAATTAAAATATTGAAAGTGTACACAAAGATCCGACAGAAAAGTATCAATAACAAATTAGGCTAGCGTTAGAAATTTCAAAATCAACAGTAACTCCAACAGAACAGAAATACATCAATATCATAAACCCACAGACTTTCATATTATACTCATTTATTAAAGTACACAAGGCAGATCACCAAATAAGACCTGTAGTTTATTTTTATACAGTTCCGTCATATAAACTTAAAAAAACTGTTAGAGATTATTTTAGAACACACTAAATTTTCACAAAAAAATTTACCGTTAATAAAATACAACATTTTCAACTACCTAAAAACTCCAGATTAATTTTATTTGACGTAAAAAATCGTCTTCTTAATATTTCTCCTACAGCAACTTTTATTTTAGTAAAGAACCTTTTAGACCATAATACTTCAGATCCAATCATCACATTTAAAGTTTTACATCTTTTTGAAATTTCAATAAACCAGGACAACTTTAAATTTAACAATCAAATATATACAAATAACAGTGCAGGACTTATAATGGGTAATCCTCTAAGCCCATTGCTATCAGATATTTTTATGGATCATCTAGAGACAAAGATTTCAAAACATCCCGTATTCAAACAGTTTTTATATTGGTGGAGATAGGTTGACACACTACTGATATGTTACACAAGAACTAACAGGCAACCTGACCAAATTTTATGGTATATTAATTCACTTTATAGTTATATTGAATTTACACTAGACGCAGAACATGATCAATCCATAATTTTTTTAGATTTAAAAATTATCAGACTTAAAAATAAAAATGACTTCTCTATATTTCATAAACCTACCCAAACTGACAGGACTATACACAATTCATCATCCCATCCCACACAGCATAAACTGGCAGCCTATCATAGTATGTTACATAGATTAACCGAAATTCGGATGTCAAAATACAACTTTGAGACAGAATTTAATAACATTAAATAAAGAACAGTAAACAATCAATACAATGAACAAACAATTAATAAAATTTTAAATAAAAAACTACACAAGAAAGCCCTAAAATCAGTATTTCTACCGCCAGAGGAAAAACCGAGTACCTTCTGCTCGATTATATATACAAGTAAAAAATAGCCAAACACATAAAAAGAAAGGAATAATACCAGCCTTTAGAACAAACAACACCTTGGGCAAATATATTAAAAACTTACAGAGTAATGTATACACACTTAAATGTGGCCACTGCCCAAAAACTTACATCGGTCAAACTGGTAGAAATTTTAATAAACGAATGGAAAGACACAAAAGGGCTTTCAATAAACGAAAAACAGATTCTACATACGCACTTTACCTTCTAGACCATAATCATTCGTTTAACGACTAATGTAAAATTCTTCTTATTTAAAATAAAAACCTTAAGCTATTATTAGACATTAAGAAATTTAAAAACACATATATAATTCTAAATGACCAACTTGGGACAAACAATTCTCCCCTCCTGAACCTATTTCATTAAAGACTATACATTGTAAATGCATACCAAAAATAGATCAATTGTGAAAGATACTCTGCCGAAACCGCTGTCGAGATACGATTTAATAGTAAATTTTGTGGAAGTTTTGTTACATTTTTTCATCAAGTAACGGACAAATCCATCAATTAGACAAAAATCAAAATGAAATTTAAAAGTATTGAATGCAGCTTTCTTATGCAATTGTTGTATTTCACCGCAAATGAAGACATATTCCATAAATCTGTTGAATAAATAAACTTTGTGCGATTTTTGCCATTTTTTGTTATTTTCATGGGATCATTAAAATGTTTGACCACCATTGACCGGTCGCTGTGGAATTTCCATTGTTATCGCCTAATCTTTTAAGCCTATAACTTTAAATTTTGATTTTAAGCCCCAACAACAAATATTATGCGTGTTTGAAATATGCCTTAAAAACACTGAATTTAAAGTTTAGCATTACAAACGATCACACGTCACGGAAAATGCTTAACGAATACGGTTATGGATATATTGTATAGCTGAAGTTGTATAGTTAACAAAATGGATTCGTGTAATCGTCCAAAAGCTGTTTTAAGTTTGTTAGATAGTTTAAGATCCAAAATTAGGCTTTAGCAGTGGAAACTCAATAGTGGCCGCCCAGTGAAAATGATAGATTTTAGTGATTTCATAAGAATTGTAAAAAATGACAAAATCCGCACAATGTTGACACCTTTATAGCGACTGGCGTTATTTTAGACAAATTGCGAAAATTAAATACGAAAGCTAAACTCTTCACGATTTAAAACTTGTTTTAATTTTTGTCAATAGGTCACTCTGACCTAGTGTCCAGTATCGAATCAATATTGGACAAAAGATATCAAATTTTGACAATCAAGTTGATACAAATTTTATTTAAACTTGATTTCGCCCACGTAACTGACATTCGAAATCGTCTGTCGCTTGAAGCTATGTGTCTGAAAGAACGGTTTATTTTACACAAAAAGTGCTAATTATAATTTTTGTTAAACATTATCTCAACTAAATCGATTTTATCCGTTTTTCTCTTACAAGGAATTTTTGAAGGAAAGCCTGGGAGAGGAAGCTATAAACTTTTTTCCATATTCATGGCTTCCCAAAATTGACATTATCGGCAAACTTTAGCTTGTTTGTATGACTTTTTAGAGGCATTTTTGTCTCTTAGAACAGAAAACTGGAATAATATTATAATTATACTATAGGGTGTAAGGTTTACCACACGACATTATTTTGTAGCATTTTTTGTTTCACCACATATATATGATATACCACCGAAAAAAATTTTTGATTTTTTGCCTTACTGAGATTAATAATATAAACACTTTTATTCTGTTTATAATAACACAAGTGGCTTTTTCTTTTGATGATAACTATAGTGTGGTAGGGTTGCTATATTGAAACTTCCTTATTGTTTTATATAGCTTATATACGACATATTATAAATTAGGGTGCTACTCTCTATGGTTCTGCGTCCAAAAATCTAAGATAAATTGACATTTTTTAAAATTCCGCCTTGGGGCTCTGTTTAGGTGGTGTAAGATTCACACTTTTACAACATCTACATTTTAGAGCTTTTGAGCCTACTCTTGGGATTAAAAGAAATTTATTAAGCGAAAAATGGGTACTTAAAATCCAGTAAGCAAACCCCAAATTAGTTTCCTGTATAGATTTGCTTAAATAATCAGATCTCACTTACAAATATTGGAATTCAACAGCCATCTCCCCTTTGTGGACTGCTATACGAAACAATCCTAATTTTTAAAAGCATTTGGCCATGGTAGACAAAAACTTTGTGCTGCTCTGAAGATTTCTATAGAACTGTATTTAAACTAGTCCCTTAAATTCCACAGCCATGACACTTTCCTTCTTCCTATATTCCTTCCTTCTCTTATCTTGTCCTGTAATGTCAGCTTAAGCAGTTCATATCGCTGTCCCCTCATTGCGTATCCCAAATACTGTAACTTTCTTATTTTTATTGTGTTTATTATTTCGCATTCTTTGCCCATTTCTCGCAATACTTCCATGTTAGTTTATTTCTGTGTCCATGCTATTCTAAGCATTTTCCTGTAATACCACATTTTAAAGGACTGTAACTTATTTATGTGTTCTTGCTTCAATGTCCAGCTTTTAAGTCCATATTGCAGTATCGAAAACACGTAGCATCTCAGTGCTCTTACTCTCAGTTCTAATCTAAGATCTTTGTTGCTAAGAATGGTTTTTATTTTTGCAAACGCATTTCTTGCTATTTCTATTCTATCTCTTATTTCGGTTGTTTGATCATTCTTGTATAAAATCCAGGTTCCTAGTTATTTGTATTTATTAACCCTATCTATCAGTACATGTCCCAAATGTATGTTTGTTGGTATATTTGTTTTTTATGTACTTGTCATGTATTTGGTCTTTTTTATGTTTATTTTTAGTCCATATTTTCACAGAAAATGTTTTGTTCAGCAGTAATTGGAGTTGTTCAGCAGAGCTTGCCATAATCACGGTATCATCTGCATATCTTATGTTGTTAATAGATTTTCCGTTAATTATTATTCCTTCACTTTGGGGACATAATACATTCCTGCCTAACTCCTCTTCTGATTTCAATTTCTGGACTGGGTTCGTTATCTATTACGATTGGTGCTCTTTGATTCCAGTAGAGGTTGGTTATTATTCGTAAGTTTCAATATCTATGTTTTTTGTCTTTAAAATTTGGACTAATTTTTCATGTCTTACTTTGTCAAATACTTTTTTAAAATCAACGTTACAAATATGCAAATCAACATTTATATCCATGCATCTTTGAGCTAACATATTAAAAGCAAATAACGTTTCTCTGGTTCCTAGTCCATTTCTAAACCCAAACTGACTATCAATTTTACCTGCCAATATCAACTATACCAATGTTTATACGACCATTTATTATTTCAGGAATAGTTTGAGAATGTGACTTATTAGTTATATTGTTCTGTATTCACTACAATATTTAGCGTTTGTATTTCTAGGGATAGCACAAAAGGTGTAGAGTAACCATTGTTCCGGTATGTGTCCTGTTTTGTATACTGAGTTAAATAAGTCTACTTTAAATTCTAAGGTTTCATTATTCATGCATTTTAAGATTTCTATAGATATTGGTGTGGACCTAATGCTATACCATTTTTGCTGTTTTTAAATGCCATTTTAATTTCCTCTTTTAATATCTTTAAAACCATATCCTCTTCTATTTCCACATCCATCTGTTTTGTTTTATTGTCTTTGAACAGTTCGTTGATGTGTTTTGTCAATATCTCTAATTTGTCGTTAACATTCAACATAGGTTTCCCATTTGCATCTTTCATTTTTTATGTGTGTTAAAACTATCATGTCTTTTCTGGTATTCTTATATTTCTGCGCATTGTTCTTTTAACCATTGTTCTTTGGCTTTTTTAATTCTGTATTTTATTTGCTCATCCACTTTTTTGTACATCTGATTATCTTTGATCTTATATTGACGTCTTTCTTCCATTAAATCTAAAATTTCTTCCTCGATCAATTGCTTCTTTTTATATCTGGTTGGTATTAGAATTTCTTCTTGACTTATACAATATTTGTGCAAATTTATAATCGCAACTCATTCTACTATAATGTCTAAGGTTTCATCATTCACAGTCACAGACTAATACCCACATATACAGTGAAATCAATAAAATAGACAATAATGTTCTTGGATCTGTTAAAACGGTAATTTCCCAGTTATTTACACACTCCTCCTCAATTTTTTCTTCTTCGTAAGGATGTAGTGGCGTCATATAATTTTTTAATATTTTTGTCTAATTATCCCTCTTCTGTGCATGTTGTTTTGTTTTGGAGAATAAGTAACCAGTCATCTACTTTATTTGGTCCGACCACCAAACTGGAGATCTTCCTCTGGATGTTTTACCTGCTAAGTTACCTTCAACTATCATTCGCTCCATGCCTTCATTTCTTTTAGTTATATGAATTATATACACAGATGCATCTAAATCGACAGAAGAGATTAGTGGTGCTTATTTTTCAGCAGGTTCTGAATTAAAGGAAAAACTTTACAATGAGTTTACAATTTTCTAGGCGGAATCATTCGCCATATTTGAAGCGTTGAAATATGTTAAAATGTCTTATATTAAAAAAAACTTTGATTCTTTTAAACTATCTCAATTCTAGAGGACATAAAAGATACTTTTTTGCCCAAAACATTTGGTAATCCTTCTTTATTTTCAATAAAGGATCAACTAAAGGATTTCGTAGACTCTGGCTCTAACATAAGGCTCTATTTGGGTCACAGATATGTAGACATGCTTGGTACAATGAAAACACGATACAATGGAAAGATGTATTAATGGTATTGAGGTTAACACACACCAAAAATAAAAAAATTAAAGAAGCAGCCTTTACTTACCGAAAAAAGAAAAATGTATTGCAAATTCATCAACTAAATGCTGCAGAATCTGGTTACAAATATAGCAATAAGAAGTCAATAAGAAAAAGTTGCTAACATTAAAAGGATCAATAGAAGTTCAGAAATATATTATCTAAATATAATTAACTACACAACAACACAAAAAAATAGAATTTAATACTAATATGATGAAACACAATCACCCTCAGCATTTTTAAGATAATAACGTAGCTACTTGTCTACAAGATCATACATAACCTAAGCATGCCACAACAAAACAGTTTCAGAATGACTAATGCTATTGTAACGCTTGAATAACGAGATCGAAACACAAGAAAAATATGAGGAGAGTCCTTAGAAGATTTTTCCTTATTTGAATTAATTAAAACTCAAATACAAGTAATAATCAACACAAGGAACGAAGAATGAAAAAATAATATACCATGACATAAACTAAATAGAACCAACTCTACCAAACTAAAAAAGAAAAAGAAAGCTGGGGAAAGCAATAAAGCAAAATATCAGAGACAGAAAAATAAATAATTTAAAATGACATGCAACTGTTATAGAGAAATCCTAAAATAACATAATGAGATTTATTATTCTTACCTTCCGAGCCCTCATTTTCACTTTCTGCTGCATCAGCGGCTTCCTTTGCCGCCGCCAAAGCTATATTAGAAACATACACAGCCACAATACAACCAACAATAATTAGCATAATTCCAAAGGGATGAATACAAAACGGAAGTGGAAGTTTTTTACGGGGCGCCATAATTTACGATTGATTTAAAATAATAAAATATCTAATATACAAATACATTTTTCTGACATAAAAAAAAATAATACAAATTGCTTGACATAAATATATTTGAGAGAAGTATTGAAAAAGTCAATTTGACAGAAAACTATTTTTACGTATTTAACTTAATGTCCTATTATTTAACTTTAAATCGTATAAAACCTTTTTTTATAATAAAATACAGGTAAAAGAATAAACAATATAAATATTAAATATTACAAGGAACATTTTAGTTTCATAAAATAATGGAAATCTTTAAAGTTGGTCGTACCGTTAAGGTGTACACTAAATACAAACGAAATGATAATAAATATCTACCAAAAAAATAGCAATACATAGAAATATTTCAAATTCGATGCATAGCTAGAAGAGAATTTATGGTATGGCTACTTCATTCTCCGGATTTACCCTTCTTACACTTTTCGTTGTGGGGTTAATTAAAAAGTAAAGTCTATGTAAACAGATCAGACAATATCGATAAAAGAGAAGAAGAGCTAAAACAATGTGTTAAAAAAGATATTTCAAACATCACTTCGAATATCCAATATCAAAATGTCACTGCTTCCAATATCTAATTGGCGACTGTCATATAGTTAATGGTCATTTCCTTATATTTTCTGTTTATTTTTTTACCATTTGCGTACTAGTGCATTATAAAATTTATTCTCAAATATTTAATAAAGTATTAAGAGAATGATATCAGTAAAAAAATATATAAATAACTTAGTTTCTAACTTTAAACTCATAAACAACAGAATATGTATTCTACGTCCTAAAGAAAAATTATTTATTTACTTAATATACCCGTACCTACACAAGAAAAATAATAAAAAAAGTTGAGCTCTACTACAAATTAAATAGAAAATATATTCGATGTTCACATCTTCTTCTATGTCTTCCTCTTTATAAGCAATTCTGCCTATTGCTATGGCAGATTAATACCTCTACGGAAGGTTGTCACACCATCTTTTGCGCGGTCGTCCGATATTTCTTCTGTCGATTAATGACATATCTCTTGCTATTTTGACGGCACGGGTGTTCTCCGGTCAGCTTATGTGGTTATTTCATTATTTTTGTTTTATTTTCTGTCTATTCATTTATACACTATACGTTACATTTTCTTCTAATGTCTTCACTGTCGATTTCTCAACGTATTTCCTGTAATTCTTCTTAGTACTCTTATCTCTGCAGTTTCCAGTAGCCTTTGCGTTGTGGCTGTTTCGGGTCTTGATTCATAGGAGTATGTCATTATTGCTCTTACACTGGTTTTATAAATTCTTGACTTCATCTCAGTGTTAATGAGACTGTTTCATCATAAAGTGTGTTTAAGGCATCCTGCCAGTCTAACTGTTTGTACTTGATCTCTCACTTCATTAACTAGGTCTCCATAGCTAACAGTGTAATTTCCAGGTATTTAGTTCCATTACTTGTTTATTATTGTATTCTTGTTTTAGTTTTCCTAAATGAGATTGTCATATTGAATTCTGTTGCTTTTATGTTAAATCTGTGAACCAGTCTATGCAGACTATATTCGTCTTGGGCTATCCATATTGCGTCGGTTCTGTAACATTATTTTGATGAACATTTGTAAATAACACACACGCAGAGCAATACCACCCTACTCCGTGCACATCCTAAGCAGATACATACTACCTTCTTCTTCTTTGGGAGCCGTGTCCGTATTCAGACGTTGCCCGTCACCATGTTTACAATTTCCTGAAACCTTTCTCTGTCGGCTGCTGCGCGAAATAATTCTACTGTGGAGCAGACGTTCTGAATTGATCATTTGAAGAACATCTTCATTGGAAGTGTACGAAACCCACGATATCTTTAGGATTCGTCTATAGCAGCACAATTCAAATGCTCCTAACTTGTTTAGCATTGTTGTTTTTAGAAAAACAGAAATTACATTTACAGAAATCTCCATTAAGAGAAATCAGACCTTGATCTATATTGATCTTTCCAACTGCCATCCATTTTGTCTTTGAAATGTTGATTTTAAAGCCTCTTTGATAACTTGCTTTACCTACTAGATTTAGTAATGTTTGGTTTCTCTATTTGAAAGTTTGGTAAATTCGTATGTAGATCGTTGTTGCGTGTTTTAATTTTTTTCTGCTGTTTATCTAGTGAGTAACTATCATTTCGATTTCTTCCAGATGAAGGAGTCTGGGCTGGGAAGGATTTTTTTATGGCTGAATTTATGTCCTCAATGCATTGATCACTTGTTGGTTCTTGGTTATCTGGTTGGTTATGTATAGTTTTCCACTATTTACAATTAGGAATTATAACGACACTCCGGCATATTTTGTTTATATACCGGACTATTTTATTTATATTTATGTTGATAGATGTAGTAATTAAATTTGTAGTAGTTCCTTGGTGAATAATTATACTAACATTGAATACAAACACTTTTTTTGGTTATTGTTATTTCTTGATAACGAATGGCTAATACTAATTATAAGTACTAATTACAATAAGGTAAAATAATTATACACAATTACTTCTTCGATACTTGTTTCCAACTCGAAGGTTCAAACGAGACTGATCCAAAAAATAAAAAAATATTATCTTGGTCGAAAAAATTGATTATAAGAGTTTATTTTAAAAAAATGTTTAAAAACAATTGAACTACCTTCCATATATGCGATCTCTTAAACCTTAATTTGGGGCATCTCATGAAAGTGATTATGCAAAGAAATCACATGGAAATACTTTTCCAAACGAACCCGAGCTTTTCGCCTTGTCTAAAAAGTAAATTATGAGTCATTTGATCACTCGTAACATTTTAAAATGTATAAGGAGTTGCAACTCCAAAATCTGCGGAAGTGGTTCGGGCTCACATCGGTCGAACTATTCAGAAGCGCCGCAAACAAGATCAAAATTGCCACGTTAATAGCCAACGTTCGCAACGAACAGGGCACTTGAAGAAGAAGAACACCTACACAGGATTCAACTTGCAAGAACTATTTTTAAATAAAAATTGGTCCTCTTTGATGTAAATAGCTACCGGTTTTTATATTAAAACTTTTATAGAGAAATGCAGCTAAAGTAGCACTCATACACTAATTAATAATTCCTTTTGGATTATAAAGAATTTAATGCGGCTCAAAGTTTCTAATATCCCAATTCTGCAGTAAGGGGTAAGTACAATTTAAAATAATAAAATATTGAAGACAACAGTTAGCTTATGGCATATAATCGCTCTATCTTTCAGAAAGGGATTAATTCTAACTTTTAAAAGGTTTTTTTGCACACAGTCTAAATGCTACAATAATATTTGTCGATATTAAAGCCCGTTACGCATAATTAGAAAGCTAAAGGAAGGTATAAATGAATATAAAAATATATTTAAATTATTGATATGTGTAATTTTCAGTCAAGATTTAGTAATGCGCCAAACCTCTAGCTTTCTTTGATTATGGCAAAACTATAAAAAAATTGATACAAGATTGAATGCTCGAATAAATGAACTTTGATCAAATGTAAGGCAGATATCAAGCACAGTTTTATTAATTAAATCTTGCCCAAGTACTTTCGCTCCCTAGAGCATCTTCAGGGGTCTATCCAACAAAATATTGAGAATGTCATAAACATAAAATTGTGCATAACACTACACTACACAAGGACAAACACTTTAAAACTTTTAAAATAGGCGAAGCTACATTATGGTCGGCATCAGGAGAGAGAATGGCTCCTATTCTTAACGGGGGCCGTCTTAACGGGGTCCTATTAACTGCCATAACTTATGACAGCTTGGATGGGCAGTCACAATCATGGAGAAGGGATCTGCACATTTCAAAATTCTATGAAACTAAGCATTGACCAAAGCTCTAACTGACACTACTATAGGAAATCAACTGATGAAATATAAAATTATATAGAATATTTTAAGCAGATTGCATAATCCAGATCTCACACTTGTGTCTATAATACACAACATGTCTATAGTAATTAGGGTGTTGATTTGAGAGCAACCTTTATATAAATCAAGTGGCATCTGTGAGAGTAGGACTGTAATCTGCCCCATATTTCTCAATCCAAAAAGGTGTACGACAGGGTTGTGTTCTGTCACCCCACCTTTTTAATCTTTACTTTGAAACGATTTTCGATAGAGCCTTAAGTGACATTGAAGAAGGATTTAAAATCAACGGACAGACTATTAGTAATCTTTGGTATGCTGATGATACAGTCATAATAACTGATAGCCAAGAAGCGCTACAACGACTAATAGATAAAATAAACATTAAAGGAGAACAACTGGGCTTAAAGATTAATATAGACAAGACGACGGTAATGGTGATTAGTAGAACACGAAATAAGCTATTAAATATAAGAGTTAACAATAAGAACATCCAAAAGGTCCACAAGTTTAGATATCTCGACAGTTGGATAACTGAAGATTTAGATCCAGACATAGAGATACCTAGCAGGATTGAGCAAGCCAGAACAGAATTTACTAATATGAGCACCTTGCTAAGCAACAGCTTAATGCTTCGATATCACTTTGTAAAATGTTACATTTACTCCATACTGCTATATGGTATAGAAACCTGGACTATAAAGACCGATGTGATGAACCGGTTGGAGGCTTTTAAAATGTGGGTATTTAGAAAGATGAAAGACTTTTGGGAATATTTGAGCGTAAAATACTCCGCAAAATATTTGGAGCTGTAAACGACCAAGGGCAGTGGCGCAGAAGATATAATTTTGAATTGTATCAGCTCTTTGATGAGCCAGATATCATAACGTTCAATAAAATACAGCGACTTAGATGGGCTGGACACATAATACGAATGCCAGAAAATACAATTGCTAAAAAGCTAACCACAGGAACACCTATAGGAAAAAGAAGCAAAGGCCAATCGCCAATTTGGTGGTTAGATGGAGTGGAAACCGACTTACGAATATTAAAAATCAGAAGATGGCAACATGTTGCCAAAAATCGAACAGAATGGCGACGAATCTTAGAGCAGGCCAAGATACACAGAGGATTGTCGAGCCAAAGATGATGATTTAGAAGACTACTTAAAATTCCCTGGACAGATCATACAAAAATGTCGAAGTATTAAATCTAATGGGCAGAGAACAAGAATTGCTGCGAATAATAAAAAGAAGAAAACCTGCTTATCTGGGTCAAATTTTTCGATATTCCAAGTACCAATTCTTAAAGCTTATTATAAAAGAGAATATAGAAGAAAAACAGGGCATCGGAAGAAAGAAATACTCATGGCTTAAAAACATAACGGATTTGGCATACCTCGATGTCCATACACTCTTTAGAGCCACACAAGATCGAAAAAAGTATGCCAATATTATCACCAACATCCACTAATTGGATAGGGCACCATAAGAAGAAGAAGTTTGAGAGCAACTGAAGTGGACGTAAAGTATCAATGCAAGAAATAGACTAAACAATCTATTAGACAGTGGCTGGTTGACTACAATAAAATAGTCTACCAAGCACTACCAATAATGTAGACAAAAAGAAATCTGACTAAGAAATTAAAATACTTTTATCAGTATCAAATAAAACTAGTTATTAAAAAAGATAAACTATGGAGAGAGAAATAGGAGATATATCATAGATATAGGAAAACTATCACTGATATAGGATTAGTAACATCTCCCTGCTTGCAAAAATGCAAAATTTTAGTTTTCTGTGTGTATACTTCTAATTTATTTAAAGTTACATAACTGTATAATATTAAGTTTATTATATATATATATATATATATATATATATATATATATATATATATATATATATATATATATACATATATATTTATATTTATATATATATATACATATATATTTATATTTATATATATATATATATACATATATATATATATATATATATATATATATATATATATATATATATATATAAAATAAAGTTTAATTTTGAGGATGCAGTCATTTAAGTAGGGCAGGATAAGTTAAACTCTTTGTTCTTAAATCAAGCTTTCGCAAAATTTATTTGCTTCATCAGGATATGCTAAAATATGTTATGGTAAATACAATGAAATTAGAATTAAAAAACATTGTATAAAACTAATATAAAAACTTACAACATGAGGTTAAACCATTAAATTATTAAATTCACAAAACATTCTTAACTTATCTAAATTATATTTTTATGTAAGTACAATATTTTAATTTTGAATATATTATGACATTGATTATTATAATGATGTTTGATTTATGTCAGAAAGACACTCGTGTCTGTTTTTGTTATTGATAACTAGCTCTAGATTGTTATTGAATACCATGCCAAAATTGTGATAAGTCATACCTCGGACACACATCTAGAAATCTAATAGGTAGACTAACATCACATAAAAGTGACCTTAGAAATAATAAAAATACGTGTGCATTAATAGATCATGCAAATAATAATAATCATTTATTTAATTTTAATTAACCTAATATATTAAGACGTGAAAACCAATTAAATAAAAGAGAATTTTTAGAAATGGTATGCATAAATAAATATCAATGCGTTAATAAAAAAACTGATATTAACAAACTAAGCAATATCTATAATTACATTCTATCTTACAAAAATTAATACTTTAATTTTCTAATATATGATTTTCTGACTATAAATTATATATTTTCAAAAATTTAAATATTCATATTTGGCGCCACTTTTTACGTAAGCATAATAACAATCTAGAGCTAGTTATCAATAACAAAAACAGACACGAGTGTCTTTCTGACATAAATCAAACATCATTATAATAATCAATGTCATAATATATTCAAAATTAAAATATTGCGAAAGCTTGATTTAAGAACAAAGAGTTTAACTTATCCTGCCCTACTTAAATGACTGCATCCTCAAAATAAAACTTTATTTTACATAACGTGTCAGTCAATAATACCTAACTACTTTATATATATATATATATATATATATATATATATATACAGGGTGGTAAATCGGCAAACGGACCATAGGAAACTCAATGGTAAATTCTAAATTTTTGAATTCCTGCTTCCCTAATTTTTTTTACACCAAAAGTCATGGGAATCTATTTGTAGAGGACTCAAATATGTATCGAAAACAACTGTTAAAATTATTCTATGACTTAAACGTATTCCAAAATTTTCCTAAAATATAATACATTTTTCTGCGAAAAAATGTGTATTACGTGTTGCGTTTTGTCATATTATTGTTTCTGATATTTGACAATATTTAAATCAATTATATTATATTTATCTATGATTTAAATGGCCAAAATTTTGTGATTTATTGTTTAAAAAAAATTAAGTTGATTAAAAAATGTACTCAGTTGAGGAGAAAAAAGCAATAATAAAAATGTTTTATTCATGTTTTATTATAACATTTGTTATAGTTTTATGTTTAGAAATAATCATATATTATTATTAGGAATAAAGATCACAGTAACAGTATATTGGAATTCATTGAATTGTTGTATAACTTAACTTAACATGGAATTAAATTTTAGTGAATTAGAATATCTTATGTTAAATAAAGATCCGGTAGTGGCAGGAAAAGGTTCGCGCTATTGCCTGAATTTTATGCGATTTTTCGTCAACTGAGTACATTTCATTATATTGATCGATTTGTAAACAATATATTATAATTTATTGTTCACAAAGTAATAATGTTCAGTAGTAGTAGTATTTAGTAAAATTCATTGTTTATAATTTAATTATAAAATAAAAAAATTGACAATTCAAATTGTCAAACATCTGACATTAATATGAGAAAACACAAACGTCCTAATATATATTCTTGCATTACGTGTGGCCTAACTTTTAGGGGTGGTCTGAAAAATGTATCACATTTTTTCAAAATTTTGAAGTACATTTGATTCGTAGAACGGTTTTAACATTTGTTTTTAATTCAGATTTTAATCCTCTACAAATAGTTTTTTATGACTTTTGATCTAAAATAATTAGGGAAGCAGCAATTCAACAATTTAAAATTTCTCATTGAGTTTCCTATGGCCCGTTTGACAATTCACCACCCGGTATATATATATATATATATATATATATATATATATATATATATATATATATATATATGTATATTATATATATATATAAATATATATATATATATATATATATATATATATATATATATATATATATATGTATATTATATATATATATAAATATATATATATATATATATATATATATATATTTATATATATATATATGTATATTATATATATAAATATATATATATATATATATATATATATATATATATATATATATATATATATATATATATATATATATAAATTATTGTACTGTCGAAACTTATCTCCTCGTAGCTATATAAATGGTCCCAGATAGCCCGTGTTATAAATATTGTTGAATACTTAAGGGAACGGATTTCTGTTTTATCCCGCATTCGATTTTCCAATGCAGACCCTTATACCATACCATTCGGGATTTAACGGGATGGCCGACCTAGAAGATTAAAACATATTAAATATAATTTACGACTAGCCTAGTTAGTGTAGATTCAATCAATTTTGTGCATATTTTAAACTAACTTATGTTTAACGTAGTTTTCACTATGCTCCAGTTTCCCATACAGAATTTACAATCTCCTTTTGAATAACGCTAGGCCCATACCGGTTTCTTAATGTTGCAATATGTTATTAAAATATTCTTACTATTCTTATAAACATATTAAACTAAACCAATACATGTAACAGCAAAACAAAAAATAACATGATTGTAATGATCAGCTTGTTATTTTTTTATTCTAAAGCTACGTTTTTTCTACTATTTTTACTTATTAAATATATATATATATATATATATATATATATATATATATATATATAGGCTCCAACGGTTTTCTTTCATTTCTTTCTTGTGCTAAGTTTTTCCAATCTTGTACCCGCAGCGACTTCAGATCTTCTTTTGCCGACTCCAGCTATTTTCTTCGGGAGCGGCGTCTTTTTCTTTTTGTACCAGCCTCCGTGTTCATTAATTCATTAAGAACAAGCCATCTTAATCTTTGATTTTTAGCGAGTGTTGTTATTTTTGGTTGCCCATATATTTGCATTATTTCTTCTTTCGTTCTTCTTCGCCAGATATTCCCCTCTTTTACACCTCCCTACATCCTTCTAAGAATTTTTCGTTCGCATCTATCTAACTTTACTTCCATATCTTTATTTAGTGTCCAGGTCTCGCTAGCATAGAGTACTGTAGGTCGGATAACTGTTGTATATATTCAGTTTTTTTGCTGTTCTGGATATTATCTTCGACCTCAGTATTTTGGTCAGGCTCCGAGCACTCTTACTACCTTTGGCCATTCTTTTTATGATTTCTTGGTTCTCTTCATTCCTATTTGTTAGTGTCAGTCCCAAGTAATCGAATTGGCTAACAACTTTAAAGTTATATTCTTTACTTGGGCTTTGTATCTTAAAGGACTATCCTAGATGATTTTCGTTTCCCCTCATCACCATATATTTTGTTTTTTCTTCGTTTATTTCTAAGCCGTATTTCCTATTATCTCTATTCTAGTAAAGATTTCTCTTAAATCTGCAGGCCTGCTTGTTATTAAGGTAACAATCATCTGCATATGCTACGCATTGATGCCTTTGATGATATATTGTGCCTCTAGTGTAGATGTTACATTCTCGTAAAATCTTCTCTAAGATCAAATTGAAAAAATCTGTTGATAACGGGTCACCTTGTCGCAGACCTCTATTGTGATAAAGCTATCCGAAACCCGTCCTTCTAACATGACTTTACTTTTATATCATTGAGTATGCATTTAGTCAGTCTTACTATTTTTGGTGTAAATTCAAAATATTTTAGTGCTTCATATACTTTATTTCTTTTTATAGTATCATATGCCTGTCTAAAATCAATAAACAGCATGTATAATGTTAGGTTGCATTCATATGAGCTAGCTTAAATTTGTTTCATTGTAAAAATTTGGTCTATTACCGATCTATTTGCTCTGAAACCTGCTTGATATTCACCCTGACAATTTTCAACTTTTGTTTTAATTTTATTTCTAATTGATATGGCCAGAATCTTATACACTGTAATTTTTACATTCTGTAACGTCTCCTTTTTTATGCACTGGACATAAGATTGCTTTTTTCCACAGATTGGGTATTTTTTCTTTGATTCACATTTCGCTTATTAACTCAGCGATTTCTTCTTCCACTATTTCGCCACCTGCTTTTAGAAACGCAGCAATGATACTATTTTTACCAGGGGCTTTGTTGTTTTTTTTAAGTTTTTTATGATCTCTATAATTTCTTCCTTGGTAGGTACTTCTTCATTTACATCTGGGTCCCTTACTTCTTCATGTTGTAGTTGCGTTTGTTCTCTTTAAAGAGTTAAGGTCTATCAAAACCTTTTTACATAAAAACTAAAATAAAATTCATGATTTTGCTTTAACATAAAATATAATTTAGCATTTTTTCCCCACCTTATAATCCAAATTTTGGGAATTTATGGAAATCAGCAGTGTTACAAATAAAGTTTTTTATGAAAAGAACACTTAAGAATATAAATTTGATGTATGAAGGATTTCTCACCTTATTTACCCAAATGGAATGAATTTTAATTTCGAAACCCTTTTTGCCAAATCAGAAGATCTTTGACTTGGAACCAATTATTTCTTTCCACTTTCAACCATTACATCCTTTAGTATCCATTTCTGAACCAAATCGTTTACCTCCCCCAGTATATCGACTAATCAGATTCCAGCATGTTCAGTAGCTGCATAAGAGATCAAGATGGAGAAAATCGAGTAGCCGAAATCAAAACTTCCATTGGACTCAACACCAGAACTGCTCGATATTTGTTTACATTCCCAATAGAAGATTAATAGTGTCGCCGTATTTTTTCTCTAAGGGACTAAGTTGTTCAAGCTTTGAGATGTAATTTTTTCCTACTTTATTTTGAAGTGTACTTCAACGCCGAGAGTATGTTATGACTTATAACTTAACTTATAGATTAAAACTTTCTCGTCTGAAAAATATTTTATAGGTATTCTTAATAAGTGTCGGAAAATTTAAATTTAGCGCCTTTACCAGAGGCCACTTTTTTGGTCTCCTTTGCATAACGATTAGATTCCCTCTTTTGTATTTTTGCTCGATGGACTTTTTATACCAAATACACTTAAATAGGACAATTAGTTTAGTGCGGCAACATGGCGCCTGTTGCATGTCTGTGCGTTTTGTGTTTCTACAGACAACCTGATGGGATCAAGTTGGCAAGTGACATAAGATTGACATTAACCTAATAATAACCAAGAAAACACCACGTTTTTTATAAGGATTGTCAAATTTACCGAAACGTCAGAAGTTTGAATCTTTCTAGCGGTAAATTTAAATATTCGTTGTCTTTATACTTACGAGAGTATATCGCAAATTTAAAAATAAACTAATTCACAATTATAGCGTAGAAACAACAGTTTTGATATACAACGTAATATACTACGATTTTTACTGGATGGGTTAATGACATTTTAGAAAAGAGTCTTAATAAGAGATAGAAAAAATTAATTTACGTTTATATATAACTCTTTATGTAAAAAATAACTTCTAGAACATTAATAAGGCTTTTCCATTACTTATTTTTTTATATTCGTAAAATTTTATCGGCTTCTGATATGTCACCGCATGGCGACAAGAAAAAGCCACCTGATCTCCAAGCGATCAATAATAATAATGAAAACGATAATATGGATATTTCGAATAATGAAAATAATATGATAATAAATGATAAGTCTGATAATGAGAAACAAAAAAAAATTTAATCACAGCGACAACAGATACAAGAATAATGCTGTAGGGCCATACTTAGTTGTAGTAGAAGGAATCGAGAAAAATCTAAAATAGGCAATTATAATTACTTGCAAATAGCAAATGACCTCTTCAATTTAAATTTAAAAGATATCTTGGAGGTTAAAGTCAAAGGTATAAATAAAATTGGGGTTTCTTTCACAAAAAAAGCGAAGCGGCTAACAATTTTATTAATAACCCTGTCAATCTTAAAGATAAATAAAAATATATATATATATATATATATATATATATATATATATATTTCATATAATCAAATAACATGTAAGGGCATCATCAAAGATGTTAAGCCATCACTAACCGAAGATCAAATCAAAAAATCACTAATCTCACTCTTCGATGTTATGGACATCAAAAGACTAAACAGGAAAATTATGCTGCTACAGACACAATACTTATAACTTTTGATGGTAAGATATTACCAAGAGAGATAAAAGTCAGTTATCTTAAATTCAACATTATTTCATATTATGTATCGAGAGTCACACAATGTTATAAATGTTTGATATATGGTCATACCAGGACTCTTTGCAAAATTAAATCAAAATGTCATAATTGTGGACAACAGGTGGAAGAGGGTGAATTAGAGTCACATCTAGAGGCAAAATACCTAACTATGTATATATTGTAAGAGTCTTGAGCATAACTCAGTTAATAGAAAGTGTCCTGAATATACCAGACAAACAGAAATTAAAAAGTTAATGGCATATGAAAACTTATCATTTTATGAAGCTGCACAACTAGCACCAAAAAATTACTTAAGCAAAGACTATAGAAAAGAAGATATTCAATACCATCCGGCTAATTTCCCAAGCATAAAACCAAAACATAATACAGAAAACAATAGTATTAATCTTAATCAAAGAAAAACTAATGCAAGCAACATAGTAAATTATCTCAACTAAATAGTACAGTTCAAATTAATGACACTCTATATATATCTGGTATTAATAATAACAATTTAAAACATAATTTTAATAAATTAACGCCTTTGAGTGCATCGCAAAATTACTGTAATACTATAGACGATTTATACAAAAAATTTACAGATATGAACAAAACAGAACAAATTAAAATTACAGAATTAATATTAATATATATATAGAACTCGATAAATTAGTTCCTGATCTAGACGATCAGGATAAATATTATTAAAAAATTAAACAAATTATGAGTTATACCAACAACTCACTTAAAAACATTAGATTGGTGCAATGGAACATGAATGGCTTTTAATCCAATAATTATAATCTGAATATCTTGATAACGGAACATTCTCTTGATACCATTATGTTAAACGAAACCAAACTTAAACCTCATCAAATATGTAGAATCAAATTTTATGATGTAATTAGGGAAGATATAGAAAATGGAGCAAGAGGTATTGCCACACTTATTAAAAATAATCTAATTTATAGGAGGGTTCATTTAGACTCCAAATGGCAAAGCCCTAACTTTAGATATATAGCAATCAAAATAGATAAATATACAAATAATAACATTTACTCAAACCCAAAAAATAAATTATCATAAAATTTTTTTTCAATATATATATATATATATATATATATATAATAATTGGAACAATGTGCTCATTATGGGAGACTTGAATGCACATCACCTCTGTTGGGGTAGTCAAGTAGGTAATAGAAATGATAACCTTTTATTAAAAATCTTTGACGACTTTAATTATACATACTTAAATGATGAAAGAAGCACTAGAATTCATACCCCACTAGAGGGACCCAGCCCTGTAGTTCTATCATTTGTATCTGACTCTCTAGCAATACAATGTACATGGAATGTCTTGAAAGATTGTGGTAGTAGCGATCATTTTCCTACAATTATTCTAATAAAAATTAATTATAGTGAAGGAAAACGCATTACAACCAATAAAACTTAAATTTTAGAAACAAAATTAGAGAAATTGATTGGAACAATTATAGTAAATACATAGAAGAACATTTAAATATAGAAAATCAATCGTATGACTACTTCACAAGTATAATTAACCAAGCAGTAGAAATTGCTATCCCAAATAAACAGAGGCATAAGAAAACTGCAATATCAAAAAAGAGTACCTTGGTGGGACCAGGAATGCACTGAAATAATAAATAAAAGAAAAGAGGCGTTAAAGGAATTTAAAAATAATTTTAATCTTAATAATTATATCAATGCAAAACACATAATTGCTAAATCAAAACAACTTCTAAAAACAATAAAGAAGCAAAAGTTTATGGAACATTGTGGGAATATTAATAGAAATGTAGACATCAGCTCTTTTTGTCAAACTATAAGAAAATTTAAAAATGCATTCTCTCAATCCTCAAACAATAAACTTCCTAATAAAAAAATAAGTTATGCAATATTAACTATCTTTTCAGTAACTAATATTAAACTGGATTTTGAATTACAGACCATTGATCACTTGTCTAGTGAATTCAATATCACAGAATTAAAAAATAGTCTTTTTTTTAAAGAAAAACACATCACCGGGTCATGATAATATTAACTTTAATATGTTAAAACATATACCTAAAATAGGGCTAATATGGCTACTAAATTTATACAACAAGGTTAAGGAAGGTGAACTGGTTCCGAATGAGTGAAAAACTCAGATTATTATAAGTATTCATAAGAACAACAAAATTCAAAATTATAATTTAAGAGCAGGAAATTATTAGGCTCTGGAACTTTCATCATCGTGGAAAATCAAAAAACCTTTAGCCAATTTCAGGTAGGATTTGGAAAAGTTATGGGAGTTAATGATAATTTAAATTATTTAAACACTTATGTTCATTTGGCTTTCTCACAAAACACTTATGTAAATGCTACTTTCTTAAATATTAAAGCAGCTTTCGATCATGTGAATATTTACATACTCTACAGACTTCTTAATAACCTTCATATTCCAATAGACATCAATAAACTTATATTTCAATTCTTAAACAATAGGACTCTATATGTTAAAAATCATTATCACGAAATGGTTGGACTATCGCATACTACACAAAGTCTAATACAAGGCTCACCTTTAAGCCCAATATTATTTAATATTTATCTTAAAAATATATATACAATAATACCTGAAAATTGTGTACTTCTGTCATATGCGGATGATCTAATTATCTTAATACAAGGTATTAATTTTAACCAAATAGCAAATAAGGTAAACTTTATCCTATATGAATTATCAAAATGGTTTGATACACATAATCTTAAACTATCCTCATCAAAATGCGAGACTATGTGGTTTAAAATGAACCGACCTATTAGTAATTCACCAGATATAAAAATTAATGACTATATAATCAACAATAATACCTGAAAATTGTGTACTTCTGTCATATGCGGATGATGTAATTATCTTAACAAAAGGTATTAATTTTAACCAAATAGCAAATTAGGTAAACTTTATCCTATATGAATTATCAAAATGGTTTGATACACATAATCTTAAACTATCCTCATCAAAATGCGAGACTATGTGGTTTAAAATGAACCGACCTATTAGTAATCAACCAGATATAAAAATTAATGAACTTTGAAAATAAGGCTATTATCGAGCACAAGTTAATTAAATCTAGCCCAAGTACTTTCGCATAAAATAGCATCTTCAGGGGCATTTCGTCAAAATGTGAACTATCCGGCAAGCGTAGAATGTGGAAACATTAAAAATAACATAAAATTGTACAAAATACTACACTAAAACGAGGACAAACAGTTTAAAATTACTTAAAGATTCTACGCTACATTCTCTGTCAGTATCTGAAGGATTAATGATTATCTGATAACGATACTGACAGAGAATGTAGCGTAGAATCTTTAAGTAATTTTAAACTGTTTGTCCTCGTTTTAGTGTAGTGTTTTGTACAATTTTATGTTATTTTTAATGTTTCCACATTCTCCGCTTGTCGGATAGTTCACATTTTGACGAAATGCCCCTGAAGATGCTATTTTAAGCGAAAGTACTTGGGCTAGATTTAATTAACTTGTGCTCGATAATAGCCTTATTTTCAAAGTTCATTTATTCGAGCATTCAACCTCATTTCATAAAAATTAATGACTATTTAATCCCTAATGTTCTGTCGAAAAAATATTTAGGTATAATATTTAAGGACAATCTAAATTGGTCAGACCAAATAGATAAGATAATTAATAAAGCCCAAAAGGGCATTAATATAATACGTGCTCTTTGTAGAGTATGGTGGGAATCAGACCCAACAACACTAAAATTATTATATAATGGCTTGATATAATCACAATTAGATTATGGTGCTAGTATAATTAATAACTTTTCTCAACAAAATTTTATGAAATTAAACCGAATACAATTCCAAGCTTTGAAAACAAGACATGGGATGATGAAATCTACTCCCACTAATGGCATTCTAGCAGAAACTGCAACTATCGATCTACACCATAGATTTAAATGGATTGCCACGAAATACATAGCAAAGATTAGAACAACTCCAAATCACTCATTATTAAATATGCTTCTAGACTTAAAAAAATATCATGGTTATCAACAAGGATATTGAAAGGGAAAAAATCCAACATATTTGATTGACGCTCTAACAGCAGTTAAAAAGTTTTTACCATCAATGAACACCAGTGACATACCAGCCTGCTACTCAAATGAATACGAAATCTACACTTATAATGTACCAATTATAAAAACATTATTAAAAAAAAACTAGTTCCCATAACCTTTGGGAATATTGTAATTTTTTAAATTCGTATTACTATAATTACATACAAATATTTACAGATGCTTCAAAAAAACAAAAAAATCAAAACCTTGAGTAAGCCAAAACGGGCATAGGAATACACATACCTAGTATAAATTATTCCTTTTCTGAAAAATTCCTTCACTTATTAATATCTGTACAGCTGAAATAATAGCTATTCAAAAGGGTATAATGATTTGCGAGGAAAAAAATGTTGATAAAGCTATATTATTTACGGACTCAAATAGCGCTATAGACAACATTAATAACAATGTGATAATGTAACAAAGGATTACAGAGTCTTGCAAGTTAGAAAGAAACTATACTATTTAAATAAATATGGAAAAGATATTAGATTATGTTGGATTCCTGGACATAGTGATATTAAGGGAAATGAAATAGCTGACAAACTGGCAAAGATTGGAGCTGAATTAAATATTCCTGCTAAAATTCGATTAAGTAACTTAGATATCATGCCATTATTAAAAAATAAAATATGTTCTATACTTAAAAATAATTGGTTAAATTCTTTTTAATATAAAGGCAAGTGGTATAACAACATACAAAAATTTTTTCCTAATAAACCATGGTTTGACACAATCTCGTACATAGATAGGCGGCATATTACGACCATTATTAGAATGAGGACTGGTCATTGTCTGACAGGAGTACATTTATATAAAATCAACATACACGATAACCCATACTGTGAATGTGGGCAAACGGAAACACTAGAACACATATTTTGGGAATGCCTAATAAACAAAATAAAAGATTATGATGTCTATCAGGAGCTGATCAAAATTAATATTAAAACCCCAATTAACATACCAATGCTTCTATGCGATATTAACCCTAAAATTATCAAAATTCTTCTCAGATTCCTACAGATCAACCATATAAAATTATGAGCTTTGTATTAACCCATGAAAAATTAACATTTAAACCAATTATAAGAAAATAGAAAACATAAATAAAATGTAGATTTGTAGATAAAATGTCTAAATTCACTGATAATAGGGCATGAGATATATTCTCAGAATCACGACAGTGGCCCAAAAATTAACACAACAAATGTACTGGTTAATTATTCAGTAGAATAAAAACCAAAAAGAAGAAGAAGAAGAACGTTTTTCTGCTATTCACATGTAGTTTGTCATAAGTAGTTTGTAAATAGTTATAAATAATAGTTAATTCTAAATATAGTTCTATTTATTTACATAAAGATAATTTGCAGTCCACACCAGCTTAACTTTATCTACCATAATATAATCCAACAATACATTGTCGTAATAAAGATACGTGGCATATTTTATATTATTTTTAATAGTACCAGAGTTGTGAAACATCTCTGTATTTGTTGTATGCAAATAACCTATAAGTTTCAATATAACCTAAAATAGAAACATAAGAATAAAACTGATGACGGTGTGGTGATGGTCATTAAAGAAAGTAATTTAGTTAAAATCTGATATTTTTATCGAAAAATCTAATTTTTTTGTGAAATTATGACTAAGCTCGTTCTAATCAAGACAATAATTGATGATATATATCGTATAAAATATAATTCGATTTTTGCTTTCAACGAAAAGTGGATCGTAGGAGAAATTATTTTTAAATTATCATTTCATTGCAAACGTTTTACGGAAAATACTTGAACAACTGAAGTGAGCACTTGATCTGCTTATGCCATTAGCTGATTAAAATGGGCTAATTTGATTTAGTGGTTTGTTTATATTTACCTAAATATAAGCAAATTTCAATAAATATACATCAAATTACATTTTTAGTTAATAATATTTCTGACCAAAGTTAGATATTATAGAAATACCTCTTATTTCGATTTATTTTGACTTATTTCGATTGTTCTTATTAGTTTTTAACTTATGGGTGAAAAAGTATATATATATATATATATATATATATATATATATATATATATATATATATATATATATATAATATATATATATATATATATATATATATAAACAACACAGTATATTGGGGCTGCAATCAGAAGTTTAGCCGGGATGTTAGAGAAACACTCTTTTGACTTTTGGTCTAGCTTTCGGAATTGTTTAATGCCTTTTTCAAGACATAGTCGTTGAGATTATTTATAGCAAGCTTTGACACTCAACAGAAATAACACACATATAGAATGTTTTTTTGTATATATATAAATATATATATATATATATATATATATATATATATATATATATACTTTTAGCGGTTAATATGGGCTCCGTACTAAAACGGTATTATACTAACTCCAGGAGAATATACGCCGTGTATATTATTATCTGAGTAGTATTATGTAGTATCCGTACACTTCTTAACTCCTGCGATGTTGCCAATAATTGTATTAGTAGTAGATTTTTAAATTTTATAGATGGTACATTTTGGAACCTATTAATATGAACATCGAATAGCGTAATCGTCTAACAGTTTAAGAAACTCTTCTGTAAGATCTTTATAATTTTTCAATTACTGCAGTTTATGGCGTGTAATATTTATTTCATGAAGTAGTTAAAATTAGACTAAAATAATTTATAAATTAATCTTTAATATTATAATTTTTTGCTGTCTAATTTCAATATGTTGATTTTTAATTAAGAAAATATTTTAATTTTAACAATTTTAAAGCTAATAGTATAAAAGTCTAAAAAAAAGTATAAAAATCTAAGGAATTTAATATGGATACACACGTCAGTGTGCTTTTCTCAAGTCTCAAGTTTCTCGAATCCATCAATCATTCATTGTATTTCTTCTACTTTCATTTTAATCCTCTCCAATCAAGATTTTAAAGCAGGTTTGCTCCATTAGTCCATTTTTATTACTTTTTGTCACTATTTCTCCTTTTTCATTATCATCATCATTACGTGGCGCTACAACACTGGGTGGGTCTTCGCTAACTACAAATTTTCTCCAAGTTGATCGATTTTCCACGAATCTGTAATCAAATGAAATGTTAATATTTTGAGATATAATTGGACGTTTTCTCTCCATTGCTTACTGAGACGCCTAAGCGGCATTCTTTCTTCTGTGGTAACTTCCTTAACTTCCTTAACTATCTATGATAATGAGGTTAAAACATTTTTCTAATTATTTTTATTTCAAATATTAGTACTTCTTCCTTATTTTTTTTAGTCAATGTCAATGATTCGCATCCATGTATTAAAATAGGTCTAAAATTTGAATTATGCTAAAAGTATTTAGTTATTGACATTATTATTAACAGTGATTTTTAAAGTGTTCCATATTTTTGAAATTGTAGTTGTTAACTTTAATATTTTATCTAGATTTATTAAATTGGTCTCTTCTGTTGATTCGCTTGTATTTGGTTTTCATTTCGTTGATTTTTCGTGCTCTCTTTACTTTATTGAAGATGTTTGCGGACGGGAGAGTTTCTTATGAGATCTATGTCATTAGCATATGCTAGGAGTGCTTTGTACCTTGGGCCTTTAATGAATTACATCTTAAATAGGCGATATTTCCATTTTAGTAAGCTGTTCATTAATTTTTTGACTATTTGAATCGACAATCTGTATTTTATTCGACTGTTATAGCACAGAGTTTCTTGGCGCATATTTTCATTCTTGGTTTTTTGTTTCCCGTATCATTATTACAAAGATTTTTCTGGAGATCGACATAGGAAACCCGGTGGTATGTACATGATGTTTTCATAACCAACATCGAAAATTTGTCTTACTGTAAAGTCATAATGATTTTACTAGGAAATATAGTGTTGTTTAATAATAATAAAGTTCAAGCAACAATTCCTATATGCAATACCTTGGTATGATATTTCTGCTCCCCGATACCAAGTAGCAGTCCCGAAAAAATTAAAACTTCTACACTCATGTTTCCTATTATCCAAAAATTAGCCAGTCCAGGACTATACTGCCCTCATAAGTGAATAGAATATGTACGGAGGTTTTTGGCAATTTAATAGGATTTTGTGTGTTAGAATATTATTTCTCCGAGAAAGTAAAGAATATTTATTTGCTATCCGAATATAATCCATAAATTAAATATTAGAATGCTATAAAATAATGCTACTAGCAGCAAAAACGGTATAATAGTCACTAATGAGAAAATCAAATAAATGTTTTTTAACATACAAAAGAAAGGATGTAGAGTAAGGCATAACGTAACAATAAAGCTATATAATTTTGAAAGATTGCAGCGTTTTAGATATCGTAGATAACGTTGTCACATAAGAAATAAAAGGGAAAATTCAGGTAGCTAACTGATGTATATAGAACCCTTATAACACTTTTAAATCCAGAAGCCTAATATAAATCTCTAAAATCAGGATATATAAAACAGTGAACCAGTGCTAATGTGTGGATATGTAACGAGAACGTATTAATTAGATCAGGATTGCTAGAAAAGCCATCAGAGGTATTTCCCGACTTACAAAGGTCCGAGTACTAACCAATATCGAACGCGAACGAAACTAATGCCAAGGTCAAACACATATATAAAGATAGCAACGAGGTACAAGAACCTAAATCTTAACTCCAAAGTTGCGCTGGCTTTATCCAAAGGCTCTCTCATTAACTGCATTCCCAAGTTAAATTGGTAGGATGCCCCGAGAGAAAAAATGCCCTTAGGATGTCCACGGATGAAGGGCGCAGATTTAGGAATAATGAGACTACTTACCGACTCATCATATTTATCAACACCTGCTATCCTACCTACAATCAATACATATCTGTTGAGGACTATCAAATCAATTACATGTAATCAAACGAACTAGGCTTAAAAAAAGTATCCTAGGAAAGGCACTTCGGCAATATTGACATATATTTTCAAAACGCCATTTATGTGGCTGAGTTTGCAATAGGAATGAGGAGACAAAAAGGAAGAAATGGTAATAAAATCTTGTTGCGTTCCGACTATACGATGACGATGATCTCTATATAACATATAGGAAGAAATAGAGAATAATGTCTATGTTCAATTCAGAACTCGTTGGTTTTCTCCCTTTCGAATTGGGTATGTATATGCATTACCATAGAAAAAATCAAAAAAAAACTATAATTATGAAACTCTATCTAAAATAGTAAAATCGATAAACAAATTATATATACAAAAAATTATATAAATCCCTAATATTTAAACAGACTGCTTTACAAAAGGTGAACGAATAAGCATAAATAAATTGTCAACAAAATAAATCAGAAGAATATGACACAGTATATTGCTTAAAAAGAATTCTTATGTGACTATGCTAAAATATGATACGATAGGAAAAACGGCAATGACTTTTACAGCTGATTTCCACATAAATATTAATGTAACGCAAATATGATGATATTGCCTCGTACTGTTATATAGCAATTTGTTGTCACACTGCTGAAAGTTACTTGATGGAAATTCATTGTATCTAACAATAAAACAAGTATGCGTTTACACGTTATAGATTGTAACTGAATAAGTTGAGGAGGGGAAAACTGTTTGTCCCAAGTTGGTATTCAGAATTATGTCTGTATTGTAATTTGCCAATTTCCATAGGTTTAAATTTTCATGGATATCACTAGACTCGAGAGCAGTGTATGATTCCTTAGTTATGTTTTTAAAGGATAGTAAAATAACCATCTAAATAATTATGCATTAGTTAATAATGTAACCTTTGTTTCTAACCCAATCGTCAAATTCCTTTCTTACCGTGGCCTAGTGTTGTACGTATGTTTAAAAAATGCCTTGATGGGCCCCTAGGCGAGAAGAGAGTGACCCTGTTTACCTGTCTTTTGTTTTGTATATTTATTAATATAAACTCAAACAACTATTTGTACCATGTTGTCTGGCTGAATGACTAAAAGTCTATGCCAAAAAAATTTCATAGAATCTAAAGACAGCTTAAGGCCTTTATTATAAATATACTTTTTATTAATTAAAATAAGTAAATAGAACCTAGAATATCCATGTAAAAGTATGTAATCTTTGATCTCTGGGATAAACTCATCTCTTGAACAATGGCGCCGATATATATGTAGTTAAAATTTTGTACACCTATTTTAACCTGTTTGTTTCCTTATTATCCATATATGAGTTGTGACCGATGTTACAAACTCATTTACTTTTTACAAAGAGTGTATAAATTAGCTACAGTTCTATGTTTATACGTCCATGGCCACAGTTATAACTATACAAATCTGACTCGAAATATCGTCTAAAAGTAACAGTATGTAAAATTTAGATTTTTAGTCAAAAGTAAATACTTTGTGATTTTTTATGAAGTTCAACGTAGAAGCCTTCACGAAAATTTAAGTACTAATAAGACCACCGCAATCGGGCGTACCTTGGGTAATGAATAATTAATTAATTGGTTAATTCTTCAATCACTCGTCCAATATGAGTTTTGTCAAATCGGTCCTTTTTAGGACCAACTATTCTATAGAGATAAAGTAAACTATATCTAGAGATAAAGACAATTCATAAGCCTGATGAAAGGTGTAATAAATAAAGCAAATACTATATTGAGTAATTATATAAGAAAAAAGTATATTAACTGTACATTAACATGAATAATATGGTTGCCACTTAACTGGGTATTATACATACGCTCTACTTTACTTAAACTTATCAGACATAAACGCTTAACACAAATGTGACGTATTTCTAGTGCAGTAAGCACATAGAGGGCCAAACCTAGGGTATTTGGTATAAAACTGATCGCAGAAGATTACATAATAAGTGCCGGCAAAGAAGCAAAGAAAAACTTAAAATGAGAGAGGACTCAAACTAGTCACTGCGGGAACCATTTAACTATGTTGAGCTTGGATCCACTATCCACGTATAAAATAAACAATATTACGGCTCCCGATTGAGGATCTGAGCACAAAACTAATTATAAAATTTTGACCAAAAATACTACAATGGCTAATATCTAAAGTCTGTAAACAAGCAAAGCAAAGACAAAGTTATCACTATGCTTTAACCTGGCAAAAACTCCAACGACCACAAAAGCTATCGGCCAATATATCTATTTATTTTGTCAGCTATACAAAATAAATCTGCACATGATCCTTAATATAAACCGATAATAGAAGAAGAACTCAAATTAAAAGACAAAAGTGGCTATATATGACAGGGAAGATCGTGTACATCACAAATACTAAATCTTGCCCAACACAGCGAAGACGGGTATGAAAAATATCAGGTATGAGGAGTCGTATTTGTCAATCTCAATGCCGCTTACGACACCTTAAATTAGAGGGCATTTTCTCAAAATCTATTGATATGCTTCTGCCGAATATACCTTGCTAGTATGGGTGACATCAACACATACTTAATACGTAGATTTAGCTATAAATTAGTCAGTCAAATTCAGAGTACCTATATTATCCATCCATATATACCATCCATACATAAGCTCTACAATATCGTAGCTATCAATCCACCTAATATCCGAAGATAAGTAGCTAGAGAACGAAAGAAACAAAGTCTAGATTCGTAACATCAACTCCACGCATACCAGCCCATTTTATGACTAGAATCGAAGAAAAAACTGGCCAGATCAACACATCTGCAGAATATACAAAAAAAAGTAAGCTACTCCTCGACATCTGAACCCTCGAAAGAAACTTCCTGATGGTAGTTATCTTCCTTAAATCTGCCAGGAGGACTCCGGTTAACCTATGTGAATGTGGGGTGGTACAAGATTCATCACACTTTCTTAGTTGACTTTATCATCCAAATCGGTCTTTTCTGAAGGAAAAGGTTTATTTATTTGAACTAAACATGTAAAGTACAGTCGGTAAGCTATTACTTATAAAGTAAAGATCATTGCAAATTTGACACTACCTCCACTTATATTGATTACATATTACCCCTAAATACTAGATAAAATATTCAGAAATATGTAATGATCGTGAAGTGATATAATTCTTGTTAGATAAATTAAGCATTCTTCCCTTTTTAGTGCACTACCCATTTTTACACAAAAATATCTATTTTAGCACTATATTTCGAGATAACCGTCTATCCAGAATTATATGTAATACACAGATACAACTAGAAATAAAATAATAAAAAAGCTGTATACAAGATATCATAAAACAAGAGATGAAATAAAAGAAATTTTTATTAAGAGGATTCTTAAATAAAACGTATAAAGACATACTCACGTTAACAAAATACATTAGGAAATTTCCACATATGAAACAAAATCCAATTTGGTAATGAAATCCTTTTGTATCTATAAAGCTATTTTTAGAGAAGCACGTACCTACCAAAAACAGGTAGTTATTAGTATACATATCTGTTACACACTGTAATGCGTATGAGTGATAACAAAAATAAGAAGTCCATATAAACATACTTTATTGAAAGAGGTAAAAGTACACTGCTAAGAAACTACATTGTATTTCTTATACTTTCATTTTAATCCTCTCCAATCAAGATTTTAAAGCAGCTTCACTCCATTAGTTCATGTTTGTTGCTTTTTGTCACTGTTTCTCCTTTGTCTTTATCATTATCATAACGTAGCGCTACAACACTGGGTGGGTCTTCGCTAACTACAAATTTTCTCCAAGTTGATCGATTTTCCACGAATCTGTAATCAACTGAAATGTTATTTTTTTTAGATATGTCATTTTTCTGTGCTAACTTCCTTCCATACCAGTTTTATAAGTTTGACATCTTGGCGTCTATGCATGTGTCCGATCTAACTTAAGGGATTTATTTTCCGGAACAATATCGTTATAAGAGCTTTCTTTATTTAGTATGTGTTCTTATTCTATGCAGATTTGTAGCGATATGATAATGAGGTTAAAAAATGTTTATTATTTTTCTTTCAAATATTCGCAATTCTTCCTTACTTGTTTTACTCATTGTCCATGATTCGCATCCATGTATTAAAATAGGTCTAAAGTTTGAATTATTCTCTGTATTTTTTAGTGGCATTATTATTAACCGTGATAATTTATCTTATAAGATATTTAAAGTGTTCCATATTTTGGAAATTGTGATTGTTAACTTTAATATTTTATCTAGATTTATTGAATTGGTCTCTTTTGTTGATTCGCTTGTATCTGGTTTTCATTTCGTTGATTTTAAGTGAACAATTTTTCGTGCTCTCTTCACTTTATTGAAGATGTTTGCGGACGAGAGAGTTTCTTATGAGATCTATATCATTAGCATATGCTAGGAGTGCTTTGTACCTTGGACCGGTAATGGATTACGTCTTAAATAGGCGATATTTCTATTTTAGTAGGCTGTTTATTAATTTTTTGACTATTTGAAATGGTCCTGCAAGTGACAACAGTAGGTTCATTTAATTTCGCTTCGCAATAAACTTAAAATTATTCGGGAATTACAAGTTAGAAAATTCAACCGAGTTCAAAAATAAGTATCAAAAGTTAAGTGCATACAGGTGATAGTAGTTAATAAAGAAAATACCATCAGACAAGTAAGATAGAACTATTTTAATAATTTTAACAAGTCTTAAGTAAATGAATAATTGAGTGAAAGATTAAAAAAGTGGTTTTGGCGAATGTTTTAAGTCCGATGGGTCGACCTGCTTAGGCATTCCTACGCGTTTTTTTTTGTTTTTTTTTTTGGCAGATAAGAAAGTAATTAGTGCTGACAAGAAATTAATGATCAAAATAAAAGCCACATAATTTTATTACAAAAATCCAGATCTGGCCTTAAAATAGATTTGATTCAAGTTGGGATTAGAATTAAATTAAATTAAAATAATAAATTAAAAGTAAATGTAATACAATAACTAAATCGAATGAACAGCAAAATAAAATAAGCCAGAACACGATAACTCATTCGACGAGGAGGAAGCCTTCAAAAGAAGCAAAGCCACGTTAAGAACATCTACAAAGGATAACATAAAAAATCGCGAAATGGAAGAACTAAAGAAACTACTAGAAGAAATAAATAAGGAGATTAAAACGGAAATAAAAGAGCTGAAAACAGAAATGAAGGAAGAAAATAAGGAGATGAGAAGATATATAAATGAAGTTAAAGAAGAGATAAAACAAAATAACGAAGAAATAAACAGCATAAAACTGGAAATAAAAAGGGTGAAGGAAGAATGTACAAAAGAGAAAGAAGAACTGAAAAGAGAAAACGAACTAACCAAAACCGATAACAAAAAGATAACGGAAGAATTAAATGATCTAAAACGCTCATTAGAAAGGTTAGACAAAGAAAAAAGAATATAATCATCAGTGGATCAAAAATAGACTCTGAAGACCCAAAAACATTGAAAGAGGGAATGATTACTATATTAGAAAATCATCTTGGAGTCAAAACCAATCTTAAAAGAGCACAAAAAATAGGAACAAAAATATGCTTAATTGAACTTGAAAGCGAAGCAGAAAAAACAACAATCTTAAGAAATAAATACAAATTTAAGAATGTGAAGATCGGAAAAATATGGATTACAGAGGATCTCACAAAAGGAGAGAGAGAGAAAATGGAAGCTTTAAGAGATAAAGCAAGAGAAATGAGGGAAAATGGAAAAATGGTCAAAATAGGATACAATAAAATCACAGTGGACGGCAAGGAATGGAGATGGTGCTATAAAGAAGAAAAGGTGTTGGAAATAGCGTGTTCAAAAAACTACCAAAGCAACATAAAAAGAACCCAGGAGAGGCCATGCAACGAGTATAGAAAGAAGAATTACTAAATAAACCGGACAATGATGACAAATGTTTAGTTTTAAGTAGTAATAGGAATAGGATTAGAAATGTAAATGATAAATATTCTATTAGAAATATTACTTTTGATAGGAATATGGGTATTTTGTATACTAACAGTAGTGATAATATTATAGCTAGGGGGAATATTAATAATGGGCATAACAGTAGTAATGAAGGTAGGGAAAAATGAAATATTAGTATTAAAAATAAAAATTGTAATAAAATAAATAACGGATATAATGGTACCTAACACAAAAACCAGGGAGCATGAAATCAACGAAAACACTAATAATGGAGAAGAAGAATATAGTAATAAGGAAATACATCATAACAAGACAAATCATATAGGAATAGCGACATGGAATGTGACATCTCTGACCGGCAAGGAAATAGAAGCTACGGAAGAAATGGAAAAAATGAAAGTACAAATATTGGGAATAAGCGAGACAAAAAAGATAGGGAAAGGACACATCAATGAGAAATATAGTCTATATTATTCCGGAGTACCACAGGGTCACAGAGCAAAAGGAGTCGGTATAATAGTGAATAAAAGAATAGAATCAAGAATAACAAACTACGAAGCAGTATCAACTAGAATAATCACAGCCCAAATAGAACTAAAAGACAAGATAGGAATAATACAAATATACGGACCAACAGAAGGAAATGAAGAAGAGATAATGATAGAATTCTACAAAGAACTCCAAAACGCATTGGACAAATTAAGAGAGACAAGAGAAAAAATAATAATCTTAGGCGATTGGAATTCAAGAGTAGGTAAAGACATTAACAGGGGATTAGGATGCATTGGACAATATGGGGAAGACACATTAAATAGAAATGGAATTAAAATGCTGGAATTATGCCAAAGCAATGACCTGGTAATAGGAAACACATTCAGTGAACAAACCATTAACGACAAATATACATTTGTGGCTGAAGAGAGAAATGCGAAAAGCTTAATAGACTATATAGTCTATACGAGAAACCTAGAACAAAATATAAAAAACATATTAACGGAAAAGGAACCGAAACTGTCTACACAACATAGAATGGTCACTGCAAAACTGGAGGATGAAAAAATAGAGGAAGTGAAAAAAAAAGAGTATAAGAAAGTAAATGTAAACAAACTAAAGATAGAAAGTGTGCGAGAATTGTACACGGAGGAAACTAACAAAAGACTGAGACAAATAAAGGGCCAAAAAGAAACATGGACAATGGAAGAAAGATGGAATACTTACAGTGAAGTATTAAAGACAACAGCAACTGAAGTGTGTGGAATAAAAAAATATAATAAACAATTGAAAAGGACAAGATGGTGGAATAAAGAAGTGAAGACAGAAATAAAAAAGAAGAAAATAGCATGGAAAAAATACATTGAAACGGGATTAGAAGAAGATAAAGAAGAATACTATAGGCAGAGACGATTGGTAAAAAAGACAGTCACACAAGCAAAAGCAAAAACATGGAAAGAATTTGGAGAAGAACTTCAGGAAGGATATGTAACAAATAATAGAAACTTTTGGACAACAATACGTCACATAAGGCAAGGAGGACGAAAGAAAATAAACGCAGTAAGAGATACTTCAAACCAAATACAAATAAGCCCAGAACAAGTAGCTAGGGTATGGAAAGAATATTATGAGAAAAAATTTGATACCGAAGTAATAAATGAAGACAATATAAACAATGAAGGCGAAGAAAACACAGAGCTAGAGCAAATAAGTAGAGAAGAAGTAATAGAAGGATTATCAAATATAAAAATAGGCAAGGCAGGTGGAGACGATGAAATTGAACCAGAAATGGTAAAGCAGCATTTGACACGATAAAAAGACATATTATAGGGAAATGCTTGAGAAAAATAAATGTACCTAATGCATTGATAAAAATTATAGAAAGTACTTACAAAGAGCTAAAAGGAAGGGTACAAATAACAGGGGAAAGATCGGAAGTATTTAATTGGAAGAGAGGTATTAAACAAGGAGATAGTCTCAGCCCTTTGCTATTCATAATAGTAATGAACGAATTGTTAAGAAATACTAGAGTCAGAACCAATCAACTACAGACAATAATAGGTTACCACAGATTACAACCGGTAACAATAGAGTCCTTAATGTATGCAGACGACATAGTACTAATAGCAGATTCCGAGAATAAAATGCAGAAACTTATGGATATATGGGTAGAACAAATAGAAGAACTAAAAATGGAGATAAACGAGAAAAAAAGTAAAAAAATGATAATCAGCGGCAAAGGAGATCAGGAAGATAATCAAATAAAGATAAAATGTAAAAACTCAGAATTGGAAATAGTAACAACTTACGAATACCTGGGAAGTATAATAACTAATGACGGAAAAATAGACTGTGAAATAACAAATAGAGCAAAGAAATTAAACAAGTTATACTATGCGTTAGCCCCAATAATGGAAAAATGAGAACTTACACGAGAAACAAGAATAAAAATATATAACACAAGAGTGATACCGACTGTGCTCTATGCAAGTGAAAACTGGACAATTCTGGAAAAACATAAGAGCAGGATAAACGCAATGGAGATGAGACATCTAGGAAGGATAGTTGGAAAGACAAAATGGGACAGATTAAGCAACGAGATTATTAGGAGAATGGCCAACCAGGAACCGATATTGAACAAAATAGCAAAAAACTTAAACAAAAATCACTCGAGGAATTGAAAATAATGACAGAAAACAGAAAAGAATGGAAGAGGTGGGTAAATGGAAATTAAAATAGCTAGCCCAAATCCGACACCCTGATAGGGTAAAAGGAAGGGGAGAAAGAACGATAGAAAGACTATTTGAATCGAGAATCTGTATTTTATTTGACTGTTTTATAACACAGAGTTTCTTGGCGCATATTTTCATCTTTGGTTTTTTGTTTCCCGTGTCATTATTACAACGATGATGAAAATTCATTCAATAAAACAGGTATATCCTATGCGTTTACACGTTATAGTTTGTAGCTGAATAAGTTAAGGAGGGATAAATGTTTGTCTCAAGTTGGTCATTCAGAATTATGTCTGTATTTTTTAATTTGCTAATTTCCATAGATTCTAATTTTCATAGAATCTAAATATAGCTTAAGGCCTTTATTATAAATATACTTTTTTAGTAATGAAAATACATAAATAGATCCTGGAATATGCATATAAAGGAATATAACCTTTGATCTCTGGGATAAACACATATCCTGACCAATGGTGCCGATATATGTAGTTAAAGTACATCATGTTAACCCGTTTGTTTCCTTATTATCCATATATGAGTTGTGACCGATGCTACAAACTTATTTACTTTTCAGAAAGAGACTATATATTATTTTATTGTTATATTATGTTATTGTTATTACTATACAAAACTAACTCGAAATATCGTCTAAAAGTAACAGTATATAAAATTTAAATTTTTATTGAAAAGTAAAAGATTACTTATTTTTTATGGGGTTCAAAGTAGAAGTCTTCACGAAAATTGAAGTACTAATAAGACCACCGCAATCAGGCGTACCCTGGGTATTAAATAATTAATTAATCGATCAATTCTTCAATCACCAGTCCAATGCAATTTTTGTTAAACTGCTCCCTTTTAGGACCAACTATTGTAATTATGTCTATAAATATTAAGGGCATATCTAGAGATAAAGACACTCTACTCTACTTAAGTTTATCAGACATATGCACTTACCACAAATGTGACGTATTTCTAGTGCAGAAAGCACATAAAGGGCCAAATCTAGGGTATTTGGTATTGAGTTGACATCGGAAAATCACATAATAAATGCCGGAGAAAAAAGCAAATAATTTAAAATGAGAGAGGACAAAACCAGTCAGCTGAGGGAACCTTCCAACGATGTTGAGCTTGGATCCACTATCCACGTATAAAATAAAGAATATTACGGCTCCTGACTAAGTATCTGAGCACAAAACAAAAATATAAAATTTGGACAAAAATACAACAATGGCTAAGATCCAAAGTCTGTAGACAATCAAAGAAAAGACAAAGTTGTTGCCTTGCTTAAACTTAACAAAAACTCCAACGACGACAAAAGCTGTCGGCCAACATATCTATTTATTTTGTCAGCTATACAAAATACCTCTGCACATGATCGTTAATATTAACCAATAATAGAAGAAAAACTACTTAAAAACGAAAGTGGTCATATATGACAGGGAAGATCGTTTACGTCACAAATACTAAATCTTGCCCCACACAGCGAAGACGGGTATAAAAAATATCAGGTATGAGGAGTGGTTTTCGTCAATGTAAATGCCGCTTACGACACCTTAAATTAGGGGCATTTATCCAAATTCTATGTGATATCCCCTTAGGTAATAAACTCACTTGTATTATTTGGGTATGTCTACACAACAGAAGATTTTTAGTATCACTTAATGGTAAGAATAGCAGATGGAGAACGTAAAAGAACGGTCTTCTTTTGGGGTACCGTAATGGCACCTACACTGTATAACATTTACACAAGCCATACCAGTATATACTAGGACTTTTATTATGTAGACGATACATGTATTATTGCACAACCAAAAATTTTTGTTGCCAAAGTGGAGAAAAATCTAAATCATACCTTAAACATAATAAAAATAGATTATAAATCAATTTTAAGCCAAACCCCGGAAATGTCCCTAATAGAGACGCTTTCACAAATCTGAAGATATACCTGAACCAATAGTGTCATGAAATCCTTAAACTCTGGACTTGCTATAAATACTTTGAAGATAGTTTCTATCACAGAGCTTTGTTTAAAACCAAATGGCAACCTAGAACCAGAAAAATAATATTCTCCGCAAACTTGTCAGCTCAAAATAGGAAGCACATTCTTCCACCCTTAAAACGTAGACTTAAACTCTATGCTTATGCTGCCGAATATACCTTGCTAGTATGGGTGACAAAAACACATACTTAACACGTAAGTATATTTAGCTATAAATTAGTCAGTCATCAGATCATGGTTGTTATCTTCCTTAAATTTGCCTGGAGGACTCTTGCCTGGAAACACCGGTTAACCTGTGTGAATGTGGGGTGGTATAAGATTCATCACACTTTCTTAGTTGACTTTTCCATTCAAATCGCTCTTTTCTGAAGGGACAAGGTTTATTTATTTGAACTAAACATGTTAAGTATAGCCAGTAAGCTTTTACTTATAAAGATCATTGCAAATTTGAAACTAACTCCACTTATATTGATAACATATTACCCCTAAATAGAAAATAAAACATTCAGAAGTATGTAATATTGGAGAAGTAGTATAATGCTTGTTAGATAAATTCTATCTTTTTTTGTGCACTACTACCCATTTTTACACAAAAATATCTATTTTAGCACTTAAATATTTATTTTGAGATAACCTTTTATCCAAACTTATATTTAGTACATAGATAAAACCAGAAATAAAATAATAAAAAAGCTGTATACAAGATATCATAAAACAATGAATGAAATAAAAGAAGTTCTTATTAATCGGATTCTTAAATAAAACTTATGAAGACATATTCACGTTAACAAAATACATTAGGAAATTTCCGCATATGAAACAAAATCCAATTTGGTAATGAAATCCTTTTGTATCTATAAAGCTATTTTTAGAGAACTCGTACCTACCAAAAACAGGTAGTTAATAGTATACATATCTGTTACACACTGTAATGCGTCTGAATGATAACAAAACTAAGGAGTCCATATAAACCGTCCAGACTTTACGCGAGAATTATACATCTTATAGCAGAGTTGCCAAACTATCAGAGCTTACTTAAACCGATATACCTATGGTTCCAATATACAGTGAAAAAGATCTGAACGACCCCTATAATATATACACGTGAACTAAGCGATATACATTTATGATACAGGGATAATTATGGGCTCCAAAATTTTTTTAAAAATTATGAAACTATACATGTTGACGAATCGACAGAGCTAATATTATGGAATGGTCAAGTGAGCTCCGTATATCGGTGTCCACTTGACCACGGAGCTCACCTGAACCTGAATTTTAACATGGGCGGAGTCCACTTTATGCCGTAAATATATATATATATATATATATATATATATAAATATATATATATATAAATATATAAATATATAAATATATATATACATATATATTTATATATTTTTTTATATATATATAAGTATATATATATATATAATATATATATATATAAATATATATATATATATATATATATATATATATATATATATATATATAATATATATATATATATAAATATATATATATATATATATATATATATATATATATTTATATATATATATATATAAATATATATATATATATACATATATATACATACATATATATATCGCACCCTCAGTAATATAAGGGATCAACTCAAAATTTTGGTAAATTGAGATTTTAGATGCTATGGGCACAAAATTAAATTCTCTACCGGTTAGCGCTGACAGAGAGAGAAATAGGACATTAGTTGCTCGGTAAATATATTTGTGCCTCTCTCTTACTCTCCCCGCCAACCTATTGTTTTTACTGCTACAAGGTAACAATCAGTAACGTGCCCATAGTCGTCAAAGGCGGACTGTTCAAACGTCGTGCGATTCCTGTTTGTGTCCTTCTATGACAAAAATCCTGGTGAGTTTGTATGTTAACATTTTTTATTATATAGAACAATTTTTAGTTTAGCCCTTATATTATGTAAAATGTAATTAATAATTGGGTTTAATTCATAATAGCTCGCTATATTGCCAAAAAGTAGAGATGTTATACGGAATCATATCTTATTGGTTCATTATAGTACGTAAATTGTTTTATTGTTGATGGCGAACTTTGTAATTGGCCCTTATTTACATGAAAATTTTAACTATTTTTTTAATTGATCCGATTTGCGGCGAGTTCGTTCCTCAACCAGGTACGTCTAAAGCCAATATTTCCATGCCATCCTGATCGAGATGCGATGAGTTGCCATCAGTTAGATCAAGAACAGTAGGTAGTTACATAATGTCTCCAATACATTCATAGGAAAGCGACGTAGACCTCAGTGATGACGATCCCACTTACAAACAAGAACATTTTCGTCGACGTCCACGGATCACAGCAACTCTAACTTCGATTGGTACAAACAATGTAACTATGACAAATGATAACATTCAAAGACAATCAAGAAAACGTAAAGCAGATCCAACCAAATGGATACAAAACACGCAAAAAATGAAACGAAACTTGGGTCAAAGCTATGCAGCTATACATTCGAAGAAATTGGTTCCTGCACGTAATATGAAACCACCTTGTGGCCAAAAATGTAGATTAAAATGCAGTGAGCGAATCGATGATTCCAAAAGGTTGAAATTATTTAGTGCATTTTGGGCATTAGGGGATAGACAAAGACAAAGAATGTATGTTTTGTCTAATAGCGCACAGATTACACCTAGGTACAAGTATACCAATGCCGAAAAACCACGAAATCCAAACCATACATTTTATTTTTCCGTAGACAACGAAAGAGTTAGGGTATGCAAAAGCTTTTTTATTAATACTATTGATATTTCTCATAAGATGATTCGAAATGTACATGAAGATAGTAGAAAAACTGGGGGCTTCATAAAAGATGACCAACGCGGCAAACTCAATAGTCATAAAAGTGTAAGTGATGAGCTTATAAATGACATCACCAACTTCATCAACTCTATACCCCGCATTGAGTCATATTATCTAAGAGCATCTACCTCTAGAGAGTACATCAGTAGTGGTAAAAGTATTGCAGAGCTCTTTAGAGATTTTGAAGTACTGCAAGAGGAAAAGTCTCGCCCGGCTGGACTATATCACACATTTTATGAAATTTTTAAGACAAAATTTAACCTTGGCTTTTATCAACCCAAAAAAGATCAATGCGATCTTTGCCTGCAGTTCCAAAATTCTACTGAACCACTAAAACAGAATCTTAGGGATCAACATCATACGCATTTGGAAAAAAAGAAGTTATGCAGGGAGGAAAAAAAGAATGACAGAAAGAACATTGATGAGTGCAATATTTGTGTATGTTACGATGTACAAGCCATCATGCAAAGTCCTAACGGTGAAACATCAGCATTATATTACAAATCTAAATTAAATAGTTACAATTTCACTATGACGGAATTAAAAAAAATTCACGAAAACGATGTGTCAACAATGGACATCTCTAAAGGCTATGAAAATGTACATTGTTATTTTTGGGACGAGGCTCAAGCGAAAAGAGGCGCTACAGAGATAGGGAGCTGTGTTTTCCATTATTTACAGATGGTGTCTGATAAAGCTGGTGACAGGGAAGTAAATATAACATTTTTTCCGATAACTGTTGTGGGCAAAACAAAAATAAATATCTTACATGCTTATACTTATACACTGTTGCCAATCTAAAAATTTGTCGTCGATAACTCACAAATATCTCATAAAAGGGCACACTCAGAACGAAGCTGATAACGTGCATAGTTTGATACAAAAGCAGATAGCTAGAGATAGGAAAACTGGCCCAATATACTCTCCTGTTCAATACATCTCAACAATCAAAAGAGCAAGGAAAACTGGTGCTTCATTTATAGTTCACAGTTTAACTTACAATGTTTTTTACGATCTTCAGAAATTACAAGAAAATTGGGGCTATAATTTTAATACAGATGAACAGAAAAATAATCTTGTATGGAATAGTATTAAAGTACTGAAATTTACCAAAGAAGACCCATTTTCGTTTTATTACAAGTGCTCATATAAGGATGAGTTTAAAAAAGTTAATGTTCGTGATAAGAGGAAGAGAATGCCAAATATTAAAGAAATAACCATGCAGAAAGCTTACCTCCAGGCACTTCCACTTAGTTGTGCTAAAAAGAATGATCTTAAGGATCTTATTAATAAACAATTGATAGATCCATACTATGCGTCTTATTATAACAACATGTTGTCTTAATATTACTAATCTTTGGGATTTCAACATTATTTTGTGTAGACTGAGTACATAGCCAAATTACAATAATTAAGTTTTGAGACTGAATTTTATTTTTGAAGACTTTATTTTTTAGAGTGAATTTTTTTGTTATGCGCAGTTTTCGAAGTTTAGAATGGAGGAATGAATGTTTTTTTGTTATGTATAATTTTTTAAGTTTACTGTGGAGATATTGTGATATACAATTAAGTATTAAGTAAACGACAATGTAAAAATTGAGGAGTTCCTACTTGTAAGTTTTATTTGGAATTAAAACGTTTAACTCATAAATGTGACAATATTAAAGCTATCTTATTATGTTTAACTCTTGTTTTTAATTTTTTTTAGATTAATGTTATATTTTGCACTGATTAATAAAGTATTACTATTATTTTACCTGATATTTTATTTATAAAACAGAAACATTAAATTCAAACATCGGTTGGGATTGGTGATATAGAGTACCATTTACGATTAAAAATTAAACAGTGGCAGGGACACTAATAATATAAGGGATCAAACTTAAATAGTTCCTTATTTCTGTTATGGTTTTTTATACTATATGGGACTAACTCGAAAGTAGTTTTTTCCATTCCTTGTAATTAATAGAATTTATTTATATTATTATTTTTTCCTCATTGCAATTTTTAGTGCAGTTATCAAATAACAAATCTGCCAAATTTCATATTTATAACTTAAATAATAAGCATTTTATTTGAAAAAATAGCTGTAATGTCGGATACCAGAATCTTTAAATGCGATTTCCCACAAATCTACTTTTTTGAATTGTGCCTCTATATTACTGAGGGTGCGATATATATATATGTATGTATGTATATATATGTATATATATATATATTTATATATATATATATATATATATATATATATATATATATATATATTATATATTTATATATATATATAAATATATAATATATATATATATAAATATATATATATATATATTTATATATATATATATATATATATATATTATATATATACTTATATATATATATAAATATATATATATATATATATATATATATATATTATATATATACTTATATATATATATAAAATATAAATATATATATATATATATATATATTATATATATATATATATATTATATATATACTTATATATATATATATAAATATATAAATATATATAAAATATATAAATATATATATATATATATACATATATATTTATATATATATAAGTATATATATAATATATATATATATATATATAATATATATATATATAAATATATATATATATATATATATATATATATATATATATAAATATATATATATATATATATATATATATACATATATATATATATATATATATATATATATATATATATATATATATATATATATATACATACAGAAAATCGCCGATACACCGGGAAATCACCAATGTTCCATATAATAGTTTTTGACTAAAATAGTGAAATATAGCTACAATTTTTAATTTCTAGACATAATATTTTTGCCAATTAAAATTTAATTTTTTTAATGAAAACTTTAACACTTAAATTATGTGAATTCTACTCGAGCTATTGTGTATACTTTAGTAATTTCACAGAGTTTTGTTCGCTAAAGCAACGAACAAAATTGTGTGGATGATGTGAATCAAAACGAAATTACTTTTTTGTACAAGACGCTACGTCTCCCTCAGGAAACATTTTCGTACAGGTAAATGTAAATTACGTAATAAAAAAACTACAATTTCAAGTCTTCTTTTTTATGTAATCTATAAAAGATTACACAGTAATAGGGGCTGTAGCACCGTGACGATCATGATGATGATGAAATATTATATTTATTTATTGTTACATTACAATATACACTTCTAAATAAAATCCATACCATAATATTTACTTGTAAAACTATTTTCTTGTGGCATCCTAAAGTAATTACTATTTTATTGCAAATAAGCTACAATTAAATTTTAAAATAAGTTTACTGATGTTTCAAACACCAGTAAACTTACTTTAAAATTTAATTGTAGCTTATTCCTATTAAAACAGTAATTACCAGAATACTTACTTAAACATTTTATCCACCATTTAACAAAATATATCACGTGTAAACAGTTTCTATGTTTAATAAAATAAAAAGTTCGCCAGAAACTTTCGAAGAACTTTGTTAGTTGAAAAAGTTTTAAAAAATAAATCAGCAATTGATGAAAGTTTATTTCGCGTTAAGAATATCTAATAGTCTTCTTAAAAGCCATATAGTAACAGCAAGCCGTTAAAATTAATTTGTAATATTAATTTACTATTTCTAATAAAGGCTTAGATTGTGTATTGTGTAAAATCAAATATAGTCATTATAGTCAAATATATCTCAATATAGTCACTATCAACATAAATGGTGAGAAGCTTTTCTGAGAAGAAAAGAGCTGAGAAGCTGAGAAGTGTCATTTGAGATTTACATATGACATCGTCCTTATAGCCGATCGTACCTGTAAGTACCTTATGTTTTGTAAAGATGTTAATTATTTCCTTAGAAAAGGTTTCTAACTGCAAAGCGCCATTTCAGCTCGGCCAGCGAGTAAGGAGCAAGTGGAGTTGCTGGGACTGTAGTTATTTACTCCTAATTGTGGGTGGACCAGTGGAACACTGTGCCAGTTCGGCATGATCTGAAATAGGTATAAGGCACACTGTCTTTCTTATCTTAAAGATAGATGTCTATCCAGGCAGTGAATGTACACTTCGAGCTGATAGTTTCTTTCGCGAGGTGACAAGTTTACTTCTAAACTTTTTTTCACCTTGACGAAAGAATGACGAACAGTCGCTACTCCGGTTCCTACACCTTCTCGTAAATGCTTTGTAGTCAAATAAACTTCGTATGTATTTACTATGAAAGTGTTTGGACTCTTCTTTAAACAAGTTTTTCACAATGATTCACTTTTGGGTAATAATAATAAACGTTGAATTTTTAAAAAAGCACTCAGTCAAAAAGGTCTAGTAGGTGCTAGTGGTGTAAGATGATCAGATACCGAGCAAGCAAGCAAGTAAATAATTTAATTAAACCCAACCTGTGACACTTATTTAACCCTAAGAATTACGTTCAGGTATAACAATTCATTTTAGCGTGGCATATTAACTCAAGTTGAAACAGGACTCACTCCACCGCGCTCCAATGCTCCAGACCATCTATATCCCCCCTATAGCACTCTGATGTGCGATAGGGACAGAACTATCAGCCAAATGCTCTCCATGTAAGAGTCCTGGGTAATAGAACTCCAACATGGTTTCCTAACCGAAATTCCAGATCCAGATCGGAAGATGTGCTGACTTTTTATACACTTTGTGTTTGTAATTTAGCAGCAATCTTCCACCGGCAGGCTAATGACAACGCAGGTAATAAAACTGTTTGTGTCAAACTGCATTGTGTTTGGTCACTTCTGACGACACCAGATTCTGATATAGAAGAAATCATTGTTACCGGTGGGCTTAGTCGTAGACTAATACGCATCACGATGCGCATCGCCCCGCCTTACAACATCTTCGATTTTTTCTATTAACCGAGTGCTCTGAAAATGCCATATAGAAACATTTAAATCGAATATCCAGCTTATAAAAATGAGAGGATCTCTTTGATCAGGAGTTATACAATTAACACCATCTGTGGCCAAAACTTAGAGCCCAAAATATCATTAAAACTACCTGCTCATTCTTTAGTAATGTATTCAACAAACACTCTAAATACAAATTCATGTTCCTACCCAATAAATTGCTGACCCTTGCCAGCAACGAACTGCCTAATAAATATATTGATCCCCTGGAGGCAACTCCACTCTATTCTCGCCATAACTATTAAGTTGCTCACTTCGAGCTTGATATGACAGACCATTATTCTTATACTTATAGGTAGATAGATAGATACTTACTAATTATTCAGTCACAATTTATAACCATTATATTATTTTTACTCATAAAATTCCGACAGGGACCGTTTTAGCTCAACATCCCTTTCACCTCTGACCACCCTGGATACCACCTCCACCACATGACTACAGCTACCGAAGCGTACCACCAGTGAGCAGAATGCAGCGATACATGAGGACACCAATAAAATAAACCACGCACCGAAGAGGTGTTCCACCTAAAACAGGACAACAAAATCATCCACAAAGAGAAACAACAAACAGAAAAGAACAACAAGACAACGGTCGATCGACTCTCGGCCAGTCTGGTCTCGGCTCCCAAATAGGGTTTCCTGTACCCTGGGAGTCCGATGTTGGGACTCTACTCTGGTTCTTCGAACTCTGAGACTAAACGTTGTTTTAATTTTATTTCAATATGAGAAATGTTAAATATCCACCGAAGATAAAATATACGCAAAGAGCACTTTGAATAGACCGGTCTAAGTTACTCTGTAAGGCACCGTGGGAATGAATAAGTGGCCGTAGTTTTCCAGGCCGTACCTTCCCATCTGATGATACCATAGTAAAAACTAAGCATTACAATAATATTCCAATAATATATTACGATAAAATTTCTACAGGGTGTTGTCAAAAAGGTATGTCATAAATTACATCCAACTTACCTTGATACAAAAGTGTACACACAAAAAGTTACAGCCCTTTGACGTTACAAAATAAAAATTGTTTTTTGCATCATATCCTAAACTACTTGACATTTTGTAATAAAAATGGACACGTTACTTTCTTGTTTTGAAAGCATTTTTCATGAAAAAGAAACAACAAAATCTAAGCATACAGAAAAATTTTAAGGGAGGTGTGCAGCCATAAATCCCCCCAAGCTATTGAGTACGTTCAAATCAAATAAATTTTGTGGCAACATTAGTTTAACATATTATTTTTAAAAATGTTTTGCCTACTATTACTTTTTTCAAAAAAAAGAGTGTTTATTGAGTTACGACACTTTCCATTACCCTTTAAAAAATTACGTGCAACTAAATAAATGGCTTAAGTGAATTAAAAGTACAAAAATGTCTGTAACCTCTATAAATATGATATTACAATAAATGTACCAAATTATCCCCATTTTCTTCAATACACATTTGGTATCGTTTTAATAAGGAAAACCGAATGCGGTAAAAAATCATATTTTCTGACGAAATTGATTTGCACCTTTAATAATTATTCTAACCCTCAATTGTTGTTTGTTCTATATTGTTACAGAATACACTTTCTGTTTCATAAACCCTCAAAAGCAAAAGTCCATGAGGTTAAGACCTGGACTTCTGGGTGGCCAAGAAAAAGGTGCGTCACGATTCCTTTCAACCAACTGAACAGGATTCTGCCTGCAAAGGTATTCCCGGACATCATTACTGTAGAAACCACATATTTTGCCTTATTAAAATATTAATTTCTTCCAAATACTCTTTTAAATCGTTTACAAAGAACTGCAAATAATTATTATCATTTAAATTGTTGGGAAGAAATATTGAGCCTATTAGATTGTTATCCACAATTCCTGCCCAAATATTAACTTTGAAAGTCCTTTGGTGATGAGTCGATGTTTTAGCGTGAGGATTTTCGTCGGCCTAAATGTGGTCATTATAATGGTTTGTTATTCCATATTTTACTGAAGGTAGCCTCGTCGGTAAACAAAATATTTCTAATAAAATTAACATTTTGAATGTTTTCCATTAACAACCAATCGCAAAATCCAATCCTTTTAGGATAATCTTCATCAACCAATAACTCTTGAACCGTTGTTAAGTGACAGGGTTTAAGCAGCTGATCCTTTAAACGCCTCCAAACCCTTACGTAAGGAACATTTAGTTGAGCAGCTATTACCCTTATACTTATTTCAGGGACTTCTTCAATGATTTCTAAAATGTTTTCATCAGTTGAATCCATTATTGGACGTCCACTATTGCCAACAACTTGCGGTTGGAATATACCCGTTTCCCGTAAACGACGATCAATGGTTAGAAATAATCGTATATCGGGTGTAGTATCGGATTAGGTAATTTTACTGCAATACGCCTTGCGGCTGCTGCACTATTTCCTTGACATTCACCTACGATATTCCCGATAGTTTATTGAAATCATAATTTAATCTGATCCAACATACCCACAGTTAAATGCATATCTGCCATTTCCTGAAATGTATAGGCCATTGTAATATAAAAATTTTTAATAATAATCTTATTCACACAATAAATGATAGCTTCAAAGTATTGACTATTATTGATGTAACTGTTTGTAATTATTGTATTCGTAGAAACTAATTGTAATTTTATGGCCAACTAGGAAAAAACTAGTTTTTCGAAAAAGTGATAAGAAGCAAAAAGATTTAAAAATAATCTGTTAAACTAATGATGCCACAAAATTCATTTGATTTGAACATACTCAAAAGTTTGGGGGATCTAGGGCTGCACACCCCTCTTAAAATTTTTCTGTGCGCAATACAAGAAAGTAACGTGTCCATTTATATTACAAAATTTCAGGTAGTTTAGGAGATAATGCAAAAAAACAATTTTTATTTTGTAACTTCAAAGGGCTGTAACTTTTTTAGTGTACACTTTTGTACTAAGGTAAGTTCAGGATTCGATCAATTTATTTTTGTCTCCGGAATACGTGATTTAATTTATGACATACCTTTTTGAAACACTCTGTATAAAGGCCAAAACATACGAATTGAATAAAAAAGTAGTTTTTTAAAAGTGAATACGTTTAAACAAGATTATATTTTTAATATAATATCATATTTGGTATAGTAACTAATAAAATTAAACGAACTTTGATTATTCGTACACAAATATTCAATTTATTTTTTTTTTATTTAGACCAACTTCCAATTTATCTGGAGCACTGAAAAAAATTGTTGGAATTGCGTTCAGACATTTCAATTTGTTTTGATTGTGAAGTATTGTAATGAAACGTTCTTAATATCAGTTGAGATTAGACAGTCTGAAGGCCAATGTGAATCCAATTAACGGAAAATTTCGATTTTCTTTAATCGAAATACAGAGTACCATTTTTTAAATAAAGGTATTTGTACGTCTTTTAAAAGTGCCTAGCTTTTTGTGTTAAATTGCGTTACCTACAAGAAAACATTTTCGAATACAAAGATGTTTGACGGCCTGTGAAATTACCTCTCAGTTCTCTTTCTTTCGTTTTTCCAAGAAACGGATATAAACAGCGCATTTCGGTTTGGAAATGATTTAAAATTTTAAAAAGGAAAATATTTGTGACAAATACTAGGAAATTCCCATTGTTATGTCGCAAATATATATTTTCAAAAATAATCGGCTAATGGCTAATGGATTAAATATAAAGTCAAGAAAACTGACAACACATGTCTGCAAGGATGACGAATAACATGAATTATTACAAATGAATCTAAAATCGTTGAAAATATATTCTTGTTTTAAAGATAAGTTTTTACATTTAACATTTTATGAGTAGTAGCGCTTATAATACTTTCAATTGAAACAATTAGGTTACTAAACTGTATATTCTTTTTCCTCGGTGACTTGCATAGATAGGCCTGGCAGACTATTTTTACATTTAAAAACATATTTCTTTCTTATCTTTTCAAATGCCACCTTCGCTACGGAAATTGCCTTTCTAACCTTTAAAGCAACTACTCTAAAGACCTATTTTAAGCTGCAATTATAACATTATCTTTAGTTTTTAACCAATACATTTGCCTTTTTATCACACTGCTCCTGCTCTTTGTTTTGTCTTGGATTATAAGTTGAAAAATATACTGTGTTCTAAACATTATGTGTCCTAGATATTGCAAAATTTATTTCTTTTACTGTCTTTTTAATCTCTTTTTATATGTTTACTCTTTTTAACTTCTTGTTATTCTAGTGCCGCCTCCACTAATGAAGGTTGGCTATAAGCATTGCAAATCCGTCTCCATCTTCTGCTTTTCATAAGATCGTCTGTGTGTTAAACCCGGTCCAGTCGCGAATGTTTTTCCGCCAAAATATTTGTCGTTTACCAGGACCCTATTTCCTTCGATTTTACCCTTCATAATTAGCTGAAATAACTTGTACTTATCATTTCTACGTATGTGCCCCAAATATGCTGTCTTTCGTCTTTTAATGGTTGTCAAAATTTCTCTGTCTCTTCCCAGTCTGTGCAACGTTCGATTTCGTTCTTCCCATTTCGTTCGTAATATGATCGGTCCATGGTAACTTCAAATTTCTCCTAGAAAGCCACATCTCAAAAGCTTCCAGTTTTCTCACTAAGTCAACATTACCAGTCCAAGCTTTGACACCATAAAGAAGGATAGAGTGAATATAACACATATCTGATATCGGATTTGCAGGTTAAGTCTTTGGTTACTCCGAAATTTCCTCATCTTCAAAAAGGCTGCTCTTGATTGCTCTATTCTTGAGCGAATTTCTGATTTCGGATTCAGATCTTCCTTAATTGAGACTCTTCAGTATTTCATTTTCTCCACTTGCTCAATATCTTTAATCTCGATCCTTATAATGACTTTTCCCCTATTAGGGTAATTTAACCAATCTTGGACACTTTAAGAACCATAAACTTTATTTTTGTACTGGTAATTATTAATACTACCTAATTTGGACAGTTGCATACCCAGTTATGGACACCGTTTTTATATATGGATAGAGAGGTTCAAAATTATGGAATAAATTCATTTTATCAAGAATACGCCACTTCTGAGAAAAATCCTGAGACAGGTCGATTTTTATTTTTAAATTATGATTTTTCGAGATATTGCCGTAATAGTGCCGTTATCCATTTGGGCGTGATGACGTAATCGATGATTGTTTTAAATAGAAATAAGGGTAGTGTGGTAGCTCATTTTAAAGATTATTCAATTGTTTATTCAGTAATATAAACATTAACATCATTATTTATACAGGCTGGCCAAAAATATTTTGTACAAATAATAATGTTAATGTTAATATAACTGAATAGAGAATTTCTTTCAAATAGAGAAACCTTTCAAATGACATACCACTCGACCCCTATTTCCATAAAAATCATTGATTACGTCATCACGCCCAAATGGATGACGTCACTATTATGGCATATATGTCAAAAAATCATAGTTTAAAAATAAAAATCGACCTCTCTCGGAATTTTTCTCCAAAGTGACTTATACTTGAAAAACTGAATTTATTTCATAATTTTGAAGCTTCTGTATATATCTTTAATTAATTGCCCCCAATATAATTTAAAGAAAAAAAAAATGATTAATATTCTACAAAATTTAGCTGAAATTTTATTAAAACTGGTCTAATATAGGTAACTAAATGAATCTAAATAAAAAGTATAATTAACTAGTCCTCTTCTCCTTCTGAACTCTCAGATGTGTCACTACTATCCACGGTAATTTTACACTTTTCACAGACAAACTCATCTTCATCTTCGGAGTCTAAAGCAATTCCTAAACTGTCAATATACTTGGAAGGGATACATAAAGGATCAATATACTTGGACAAAAATTTTGTGTACCTTATTTTCACAATGTGCACAACTAAGCCACTTTGCCTTTTTTTCCAAGAAATGTTGGTCTTTCCAGGCTGTATTACATTTGAAGCACTTTCAACTAATTTTTTTATCTGAATCTTCCTTTTTAATTCCAGGCAGATTTTTTCCTTTCCTGCATTTTTTTTAAATCTTTTCTTTTTCTCTAATCTAATCTCTAATATCTCTTTAAATTGTTGATTGTCCTTCTCTTGATGAGGTGGTTGATAGTATAGACTTATTTCATCTGAACCACTAGCTTTTGATGATGTCTGGGTGATATCTGGAGTCCGTTGAGTATTCGCCGTGTTGATGTCAAAACGTTCAGTATTTGATCTTTCGTCTTCTTCCTGCATTTCGTTTTCGTGGTTGGTTAGAAGAATTTCTGGAATATCGTTTTCATCTTGCGGTGTTTCATTGTAGTCATTATTTAAATTCTCTATTGAGAGATTCTAGTTCTCACTTGGCTCTGAGATTGAAACTATGTCCCGTACCTTTTTCCAAACATTGTATAGATCCAATGTTGACTCTTGCCCATTCCATGCCTCTTTAGAGTTTTGTGCTTTCATTGCATTCAGTGTTTCAGGACTAATGTTACTTTCTAAAATATTTAAACATATTTTTATATCATTAGCCGAATTTTGATTGTTTTCAGGAATATTTTCTTCTTTTCTTCTTTATTAACCCTCTGTCTACAAATTATCTTTGAATAATCCACGTTATTTGGAAATTAAAGAAGCCACAAACGCGAAATCCGTTTTTAATAATAGCTGGAGAAATAGATTCATTCAGAATATATTCTAGGAGAGTAGCCACGTGATGTCTCATTAACGGCTGGTTTTCGTTTTCTGTCAACCATTTTCTGACATGCGATTTCCATTGACATTTCAATGGGTAAAAAACAGAAACATCCAGAGATTGTAATACATGCGTTGCATTTGGATAAAATGCAACTAAAATGATTTGCTTTTCACGCAAAAAAATACTCAGATGTAATGTCAAATGAGATTTATGCCCATCTATAAAAAATATACGGGTCGTTTTATGTTATGTTATTTTCTGTCAACCATGGCTCAAATGTATTTGCCATGTACTCAAAAAATACCTCTCCTGTCATCCACCCATTGGACGATTTGCCCAATCCACAAGATTTTGGAAATTTGGTAACAATATCTGCAGGTACCCTTTTATATGGATATACTACCATAGGAGGGCAAATTTCTCCAGATGCTGATACCGTAAGTAAAACAGTGAGATTTTCTTTTTCTGACGTTTTTGAGACACTATAGATATTTTTATCTCCTTTAGAAGCCAAAACTTTCCCAGTTTTAGGGCACAATGAAATAGCTGTTTCATCAGCATTAAAAATTCGATAGGCATGTTCCAAAATATCAGAGTAGCCATTATCTTTGAAGTAATTTGAAACTTCTTGAAACCAATTGCGTATATCGATTTCTGTTAATTGGCCACGATAACCGGTAAGTTTCTCTGACGTCTTTAATGATATGTTGGGATGTCTGTTCAGAAACGATTGAAACCACTTTTTACCAGGAGTACCTTCGGTAAATGGAGTTTTTCTATCTAATTCCTTTATTAACTTGGTGACTGTGTCGACTAAGCATTGTTTCGTTACAGGAAACCCAGCTCTTGCAATATCGATAATCCAATTAACAATGCGATCTTCCTCATCTGCAGTGAGAACTGTTGGAGGGCCCATGTTGCATACCTCAGGACTTATTCCTTTTAGCTTATTGCGCAACGTAATACGAGGTACACCAAATCTTTTACTTGCAGTTGCAACTGGCATACCCATTTTTGCTGCCGATGGAGCTTCTGCCATTTGAGCGGCGGTATATTTTTTATGTCCCTTTCTATCCATCATAAATGACCAGCTGTAAAATAAAAAAATAAAATTATTTCTTGACACCAGTAATGGACATTTTCGTATCCATTATTGGACACTCATTTAATGGCCATGTCCAATACTGGATCCACTCAACATATAGACTTCCTGTTTATAGCAGAAGATAGCATTTTTTGTTTCTATGTATTTACCAGTGATTTCAAATAAAAACGTATATGCCCTTAAATGGACACCCTGTCCATTTTAGGAACATACGTTTAATTGTAGATCCAGTGATGGACACCCAAATTAAATCTTTTTAACGATAAAAATTAACTACAAAGAATAAACACACATTAAACTACATACCTTTACTGTTGATTCACTTAAGTAAACTTAGTAAATCACCAATTTTGAAGTTTGTATAAGTTGAGAAACTAATTCACTTTCTTACAACCAACGCTAACAATACGACTGTCTTGGCGCCAAAATTGTCATGTGGTAAATTATGTTCATTTTAATACAACTAGCGGCATCCAGACCAAGCAGCTGCAAACAGAGCAAATATTACAGATTTCTATTGGAGGTTTTACGTGTTTGTGGGGGTAATTAGAGTAACAGGTTGCTTGATAATATGCATTAATTTGTCGAGTATCCATCACTGGTGCCATGTCCAATACTGGTTCCAGTACCCTACTCATAATCATGTTTTTAATTTCATTATGTTTATTGTTAAACCAAACTGTTCCCCAGTATCACAAATTATGTTTAGGTATGTCTGACTATCAGCGATAATGCTAATGCTTATTTATATTTTCACCATTAATCTTGATCACTTCTGTACAGTTTTTAAGTGCTTGCGTAAATAACTATTCGAAATACATAATATGAAGAGCGTCCACACAAAACTACACATGTCCACTTAAAGTAGTTTTGAAATATGCTACAAAAACTGTTTTCACGATGGAAAGTTATTTTTATTTGACGAAAATGTCAGTAAGTATACTTAAGTGCACACTGATTTGAATACAATTGTAATTACTTTTTTTGGTTGATAAGGAATGAAAAATAGTTATTTTTAGTTTTATTTTTAATTTGTACATGTGTGGTTTTGATCAGACAGTATGGACTTGTGCAGTTTTGACTAGACTGAGTGACGGACATGTGTTATTTGGAACAGTTTGTTAGTAAAATACACGAAATTGTTATTAGTATGCAGACAATCAAAGAAAAATAAATCATTTTACATTACAAAATAAAACAAACAAAAGTTAATTTCTGGAACTTTTTTATCAAAAATGATCTACTTATCTGTTTCCACAATAAAAATATTAAAATTCCAAAGTTTTCACACATACCATTATATATAGCTTATACACACCGACAATAGTTTTTTCAGTATTTATATTTAATATTAATTTTGTTTAATAGCTTAATACCAAATACTGACTTATAAGTTTACTTTTGTAAATCTGAGTTTTCGAGTTTTTGATACAAACAATTTTTCTATTGTTAAATTTAATTAATTTGTCTGTGTTAAAAGTATACCAATATTAGTCATATTAGATTATAACTATTTAAATATTTAATCACTATTTCAGTTATTTATTTTACTTCAAATCATAAAGTTGGTTAACCACATATACAATACTAATTAATAGAAGAGGAACTGTCACACTTTAACCTACAATTGCTTATCAAATTTAACTTCTCAAAAGTCTATAAGACAACAAAAAACTAGCCTTTTTGCGAGTTCCTCTCCTAGAAGTGATGTAGTAACACAAGTTGAAGTCATTGAACACCCACAAATTATATATCTACCTTCATTTATTATAATTGAATAATTCAATAAAATAACACACATTTCCATTGTACACAAATGTACCTATTGAATAAATGTAAATAACTTTTAAATAATATAACACATCACATTCATTTTAACAAACAATTACAATACTTACTTCCTAGTTTATTTGTTAGTATCTCTCCTTTCAAGAACTTTCCATCTAATTGTTAAACATTTACAATAAAAGCCACCAGCTCACCAGGATAGTTTAAACTATGTTTTCTAAATCACAAAATAATAATTTTTTTACCGGCATATAAGTAGTATTTATTGGTTATTTACTAATTTAATTTTAATTTATTAGATTATTTTGTGTCCCTTAATTTTACTTGGTCTGCTTTAATCAATTTAACTAATATTTAATAATCATAGACATATATTATGGGCATAATTGCTGTATTTCTTTACCAGACAGCAGCCTAATGCCAGTTTTGTAATTTCAGCAGTAAGTTTACCATGATTCTTAAGACCTGAAGATGTATAGCAAAATATAGTATGAAAAACCGGTCGTTGGTGGTAAAATAAATAGATTGTGAGTAAGTCTTATTCATATTTCTTTTACCTATTTGAAAAAAATTTAACTTAAATTTAGGTCTTTGGTAAAATTCAAAATAATATTTTTAATTTTGTTTTAGATCCCTGAAAGTCGTTATTTTGCGTTTTTTTTCAGTTTTAAATTATTTATAACTCGAAAACGATCAAAACTGTTTTGTTGTTTGCAAAAAAATGTATCCGAGCAGAAAAAATTCGTTGTTACAATTTATTTAAAAAAAAAAATTAAAAAAAATCTGAACAACTTTTTACCTGGGCTACCTCTTGAATTTTATTTCGGTGTATCTCATGAAAGTGACAAAAATATTTCTAAGAAATTTCATGGAAATATTTTTCCGAACTAATCCGAGCGTTTTGTTTATTATTAGAAATTAGCAAACCCTTTAAATCATTTAGCTAATTACTAAAAAAAATTAACGTATTGTTGCCATTACGGACCTGTTTTTACTGCTAAAACTCTTAGACGTGTCCTTGTTTTACGAGAATTTTATGGTCTTCAATTCAATTGGTAAATAGAAACCATGGCCCTTCAGTGCAATATCAGACAACAGTCTAGTCGTATTTTAGATTACACAAAAGTTCATTACATTAGTGAGAAGTGTGTAAGGTAAGTATGGGTAGCATGTACAAATGAGTTTTATTCTTAGAAAATAAATGTCAGGAATTTTAGCAAAGTTATATTCGATCTTCATATGGTTATTTTGTTGTTTTTTTACTTAATACTTAATATTTTGTTGTTTAAGTCGATCTTAATCGTTGTGTCTTGATAAATGTTTACTTATAATACTTATATACTATACAAACCTTTAAGAAAAACACTATTAACACATCTACTTGCACCAGTAGGTATAATGAAGCATCAAGAAAAAATATTGATACAGAATGTGTATTCTATATACAAGCAACGAGCGTTAAAAAAAGCAGTTTAAACCAAATAAAACTAGTTTTATTTCTTGCTCTGACAACATGGAGGTTTGACAATAAATGAAAATGCTAAATCTGAAGAGAACTCCGGGGTATTATTAATTAATAGGTAAAATACTTTTAAAGCTACGTAGAAGACCCTCATCGGTAGCGCGTAGATGAGCCTCATTGCTTCTAGTACGGCATCAGTCCCAGGCGGGCATTTCCTCCTTCCCCACAGTCTGACTCCCGCATTCTAACTCATACAGTCTGATCTAAATTTCTAACTTTAACTTCCTGCATTTTTCACTCTTACTTTTTTCGTTGGTCTAGCTGCCTTTCTTCCGATTCTTTTTTATTTTGATCCCTACACGGATATAGTTGTGTATTATAGTCCAACCTGATTTAACTTTGATCATTCTTTCAATAATTTCTCTTACTGTAACAAAATTCACACCTGTCTCTCTTCTCATTCTGATCCTTTCTACTATCCATCTGTTGCAATCTAACATCGTATATGTCACAGTGTCCGAGTGTCCACAGTATAGGCTATCGTCAGTGCCATCCCTTTCGTATCTAGAACACCCTTGTCCTGTGAGCACCTGCGCAAGGAAATAATCCAGTCGCCTGTGGCCACAGTCCACCCAATCTGTTATGTTTGAGATTAGCATTTTCGTCCACTGTGCCATATCCTCCGTGTTGTTCCATTCTTCTTACCATTTGTCAATTGACCTTTCGGTTTGCTGTCTTCTCTCGGCCATAGTACGGTTTTTGCCTGTTCTCTCATAGCGCTCTTTTATTTCCACGGCCACAAAATGCAACGGCACACAGCCAGGGATTGTCCACAAGACTTCCGCAGACCTGTAGGTGCATGCCACTCGCAACAGACTTGTTCTGTTTACATGTGTCATGAGCCTTTTATAGGGCTTTATCTCTACCGGCTTGGTCCAGACTGGTGCCGCGTAGAGGATGATCGACTGTACTACACCGTGTAAGACCCTTCTCCTTTTGGATTTGCGTCTCCAATCTTGGATATCACTCTTCCCAACGCAGCCGCATTATTTGCAGTCATCCGCACGTGCTCTCCCCATTTTTCATTCTGGTGCAATGTCATTCCAATGTACTTTAACTGTTGCTTGGGTGGTAGATATGCTCCTCCATATGGTAATTCAACACCTGTTCCTTTCCTGCTTTAGAATGATGGCTTTGCTTTTTTTTGTCACAAGTTTCAGTCCGTGCTGCGTCATCCATATCTTTACGACGCGGCCTGCATTCTGAACCCGGTATTTGAGATCTGGCTCATCCCGAGCCACTACAGCGAGGTCATCCGCAAATGCGAAGGGGGTTGTACTCTGTCCATATTCACAGTTGATAACCCCGTCATATGTCAGGTTCCATAGCGTCGGGCCTAAGATAGATCCCTGGAGGACCCCTGCCATCACGTCCACGATTGTGCCCTTTTCCACCATAATTTTTTTCTCTCGGATATATACTTCGCCACCACATTCATCAGGTAACCAGGACATTCTCTTTCCTCCATTGTCTTTATTAGCTAGTTCCATTGAAGCGTACTAAATGCATTCTTAACATCACACAACAGAATACTAAGTTTTTGCTACTTTCCAATATAATGCAAATTTGTTTAAGTTACCATAATCGTACTCCCAATAATGTCGAAAGTAATAGAAAGGCTAGTATTACATAAAATCGAGCAAGTTGTTTCCATAAACGAAATTATACCTACAACACTAATTCGAATTTACACGTGAATACTTAACCATCCAACAATACCACAGAGTAGTAAATATAATTAAAACAACTATCGAAGAAAAAAAGTTTTGCACTGGAGTGTTTCTAGATAGACAACAGGCATTTGGTATGGCATAAAGGTCTTCCCTACAAACTGCAACAGATCAAATATACTTTAAACCAAAATTTTATCTTACTGACCGTTACCTCTCAAGTCAATATTAAAGACAGCTACTTAAATTATAACATGATACAATTTGGCGTACCTCGGAGTAACATTCTGGGCTCATTTCTGTATCTAATATTTACAGCAGACGTTTCAACCAGCAATGATATCTTCTTAGCTACTTTTGTCGACGACGCGGGAATCTTGACAGTGGATATCAACCCTAATGTAGCATCAAAAAAGTACAAAATCATTTAGATTAATTACAAAACTAGCTTAAGCGATGAAAGATCAATTGTAATGCCAGCAAATTAGTACAAATTACTTTTACAACAAGAAAATCTACATAATTTACAAGTATCTATTAATAATAATCCCATTATCATAAAATTAGTTATCAAATGTTTGGGATTGCATCTGAATAGAAAATTTACATAGAAAACGCACATTAAAACTAAACGAAAACAACTAGATCTCAAACTAGATCTATATAGTCATACCAGTTTGGGCATATGGAATGGAACTATGAGGCTGTAGTAAAACTTCAAATACGAAGATACTTCAAACATTCCTATCCAAAATACTCTGTATGATAAGTAAAGTTCCATGGTATGTATCTAACCAAACATTTCACAATGATCTGGACATCCCACTACTTAAGAACATAATAAAGAATCACTCAATAAAATATAAAAATCGCAATCCTGATCACAACAGCGAACTGATTAATAATTTATACACTCAATCGTAGATTTAAAGAAGCAGACGACTTGGTAGTGGTTATGGAACCTGAACTTTACGGTGAGGGGAAAAGTTTCCACGACCTGATAAAGAAAAAACCGGAACTGGGAATATACACTGAGGGTACATATAAATCAGGACAAGTGGAGTACTTCCAACTTAACACTATAACCACAATTACAAATCAGGGCCAGGAGGAGGAGAACCGAGGAAGCCGTCAGACCATTTTTATGGTTTCTGTGGAAAAAGGGGAAACGGAAATGCACAGGGATAAGTGACTACTGAGGTATGGACCTCCATCTCGTGCTAGAGGAATATTAACAAGTAGAAAGTAGGACGGAGACGCAGAAGGTGATCGTGAAAGGAGGCGAAAAATATTACGCCGAAATGCTGAAACAAATAAAGGTAGAGTAGACACAAAGGAGGGCATTAGTGTCAAAAGCGCTAAAAAGACCAAGGGTGGAGACCTCATCCGTAAAGTAGCAGGAAAAGAACAGGCCGGGCGCCTAAAGAAGTAGACATACTTGACATAGATGAAGATGTCACAGGAAGAAATTATGAGGCAGGTCCGGAGATATATCGGTTAGCAGGGGGCCTAATGACGTCAAATTCGTCTTTATAAGGGAAACTAGAGACGGGAACACAAACGTCATGGTCGGACTAACGCGGATCGCCGCAGCCAAGAAAGCACTGAAGAAAGAACACATACCCATTGGCTGAAACTCGCGCAAAATATGAGAAAGACTATATATCCAGCGGTGCTTTAGATGCCTGCAGTTCGGTCATAGCAAAAACGAATGCAAGGAGAAAACAGAGCGAATGGCTGCTACAAATGTGGCAAAGAGGGTCATCAGGCACAAAAATGTAATAATTAGGAGGCTTTTTGCCTCACTTGTAAAGAAACCGGGCATAAAACCGACAGCTTACGATGCCTGGAATATAGAAAACTGATTCTTGTTGGCTTGTGTAGGATCAAATGGGAGGTATGAAAGAAAACAACCATACTGGTGGAATGAGCAGCTTGAAAATCTAAGGACAAAATCTAAGAAGAGTACAAGCAGTAGATTTGGAAGAGGGAATAAATGAATTAAAGCGAATGCAGAATGAATACAGAAATGAGATAAGAAGATCTAAGAAAGAAATATGAAGTAACCTTCATTAAATGGAGTTTCTAAGAAACTCCATTTAATACGGGAACTCTGTTCTCAGGTGGAGGATAGACGTGAAAGGGTTATTGGTTTCGTAAATGCGGAACCTTTCACTGTGCTGGAACTCGGTGAGGCTATTGGACGGATGAAGATCCGAAAAGCACCTGGCATAGATCGAGTCATGCCGTAGACAGTAAGACTCGCCGCACTAAAATACCCGCAGGTTTTTCTGAGATTGCTAAACAAACTGCTTGAACAACAGCAGTTTTCAACAATGTTGAAATAAGCTAAGGTTGTCTTTATACCGAAAGGTAGAAATGAAGAGAAAGAGGTACGATTTCGGTCAATTTGCTTTCTTAGTTAGATAGCTAAATTGTATGAACAGCTTACAAAAGGCCGCCTTAAGCGAGAGCTAAAAGAAAAGCCTGCACTGAGTGACCGCCAATATGATTTTAGAGCCAAAAGGTCCACCATAGATGTGGTGACAGAAGTAACCTCTATAGTCATGCAGGATACAAAGAGATGGGTGGCTCTTATCTTGCTCGACGCCAAGAATGCCTTTAATACGGCATAATGGGAAAAATCATGTCCAGGCTGAGAGAATTGATCGTTAGTGAGTACCTGGTTAACGTAATTGATAGATACTTTACTGACAAGTCCATAAGAGAAAAAATACCAGCATCAGTTTGTCGCAGAGTGTTCGAATGCCCTGTACGACGTTGTGTTGAGGCTACAGATGCCAAGATGATGCACTCTTGTAGCTTATGCCAATGAACTCGCACTTGTTGCTAAGGCGAGTCAGGAAACGGACATGGCTAATGCAGCTAACACAGCCCTGCGTTGCATTAGGTAAATCAGAGAGAACGATCTACAACTAGCGCCTTAGAAAACTGAGGTGTTAGTTCTCAAAGGAGCCCGGGAAAAATCCCCACTTCACTTTATAGTGGAAGGTGTGGAGGTTGCAACGGTAAAATCAATTAAGTATCTGGGAGCCTCGTTGTCGGAAGGTCTAAGGTTTGGAGTACATATCCAAACTACAGTAAAGAAGACTAACCAAAATCTGGAGACGTTGATACTGCTGATGCCAAACATTGGAGGTCCAGGAAGCACCAAAAGAAAGGTGCTAAACGGAGTTTTTCAATCGGTGGTAACCTACGCTACCCCTGTGTGGTGTAGTGTACTAAACACTGCGAAATACGCTAATCTAATCGACACTTCGCAAATGCGAATGCTCCTCAGGGTAAATAGCGCATATAGGACAGTTTCAAATGAGGACCTATATGTCATTGGAGCGATGATACCATTCGCTTTGTTGTGTAAAGGGCGAGCGAGGCTGTATGCAAGGAGGATGCTTATTCTCGATCTGAGACCGTGGTGGAAATGTAAGTTCAGAAAACTAGACTACTTCCTAACGCAGTTTCTGACCGGCCATAGTAGTTTTGGCACCTTCACAAATAGAGTGGGCAAATCTGCCTCGGCAGACTGTACTGTTTGTGGGTTACCTGATGCTCCCGCCCACATTAACTTCCAGAGATGAGTAAATGAGATGGGAGATTTTGAAATGCGAATAAGGTTCAGGCTGGATGAATGAAATATTGTAAACATAATGTTGAGAGGAGAGAAAGGATAGAGAAAAGTACACTGTTTGATTTTTGGGGCGATGAAAAAAAAGGAACAGGAGGACATAAGAGGAAATTGAGCCAGGGATCTGAAATTTATAGATAATATTATGTATTAGTTTATGACCTAACGTCTAAACATTTTCTGATTTAGGGTTATACGAGTAGGTATGGTTATTTATCAATTTTTACTTTTTTATTTTAGTTGTTAATTGAGTGGCAAGACCACCTCTCTGGAACGGTGCTTAAGGTTTTAACCAGAACACGGGTAATTCGGCACTACCCTGGGGTCTTCTGGCCTAGTATCCTACTCGGCTGAAAGATACCAGGGTGTGTTGTTTCGTGACGTAGATGTCCAAAAAAGATTTCCCCCACCGTTGCCTGTCAGAATTTAATAGATGCCTTCTTAAGCTCTTACTGGAATTTGGTAATATGGCAATTTAACGGCAATAAAAAAAAATCATTAATTTAGATTTGGCACTTCCTAAAGACAAATTTCACGAAATAGTTAACATTTTCAACAATCATAATCAACATATACAATTCACAGATGAGGAAGAGGTAGAAGATTCTCAACCATTCCTTGACATGAAAATTGTAAGAACTAGACATACTGTGTTTAAAAGCAGATGATTCAGGAAACCCAGCAATATGTGTAGTAATAGATTTATAAGCTATTACTTACATCATCCAAACAAGATGAATATGATTTTCCCAACGGGGATAAAAGAACGTGTTTTAAGGTTTTCTTATATAAAAACATACAGCAAGATCTTCAATTGTTGAGAACTATTTTAATTGAGGACTTTTTTATTAATTTGAGAACATAGCATGCTTTTTTCCAATAATGTTAATATAAATAACCTAAAACCATTTTTTTGCGAAATCTCAGATGATTGTCTTTAACAATCAGAATATATATTATAATTTACTGCCTTATATACCATCATTAACATCTAAATTAATACAAATACTAAAGTTATTGATAATAGGGTAAGTCCGGGAGAGATGGGCCATCGGTATAGACGGGCCATTCGTCATTTGCAGATCCTCTGTTTACTGTGCAGTGCGACAACGTCGATTTATAACAATTAGTCAACGATAGACTTGTGAACGTGGTCATTGCGACGTGTATGCATAAACGCCGGAAATTTTTTTACTTAATTATATTTATGTTGTTGGTGAAAATTTTTCCTTGGTGAAATTTTCAAGATTGTAGGTTTTAACAAAGGGTAAGTTTTTTTTGATTATTAATGTATTCAATTGTTATATAGAGATTTAAATACATGAGCCTAACCTAAATAACCCTTATAAGATTTAAACTGTGTGTTCGATGGAGTGGCCCGTCTCTACCGAACCTTTGGGATAGACGGACCACAGTATATCGGTATAGGTGGCCTTAATAATACGTTATTGGGTTTGTATCATTCAAGACTTTTTATTTTTTTTTAAATAAGTATTATTAATAAATTTCTAATATTGTTACAGGTTACAGTATGCCCTCATATTATAAGCTGAAATCTACTATTGAAAGAGGTAAATAGAGCGAAAAAGCACTACAAAATGCGGTTTCAGCTATCAGAGAAAATCGCATGGGTCTAAATCGAGCTGCACTAGCTTATGGCACACCTCAAAGTAGCATACAAAAAAGAAAAATAATGATTTAAAAAAACACAATCGTCTTGGACCTTCTTCAACTCTTGGGGATGAGATCGAGATGAAATTAGTGCTACATATTAAAAAATTGCAAAAGTTTGGTTTTGCACCCACTCGTGACTACGCATGAACTGGTTCGTTTGAGTTAACAGAAAAATTGAATGTCGCAAATTCAATAGAAACAACAATAAAGCTGGTTTTGACTGGTTACAGTCTTTTTTACGGCGCCGTCCAGACATATCAGTGCGAAAAGGTGAAGAGTTTCTTTGGTCAGGATAAAAAGATTAAACCAGGAGGTATTTAACAGTACTTAGACCTGCTGCTAAGTATTTTAACCAATAGTCAAGTAATAAATAAGCCGGGGCATATTTTTAACGTAGACGAGACAGGTTTGCAGTTGAATATCAGGCCTGGACATGTACTCGCGTCTATAGGATCCAAGAATGTCCCTGTTATTATATCAGGAGAGAAAGGAGAAACGATTTCTGTGATAAGCTGCTGCAATGCTAAGGGCGTATTTTCATCTCCATGTTCTGTTTTTAAAGGAAAAAATAGATAAGAAGAATACGCGGATGGAATGCTACCTGAAGCAATGTTTGTAATGTCCGAAAAATCGGAAAACGTAAATTCAGATATTTTTTTACATTGGCTAAAAAATCTATTTATTCCTCGAAAGCCTCAAGGCAAAGTTTTGCTGATATTGGATGGACATACATCCCATACAGCAGCAGTGAAAGTATTAGAATGTCGTCCCGAAAACAACGAAATTATAATGTTGTGCTTACCCAGTCATACCACGCATTTTTTGCAGCCGTTGGACCGAGTTTTTTTCAAATCTTTAAAGGCTAATTTTTACTCGAGATGTTAAAACTATATCAGAAATAACCCAACAAAAAAAATTACACGTTACCAGTTTGGTGAGTTATTGGGAAATGCGTGGAAAATTTTAGCAACGGTGAAAAATGGAACATCTGGATTTGTTGCCACAGGAATTGTACCGTTTGATCCCGATAAAATTCCAGGGCACGCTTTTTTGTCCATAAATGAGAGCTCTTCAGTTGTAGTAGAAGAACAAAGTAATACAGAAATATATCTTAATATTTTAGATCAACCAGATCCTTCACATGTAGGCATTACTCTAGTCGTTGATGAAGAAACTGCAGCTGGTACGTCTAATATTGAAGAATATGTAACACCTGGAAAAGTATTGGACACGTTATCGCCTGTACCTAAAATTAATGCTGCAAAAAGAAGGGGCTGAGCAAGAAGAGTGGTGGAAATTCTTAACTCTGCAGACAAAATTCAGGAAAAGAAGATACAGAAACAAGAATAAAAAAGAAGACAGTTCCAAAGCAGCAATACAAAAGGCGTCAATGTAATAAATATGAGTTAGATTCGTCTCATGATGATATGAATGCAGATGTACCAGTTTTAGATGACAGCGAAAACGAAGAAGAATTTAATGAAAATGAGTGCATTGGTTGTGGTGAAGATTACAGCAAAACATCCAGAAAAGATGACTGGGTTCAGTGTTTGATTTGCAAACACTGGTGCCATGACAATTGTACAACTGTACAACTGTACAATATTTGAAAATGTTTGTGATTCATATGAAAAATTTGCTAGTAAAAAGAAATAGGTTAACATCATTATTTTACGTGTTTCAAATTAGCCCAACTCTACCAATAGCAATGGCCCATCTGTACCTACGTATTGGTATAGATGGGCCAATAGGAAGTATTTATGTTAACTTCTATAACTTTTATATTTCTCAAGTTCCATGTTTTTTATTTTGCACAATAGATACATAAACTATAATAAGTATTTTTTCCAAAAATTGTATTATACACTAGTCAATTTTTCAAGTATCTGTGTGACGAAAAAAGTGGCCCGCTCTCTCCGGACTTACCTATAGAAAAGGCAACAAAAAACATCATAACTATCTCGTTTTTGTATTCACAAACTAAAAATCATATAGGTTAATTAGATAAAACTGAGTATAACTGAGTACACTGAGTACATGAGTACATTAAAATTGTACTCAGTGTAAAAATGGAAGAAATCTATCAAAATCGTATAATTAGTTTTACTAAAATAGTTTATATTTACTTATGTTTGATTTTTTTATGTGGGAGTGACTAACCACCTAATAGAAATGAAAGTGTTGATGCCTAGTTATTTTTTAGCGCAACTAATATGTATGTTAATATTTAAGCTTAGAAAACTATTAACTTCGCCGCTTCTTATCTTTTAATTAGATCAGCATTGACAAGTCGATTATTCAAAAAAAAGCTAAGGGATTTCGCTGAGTTAAAAATTGCTATAAGGACGCTATCGCTGAAAAATAGCTCAGTCTTGTCAAATCAACTAAAATAAAATTAATCTAAACGTCAGATTAGTGAACTGTGAAAAGATTATATACGCTTTATATATTTTCATACTCCGTAGTTTAAGAAAAATTGATAATAACTCAATTTAAAAACTTATTTTGAATTAAAGATTTTCATTTAGAAATTTATATAGCGAGACTTAAAATGTTCTCTCAGGAAGATTGTTTATCTTTTTTTATTATTGTTGTTATTGCATGTTAAGAACCTACTCTATACACAGAGTAACAAGTAAATAGTCTGTAAGTAAACTAATGTGAGTTGTGTACCGTCCAGTGACGGTTCTCTAAGTATTATTGTAAATAATTGGCCATACCTTTTAAGAAAAGGAATGAAAAAAGTGCAGTTGTTGATCACGTAATTTTCTACACTACTTATGATTAAATCTAAATAAAATGTTACAGTTAATATGGTCAATTAGTAAATAGAGATGTTACATCAAAACTAACTAAAACATAGTTTGTAGTAATCAAAATTATTGATAAAAGAACTAAAGTCAAATGAATCTTTATTGTATATATTGTTGTTTATATTATAAGCAATAGTTAAGATGTCAGTAAAGAGTTATACTATTGGTCCATTTGGAGGGCATATCGATGCAACTATTGGTCTTATAGACAAAGTTGGTTTATGTATTTTAGGTAGAGCAAAAATCGTGGAGCAGAAAATTGATGAGATGAATTCAATAATGAATCAACCCACAAATTTTCAAAATTTATTTTATTGTAGAATATTAACTGTCCAATGAAATCTATCAGCTGCATAGTGGACCAATCTACATTTTTTTATTTACTGCTAGATGACTGCACTAAAGTAGTTTTGAAACTCCATATTTGATAGGATCTAAGATAAGCAAAGTGGACAATGCGGGGTTAGTCCACTGTGCTGCTGACAGTTATATGTTTTTTTATTATTTTTGATTATATTATTTTTGGATTTTTTTGTAAATTTTTATTGTGACTTTTAGTAATTATGACATATGTTTATTCTGTTGATATGAATTTCGATGAAGATCTTACAAGTAGAGTAAAAGTAGAGTTATATAAAGCTGAAATACATAATCCTCTTTTTCTATTTTATTTTCTGAGAAACGTTCAACCAGAAGTATAATTTAGACGTTTATCCTCCAATTACTGACTCTTTAATCGTGACTCTTGTTATCTTTTTGAAGTCAAATTAAAGGCTGCCAATAGTAAATCAAGTAAACAACTGAAACTGAAAACTACTTTTTATTAAATGAAGGCGAAGTGTGCTAGAGATTGAAAACTTGCAATACTTGAAAATATTACGTATTCTGATCAATGTAACGGTCAGAATCGTAATATTGAAATGTCATTAAGAAATTATATAACTAATTCTCTAGATTTTACTGTGGAAGAAATAGACCATAGGTTTCAGGTAAGTGGTAATTCTTACATGCCATCTGACCAAATTTAATCCATCCACATGTACTTATACCCCAATACTGACATACAGTGATAAAATTCGCCAGAAAGAAAAATCCGTTCGCAGTAATAAACACGGACAAATCATTTTTTTTTTTTACAAAATTCCATAAAAGTAAATTATAACCAACAGAAATGTTTTTAAGTCAAGAACCAAGGTAGAGTCGCTTAAAATTCAATGATTAAGGTTTTGAGAGACTTTCCCTAATGATTTTCATATAAGTATTCGAACAATGAATATTATTTGTTTTTAAAAAAGTGGATCTTAATAAAAGAAATTTATTTTGAAGAATATAATGGAATTGCTACTTCTATATTCAAATGCTAATACCATTAATGAAGGGTTAAGCCATAAATTTTATAAGGGTAATGAATTTTAACAAGAGCTATGAATCATACCGATTTAGTACACAAGTTTACCTCTTATTTACAAAGTCACCAGTTTATGTCAAAATCCATTAAAAAACCTGAGATATTCAGCTCAAGGCAGACAGAGATGAAGTAGTTGGCCCATTTGACGACAAAGAGGATTGGACATTCTACCCTTGATGTTTTGAGACATATTCTGTGGTAATAAAGTTTTTGATGTGATGTCAAGTGTATTATTTTGTGAGATAACCCATTCACTAAATAAAAATATTTGAAATGCAAAGTGAACCCATCTACATAAAAAAATCGAATATAGTTGTTAATTTAAAAATTTTAACCAAAGTTAGCAAATAAGTAGTATCTAACATATTTTTATTCATTCAAACCAAATAATATTTTAAACAAGGTAATCGTGGATCTCCTAATTTTCATTTTTTTTCATACCCATTTTCTAACACTTATTAATATTGGGGTTAGTCCGTTATTGCATTTGAAGCCTCAAATTGTATAAACGTTTTAAACTTAAATAAACTTTTTTGTGTAATTTAGATAAAAGACAACTTGCTTTTTAGTGTGACGTACAAACAGGACTCCTAAGTGTAGTGTAATACTCAGTATCATTTAAAAGATCTTCAGTTTTGTAGGTAATCCTTTTTCCACGTTGCAACAGTTACGTTACCTTTGTCGCTTTTGACAATGTATTTGTTAGGATGATTTTTAAAAAAAATTCTTAAATTAAAAATCAATTATCCTGAAATTTACATTGTCGAAAACGACAAATATAACGAAACTGTTGCAATGTGGAAAGAGGATTACCTACAAGAAATTTCTGTACTTTCTAGCATGTATCACTTTAGTCTATTGTCGTTAAAAAGCCTCTTATTATAATATGTTAAATTGAAAAATACTTTTTAAGATGTTTTATTTGTTGCATAAAATTTTCTAAAATATCTACAGAGTAGATTTGTACCTTGTTTTTTTGACCATCGAGTACAATTTTTATTTATTGACTCTGAGCATAAAGTTGTTGACACCAATCAAAAATTTTAATGGTTTATTACATTTTCTGGTTTACAGAAGCTCAAACCTGTGCTAGCAAAAATGGACTTTTTCTATGATATTATTAATGATTTTTTAACAGTTTTTCTTACCGAAACTTTTACCGAACAATTTAATATTAAAGTATTTTCCACTAAAAAAAGTATGAAAAATATCTGAAAAAACACCTCGTGAAATGATTTAAAAAAATGAATTAAGATCCTTCAGATCTAATCTTTCTCTTATTAATCTTCAGCCGGCCGCGCTGCAGTAACTTGATGCGTAAACTCAATATTTCCAGGTAAAGTGTTAACGGGATACGCTATGTACGTGATATTTTAAAAATTCCCTTATCGGTTAATCCTTAGTGTGTAACCATCATCGTCTTGTGAAATCGAAATCCAATTAGTTAGTTATCATACTTTATTGTGAATAGTACATCGAGACAGACAATTGCTGCAAGGCGCCTAGTAGTGAAATTCACGCAATTTTTTTTTAAATAACGAATACTTATGTTATATATCTTTTTCGAGAAATTGAAAATTTTATTGGTAAGTAAAATTGCTAATAATATAATTAGTTATAAGAATTAATAATACATATGAAACATATTAGATTATTGTAGAATTCTATATTGTAACATATTTATATAATTTTAGATTACGCCACGTCTTGTAAAAATCCAAAGGAAGTGTTAAACTAAGCACAATTAGAGGAAATTTTAAATAATATGACAGATAATGAAGATGAAACAGATGAAATATTTTAAAGTGATAGTAATTTGGATGAACAACAAATTGAGGAGAACCACGACGATACATGTTCAGAGCAAGATATGTCAGATGAGGAGGAAGTGTTTTACGAAAACGTTTGAAGATACATTCATTGGCATGGATAAAACAAGTAAGTGGTATAAAACTTCTTTTGCCACATCTAAGATAAAGCAACAAAATATATTGAGGAGTACCACTGGGATTAAAAGGAACTGCACGTCAAATAAAAACAGAAATTGATGCTTTTTTTACTATTATCAATATTGATATGGTTGATGAAATTCTAATTTTTACCAATTTATATATAAATGAACATATATATAAAAAGCAATATTTGAAAGATAGAGATTGCAGGAATGTAGACAGGAGTGAGTTATTGGCCTTTTTTGGACTCTTCTATTTGATTTTCATAAAGCACGGCAATCACACAAATGTGATGGACATTTGTGAAAAAGATGGCACAGGGATTGATATTGTTCGAGCAGTAATGAGCTACAAACGTTTCCTATTTATTGCATGTTCATTGAGATTTGATGATAAACATACAAGGAGTGATAGATGTAAAATAGACAAGCTGTCGGCCATTAGATCGTTTTTTGACAGATTTATAAAAAATTGTCAAAACTCATACAATTTATCTATACAACAATTGATGAAATGCTCCATCCATTTAGAGGTAGGTGTAGCTGGATACAATAGATACCAACAAACCTGCTAAGTACGGGATAAAAATGTACGCGTTATGTGATGCTCAAACATTTTATACCGCCAATTTAGAGATATATTGCGGTAAACAGTCAAGTGGCCCATTACGACGTATCAAATTCGGCCTTTGACGTTGTAAAACGTCTAATAGAGTCCGTAGAAATGAATGGAAGAAACATAACAACAGATAATTTTTATACTAGTATTCCGTTAGCTAGATATTTGCTGCAGAAGAAAGTTACTCTGCTTGGGACGCTGAAGAAAAACAAAAAAAAATTCCTTAAGGAATTTTTTCCACATAAATCAAGGGCAGTTCAATCTAGCATATTTGTATTTCAAAAAGATTATATGAACCTCTTACGTGTCCGCGTAAAAGTAAGTCAGTCATATTATTATCGTCTATGCACAACGAAAGTACAGTTGACATGGAATACTAAGAAACCACAGTTGATTTTAGATTACATAAAACAAAAGAAGGAGTTGATACTGTAGATAATAATTATGTTCATCATACAGTGTTTTACGAATAAGACTTACAAAAGATGGCGCGTGTGTTATATGCTATAATTTAATGAATATTTGAGGCATAAATGCTTTTGTTCTACATTCCGCTGCAAATTCTGGAAAATCACTCAAAAGGAGACATTTTATCAAAAACCTGCAATGAACTTGATGAAAGAACACCTTCATACACGATCACAAATTAAAACACGTCCACGTGATATAACCGAGTTCCTGTCCAGGACGTTTCCGAAGCAACCAGTACCCCATCAAGAAGAAGAAAATCCTGCTAAACGTGGTAGATGCTGCAATTGTTACAGTGAAAAATCAAGTCGTATACCTCTATGAAATGTACACAATGTAGTGCATTCACTTGTAAAAGACATTATAAATCTAATATTGTATGTATTAATTGTAAATAAAAAATTTTTCTGTACAATTTATTAAAAGTAGTTAAATTAATAAAGCGTTCTTATTTTTGACAAAATAAATTAACGATACAGTTAATTAATAATTAAAAGTGTCGAAAACAATAAGAAACTACATGGCAGCAAATTGCTGCGGCGCGCCTGATGATGTAATTTATTTTAGGGCGCGCCTTGGCCGAAAGGTAAACACATTGCATGTGTCACTAAGGATCCCTTTTTTTAACGTATATAAACAATAAAAATTTGAATATTATCGGCATTAACAAATTGCTAAAAAGTCAGCTTATGTAATTTAATTACTAATTTCAATAATAAACCTAGAGGCTGCTGGAAAATGGTAAATTTCGAAAAAAAAATAACACAAGATCAAGTTCGGTACAACCTGATCTACCTCCAGATGAAATAAATTAATTTTTTACTACAGTTGCAGAAAAATACTTGCAGAAGGACTTCTGCGAGGAAGTCCTGTTGTTTCATATCGTTGTGGAATAAGAGGGCTCTCAATATATTAAAGTCTTTTAGTAATTCTAATTATAGGGACGTTCACGAAATTGATAGCAAAATTTTAAAGAAAACTTACCAATAGTTTTAACCACCCTTCAATCATCCTATTAATTTAATTATATCAACTGGAGTATTTTCAGAAGTACTAAAATTCTCAAAAGTATTACCAATCTACAAAAAAACGGTAATTTCTCAAAAACTACAATGATAGACCCATAATTATTGAACAACGTGAACAAGGGGCTTGAACGCGGCTATCGCATAGCAATTTCTCTTTGCGACTTGTCGAAGGCTTTTAATTGCCTTTTGCACGACATTTGGCTTGACAAATTAACTATGGAATAATAATAAATTTACGATGGACTCAGAACGTATACCTCTTAAACTTATAACATATTAATCTATGTGGCGCATATCAACCAGGCGGTAGTGTCTAAAGGTCACCTTCCAATTTTCATATCGTGAAACAATAGTTCAAGTCCCACAAGGTTCGGTCTTAGGACCACTTTGGATTATTATTTATGTCAACGATTTGCTTAAATACATATCTCCTTACAAAACCATACAATTTGCAGATGATACGACATACGTTATATCAGGAAAAAATAAGGATGATTTGATATAAATCTCGCTCATGTTTTTCTACAAGTAAACTATAAACTTAACTCTAATAAAACACAAAATTTGGTTATATCTGCAAGTAATTTACACAATGATCTAGATAACAAAGAGACTGTTAAATTAGTGAAAATAACCATAGATAATCGACTCATCTGGTCGGCTCATGTCTCACAACTTAAGAAAAAATATCAATTCATTATTTGCTCATTTGCCAACTAGCAAGGGTTTGCAACTGTTAAAATATTAATAATGACATATTTTTCTTTATTTCACTCTTACCTCAACCTGTGTATTTATATGCTATTAGAGGCAATGTAAGTATAATAAATGCACTTTAAATTTTTAGAATTCAAAAGAAAGCTGTCTGGATTTTAGCAGGGGGTTAATTATCTAGAATACTGCCGACCTTTCCTTATTAAATTCAAAATTATGCGCTACCTACTCTGTTGATATTTTAAGTTTTAAGTGAAATTTGCAGAAAACGTGTCCATTTAATAAAGCAGTCTGATGTCCATGTTTACAATACGCGAAAACTGTCACTACCTACGAACAAATTGCTCTAGATTAGGTCTTTCAGAAAAATTGTCTTAAATAGTATAAACTATTACACTATTTACCAAAAATCATTAAATAGCGAAGCTGTAATAGTTTTGATAAATTTTTAGAAACCCAGTTTTTAATACTAAATTTATTTTGAACATAAACTGAAAATATATAATTAAAAAACTAATCATTAATAATTGTCAATTTCGTATGTATTAAAAAAAATGTTTAACCTCAAATTGGAAGGTCCAAAACTGTCAGATGAAGGCGGTAGGTGTCGAGTCAGTCACGCACAGAGCGAATGCATATCTCTTATGAATCATATATTCTACCAATATATCATCCCTAATATTTCCTATCGAGCAGAGTTTTTCTATTCCTAATTATCATACATAATATTTCATACAGGTCATTTTCCTTCTTTAAAAATATTGGATAAGCTTACGAGACTTTTTAGTGCTTACATCAGTTAATTGCATATTTAATTGCGTCTTAATTCACCACGTCTTTTGAGGATCGCCAGTTTCCCCCTAGAGCCATATGCCATGGTATCCCGTCTACTGCCATAGGTCTAGTGGTATCAGCTTTGTTTTAGGCTTAGGCTTAGGCTAATATTTTTACGTAACTACTCTTGGAATAATGTAACACTTATTTGAGGAGGATCATTTTTAAAAACTTTATGTAGATTTGAAAATTGTTTAGTCTCGTCTACCTCCTCGCAATGCCTACTCCAAGATTCTCTATTTGTCTTTTGCAGTACCTTTTTATATTTAGTCAGAGCTTTGCGATAATCGCCCTACTCACCTGATATTTTGACCAAATCAAATTTTTTTCTGACTTGTTGTTTAACAGCCGAATTACTTTCTTGTTGGAATTTTTAAATCTGTGGACAGTATTTTTCAAACGCTGACACAATAACCTATTCTAATGTATGTCTTGTTGTCTCTTTAACCCTGCCAAATAATATCCAGATCTGCTTAATATTTTTTTGTTTTTTTTTATGAGGGTTACGATAAGTTTCATTGCAGATGTGACAGTGGTAGGAACAAGACCCCTAATCTAATACATGTCGTTTGTTAATAGTTCTAGCCACGTAAGTTATGGCCAGTATTAGATCCATCACCTCCTTTCGTTGAAAAGTTATGAAAGTTGGTTTATTTTCTACATTTAGTATGTCTAAATGATGTTTTATATCAAATTTTAGTAATATCTTACCTCTTTGATTGGTGTTTGTATTGCCCCAAATTATATGGTATGCAGTCGCATTACAGCCAGTGATTAATTTCAGACCATTTTTTACCAATATCTTACCTGCTGTTTCAACTCCCTTGGAGGTGATTGTTCAAAACTATTATAGTCTTGAATATTAAGCAATAAGTAATATTTAATATTTATCTATACCATGAAAGGACAGCCAGAAAAAGTCCGGATGAGGTTTGTTCCTTTTTATATAATTATTTAAACTCTGCTCCTCCTCAGTTTACGGAAGTCCACTTGTACTTGGACCATTGCGGAGGTCAAAATAAAAACCATACATTAAACAGAGTGTTTTTTAGCCCTTACAACAGTGGTCGATTTAAATCGAATTGAGCAATATTATCCCATTAGAGGACACTCTACTTCCTTGTTACAGGGATTTTTCAATCATCAAAAGAAAACTAAAGAGACTTGATAGGGTATACACCTTACAGGAGATAACCGAACTTATTATTACTTCAAGTAATACGATAGATAAGTTTACAGTTAAAGAAATTAGCACAGAATATATACTAGATGTTCAACATTGGTGGCCAACCTACTATAAAAAGACGAGGAAACAAAAGGAAAACGTGTTCCTGTTAAGGATAAGTATATCTTTTGGCATAAGTTCTCATATGCACTTTACCTATGGAACAGCTAAGGTATGATTGTTTGTAGGTCTTTTATTGATGGGTTTATAGAACAAACCTATAAACTTTCTCAAGTTAAGAATCAATCAATTGAATTTCCCCACAATAATTTGTTGGCACATGCGGTAAAATACCACTTAAAAAGTGAAGCTCCAAGATATTACTAAATTGTTACTTTATATACCTGATAGTGTCAGACAGTTTTATGACGAATTAATGGATGTGGCCAACAACTGGTAGTCCCAATACTGGGGAAGATAAACATGACATCCACTAGGAGGAAACACGACATTTTGAAGCATTCAAAAAATGACTGAAATGTGGGTATTTAAAACTTTTTACTTAAAAAATTGTATTTTTAACATTTTTATAAACAAAATGAAAGTTTATTTGTGTCATCTTAGGAATGTCTACAAAAAGTTCTAAGTCGACCACATTTGGACATATATATCATATTACAAGTTATTTTGTACTAAGAAAATATCAAACATTACATCGAAAGGTGTCAAAAACATTCTCAAATTTTTTGTTATTAATTTAGACGACTAATACAGATCTAATACGGTTTTTTTTTTCGTTTTCCCGAAAAAATGGTTTTCCATGACTTAGAACGTTTTTTTGTTGACACCGATTCATGTGAAATCAAATATTTAAGATATTTTCCTATACTTCTTTTCTGTTCTGCATTAATTTTACATAAACATAAACATAAGAAATCAATTTTTATGACCTTTATTAAAGATTATCATATATATTAAACAATGTATATCTCGTTTTTAATTTAGATTTTAACAATTTAAAAAATATATAATTCTAGTCAAACGTTTAAAAGTTGGCCGATTACTACACGTACGCAAGCTTACTTATTTACAATGTAGAGAAACAAACATGTTGAATGGTTTCATTAAATAACTTTGCTTGAATAAAATCATCAAATATAACAATCCTTCAATAAAAAAAAATCTTATAATTTCTTTGGAAAATAAAACTTATTTGTATTTTATTTTGGGAGAATTTAATATCTGCTGTAAATCTGTCAACCTTCATCCTCTCGAATAGAATCTGAAGGTAATTCTGATTTTTTTCGCAACTGTGCTGACAAGCGTTGAAGATATGGCAGGTACATAAAAATATCCTAACCGTGATAAAACACGTCGAGAAATTTATTTTCATTGTTGGAAAATTTACAGGTACTTTGGTGACCAAAGAAATGAAATCGCTGATAACAGCAATCCGTTTACGGGCTGACGAATTCAATAAAGCTGTTTTTCTAATCTTTTACTTTAGTCATATATATACACTGTTTACGGTTTTTGAAATACATAAATAAAATATTATTTTCTGATATTATTTGGATTCTTGTCTGACAGTTTTCTTTACGATTTTGTCGTCTGATTAAGCTTGCACGATATTAGCAAAAATCGCAGATTGTTTTTGTTAATAAACGTCAAGGTGCACTACCAATTTATTTTTCAAAATAATATATATTCTGTAACATTATTATTATACTAATATAATAATAATTAATTAATATAATAATATCTTAATATACTGGGCCTTAGCGATATACAATGGCCTGAATCAGGAAATGTAAGACCAGAAATGGAACGATGTATTATTCTGGGAAACAACGATTCCAAGCACAAACGGGGAGTTGGCATTATAGTTGATAATAATTCTCATAAAGCTGTCTGTAACTTTGTTCCCTACTCTGATCGAGTATTAATGCTGTCTCTAAACTCTCATTTAAAACGTAAAATAAATATAATCCAAGTATATGCACCCACTGCAGACAAGGATGAAGACACCATAGAGGCCTTCTATGAACAAATCGACAATGTCTTAAGACTAACTAAAAGACAAGATATAAATATTATAATGGGCGATTTGAACGCTAAAGTTGGCCAAGGAGAAGTGGAGAATTGCGTGGGGCGATATGGACTCGGGGAAAGGAATGAACGTGGCGATAGGCTTGTCGATTTCTGTGTCAATGAGGAACTCATAATTACAAATACCTTGTTCAAACTTCCTAAACGTAGACTATATACATGGAGGTCACCAGCTGACAATAACAACAAAATAGTCAGAAATCAAATAGATTATATTATCGTCAACAGAAGATATAGAAATTCTATAATATCATCTAAAACTTATCCAGGAGCGGACATATCCTCCGACCACAACCGGTTGTTTTGTCGATGAGAGTGAAACTAAAGAAGGTCAACAGCCCTAGCACCAAGAAAATCATAGATACAAGACGTCTCAAACAAGACAACACATATGTGGAAACCAAATTTAAAATAAACGAGAGCTTAAGGAAAGTCAAAGAAGATAATGCAGAAACTCTAACTATTGACCAAAAATGGGGAAAAATTCAACATGCCCTTGTGTCAGTTGGAAAAGAAACCCTCAAACCACTTAAAGAAAAAACAAAACCTTGGATGACAGTAGAAATTCTTGAACTCATGGAAGAACGAAGAAAACATAAAGCAAAAGACCTGAATAAATACAAAGAAATTCAGAGAAACATCAGAAAGAAAATTCGAGAGGCAAAAGAGAGGTGGCTCTCCGATAGATGCAAGGAAATAGAAGATCTGGATAAAAAGTACGATAGCTTTAATTTACACAAAAAAATCAAAGAAATGACAGGTTCTAGAAAGCGTACAAAAACGAATATCCTTAAAAATGATAAAGGGGATATTATTACTGATATGAAGGAGAGATTATGTCACTGGACCAATTACATTCAACAACTATTTAATGATGAAAGAGAAGAACTGTCATTAGAAATCACCGAGGATACTGGACCACCAATATTAAGAGAAGAAGTCATCTATGCCATCAAAAACACAAAAGAGGGTAAAGCTACTGGACCAGATGAGGTGCCCATCGAATTATTAAAACTCATCGATGAAGATGTTATTGATGTAATGGTTGAACTCTTTAATCTAATATATCAGACTGCCACAATCCCCAGACAATGGCTGCAATCAACCTTTGTAGCAATTCCCAAAAAACCAAGTTCAACAACTTGCTCAGACCACAGAACAATAGCTTTAATGAGTCACACACTTAAAACATTTTTGAAAATAATTCACAGCAGAATTGTTAAAACTCTTGAATATGAGATTAGTGACACACAATTTGGCTTTAGAAATGGTATGAGTACAAGAGATGCTTTGTTCGGCTTGAATGTGCTGGCTCAGAGATGCATGGACATGAATCAGGATATGTACTTATGTTTTGTAGACTTTGAAAAGGCATTTGATAAAGTTCAACATAAAAAGCTTGTAGATATATTAAAAAGCAAAAATATTGACAGTCGTGATCTGAAAATTATATCTAATTTATATTGGAATCAAACTGCCAAGGTAAGAGTTGACAGCCAGTACACCGAAAATATCAAAATACAGAGAGGAGTCCGCCAGGGTTGCGTGCTGTCCCCACTACTTTTCAATGTCTACAGTGAAGCGGTATTTCAAGAAGCGCTCTCAGACTCAATAGAAGGTATATCTATCAATGGAGAAGTTTTGAATAACTTACGTTTTGCAGACGATACAGTAATAATTACGGATAACAACAATGATTTACAGAACCTAATGCAACGCCTTAATGAACGCTGTCATGAGTACGGACTGAAGATAAATTTAAAGAAAACTAAATGCATGATCATGACTAAATCTGCACATGCAAATATCCAATTGACTATTGAAGATACTGCAATTGAGAATGTTAATAACTATAAATATTTAGGAACATGGATAACATCAGATGTAGACCAAACCAAAGAAATTAAGACACGTATTGAAATAGCACGTACATCATTTATTAAACTTAAAAAGTTTCTTTGTTGTCGGGATATAAGGTTAGAACTACGCCTGAGAATGCTTCGATGTTACGTGTTCTCTACTCTTCTTTATGGTCTGGAAGCTTGGACACTAAAACAAGTTCATCTGAATAAGCTGGCCGCCTTTGAATTTTGGTGTTACAGAAGAATCCTACGAATATCATGGATTCAAAGAATGTCAAACATGGAAGTAACTAGAAGGATAGGAAATGAGGCGGAAATAATATTAACTATTAAAAGACGAAAACTTGAGTACTTGGGACATGTGATGAGAGGGCAAAAATACGCATTATTACAACTTATTATGCAGGGCAAAATCCGAGGAAAGCGAAATGTGGGAAGACGAAGAATATCCTGGCTTAAGAACTTAAGGGAATGGTTTGAATGCAGTAGTGCAGAACTTTTTAGAGCGGCAGTCAACAGAGTCCGCATAGCCATGATGATTTCCAACCTTCGATAGAAGATGGAACTTAAAGAAGAAGAACATTATTAAGAACATATACAGATAAGTGTATCCAATAAAACACTTTTGGAAAAACATTTGACATAATTTTTCTTATACAGGGTTTTTTTATTAGGATTTGTCCATATAGGGTAAACTACCCAATGATTAGCACTCTAAGGAGATCGTATTATTAAAATTACCTTTAAAATAATCAAGTGTTTCCATATGATCGATATATATTTTTTATGAATATTTATCACTTTCGAGCCACTCTTTTGAATATTTTGTAATCACATTTTGATTGCTATATTTAAATGTTATTTCATTTTATTAAAAATCGATTATTTTTTATTGAAATTTATTATTATATTATTAAATCGAAAAATTTATTAAAAATAAAGTTTTCTAATTTTTGGCACTGGTGCACTGTTTCTAGGGCGAGAAGACTAAAGCACATAGGTCAAAAAAATCGATTTTTCTTTTTGTACATGCACATGTCTATATATTTTTTCTTCATCAACTGACTTAGCACATAAAACCTACACGTTTATTTCACATTGATTTTAAGTAGCGTACTTTTTCAACCTTTCAATTTTTACAAATCTTTAGACATTATAAAGAACATAAGTTGACTTATGTGAAAAATTACAACTGATATATTCAGTTTTGCTGATTTTTAGGAATTACTTAAGTTGTTAGGTACCTCAAGTGCTTGACGTGATCGTCTTACTTATTAAAGAATATACAGATATTTAATTTAACTTTAGGTATCTACTTAAAACATGTTTAGTCTACGAAGGAAAAGTAATGTAAACAACAATGGTTATTTTGAGTTTAAATTATATAATTTCCGTTAATTTTCTTCTACGATTCTTAAAGAACGGTGGTACTTAAAGATATTTTCATTGTAAAGAGCCACAAGAATGGATTCTTATAGGAAAAAAAACTGGTAAATTTGGTGTTAAATCAAAAAAACTATTTTCGAAGGTAAGTGTAAAATATTTTTTAAATAAATAGTAGGCAATTTGAAGAGTTTTCGTATGAATAGTTTTATTCCTGCATTAGTTTTTATTGATGTTTTATTTTTCAGGTCACCGAAATCAGCAACCAACAAGTAGTTATTTAATCGAGAATGAACCTTCAACATCAACAGGCCTTAATGGAAACACGTTTATTTCATTAAATTTGGACTTTTCAAGTAATGATTTCGTACAAGATCCATATTATCAAGCTCGAGAAATAAAAACAGTACATTCAAGCTCAGGTGATGAATTGACTTCACGAATCTCTTTGAAAGTATTACCAAAAAGAGCCTTCGCTCCATTAAACACGAAAAAAAAAAACGAAAAGAAATCTGGGACGAAAAGTCATATAAAACTTTTAAAGGAAAAGTTATCGCTGATAGAGCCATGAACAAACTGCTGGCATGTCGCATGAAATGCAAGGAGCGTATACCTTTGGCTAAGAGAGAAGCGATAATGAATATTGGTTGATGGGTACGTACCAAAAAAGGTCTGCTTACATGTCATCATTAATAGAGATTAATGACAAAGCTACCCAAAGACAACGCATAATAGATCCTGAATAACAGAAATTTCGTATGAAGACGTATAAATATTTTGTTGTAATAGATGATTTGTGTCATGCTATGAATCAAAAAACGGTATTCAGTAGGTGGTCCAAATATTAATGATATACGTGGGACAACTGTATCTAAAATTTAAATATCCGTTAACAGACGGAAGGAAATAAAAAACCATATTTTGCCTTTTCCGTCATATGAAAGTCACTATACCAGAAAGAGTACATCAAAGAAGTATTTGCCTTCCCACCTAACAATCTCCAAAATGTATCAACTATTTTGTGACACGTATATCAAACACCCTTCAATAAAAATTTACAGCCAAGAATTTAACAAATTAGGGTTATTTTTTAAAAACCTAGTGTTATTACATGCTGTACTTGTGATAAGTTTAAAATGCAAATTCAACTTTGTCAAGATAGCAAACCAAAACTGAAATAACTTCGCAGCATGATAATCCCAAAACGACAGCAGATCATGCTTACGGATCGAAAAAAAAAAATGACACACAGATGTATCAAAATTATAGTACCATACAAGTGTATACATTTGATTTACAACAGTGTTTACCGACTCCATCATTGACTTCTTCTCTAGTTTTTTATAAACATTAGTTGTGGACGTTTAATTTGACCATACCTGAAGAAATAAGACCGAAAAAACAGTATAATATAAATTATAGTTTATTCGTCTTCCGGGTTTGGACCGTGTCATTTGTGAGTGACCCAAAAGTGGGTTCATCTCGACGTTTCGCTACAATTGTATGTAGCTTCTTCAGGAGAACAAAGAAAAGAAAAAGAAAAAAGAAAAAGAAGACAGGAAGATGGGTAGTTAGCAACGGTAACTCAGTTACTCAACGCAACCAGAGGCGAATACTAACTACCAAGATGGGCATTTGGTCACAGTAACTCAACTACTCAACGCAGCCAGAGGTGAAAACCAAATGCCAGGACAGGGATTCACGTCCAACAGCTCAGAACACTAACGCGTCGAGAGGCGGGGAGTGAATCCTCCCCAGGATTCACTCCCCAGGGGACGGATTCACTCCCCGCCTCTCGACGCGTTAGTGTTCTCAGCTGTTGGACGTGAATCCCTGTGCGGGCATTTGGTTTTCACCTCTGGCTGCGTTGAGTAGTTGAGTTACTGTGACCAAATGCCCATCTTGGTAGTTAGTATTCGCCTCTGGTTGCGTTGAGTAACTAAATTACCGTTGCTAACTACCCATCTTCCTGTCTTCTTTTTCTTTTTTCTTTTTCTTTTCTTTGTTCTCCTGAAGAAGCTACATACAATTGTAGCGAAACGTCGAGATGAACCCACTTTTCGGTCACTCACAAATGACACGGTCCAAACCCGGAAGACAAATAAACTATAATTCTGTCTCTGGCCGTGGAAACCTACGATTTCATTCAATATGATATGTGTGGTATAAAACCATTGCTGCTCGAGGAGGGAATCAGATTGCATCTTGACTCTTTAATCATCTTTAAACAAACCTACCTAATAATACAAGAAGCGTAATATTTTACTTTGATTATACCTGTGGAGGTTAGAATAGAAATTCTCACGTCAGATCTATGTTTACATGGGCTGTACATAAGTTACAGTTAGAGAGAATTGACCATAAATTTATGATTCCCGGACATAGCCATTTAAAGGTTGATACAGATTATGGGATAATAGAAAAGAAGAAAAACAAAAAAGAAATCCAAATATATCATCCTCATCACAGAATACAACTTACTAGGTCCAGCAGTATCAAATTTTAAGTTGTGGAAATTCAGAGTACTGATCTTTTGGACTTTGCATCGTTACTGAAAAGTTCTTTGGTATTAAGAAATAAAGATGTAAATAGAAATATGGATCAGAAACCTGGACTTAAACAAAAAGCAATAAAAACATATTAGGATGTTTCGAAAGAAAAATACTAAGACGAATCTATCGAGCGGTAAATCAAAATGGTGTCTGGAGAAGAGGATACAATTTCGAACTCTATAGAATATACCAGGAACTAGATATCGTAAAACACATTAAAAAAGGACGTCTGAGGTGGGTAGGTAATGTAATGCGGATGAAGCAAACCGACCCAGCTAGAAAAATGCCTTGATAAAACTAGTGGTCAAAGAAGAAAAGGAAGACGCAGAACAAGATTCCTAGATAACATAGATCAAGATATGAGAAATATGGAAATACGTGCTTGGCGGAGGAAGGCGATGGATATGGAAACAAATTCTTGGAAAGGCTAGGACCCCCACAGGGATGTAAAGCCAAAATGATGATGATCATGATGTAAATGAAAAGCAGTTTAAATGGTTGGACAAAGGGTGGCTCCGCTATGACACGGAATTTGGAATGGTTTCTTACAAAGACACCTTGCAAATAAAATCAGAATTTCAAAAGATAAATTTGAGACAAGAGGCATCCTCTATACCTAATAACATCCCAGTTATATCAGTATTGCCTTTACTTGCATCAAAAGAAAAAAAGATGACTTAATTTCTCTAGTAACATTGATACTAAATGTTTTTCATAAATTTTGTATTGATTTGCCAAGTAAGGAAAATGTAGCTAAATCCTAATATTTTAGATGATAAGGATGAATAATATTAAAAAAATAACCAAACCAAACCAAACCAAAATACCTAGTTGTGCTGTTAAACATAAGTAATATATGCCAATGTTCTTTTTAACATAAGTCAGTAAAAACAATTTTCCATACTTTTTTATTGAGTCCAACTAGCTACTCGTAAATAACACACACTGTGTACACACTCTTATAAAATGCAATAAACGTTAATAAGAAATATTTAATTATTTTTTTATATACAGTGGGCGATAAAATAATTATGATCACTTCAAAAAACTTTGTATTTTGCTGTTTAATTCAGAATAAAATTGCATATTAGCGTCTAATGATGTGAATATAATATAAAAATAGATCACAAACACGTTCTTTTACAAAATTTTAAAATATTTTTTTCTTTGAACTTAAATAACAAATTTTTTTAATATTTTGTGTGACCTTCTTCAGCTTCGATGAAAGCTTCGATCCTCTTTGGCAGGCTAAATATTTCTCAGGCAGTCTTCTTTTATTTTATCGTTTCTGCGGGTGGCAATGAGTCTTTCAATTAACTGCTGCTTATTTGTGGCAGTTTCCTGGACAATCCCCCTCTTCATAAGCTCCCATCAATTTTCGATCGGATTAAAGTCTGGGGAATTACCTGGCCACTTCAGTACTTCAATTTTATTTTTTTCCAGGTACGTTGCCTTAAAAAATCCTCCAAATCGCCAAACCAGTCTTTGGTTTGTGGCATGAGCTTTCATTCCAGAACTTCAATATACTGATGTTGATTCATCATTCCATTCACAATGTACAGCCTCTCTGTGCCCTTACTGCTGATCACAGACCATAGCATGATTTTGAGTGGATGGTTTACTCGCTGCAATACGCAATCCTTGTAATATTTTTCACCCACTCGCCTTCGGACGAAAGCCGACTTATCCATGAGTATTACCACTGTAGCCTCAGAGAAACAAACCTGTGAATAAAATAAACTATAAGATTTTTTTTTAGGATAAAAACAGTAATTATAGGAATTTAAACTTTAGTAGTGACGTAATTTACCTTATTCCAATCCTCAATTTTTCCAATGGTGGTGCTCTTTGGCCCATTCCAGACTCTTTTTCATCATTGCGGTGACAAACTTTGGTTTTTCGCCAGGGCGACATGATTTTAAACCTTGCTCATCAAGCCTTCTGCGGACTGCCATGTAAGAAACTGGCATCCCAGCTTCACGAATAAGTGCTGTGAGGATTTTTCTTGACTTCTTTCTATTGTTTACGAAGATATCCCTCATTTTTCTTTCGTCTCTGGATGTAGTGACACGCTTTCGACCACATTTTTGGACACGCCAGTTTGTCATGGGGTTTGTTGGTATCAATTTTTTCTTAATATTGCTCACTTTTGCTTGCGCTACTTGGCATTGTTGAGCTTTAAAAGTGTCTTTATCTCGACCACTTTAAAAACAGGAACGTCTTTAGCCTTACTCATTATGATTTTCTTCTCAAAAATCGAAATGTTTTGAAAAATTTTAAAATTAAAATTGATAGTTTTTTTACTCGCAATTACCACTAATACATTAATAAAACATACTACAAAGATAAAACAATACTATAATCTTTTAAAAACAATACAAAAACATACAAATTCAGTTGTAAACTCCCAGCGCAAACTCACCACAATGTGTATGTTGTCACGTAATTTGACACAAATGAAAGTTCTAGAGCTGTAAATGTCAAAAAAGTATGATTATTAGTAGCAAAAGATATTGGCATACCTTAATCGTATAGCAGCATATAATTTTATTATAAAATTTTTGAACAAATTTGAAAAATTTAAACTTTAAGACTGATCACAATAATTTGATCACCCACTGTAGTTTTATTCAATTTCTGAAAATCTACAGTTTTCGACTTATGTACTTTCATCTGCCGACGCTACATTTATTGGCACCATATATTTTCCAACTATTGGCACCAATTTTTTTGTGGCATGTACATAGATATGTAGGTAATTTTAAACAAGCACCTACACAAATAAAATAAAACATCAAGATAAAAAAATATAATATTTTAGTTCAGTTGGTGACAAAAATTTAAAAATTTTCTAAATTACCAAACTAAAAATCAAAATGCTGTATTCTTTAAAATGCATTTTAAATTCTGATAAAAACCAACTAAAAAATCATTCTAAGTAAACAACTACAGTAAAAGAAAACTTATATTGTGTCTACAATAAGCTATGCTTAGGATTTTTCTTAGCAAAACAAGTGCTACAAATAAATTTTTCTTTATATTTTTTAACTTGTATTTAGTTAAGCAGCTAATATGATAAGTCCTAGTGCAGTTCTGACATTTTATTCCTATGTTTGTCCTGTAAATATTGTGCGTACAAATAAAACATATTCCTCGCGGATCTGGTAAAGATTGTGGTGACGGCCGTTCTGGACTTTCTTGAAAAATATTTTTTATATGGGAGACTTTAGTTTTTAAATTTGGGGTAACAGCGTCTGATACTGCGAAAATTTAGGTCTTTTGAATTTTGTGAATCATGGTTATAGTTGCTAGTACCATAGCTTCTAGAAGGACTGCAACCAGATTTGACATTAAGACCGAACGTGTTATGAGGTGTGAGAGAATTATTTAAAGAATGGTTGTGAACAGCTTTACATTTGCCTTGTTTTTAAGGTTTTTATGAGTTTTCTTCATTTAAAATATATCTTTATCCTTCTTTATCTGTTGCTTCTCTAATCTTTTTTGTTTATTCTCTGCTTTCTTTGTCTCTTTTAGTTCTTTAATTCTTTCCTCTTGTTCCAATTGCCTTTTATAAATCGTTAGCGTAAGCACGAATGAAGTTTTCTTAGTTTGTCGTTTACCTGAGTTTTCAGATAGATCCAAATTTTATTAATTATTGAGGATATTTGATTGTTGTTTCCATTTTTATCGTTGGCAGTTTGTTCCAATAGACGCTAATCTGTCATCAACTTCTATGGGTTCTTCTTCTCGAAATTCCAATTTCTGCTAAGTGTTTAGTGATATATCAGGTAATTGGGTTAACTTAGGCTTGCATACAGCTGACGAAGGGGAAGCCTTTGTCAGAATTGTATTTTGCAGTACGACAATTTTTTTTGTACCAATTCTGTCCTCATCAGCGGGTTGTTTGTCCAAAAAATAGGTATATTTTCTATATTGTCTTCGTTTAAAAATATTTCATCGTTATAATGTACTACTCTATCATTTAGATCTTCTATTTTTATCTCTATTTTTCTCTATTTGACATAGTCAATTGAACCTTAATTCCACGGATATAATCCATAAGCTTTAAATCCGCTAGAGGCAACTCAAGTTTTAAAAAATATACAGCTTCTTTAAGAATTTGTGCAAAATGTTGTTTGGAAAATTTACAAAATAGATGTTTACGACGCCAATTTAACAGTAATTTTCTCGACACTGCTTTAAGTGGTCTAAAGTTCGAGACATCTGCAGGCTGTAATATCCTGGTAGAGTTAAAGTAAAGAGCTATAAGAACAATACCAAGCTTTGTACAAATAGTACCAGGGGCGGCTGGTCCTATGAGGTAGGTGAGGCAGTGCCTCACCAGTATCAATCGACTATTTACGTTCTTTAACTACAATTTAACTTTTTGGAATTTTCTAAATAACTTTATTTTCATTATGATAAAAAATTAAAATATGTACACCCCTGATGTCTTATCTTTGTATATTTCTTCATAATCTACGGGCCGGACAAAGGACAAGCTTAAACCACAAAATATTAAATAAACAACGGCTCCATTTTCCGCGCCAGCAGCTAATATATCATCTGTGCATCTCATTCTCTCTTTAAATAGCCGAGGCAAGCCTCACGGCATTGCTCTGTCTGGCACATTAGACATCACATTATGTAGCGAAATTCAACATGATTTATTTATTTTCTGCCCACTATGTCACCGAACAGGAGAGGCATGCCGCTCTCGTTTGATGTAGTTCTTTTAATTAGCAGCGTTGCCGTTTGGGTACAAAGGTACCCAATTCGCTACATTTTTTCCCTCGGGGTATAAAAGTACATTTTAAATAAAACATAGATTTTTATTTGAAAATTGTAACAACATTGTTATGTTGTAGTAGAGTATTTTCCTTTAGTAGATGGTACTATACATATTGTTCTATTGTTTTCCGATTTAACAAAAAATATTTTTTTTCTATGCATTTACCAGATTGGCAACATTGGTACATTTTGGAACATTTCTGCAAAATTGTTGTAGTAAGTAGTAGTTAAATTACTTCCTGTTGACCTGTTTGTGCGGCAGGATCACGTTTGACGTATCTCGTGTTGTTTTTCATTAAAAAAAAACAGTAAGATTACATGTTATATAATAAGTGCAATTTTAATTAAGTTTTTTTAATAATTTTGGTGGATTGTTTTTGTCTGCAGGATTTTCGGTTTTAGTGAAAAATGGATTTAGCACCGAGCACTTCGTCACAACTTTCCCAGATAAATGTAAATATTCGTAATACTTGTGATCTCGTAAATTTTTTAGTCAATCACCAGAATTTTTCAAGTCATTCATATGAAGATAAATTATATATAGTTAAAGTCGTAAAACGACCTATTCCAGATTTAAGTAAACGTCTTGTTTCTATCGGTGGCGTCGGAAAACCAAATCGGGGATTTCAAAATGCATGGCAAAATCGTGAAATAAAAAACCAAAAAACAAAATTTAACCCTTTGTTTAAGTTTATTTAACGTAAACGGCCTCACGTTATGATGTCACAAAATCGACCTTCCGGCTAACATCTTACGACGAGAACGATCAATGGAGATATGCTAGACCGAAGCTTCAACTAAAGGGATATGTGAGAGCGTGAAGAAGATGGTACTAGATTAGCAGTCCACCTAGATCCTTGAGACTACAACTTGGCCGCTAACCAAAATGCAGGCTCAAGGATTAGAGCTCCCTCGTTTTTCATTCGCTTTTATCTCACGATACGAGATTTCATGATAAACTGGAGTAAGTCGCTTAACGACACCTTGGGTATCATTTAAGTTGCATTTATAAGCACCCTATTACACATGGTGCTCATAAATACAGCTCAATCGAGGACTTTTTCAAAAAGCAGTCAGCCCCTTATGTTGCACCTTCAGTGCACATAAGGGAGGGTAGAGGAGGGCTTAGGAGAGCTTTGAGGTGAGGATGACTTTTGTTGATCCGCGCGCGTATCGTCAGAAGTCCTTCTCACGCCAAGTCATTGTTTGCTGGCGCGAGCAATGCACATAAGGGAGGGTGGAGGAGGGCTTAGGAGAGCTTTGAGGTGAGGATGACTTTTGTTGATCCGCGCGCGTATCGTCAGAAGTCCTTCTCACGCCAAGTCATTGTTTGCTGGCGCGAGCAATGCCTCCTTAGCCGGGTATGACTGGAGCAAAGAGAAGCTAACCATAATAATAATAATTTTCCTTAAGTGTAGTGTGCCTCACCATTTTGTACTATCACGAGCCGCCCCTGAATAGTACTAAGTAGATAGCTAATATTAGTTACATGGCCTTCCACAAAGAGAATGAAATTAAGTTCAATATTTTTTTTAAATATGGATGAAATACATTTTGTATATATTCTATAAAAATTTCTGTTTTCATCCAGCTGTTATCGCTTAATCCGATTCCCCATGTGCCTGGAACACTAATATCAACTGCTTTTGGTAGACACTTGTTTGGGTAAATTAATAAAGGTGAAGTAGTATCGCCTTTGGCCGAAAACGTAAACATTACTGTCAGATTTTTTTCGCTTTTCCTTGGTCAATCTCGTACACATTGCCGAAAACTTTTGGTGCAATAATGTTACCCATTTTTGAATAAAACTAGAAACGCGTTTTTATCGCCGTTGTTTATTCTGCTTGGTATATTCAAAACAGAAAGGTTTTTTTTCTTTAAGATAGCTTTAATTATAATCAGATAATCATTCTTCTCGCGCCACTCCTAGCGGAGATTGGAAATCATGATGGCCACTGCGACTTTGTTAGCAGCGCGCCTAAAAAGTTCAATCGAACTACACCCGAACCATTCACGTAGATTACGAAGCCACGATATTTTTCTTCTTCCCACACTTCTTTTGCCCTTAATTTTGCCCTGCATGATGTTTCTTAAAAGTTCGTACTTTTCACCTCTCACAATGTGCCCCAAGTATTCCATCATTCTAGTTTTTATCTCATTTAGAATTTCGCATCTTTTGTCTAAAGTTTGGAGTACTTGCGCGTTAGTGACGCGGTCCATCCATGATATTCTGAGAATGCGCCTATAGCACCACATCTCGAAAGCTTCGATGTTTTTTATGGTCAACTGTTTTAGTGTCCAAGCCTCAACTCCACATAACAGGGTAGAAAAGACATAACACCGCAGCATTCGTATTCGTAACGTTATATTGATATCACGATTGCAAAAGAGTTTGCGCATTCTATTAAAGACTGATCTAGCGATTTCTATTCTACATCTAATCTCTTTTGTTTGATCAGTATCGTCAGTAGATATACTAGGGGTCTTTGAGCTCATCCCCTAAATTGCAACCCCTAAAATCGCAACCCCCGGTCGTAAGTTCCAAACGGCTTAACGTAGGATGACGTACGAGGGCTCGTTGGAAAGGGGATGAAAAATGGGGTTGAATGCAGTATGTGCCGTGCGCATCGGAGCATGCCAAAAGGTCATTATGGGGTATCTTCGTTTCTATTGGTCAGATTGGGGCGTACGAGGGCTCGATGGAACGGGGATGAGACGGGGAATACTTTGACACAAAAAACAAAGATGGCGGCGTTGCCAAATGGGCGTTAAAAACGTATCTTCGTTGCTATTGGTCGGATTTTGACGTATGAGGTGTCAAAGCGTTGGATGTCACGTGACATTCGACGCAGGACGTGACATTTATGTGACATTTGCCGCAGGACGTGAAATGTCACGTGAAATGATGTGACATTCGACGTAGGACGTGACATTTGACGCAGGACGTGACATTTATGTGACATTTGACATAGAACGTACAATGACACATGAATTGACGTGACATTCGACGCAGGACGTGACATTTATGTGACATTCGACGCAGGACATGACATTTATGTGACATTTGACGCAGAACGTGAAATGACGTGACATTCGACGCAGAACGTGAAATGTCACGTGAAATGATGTGACATTCGACGTAGGACGTGACATTTGACGCAGAACGTGAAATGTCACGTGAAATGATGTGTCATTCGACGCAAGACATCGCTCAACATACATATAGAGTAATGGAATTTAAATAAAACAACAACATCATAAACGGAGCATTTTTTATTCGTATATATTTACAATTTTGTTTAACAAAGTTTTTAATTGTTTTAATAGCCCGTCGTTGGGGCAGGGTATCCCAAAAAGTTCCCAGCTAAACGTTCCTGCTGCTACAACTTTACGTGTGTATTCGCTGTACTTATAATAGGTGTTGTTCTGAAAAAAGTAAATAAACCCATCAGTATAGCGGAATGCTGATGTTATTGTATCCGGTAGTCCGGGTAAGAGATAATTCATGGGTCCACGGTTTAAGACATCTCCAGCTTCATTAAATTCAATATAAGAATCATCATTGTATAATAAATACGTTTGACCGCTGTTTGTTTGAAATAATGCATTTATTTTGGTTCTCGCAGGTATAGAAGGAAACATAAAACGTTTTTGAATTTTTAAATTGGGGAAAGATGCAGCGTAATACTGATTATTGCGTATGGTTACTAAGTGTCCCTCGGAATTCTGAAAAACATGTGAAACGTGCGCAGACCTCAACTCTTTAGGGAGATAATCGGTAATTAATTCGGGATGTTTTGGAAGGCGCATCTCATTTAAATCAAATTTCCATATATATGGACCATATCCAACGTACATTCTATAATTTGGAAACTGAGGAGAAGTAGCTAAAAACATGAAATCTGGATATGGAATTAGACATAATATGTTTTGTAGGGCAGGTGTGGTTGTTGTTGTTGGCAAAGAGGTCCTGTGTTTGATGGTAGATGTTTTCGACATATGGTTCTTGTTGTGCGGAACTGGTGTTGTTGGTGGTATGTAAGAGGGTGTTGTTTTTGGCCCATATAGAATACTCATTGCCTTTTTATCATCATCACCAAAAGGTTGTACATCTTGTTGATACCAAGGATACATAATAGACGAATCAATAGTACTGTGTGCTAGTCCGAGAGAATGACCAATTTCATGCATTAGAACAGCCAAAAAATTGACTTCACCATTGGGAGCGCTGCCATTTCCTACATACCATCGTTCACTAACATCAAGATGAATTTCGGTACACTCTGCGTATGCGCTTGGAAAGTATGCGTGAGCCAATACTTTTCCAGGACCATCGAAATTAAATGAACATTTAGAGGTTCCTTGACAACTTGCTCGAAAATTATGAGTATTTGGTACCACAGTTATAGTAATATCAGGCCTCGGGGTAGGTATTATTACTTGTTTAAACTTTAAATTAGATATTGTCTCCCATCTAGCGAAAGCTTCTGCAGCAAGATTTATATAATCAGGATTACTAATAGCCTGAGGGAAATACCAGCGTAAAGTCGTTTTATTCCACTTCGAACGAATGGCATAGTTATTGTCGCCAACAGAACATCGAGGCTTATTCATCATCATATTTATAGTATCATTATTTAATGTTCCAGTCACAGGAAGATTGTATTTTTCCTGAAAAGCAACTAGGGCCATATCTATACTAGAAAGAGCATTATTTGATGTATTTAGATATCCGAAACGTTTAAGAAAAGAACTAGCATACGCCAGAGTGCTATTCTCTGCACACACAGATACAGAGAGCAACAATAAGACATGTAAACAGACCAGCATCTTGATTTATACTAATATCCAAAAATTTGTACTATAGTTATTTATACAAAATTCACAAAAACGGAATTATATACTGAAATATTAAGACAGAAATATTTTAAATAATAATATGTTAAAATTGTGCATTTGATAGCAAACCGGATGAAGCCTCATGATAACAATACACCGCGTTGTTCAAAACACGTAAACAAGTGTGATAACAAATTTTATTTTAATCATTGGAAAAACAAGTACACCGGAAAGAAAACCGCAGTTGCTACATTTTGTAAAATGTATGAAGATATCAGCAACCACATCAACAAAATTCTAAATTGATAACAACGATTCTCTTACCGCAATATCAATTTATTGTATACCATAAATATTAGTTGAAGAAATAAAAATAAATATAAAAATATTAGCATTTCTAGAACTCAAGGTGTTGCTTATCAATGAAACGAATCAGTTGATGGTACCGTAGGCACAGTAGGTTGACGCAACTCGGGCTCGGGTGGGGCGATATGCTGTTCTGTTCTTTAAAAGGCCGAGGAGCGCATACGTTGTCACAGTTCGCTTCGCAAACGTACTACAACAACAAGTTCGCAGTAGTCAATACGGTGTGCAGTGACTTACATATATCTGATAAAGGTAAGCGGTTTTTGTCTTTCGTATATTTCTATGTATTTATTATGTCCTTTTTATCATTGTATTTTATGAGAATTGTACATCTCTCTGTTCGTATTTCATGCAGTATTTTATGAAAAATGTATATTTCTATGTATTTATTATGTCCTTTTTATCGATGTGGGTGTTGTAAAACATTCCACGTCTGCTATTTTTTATAAGAAGTATTCTCCGCTGTTCGTATTTCGATTTCTTGTAGTATATGGTTCTTCTCTATTGCCAAGTATGTAATGCATCTCTCCATACACGTTAAGCGGAAAAACTATAGTTTTTTTTGTTATTATTGTAGATGGATCTATCAAAACTAAATAATGCATCCTTGGTTGCAGAACGTAAGCCAATAAAAAAACTTAAAGATCTACAAATTGGAAAAAAATTTACCATCCACAGTGCAAAGGTGGTAACAACACAATTTGGGGAGACAGTTCTGGTGGATTTGGGTGCTGAAGTTGTCTTCTTACCACAGCGGGTAACCAAAGCCTACCAAGCAGCAATAACGGACCTCAACAGCGGAAACTATTCGCTGATATACGAAGGGGAAGTTGATATTGGAAAAAGCAGACTCCTTGCATCCTTTAAGATAGTTGAATAAGGTAAGTGATTTTTTCTCTTTTTTTGTTCTTATGAGTAGCCATGCATATAAAACAAGTGATTAAACAGTCTGATGATTTGATGCACATTATTAAAAAGCTTAGTAAAATAATTTTCGATAAATTCACTGAAAGAGATCGTAAAGTTTGGACAAGACGGTTAAATAGTCAAATTTTTAGATGTAGTAAAGTAATTAAAAACCATAAACTATCCGTAGGAACAGTTAGAAAAGTGCAAACTTACATAGGACATTTTAAGCATTTTAGGCAAGTTATTTTAAATTTCAATAATAAGTACGTTGGGTTGGGGCTTAATTCAAAATTACGCAATAGAGTTAAATGGGAAAATGTCATTTCATGTTTTGCTAGTAGAATTAAAACTGGAGTTATAGTTAATTTAGTGCATAAGGACGTAACACAGTTCCTAAATGATTGTTATATTATTTTTAGTAGAAAAATTAACAGTAATTTAAAAACAAATAGATTGCTTAAAGTCAATACTACATTTTGCGGTGAATTCATTAAAAAATCGAGTGATAGCGAAAGTTTAGATTTAAAATATTTTAACACTAAAAATGCTATTATAGACGCATCGACCGATTTACATCTTTGGTTCAGTGAAAATGTTAAGGATAAAATTTTTACAAAGCTGTCGGAGTTTGCAGAAAAAGATTCTGGTGCTGCTCTGTCTAAAGTAATCTCATTAGAAGTCAATATTAATAAAGTAGAAATAGGAAACGGTTCATCGTTCATTGAATTGCCAATAGATATTCAGAAAAAACGAGCGTGCATTAATGTGCATAACTTCGATCAGGCTTGTTTTTATTGGTCAATAGTTAGCGCTCTGTATCCTGTTAACAAAAATGTTGGAAGAGTTTCGAAATATCCACATTATTCTACTGTTTTACAAACAGACAAATTAGAAAGCCCAATGCCATTAAGTCAAATTTCAAAATTTGAAAAATTAAACGCCATATCAGTCAATGTTTTTGCATTAGAATTAAACGTAGTTAAGGACAAACAATTTTATGAAGTAGTACCAGCCAGACTGACAACGCAAAAGATGGAAAAGCATGTAAATTTGCTCCTTATACAAGATAAATATTTCCCAAAATTAAACGATTACGATGCTCCTCCAGAAGATGATGATCAGACTGAAATACGCCTTCATTATTGTTGGATTAAAGATTTGGGAAAATTAGTGAGGTCACAGGTAAACAAGAAACACAATAGAAAATATATTTGCGATCGTTGTTTAAACTATTTTAGCAGTGACAGCAAACTAGCAGAGCACGAAGAAATGTGTTCAGATGTGAATAAATGCAAGATGACTGTTCCCAAATATGATCATGTGGCTTTTCGCAATTTTACATACAAACAAACAACTCCGTTTATAGTTTATGCCGATTTTGAATGCCAATTACATAATTTTACAGATTCAAATGTCTCAGTGAGTAAAACAGCAAAATATCAGAAACATGTACCTTTTAGTGCAGGTTATTATTTGAAATGTGCGTACGATGATAGTTTATCTTATTTTAATAGCTATAGAGGTGAAAATTGCATGGAGTGGTTCGCAAAAGAAATGTCCGAAATTTCCAAATTTGTAAATTCCAAAATAAAGACAATTGTACCTATGGTCGAAAAACCCAACACAAATGGAGCAACTGTTTGCCATATTTGTGAGAAACGCTTTTTGGCTACAGATACAGTTGTTGTAGATCACGATCATTTTACGGGACAAGTACGGGGATTTGCGCACCAAGCATGTAATTTGAACTTTAAAAAATTGTTTGTCGTCCCAATCGTATTTCATAATTTTAGTGGCTACGATTCGCATTTTATGATTATAGATCTTTGCAAGCATGGGCACTTGAGCTTACTTCCCATAAACAAAGAAAAATACATTTCCTTTACATTACAATCTGACGAACATCAAATTAAATTACGATTTATTGATTCTCTAAGATTTATGGGAGCTTCACTCGATGAATTGGCATCTCTTTTAGACACATCCGAAAAGAAGATTTTGAAAAGAGAATTTAGTCAATTAGATAATGATACATTTAATTTGTTAACTTGTAAAGGAGTATTTTGTTATGATTATATTGATAGTTTGAAAAAATTGGATGAAACGTCTTTACCCACAATTAACCATTTTTATAGTAAGTTAAATAATGAATACATTAGTGAAGCGAAGTATGCTCATGCCCAAAATGTTTGGAAGAAATTTAATTGTAAAAATTTGGGGGAATACAGCGATTTGTATTTGAAAACAGATATTCTGCTGCTGGCTGATGTGTTTGAACAGTTCCGACAAAAATGTCGAGACACATATAAATTAGATCCAGCATGGTATTATACCATGCCAGGATACACTTGGGATTGTATGTTGAGATACACACAATGTAAATTAGAATTGCTAAAAGATGTGGATATGATCTTGTTTATGGAAAAAGCCATAAGAGGTGGAATATCTGTTTGTTGCAACAGATATTCTGAGGCCAACAACAAATACATTTCGTCTTATGATCCCACACGGCCCTCTAAGTACATCCTCTATTTAGATGTGAACAATCTGTATGGATGGGCAATGTTACAATTGCTTCCATATGGAGGGTTCAAGTGGATCGAAGATGTTACCAAATTTGGTGTTGGTAATCTTCCCGAAGGCCATATAGATATTATGTCAATACAGGATGATGCAAAGGAGGGCTATTTTTTTCAAGTTGACTTGGAGTATCCACGCGAATTACACGACAAACATAAAGATTTTCCATTTGCTGCCGAACACCGCATTCCGCCCGGTTCAAAATTGCCAAAGTTAATACCAACCTTATATCACAAAACCAAATATATTATGCATTATAGAACTCTTAAACAGGCATTAGCCAACGGGTTAATTTTAACAAAGATACATAAAGTTTTGAAATTTAATCAATCTGCGTGGCTGCGACCGTATATCGAATTAAATACAAATTTACGGGCGGCAGCCACCAACAGTTTTGAGAAAAATCTCTACAAGCTAATGAACAATGCGGTGTTCGGAAAAACTTTACAGAACCAAAGACGTCATCGTATTGTAAAATTATGTAAAAAATGGCATGGAAGGTACGGAGCCAAAAATTTGATTGCGAGTAGTCGATTTCACAGTCGTACGATCTTTAGCGAAAATTTGGTAGCTATCGAACTTAAGAAATCAGAAGTATGCTTTAATAAACCCCTGTATATAGGCGCAGCAATCCTAGATATATCAAAAGTATGTATGTATGATTTTCACTACAACTTTATGCTTCCAACGATGGGAGAGGACAACTGTTCATTGTTGTACATGGACACCGACAGCTTTATTTATGAATTGAAATGTTCAGATGCATATAGAGAGGTTATAAGAGCGCATCCAAATAAATTTGATACCTCCGACTATGCCGAAAACAACTCATATGAGATAGAACGGTTAAATACAAAAATCCCCGGATTAATGAAGGACGAGGCAAATGGGAAAATAATTACACATTTTATTGGATTACGATCAAAAATGTACACATTTAAACTGCAAATAACTGACGACGAGAGGGACAAAGAGAGACAGCGCCTAGAAAGAAAACAACTAAACAAAGAGAGAATTGAATGTGACTTGGGAAATTTGGGAATAACAAAAAAGGCAAAAGGAGTGAAATATAACGTTGTTCGAAATAAAATTACGTACGAAGACTATGAAAAATGTCTTAAAGAATTCAAAATTCAAACCGCGAGCCAAAGGTGTATTCGATCATACCAACATTCTGTATTTAGCATCGAGCAATCCAAAACGGCTCTAAGTCCTTATGACGATAAGCGGTACTTAATACCAAAATCATTTAATACGCTTCCGTGGGGACATTATCTTGTTGAATAACATTTATTTGTTGTTGTTGCAGAAAAACAGCAAGATGGTGCCAACACTACGCACACAATCTATAAAAACTATTTGTGAGAATATCTCGGACATAACCGACTTTGTTGAAATATCTCCTCTACCGTGGAGTCTTACTTTAGAAATTTGTAATAATTATAGTATTTATCGCTTTCAAAAATTATATGAATCTGATTATTTGCATCTAATACAAGTATGTGATCAAATAAATTTTGATCAAATAAAACATGAAAATGAAGCAGAAAGGATTCATCTGTGTGGATCGCATTATAAAGAAAAAGAATATAATATGTATTGTGTCCATCATTCTGCATTTATAGCAGATGATATTGCTTTAAACTTTTGTTTTGGTTGTTTTAAACGTTTCTACACTGTACTTAAATCAAAAAATAAATGCATATGGTATGAACAGGTTGTTAGTGGGGATGAATATCATGAAGATGATATAAAATACTTGTATGATGTAAGAGATAATTGGTGTCAAAATTCGTTTAATCATGTCTTGTTTAATACTGAGTGGTCAATGCAATGTAGATGCACTATACATAAATAATTGTTTTCTTGTAGTATATGGCTACTCATAAGAACAAAAAAAGAGAAAAGATCACTTATCTCACAGTTTTTGTATATTGTAGATTTAACTAGTATTTTAGAATTGTATAATTTAATTTTTAATAATAAATTTGTGTAATCTTACATTTTTGGTTTTATTTATAATAGAATAAAAGACAACATATCTAATAAATTATATATTTATTCAGTTAAATGATTTACATGTCTATGTTCATAATAATATACATATTCCTTTAGAGCTAAACTTAACAAAGTGTTTGGACAAATATCGATATATGCTGCGAAGGCTGTAACTGGTCCATGTACAGAGTCTTTAGCACAAAAATTTTGCTTAATGAAAGTTGAAATATTTATATAGTATTTCTGGAATTGTAAACTCTGTAACAATGCCACTCTATGGTACAGTATTCTGTAGTTTGCGTTTAAAATGTGGTAGGCGTCATCTTCACGTAAATAATAGTCGACTCCAAATTTTTCAATGGTCAGCAACTTTACATTGTCTTTTACCAATTGTCTTAGTTTGCAAAAATCACCATTCATAAATTCGATTGGAACATACCCATCCGCATATGTAGCATGGAAAAAGTCACTCATTTTTTCTTTTAACCACACAATTATGACGTTCCACTCGCTTATACTTAAACTGATTCTTCTAAAATCATCACGTTGGCACAGAATGATGGATGGTAGAAAATCTCGAGCTGGAGATAGACCAATTTTTATGTGGAGAGAGCTGCTGATTGGATATGTAGTTTCCAATAAACAATATTGCTCGTTTGTGGCAGCTGCTTCATATTTAGCCAATACTCGATCTAATTCGGCGCCAGGACTAGGTGGTTGTTGACTATCTTCATCGTAGTTAAATTCTATGCTAAATTCACTGCCATCATCATCATCGAAATTATTAGGTTGGCTGTTGTATCCGCTATCTTGAGAGCTCATGGTACTACTGTGTGTGTGTGTGTGTTTCTAACGTCGTTAACGAGGTGGATGTAAACTGAACATATTATCGTAGTTTGTCCTACATTTATACCATTGTCTTCTCCCACTTCTTGTGGTTAATTATCGGTCTTTTCACAAAAAATGTATGTCTACGCGGCGTATCGAAATATAGATCCTCAAACTATATTCGAGTTATTTATCCAGCTGTTGTGTTTGCTGTCCATTCCTAACCATTTAACGTACATCTTATTGCCTTTTCGTCTGAGTACTTTTTCGACCAGGTATATGTCAGGGTTTGATGTTTTCTGCAATTCTTCTTCGTAAAAACCGCCACTAATCGGCGCACCTTGCATGTCTTCGAGCAAATACGTTATAGGATTTGTTATCTTAACTTGTACAATTCTAAATAATTCAGTAGTCCAATTGGGCGTGTATGCCTTTTCGAAGAAATGTTTTGCCTTTGATACACGTACAATGTCGCCAACTTTAAACTTTCGTGGACCTGCAATCTTTAAATAAGTATAACTTTTGTTTAAAATAGTTTTTTCGTTGGATTTGTTAACCTGAGACGGTTTGTATCCTGTTTTACTGTGTTTTGTGTTGTTGTATTCCTCTGTAATTATGTGTAGAGCATCTAACCATTTGTACGATCCATGTAAACTGAAATACTTGTACAACTTTGCTTTCAACGTTCTAATAACTCGCTCGCAAATGGCTGCTTTTTTGATCGTGTAGGTGCTGTAATGATTAATCTCGTGTTTTTTCATTAAATTTTGAAATGTTCTGTTGTAAAATTCGGTTCCTTGATCAGATTGTAGGTTCTTCGGATGTCGTCGAGTATGTGCGAGAATATCCGAAAATGCCCGAGTAATTTCCTCGCCAGTCTTCGATTTTAGAGGTCGTGTCCACACAAATTTTGAAAAGCAATCAATTACAACTAGTATTAGTTTGTAATTTTTATTTTGATGTGCATAAGGACGCATTTCAGCCAAATCCATTTGCCACAAGTCATCGATTCCTTTGATTATTGTTCGTCGACGAGGATAGTTTTTTCGTGCCGGTTTATGCAATTCGTTTATCAGCTGTTCTTTAGACATTATTATTTTTTTAACGCACCTTCAACTACCGTAAGACGTTTGTCTATATCCCATGAATGAATGCTATCTACTACGCTTTTTAATGATTGTTCCACTTGTTTTATCCGCTGTTCCATCTGTATATCGTACATAGAATGCTTTGCAACTGTTTCTGCAGCAGATTTTAGATTGTTCTCCGTTTCCTTTTTCAGTGCATTCATATCATCTTTGATTATTTTTTTCAATTTTTGCTCGAGAAGTGGAACTGTAGTTTTATGAAGCTCCTTTCTCACATCGTTAAGGCCAATGGCTAAATCCTGTATGTCATTAGTTTTTTGCTGTAACAGCACACCATGTGTTTGAATTAATGGATGGTGCAGGTTACGCAACCCATTAATTTGTTCATCAACGTATTTATTCATATCCTTTTTCAGTACAGACAGATCATCTTTGATTATTTTTTGTAACTTTTGCTCGAGAAGTGGAACTGTAGTTTTATGAAGCTCCTTTCTCACATCGTTAAGGCCAATAGCTAAATCCTGTATGTCATCAGTTTTTTGTTGCAATATCACACCATGTGTTTGAATTAATGGATAGTGCAGGTTACGCAACTCATTGATTTGTCCATCAACGTATTTTTTCGTTGCAGCATCGCCACTATCTGATGGATCCTTGACATTGGATATTTTCACATTTTCGGCATTAATATTTCCGTCAGACGTATGTGGAAATGTGACTCGCGCCACCTTTTGGGCATTACTACTACTATAACGAGAGTGATGTCCGAATTTGTCGACACTCATAGTGGAAATGATGATGACATTCCCAGTTACTCTATTATATTGGCTTCTCTTAGTTCATTGATGATGGCTACGATTTCGTTGTCGAGAGATGTGTTGCCGGCGTCTTTCGAAGCCACCAAGAGTTTAAGACGTTCAACTAACTCATTTGGATCATCCCAATAAATATACTCCATGGGTGCAGTGTTGTATGTTAATCGTGAGTCATCCAATCCCGTTCCTTTGGCCGTAGATGAAGATGATCGTGTTGTTGTTTTCGTTCTGTGTTCGAGTTCTTTTTTGGATCGAGTTGCAGGTGGTGCATGCTTTTTCATTGCTGCATCAGATGGTTTGAATAGAGGTTTAATAATAGAATGGTATTTTTCTCCGCTGGAACCTTTAAGACGTCCCAAGGTATCCAGATGAATCTCTGTGTTTTTCAACAGTGTTTTATACTTTTGTAAATCCTCATCATTATACTGGTCGGGGTTGGCATAAAATAAAAGTTGATATAGACCTGGCGTACCACCTAACCTACGTTCTTCTAAATTACGTTCTCGAATTATTATTATGTCTCCATTGCGTTTGTCAAAGTTTATTCGACGTTTTCCCATTATCCAACCACTAATAGAATCGTAAAATGGACCATAGTTTTTATCAATTCTATCGTCTTTTTTCAAATATTCTTTTATATACTTGTGACTTATTGGAGGATATTGATCCATATATTCGTCGGCGGCATCCATCGAAATCTCGTCAGAGATTGGTTCTTGAATAATGGTTTCATGAGGTATCGCTTGATCAGGTGCGTCAAGAAATACATCGTCATTCTCCTCCTCCTCCTCCTCCTCCTCCTTGTCCTCCTTTTTCACCTCTTCTTTTTTAACTTGTTCAAACTTGTTAGTGATAGCATGATGTAACGTTTTTGATGATTGTGCAATATCTTTGAGAGGCTTCGAGAGTGGTTTAAATAGTTTATTTAGGGACTCGTCTTGTTCTGTTCGGCCTAATTTCAATGCCAAATATTTTTTGCGAATTGATCTAGCCAATTCGGCGACTTTCTTCTTGCGAAGGGCAATGGCAACCGCATCATCTGACATGTTGTTAACGACTAACCAATCACCTTATAATTTTATATATTTATCAAATCCTTTGCGATATCGGCCATTGTTGAGAGCAAAATCTTTTATAATTACCAAAGTACCATAACTATCACACCAACATTCAGAACAAATTTTTTTAAATTCATCAAATGACATGTCTGGTGATACGTGCTCATCAAATACATGCTTCAAATTTATCTCGTCTTGCTTGAATAGTACAATCATGTTACAGTTGTCTCTAATTAGCTGCTTTGGTATTTTTGAATATGTTTGACATAAATAAGCGGCATCAATATCTTTATGTCTGCACATGGAATAATACTCGCGAATCTTTTGCTGACCATCACATGCAACATCGTCAAATAAAAACACAGAGTGAGGTTTAGCGTCGCTGGGACTAATAATTTCTTCGTTGTCTTTAAACGGGTAATATCCTACACCTTTAACTTGTGCTATTACATCTTGCAGTAGTTGGTATTTCGGTTGAAAGAGGGATTTCGAATAAACATAGACATTTTTAAACTTGGCGCCATTCGGATTGAATAGAAGAGATAGCATGACATTCGTTTTCCCGCATCCACTTGGACCGCAAATAATGGCTCTAAACGAGTTTGGTAGTAATTTACCATGTTTACTGACTGTCACTTTCTGGACAATGTCCAGATTATCAATTGGTAGCGTCTGCTCTTGCTGAACGATCTTCATTGTGTGACAAGTGTAGTACATATGTACGACAATATATTATAGATGTCACCACTTGCATGGTATCAGTCCAATGTTGGTCGTTGAAGGAGGAGGTCTCGTTAACTCTCTAATTAATAAACTGCCAATTGAGCTGCATATTCCCGGTTATCAGTACTGCGGTCCCGGAACAAAACTACAAAAACGTCTTGCACGTGGAGATCCAGGAATTAACCCATTAGACGCAGCTTGCAAACGACACGATATCGCTTATTCACAGCATTCATCTCTCGAAGAACGTCACAAGGCCGATAAAGAATTGGAAGATAGAGCCTGGGAGCGCTTCAAGTCGAAAGACGCTAGCATTGGTGAAAAAAGTGCTGCTTTAATTGTAACAGGCGGAATGAAGACGAAGAGAAAGTTGGGAATGGGATGTTCTCGTCGTGGACGACGGGGACGTTACTCATTCAATCGAGATGTTGTCTCAAAAATTGCAAAGTCCCTGAAGAGAGGAGCATCGTTAACAGATACTGCTTTGACTGCTGTACGAATAGCAAAATCCATAATCAAACGACTTGGTGGTCGTAAAGAAGTTGATGTTCCACGAGTACTACCACTAAAATCCGGAGGTTTTCTACCCCTCATACCTCTATTTGCAGGCCTTTCCGCTTTGGGGGCCTTAGCGGGGGGTGCTGCCGGAGTGGCCAAGACAGTAGTCGACGCAAAGAATGCCCAAAAGAAATTGGAGGAAGATATACGTCATAATAAAGCAATGGAACACATAGGTTCGGGTCTGTACCTACGTAAGAAACCCAGAGGTGGATTCGGCTTGTATTTGAAAAAAAACTTCCAATAAAGCTACCCAATCGTCCGCTATATGATGTGGAGATTGCACATTATGCGAAAATACTTAAAATACCACATTTTCGAGGCGTTTTCATGAATGACGCTCTGCCTAGAGACGGTCCTCGACAACGAGAATGTGCAATAGTAAACTTGGATGTGTCCACACATAACGGAACACATTGGGTAGCATATAGAAAGATAAACAGCGACGTAGAGTATTTCGATTCATTTGGTAATTTAAAGCCGACCAAAGAACTTGTTAAGTATCTGGGTGGTGCACGTGCCAACATTTCCTATAATAACCATCAGTATCAAACGTACAATCAAATTATTTGTGGACATTTATGCTTAAAGTTTTTATATAATGGAGCCTACTAAAAGTACGAAACTGCTTATGGACCATATGTTTCGCAAAAAATATTTTACAGAATTCAGTGAAGAAGAACTAAAATACATACCGCTCGATTATCTTATACGAACTGTACGACCTTCAGAATTGTTAAGTATATGGCATAAATTGCCTGAAGACTATCGAGGAGAATTTAACTTGCAGATACTACTTCCCTGCTATGTACATTACAACAGACCTGATTGGAAGACTCACTGGGATGGTCCACCTGATTCTCAAGCTAAATGTCATTTATGTAAACTTGTTTTGGAACAAATAAAACTATTAAAGTAAATATTGTTTTTCTAATATAATAACCTATTACTAGATTGACGTGAGTCAGTCATCATGTCGCAGTTGTTGAGAGTAGACAGCACCAATTACATATTCTCATTTCAACCTCCCACACCGATCGTGTTGGATCCGAACAAAGATTATGAAATAGCTCTTCGTGCTTTCCATTCCTACAACAGTATACCAAACATTGAAAATAACAAGTTTTATTACTACGATAACACAAACCAATTACAACACTTTGATTTCCCAGATGGATGTTATGAAATTGCCGATATTGAAGAATATATACAAACGAAATTGGGTGCTGATAATGTGCTTAAGCCTGAAACGATATTTAGTCTGAAACCTAACCACAACACGTTGCAATGTCAAATTTTCAGCAAATATAAGATTTCGTTTACGCACCCTGACAGTCTTGGTACAGTATTGGGATTTTCTCCTGCAATTCTCACTCCAGGACAGACACATTCTTCAGATCGACCTGTTAGGATTATTAAAGTATCTAGCATACGCTTTGAATGCAACATTAGTACCGGAGCCTTCGATGGTAACAGACCTGCTCACACAATCTACGAATTTGTCATACAATCAAATCCTGGGTACGCAATTGACGAAACTCCACACAATTTGTTGTATTTACCTGTTGTACCGCAACGAGAAATTACCAATATCACTGTGTTGGCTGTCGATCAAGACGGACGCCCTGTAAACTTTCGAGGAGAACAGAGCACCTTGGTGTTGGAACTTAGATCACGTGGGAAATGGGATTAGTAATAAGACAATCTACTGCCCATAGTACACCATTAGTTGTGCAGCCGTCTGAGCGACAACATCGTACGTCCTCATCTAAGCGGCAACATCTTACGTTTGCAAACAAATTGTTTTTACAATCACTTGGTTTTAAGCTGAAAAAATGACAACCATGTATGGAAAACGATCCCGTTCAAACAGCATAATGCCTCCAATATTTGATATTTATCGTAAGCCGATGTTTGACGAATCGATTCGAAAGGCTGAATACCGAACATATGCACCATTCATCAAATCATTCAACTGTAATGACATTGTAGAATTTAGCATCAATCAAGTTGACTCGTTTTTTGCAATGAGTGAAACCTTGTTATGCATTAAAGGATCGCTCGCAATAAACGGCAATGGTGAAGTCAAACTAGCAAATAATGTGGGTGCTTTTCTTTTCGATTCGTGTACGTACAGCGAAAGCGCAAGGGAGATGGAAACAGTGCGGGATCCTGGTATCGTAAGCGCTGTACGTGCTATGACATGTTATACTCAAGAAGATTCCAGTCATATGGCAATGGCGGGGTGGAATTACCCTAAGGATCCAATTCTACACGCTGCCGATCATTCATTCAACATACAGATGCCTCTTAAGCATGTTTTCAACATTTTCAATGATTATCCTATGATTACGTGTGGTCGTCAAACAATAAGACTAGTTCGAGCTCGAAATGACAACGATTGCATAATTGTCAAAGAAAAAACTCCAGGTCATGTTACAAGTGTTAAGATTAACATTACCAATATTGAGCTTAGAGTCAAGCACATATTTCCCAATGATGATATTAAATTGGAACTTATGAAATCCATTCAACAAGATCAACCTATAGTTATTCCTTTTAGAAAGTGGGAATTGCATGAATTACCAGCACTTACCAAAGGCGCTAGACGTGAAGTTTGGGCTGTAAAAACTAGCAATGCAGTGGAAAGACCTCGTTATGTCATTGTTTTCTTTCAAACCAATAAACGTGACAAAAGCGACGCCGATCCCACCTTATTTGACAATATCCACATACAAAGTATCAGATTATCTTTAAATGGAGAATATTGGCCGAACGAGAGAATGCAGTTGGATTTTAGCAAAACTGACTACAATGAGGCCTATTTCAATTATACCGAATTCTATCCTAGCTACATACATTCTCAACAAAAGCGTCCTCTGCTCGATTTCTCAGGTTTCGCACAACACACATTGTTCGTCATCGATTGTTCGAAGCAAGAAGAAAGCATGAAAGCATCCACTGTTGACGTAAAACTCGATATTGAAGCGAATAATGGTTTTCCCGAAAATACCAAGGCTTATTGCATTATAATTCACGACTGTGTAATGGAGTACTTCCCTCTCTCCGAAATTGTAAAAAGTCTAAATTAGATGCATAAATTGCCAGTAGTACGCGAGCAGTCATCATGAGAGTAGCATTCGTAGACATTCAGGGATTCGATGTGGACGGATGGTTTGTTCCCAAAGAACTTACCATTGAAATAGGTTTTAAACGAAGTCATTACATCTTCTTGCCTCAGAAACCTTTTAATGCGCTAAGTAATGGGGATAAGAAGACTGCATCATACGTGGAGAAAAAACTGCTTGGAATTCGATACTCTGATGGACACGTAGAATTGTCCAAAATCAATGAAATACTAGAATCCAAGTTGTTGTATGCAGCAGATTACATCTACGTTAGAGGAGAACAAAAAGCAGAATATTTGGATAAGAAACGTCACGTTTTTGGAGTTTTTCCCATTATTATTGATGTTTGCAAGTTTGATGGTACACCTCATGCTACTGGAAACGTTGGCCCTACTGCAAACCCATGTCATGCCTCTGGATTATTTTCATGCACCGAAAGAAATGTGGATCGTCTACGTCACTGGTTTGCCAATAACATAATGCCATTGTAATTTTATGTATAAATAAATAAATATATTAGAAATTAAACGCTTTTTTATTTATCACATCTTTATTGATCGAGTCTTATATTACAAGAAGATTCAAATTTTCTCCTTACAATTTCGAAAATAATTTTTAAAATTAGAATAAATACAGATGCTAATATTACACAAGACATTGCAAAGACATTGTCTATTTCACTTTTCATATGCTCGCTGGTGTTGTTGCTAACGCCCATGGTATTGGTTGAATACGTCTCAATGGATATGAAGCTGGTGGCAGTTTTCTGCAGGCGTAAATCCAGGTGTCTTGCTGCTGCTGCTGCTGTAGATTCAACTCTTTTGGTTTCCACGTTTTGTCCTCAATATGCAGGCTATCTAATTGTCTTTTAATTTGTTTTATATTCTCATATGATTTAATGTCTCTATTTAACTGATCAAGTTTACGTTGAAATTCCATAACCCTATGTATGTACTCGATGGAATTCATAGTACTACTGAATATGTCCTATGTTGAATGTCACGTTTTATGTCAAGCGATGTCTTGACTGACACATAACTGTTACGTCAAAACGTCTCACGTCACGTAATTCCTACATTTCACGTTCTGCGACAAATGTAACATATATGTTACGTCCTGCGTCGAATGTCACGTTATTCACGCAACATTTTCACGTTCTGCGTCGAATGTCACGTCATTTCACGTTCTGCGTCAAATGTCACATAAATGTCATGTCCTGCGTCGAATGTCACATAAATGTCACGTCCTGCGTCGAATGTCACGTCAATTCATGTGTCATTGTACGTTCTATGTCAAATGTCACATAAATGTCACGTCCTGCGTCAAATGTCACGTCCTACGTCGAATGTCACATCATTTCACGTGACATTTCACGTCCTGCGGCAAATGTCACATAAATGTCACGTCCTGCGTCGAATGTCACGTGACATCCAACGCTTTGACACCTCATACGTCAAAATCCGACCAATAGCAACGAAGATACGTTTTAACGCCCATTTGGCAACGCCGCCATCTTTGTTTTTTGTGTCAAAGTATTCCCCGTCTCATCCCCGTTCCATCGAGCCCTCGTACGCCCCAATCTGACCAATAGAAACGAAGATACCCCATAATGACCTTTTGGCATGCTCCGATGCGCACGGCACATACTGCATTCAACCCCATTTTTCATCCCCTTTCCAACGAGCCCTCGTACGTCATCCTACGTTAAGCCGTTTGGAACTTACGACCGGGGGTTGCGATTTTAGGGGTTGCAATTTAGGGGATGAGCTCAAAGACCCCTAGTATATCTACTATCGTCTGTGATCCAGTATGTGTATTTATAACAGGGCACACGCTCAATCGTTATATTGTCTATTACAAGATTAGCTCTGATGTTCTTTGATTTCGTGATTACCATAAATTTAGTTTTTTTCAAATTAATTTTCAAGCCGTAACTGTTACAGTATATATTGAGACTTTGAACGAGATATTGTAGTTCTACTAGCATTCCCGTTAGGAGAACTGTATCGTCAGCATACCTTATATTGTTGATCGTCTCACCATTTATTATCAGACCAAGATCTTCTTCCTCGAGTGCTTGTTCACAGATAGCTTCACTATACAGATTAAATAAAAGTGGCGATAAGATACATCCCTGCCGGACTCCTCGACGGATTTGAATTTCTTCTGTTAGTCTGCCCTCAACCTTGACATTTGCTGTTTGATTCTAATATAGATTGCATATAATTCGAATATCTGGGCTGTCTATATTTTTCTTTATTAGAACTTGTCTTAGTGGTTCATGTTGCACTTTGTCAAAGGCCTTTTCGAAATCAATAAAGCAGGCGTAAATTTCTTGGTTCATGTCTAAGCATCTCTGTGAGAGAACGTTCATTGCAAACAGAGCCTCCCTTGTACCCAGCCCTTTTCTGAATCCCATCTGAGTGTTACTGATGTCTACGTCTAATTTCCTATAGATCCTATTATGGATTATAATAATATATGGAAAATCATTAGATTATGTTAAATTGTTTTTTTCAAATGTTGGCAACCTCTAAATTGGCGCAAATCGACATTTTTATTAAAATAAAATTATGCTTAAATTAAACCAATAAGGTCCGTATATGTGTGTAAAAATTTGTGTCGTACATTACAAAAATTAACTTGATTTACAAAGGAGTTAACATTGCACTATTTTTACGAAATCACCTGGACCAGAAAATGTAGCTCCGGAACTCATCAAACATGGACCCAAAATACTAATTCAGCGGCTACGACAACTTTTCCAGGAATGCATAAATAAACATGAAATACCTGAGGAATGAAAAACATCGCATATGAGCACCATCCATAAAAAGGGAGATAAATCGAAACCTGAAAACTATAGAGGAATTGCAGTTACTAGTCGTATTAGTCGAATATATGGGAAAATAATAAAAAATCGAATAGAAGAAGAATACCAAAATATGGAAGCTAAAGAACAAGCTGGTTTTTGTGTAGGTCGATCTACAATAGACCGTATTTTCTCTATTACTCAGATAATTGCAAAGAAAGTTGCTCGTGGTCAGGAAGTCTACCTGACGTTCGTAGACCTTAGGAAAGCATACGATAGTGTCCCGCTTGTAGTGTAACAAATACAAATGTAGAATTGATTAAAGCGGTAAAAATGTTGTACTACCAACAAAAAACAAAAATTAAAACGGAAAATCTCATAACACCGGGATTCAAAGTGACTAAAGAACTAAGACAAGGATGCGGTATACCCCCAAACATTATTTAAAATATACCTGGAAGCAGCACTCAACAAATAGAAGAAAAGTGTACAAATATGGGCACACCACTAATAGACTTAACTTTGTACACTCTGTGCTTTGCGATGACCAGGTCATCATCCCACAGGACTCTGAAGACCTTAGTTACATGATGCGAAAACTACTACAGGGAGAGGTATGGAACTGAACATGGAAAAAACTGAGTACATGAGTATCGGAGGAGATCAACATAACCTTTTCGTAGAGGAAAATCAAGAGGTCAAATTATGTGACGACTACAAATACCTGGGAGTAAAGATCACTCAGGACGGAAAATTAGATGTAGCCATTACGGAACGCAATACACAGGGAAGGAAAGCCATAGCCTTACTGAAGAGCGTAGTATGGGATAAAAACATCTCTAAGGAAAATAAAAGAAGAATATACAACACTATAATAAAAAGTATCACAAAATATGGATGCGAAGTGTGGCCCCTAAAAGACAAAATAGAGAAAATGCTTAGAGCAACAGAATAACAAACGAGAGAGTCCGATAAATCATGGGGGTTACACATAATATTGTTCATGACATCAAAACGTCACAACTCAGATAGTACGAAAATGTAAGGAGAATGCCGGAGAATAGAATACGAAAACAAATTCTTGAATGGCAACCAAGAGGTAGGCGGAGACCAGGAAGGCCTAGGAGAAGTTGGAGAGAAGGAGTTGATAAAGAATTCAAGGAAAGAGAACTGGAGGACGATCTATGGAACGGTAGAATAGGATGGAGCTTGAAAATGTGAAGACGTCGAAGAACGTTGTAACCCAACATTATATATATACTATTCTTATGAAAAACTTAAAATCTTACCTTGTTTGGTACAGTCACGACAACATTCATATAAAACACAAGCTACACTGATTTCAACAAGCACGAGCAGTCGTTTACTACCAAGGGAAATGTTGCCAGATTTGAAATATGTATAATTTTTTCAGATAATTTACTTATTGCCTTTATTAATATAGTTTAAAAGTTAGTATGCCAACGTTTGGATGTTTAACCATAGTAACTTACCAAACCTTAGCACAAAATACGAAGATTGAACCTAAAAAACTAAAATAAAATATTCATCCTTACCGAGATACCGAGTGTTTTGTTATAAATATTCTAAAATGAATTTAACACCTTCCAATATTTTTTGTTTAAAGTATACTTTAACTAGTGTTAAAATAGTTTCCCGTGTTTACTAAAGACCCGCTATAGCAATAGATACTTTCTTTTTCCTCCTCACAATCTACGCCACTGTCGTAATAATCATATAAGCCTGTATTTTTGTTTTTTCGTTACTTCTTACGTAAATATTAATCTTGTGTCTAGTAGAGATAGAGTAAGTATTTTTCAAGTTATTTGCGTTTAAAGGTAGGTAATATTTAAGATACATAATCTTATTTTTATGCTTATTTCATATGAGTGTCTATTAATTTAACCAAGTTGCCGACAAATTTTATTAATTCTTATCATAAAGTTTTATAAATCTTTAGTAATAATTATATTTTTTCAACTCTTGGAATTATGAAATCATTCTTTTTTAAATTTTTAACCTTACAAGTTGAAGGGCTCATTTAAGTCAGCAGATGTAATTTATTTGTATTACAGCTGTCAGACCGATAATTGTAATTGAAAAGCATAAGATTATTTACTGTTATTATAGAACAGTTTTTTGTGAAAATGCCACGTCATAATAATTTTTCAAATGCAGAAATGCGGGATACCGTTTTGTCTTTATGAACAAGTAAATTATATCTAAAATTATATTCTAACAGACGACAATCCCATTACAGAACTGTTAAAAATGTTTACGACCGGTTAGCGGAAACTGATCTATTTCATCCAAAGCGAGATCTATGACGTCCAAAAATAATTACACTGAATTACGAGGATAATGTGTTTACTAACAATTTATTATTTGCTTATTGTGGGTATACTTTAAAAGGTCTGCATGATTTGAATGAAAAATGAACCAAGATCATGTGTCAGTTAACTTTCTCAAATATCAAGGAGGTTGCCATGAACAGAAAAACTACAAGAACAATAAATAAGTTACTCATTCTATCAATGACATGCCGATGCATGTTCAGTTTGTATTATTTACATTTCTCCAAATTATAGTTTATCCGAAACCGATTAAGTGAAGCGCATTATACTGAAAGCAAACTAAATCAGCTACAGTTATCAGAAGATGCAAATGAAAATATTAGCGCTTTCAATAACTGTATAATATCCGCTGTTAAAGCAAATATTGGACAAATAGCAATTTCTTCGTCTCGTAAAACAACACCTTGGTGGAATGAAAGATGCTCTCTGGCTATTCAAGAAAGTAAGGTAGCATTAAACAAATACCGCAGAGACAGTACTAAAGCAAATTTAATTACCTTAAAAAAATTGAGAGCCAAATTTAAGTATGTAATTAAACAAAGCAAAATAAACTTTTGGAAAAACACGTCTCATCCATTAATACTGACACTCCTTCTAGCAAAATTTGGAAAAAAATTAAACACATGACAGGAAAGTAAACTTATGCAAAAATTTCGCCCAGACTTACTCAAAACAGCACAGTCACTTGTAGTCAACAAATTGTTAACAACTTGGATGAAACTTTTCATAAGAAAGCAACAGATAGACTTATTTCAAATTGGCAGCTTTCCATAGCTATTAATCTAAACTCCAGTTTATCGATAGCAGAAAATCCGATAAAATTTTTCTAAATATGCCGTTTACATTACAAGAATTATCAGACACATCGTACTGTTGCAAAAATTCAGCTGCAGGTCCAGATAACATTCCCTTTATCTTTATTAAAAAAATTTTAAAGCCTAGTCTAGCTAAAGTGCTGGAAATTTACAATTTAATATGGAGATTTTCAACTTTGTAGCAAAAATCCATAATAATTCCTGTTAAAAAACAAGGCAAACCTTCAGCTGATCCAAATTCCTACAGCCCAATTTCTCGTACATGTACAATGTGCAAACTTATGGAGAAAATGGTCAATACAAGACTCCTGTGGTTCCTAGAAAAATATAAAATAATAATTTTGGCACAATCAGGTTTTAGATCAAATCGAAGTACAGCAGACAATCTAGCAATCCTCCAAACATCAATCATTAACTCCTTTAAGTGCAAACAAGACCTAATAGCTGTTTCGTTTAATCTAGAAAAAGCATTCGATACTCTGTATAAACCTCTTATTACAGCTAAACTCGATGAGTACAAAATATCTGGAAATATGTCGTCATTTATTAATCAATTTTTAACAAATAGAACTTTTAATGCAGGAGAAAATGGCAAAATCTCTAGAACTTTATTTTTATTTTAAACGATATATGTAAAAAATGAGCTTCCAGTCAAGTTTGTACTCTACGCAGATGATTTAAGTTTGTTTGCTGAGGCAAAGACACTGTTGCCACTTGCAAACTACTTCAGAATGCTACTGACCAATTGCGTGAATGGACTTTAGTAAGTGGATTTAACTTTTCTGTTGAAAAGACAAAAATCATTAAGTTTTCTCGTAGGATAGCCAGTACTATAGATCCTAAAATTACCATAAATGGTACTTGTCTACCTGCAGTAAAGAGTATGCGGATTTTAGGACTCACATTCAACAGCAAACTTACTTGGAAAGTGCATGGCAAACCTTAACTTATTAAAAACTCTGTCTAATCATCATTGGGGTGCAGACGAAGACTCCTTGCTTCAGATTTATAGATGTCTTATTCGTTCCAAAATAGACCACTGCAGTTTAATTTATATGTCAGCTAGCCAATGAGATTTAAAACTGCTAAGTTCTGTACACAACACTGCACTCCAAATATGCCTTAGAGCCTTCAGGTCGAGACCCGCAGAGAGTTTATATAGAGAAGCTAATGAACTTCGCCTCTGGCTACGTTGCCAGCAACTTCTTTTAAAATATTCTTCTCGAATCTCAGCTAATACCAAAAATCCAGCTATACATTATTAAGTAATATACTTTTAAACTCACCTTCTCCTATTAACGTTCAATCAATGCCACAGTATCTCTCACCACATTTGAATAATATCGATTTTTCAGCCACAACTTCAATATTAATATCACCTAAACCTTTCTGGAATAAATTGATAGCATATTTTAATCTTTCGTTAACTAATTATGATAAACACCAGACAAATCCACAATTTCTAAGGCAAACCTTTAAAGAATTAATTGCTAACAACATATTTGACCAAATTTTATACATAGATGCTTCTAAGAGTAATATAGCTGTTGGATGTGCTGTAACTTCAAACTGCTGAATTATTCTCTATTCTCCAAGCTACAAACGTACTATCTCCAGAATATAAAAAAGTAGCAATATGTACAGACTTTTTAGCGTCTATTTATTCTCTCAAAACTATGTACACGGCACATTCTTATGTTCAAACTATTCAAAACTCTTTCGACAGTATAATCTCCATAGGAGTGTCCATAACCATAATCTGGATTTTATCTCATGTAGGAATCCCTAGTTACGAACTAGCCGACCTCTTTGCAAAACAAACCTCGTTTTCTAATGCGAAGACTAAAAACATACAACTACCTAGAAATTTACAGTCGTATTTTAAAAATATCATCCAAATCTCTTGGCAAGATCACTGAAATAAAATCCTGTCCAAGCTTCGTGATATCTATCTCAGCGTTAAAAATCTTGAGTTTCCTTTCATGACACGAAAAAAACAAAAACATAATCCGCCGACTAAGAATCGGCCATACAAGAACTCATAAACATTTGATGACTTCCGAAGATCTACCTACATGTACACACTATGGTAATATTCTATCTGTTAATCATATTCATGTAGACTGTCCCAGCTTTAATACTGAAAGAAAAAAGAATCTCTTGAGTCAAAACCTATAAAATATTCTCAGTTCGCCAGATCAATTCCAAAACCTAACTATCTTCCTCTATGAAACCAAGCTTTACCAGGAAATTTAGAAGAGGAAACGTAGTTTAGAATTTGATAGTTGTAATAATTGTACCAATATTTAATGTATTTAATGTATTTCTTTATTGATTGTAATGTTACTGTATATTCTTGTAATGTAATGTAATAAAATTGTGCCTGTGTCAGTGACCTACGCTGTCGAGGCACCTGAAGCTAAATAATTTTTTTTTTAAATATTATTTCTAGATGTACATATACAATCAAATATGTCTAGTGACTGTAATGCCAGTGTACTTGGCAACGAAATTCTAAAAAAGAACACACCTACCGCCTAAATATTTCGTGTTGGTATCATGTGAACTCACAAACTATAACGCGGATGACGTGCAACGGTAAGTAAAATAGATGTAATATAAAAAAAATACCTCCTTGGTCTTATTCCACCGTTATTTTAGTTTTTACTCATATTTTAAAACACAAATGATCTAAGCTACAAGAGACAAAATATTTTACGAGAGAAACGAATAATAATATTGCTTTTTGTATTGTACTCCCCCTATAAAACAGTTTTATGAATGAAACTTAATGCCCGCTGTTGTTATTTAAAAATCCTTTAAAAGCTCATACATAAAAAATAAGTACCCTATAAGTAAGGCTGAGAACTGAGAGTCAAACCAAAAAGACAATTTCCCTATTTTTCATTATTAAAAATGACTTAAAATTACTTTGCGAATATCATCATCTGACAAATTTTGTTCTGTTAAATAATTTTGCTATAATTTTGCTTTGCTCTATAAGGATATATTTTCATACAATAAAATAATAATTTCTAGATTATTAAAAATTTTAATCCTTTGACATATTTTTAACCAATAAAAAAGAGTGAAAAGAATAATAAAATAAATGAAAACTAAAATAACAATAAAGTATAAAAAACCAAATACAGAAATATATTACAATACAAACTTGTCAATCAATCAGAATCTTTTGTTTGTTACCAAAAAACAAATTGACAATCCTGTCAATGCTAATCCTCTGATTTCAAATAGCTGTATTTGGCAGGGGAAATAAATATAATACACATTATTTTTCCATGTAATCGGATCTTCAAAGACTGCTGGTTTAAAACTGACTGGTAGGGATAAACTTTGTCCTGGTTGAGCGATTGCCACATTTTATCGTAAATTGGCCTTTATACATGTTGTGAAAGAGAAATAACTGAAAAAAAGTTAATTATGGAATGGGGCTTTTTTTTATTTGGGCGTAAAAATGATTATTTTATGAATAAGATGATTAAATTTTAATCGTTGTTATTGATTTAAAAAATGTTTGGCATTAGTAACGAAACAATCTAAATTATAATTCGAATTATTTTCTAAAGGTAAAAAAAAACAAGACTAAACAACACTGTGGAGGTGCCCATTTACAACAGGTCTAGTGTTTTGTGTAAAACTTAGAGGTTCAAAGTTTGAAATATATTTCAAATAATGAAATTATAATAATAATGGAGAAAAATGCAATATTTTGTATGTAAATTAATTAGCGAAAATTGCAATATGTGTAAATTGATATGTAAATTAAAAGATTGCAATTCAAGTAACAATTAGCGATGGTATGGAGCTTGGCTGGTTCTAATGCTCTCGCGACGACTCGTTGGTGTAAAGTACGGATTATACGTAAGAAAATACGTATGTACGAAAGTCAACCAGCGTGGTTCCTTTGTTCTTAGGAATACACACACAAAGGTGTTTCTACACAAAGGACGGATACGTTTTCTTAAGGACTCTGAAGTGTTCTGGGTTGATAAGTAGTTTCCCAAAACCATGATGTTATTCAGAAAAGTGAATTATTATAATTTGAAAGATGTGAAACTAAAGCCACATTTTTCTTCTTGCAGTGCCGTCTCCTATCGGAGGTTGGCTACTATCACAGCAAACTTTACTTTGTAGGCTGCAGCTCTGAACAACTGTCCTGAACTGCACCCATACCACTCCCTTAAATTTCGCAACCAGGAAATCCTCCTACGTCCCACATTTCTCTTTCCCGACATTTTTCCTTGGATTATAAGCCTAAGCACAGAGTAATTTTCTCCTTTCATTATGTGGCCCAGATATTCCAGTTTTTTTGTTTGTATGGCTGTTATGACTTCGCATTCGGTAACAAAAATGCTTTGTGCTGTTGCACGCCAATGTAACAAAACGTGTAGGATAATGGAAAGGATAACGTATAATTTAAGCTGGCTAGCAGAAGGTGCCCGAGAGTGACTACTTGGCACTCAAAGGAGAATTCGCCCAATTTGCATGCCCTACAGAGACCGTAGAATTAGAAAATGAATGACAAGGTTATAAAAAAAATCTATAGGTATATAACTAAGATAAATAAAAGTGACTATAAAAGTTGCTCCAAAATGTGAGTGGGCGCCAGGAAAGTATTTACATAAACTTTCCAAGGTATCTTGTAAAGCTGTTTGCTGAAATAAAGAAAGGATATAGGTATGAATTGAAATATTTAGTTTTCACCAAAACTTTAATCCCTAGCCAAATATATACAATCTAAATTTAATATACCCACCATCAATTATGTACAGCTAATATAGTTATATATAAGAAAAATAAATGCCCTGGTTATACAACTGATCCTGGATGATCTAAATTTACAAATAATAAAATATGGAAAAAAATGGTAATAATTGACCTACAAAGGTAATTTATTTGCCTCAGAGGTGCAACTCTGTATTCTGGCTTTATTGAGTATAACAGTAACAAGTAATAAGGACACTATCTTGACGAGATAAGTGTCCAAATGTTTAAATATATATTGATAATAAAATCTAAAAAAAAATAACTCTCTGATTAAATGTGTACACAAGAAACCATACAAGTGAGTTAGAAGGGAGGACTTAAAAACCTCTACCTGTAGTTGACAATTTGTATTTAAATATTATTCAGTAAATTATTAAAAAAATTACGACTCTTATTATTAGATGAAATACTGGAAGTTAAATATACAAAAAAAAATTATACAAAAAATATTATAGGTAAAAAAAAATAAATCTAAGGAATGAACTTAATCCAGATTTACTATATTTTAAGGGAGATAATTCTCGCTGGTTTCCTAAAATTTGTTTCGTAATCGGAAGGTCAGATCTAGACCTCTGGGGAGCAGCTACGTCAAGGAAAAAAAATAGGCCTGGAACCAGGTATAACCGGACTAGGTTTCAACTTAATCGGTACTTCTTATTCAAATTATTCAAAAAAAAAAACCAAAAGCAAATTCTTCCACCGACTTCTGTTTGAATCCCAAAGGTAGGCTAAAAAAACATTTCTTTTAGAGTTCTTTCTTATACCTTATACAAAAAAACTTAATGGTTTGATAGATAATTTGACCGTCGCCTGGTTTGACAATTTAAATGGATTAATTATATCGACAATTTTAATGAAAAGCTTATGATACGAATATATTTTATAATATAAAGAGCGATATAAGACAGAATATTTTAACGATACTCCTTATAGCAATTTTACCGAAAGATAATTATTATGTTTTACGGCCGGGAAGTAAAATTAAAATACATATGATTTTAAATCAATTAACACTTTCTATTTAGATGTTGAATATTTCTTAATGACGGATGGAAAAAAGTTCAGATAAGTATATCGAATTGAAACGTGACACTACAGTATCTCAAAATGGCTGATGACTTTTTTTATTTTCGTTTTATTTATAACTTGGATACTTACGGCTCACAGTGGCAATAAACCAAACAGGACACTCCAAACAAACAAACCCCAAACTAAAACTTCCTATTACTTCTTCATAAAAAAAAACTCTTAAATTCCAAAAGCCATTCCACGTGTGGCTCCTACCTTGGACTCAAGTTTCTGCCACCAAAGATCAAACATAAGTGCGCTTCAGGTACTCTATTTGAGCCAGCTAAACTATGATTTCAAACTTGGACGCTTGGTGTCGCTGTTTCATACCAACTTTAATTTTTAAGATTCAGATAATCATTAAGAGGATTGAGATTTTAAAATTTATTTAAAAAATGTTTACGGAATGTTATAGTAACGTTCTCGTTACAATTCCTTCCCTATCTTCAGCAGAACATCTTGATTTGTTACTCTTTCTGTCCATGGTATTCTCCACATTCTCCTGTAACATCCCATCTTGAACGCCTCAATGTTTTTAATGTTTATCTTTTTTAATGTCCAGGCTTTGACAAACGATTGTCTCGCTATCTCTATTCGCCTCTTGATTTCTCTTGTCTGGTCATTTGTATCAGTGAAGCAAACCCCTAAATATTTGTAGGACGTAACTCTTTCAACTGGCTGATTATTTATGGATAAATTCACATTGGTGTATAGCTTCTTTGTTACAATCATTAATATAAAGCCATATTATAAATAATTAATATCCTGTTCATAACAGAATGCTGAAAAGACGGGGATGTAAGACAAAAAAAGTTCATTGAAATTCTTATGCTCTTTTAAGATGACTTGCAACGCAAGTAGAGAAATGACTTTGCCCTAAGACAAACCACTGACAATATTGATCAATGGTGCCCATCAAGACTGCCAAGCAGATGATCCATGTATTAAATAGTATTGGATTTGATGCGTCAAGGTGAGAGACTTTATTTGCAAGACATTAATGGCATGTAGTCTAGAAGTGAAATTCTACTAGAGCTAATAAAATGGCCTGTTCGTAAAAGATGATCTATTGTATAGAACCTTTGAGAACGATGATGGTACATAATCAAAGCTTCACTTGATAGTACCTAGAAGTAAAATATCAGAAGTATTACGTCAGTTGCTTGACGGTGCATTAGGTGAATACTTTGGTATACAAAGACGCTGCAACAGGTTCAAGGATGGTACAATTGGGTGAACTGTAAAGATGATATACGAAGATGGTGCCGGAATTGTGAACTGTGTTTAACCAGTTATTATGCAGTTTGTAAAAAGGGGGCACTTATAAAACAGTGTAATGTTGGTAGTCCTATAAAAAGATTAGCAATTAACATTGCAGATCCACTTCCAGTAATGAATGATGAAAATAAATATATCGTGGTATAGCTACAGATTATTTTACGAAATAAACTGAGGCCTACGCGATACCAAATTAAGAAGCTGATACCATTGCAGAGGTACCTACTGGTTTAAAAATTCTTTAACCGATGTGGTGTTTCCTTGAAGATCCACTCTGACCAAGAGCGAAATTTTGAATCAACCATTTTTCAAAACGTTTGTAAATTGATTGGTAGCGATAAGATCAGATCGTAATCAGATGGAATAGTTAAAACGATAAACCAAATGATGGGTAGGTAAATACCCTTTCAAAGTTGTATCCGATCATCAAAGAGATTATGACCAGCACACACATTCAGTTAGTCAGTGATAGAATAAAAGATCAATATGATTCTCGATCTTTCATTACGAAATGCGTGGCCCACATAAATATGAGGCTTTCTTCTATTTAATAGTTCTCAACAATTTCATTTCTTTACCCATTCGTCACAATACTTCTATATAGCAGCACTTCTAAAGTCTTTAACTTTTTTTTTAACTGCTTAAAATAGCGTAGAGAGTACATAATATTTTGGGCCGCGCTATCGGATACAAACGCCTAGAATGAGGTTTGTAGAGTCAGAAAAACCAAACCTTATTCTCATTAATTAATGTAAGAATAGCATAATATATTTATTTAATATATTTACTTACATAGGAACACAAAAGTATATCAAGGTTGTAAACGTTGACTCTAAACAAGTCAATTATACATATTAATGAGAGTAAGGGTTGGTTTTCCTTACTCTATTTACTCTTTGTTTAAGAGCATCCCCGTTTTTATAAATCTAGATCTTCCTATTTCTATACAGATCTTCTGCTTCTAGAAAAACTAAACAAAACAATCGAACCAAATGCTTTAAATAATAATATGATAGAGAATATTTCCTTGGTATGTTACTCCGCATATGAATAACAATATTATATAAAGATGAAAACCGAAATACAGTTAGAGAAAAAAAATCACAATAAATGGCAGACATAAATGGCAGGCAATAAATCAGCAACAAATAAAACAAACCATAATATAGTTACATCAGAACTATAAACACTTTTACATATGACTAAAAACCAAACTATAAAAACATACTTTTAAAATCTAATATCTACTGAAGCAAAAGATAATTTTTTCTGGAGTAAAATGAAAAAAATAAGGCATCCTCTGCAATAAAATAACACTGATAAGAGACAACTCTGACTCTGGGCTAGAAATAATAGGAAAAAGGCAAAGGCAATTACGGAATGTTTAAACAATATTTTTAAATGTCACTACTACGTACAAACAGAGGAAGACAACGAAATAAAAAATTCTTCGAACTAGCTTATTAGATGGATTTGCCAATTAGAACATTTATTTGTAGAGAAATTTCTCATGTAATAATGAACGAAATTAATTACAGAAAACCCCCTCGGTAAGACCTAATAACTAGAAAAATATTACATTATTTATACAAACAGCATTAACGAAATAACAACAAAGGCACCGACACAGGTATTTAATGCAATTCTTTTTCAAAATCACTTTCCCCATCAATGGAAAGGTAGGAAAATTCTCATAATACTAAAACCTGAAAAATGTGCCAATGAATTGACATCCTACGGGCCTATAAGTCTTCTATCAATGATTTTTAAAGTATTTGAAAGGCTTCGCATAAAACGGATGGAGTCAATCCTCTTAGAGCGAAACTTAATCTTAAAAAACATTAATTTTGTTTCCGCAGCAGACATGGAACCATAGAACAAGTTCATCGCTTGGTAAAACAGATAAATATTGATCTGGAGAACAAGAACTGCTGTAGTGCAGCCTTTCTATACTAGCCATAAACATGGATATTCTTACTTTGCTGGCAGCTATTCTAAATAGTTTGGTTGTAGATTTATTTATCCATTTCTTCAGTGAATAATGTAGTCCCATTTGAGATGTTTTTCCAGAAACTCTGTGAAGCTTGACCAGCAGAATAGAGATCATTAAAAAAAAATAAAAGATGTAAATGGAGTAGAAAGAAACGTTAAAGATGACATTATAAATATAATCCACCATTTTCACTGAAAATTATATAAAACAAAAAAGGAACCACCAGAAGAAAATAAAAACCAACTTAAGGTTAAAATAAAAAACGTCAACTCGGAGCTACAGGCAGAAATAAGCAAATCAGAAATAAAGAAGGCATTGAAAGAAATGAAAAATAACCAATAGCCTGAAAAAGATGAAATAACTGCAGAGATGCTGAAATATAGTGGAAAAGTGGTAATTAATACTCTACATCCCCTTTTTAACAAGATATTAAAAGAAAAAAGAATCCCAAACAACTGGAAGGAATCAGTAACCATTATCCTACACAAGAAAGAGGATAAAGCAGATATACAAAACTACCGTCCTATAACACTTCCCAATGTAATGTATAAACTCCTAACAAAAATTTTAACCAATAGATTGACGACAAAGTTCGATGGGTACCAGTCGAAAGAACAAGCTAGATGTAGAAAGGGATTCAGCACAAGTGACCATTTACTAAGTATGAAAATACTTCTAGAACAAGCAAATGAATATCACATTCCTCTATATATGGCGTTCATAGATTTCGAAAAGGCTTTCGACAGAGTTTAACATTAGGCAGTGAAAAGTTCTTTGATTAACAGTAGAATTGACCACAGATATACGGACCTAATAGCCAATATATACATATATATATATATATATATATATATATATATATATATATATATATATATATATATATATATAAGGAAGCCAAAACAACATATGAAGAAACAAAATCAATACAAATAAATAGAGGCGTGAGACAGGGTGATACAATATCACCGAAAGTTGAAGATACTTTTAAAAGATTAGAATGGGAAGAAAAAGGTATAAAAATTTATAGACAACGCTTGAACCATCTAAGGTACGCTGATGATATCGTACTAATAACTGATAAAAAAGAAGAATTATTTGAAATAATGAAAGAACTGGACGTAGAAGCTGGAAAGATGGAAAGATAGGCATGAATTACAGCAAGACCAAAACCATAACAAATACTGATGAAGACATCACAATGAGAATCGGACAAGATGAAACAGAACAAGGTCAGGATTATATATATATATATATATATATATATATATATATATATATATATATATATATATATATCTTGGTCCAACTATAAAACTTAACAAAAAAAAACCAAACAGCAGAGAAAAAGAGACGAGTTAGACTGGCATGGGCGGCTTTTGGCAAACTAAGCTACATTCTTAAAAACAAAAGATATCCACAGCATCTTAAGACCAAAGTATACAATCAATGCGTACTCCCTGTTCTTACTTATGGTTCCCAAACGTGGACATTTACAAAAGCACATATGGACAAAATCATAAAAACCCAAAGAGCAATGGAAAGACAAATGTTGCACATAGGACTAATGGATAAAAACAGAAACGAGTGGATAAGAGAGAAAACAAAAGTGAGGGATGTTAGACAAGAAGTTGCAAATTGAAATGGAGATTTGCCGGACACAATATAAGACAAAAAGAAGACCTATGGAACAAAATTCTTATAAGTTGGAGACCATTGGAATATAAACGAAGAAGAGGAAGGCCCCAAATAAGATGGGCAGATGATATCAAGAAGCACGTGGGCTCTAGGTGGATGACTGTAGCGATAGACAGAGAATGGAAAAGGATTGGGGAGGCCTATGTCCAAAGATGAACCGAAGAAGGCCAATTATATAGAAAAAAAAAGAGAATATAGTACCAAAGAAATTAAAAAAGCATCTTAACACTAAACCTTTTTTGTTACTGACAAAAAGGTTTGAACACAAAATGTTTTTGATTGTCACAAAGCAATTGCAATCGTGAAAGCTCTTTCACCACTTGCGAAAGTTTAAAAAAACAGCGAAACTTTCTTTTTATAAAAAAAAACATACAGTATTATTTTTATTCCTATTTTGTTAAGTAAATTAAAAAGTTTGACACCAACACTCACCTTTTGCATATTTTATATATATATAAGTATTTATAAAACCTTCAGACCTCGAACAAAACGTATTTTGTGTGTCTAAATTAAATTGTTTTGTAGAATATCCCAAAGGGACAACCTCAATACCCACGTTACGTCACCCTAGTATTTTATTTTATCCCTATTTAATCTACGATGTATTCGATCAAGGGATAACGATGACATAAAACGTTTATTTTACAATATAAAGTCTCGAATGTAGCATATTGTATTATTCTTAGAATTGATGGCATTTACTTAAATTGGTATATACAGAATTTATTTTTTGTTTTATTTGCGTCTATTGTGCGATATAATCTATTTTTATTTAAACTATCAGTTTCACACTGTATTTTTGGTACAACAAAATTACATTTTAAATGGAACTGCTGTATAATTAAAATAATACACAATTCGTAAATAAATACAATCGTAAAATTGCTTTTAAAACATAAAACGTTAAAATAATGTGTGAAATACTTTTTTGGGACTCATATATCTGAATTTTATTTTTTTTTTGATAACATTGTATCTGTTTCATGTAAAACTGGAGGGCGCTGGTTAAATCAAATTAGAATAATAATCGAAGAAAAAATGCAATATTTTGACAGTAAATAAATTAGCGAAAATAGCAAATATTATTTGTAAATAAATTACAAAAATTAGCTGGCGTTTCTCATTGCTGTAATCTGTACAAACAATAGGATTTACATTTAAAATATTGGTGTATTATACAGTATGTAAAAGTCAAATGGAATAAATTCGTTATTTAGATTACTGTACGTATTTGTAAAAAATCCCGAAATGTCAAATTTAAATTATAACTTGACATTATTTAACGTGAAAATGCAACTCCTACCTTCAACTCCCTTAGAACGACAGGTACAACCCCCAACTTTTAAAATAAGAAGTATAGGCTTGTGATACATCGTTTGAAAGGTCGTTTTATTCTCCATTCAAAAATGTTGTTGCTTTCAAATTTAATAAGATATATTAAAATAAAATAAATTAAAATCATGTGGTTACCGAAATTCGCTAAAATATACTCAAAACTTATTTCCCGTTTAGGTCGTGATAATGAGAAAGTGAACAAAAACCATAGCAATGTGGTTTTTAAATGGTAACCATTAAAAAACTTTAAAGAATTTCCGTGGCAACGTTATTTTAACACGCATTACTAAATGGTTTAATTTAAGTTGTCAGTATTTTAATTTAAGTAAAAAGTTTGTTCAGTTCAATTCTGAAAAATGGTTAGATTAACGGAAATGCATAAAATAACAGTTTTACAAATGATTGGTTATGAAGATAACACCCGAACACAACAGGAAGTAACTCGCCTATTTTTTGAGAAATTTTCTAATTTACCGCCTATATCCCAAGAAACAATAAGTAAAATAGAGAAGCAGTTTCGCCAGTTTGGTCATGTAAGGCAGATAAAAAAAGCAGCTGCCAATGCACTGAGTGATGAACTCAAATTAGATGTGTTGCTTCAGTTTCAGAAAAATCCACATACATCGAGTAGACAGGCATCCACTACATTCAATGCTAGCCATGCATCGATAGTAAACATATTAAAAGAAAATAAATTGCATCCCTATAAGATGATACCTACTCTGGAGCTCATGGAAGACGATTTTGATAGGAGAACTTTTTTTGTGAACAAATTATGGACATATTGGATAACAATATTATCCAATTATAAGACGTTATAGTGATGAGTGTAGTTTTTCACTTAACGGTCATGCTAATCGGCAAAATAGCCGCTACTGGGCCACCACAAATCCTCACTGGATGAGAGAACACACTCAATACCCTCAAAAGGTTAATCTTTGTCATTGATTGTAGGAAATAATATCATTGGTTCCTTTTTCATTAAGGGCAACTTGAATGGCAACAATTATTTGGCACTACTTCAAAATGATGTCATTCTAACCTTGGCAAATTTATATCCTGATCCAGGAAACCCTCAAGTTCCAGCGAATACGATATGGTTTCAGCAGGATGGAGCACCACCACATTACCAACTTAATGTCCCGCAGTACCTCTATACAATATTTCCCAATCGGTGGATAGGGAGGCGAGGATAGATTGAATGGCCAGCGCGATCACCTGATCTTACATTATTATATTTCTTTTTATGGGGATATATGAAGAGCTATGTGTACAAAACTAAACCTTCTGATTTAAATGACTTAAAAGAACGAATAACGCTTGCGATTAGGTCGATCACGCCTGTCATGTTAAATAATGATAGAAGACAGTTTTATTTGAGATTAGGATGTTGTCAAGACGTTCACGGTGAACATTTTGAACATATACTTTATTAACATTCATAGTTCTTTTTCGTGTTCTACATTTTATTACGTTTTGCATTACATTTTAGTTTTTGAAAGCGACAACATTTTTGAATGGAGAATGAAAAGACCTTTCAAACGATATATCACAAACCTATACCTTCTATTTTAAAAATTGGGGATTGTACCTGTCATTCTAAGGGGGTTAAAGGTAGGGGTTGCATTTTCACGTTAAGGAATGTCAATTTGTAATTTAAATTTGAAGTGTTTCGGGATTTATTATAAATATGTACAGTAACCTAAATAATGAATTTATTCCATTTGGCTTTTACACACTGTATGTATTCAGTGGAGTAGCGTTGTATCTGTCGGTCGCGACCGATCTCCGGAACGGATAATCAAAAAGGAACGTAACCGATAAACTGGGTGCGTTTTGTTTGTTGTCTGGGTAGAAAGTGTCAAACAGAATACCGTTGGCCCCTTTTCCAATAAGAATTCCGTGGGGTGCGAAAAAACAAGAAGAACTGTTTTGAAATCTCAGCGTGTTGTCACATTTCAGAAAAAAGTCTTCGACGATAGCCGGGTAGTAATGATATTTCGACATAGACAGTAGAAATCATAGAATATTTAAGAAATAAATAACGAAACTCAAAAGTTATACAAAAATCTAAACAAAAAGTGTATAAGTAAAGAATAGGGAGGAAATAGGGATGTAAGGAGAGAGAAGGAAGTATCCTAAGTCATATGTTCATCATATCGAAAAAGCAGATAATACCCTAGCAGATCAAAATTGTTACAATTCCTGTAAAAACTTACTTCTTGTCTGGCAAAATGAGACCATACAGTGTATATGGTTTCAAGGCGTTACATATCCGTTACATAAAACGGCGATCAGCTGCAGTATGACAACTACAGAGATATAACCCTGTTTACAACTGTTTACAAAATATTGCCAAATATTCTCTATGAAAGGCTACAAGTTTACACAGTGGGCATAGTTGGGAAATACCAGGCTGGATTAACTCCAGAAAAATCAACAATTAACCATATTCATTTAATAAGACAGATCCTCTAGAAAACGTTAGAATTTAATATTTTAAACCCATTACATATTCGTCCATCTCAACGACATATGACAGTGTCAAGAGAACAGTACTTAGTATAACAATACCAATCAACGCGTAAAATAAATCGATCCCAAGATGAAGAACTTTATGATTTTGTATAGAAGTGAAGGAAAAATGTAAAGAAAAGATGAAGAAAATATTATAAATGTACAGGAAGTTCGGAAAATACTTGAAAACCTGAAGAACAGAAAAGCAGCAGGTAAAGACGGGACACCAAACGAGTTACTGAAATATTGTGGAGCAGTCATGACAGAACAATTAACAACATTATAGTTTATTCGTCTTCCGGGTTTGGACCGTGTCATTTGTGAGTGACCCAAAAGTGGGTTCATCTCGACGTTTCGCTACAATTGTATGTAGCTTCTTCAGCAGAACAAAAAAGAAAAAAGAAAGAAGAAAACAAAGAACAGGAAGATGGGTAGTTAGCAATGGTAACTCAGTTACTCAACGCAACCAGAGGCGAATACTAACTACCAAGATGGGCATTTGGTCACAGTAACTCAACTACTCAACGCAGCCAGAGGTGAAAACCAAATGCCAGGACAGGGGTTCACGTCCAACAGCTCAGAACACTAACGCGTCGAGAGGCGGGGAGTGAATCCGACGATTACTCCGCTACCGCTCTATTTATAGTCGCGGTGCCTGTCGTGTCGGGACGTATCGGCACACTTCGTGGCGCGAACGTCAAGAAGCGCGCGCTGGCCAATCATGTGGCTGCATCGTAATGGCGGGACCGGACGGCGGTTCTAGACTGAGATTCCAGATGGGAGACAAGTAGTATCCTTCCTCGCGATTGATATTATGGGGATTTTTTCGGATCTCTAGAGATTCGCGGATTTTCCTGGAATAAAAGAAGGGGCTTTTAGAAATAATATGGGTTTTTTCGAACAATATGGAATGACCGGTTTCTTGGCAGTGTTCTGCAACTGCAGAATGGGAGAAAAGACCTGATCGAATACATCTTTGATGCTCTTGAATCCGAGTTTTGACGGAACGACCAGTTTCGCCAATATACACATGTCCACATGAACATGGAATAGAATAGACACCACAGGAAGATAGGGGCGGTAATGGGTCCTTAGGAGAGGGTAGATATTGTGAGATTCTCTTGGGTGGTCGAAAAGTAGTCTTGATACCTTCTTTGCGAAGAATTTTGCCAATCCTATCAGTGACATTTCGAATATACGGAAGAAAAGCCACAGGAGTATTACCCGAAGATTCTGAATTTGTCGTCCTAGGGTGTAAAGGGGGATGTAGATGTCGGTGTGTAATATTTTGAATTGTGGACTTGGAGTAACCGTTGGCGACAAGGGTTTTTTGCAGATGGCCAAGTTCTTCTCTAAGGTTGTCGGGTTCAGAAATCGAAATGGCCCGATGGATGAGCGAGTTGATAACAGAATTCTTTTGGGCAGGATGGTGGTGTGATGAAGCATGTAGGTAACGATTCGTGTGAGTCTTTTTTCTATAAACAGAGTGACCCAATCGGCCATTGGGCTTGGAGGTGACTAACACATCGAGAAAGGGAAGGGACCGATTATTTTCTACTTCCATTGTGAATTTTATACTCGGATGTTGTGAGTTAAGATGATCTAGGAAGGGAGAAAGGGTATGTTGACCATGGGTATGTCATTGCTGACATTTTCATGGAAGCCTTTGAGTCTTTAGCCCTAGAATCTTACCCCTTAAAACCAAAAGTCTGGTTCCGCTACGTTGATGATACATTTATCATTGGCCCCATGGTCAACATACCCTTTCTCCCTTCCTAGATCATCTTAACTCACAACATCCGAGTATAAAATTCACAATGGAAGTAGAAAATAATCGGTCCCTTCCCTTTCTCGATGTGTTAGTCACCTCCAAGCCCAATGGCCGATTGGGTCACTCTGTTTATAGAAAAAAGACTCACACGAATCGTTACCTACATGCTTCATCACACCACCATCCTGTTCAAAAGAATTCTGTGATCAACTCGCTCATCCATCGGGCTATTTCGATTTCTGAACCCGACAACCTTAGAGAAGAACTTGGCCATCTGCAAAAAACCCTTGTCGCCAACGGTTACTCCAAGTCCACAATTCAAAATATTACACACCGACATCTACATCCCCTTTACACCCTAGGACGACAAATTCAGAATCTTCGGGTAATACTCCTGTGGCTTTTCTTCCGTATATTCGAAATGTCACTGATAGGATTGGCAAAATTCTTCGCAAAGAAGGTATCAGGACTACTTTTCGACCACCCAAGAGAATCTCACAATATCTACCCTCTCCTAAGGACCCATTACCGCCCCTATCTTCCTGTGGTGTCTATTCTATTCCTTGTTCATGTGGACATGTGTATATTGGCGAAACTGGTCGTTCCGTCAAAACTCGGATTTAAGAGCATCAAAGATGTATTCGATCAGGTCTTTTCTCCCATTCTGCAGTTGCAGAACACTGCCAAGAAACCGGTCATTCCATATTGTTCGAAAAAACCCATATTATTTCTAAAAGCCCCTTCTTTTATTCCAGGAAAATCCGCGAATCTCTAGAGATCCGAAAAAATCCCCATAATATCAATCGCGAGGAAGGATACTACTTGTCTCCCATCTGGAATCTCAGTCTAGAACCGCCGTCCGGTCCCGCCATTACGATGCAGCCACATGATTGGCCAGCGCGCGCTTCTTGACGTTCGCGCCACGAAGTGTGCCGATACGTCCCGACACGATAGGCACCGCGACTATAAATAGAGCGGTAGCGGAGTAATCGTCGGATTCACTCCCCGCCTCTCGACGCGTTAGTGTTCTGAGCTGTTGGACGTGAACCCCTGTCCTGGCATTTGGTTTTCACCTCTGGCTGCGTTGAGTAGTTGAGTTACTGTGACCAAATGCCCATCTTGGTAGTTAGTATTCGCCTCTGGTTGCGTTGAGTAACTGAGTTACCGTTGCTAACTACCCATCTTCCTGTTCTTTGTTTTCTTCTTTCTTTTTTCTTTTTTTGTTCTCTTGAAGAAGCTACATACAATTGTAGCGAAACGTCGAGATGAACCCACTTTTGGGTCACTCACAAATGACACGGTCCAAACCCGGAAGACGAATAAACTATAATTCTGACTCTGGCCGTGGAAGCCTACGATTTCATTTAATTAACAACATTAATTAATAACATTATATACCAGAAGAATGAAGAACGAGCCAACTAATTCTACTACTTAAAAAATTAGATAAAAAATAGCCAGAAAACTACAGAAGCATAAACTTGTCAAATACTACGCTAAAACTTATAACTCAAATTTTACAAGTACTATTAAATCAGAGGATAAGTTTAGTAGATAAACAACAGGGTTTTCGTAGTGAAAGATCGTGTACAGATGCAATATTCGTTATAAAACAAATTAATAAGAAATCACTAGAGAATAATAGACCAGCACTTTTGTGTCTAAATGACCTAAAGAAAGCATTTGACAGAGTAAGACTCAAAGATGTAATCCACCTTCTGTATAATAGAGAAATTTTCCTAAATATTATAAAAACTATCTAGACACACTACTTACAGAACCTATAGAAATAGGCAGCGGAATACGATAAGGGGATAAGACGCAATATTGTTAGCCCAAGATGAAGATAGTCTGCAAAGACTGGTTCCACAGATTTAACGTATGAGCAAAATATGACAATTTTATCTCAGAAAACTAAAACAATAGTAGTCAGCAAAGAACCAACCAGATTGATGTAAAATAGAAATTGATGGCATCAGTATTGAACAAGTAATGGAAATAAAATACCTGGGAATTACACTGTCTAGCTATGCATATCTGAAAAAAGTACCAAGAGATCAAGAAGTACAAACAGAAAATAGACTGGCAGAATGACTTAATAATACTATGAGGCGTAACAGACACGTTGACCTTAGATAAAGTCAAGAATTTATAAACCAAGTGGAAGACCAATAATGACATACGTCTCAGAAACAAGACCCGACATAGCCATAACGCAAGGGCAAACCACATAAGTAGAATGGAGGAGACCCATTTTCTTAAAATAACATAAGTCACCAATCGGCAGAAGAAGTATCGGACGACCGGGCAAAAGATGGAATAACAACCTTCTATAGAGGTGTTAATCCGAAATTAAACAAGCAGAATTGCTTATAAAAAGGAAGAATAAGAAAACGAAGAGAAAACCTACCAATAAAAGAAAATGATAATGCCTAACTTAAAAGCCAGTGCTAGGATACAGGGAGAAAATTTTCGATCCTTTGAGATAAAGAATAGATTTAGACAAGGGAATGCCTTACCTTGCCTGATGCTGTCTAATATAAAATGATCCTAATTCCAGAACAAGTTAAAACAGAAATAGTATACTGCTTTTAAACCAACACAGTTTCTTGTATATTACGTGGAATTATGTTTATCTTTAAGGATTGCTTCTTTAACATAACAATAAAAAATGTTCATGCCAAATGACAGAAGGCCACAGTCACAATACCAAAGAATCTTATATGACCTATATAAGACTTCTTCTTACCACCCACAGACTCATATGTTACTGGCAACATCAAATGATACCAAGGTCAAACTTGATAAAGAGAATACAAATATTGGATAAAAAAATATTTCTTAAGCACCGCGGAAAATTAGGAATCAGTGTAGTGTATAATCAGTGCAGTTGATTGTGATTCGGATCAATATCTTGTCATAGTTAGATATTCGCTCCGTGCGTGAATGATGCGACACCTACCGCCTTCATCTGACAATTTTGGAGTCCCAATTTTCAGGTTAAATATATGACATATGTTTGACATTGTTAAATACATGCGAAATTGACAATTATTAATAATGTCAAATTAGTTTTTTAACTATATTTTTTCAGTTTATGTACAAAATAAATGCAGTATTAAAAACTGAGTTTCTCAAAATTCATCATAATATATCTTTTCAACTCCAAACGGAAAAGAAAGGGGAAAATCTAGTACTGGCAAATCAAGTTTTTCACGCAAAAGAGCATATAATTAAAAACAATAATAGTAAAAGTTATGATATAACAAGTCATCTGCAGTTAGATTGAAGCCTTATGAAATATCATTCAAGGTAAATTATTTAGATTTTTCCTATTTCAATTGCATAAAAATGAAATTATGTGATATTTACTTTTTCATATTAATAGCACGAATTCATCTTTTTCTTTTCCCTAATTTATATGTAATCTTTGGGAACCTATAAAAACTACACTCACTGTTTTTGCTATTATTAGCAGAATTAAATACGCAACATGTATTTGCACACATTTTTGATAAAACTTATGCGTAAAAATATTTTGTCCAATATTCCAATTTTGTCATATTTCGCCGCTACGCACGCTGGCATCGTTTCAATGTATCCCTACCATGGTCACGCACGGAGCGAATACCCAAAAACTGTATATAGTACCTATTGTAAAATACATACCCACGAAAATTAAATAACAAATAGGTATATATAATTTATTTCTTTAAAATTAGGCATAGTATTTATCTTTCTAGTCAGTATTATGATTTGTAGCAGAAAGATTTTTTATCTTTCTATCACTTTGTTTTAGAATAGCGTACACAAAACGTACGTATACAATGACGTCATTGCCGTAGATATCAATATAACTTTCCAGTTTGAAACTTTGAGAATCCATGTGTGCCGTTGCGATAGCAAGATTCTTTATGAGAGTTACATGTCTTTCTTCCTAGTAATGTTAAACTTCATGTATTAAGTTAATATAAGTTTATATTTAAATTACGAGGAGTGATTAAAGTTTTAGACGACTTATGTTTGGAAAGCTTATTTAAACGTATCATTTAACATTATTTCACTTTAAAGTATTAGTAAAACACGAGTGTATGCAAACTTTGAACAGAAATATCTTAAACAAATTTTGTCTTACAGAAATACAAAAAAAACAGACTGTTTAGAAATGCTAAACTTTTATTTCGCTTTGTTCAAGATATTTCGTATCACTAATAATCTTTGCGAAAAATTTATTTTAAAAACATTTTTTTTTCAAAATTTCAAAAAAATTTCTTTAACTTTAAAACCAATTTGTTTTTAAAATAAGCGATTTAAACTAGTTAAACTTACAGATCATATAAACAATATATCGTGGGTATACTGGAAAAAACTGACCAATTCAATTTTTATCGATTTTTAGTTTATAGTCCAAGTCACTCGAAAGAAGTAACCGAATACCTAGAAAAGTGCCAAAGTCAAAATTATAAGGTACAATGCCGCAACACACATAGCATACAAATGCCTGTGTCGCGATATGGGTCATATGATCATGTTGACTTCGTCACTTTTGCATGAAATATGATTCATATTTCATATCGACATTGAACTGCGACAATTGGCTATTACGACTTGGTAATTTTTGATGTTTTAGTTTTACCTATATGTTGTATTTTGTTGTAGGTTTGTTTACCTATACGTTGTAGACGAAGCAAATTTAGCAAAAAAATTAGACAAAGAGCGCGCAATAACTAATAATAGTTTTCTAGTCAAAAAGCCCACTCCTACGCATGAACTCAAATTAATGGTCAAAGGGGCAGTTCAGAAATAGGTACATGCCTGCGTAAGTTCCTATCTCTGCCACAAAATATTACCGAAATAAGTTTGTTTTCTGATACCTGTCAATCCTGATCGCGGTCAAAACAAAAATTAGATTATTTTCGCATTATTTCTATTTGTTGTACAAAGCAGCAGTTTAAATATTGTACAGCCTAATTTTTTAGAATCTGGGCATCATTATATGGAAGTAGATTCCATGCAAAGTACTATATATTATAATCCTAAAAAGAATGACCCAGTATACACTATGCATGACTGGTTCAACATTTTTAGGTGGGCACGCTCCAAACGAGGCCGAAACAAAAGAAGTGTTCCATATAACGTACATGAATTAAGGTATAATTATTTTCTTGGTATTAAGACCCTAATTACTATTTAAATTAGAATAAGCCACAATTAAATGTTAAAGTACGTTTATTGACGTTTTAATTTCCACTTCGGAAATCGTTCTCAAAATACAAACACTAATGTTTGTAATTGAGAACGATTTCCGAAGTGGAAATTGAAACGTCAATAAACGTACTTTAACACTTGAAGACAAAAGTGGATAAAGTTGTCATGTACTCAAATCATTATGTCCAGAAAAATGAGTTTAAAGTTTATTAACTGGAACTTTCTTGCGCTGTTTCTGATTTAAAATTATATCAAGTGTTTTTGTATGTATGGTTGTAGTTTATCAAAGTAACTATAAAATTATAAAAAGGCATTATAATTTTGATGAAAATAGACTTTGAATGTACATAACACCTTTATCCAGCAAAAATCAAACGCTGCGCTGGTAGTATAAGGGGGAAATGAAAAAAGAGGCCATGTGCCAAAAAATATTGTATTTTCAAAAACAGAATATTGTAAAAGAAAATTATATGCTACATTTACTAATTACTATTTAGGTTTTCTTATTTTCTTTGTATTTTCTCGACTATCTCCTATAATATTTTCGTAAAACCACTTATATTCATCCTTAACAAATGCAAGCTGCTCGCGCAAATTGTTTCTTTTTTCGGATTTAATACTGCCCTTTTTTTTTCAGTTCGTCTACATTTTTAATAGGTCTACATTTTGAAAAGGTGAACATTCATCTACAGAAGTTTTGTACAGGTAGCTACCAATTTCGTCTACTCTTATCCACTTAATGTCGTCCCTAAAATTGACTTTGTCTCCTGTAAGGTTTGTTTTCCTGTTAAATAGATGTAACTTTGCTGGTAGCTCTTTAAAATCATAAAAGTAATTTTTCATATTGACAACAACACTATTTTTAGTGCTCGAGGACTTGATAAGATCACGATATTGTTCAGGCACGTAGAAGTTTTCAACTTTCCGTATTTTTTTTCTATTCGCCCGAAATTTCAGTCTGAATCGAGGTATGAATGACGCACCTCAGGGAATTTATGGTCGATAACCCTAAACATACCCTTTAATACCAAACATAGAGACTGATAAGCGTAAAGTTTTTGTTTTGTCCTGCGCACGAGTCTGACCAGATAATAAGGTGATCAATATTTTTTTGGCTTTCTTTGAGCAATTGACAAAACCTAAGCAAGCAACTAGCCACTTCAAGACTGCCTCGATTGGCCATATTTTCCATCCAATTAAAGAAAAATGGTTGTGCTTGCTCAGAAGTTATGTAGTGAATCCCAAAATTATAATACCACATTTGACGCAAATAAATCGCCTTATTTGTTGTCAGTTTTGGAAGAGGCATTGTTTGCTGAAGATCCATAGTAATATAGCAGGTGGTAGGTTGGATAGCTGGTTTTTCTCTATCCAGTTTTTGAGAATCAAATGCCGATTTGTACTTCTCTCTGTGAATTACTGTATTTTTTTTGGAGTCACAGACACTACAAGTGTCACTTCTGGTTTGCCCAAAGGACAAGTTAAATTTAGTTGAAAAATTTTTACGTAAGATAAAAGGTTACTCTAAATGCCTTATCCAGTTGATTTTACTCACACTCTTTTAAGTACATCTTGTACATCTGTGTAACATTCAAGAGAGGCGAGAGATATTTTTTGTGTCCATTTCTGTTACGCGAGTAATAGGACTGTTCTGCTGGAATTTTTTAATGTGTTCTACAATAAACGTCACTACTTTTTCCTTTAACTTATAAGGCATATTTGTATGGCGACCCCTGCTATAAGGCGATGGAGCATTTAGTCCCTTTTTTAACGTTTGTTGAAGAAGTTCAATATTTTTTCTGCCAATTTGGTAAAGGGAACACAATGCATCTCGACAAATTACTTCAGTTTTCTTATTGAAAGTTACTGTGTAAGTAAAAGAGTACGTCTTTGCTTTTTTAATGTTTGTCCTATGTCGTGCAACTGGTTTTATAACTAGGCTTTTAAATACCAAAGCATTTTTTGCATTGCAATCCAGTGAATAATATTTTTGTAAAATAGCCTTCCTCGCGCCTGTGTCAAATTTAACATGACAGTTAAGTCGACATTTCTCTTTACATAATAGTCCTGTATTAGCTTCCTTCTTTGCCACAATCTTTCCCGTTTGAGAGCTATATTCTTATCCCCTCTCTCTAGCAATTGCCGCTTTTCTTTTTTTCCATCCGTCAGGATTTCTCGGACGAATTTTTTACGTTTTTTCTTTGAATTCAAATACTTTGCTTTTAACGATTTTTTTTTTCTTCAAAAATGTGGTCTGCAGTCCTTTGTGAAACGAACTATCTGCAAAAATGTGAGTGAAAGTTTCGTTATCTGATTCGTTTGATGATGAGATTCCACTGTTTTCAGGGTTATACTCACTACCAGAGTTTATCTAAAACAAAATGCAAACGTTTTGTCTATGAGAAGAAATCCTATTCCTTATGAACTAGTTTGCAATATTAGTATAGTTTACTTACCGTTTTCGTCAGACGTAACCCCGCCAGTACCGTTTAGATTAGATGTATTTGACCTTTCTTCTACAATTTCGTTGCTTGTTCCAGGCTGATCAGCAGTATCTACAAATGTATTTTTAACATTAATAAAATATAGCAACAGTATCGAGCAGCGCAATAGTAGCCTTACTGCATTCATTTTAAAAACTATTAAAGAAAGTGTTGGTTTAAGCAACAACGCCACAATGTTTTGTTTAATTAGGATCTGCAATATTAAACACAAGTTAACTAGTTACTAGACTATTAATAGAGAAATTTAACTTGCTTTAAAACTTAACACTTAAATGTACACTTGTTACTAGTTTTATTGATTTGATTTAATATTATTTCCTTTTTAGTATTGTTGCATAACCTCAACATTCTGCATTTAACTAAAAAACTAATAATTTTAGCTACCTTTTTGTTGCAAATACGTTTCTGTTTGCAGTTTTACTAAGGAACATAGAAATGATCCTCTGGGCCATTTTGGCATCATTTTAAACTATAAAAACTACACAAAGCAAGACAAACTCCTATCACTTTCGTGAAATAAAAATGTAACATAACCTCAAATTAAGGTGTCAAGTTGGGTGGCACCTAAATCAAAAGTAAATTTTTTCTCGTGGATGAAGGTGTCATGTTACCTTGTCACCTTTATTCACTACAGAAGGCACCCTAGTATGACACATGACACCTTATCTTTTAGAAATCTCATTAATTGTGTAAAATACATGCACAAAACCCTTACGGAATGAAAATACATTATATTTAGGGAATATTTTTGACAAAAAATAATTTTTTACAAAAATTGTTATATGCCACCTTTATCCACTTTAAGAACTTGTGTCTTCATTTAATTGTGGCTTATTCTCATTTAAATAGTAATTAATTTAAAATGGCACAAGTAAATAGCTTAAGAACAATATAAAGACCCTAGCTGCTAATATTCTTAAAAATAGAACCATTGACGAAAACAGAAATCTTATTAATTGGCTTAAAATAAAATGTATGCCATCTGAAGCAGATAAACCGCAATATATACTATTTAAGTACAACTATAATGATTCAGAATTTTTTATGTTTAATGTAGGTGAACGTAGTAAACGAGTTGTAAATCCTATAAAAGAAATTCAACTATTATACTCCAAAGAAATTCCTATTTCTACACTTAAAAACCAGGATCTTTTAAAATTATGTAAGACAGGAACAATTTCCTATAAATTCCATGCTTGGTCTCAGTCAAAACCATCGGAGAGTGAAAAAAATCGCTGCAGAGGCATCAGTATTGTCCAATTCGGATTAGTTCTACTTGTGGGTGATTTTCATGATGTTCTTACCAAAAAAAGATACCAACTTTATTTTGAGCTATACTCGATTTTATTTGATACAAGAAACTTAAAAAAAATTAAAGCTTTTAAAATTTTTTAAACTTTTAAAAAGTTTAAATAAGTTTTCTCCGAATTGTACTTCATTATTTGGTTATTTTTCGTTGAAATATTTTATTTAGATTTTCACAAATAAGAACCTATTTTTCATGAGCTCTAACTCTGCTTCTACTGGATCTACAGATTTTATAAGTACACTATGTGTTTTGTTTTGTTATAAGCTACAATTTTGGCTTAAAATATTTTTTCGATATATAGGTACTTACTTTTTGAGTTATTTGTGAAAAACTATCTAAAAACATTTAGAAAAAATTTTATTTTGAAAAATGAACATTTTATTAGTCAAAGGTTTACTTTTAACTATTTTCTAATGCCCACATTTAAAAATATTAACTGAAACATTTTCTCAGTTAACAATATTTTTGTATTTGAGCTTTGTTGAGCTTGAATTTGACGTTTTATACAGCAACATACGATATGAAGCAATGGCCATAATAATTATTATCGAAGATTACACACAGTTTTTTAATAACTGCTCTTCAAATCAGTGTAAAAAGTTATCTTTATTCATTTTCTTACAGCCATTGGATATTTTGGTTTTTAAAGAATATATTGCTTGTGCACTCTCAATAAATCCATCCCCACTCCCAGCATTACAATATATCTGTAAAAAATGAGAAGTTTTATAAACGTGATATATAAACGCAATGCTGATAATAATAATATATAATTCACAAGGTAACTAATATCGCTAACCTTTTACCATCTTTTTTTCTATATTTAAAACTTATTTCTTCTTTATTTTGTCATGAACGACATATTGTTTCATTTTGGAAGATCCATGGTTTATCAACGAGAACAAACTTATGCAAAACCGCTTCCTTCTCTTCAATATAATTTCTTAAAAATAAAGTTGTCTTTACTGCAATATTAGCAAGTTTCATAAGTTAACACCTAGATAAACCTTCTTCTATTTGAAACTCAATCCCTTTATTAACCTCTATATAGGGTTGTATTAACAGCATTAAACATATGCTTCCTAGCCAGGTGGTCTCTTAATAATTTTGGAGTTCCACATTTTTTACAAAGAAAACATTATAATGACTAACAATTTCTTAAGAACAATCAATATGTCTACATTTTTTAATTTGTTAAAGTTCCTACTTGTTTTGTACATGTTAAATAACATCACGAATACCACTAGCATTCAACTCTTCTGTGTTGGTTTTAGTCTTACTGTAGGACCGTTTTAGGTGGTGATTTTAAAAGTTTATTATTTTTTCAGTTTTTTTAACTCAACACTGGTGGCGCCCTATATCAGATCACCAGTAGTGGCTCCAAGTCTGAAAGACCCAAAATTCAATAATTTATTAATTAGAAAATCAAAACAATACTGGTGTATTATCTAGCTTTACTTCTCTATGAATATAATTTAAACAATTAAATGTAATTTGGGCCCAATAAATAATATAACTTTCCAAAATAATTAATAACGGATGTTCATAAATTGCGAAAAATAAAACAAAGGTTCATGCAAATTAACTTTTATTTTATTATGAGTACAAAACATTAACCCCCTCTGTGGCTCAGTGGTAAGAGCGCCTGCCTTTAAATCTAAAGGTCGTGAGTTTGAATCCCACCTGGGTAGAAATTTTCGTTTATTAAAAAAAATTATTAAATGAAAATAATTTCTATCCTTGTGTGATCGGTACACACCGGAGGGACCGCAGACGTTCGGATACAATTAGCGTCTCTTAGCAAAGACAATGACGTCGACTTTGCTAAGTATCAAGACAATTACTCTACATACACAAACACACACACACACACACACACACACACACACACACACACACACACACACACTACATTAATAAACTTATCTTGATTGAGACTGACTGAATGACAATTGTCCAAGCCAAAACACACACAAAAAAAAAGAGTACAAAACATTAAAATATAAGACTTATTTGTCAAACTTGATCGATCGTATGAGCTGCATTTTTAAATATTTTGTGGCTGCAATACACAATGATCATCTGCTGATTCGTCTATTTGATCATTTTTGTGCATACTTGAGGCCAGTATGAATTTTTTTCCTTCTTGGATACATAGTATTGCTATTGCTTGGGTACATATCTATTGTAGTATTTTCTTGGAATCTAAACATATTTGAATAAACAGGTCTATGTTTGGTGTTTATAAACTCCAACGGTAATTGTCTTTTGTTTTTTTTTCTCACTGTATCGACGTGTGTCAGACTGTGATCTCGACGAAGTTTTTTATTAAGCTTAAAGCTAGTAAACCAATTACCACATGTAAGATTTGTTCCAGTAAGGTGAAGTGGGGTAAATGTGATCTACTTTTTGAATAGTTCAACTTTCATTTAATATAACACTTTAAGGAAACGTTTCAAAAATTTATCAAAAACATCATATACTCTTTGAACGGTTTTGTATTCATTGTGTAGAAAAAAATTAAATAATCTTTAGTGTTGGTAATGTTGTTGCGTTTTGCACATACGATGACTTCAATATAACAACTGAGGTCAACCTGAAGGGGGAGAGAAGATATTTTGTTCAATCTAGAACCCGCTGGTTTTCCCCCTTTCGAAATGAGTCTGTATATTTAAAATAAAATAAATGAAAATCAGAGGACTGTATATTAAAATAAAAGAAATGAAAATCAGAGGACTGTATATTAAAATAAAAGAAATGAAATTGAAATATAAATATATATATATATATATATATAATATATATATATATATATATATATATATATATAGCAAATAAAAGAAAGAAATATAGTAAATAAAATAGCAAATATACACTTACAACTAAAGAAGAATATACAAACTTAAAATTACGCAATACGAAACGACATACAAAAATACAGCTATAAACCCACCAAAAGAAAAATGTCGATTGTAACAAAAAAAAAACTACTTAATAACAGCAGTAAAATAATTTCATATATACCACGTTATAAACAAAAATAAACATAAAAATATTGACATATAGTAGTATATATTAGGTGATAAAATGCACATTAAATTAATAATAAAACAAATGCAATTAGTAAATTCATAAAGAGACAAAAGAATAGTAAAATTAGTACAATCTAATAAGTTGTCAATTAATAATTAATTAATAAAATTATGAATGCAACTTAGTCAATAATAATTACGGATACAGTCAAATATCTGTACACAAACGTAAATATTGTCAACGAGCGACACAATGAAATATAAAGTTCAGCAAACAAATGTCAAAAGTTCAAAAACCGCGATACAATATGAGATATTTGGGCACAAAATATGTAGTTAGCCCAACCAACAACAAATTATGATGTATATACTGTGTGTATTTACCCAATGAACCAATTCCAGCCACAATGGGATTGCGAACCCTCTGGTCCGGTGAATACTCAGGAATCCAACAAACAAATTGAGAGGTAGAATGCACAACCCTCACAGCAAACCACGTGTCGGTCGTTTCGAAGACGAAACTCAACTGTGTCCTATATGGAATGCAAAACCTTTATCTTAGGTACACACATGTGGCGATATTTGGCAGATGGCCCGCCTTGGAATCTTTAGCCCTTAAAACGGCTGTGTCACTTACACGCAAATCTGGTTTTAAATATACTACGGGGAGAATCGAAACTAACAAAAAGACTGTTCATATTTAATAAATGTTCATGTATCGTTGCGAAACTGCAACATTTTCCCCGCGTTGGCATACGTGCCAATAAAACATAACTGTTCGTTGTACTCGCGACGCACTGTACAACTCCCGAAATTGTAAACGCCACTTCGGTTACAAAACGAACGTCACACTTACAATACTACAAAAGCTACCTATACATTTCCAAAAGATCACAAAGAACAATAAACTTACAAACGATAATGGATTACAAGTAGATAACTACATACTAAATATACATTACTACAATTATACAATTAATCAATAGTACATACCAACATGGTTTCAAAACCTAAATGGACAGACACAGAACGACAATCAAATATGCGCTCACCTAAAACTTCATCGTATAGTTTACTGTCCAGGTTGAGACTTGAGTTCCCTATCATTAAAAGGAAGTAAACAAATTTTTACTATAGGACGTATATATGTCCCTGCACTTGTTTTTATTTTCACAGACCGCACCCTACCATCCGGTCCAGGGAACGTATCCACGATCCTAGCAATTGGCCACTGCAATGGATGGGTATTATCACCCTTGACTAGTACCACCATACCAGGCTCTAAGTTTGCTTTTTCCTCTACCCATTTCGGTCGTTTTTGAAGTTGGTTGAGGTAATCTACATGCCACCTCTTCCAGAACAACTGCTGAATACGAGACAACCTCTGATACAAGGACAATCTGTTTTCAGGTAAACTGGTGACGACTTGCTCAGGGTGAGCCGTCATAGATGTTCCTATTAGGAAGTGGGCAGGTGTCAGGCATTCCAAATCATTGGGATCACTTGACAATGGAGTGATTGGCCTGGAGTTCATAATTGCTTCTACCTGGCTAATCACCGTATAAAATTCCTCAAAAGTGAGGTTTGCATTTCCCACAAGACGGTGCAGATGATATTTACAACTACGAATAGCACTTTCATGTAGTCCTCCATGATGTGGACTATTGGGCGGAATAAAATGAAACTGAATGGAATTTTTTGAACAAAAATCGTGCAACTCCTGAGAATTTTTGTTATCCTTAAAAAATTCGTATAGCTCGAAAAGAAGATTTTTAGCTCCCCAAAAGTTAGAGCCATTATCGGAATACAATGTCGTGGGATTACCTCGACGCGAGATAAACCGCTTAAGCGCTAAAATGAAGTCTTCTGTAGACAAACTAGATAAGACCTCAATGTGTACGGCCTTCGTGACCATACAAACAAATATAGCTACATAAGCTTTAAGTAATTTGGCCTTTCGTAATCTAGAGGCTTTTATAAGAAAGTATCCCCCATAGTCTACAGAAACGTTCTGAAACGGACGAATTGGTTGTACTACACGATCTTTGGGTAGATCTGCCATCAATTGGCTGGAGCCTACAGCTCTAAATCTAAAACAAGTTACGCAATGATGAATGACACGTTTGACATCCCGCAATGCATGTAAAGGCCAATAACGAAGTCTGAAATTAGACAGTGTACCTTGGGGCCCTAAATGCCCTAACTGTACATGTTTTTCGTATAACATCATCGAAACGACTTGATTTTTTGAGGGAAGGAGAATTGGATTCTTTTGAGCAAGAGGAATGTTCGCATTCCTCAACCTACCTCCAACTTTTACGCAGTTATCACTCTCATCTAGAAATAAATTTAAAGCAGCCAACTGCTTATCCGGAGTGCCCTTTCCGGATTTCAATGATTCGATAATACGAGGGAATGAGATAATTTGAACATGTCGCACAATCAGCAATTCAGCTTGCTGTAGTTCTGCCACATACAGAGGGCCCTTCTTTATAGAATCTCTTTTCGAACATTGTTAACAAAACGAAGAATAAAAGCCATCACTCGGCGCAAACGGGAAAAAGTTGAATATAATTTGAAAATGTCTTCCCAGAATGTTAAATCCTGAGTTGAGTGAAACACTACTCTGTGGTCTTTTAACCCAATTACATTCGTAAAATCTAAATTAATCGAATGTTTAGAATAGTCAATATCATGAGTCGACAAGAATGCGGGCCCACCAAGCCAAGTTTTCGTCGACTCAAGTGTTCCAGGCGTAGCTCCCCGCGAAGCTATATCCGCAGCGTTGTCTTTAGATGCCACATGATGCCAATAGAAATCCTTTGACAAATCTTGAATCCGTTTTACTCTATTGGCCACAAACAACTCCCACCTTGTAGGTGAGCCATTTATCCAGTGAAGGGCGATTTCAGAATCCGTCCACAGATGAACTGATGACAACTGAATTCTATTTTTGAAAATTTTCACAAGTTTACAAGCTAATTCCGCTCCCAAAAGCATGGCACATAACTCCAAACGAGGAATGGTTAGGGGATTTTTTAAAGGGGCTACTTTGGTACGTGAAGTCAACATCCGTACAGATACAGAATTATTTGTGTATAACGCACGAATATACGCTACGGTAGCGTATGCTATCGAGCTGGCATCGCAGAAGATATGCAATTCGATAGTAGAAGTATCAAACGAATGTAGAAAGTATCGAGGAATTTTGATATTACATATATGTGAGGCAACTCTTTAAGGAAAGTATTCCATTCGGTCAATACTGTAATATCAGTAATTGGATCGTCCCACCCACGCGGAGCGTCCACACCTTTTGAACTAACAATTTTCCGAGCAGTATAACAGGTGACAGGAAACCCACTGGATCGAAGCACTTCGCTACAATTGACAAAATTACCCTCCTTGTGATGGCTCCTGACACCTTAATAGTGGGGGAGGTAAAGAAAAAACAATCGTCAAAAGGAGACCATTTAAGACCTAACAATTTGCTTGTAGATGGATCCATATCCACCTCTTCCATGGCCGCAGAATCAACAGAGAGAGATCTCAAAAATTGAAGTGAATTAGACGAATACTTATGCAAAGAGAATTTGGCCGAAATCAATACCTCATTGAGTTGCTGGAATAAGATTCTGAGATGAGTTTCATCATTACATCCTGACAAAATATCGTCAATGTAAGTTTGACTGGTCAGGGCATCATAGGCGAATGGGTATTTCTCTTTATTAACCTTTGCCAAATGATTCAACACACGGGTCGCCAAATAAGGAGCCGGTCTAGTACCAAAAACTAATCTATTGTGCTGCACACTTTGTAGCTTGTCCTGTGGACTATCTCGCCAAATAAAATTAAGTACAAATTGGTGTTCAGGATTAACGTGTATCTGCCTATACATTTTCTGAATATCCGCCGTAAGAACGAATCGAAACGATCGTAAACGAAGTACAATGTCGTACAAGTTAGGCTGGACCTGAGGCCCAGTAAATAGTACATCATTAAGGGATAATCCCGTAGACGTACGAGCGCTTGCGTCAAAAACAACCCGAGTCTTGGATGACCCAGTATCCTTTACTACTGCAAAATGTGGGAGAAAATATGCATTAACACCAAGGTCATTCTGCAGCATTTTTGGCACAATATCTGCATGCGATAGCTGAAGATATTCGTTGATTACTTTCGTGTAATCAGTTTTCAAAGAAGGATTTCGAAGAAATGTACCTTCAAGACAAGAGAAACGCTTGGCAGCCATATTATAGGAATGACCAAGTTTTAGCTTTTCTAATGGACACCTAAAAGGCAAATCCACCTGGTAAGCACCATCTGGCAGACGCAGAGTGGTGTCTGAGAATATCTGTTCTGTAATGGCATCGTCTGAGGTGAGCCTGTGCTCCTCTGGCATTTCCTCACACGTCCAGAACTTTTCGACAAGATCGGTCAAAGTATCATTCGTCACAATACTCGACTGACAGGTAACCATATGATGAGAAACATAAGTTAAATTACTAGACAGGGGTCGTGGCCTCGTAGAGGGTTGTAAACAAGAAGTGGGGACATTCCCGGAAACAATGTAGCCGAAAATCGAATCTTGTAAAATTGGCAAATTATTTCCTAAACGAATAAGATCATTTTGCAAGATACGAGCAACTTGGTCCATACCAAGCAATATGTCTATATTATCTGGTTCTCCAAAATTAGGATCAGCCAGAACACAATTGGGTGGAATCTTTAATTTGCCCACATTTATTTGAATTTGTGGCAGACGAGAAGTTATATTTTTTAAAACCGTACATGAGACCTTCAATCGATCCATAGAAATGTGAGAATGAATTACGATATCTACCATATCATTAGCGACGTAAGGACTCGCATTGAGTGCAGCAATAGAGACGGATTTCTGATAAGGCAAATATTTCAGTTTATTAAGTAAATCCTCTGTTATGAAGGAGATTTGACTCCCAGAATCAATAAGGGCTCTAGCCTTAACTTTCCGACCTTCGGAAGAATACAAAAATACAGAGATAGTACCTAGCAATACAAGACCTTCCTGGGCACAAAAGGAGGCTACTGAAGCATGCGAGGAAGTCGAGGTATGCGCGTTTGATGAACTAGGCGCATTCACATGAGCTATCTGGGAAGTAGATGGCTTGAAATTAGGTTGATGCTGAGACGTTGAATTTTGCGACCTATTACTTTGAGACGACCGTGACGAGTTATCATGACGTTGTGTAGAAACGTTTGAAAAAGGACTTTCGCCCACCTGTTTATGCAACAAAGTGTGATGACGTTTGTTACATTTTACACAATTTTTAGTACTATTACACTGTGATACGATATGACGAGGATACAAACAATTTATACAAAGTTCCTTATCTTTTACAAATCTCCATCTCTCAAAACCTGTTAAACTTAAAAACTTTTCACACGTGTACAACATATGAGCATTACTGGAACAATAAAAACATTTGATAGCTCTATCTCGCACTTGGGACTGACCAATTCCATTATTAGGACCAGAGCTAGCATGAAACACCGATTTTACCTGTTTTCCAGTACTTAACTTTTCTCTACATTCCCGTGTCTGACCATTTAAATTCTCTAAATGAGTTGCCTTTACATCGATATGGTTAAGAAATTTATTTAAATTAGGAAGCTCATTTAACTTATTGCTATCAAACTCTAAGTGACGTTTCGTTGCGAAATCCAATTTTCTCTCAGATAGACAAACTACTAAGGATTCAAACAACTGACGATCACTTAGACCTTGATTTTCCAAAGCTCTAATTGCATTTTTTAATGAAACATGAAAATCTCGTAACAAATTGTGAGATGCTTGTGCATTATTTGGCACACTTTTGATATCCAATAACGCAGTTAATAATGAATGAATTAAAATATTTTTATTCGCATATCGATGCGTGAGGGTATCTAAAGCAATCTGAAAGTTGTCATTACTAACCTGCAGATTTTCAATGAGCCGCGCTGGCTCGCCTTTTAAATAACTTTTGAGGTACATAAAACGTTGCACATTCGACAATTCTCCATTCTCAACAATCAACGCAACAAAGAGTTCATAGAAAGAATTCCATTCAGATAATTTACCGGAGAAATGAGGAATATTTATTTCGGGCAATTTTACCTGTGTTTTTGGAGAATAATTGGAAGATCCACTACCTACTTTAACCTGCAGTGACTCGATCTTATTTCTAATCGATGCTAAAGCTGTCAAAGCTACATCTTCTACACTGTTGCGATCCTCGCTATCGACAACGGCGGAATCTTCACACAATAAATTGTCAATTTCATCCTGTGACTCAGTATATTTATCATAAGCAGCCTGTAAGACTTCACGACGAACCCTCAACTGGTGTTCATCCGCCAATGAAATATTATCCTGAATCCAATTATTCTGCCTCGTGATGGCAGCCTTTGCACTCCTTCTAGCTTGTTTTAAGATATCCATTCTATAGATAAAAAATGGAGCAGCCAATATATGGAAGTTTACAATAGAAAACAGAAGGATTGCTGCAGTATACAAATAACTTTAAATCCCTGAATTTTTCACACAAATAAACCAAAGAAATGCTTGTACTAATCAGGCTCTACAGACCAGGTATTTTTTCCAGGAAACGAAATAGCACAATCAATATAAAATGATCAGAATATGCTACTGATATTCCTACACTCAGAAAAAAAGTTAAATAGAAAGTGATTGTAATAACCGAAAATAAGTTTTAAACCTCACAAACACAAAAAACAGAAATGTCTCTACAGACTGGGTAAATTTTATGATAAAATAAATACCCCAATGTAACTGGTTGTACTAACTACAAAAAAGGTCTCTAGCATAAGAAAACCTGGAACAAATACAGTAGTAATGTCTTTCAGCAGACCGAGTATATTCTTAGACAGAATAAATACTCCACTATAAGAAGTAAATTTAGCAAGAAGCAGGTATAAACACCGGAAAAAGGTCTCTATCATAAGAGCACCTTGAATAAAGCATACACACACAAATTGCAAAGAAATGCACAATACAAAATGGTTATAAAAACCGTAAAAAGGTCTCTGTAAAAAGAGCACCTTAAACAAAGTACATAAAGAAGAAATAGTCTTTCGGCAGACGACAGGATATCTTTCAGCATAAAAGATATACCGTACTATATGGTTATAATAATTAATAAGGTCCCTACCATAAGGAAACCGTAAGAAACGAAGGTAAAATGGTAACAATAACCGACAAAGCTCCTACCATAAGGAAACCGCAACTAGACATTAAAAATCACACAAAAGGTAGAAAAAGAAGAAGAAGATCCGGCTCGAAGGACCATTATGTCGCGTTTTGCACATACGATGACTTCAATATAACAATTGAGGTCAACCTGAAGGGGGAGAGAAGATATTTTGTTCAATCTAGAACCCGCTGGTTTTCCCCTTTTCGAAATGAGTCTGTATATTTAAAATAAAATAAATGAAAATCAGAGGACTGTATATTAAAATAAAAGAAATGAAAATCAGAGGACTGTATATTAAAATAAAAGAAATGAAATTGAAATATAAATAATATATATATAGCAAATAAAAGAAAGAAATATAGTAAATAAAATAGCAAATATACACTTACAACTAAAGAAGAATATACAAACTTAAAATTACGCAATACGAAACGACATACAAAAATACAGCTATAAACCCACCAAAAGAAAAATGTCGATTGTAACAAAAAAAAAACTACTTAATAACAGCAGTAAAATAATTTCATATATACCAAGTTATAAACAAAAATAAACATAAAAATATTGACATATAGTAGTATATATTAGGTGATAAAATGCACATTAAATTAATAATAAAACAAATGCAATTAGGAAATTCATAAAGAGACAAAAGAATAGTAAAATTAGTACAATCTAATAAGTTGTCAATTAATAATTAATTAATAAAATTATGAATGCAACTTAGTCAATAATAATTACGGATACAGTCAAATATCTGTACACAAACGTAAATATTGTCAACGAGCGACACAATGAAATATAAAGTTCAGCAAACAAATGTCAAAAGTTCAAAAACCGCGATACAATATGAGATATTTGGGCACAAAATATGTAGTTAGCCCAACCAACAACAAATTATGATGTATATACTGTGTGTATTTACCCAATGAACCAATTCCAGCCACAATGGGATTGCGAACCCTCTGGTCCGGTGAATAGTCAGGAATCCAACAAACAAATTGAGAGGTAGAATGCACAACCCTCGCAGCAAACCACGTGTCGGTCGTTTCGAAGACGAAACTCAACTGTGTCCTATATGGAATGCAAAACCCTTATCTTAGGTACACACATGTGGCGATATTTGGCAGATGGCCCGCCTTGGAATCTTTAGCCCTTAAAACGGCTGTGTCACTTACACGCAAATCTGGTTTTAAATATACTACGGGGAGAATCGAAACTAACAAAAAGACTGTTCATATTTAATAAATGTTCATGTATCGTTGCGAAACTGCAACAAATGTTGCATAATGTTTTTTAAAATCATATCAATATATCACATTTACCCCAGGGACCGGGGCAAATGTGAAGAAAGTTAACATTTTTGTAGTAAATATTATATTTGATAGTCTGGGGTTATTGTATAAAAATGTGATTAAAGCTCTCTACTTGTGTTTTTTTTAGAATTTATTTTGTTGAAAAAAATACAAAAGAATTTATACTTTTCGAAAATAATGTCAGAACAAAGGAAACAAAAATATAATAAAATTAAATAAACACTTCAAGTTTTCTTTCAGTTAATGTTGAATGTTAAAGCCTTTAAAGGTAACTGGAAATTCGTACATTCCACGTCTGTCGACGATAGGATCTGGTAGTACTTTTATAATATCCCGTTGTAGTACAGTATCAATGTCAGGATTTATTGGCCATACAAATTTGTTTCCTTGAGGTCGTGTAAATTTAACAATTTTCAATTCCCACATAATGCTTGTTATTTCTTTTTTGGGCAATATTTTACCAATGCCCAACATCCGACATATACATTCGCACCTTTTGTTGAATTCAAATTCTCTTTGTCTTCCTTGTCATTATTTGCATTTATTTCTACCTCTGGCTCTGATTCCAAAAGTGTATCCAGAAACTCGTCGGTGTTATCAGAATCCATGAATATTGGGGACATTGACTCATCGTCTTCGATGCTGCTAAATGACAATGACTCTTGTTTATTTCTTTTTTTGGGCTTTGCCTTAGTTATCTTATGAATTTTAGTACCGTTTCCTTTTTGTTGAGATTTCTGGTTTAAAATATCAATAGCTTGTGGTGTCAATACTGCAGATCCAGGGCATAACCGTTTCTTATTTTTGGTTGGTGCGTTTGAAAGTTGTTTTACTGTTGATAAACATAAATCTTCAAATGTTACATTCTTATTTTCAGTTAAACTTGTACATGGAATTGATTCAAGTTCGTCGACTCTGGCAGAGATATTTTTTACTTTGTTGGAAGTGGAATTTTCGATTAGAGCATTAGGCGTAGGTTCTTTGTTTTGATAAAATACTTCTTGAGTTACTTTAGTTGATACCAATATAGATAATCTGGAATGTTTTATCATCTTCCACTTATTAAGCAAGCAGGGTGGAAATTGTGTTTCAGGGATGACGTGACGATTAAAAGGAATAATTCCGCCTTTTTTAAAGCCGTTGATAATTACTTCGGAGTTCACCTGTTTCCAAGTTGTACACAAAAATTGGGAAAATATTTGTATTCGTAATTTTTGGCCTACTTGCTGCCGCTGCCAGGCATAAAATTTTTCATTCCATTAAACTTTAAAGGATTTAAAAACAGTCAGGTCTAGTGGCTGTAAAAGGTGGCTGGAATTGGGTGGCAGTTTAAGAATTATAATATGTTCTCGTATAGCGGCTTCTAACGTCTTCTAAGGGCTTCGAGAGTGATTGTGGTATTCTCTTTACAAGGAGAACTAATTGTTCTTGATGAAGGTATATTTATACCTCCCACAGCTTTTGTCTTCCTAGGGTCAATGCACAAGCTACTCTCGTCCAAAGTACAGATTCTCTCTGGTTTGTCGTAAAGACCATATTCGTCCATTATTAATTTTAATAAATCATAAAACTGGTATATTATAAAAAGGATCAAAAGCCATTTTTTGAGAGTATTCCACCTTTTTTGGAACTTTAATACTTAATCTATGGCTCTGTTTAAACTCCAAAAATCAATCTTCGCCTGGAACTTTATCCTTGAAATTAGCTTCAATATGGTTAGCCTTTACAAAGTTTCCTACAATTTCTAATACTTCTTTCCTTGATAGGCCGTATTCCCATTTCTCCATCGTTTTTAGACCATTGGCTAATCTAATTTCGTCAGCAGTAGAAATTGACGTTGGACGTCCTGTTTCTCGTTTTCCTTTTTACACGGGAATGTAGGGCCACATATAGTATTTTGTATAATTTTGCTGCCTTATAAATTGATATTCGACCTGCTAAAACATTAGACATTGCGGCGTTGAGATCAGCTGCCAAATATTTGCATTCATTTGAAGTTTTTCTTTTGTAGCAGCGAACCATGGTATCTATAACAAAAAATAAACCTTGTAAAACTTGCCACTGTTTAAATATTTTAAATTCAAGGAGTTATATAAACGGGGTAACTGTGATATACTAATGACACATTTGCCCCAATCTGCAATAATACATTTACCCCAACAACTAAATTTGAAGGGGCAAATGTGTTATAACAAAAATTGGAGGTTAATGTTAAGTTTTTATTAAAATAACCTACACCATAATGTTCTCCCAAACTAGAATAAACTGCTATGTCAATTAAAATTATAATAATAGTCTTACTTACCAAAAAATAATATAATACTTTACGAACGGGGTAAATGTATAACAAATTCTGTATTGAATTCGAACACACTCGTCGGCTATCCCTACTCAACTAAAATCTATTTTTGGATTTACGTAGTTTCTAGTGGTGTCTCAATAGACTAACATATTTAAGGTCCCGTCTAATAGGTGGCACACTCGTAATTATTTAAATAGCCATTTTTAAATGTACTATTACAATTGCCCCATTATCACATATACCCCACTTCAACTTAACTGATATTGGACCAATTAATCTCTAACTGGATCAGTTTTCAAATTAAAGAGTCTCTCTAGGTGTAAATCAACATATGGTTCTAGGTTTATTGTATATCTAGTTTTTGCTCAACTAAGGCAAAGATTTTTAATCCATATTTGTTCGGTTTAAAAGGAATATACTGTTTAAAACCGCATCTTCCCCTAAATGCCTCAAGTTTTTCATCTATAGTGCCATACTCGCTAATTGTGTTGTCATTTTTGCAATGTTTTACAAAACTTGTAAGAGTTGCCTTATAGGCGCTAGCTTATCACACAATTTTTTTCCGTCTTGAGTTTCTATATCATCAAATCTAAGATGTCTTAACACAAATTAAAAACGTTGCTGCGACATGATTAACCAAAACATTTCAACACCTTTGCCATTTCGCCCCCACAACTTGTCTGTGCTTAACCGATTACTTTTCAAACACCCAGCTAAATAGAGCAATTCTAGTAAAGCCCTTATTTCGATTACATCAGTATATTTAGCAGAACGATCTCTGTTATACATCTCTTTCATTTGGTCTATATATTTGTTCGTACTTTCAACAATATTGTTTAAAATATCTTCTAAAATAACAAATTTCAACAACCAGTTATTGATTTGGCATTCTTGTTATACGTTTTTACACCCAATAATTAAAAAACTTTATTAAATTATCGAGTTTTTACCATTTGTACCAATCAGTGTTTTTTTCAGACTGCTCCATCTTTGCCTATAAAAGTAGCAATCCGTAAAACTTTTGCTGGTATTACATTTAATTCGCAATAATCGCTATTACCCTCTTGTTCGGTATCTTAATATGAGAAGTGTTCCTCTATGTTATCTACTTTATCTTCTAATTCAATGTGATCAAAATGTTGTTCTGTGTTAGTTTCTACTTCCTCAAGCCATTAGACGACTTTGCTCCTTTTCATAACTAATGGTGCTAAAAATAAAAATTTTACTAAGCAAAATATAAAAAATACATGTTTACATAATATAATATATACTATCAGTAAAATTACTCGCCACTTGTAAAATATTAAATTGACAATTGACAATTGAATTACTTATAACAATAATTACGGCTTATAACAATCAAGATAAAAATCTGTCAAAAGTTCTTGGCTCGACGGTCGATGCAATAATAAATATTAGTAAGGTACCAAGAGTACAAAGTTCGTAGTTTAAACCCCACTCTTTTTATACCGTCTAATACGACGCTTGGGTCTGAGAGACTTGGCGCCACCGCTGCAGGGTTAAAACGAGTTATAGAAAATCTTAGCGGTACATGTATACAAGGTTTTAAAAGTTAAAAGGATTAAATTAAAGATCATAATTTTCAAAGCTTACAAAATCATTATTAGGTACTACAATCATAAGCGTTAATAATTTCCATTGCTGCATCAGAATATGTTCTGAATTTAGCTCTATTTTAAAGTACAAAAAATGTACTATAGTCTTTTTTATTCGATGTATAAACAGTTTCTTTTTTTAAAAATAATTTTTTATAAATTTGACATTATAGTTTACATTTTTTTATTTTTCGGCATAAATTGCTTCATGCAAAGATCGGAAGCAGTTCTGACAACGACTTAATAAAAATGTGTGTCGATTTCTTTTTAGAAAGAAAACACAACAGACGCGATAATAATTAAGGATCCGAACGACCACCTATAAACGGGCGCTGCAGAGTTGTTTCGAGGATTTCGTATGTAACCTACTATAATGTATATACTATAATGATTTTATTAGTCCTAATTTATAGTTCCTATTTTAATTTATTAACGGTTTAATATTTATAACACTCACGAATTTATTAAAGTCTTTATTAATACTAATTTATTTTACAATAATTTATTACGACGTACATTCAAATACGCGGCCCGAATTTATCATCGTACTAACTCCACAATGAAATTCCTGTTATTTATATATAAAATACAGTTATCTAGAAGGGTCTGGGGAATTTCTCTGATGACGTACCATCCATTATGTGACTCATTCAGCAGTCTAGAAAAGTTGTTCGCTTTCTCGGCTAATAAAAACTCGGAGGGCACTGGCTCGTCGACTGCGTTATTGTTACTTGGACTGGTTATTCGACCTTTTTGGGGTATTCTTTGGGGTAATTTCTGTCGGCAGGTAACATGTATGAGCAGCGAAATTACTACAAATAGAAATGAATTAGTCACAATATATTTACAGTTTTATACACCATAATATTTAAAACCGTAACAATACGTTTAGTAATTAAGTCACTGTACCCGAATTTCTTTTCTGACTATTTTAATAGTATGCGTATGTTTGGAGTATCTTGTTTTTAAATATTTTATTGTGCTTAAACTCAACTGAAAGATTACGCAATTGAATTTGTTTATTCTTTTTATTTTTATGGTGGACTATATTTAAAGAAACTTGTATATCCTTAAAAAACATGCGCATAACTTCTGAAGAATATTCCATTATGTCAGTAAGCCAAGTTTAATTCCATGGCTTGTATTTTAAAAGAAAATACTCATTTAGGCAATTTTTGGTTCCCTTTCAAAATTTGCAAGACACACTTTTTTTTTTATTGTACAATTTTTCCATGCGTTTTTTTGGACAGCATCGTTAACTAAAATAAAAAGTCAATAAACTATGGACTATAAACTGTTCTTCGTAGAAAGTTATCAAGCAGCATTGTATACCTTTTTATCTAACCAACCGTGAAATGCGCTTCATCAGCACAAACTTACTCCGACATCAACAACTTCACTTGCTACCTGACATACCATTTTCCATTTGGTTCAAAGTATAACTAATCTCCAAAGGAAGCAAAGGTGTTTCCTACATTCATATGAGTTAATTAAAAAAAACATAATAAAATCATAACATATTAAAATTAGTGTTTTTTGTTACAGAAAGAAGTTGAACACATTCACATGTTCATTGTTGACACCGTCAATATGAATTTTACAACAGAATCCACCTTTCCTACGACAAACGTGGACGTCGGCGTAGAGAACTCAATGATAGATAGGATGAAAACCTGGCTAGGCTGGAAATAGCAACCCTTGCAATAATTTTCATAGTTACGGTGATAGGAAACAGTATGGTACTTCTGGCGTTGTGGACTCGAAGAAGGTAAGTTTTTAGAATTTTAAACGGTTAAATATTTTTTAGATTTTATGATGACTAGATAGCATTTTTAAATTATGTTATATACTGAAAGTCGACGACCATAAAGTATAATTTATTCTCGTGATGGGAAATGCTGCCCTCTCCTGCTGTAGTCTTTTGTAGCTGGCTATCTTCAGATTGAGTGACGCTGGCATCATGACACATTATTAGTCAGACGGATTTTTTTTATATCTTATATAAAGAGAAAAATTAGCTACTATTTTTTTAAGAGGAGGTTAAGTTATGTCTATTAAGAAATATATATTATGTCCAAATAATTTATTTTAAATAGGAATTTGAGCAGTATTACTGTATCTCAAAGAAAAATCATAGTATCGATTAATTTTTGTAATGTTAGCAAATTGTATGTAAATTAAAAAAATATATATTATTAGAGTTCCATTGAGCAGTGGAATAAATTTCTAGTCTGCGGGACATATCTGTGGCGCTGCTATCTTCTAATGCATTGTCATCGGTGTCTTCGATATCCTAAATAGCATAAACATTATCAAGCTGAAGTTTAACAATATTGAACAATTTCATTGCAATCTACCGACTACTTCAAAATATCAAAGAACCTACTTATTTAAAGACGCCGGTATGTTTATTCCTTGGCTAATCCTTTTCCAGTTTCTATTTCATAAATTTGGTAATTATCGTCGAAAGCACGTTGGTAGTAATTTTCTGTAAAAACATAAATCCAAAGGAATTGTATTTCATCACGTTTCTAGCTAAAAGGGTACCGTTAGTTTCGATGGTCGTCAGAACTTTTTACCTTCTTAGAAATTAATACAGGCTGATCTGTCGTTTTGATGGGGAGTAATCCCACCTTTTTTGGGTAGTTTGGAAAATTTGGAGAGGACCCAACTCACTTCTCGTGGGTCGATCTTTGAGGACAGACGCTTCGCTCATATTATCGTCTCTGAAGTTTTTTAGTGTATATACACTTATATAGTTTGAGTTTCTAAATCTAATACTATATAAGAATAAATATGGTTATAAAGTATCTTTTAATTTAAATAACTTAGTGCTTAATACAAGTAGAGTATATTAGCTTCAGTGAATTAGTGTAGCAGCCATCAATAATTACTGTAAGTTATCATAATTATAGTATCTTCAATTATCTGGGCGAATAATATGGTGTGGTATCATATCATCTTCAATTATCTGGACGAATCTAAGTTCATCCATTTCTACACCTATAGTTAAGATTTACTACCAATTTAACTATTGAATTCAAGGAACATATAATAATTACATATGAACTCTCAATCAGTTTTTAGGAAGTTTTAAATTATGAACATTTACGTCTCAGTTTATCATTAAATAATAGTGCGAAACAATTAATTAACTGCGACTAAGTGCGGGTTGGTTAAATTTTTATTTCTGTTATCGTGTCTTGTTCTTTTTTTTTATTATTTACTAATAATAGTTGCTTTAACCACCTGGGTCATTAGCGAAATTAGTTTACATTAGTTACTACATTATATTAAATTATATAAAGATGTTTCTTTTAGAAATCTAATTAAGTTTTTAGTATTTAAATGTTCACCTAATACTGTTTTTAAGTCACTGGAAATATTGTTATTTTGTCTGTTAACTGTATATTTTCCACATTCTGTTAGAAGATGTTTAACAGTAATATTGACTTGACAGTAATGACACACTGGAATGTCTTCTTTACTTATTAGGTGCGTATGAGTAATATTGGTATGACCTAATCAAAGTCGAGAAATTTTGACTTGGTCAGCTCTTTTTCAGTTTACTAGGCGCCACGGTTTCACTGTCGATTTAATTTCTTTTAAATTAGATTCCGATAAGTTCCACTTATTTTGCCACGCACTAAACACTTTTTCTTTAACGAATTGTTTTATATCACTGCAGATAGTCTTTGACACTATTATAGCTTGATCATTTTTGGTAGCTTCTCTTGCTTGGAGGTCTGCGTTTTCATTACCTTGTATTCCCGTGTGAGATGGAACCCACATAAATTTGACTTCTAAACCAGACTCTTGTAAGGCAGCAAGTTCTTTCTTGACAAGTAAGGCTATAGGGTTCTTAGTATATAGTTGACCGATTGTTGTTAAGGAGTTTAGAGAATCTGTGTTAATGACGGAAGAAGAATGGTTTGTACTTTTGATATGAATGAGGGCTTGTAATATTGCATATAATTCTGCTGTGTATATAGAAGTGGTTGGCATTAATTTAAATTGGAAAGAAGAATATGGAGTGACAAATGCTGCTCCTACGTCATTTGCAGATTTGGAGGCATCTGTATAAATGCAAAAGCTTTTCCGGTAAGTCTCGAGTTCCTTTAAACATGACTGTCGGATTACAGTGGGTGATGTATCTGATTTGTTATATTAGAGTAGCGTCGTATTAATTTCGGGAATCATGATTAACCAGGGAGGTGGAGTTTTTACATTTGAAGGAAAGAGGTCAGAAATTTGGAGTTGTAGATCTTTTAAATTTCTTTGAACTCTTTCGTAGAATGGTGGATCGAACCTACTTTTGTTATAAGCTTCTAGGTAACGGTCCGTAAATGCATTTTGAAATGCACCTATGGCAATGCGAAGTGCTGTGTTCTGAATGACTTCAAGTTGTTTGGTAACATGTTTTTTAGCGGAGGCATACATACATATTTAATAATGTGGTTTCGTTGGATCCCCATTTTTTATTTGATAATGTTTTCATTACATTTAATCCAATTTTACAAGACTTTTTTATTTCTAAAATATGTTGTTTCCATGTTAGTTTTTGGTTAAATACCATTCCGAAAAAATTAATTTTTTCTGAGAATTTGAGCGTCTCGCCATACAGTTTTAAAGATGTTCTCTGTGGCCGGTGCCTTCTTGAGAAAAGCATGCATTTTGTTTTTAGTGGGAAGAATTGCACGCCTACTGACATTGACCATACCTCTAATTTATAAATAGATTCTTGTAGTAAGTGTTTTTGAATCATTCTCATATTCTTGCCCTTTGCAAATAGAACCAGATCGTCGGCATATAGTCTTCCTTTAACTAGCGGGGAGCACTGATCCAGTATGTCGTTGATAGCCACGAGAAAAAGAGTTGGGCTCATAACTGACCCCTGAGGTGTTCCGTTTTTCTGATTTTTTTTGATGAAGTGGAATTATCGGCGCGAACAGAGAAAGGTCTTGACTGAAGAAAGTTTTCTATGAACCTTAGCTTATTACCAATGATTCCCCATTTGTGTAATTTTGATATAATATAAAATCTCCAAACCGTGTCGCATCCTTGGTGATATCGAAGAATACTGCGATGGTCTCTTGATTATTTGCGAAACCTTCGTGTATCTCTGACTCTAAATCTACTAAGTTGTCTACGCATGATCTATTTTGACGGAAGCCACTTTGCTGCGGAATTAAAAGTTTTTCTTGTTCTAAGTATCACAACAGTCTTTCGTTTATAATTTTTTCTAGAACATTGCATGCTACATTAGTGAGTGATATAGGACGGTATGAGTCTATATTTGTTCTGTCTTTGTTGGGTTTGATCAGAGGAATTATAATGCTCTCTGACCATACAGATGGAAAAACCTGATTTGTCCAAATAAAATTGTACAATTTATACCAATTAGTGGTATACCGTCTTGACCTGGAGCGGAATTTTTACTTGACATTAGGGCATTCTTGAGTTCTTGCATTGTAATCGGTACATTAAGTATATTATACTCGTGATAGTGGTACTCCAACTTTGTTTTCTCTGTGCTTTCTTTCTTAAGCTTAAAGTCCGGTGGATATTTATCGTTACTTGAATTGGTCTCAAATTCACTGGCGAATAGTTCAGCAATTTCATTTCGGTCGGTTATAATTTTGTTATCTTTTGCTAGGAAAGGTATTTTGTTTAAACATTTTTTTCCAGATATTTTTCTCATATTTTGCCACACTTTACTTGCTGGGATAGAACTATTTACACTTGAAATAAATTTTTGCCATGACGTGTTCCTGCATTTTTTAAGCATATATCAAGCTTGCGCTCGACGTTTTTTGTATTCTGCCATAGTTTCATTGGTTTTATGATGCTTAAACCTATTGAAAGCTCTTTTATATGTTTTTATGGCTTCTTTGCATTCTGAGGACCACCATGGTAAAGGTTTATGATATTTTAGTGTTTTTGTTTTTCCAATATGATTTTCTGCTGCTTTGTTGATTATTGATATGAAGGTATCTAGGTCTTTATCTATGTCATTAAGAGTAACTTCTTTTATGTTGTTTATTTCATTTTGTACATATTTTGTAAAATTTTCTCAGTTTGCATTTTTAATATTCCATTTTGATGTAGTAGTAGCAGTACTGGAGTCTTTTTGTTGTGGAAACGCAATTTTATTGGGGTAGTGATCACTTCCGTATAGGTACGGAATAACGTCCCATTCTAGAGTTGGGGATAATGTTGGATCACATAACGATACATCAATGGCTGACTGACTACCCGTTTGAATATTAAACCTCGTGGGCCTACCATCGTTTAACAGATTAAGATTTTGTGAGGTCATAATAACTTCCACTATCTTGCCTCTAGCGTTAGCTTTTGTTGAACCCCATATGGGGTTGTGTGAATTGAAATCGCCTAAAATAATACGAGGGCTGGGAATTTGTTGCAATAGGTTATCAAAATCTTCTTGGTCTATAGTTTGATCTGGAGGTAAATATATGTTGCAAATATTGATTTTTTGTTCCATGTTTACTGAAATATCTACTGCTTCAAAGTTCTGTGAGTTGATATGTAATTGATGAGCTTCATATTTTTTATCGACGTAAATAGCAACCCCGCCACTAGCTATCTCAGCGTTTTGTCTGTGTTTGAAAAAATGTGTGTATTCTTAAAACTTGAATGCGTGGTTGGAATCTTTAAAGTTGGTTTCTTGTAAACAAAGTATCAATGGGTTGATTTCAGAGATAACATGCTTCAAAATTTCGAAGCGACTGTAGAAACCATTTACGTTTAATTGTATTATGGACGCCACTGTTTCTATTTATTAATATGCTTTACGATGAATCGAAAGAGGTGTCAGATTCTTCTTCCAGAAGTATCTTGATCGCTACCGGGTCCATTTTTAGTTGCTTCATAATCTTACGTCTTATTCTCGTGCTTCTGTTTTTCATACTTCGATCGGTGCAATAAGGGTGAATTTTAGATAATAGTTTCAAAAAATCATCAACGTTCTCCGTATATGTTTTAACTAAGCTTATCGGATCTTTGTTTTCTTTAACATTTTCAAAGAAATCGACCATTTGGTCAAAACTGAGTTTTAACGATTCTTCTTCGAATATTCTCCTAGTCGGTTCCAGTAACGGCAATATTTCATTAGATTTTGGTTGGTGTTTTTTTGGCCAAGGATAATTCTTATTCAGTAATAGTTTTAGTTTTCTTCTTTCTCTGGGTAGTTGTTACTGCAAATGTAACTTCAGTTTGTGAGGACGGAGGAGGTGTTATTACTTCTGTAATACAACGTTTGGAACTTGTTTTATGGAAATATTCTGATTCCATTTGTTCTGAGGTGGGCAAGGAAATTTCTGTGGTTGGTTGTTTTTCTATTTCGTTATTATTATATTGTGTATTTGGTGCTATGTTATGGGTTAAACGTTGGGAAGGTGAAGATTTATCATTTATTTGTTGGTCTGTCGTAATAGGGATTTTCATTGATAGGATTGCATTTCGAGTGGTACGGATATTGGTATAGTTTGTAGGCTCTGGACTTGCTGTAATTAAGCAATTATTTAAGAAATGGCCTGTTTGGTTACACTTTGAACACAGCTGACTTTCATGAGACAAGAAAATTCGATATGATATGTTATCGTGAGATAGTACTATTGAGTCTGGAACTGTATCGTTGGGAGGTGAGATACAGATGTAGCGTCGAAAACTAATAATGTGTTTGTATTCAGCGTTGGTTGCGGCAATTCTAAGAAAATTTAAAGGAGATACTAAGTTATAGCCTTGTTCTCTGGGTTCTTGTTCTATACAATCATGTGGGATAAATGGGCACACATTAAATAACAATAAACGTTGGCTTGGAGTAATAAATCTGCGAGTTTGAATTTGTTCTGAGTTTACTGTAATTATTCCATTATCAGTGTTCATGAATTCGTCGACCTTTGTCACACTGGATAGATACACACATATTTATTGTTAGATATCCTAGACGAGAAAATTATATTTTTTGGATTAATTTTTCTTCCGATGGCTATAATATACTCCTCTAGTTTTATTCTATTAAGGGAGTTGAAAACTATAGCTTGATTTTTGGATGGGAATTTTGGTTGGCTAAGGGCTCTCGAATAACTATGTTGTTGATTGTTAGAGTTGGTGTTAGTAATAATAGCAGAAATATTTTGTAGTTCCATTATTTTCCAATAATTATATGTGCCCCCTCAGGCCGGACCTGCCTTGTAGCAGGTCCAACTGATAAGAGGCACGAAATATTACAATAATGTGAAAAACCTGTCTTTTGTTTTTATTTCTCACTTTTTAATAAACTGTTTATTTACTTTTAAAATAAAATAATATATATCTTGCTTAGTTACGAAAGTCAAAACCGAAAACGGATTTTTAAAAAATTTTATTTTCGTAACAAAATTTATTTTTGAGAACGTACAGGTATGGTAACAACTACAAAACAAAAAAGCTCTTAATCTAATTAAACACTGGTATATATAGTCTTTCTATATGTCGTCACACATTGGATAATCCAGGGACGTAACTCCTCCACCCTTAGAAAGAAGGATATCCTTGGGATGTGCTTCTTTACAAAATTAATTCCGGGGTTTCTTCTTTTCTTCTTTCTTCTTGTTTTCTTTGACGCACATTTTTACAATATTTAGTTAAATAATATAAAATTAAAATGAAAATTATTATATATATACAGATTGTCCAAAAACTTGTTTGTTTAAAATAAATTGAATTATTATCTTTCAAATTATATTTTTGTGTTTCTAACTTTTCTAAAATATCTTTAGTCTTTCTAAGGTTAATTGTATTAAGATTTATTGGTGAAAAATTTGAACTTTCATTTTGAAAAATATTAATAGAAGGAATAACTTTTGGAAGATTTATATGAGCAAAATGAGTTTTACTAAATGTTTCTGTTTGGAAGACTTCATTCTTGATTTTCACGGTAACATCGGGAACTGATTCTAAAACATAGCTTCCATGTATTGGTAAATTTTCTTTTGAATTTGGGCATTCGATAATTGCTAATTCTTCTTCTGGAACTGTAACTATCCATTTTCCGTCGCTAATTCTTGTGGATTCTATCTTCTTTATCTTTACTTCAAAATGTTCACATGATAATGCCTTCTTCTTAAAATTTATTAATTGGACTGCACAAGGGGCTTCTTCGGTTATGGTTAGTTTATTACTTCCTTTACATATGTACTTTTCTGAGTCTATTTCTGTGCATATATCTTCCATATAGATATAGCTAAATTCATTAAGTGCAAGGAAAGGTTTGTAAGGTAAATGAATAAGATAATTTGAGTTGTTCATAGGAATAGGAATAGGGAATAGTTGGTAATAATCATATATTTCCGATTCAACTAATGGAATCTCTAATACAAATGTTATTATAGAATTTACTGAATAGCTCTTAATATTTATTATTTTCTCGTACTGAATTATTTTTCCTAGTGTAGTATCAAAAGGCATTAATTTTGACTTTGTCTGAGATTTTGCTTTCTTAATTTCATTTAAAAGTTCAATTGGATTTACTATAGAATTGTGCAAGGTATTTATTTTAGCAAATGAGATTGCAGTTTCTACTTTCTCAAAGATATCATAAATTGTTTGATAAAGTAAAGTAATTTGATTTATTACTATAAATGACTGAATATGTGTATACATACTTTTTTCAAATAAAGCTAATTTATTCTCTATAGCTTCAATTTTTGATTTTAAAATCAATTGATTATGTGAAATATTATTGGTAGCATTATTAAAAGTATTTATAGAATCTTGCAATAAAGATATTTGTCTTAGGGAATTTACTTTTAAGTTATTTTGATTATCTTTTAATTGTTTTATTTCGTTCTCTATTCTTTGTGCGTCTTCTTGGTCCATATTTCCTGTAATACATTTTATTATTGTTCCTAGAGGATTTAGAAGTCCTCTTTTTGTTCTCTTTTCTTCCTTATACAAAGGCGGAATAATTTGATATATCTACTCTTCTATTTTATTTTGTAATGTAATTAGAGGGATAAATGAGTTTTCTAATTCTGAATAATAACTTGTCTGATTTTTAAAGCTTGTGTGTAGTCTTTGAGCTTCATTTTTCAATAAATAAAATTCTTGTATGACAGAAGTTAAATTGTAAATTTGTATAAATGTCCAGTGTGTAGAAATTATTTTAGAGGTACCTAATCTGAAAGGTAGGAGTCCTGGATATGAAGTTACATCTTCAAACTTGACTAAGTTGTCTCTTGCGTTGATATAGTTGACTGCTCCGAAGATTCCGACGATGAATCTGAAATATTAGGCAAAATTTTAGTTTCGTTTATGTGGACTATTATCTTCTTTTTATTCTTGGGATTTTCAATTTCTATTTTCCCATTTTCTAATATTTGTGTAAGTATATATGGTCCCGTATATTTTCTACTTAATTTTCCTCCGCGAGTTTCTGTTTTTCTATAAACTTGTGATCCTAAACGAGGATCCTTTGAGTTCCTATCTTTATTTCTTTTTCCAATTACGTTTTCTTTCAGTTTTTGATTTTCTTCTTGTATACTTGTATATAGAGCTTGAGTATTATTTTGATGTGCATTAACATATTGAGTATAAGCTTGTGCTGGAATAAGTCTCATGGGATCTTTACTGTCTGTATGTCCCGATACTAATTCGAAAGGTGTATGGCCAGTTGCTGAATGTATAGTACTATTATAGGCAATAAGAGCATAAGGCATAATAGAAATATTATCTGCATCTTTATCTTTTTCTTTTAGTATTCTTAAGTGCTCAGTTAAAGTAGAATGGAATCTTTCTACTGGGGAATTGGATTCGTGATGATATGGAGTAGTAAAATGTATTTTTATTTGATGGGTCTTTAGTAATTCATCTACAACGTCATTTTTGAATTCTCCACCACTGTCTGCAACAATTTGCTTCGGTATTCCGAAAAATGAAAAGAAATGTACTAATTGTTGACATGCTGATATAGCTGTGCCAAAATATGGTAATGCTTGGCCATATTTTGAAAATTTATCTATAATTGTTAAAAATCTTTGATTGCCAACTTTATAAGTATCTATATGTATTATCTCAAAAGGCTTGGAGGGTGTGTGGGTTAATATTAAAGGTTCTTTATGTGGATTTCTATTATATTTGGATCTCTGGCATATTTCACATTCATTTATATATTTTTCTATGTCCTTTTTCATTGATTTCCAGTAGTAATTTAGTTTTAAAGCTCTAAGAGTCTCTGAAATTCCTCGATGATTTGTTTTTCCGTTGTGCTTATATTTTATTAGTTGATTTCTTTCTTCTGGTAATACATTGTTAACTAATTTTGTACATTCAATTAATTTTAATTTTGTAAAATATTTACGCCATACATTCTGAAATATTGGTCGTAATTCTTGAGATAAGAAATAAATGTATAAAGTATTTTTGCACGCATTTTCTTTTAGGAATTGGGTTACACTTTCTTCGTCGGCTGAAATAGTAGCTTTTATTATTTTATGTCCTTTTTCATTGAAATAATATCTTGTACTAAACAATCAATTGATCTCTAATCAGAAAATGTTACTATAAGAGAATCTTTAACTTTTGCCCAAGAATCAAGTTCTGTTCTTGATGCAATAAGGTCTGCTGCTCTGTCAGTTAATTTACTTAAAACAGTATCAAATAGACAAACATTTATAGGATTATTTGCATCTATATTACTATGATTATTTAAGAAATTTTCACATGATTTAATAAATCTATTTAATTGTTTCGGATTGCCATCAAAACTAGGAATATTATCAGCTTGATATTTAATTAATTGAAAATTAGGTTGAGTCATTTCGTTAAATGTTAAGTTTACTAAATTATCTAAAATATCTTCCACCGTGAATCAAAAAATATATAAGATATACGTAAAAATATGGATATTGGTAAAATAGGAAACACTTACATGAATATTTTCATTTTCTATAGACTTCAGACTATGTTTGTTCCTCCGTCTGCACCAATAGGATTCTGGACGATGCTTGTTCCTTCTCCCTGGTCTTGGCTTCTCCAATAGGTTGTGGACGATGCTTGTTCCTCACCCTGGACGTTTGGCTGTTACCGTACCCGAAAGCTGGATCTTTTCCGTTAATCTTTAAAAAGAAAAATTGTACGCGAAATTCGGCAAGGCTAACACGAACACTTGTACAACTTCGAAAAATCCGAATGACTGCGCCAGTTACGAAAGTCAAAACCGAAAACGGATTTTTAAAAAATTTTATTTTCGTAACAAAATTTATTTTTGAGAACGTACAGGTATGGTAACAACTACAAAACAAAAAAGCTCTTAATCTAATTAAACACTGGTATATATAGTCTTTCTATATGTCGTCACACATTGGATAATCCAGGGACGTAACTGCTTTAGTTATAATGTTGCATGGAAATTTCACACACTTTATCACTACATATTTTTTGCTTAGAAAACTATTGATATTGATGTGTAGTGTTCTTTGAAATTAACTTTAATTAACTTAAATAATATTTGTAAGTAATATTTGTTATTAATTTTTTTTGTTTACTGTACCCAGAGTGTCGGTGTCAAATTGACACCGCCATCAAACTAATATTAAGAAATTGGGAAAGTTTTTATTTTTTAATTACTAACACCTAAATACATCTCGTAACGCCTCATTCTCTTTAAAAATGTTGTAACAGATTTAAGTTTTTAACAGATTTAATTTAACAGATTAACAAGTTGGTCTCTTGCATTCAACACACGCATAAGCAGTTCTTTTTTAGCCTTGGCGGACAGATACGGAAGGTTTTTCTATGTGGCAACTTCTCGTTCACTGATTCGACAACCGGAACTGGAAACTGAAGTATTCTACTAATATTCATTCAAATTTCTCTAGGAATGCGTGTGTTGGCTAGTCTTCTGGTAAGCAGTGGTGTAACTTAATCATGTGTTAAACTTCTGATAAAATATTGGAATCGAGTTATTTTTTTTTTCAGAATTTATACAATACAATAAATTTATACCAACAATACACAATATATCGTCGCCTTAAAGTAACAGTAGGATATGTAAAATAATGTAGTTTCGAGAAAAACGCATTTGAAAATTTTACGAAACTTCAGTCATTAATAACTTTTTTATATTTAAATGGATTTACGAGGAATTTTGTTTGATTACCCAACTTTACATGTGTCAAAATAAATAAAAAATTATATTAATTAATAAAAAGTGAAAAATAATTGGCAAAAAGTTAATTGTACTACTGTTGTCCTCAAAGATAATCTGTTTTTTAACGATATCCGTAAATTTCTGTTAAATATATCCGTATAATTAAAAATATAAACTTTTATTGCACAATAGTTGTGTTTAAAATTTTACACATATACAAAAAAACCAAACAATTTTGTTGTTAAAACATGTTATTAAAATAAATTAATCAAATAATTTAAATTAAAAAAAAAAATTAATAATTTGACAAGATAATAAACAAAATAAAATGACAAAATCATCAGAATCAGTAATGGTAATAGCGGATACTGAAAGTTGTGAAAGTACAAATTTATTGCATTTTATTAAACAAGCCCAAAATTTGTAAAGGCGAATTTATAATAATTTCAACTTACCTTTCTTCTACGCTTGATAAATTCCAGCTAACAACTCAAAATCAGTATTATTTTTGTTCGCTAAATACACTAAATACTGACTTCTGGATACCCATAATTTGTACAATTTAATTGGCCCAATGATTCATTTTAACTCTTCAACATATACCTTTTAACATCAATGTAATAGAACTATTCTTTAAGATTACTGAAGATAAAATTGTAACCGCAAGCTGGATAGTATAAACAAAGACGCAACATAAACATAATCGCAACTCAACAATAAGTACATGGCAACAGTAGGATATGTGTAAAAAACATGTAAAAAACATCATAAATACCAGCACATGGATCAGTCTTCTTTTTTTCATCGCGTGTAAAAGGATTGTCAAATCTCATAGCGCTTAAGACGGTCATTAATCTTTTCTTCGACATTACAAAACGGAATTCGATTTAAATATTGATGAATATAACAGTAATCCTAAGAAAGCTCTACTGTGTCTACATCAGCTAATTCTGACCTGTTATCATTTGCATACTTGGTCCTTAGAGCAGATAATTTCTGATTGGTCCACTCTAGTATTATAGTAACTATATTTTCATATAATAATCTTTCAAATATGTACTTGCAATTATTTTCGGGTAAACGAATTGCAGTGGGAATCTCGATTATGTTATGTATAGCAGTCCGTACATTTTTGGCTGGAGGAAGGCTTGACCACTTGAATCTAGTTTTATCATAAAAATATTTTTTATCGTTATTACCTTTATCATCGCTTTCAGATGTAGTACTTGTTTCTTTAGAAGGTAACAAAACTTTACTGCTGTCGTTATCGCCTCACTATCTGTTTTGTACTATGTATAAAAGTTTTATCCAATATGCCATCGTCAGAATTATCAAGGTCACTCTCACATTCGGTATACTATTGCAGCGCAATATTACTTAAATCTGCATCACTTACTTTTATTTTCTTGCTTCAACCGGCAATTTTTATATTGCACAATTTATTGAAATGGTTACGTGAATTTGTGATGTGCCGTCAATTTGACGTATTGTGATTTTCTACACGTGGTAATTTAAAATATATCGCTCGAAAACGCAACAAATTTCTGCTATGTACTTTCGATGACTAAACTGAAACCGAAAGTGGTGAATGTGACAGAATATCGACAAAATTGCGATATACACGGATAGCGTATGCTTTGGTATAATTAAAAAAGTAAAATGAATTTAGTAGAAAGTATCAGTGTTAAATTTTAAAATTTGTTTTGTGATTATCAAGAACCCTTTGGCCTTTATTTCGAATTTTAATAATTTGTATTAATGCATGTAACGTGACTTCTGCTATTTTTCCACATTTATCTAACATAGCAATATTTTGTCATGAATTTAAGACCTGATCAGTAGAGAAGAAGTGAATAAATAATATACTTAAGAAATGTGAAAAATAAGATTGTTGAGCATCACTGAGGCTATATACGATTACGATCCCAAAGTATCATTTAATTCTCGAACAGCTTTCGCCTTGACTAAACTGCGTTCCGATCTATAAATAATCGCTTTAGTATTTTCTTTAGTGCATAAAGGATTCTGAAAAATATAGGAATTACGGATATATTTTTTTCAAGTTGCACGCTACTTAGACGACCATTCCAAAAGCATATAAATTGGCTTTGAAAAATAATAAATAACTTTTATAAAAATAATATATGCAATACTAAAAATAAAAAAATGTTAAAACAAATTTTATTTTATAAATTATTGTCTCTCTTATTGTTTGTAACATTTGGATACTGTTTATTTGTATTGCTTCGTAAGTTTACTTTTTTTTGTTTTTTTTTCACTTTTAAAATTTTGTTTTAAATATGATCTTGTTTTGAATGTTGGGTAAGGGCCGTATTCCGTTTATTATCTTTACGCAAATTTAATCTAGAATATAAGTGTTGACTTGTTTGACCAATATAAACTCCATGATAGCCTTTATATAAAATTGCATTGACTATGTGTGTTTTTTATAGGTGAGTTTTGTACTTTTTGACGAATATAAACAAAAAATAAAGGAAGGTATACCGGTCACTAGAGATTTGGAAAACAAAAATATCGATGAAATAAATCAGATATTAACCGATACATTAGCAAAGGCGGGAAAAGAGGTAGCACAAACAAGAATAAAAAAGGAAAACTATGTATCCCAGGAAACAAAAAATCTTATGAGTAAAAGAAAAACATTACTGGAACAAGATAAGAGAAACACAGTAGATTACAAAGAGGTAAACAAAGCTATCAGAAGGAATATCAAGGATTATAAAAGGAGAGTACAGGAAGAAAAAATAGAAAAAGCAATTGAACAAAATAAAAACATGAAGTGCTTAAAACCACAGCTTGGAACCATACAAATTAATAGTATAAAGAACAAAGAAGGTACAGAGACCAATAATGTAGAAGAAATTATACAGATAACACAAGAATATTATAAAAACCTCTACAATACAAAACACAAACCAACCCAAGAAATCCTTAAGCAACTACAAATAAAAATAAAAAATGTTAATTCCGACTTACAACCAGAGATCAGTAAGAACGAGATAAGAAGAGCACTCAAAGAGATGAAGAACAATAAATCGCCAGGAAAAGACGGGGTGACTGTAGAAATGCTAAAACATGGTGGGAAAACAACTAGAGAAGTTTTGTACATACTTATGAATAAAATTTTAATGACAAAACAAATACCCAACAGTTGGAACGAAGCAATAACACTGTTACTATTTAAGAAAGGAGATAAAAAGGATCTAAAGAATTACAGACCCATAACTTTATTAAATGTGATGTACAAACTATTAACCAAAATATTAACAAATAGATTAACAACTAAATTAGATGGATACCAGGCAAGAGAACAAGCCGGATTTAGAAAGAGCTTCAGTACAAGTGACCACCTTTTAACGATGAAGATTTTAATCGAAAAAACTAACGAATATCATATCCCGCTGTACATGGCATTTATTGACTTTGAAAAGGCATTTGATAGTGTGGAACACTGGGCAGTACAGAATTCCCTACAAAACAGCAGAATAGACTACCGATATACCGACTTAATTACAAATATATACAACAAGGCAACAACAACTATTAAGCTAATGAAACAAACGGAGCCTATTAAAATAAACCGAGGAGTAAGACAAGGAGATACCATATCGCCCAAGTTATTTAACCAAGCGCTAGAGGATGTTTTTAAACGACTACACTGGGATGACTTGGGAATTAATATAAACGGGCAAAATCTGAATCATTTACGATATGCTGATGATATTGTATTAATAACAGAAAAAAGTGAAGAATTGCAAAGAATGATGGAAGAACTAGATAGAGAATCGACAAAAATTGGACTCAAGATGAACTATAGTAAAACAAAAACCATGACTAATCAACCAGAAGAACTTATGATTACAGTGGCACAAACAAAAATAGAACAAGTAAAAGAGTATATATATCTAGGCCAAATCACTAAATTAAATAAAGAAAATCAGACCGAAGAAATAAAGAGAAGAATAAGATTGGCCTGGGCATCATTCGGAAAACTGTCTTATATTCTAAAGAATTCAAAATACCCCCAATACTTAAAAACGAAAGTATTCAATCAATGTATACTCCCTGTCCTCACATATGGCTCTCAGACATGGACGTTTACAAAGGAAAATATGGATAAAATAGCAAAGACAGAAAGATCCATGGAAAGACAAATGCTGAACATTAAACTGTCAGACAAAAAAAGAAACGAATGGATCCGTAATAAAACAAAAGTAAAAGATGTCTCAACCCAAGTAGCAAAGCTTAAATGGAAGTTCGCCGGACACACCCTAAGGCAGAAAGATGAAAGATGGACTAAAACAATTATACATTGGAGACCATGGAATCACAAACGTAAAAGGGGAAGGCCACAAATGCGATGGTCAGATGACCTGAAGAAACACGTCGGGTCAAAATGGATGCAAATTGCCCAAGATAGAGAGGCATGGAAGAAGGAGGAGGAGGCCTATATCCAAGGATGGATTTTAAGGGCTGTATAGAGTTTTGTAAGTTTTTTAAGCCAAAATATGTATTGGTAGGGTTATACCCTTTATATAGAATTTTTCATATAAAAACAATTGCACGTCATTTACGATTTACGAAGTCAGAACCCAACAGCGTTGCCAAAACTTCAGAATAGTTATTAAGTGAGGTATTTTTAGAATGGCAACTATTTGTCAAACTGTTCTATTAAAAGTAAATGCACTTGGTTTTAAGACTACTGCAACACACTAAAATAAATAAAAAAACATTTTAATACAAAATTAAATATTCTAAATTTTAAATTTACCACTTTTAGAGCATTAATAGTAAAAACGTCCCGCCATTATTTCTTGTTCAAGATAATCTATCTTGTTCTATCAAAATAAACTATATAAAAGCTTATCTGCTTTCTATAGGCTATTTAGTTCTTTTGGCATAGCACAATCCCAATACACAAGAATATATAGTTTTTAACGCTATTAATCTAAATTTAATATATTTAATATTTATAAATACAATTTATAAATATATGATATATTATGGTCAAATTAAAAGTGAAAGAAATTAAAACCCAAACAAAATTCTTACTCTAAAAAAGCGGCAACACTATACAATTTTGACACACGCTGAACTGTCACTAAAATTTAAAATATTCCCGTATTAGTTACGTACAATTATGTAATCTATTTAATTAAAATTATTATTTTTTGAAATATTAGACTTAAAAAGTTAATTCATAAAATTTAAATTATTAATAATAACATAAATGGCTGGTTTTTAAGAGACATAGAAATGAGGTAGTAAATATGTTAAAGCTAAAAAAAGGAGCGGTTCGATTTTAACAAAATAGACAGGTATAGAAGCAATCCAAAAAAAATGTGGATACCTTTAAAAAAATTAATCAATAATAATAGTCGAGAAATGCCAAACACTGTAATCTTTGAAAAACGGTTTCGTTTTTCAGGTTTAGCCTAAAACGGTTAACAAACAGAGTATAGCTAGCACTTTTAATGAGTATTCTGTTGAAAGCATTGAAAGTATTGTTCAAAGTATTGATAGTTCTGAAACATGGTGTAATGTAAATGGTAATTTGTATTTAAATTTTAAAAAATTTGAAACACTTTCTATGCAGGATTTGCGAAAAATTGTTGGTAATTTAGATAATAAATTCTCACTACATGAAACGTTAAATTTCAGAATGATAAAGGAAGTTTTTGAAACCATTGGACACGTTATGTTAAATTTAATTAATACACATCTTACTAGGGGTAGAATTCCTGATGTAGTAAAAATTTTAGAAATTGCTGTTTATGAACAATTATTAGATCATGTAACAAAAATAAAATTTTGTTCAACAATCCATCAAGTTTTCGAAAACAATTCTCTTGTGAATACATACAGCGTTACAAGTTACATTATGTCACATAAAGAGTAATTTTAATAAAAATTAGTACGTAGTCGGTGTATTTCTTGATTTAAAAAGAGCTTTTGAAACCATTGACAGGATAATACTGATTTCTAAACTTATGTATAAGTTATCTAAACAGTATGGTATAGGTACAGTAAGTACAGTAATTGCGTGGTTAGAAAATTATTTACATGATCGAAAACAGAAAGTTCCATTTAAAGACCAATTATCATCTGAAATGGATAGTAATACAGGGATTCCTCAAGGTAGTGTAATAGGCCCCTTTCTATTTATTCTGTACATTAACAATATCGATATTTCTGTAATTTGTGAATTTATTAATCTTTTTGCGAATGAACCTCTAAACTGTTGTAGTGATGAAAATTTTGATTTAGCTATTCAAAAAGTGAACAATAGTTTAGATATGGTAAATTTATATATTTAAAAATGAATAAACTGAAGTTGAATGTGAAAAAAAAAATAAAGGCAATGATTTTTACTACCAAACATAAATATAGCTTGCTTGATTCTGATCTTTAAATATTAATAATGAAAAAATTGAAATTGTCACAACAGTTAAATATTTGGAATTCCAGCTTGACAATATTCTGAATTTTGAGAGTCACTTACATACAGTACAATCATAAAAAAATATGAAAAAAAAATAAAAAAAAAATTCCTGCCATATGGCTGTTTTTGTTTTGGCCGCAGCAAGTATCTGAGTAAAGTGTCACCGTTTTGATTGCAGGTGACAGAGAAAGAAGGTAATTAGATAACCAGCAGGATATTTGTTTTGAACTACGGCCTCCTTCGCCTTCATGCCACATATAGCATGTAGTATTACCCTTGGCACCACAGACTATCAGATTAAACGTCCATAGTAGTAGTTAAAAAAAACATTTGTGGTTAAATCAGGTGTTGGTAAACATTGTTGTAGATCAAAAGTTACAGTTATGGTTCGTTATTTGAATTTGCTCTGTTCTTTGATTTTTCTTTATAAGCCAAGTCAGCTTCTGCCTGTTAAATGTCAAGTTGTTGCAGCAATATTTCCTTCTCACTGGAACCTGCTCATTTTACTGCATTTTCTGCATTTTCCAATACCAAATCTAGTATCGTTCTATGTAGTTCTATTAAACATGTTCGGATATTCTGTTTAGTTAATTTTTACTAAAATCCTATATTATTTACACAAAGGCACAAAATATACACAGAAAAACACTTCAAACAATGTCACTGTGGACGGCGCCAACAAGTTCTGAGTCGTTCGTTAATGCATTCCGGAACAAACTCGACAATATGTCTTATTCCAAAACCTAAACTTTGCGCAACTTTCAATTTAATAGGCGTCATTCAAGTCGAGCCCCTGTTCTTTATTTGAAGACCTGCCCGGAAAAACGTTGTAAGCGACAAATTTTAATAAAGTGATGTTTTGGTGGAAAAACGTTCTTTATGCGTTAAGCGAACTAGTGACACCATCTATTAGCATTAATTTCAATTCAATACCCTCCTTACAGAACTTCAAAACACGACGCGAGAGGAAAAACGTCACTTGTGCATTAAACATGGCGGAGTGTGGAGAGTTATCGTCTACATCGCGTGTCTTAAATCATCTAAATAAAGGTAAAATACGACAAATAAATTTTGAAAACTGGGTGAAAGAAAAGCGTAAGCGCTTAAAAAACAGTGGACAATCTTACAAAAATTATAAAAATGTTCCTGTTCCAGAAAAATTGCCCCCTAAATGTGGTAAGTGGAAAAACGTTACATGTGTTAACAATCTGTACATTCATATTTTTGTTTTAGGCTAGATCTTGTGCATGTTCGTTCAACGGATGTAAGTTAATTACCCTTGAAATGAGACAGAACTTATTTAATGATTTCTATAAAAAAAAAACATACAATGAACAGTCACAACATTTGGGGTTATGTATGGAAGTAGAGGAGCCAAAGAGAAGAAGGGTAGATAAAGCCACATCAAAACGTCAGTGTACTGTAAAATATTTTTTGTTGATTACTGGAAAAAGACAACAGGTATGCCAAAAAATGTTTTGTGAAACTTATTCTATAACAAAACGCAGAGTTCAAATTTTAATTGAAAAAATCAAGTCAAATAAAACATTATTGCTTGACTGTCGTGAAAAACATGTAAATCGTCCAACAAAAACCAAAGAGTCTGTAAAAGACCTAATCAGACAACATATTTCGTCTTTTCCATCTCAAGAAAGCCACTATTCTCGAAACTCCAACAAAAAACAATGCCTTGATCCTGACCTAAACACTAACAAAATGTTTGAGCTGTTTAAAATATTGCATCCAGAAATTGAAGTAAAATTCCATACTTACAAAGAAATATTTAAAGAAGATTTTAATTTACGTTTTGGAGTTCCTCGCTCCGATACTTGCAAAGTGTGTGATAAAAATTTTATAAAACTGAGTGCTGCAGAGAACGAAGAAGAACGAAAGAAGCTTCAAACTGAATCCGAGCTACATCACCGAAAAGCAGAAAGTGCATATTCATCTTTGAAAGCTGATGAAGAAGCAGCTAAGGCAAATTCAAATGTGATAGTTTTATGTGTGGATTTGCAACAAGTCATTTTTATACCTAACTTATCACATTCCGATGTTTATTACCAGCGTCAGTACGCAAATTACAATTTTGCTATCCACAATATGGGAACCTCTGAAGCTACTATGTGTTGTTGGCATGAAACTGTAGCCAAGAGGGGCAGTGCTGAAATTTCTTCTTGTATTTTAAGGTATATTCTTGATAATTTTAAGAGACTAGAAGTTGGAGCAGAACGAAAACTTATACTATGGTCTGACCGATGTGTCGGCCAAAATAATAATTGGAAGATGATATCATTGTGTCACTATCTAATCTCAGCAAAGTTCTTTACTGAAGTAAATCAAAAATTTTTGGTATCCGGGCACAGCTTTTTACCCTGTGATAGGGATTTTGCACTCATCGAAAAGATGAAAAAAAGTAGTCAGCTATATTCCACTCAAGATGTACTTGAGCTAATCAAATCAGCAAGATCAAGAAAACCTTTTCAAGTAGTTGAAATGAAACAGGAGGACTTTGTTGACTTGACCTCAGTTGAGAGTCAAATTAAGAAAGATAGTATTAAAATAACAGAAGCACGTTGGATACAGGTCACAGCAAACGAACCGACTGTTCTGCGGATAAGACAAACGCACAATATCCTGCAACTATGGCGGACATCACCTTTACTAAAGATACCAAGAGGACGAGCTGCAGTCCGAAATACAGTTTACAATCTAATTGAACCAGAAACCTTGCCTCCACTGTACAGAGAACCTTTAACTATATCTGATAAGAAAAAAGCAGACTTGCTGAAAATGACTGAATGTTTAGCAGAACAGTATAGATCATTTTATTGTGAATTACCTGCACATGCAACTTAATATGATTTTGTTTATCTAGTATGTAAGTTTTATTGAGAATAATTTTTTTTTTACTTTTCAGTTTTTCGTATTTTCATTTACTGTAATTTTGAGACATTTTAATAATGCTCGTATTTTTCTATCTTAAAAATGTTGCAAGGAATATCGTTTATAAGCACAATCAACGGAAAAACGTTGCATGTGCGTTAACACTAGGTACACATACAACGTTTTTCTTCTACAAAAAATTTCTTTTTGGTTTTTTGCGCTCATTAGTTTTTTGTTCTGTGTTATTTATATTCAAAGTTTTTACCTTACTAGTAATATACATAGCAACACTTAAATTCACAAAATTTGGTAAATAATATTATCAAAATCGTTTTTTGTGATTATATAAAAAGTTTCATTTTGTCGTTTGCAACGTTTTTCCGGGCAGGTCTTCATTTGTTAGGCCAAAATATTGACTCATGCTTAATTTTTGGATGGCTCTAATAAAGAAATGCATTACATTTTTCAGAAATGTGCCCTTTTACCAAAAAGAAAAATTATAATAACTTTGGTTAACTGTTTTGACGATTTTAAGAAAAACTGCGACTCATGCCCCTTTTCCTTGAAACCATAATACTTAATGAGGTGAAATAAGGAAAGACGTTCAGATTATCCCTTTTTTCATGTAGCGGCCATAATCACATAATCATAATTTCTTTGAAATTGGAAATCTTTGAAGATCACTACTTTTTCTTATTGCATATTAGTTTTTTACTTAGCAATAGTTAAAAAAAATACGATTTATATACTTATATTAATTAATTAAATAGTTTTTTAAGATTATAAAATAAAAAAACGAATTCTATAAAGGGCTTCTAGTCTTCGTATTATTTTAACCAAACCATCAGAAAACAATAAAATATTATTTTTTAAAAGACCGTATCTCATCAATCTGATTTAATTGATTGCTCTCACTAATCATTTATTTTTTGAGCGTATTCTTGTGTTTATTGCCCTTTCTAAAGGGAATGTTCGGTAATGGTAAATGGAATGCCCTTCAAATTTTTGTTTTTATCGCTTTTAGGGATTTCTGAAGCACTCAAAAAAGTTCACTGATTTTTAATTGGTTTCCAGAACCCAACGAATTATTAAAGATTCCAATTGAATACATTAACCTTAATAAGCCGGAAAATTACGTTTAATTTTCTTTGAAAAATTATTTTCAACTATTTATTAAAACCAGAAAGAAATACAAGAAGAAATCGTCCCTTGAGAGCAGAACTATACTGTCAAAAAATTTAAATTTTACAGGAGATGTTTTTTTTTTGTTTTAGAGACCTCATTACGTAAAATTGTAGCAAATAATTAAATTAAAGAATTTATTTAGTGCCCACATACATGTTGCTTTACCTAATATTGTGTAAACTTATAAAATTATGAAAGAAGTGGACATAATCTACTCACAAATTCTATGTAAATTTCTTTAATAATTCTATGTAAAGTATCATTATAGGTTACTACTTTTGCAATGTGACATAAAATAGATCTGATGTAATTATAATAATTAATTATAAACAATACTCACTAGTTTAAATCTTTAATTTGAAATCAATCACATTTAAAAAAAAAAATTACAATGAATAATCGCACCCTCAGTGCAAGACTGCAGTAAGTCAAAATAAGTAAGTTTCGAGATAAAGACGATTTTGTGTATTTTCGTGCTAATATCGGTGAAATAAGACACAAGTTTAAAAAAAAATTAACATCTCGTTATGATTTTGCATGCTTTTCAGCCTATAATACATTAAAAAATGAAAATTTAAATAAAATAATATTAATGCTAAAAAATTAGAAATTTCAAAGTTACAACACTTTTGCACGGAGAAAATTGTTAATCACTACACATTTAGTATAAGAATTTTAAAGTTACAACACTTTTGCACGGAGAAAATTGTAAAAAGTGTAGACACATTTTCTGTTAGTAGTTGTCCTCTTCTGGTATATCATCTTGGGCTAAAATATTTTATATTTTGTCCAAAATATAAATTTTTATTAAAATTCAAAACAAAAGGACTATAATAAAAATACGCAAATCAAGCTACCTTGAATACAGTGATTAACAATAGGAATAAAACGATATCGCACGCATTTTATGGAAAGCATATTGTCACAAACGACATAAAACTTAGATGAATAGATTGTTCTTGTATATCTTTGTTTATTGTCCCGGCCGTTAATGGATTACGTAGACACGATGTATATTAAAATTAAACACCACAGATATTGATATTAAAATAACAAATATCTTACTTTTTTCGTTATTGAATCCATTGCAATATTCCGTGCAAAACTGTTGTAACTCTGTTACATTAGAATTACAACAGTTTTGCACGGAGATTACTTAGAAAAACGCAAAATAGTTAAACTGTTGTTGTTGTAATATTTAGCCGGTTAAGCATTTGAAAGTTACTAAAGTTTTACAGGGGATAGTTATGCATGTTTACAATCGAATTCCACGATTACTTCATTTTCATAAAATTTTGAGTTACTGCTGTCTTGCACTGAGGGTGCGAAATATACTCAAAGACATTAGAAGTCTTACACACAGAAGAAATAATTTCTTGAACTTTATTTTATAGCAACCGAATGACTATATTTAGAACCTGCCATGATAACAATACCAATGTTTATCTTTTCTAGTTTTTGTAAAAATAACGTTTTAGCTTTAAATTTTTTGTGAAGAGACCGATTTTGGAACCAATACGTCTAGAAATTTTTAGTTATTATTCCTTAGTCTAATTGTATTTAGTATAAGAAAATGCCTCGAGTTTGAAAACAGCAAAATTACTACTATGTTAGCGATTTTGACAGGGGTAGAATTATTGCGCATAGAGATGTAGGTTTGTCATATCGCGAAATTAGCCGTCGTGTTAATTGTACGTCAATGGCGGTTATGCTTGTCTGTCGTATGTGGACAAAAAAAGGTAAAGGAACACGAAAAAGACCAACTGGTCAAGCGAGGCGTACCACAGAGCGTCAAGATAGGCGCTTTAGATTATTGGCTCTGCGAGACCGTTCTGCTACTACGCGTTAAATTGCTGACCAATAGTTTGGAGTAGTAGGTAGAGCTGTTAGTATGCGTACACTATACCGTCGCATTCGAGCCTTTTAACTGGTATTATTTCTACCACAACCGCAAAGGTTTGAATTGGTTTAGAAAATAGCATTGGGTGGCAGAATGGGGTAATGTAGCATTTAGCAATGAGTCGCGATTCTGTTTAGGAATACATGATGGTCGTAGGATGGTAAGACGCCGATGTGGAGAGCGACGAGATATCGGGTTTGCTGTTAGGAGGCATGTACATAGGACAGATGAAGTAATGGTTTGGGGGGTTACGGTTTGTGGTAGCCGATCACTACTTGTGTTTATTCGAGGCAATGTGACAGCTGCATATTATCTTGATGACATCTTACAAACCACTTTACTGCCTTATCTCGACGGCCGTCGAGACGTCCTTTTTCAACAAGACAACGCTCGTCCCCATATTGCTTGTCAAACTATAGACTTTTTCCAAGAAGCTGGCGTAAATTGTTTGCCGTGGCCGCCCTGTGCTCCGGATTTAAATCCTATCGAACATGTATGGGATATGATGAGATCGATACTGTCCACTTTCCACCATCCTCCACATACTCTGGTAAAGTTAATACATAAAGTTTAAGTTGCTTGGAACGAGGCGCCACAAGAAGACATCGATTATCTCATTTTGTCAATGCCTAGACGTATACAGGAGTGTATTCAGCTACGGGGTCGCCAAACACATTAATTTTTTCTTATTATTTGTTAATAAAAATTCTTGACAACGTTTTCGTTTCATTCTTGACGTAAATCTACCATGTTGCCAAAAAATTAAGTTCAAGAAATGATTTCTTCTGGTTGTTACACTTCCAATCTAACTGAGTATATTTCTAAATAAAATCCAAATTTATACTGTTACTAGGATCGAAATAGCAAAACTTCTAATTCATTTGTCATTGCCTGAATCTTGTGCTGTTTCTTTCTGAGAAAATGGTAAATTTTTAAAATAATTGTGATAAAAATTCAATATATATATCTCTTGTCACACATACATTTAAAATGGTCATACTTTTTTATATGGGAAGTAACTTGTATTAAGTTAAGTGGATTCAAAATGGAATTAAAGCTCTGTGTAATCTTTTCAAAAGAATATATGACACTGGGATATTACCAACTGATTGGTTAAAGTCGACATTTGTCACAATACCTAAGAAACATCGTCCAAAGACATGCGGTGATTATCGGACAATAAGTCGGATGAGTCACCTTTTTAAAATCTTTCTGCGACTAATACACAGCAGAATTTACACGCTGTTAGAGGACAGAATTAGCAATACTCAATTTGGGTTTAGGAGTGGCTTGGGTACAAAAGAAGCCTTGTTTAGTATACAGGTGCTAGTACAGAGATGCAGAGATATAAATCAAAATGTGTATATTTGTGCAATCGATTTTGAAAAAGCTTTCACAAAGTCCGACATAACAAAATGCTAGAAATATTGGAAACAGCTGGATTGGACGATAAAGATCTACGAATAATTACAAATCTATATTGGCATCAAGTGGTAAGAATAAAGGTTGAACAAAAACTGTCGGATGAAATAAATATAAAAAGAGGAGTGAGACAAGGCTGTATATTGTCGCCTTTACTTTTTAACTTATATTTGGAGGAAATATTTAAGGAAGCCTTAATGGAGACAACCGAAGGTATTATTGTGAATGGAGTAACTGTCAACAATATTAGATATGCCGACGATACCTAAGTCCTTGCCAATTGCGGAGAAGACCTTTAAAATCTAATTAACAAAATAAAGCAGACTTGTGATCAGTATGGATTAAAACTCAACGTTAAGAAAACTAAATATATGATAGTTAGCAAACAAAATTATACACATGATGACGGTATAAAAGTCGGAGATGCCACACTGGACAGAGTAGAGAAACTCGTGTATCTCGGCAGTAATATCAATGAGAGCTGGGATCCAACCGCAGAAATTAAAAGCCGAATAGAACAAGCCCGAGCTGCCTTTGTAAAAATAAGAAACGTACTTTGAAGTCACGATCTTAGCATTGACCTTAGAGTTCGTATGATATCTTGCTACATCTTTCCTGTCCTGCTGTATGGAGTAGAAGCGTGGACCCTAACTGAGGCTATGCTTAAACGCTTGACAGCCTTTGAGATGTGGGTATACAGACGACTACTGAAAATAAGCTGGGTCGACAAAGTTAGAAATGAGGAGGTCTTTAGACGGCTGAACCAAACAACACAACTGGTCAATATAATAAAGAAACGCAAGCTGGAATACTTCGGTCATATTATGAAACACCCTGAAAAATATGATCTTTTACATCTGATCATTCAGGGAAAGATCCAAGGTAATCGTGGTCCTGGTAGAAGAAGAACATCATGACTGAAAAATCTAAGGCAATGGTATGGAAAATCAACTACATCGTTATTTAGAGTTGCTGTCAATAAAGTCACGATAGCGAATATGGTAGCCAACATGATATCCAACCATCGATAACGGTCATGGAACTAGAAGAAGAAGGATTTAAGCAAAAGTCTTTGGCATTGACGTTAAGTGACTTTCTTGTTTCTTAGATATAAATATATTTTAAATGGATCATTGTTACTGTAAGAATATTTGATGAAAACTACATTTGGGATATGAAAGTCTATTTTAACAGTTTTAATTTTATTCCTCGTGACTTTTCCATTTTGTTCATCCTTGTCCTAAGTTGATTATTGTAGACTTTTTAAATTTAGTATGTTATCATTGTTCAGGAGTACAAAAAGTCCTCACAGCTTTCTCTATAACCAGTATGGTGAATTTTTATTTTATGTTTTTGGCACAGGTATTTGTATAACAAGAATAAATATTTGTTTTTGTTTTATTTTCAATAAGAATGAGGAGACAGCTGCCAATTTCTGAGGATCCCCTTTTAGCAATACATTCATACCACATGTAGCATAATGAATTTTTGAATGTTAAGTTGAAGACCGTGAAATTATACGTACTGAGTTTCAATTTATATTACGCAAGACCGACGTCGGATTTTGGTGTTGAAAGCACCTGTTGTAGTTGCACGTGACTGCGCAAAATGTCTTATTCTCCTGGGCGTGGTTTTGGGCGAGGCATGTTAGACTCTATATTAAATATTGTTCTTTATAAACTTTCCGTCGCTTTTTGTTGGATATTGTTATTTTGACAATATTCTTTATACAGGCTATATGTTTTGGATATATTTAAAGTCGTAGTTAAAAACAAACGTATTGTTTTTTGTCGACAGTAGTGACTTTCAACAGTTTCGAAGCAGTTAATATGGTTGCGAATGAATTGTTTAACCGATTCATCTAACACTGAATTTTTTCAAAATTTACCTCTTTTGTGCTCACGTATAACTCCTGTGGAACAGATCTTATTAAATACAGTCCTAATCATCTAAACGCTAAAAGTTAAAGTATAAAAAAAGAAAAGTTTGCAGATTTGAACTTTCTTATTATCGACTTGAAGGTAATAGAGCAATGTAAAATTTCGTCTGGATTACGTCTTTAGTTGTTTCATCTGCGTTATTTCGGATAAGAGTTCTTACCTTATTGTTACATTGAACACATTTTAAGATATAATCTCTTTGCCTGTTTATATCAAATGTCTTTGCTGCTGTTTCTCGATGCTATGATTTCAGTTCTTCTCTAGGTGTTGTATTTTCGTTTCTGTTTACGGCATTTTTTTTCTTTTTCCCTTGTGTCTTACTCATCAGAACTATCAGATATAGAGTCATTCATTGGAATTTGATTATGACGGCCAACAGTATCTGCTAATTCATAATTGGGATCACTATCTTCGTCATCTCCTCCAAACGGACCCGACTCTGATAAGATAGACTTAAATCATCAAGCAATACATTTGAAGTTGAACCAGGTAAATCAATATTGTTAACTTATGTTTCATCATAATGGTACATAATGTACCAGGTACATCAACTGTAGTTGGCAATGGCTCTTTGCTCTTTCACTTGACCGATATTGACTGAATCGGGATGAATTGATTACTCCGATATACAAAACAGACTTCTTGGAACAACTTACATTGAAGATAAAAATGACACATCCGATTTACTAGTAGATGTTTTCCTTAATAACAGATAAGATGGAGGTACCAAGTTTTCACACCTGGTCATTAAAAAACGTACATCGTTTGCACATATCTGAAGTTGATTTGTATGGAGAGTTTTCAACAATTATTTTCTTATCTAAAATGAAAAAAAAAGGTCGGAAATAATTGTAATTAAATAAATTAAGATTATACTAAATATGACTAAAAAAAGTATTTTTTATAATTACATAAATTCGAATTACAAAATATTTATAGGTAACGGCTAATAGGCGCAATTTTTTTATCATTGATTTTACTTACCTAAATAACTATTCTCCTTCTCTTGCTGAAGGTTTTGAAACACGTTTTGAATCCTTGGATTATCCATATTTTAATACAGAAGCCAGACCATAAAACCAATGAAGATATTCGTAATAGAACAAAAGTAAACGATCCTGTCGGATAGGCGGCTAAACTGAAATGAAAATGGGCTGGACATAACGAACGTCTTAAGAAGCGCAGATAACATAAAGAAATCGGGAATTAGCGGCCATATGAATCCAAAAGACTACGATGAAGACCGCAAATGCGATGGAGCGACGATATTAAAAGAACTGCAGAGCTAATGTGGAAAAGTTTTACAAACAAGAGAGATGAATGGCGAGAGTTAGGAAAGGCGTATATTCGGCAATCCAAGTAGAGAAAAATTAAAAAAAAATACAGAAGGTATGTCGCAGAAAAAGTGTTTTTCCAATGATATCCTATACTAACGCACCAAAACTAGATCAGACCAAGTCTATCTCCACCACCGCAATATACTTATAAACTTATAAACTTAAAACAGATTAGAATAAGTGTATGTTTATTAAAATTAAACAACCCACTTTTACGGTAGTATACCCTTCTATACATAGCATACTTCTGCACTAAACTGACGACAATTGAACACATATACTAGGTAATAGGATGTACAACTCAACAGATACAACTGAAACGCTCAGGGTCACATTATATGGATAAAGGGAGGAGCCGATAGTCAGTTATATGCAAGTGCCCAAAGAGTAAACACCCGTATAATTAACAGTAAATATCAATTTTAGTACGTTTGTTACGTTGTCAGATAACATACGATCTATATCGTCAGCTATAAGGACAATGTCATCGGCAAATTTAAAATGACTGAGCTTCTCTCCATTTATGTTGATACCATGCTCGTTTAGATATGCCTTCTTACAAGTATGTTTTTAAAGCGTCGTAAATAGCTTTAAAGACATTATGTCTTTTTGCCGTACTCCTCGCTGTATACATAATTTATTTGTTTCTTGTTCAGGTAGTCTTACGCCAGCTGTGACATTTTGGTAGATATATTTGATAATGTTAGTGTAGCGATGGTCTATTCGGCATTCTGTCAATGATTTTTTTAGCAACATTTTCTGATGATTTATGGTATCGAATACTTTCTCGTAGTCGACAAATATCAGTGCCAATGGTTTGTTGTATTCTGCAGACTTTTCTATCAGGTTCTTTATCACTAGTCCTGTATCCTGCTCTAAATCCAGCTTGTTCTCTAGGCTGACAGAAGTCCAATTTAGCGTCCAGTCTTTTTTTGATAATTTTTCTGAAAACTTTATATATGTGTGAAAGCAAATTGATAGGAGGGTAGTTTTTTTAATCTCTTATGTCTCCTTGCTTGTGTAATAAAGTAATGACTGCATTAGAGAAGGATTTGTTTGATATGTGAGGAGTGCAATTAATATTACGTAAAATAAATATTATTATATTGACCAAAACATTTTTAGGAACAAATATGTTTTAGTAATTGTTAATCACTATTATAAATCTTACCATCGTTTATAAAGGGAAAGCAAATAAATGCCACATTTAGGTAAACACTTTGTTTGGGAAAGCACTCTATTCTAGTCTGTATTTCTTATATGTAAATAAAACAAAATTAGGGATGGGCGCGGGCGTACAAAGGATGTGGATTGTTTTAACATAAATTATTAACGTGTTTGTCCTTTAGGAAAATAAATTGGAAAGCCAATCAGTGAGTGGGCCATTAAACTAAAACTGGTAAAATAGGTATCGTAAAAAATGATATCAACTTATACTGAACGGTTTAATCGTTAATATAAAGGTCAAATTTTTACACAACACAAATAAAAAGGTCTCGTCTTACAGATGACTGTTTATAATCCATATATATTTTTGCCAGTGTACTGTAAGAACATTTAAACAAAAAATAACTTCATTCAACGTTATGAATGTAGTAGTTAAAATATTCGTTATATAAATGTATCTAAATTATCAGTAAATACAGTAAACTACAAGTAACTATATTGAGTAAAACAAATTGTAATATTTTAAAACTTTATAAAGACCTAAAAATTAAACTAAAAATTAAGCCCCTCTGTGGCTCAGTGGTAAGAGCGCCTACCTTTAAACCTAAAGGTCGTGAGTTCGAATCTTATCTGGGTGGAGAAATTTTCGTTTCTTAAAAATTAATGAATGAAAATAATTTCTATCCTTGTGCGATCGGTACTCACCGGACGGACCGCAGACGTTCGGATACAATTAGCGTCTCTTAGCAAAGACAATGACGTCGACTTTGCTAAGTATCAAGACAATTACTGTACACACACACACACACACACACACACACACACACACACACACACACACACACACACACACACACACACACACACACACACACACACACACACCTACACACACACCTACACACACACACACACACACACACACACACACACACACACACACACACACACACTACACTAGGTACCTGACTGTACCATGCCAATGATCATAGTTGTTGAGGCATTAACTCAATAATAAAAAAAACTAAAAATTTAATCCCTTATAAAAAGGTATAGTTATAAGAACCCTTTTAGTCTACATGACAAAACGTTTTCGGAGTAAATATTCTTATCATTCTTTGTTAGTTTCAGCAACTCAGTTGGTATATCATCTAGATCAGTGGTTCTCAACCTTTTCATCACTGAGGACCACTTGTACCTTTCAGAACTCTTGGCGGACCACTTAGATATTATTATTAATATTTCCTAATAATAGGTAAAATGAGATGAACACTGAAATTTTACTAATGAATTTATTATTTACAAAATAAAAAAAGAAAATTCATAGTGAAAGACAAAAAGTATATAAAAAACAAAATAAAAATCATAGATAGCGCCAAATTAAGACGTTAATGACTCCCTTGGTCTTGCTTCTCACTTTAAAGTTTCTCAATATTTGGATCGAAAGAAGTTAACGCCAGTCTCATAGGAGCATTTAAATTTAGAAACGTATTTCTGTGTTTATTCTTAATGACATATAATGTTGAGAATGATGCCTCACAGAGATAAATGGAATGAAAAGGAAGAAGTTTCAAAGCTTTTTTACTTAGCAGTGGACTTTCATCAAGTAATCCTATCCAAAAATGTGCAACATTTTCGCAGTGAGATTTTATCACTTTTAAATGATCATCGGATGAAATTTTAATAAGCTGTTCATTTTCCTGAATAGACAGATTATTATTATGGGTAGCTAAAAAGGGATCAATCACCCACAGATTATTTTTCCTCACATCTGTATCAGCAGGGAAGTACTTTTCAAAGTAATCTTGAAGCGACTTAATGTAGGACTTAACCAGTGAATGTAAAACATCCTCATTTAAGCCTTTATTTTCAGAGATAAAATCTGAAAACAAGTTGAACATTTTAAACGATCCTTTTCCAGCTTCGGACTCCCATAGCAACAATTTTTTCGTAAATGAATAAATTTTTTTCCAAAGGTCAAATGCGGTTTTAGATGGTCCCTGCAGGCCTAGATTCAATATGTTGAGCTGTTCAAAAATATTTGCTAAAAAGCTAACTGGGCCATAAATTCTCCGACACGCGGAGAACTTTTTTCATCAAGATACATACATACTTCTTCTCAAAGTTCATAAAATCTGGCTAAAACCCGGCCCCTGGACAGCCACCTAACTTCGGTATGTACAAGGAGATTGGAATGGATGGATCTCATGTCCTCGTATAACAAAGCAAACAATCTCGAACTAAGAGCATTACTTTTTATAAACCTTAAACAATAGTCGAAACCTTGTTTAGGTCGGGCCTTAATCTTTTGGCAGCAAGCATTTCGCGATGAATAATACAGTGTGTTAAAACAATATCACGGTTTCCTTCTTTCCTTACAAAACTTGGCAAGCCTGTTTTGTGACCTGTCATTGCCGCGGCACCATCAGAGCAAAGTCCTACACAGTCTTTCCAAGAAAGATTTTTAATTGTGAAATATCCGTCAATGGCTTTAAAAATGTCTTTTCCGGTTGTGTTACCTTGCAACTCAATCGAGGTCAGGAACTCCTCAGATAATTTTTTGTTGTCTTTATCTATGAATCGTATATAAACAAGAAGAATAGCTTTATTCTTCTTGTAAATACAGCAAAAATCTTTTAGGAATGAATTTTCTTTAGAAGTTGGATTTCAACATCTGATGCCATTTCTTCAATTCTCCTACTAACGGTGTCATTGGAAAGAGGAATATTTTGCATTTGTTTAGCGCACTTATCACCTAAAATTGCTTTAGTTGCATCTACGATACATGGTAAAACTAATTCCTCACCAATAGTAAAGGGTTTTTTGTCTCCTTCTCCTTCTCCTTCCTCTTAAAGAAATCTACATGTTTTCCGGCAAAATTTTTATGCTATGTTGCCTCATTACTTAATACCTCCGCACAAATTACACACTGAGGTAACTGGACACCAAATTCTTCAATGAATGTAAATCCACATGCCATGTAGTCAGGATTGTACTTACAGTTAGCAGCCTTTCTTTTAGGACCAGTTTGAGTTAATATTGTGCTATCACTGGCAATATTACTAGTAGAACTTCTCACTATCCGTCTTCTTAAAAAAACCAGAAAGTTTCATCTGTTTGCTCATTTTAGTAAACTACAATCACCAAGCCAAAAAAGACGCACGCTCGTCACTTGACAGTTGAGTCAGCACTGAGTCACTGAGTAGTGGCGCGATCAAAAACGCAGTGGTCGCAGTGTCCTATACGTACACGACAGCGGCCGAAACTAAACGAAGATAATGCAGCTAACTATTTGGCGCGTGAGGGAAAATACACGGAAGATTGAGGTGAATGAACCTGTGTTCAGCCGCGCTTGGTCGTCTGGAAACGTTTTGAGTTAAAAAGATAGGCTGGCGCCTTAATTTACGTCTCAAGAACCAAGATTTAAATTGAGTATTTTATGACTTCACTTCGCGGACCACAGGCGGACCACAGGTAGTCCGCGAACCACAAGTTGAGAATCACTGATCTAGATCACAAGATTTTTGAATTTTATCATTATTTATAGCGTGGTCTATCTCGCATTTCATAATTTTCGGGCCGTCAGTTCAGTTTTGGTAGAATTCGGTAATATTATTCCTGTCATCTTTAAACAACTCTGATATATACTGCTGCCATTCTTTTCTTATTTTGTTCTTATTTAAAATAATATAAGGACATATAATTTAATTATACATTTATAATAATTTTGTTATTATTGTCAACGAGTACAGACGTAACTCGTTTTTTAAATCTGTTACTCATTTCTTTTAGTTTTTTTGTACGCATTAAATAAGTCGTGTTTAGATAATACATCCCCCCACACCTTTCTCTCATCCATTTTTCTTTGGCTAATTTGATCTTATTTTTTACTCTTCTCTGCAAGTGTCTATATTCTGTTTCATTAGTTTTTATCAGTCGGCGTTTTTTCATTACATTGATTTTTGGTTTTTGTCGCTGAATTCGTTTTAACCTTAATTTAATATCTGCTACAAGTGGTTGATGATCAGATCCAATATCTGCCCCAGGAAATGTAGTGACTTTTGACGGCATTTCGGAAACGCTCATATACAAGTATATAGTCTATTTGATTATCCATAAATTATAATATTTCATTTTACACAAAGTTGTAAACTTATGTCCCTAATTTATCCGTTGTCCGGACTATTTTTAAACTGTTATTTAAGTTTTTTGCCATTTTTTTGGTTTTTTTTTGTTTCTTTTTTTTTTGCTTTTGTCGCGTGTCAGATACTGCTTTTCACTTAAACCGTTCTGAGAAAACACTGCGTACCCTATCAATAATACCGACCACCTACGAAGTATTGACGTCTGAGAAATTACGCTTATAGTGGTAACGATGCATGCGAATCAGTCAAGAATTTTGTCTGTTTTGGTTTTTATCAGCTAACCTCATTTACTTTTTCGTTTGTTTTGTATAGTTATAGTAGGATTCACCTATTTATTGTCTACTTTGTATCATGAATGATTAATTATTAACGAAATTTGTTACATTGACTAGGTTGGATTGTTAATTTTTCGTTGTTACGTTCGATATATCTGGATTTTTTAAGCCGAAAAACAACAAAGGTATTTGCCTCTTTGTCTCATTGCTAGTGCTGTTTGACAAATAAAGAAATTTACATCGATTATAAGAAAAAGAAGAGATTGTGATTCCATGTAAACATTTTTTTATACATCTGTTTTTAATTCTTAAAATTTATCTCGTTTTACTTTTTAATAGGCTATAATACTCAAACTATTTTCTCTTCTTAATAGAATAATAAAAAAATAAATTACTTTTGCTGTATATCACATCATTACGGATATATCTTGCCGTTTTTAAATTATCTTAAACAAAACAATTTATCTGTTGCTACTTGAAACTGATTTCTAGGGTATATTGGGTCACTCGAACCAATAAATTCTCATTAGAAAATAATTTGCTTCGTTTTGCTACATCACTAACTTTTTACATTGTATGCCGTCAATTGCTCAAAGCTGTATACATTGTTTTTAAGTATGTGAACTGTCAGTTTCGTATGTACGTAACTACGTATCGTAAATTTATTGGTAAGCCCTGTTTAGTTTATCTAGGAGATCGTCGCGTCATTCTAACTATATGTTCAAAATGTTGCAGTCTTTGATATCAATCCGGTATGCTTTTTCATTTTAGTTTTAAGCTTATTTAGTAATACATGTCTCAAAGTTGTACGAGAAGTTTAATTACTAAATTTTAGTATGACGCAATTATGGAGGACTTTGTGCTTCTAAATACATTAGTTAAAGTTTTAATATGTTAATATTAACTCATTTTCTACCAGAATATTGATACATATATTTTTTCGTAAATATAACTACAGATGACAATGAAATGAATCCAAATAAAAGTAAAAATATGTTTTTATTATTTTTTTTATAAACATAAGGAAAAAACGCTGTGATCATATTGTCACACAGGGGGCTTACTTATATATGTATATTTTTTATTTACAAATGTGTATATTCATTTGACAGTCCAAGTATATAAACGTATTCAGAGCTCCGCTATCTAATCAGATGTTATTAAGTAGTAATTAAAATAGCTGTAAGCTATTACGATAAATTCAAGTAGATTTAGGTAAGACAAATATTTAAATATAATTATAATGTTTGATATTTATACCGACACGGATGCACTACTAGTCCAACAAAATAATGCAATGTTTACAGAGAACATTGACACAACGTTGACAAAATGAGCAGTCGCTGTTCACAGTCGATTATCACAGCTGGAAACAGCCGAACAACAAGAAAGCCAAGTGTTGATGTATCACAAAAGAAATTAAAAGCAGATCAACTTAAATCCTGCACCGATGAAGAAGATTTAGCGTATGAGGCGGGCTGGATAAGAAACTAAAACAGGAAAACTAACAAAAAACGTAAAATGGATACCTCATTATCTCATCCCTCTCTGCAAAAATCAAGTGCAGAAACTTAAATTGAAAAACCAATCCAAAAAACTAAAATCACCACCTCCGGTTGTACTAGAAGATTTTCAAAGTACTGGTGACCTCAGCAAGCTCCTGACTGAGGCTGGTATTACCTTCACTATAAAAATTATAAACAGTAAAGTTATAAAAATTAACACAGCCAATAGCGATCATTGCAGAGTAGATAAATGAAATACAAGTAACCTTTCGTACCACACTTATAAAAATCAGCAAGAGGGGCCAATTAGAGTTGTTGGTCACCATCACACATGGCCACCAGAGGAAATAGTAAAAGACCTACAAAAACGACAATATAAGGCCATTAAAGTTGACAAGAAATTCAAATAAAAAACGAAAAAACAACTAGATACGTCCATCCAACATTAAGACAGGATGAAGATATAAATAGAATTTACACCATAACAGACATACTTAGTACGAGAGTTAAAATCGAGCCATTAAGGAGTTTCAGATTAGTCTCACGATGTAAAAGATACCAGGCTTACGAAAACACGTAGAAATACTGTAAAAAGGAGCCAAGATATGTAAAATGTATTAAAAAACACCTTACTAAAAATTGCCAGAAACCACCGGAAGATAAACCAAAATGTGTTCATTGTGGAGAAAACCATTATGCAAACCACCGCGGATGTTATGTAGCTAAAGAATCGCAAACAATAAGAAACGAGAGAACAAATAAAGACAATGTTTTAAATGCGCCCTATAGAGTTATTGAAAGCAAAAAACTAAAAACGGCAGAGGTTAGTGAAGATAGAAGCTACAGTGATGTTACAAAAAATTTAAGGAGACAAGCATCATTGCAACAATAAAAACAAACTAATATTACATTAAAAATGATATTAAAAAAGCTCGCCAAAATTGATGACAAAATAACTCAGATCGATATCAGAGTGACCTGTCTCGAGCATAGCGCTAAAAGAGCTAATCCGAAAATTAGAAATGACTAAGGACCTCCGAATAATGGCGTGGAACGCAAATGGACTGTTACAACATCAAATCGAGTTTTAAGCAGTACTAGATATTGAAAAAATTGATCTGTGTCTCGTAGCGGTTTTTCAGTCATGGTTTGCAAATAAATGTACATTCATAACAACATACATTACTGTAATTTCATTTAATTATGATTGAAAAGTCAGAGTAATATGTACACGTCTGGCGAACTCATAGACATAAGTTAAGCATCTCGACAGCTAATTATTTGCAAATTTTATTGGCGCATTTTAATTAAATAAATCCTTACCAAATCAAAAATACAATATAATATCAAAATAGCTCTTGAAAGAACTGAGTTTATTTAAGTAGATGCGACTAATTATTAAAATTTATAAACTCTACCAAACCTAATCAACACAAACGTATAAAAAACAATTTACTTTAAAAGTGGAACCTGTTATAATGGAAATAGAATCCGTCAGATTGAGTGTTGAGTGTTTTTCTAAAAATTACGTTCTTCTTCTTAGGATGCCTGTCCGTTACGAACGTTGGCGATCATTCTGGGTATGACGACTTTGTTGGTTGCTATACAAAATAGCTACTACTGTCGTTTTTATCTTGTTTAAGCTTTTTGCTTCTTTAAGGATAATATTTTTAATTTCGTGCAGGTTGCGGGTGCCGTATCCAAAAAGACAGATCGTGACCGCTGTAAAGCAGAAGTGTTGTAAAGAAAAGTTGTTGGAGCCGTGTGGACCAAGTCCATGGGAAAACGGTTCCTTTTAGATTGTTAGCCTTTTGTTTGTTTGAGTAAAACGCGTGGAGGATTACTGTGGCTATGTCCTCTCCTAGGATCAGGTATCGTGGTGCAATGAGATTGGGAAACCACAGAAAAGCAATCTCCCCCTTTCCTTGTGATTTGAGTTCGACTCTTAAGGAGTGTGTGTGATGCTCACTGTTTATTATTTTGGTGTAGTGATTAGGTATTTATTAATGTGGTATGTTAGTATATTTATTGGTTGTGTGCTCTTGGCTTTTTCTATATGTTTATGAATATCAGCTTGATGGAGGTAAAGTGTATATGCGGATAAATGACAAGTGTGTGTTTGAATGATGTGTGTGGGTTTTGGTATGTATATTTAGTTATGCATGTAGGTTTTGTGTATTGTGTATTATTTATGTACGAAGTTGGGTGGAGGTTTGATTTATTAGGTTATTAAAACAGGAGGTGGTTATTGTATATCCATATAATGTGTTGGACATTTGATTAAGATTTCGGATGGTACGCTTCTCTTTTCAGGGAAGACGTTAAAAAAGATCATGGATATGAAATGTATTAAAAATTTCATATCTGCGGAAGGGTTGTATGACGGGATTTGTTTAGACATGTATACGGGTTGGGCTTGTTTATAGTTTTGGGTTGTATATTGCGGTGTGAACACCTTGGTGAGAAGGCGGGATGGGGACCATTACAGTTCGGGAATTTGGGGACAGATATCGTAAGGCATGCAGTAGACCTGTGCTCTAGTCCACAAAATGGACAAGTGAATGATTTTTCTGGGCATTTGTTGCTGAGATGTCAGCTTCTGCAACATTTCGAGCAGTACTTCAGTCGAACCGGACTAGATCTTGGAATCTCAAAATTTAGCTTCCTCCTTGGTCTTGATACCGCTCGAAACTGCGTCGGCGAATATAGATTCTGAGTTCGTGAAAACTCTAATATATGAGGTGGGTTGGTTTGTGGAACGACTTATTATGCGAACTACTTTTGTAAAAGGAAATCTGATTTCGGATAAGTTATCCTCGATGGTTTTCTGGGAAAGGTTTTTTCCGGCTATGACTAATTGAAAGGTTTGTGGATCTTGTGATGTGGGAAGCGGATTATGGGGTCTGCTAGATTTTTGTGCTGATATTAAGATGATTTCATCACTGGGGATTTTTCAGAGTTTTGCCGCGATGTCGTGGATATCTAGAAGTTTGGTAGTTTACACGGAGGCTGCCCTTTGGGATAGGAGGACTTTGATTGAGTCCAATTGAAGGATGAGGTTGTGGTCTTTGATAAGACGATAGAAGGGTCTCTGCTGGCAGATATCTGAGGAGATATGCTCGATTTTGGGTAGTTTAAAATGTCTTGTGGTCGTTGTGTATTTGCGGTTTGAGGTTGGGAGAGTGTTGTTTGTTGAGGTATGGAGGGTGTATATATGGGTGTGTGTATGGGTGATGGTGTGGGTTATGTGTGTGTGTGTTAGTGAGAGTGTGTCTTGTATACGAGAGGGGGTGTGATGGCAGGAATTACGGGATGGAGGATCGTAGTAGACTGTATCTGCTGTAGGTGTGGACGAGATAGGGCGGTGTTGCTCAGGGCGTATGTCTCTTTGTATTTTCTTTGGTGTGGTGAGTATTCTTGGTGTAGTGTTGTTTGTGTCTATGTATTATGTGAGTTTTCGCTTGGATATTGATATGCGGGTGTGATCTGTGATAGCTTGCAGATCCTCTTCCCGTTCTTTTATGTTGGGAATAGGACCTGTCGTATAGAGGGTGGCCTATTTCCAGGTCGAAATGGATATATCTAAGGAAATTGTAGTTTTGGAGGGTTATGAGAAATTTTTTTTCGGCTAGAAAACTTCTTAGAGATTAGTGTAATGTAGTATTTGTATGGGTGTGTGTGTTTGTGTGTGTTGTGTGTATCTAGGGGTGGAGTGTGTTGGTGTAGATATGCTTGGTGTAAACGAAGGTAATGGTGCGTGTGGTGGTAAGGGCGATGGCAAGGGTATGCGAGGGATTTTGGGTCTTGTGGATATTAATGAATCGTATATAACTTTTTTTAGCATTTTTGGTGTGATTGGTGATGTTTCCTGTTTTTTGTGTAAGTTGTAGACTATTGGTGTAAGGTGTTCGCTGGCCGCCTCAGGAATAAGTGTATAAATTGTGTAGATGTGTGTTAATTGTAATTGTATGGTTAAGGGTTTGAGTGTGTGTGTGTGCGTGTTAACTTTACCTGGGTTGACTGAGTACTTGAGTATTTCGGTAGGTCTCTATGTCGAGGAGCTCCAGTACATCGCCACTTGTCAATACTCCCTTATCACCATATATTTTTCAATAATCGGTTCTAGAAATTATCGACCGGTTGGCGCCGCGCCCGTTCGATTTTAATGCTAGATGGCCAGTTCCTGGTACCTTACATGCACTATTGTTATACCTCCACGGGGAAATTTCACATCTAAAGTTTGTTTCTGGTGGTCCGTACGTCCATATTCGCGACCGGTTGATACCATGATTCCGTTCGCGGATTTTGCCGCGGATTTAGCGCCCGTTGATCACGTGTATGTCGTTTTGCGACCAGTTTCGCAGATTTCACGGCTTGGACCGTTGCTGTCGATTTCTCTGTAGCGGTGTGGTTTCCTGGTCTAAAACTTCGCCGGTGTGTACGTTCAAGTTGCGAGTTTTAATGATACTGACGAAATAGCTGTGTTAATACCGTGCTCTCAGGGTAGCAAGCCAGAAGATTTGTCTTCGTCCTTTCCGTCTTCTTTCCGATTCGTCTTTTTCCTTTAATTTTACCTTGCTAAATGCAATATATTAGCTCATACCTGCCTTGGATTCTCATTATATGTCACAAGTTCTGCAGCTTACGATCCTTCACGATGTTCACCAAATCCGCGGTTGTGTTCATCCTCTGCAGTACTTCTTCATTAGTGATTTTGTCTGTCTATGATATCTTTAGGATCCTTCTGTATAACTATAGTTTAAAAGCCTGAAGTTTTGAGTAGAAGCACAGCCACCTTTACTTCCAAGCCATGAAGTAGAAATTTGGCAACAACGCGTGGTAGTCCGACTGTGGTTTGTTTTGGTTTAACATTTCATATAGAAAGGCTTGTAAAGTTTGTTGAATTTATTAATTTTTTAACTTTATTCGAATGTTTTATTTGTAAATTGTGTTTAAATCAATTAGAAAATATTAATATAAGTGAAATTTCATTAAATTTAGAACTTTTAGAAGATTCTTAACGACAATTTAAAAGGCAAGTATAAATATAACCTACAAAACAAACTAAAAATAATAATACTTTTGCTTCTTGTTACAAAATATGTAAACTAAAAACAACAATAATAATACTTTTGTTTTTTGTTACAGATGCTCTGGAATTGTTGTGTACCTGGTTGCAAAACCAATTATGCCAGTACTTTAAAAACAAAACAGGCAGAAAGTACGTTTTTGTTTCCCAAAGATCCCCAAAGAAGGTATACTGGGTTATGCTCTATTCATAGAGAAGGCTGTACAATTACCAAATCTTCCGTAGTATGTGCAAAACATTTTCATGAAGATGATATTCAGCGGACTGAACAATGAGAAGATAAAGATGGAAATGTACACATTGAAAAGTTAATATTTCCCAAATTAAAAGGCAATGCAGTTCCTAATATATTTCCTGAAGTACCATCATATGTAACTGTTCATCATACTAAAGAAAGAAGGAATCCCGAAGACAGAAGAAACTTTTTGCATAAGAAGAGGGAACAAGAGATAACATAATTATGTCAATTAGACTTAGACAATAATATCCCATTGAAAAACTGGACAAGTAAAATTACAAGTGACTGTGTATATTTCTATGTATTAAACATTAATCAGTTGGGACACAAGTGTGATCATATTTGTGTAATATGTAGTGTAATAGTTAGCAGTAATTTTAGTGTAATCGTCAATGTAGGTAAGAATAGATTAAGTGGTAATGATTTGAAATGGATTTTACAAAATAGTAAATTAACAAGATGGTCACTCAAATTTGAGTATTACATTCAAAAATCTTTTGAGAATATAGGCTATTTTAAATCGATATACAAGTTATAAATGGTATGTTACATTCAACACATTTTTCATGTATACCTCTTTTAACTTGGTCTATATTGACAACAAACCTATTCATATTTAAAATTGCTACTTTTGTATATCTAAGTATGAAAATTCAACAAAAGTTATAAGTAAATAGTAGAATATTTAATTTTCAATTAGATTAATTTAGAACCATATTTATATTGTGTCTGATTTCTTAGGATGAATTTTTTAATCATAATAGTTACACTAAGTTTTTACTTAGCACAAATTTTATATCTTTTGTATTTTTAATAATCTTTTTAAATGTCGTGTTAATGTATTGTATTATTTGTATGCTTAAGTACTTAATATTTAAAATTTCTTGAGATTCTTGACTGAATTTGATTGTAAGGTTAACTGTTTGACACTGTATTTTAAGTGCAATAAATTTTACTCTAGTGATTATTTTATTGATAATATAACCTAAATAATAATAAAACTTTATATATATTTACTAGGTAGTAAGGTTTTATTAATTTAATTTCCCTAAAAATATTTCTGTAATGAATTGAAGTTTTCAAAATATCAGTTTCCTAAAATTCAAATTAGTTTAATATTCTGGTAGACCTTACAGCTGATTATCGGACTACCGACGTCATAGAATGCGGTGTTGCCTTTTTTACTTCATGGCTTGGAAGTAAAGGTGGCTGTGGTAGAAGAATTACGTTAGAAGTACAGAAACAGTCAAATGGAAGTTTAAATGTTCTACTATAATAATTTAACTATAGTATTTAAGTGTTTAACAATATTTTAGTGTTTAACAATAGTATCGTTATCTCACTCTGTCAATTAGAAATATGTCATTTCGTATGTCTTGGATAACGTTTTTGCTTAGTATACAACATGTAATAATCTATCTCTCTCGTTTGTTATTTATAGAAAAAGACAGCAAATAAAAACAATATGTATTTCCGACTGTTTGTATACTAGTGACTACCTCAAAAATGTTTATAGTATTTATTATTGTTTTCCTAAAAAATTAATTTTTCTGATTTAATTATATATTAAATATAGAGCCATTTCGTTAGACTTATCCAATAGAAAAATGGGGTTGAGACTAATCTTTTCAGGCTTGTCAGGATAATGTCACATTTAGATCAATTTAAATTAATAACTTCCTTAATTAAACCGAGTAAATAGGTACACAGATGTTTCCTTTCACCGACAATTTAATATTGACCTGGCTCGTCACATGGCAAAAAGGGAACATCTTCATTAAAACGAATATCGGAGAAAACAGAAAGTAGGAAGACAATTGAGGACGTTCATTTAATTGTTGGGAAATTGGAGAGCTTTGGCACACGTGAGGTTTAAGTTTTAAGTAGTTTTTAAAGGTTCGTTGCATACTGGACTCTAATGTACTTTAGATTGGTTGAGAAAAGTAAAATAAAAACAACAGATTTTTTTTATATTCTAATCTAATGAGGAAATCACCTAGAGACAACGGAGAAGACGTTATTATTAGAAATCAAATAGACTATATGCTTGTTAACAAAAGATATCGAAATAGTTTCAACAGTGTTAAAACCTACCCAGGCGCTGATATTCAATCTGACCACAATCCTTTAGTAGGCGTGTATAGAACTAAGTTAAAGAAAATACGCGGAAAAACTGTAAAAAAACATGACATGAGAAAACTGAAATGTAACGAAGTAAAAGAAATAGTCAGCAAAACATTAAATAGAAAATTTAAAGAAATCGATAATACAACGGAAAGCACAGAAGATAAGATAGAATCCCTTAAGAAAACAATAGACGACATTAAAGACAATTTTATGAAGAACGAAGAAGGTAAGAATAAGACATGGATGACAACAGAGATTCTGCAACTAATGGAAGAAAGAAGGAAAAACAAGAACGATAACTCCATGTATAAAACATTACAGCGAGAGATACAGAGAAAGATCAGAGAAGCCAAACAGAAAGAACTGGAGAAAAAATGCCAAGAAATCGAAATTCTCCAAAGTAAATACGACGACTTCAACGTGCATAAGAAGGTAAGAGAAATTACAGGTAAATGTAAAAACAGAAGAATAAGTAAACTTGTTAATGACAATGGAGAGATAATCGTGGACAAAGAGAGTATCAATGATACCTGGAAAAATTACATAAGAAATTTATTTTTTGATGAGAGAGAGAACCAGCCCCCAATACCTACGGAAACAGGACCACCTATACTAGTGGCAGAAATAAGAGCAGCCATAATATCACTAAAAGAAGGTAAAGCTCCAGGACCAGACAGAGTACAATCTGAATTTCTTAAACTTCTTGATGATGAATCTTTAAGAGTACTATGTAAAATCTTCAATAATATCTATGACACAGGCAATATCCCAAAAGATTGGTTACTTTCAGAATTTATTACCTTACCAAAGAAACAGGGAGCAAAAAAGTGCGGAGAATATAGGCTAATAAGTCTAATGAGCCATACATTAAAACTTTTTCTTAAAATTATACATCGTAGAATATACAAGCTATGCGAAGAGAGAATACAAGACACACAGTTTGGATTCATGAAGGGCGTAGGTACAAGAGATGCACTGTTTAGTCTACAAGTATTATTTCAAAGATGCAGAGATATGACTTGCGATATTTACACCTGCTTTGTGGACTACCAAAAAGCATTTGATACAGTTCAACACCAAAAAATGATGGATATTCTAACAAAAGCCCAAATGGATGATAAAGATCGGCGTATAATACAAAATTTATACTGGAACCAATCAGCCACAATAAGAACGAATTTTGGAGGTGAACCAACGGAAATGATCCAGATTCTACGAGGCGTTAGACAAGGTTGTATACTTTCACCTATATTATTTAATCTATATTCAGAGGAAATATTTAGTGAAGCCTTGGAAAAATGCGAACATGGAATACTTCTAAATGGAGAACGCCTAAACAACATCCGTTATGCAGATGACACCGTTATTTTTGCAGACAGTTTGAACAGTTTACAGCAACTAATAAACAAAGTAAATGAAGTAAGTGAAAGATTTGGACTTCAAGTAAATATAACAAAAACTAAATTTATGATCATCAGCAAAAATAAAGTTAGAGACGCTCAACTACTTATCAATAATACACCAGTGGACCGAGTAAAACAGTATAACTATCTTGGAACAACAGTAAATGAACAATGGGATCACTCACAGGAAATAAAATGTAGAATAGAGAAGGCTAGGAGTGCATTCAATAACATGGCCAAACTCTTTAAAAGCCACAATCTTAATCTGGAGATAAAAGTGAGGCTCCTACGATGTTATATCTTCTCAATATTGTATTACGGAGTTGAATCCTGGACACTAACTGAAGCAATGGAGAAAAAACTTGAAGCCTTCGAGATGTGGCTATACAGGCGAATTCTAAGGATATCATGGACAGACAAGATAACCAACGAGACCGTATTACGAAGAGTGGGCAAAGAAAGAGAGGTGATGTATACCATTAAAAAGAGAAAGTTGGAATATCTCGGACATATAATGAGAAACAGCACTAAATACAGATTACTGAAGGTAATCCTACAGGGTAAAGTATTCGGAAAGCGAGGAATTGGGAGAAGGAGAATATCATGGTTGAAGAACCTGAGGAAATGGTTCTCCACAACAACAACAAATCTATTTAAAGCATCAGTCAATAAAATAATTATAGCCAGAATGATTGCCAATATTCGGAACGAATAGGCACTGAAAGAAGAAGAATCTAATCTAATCTTATTTTCTTTATAATATATTTTATATATTAACATCTTTCTCGAAATATCGAGTCGCTTTCGAGATGCCGCCGCCCCGCATGGAAGCATGAGGTGCTGTTTCGAGATGCAACCGTTATACGTGCCTCGTTAAATGCACGTTCGTAACACTGCTCCCCTCTTAGATCTAAGCGTCCCGATCAGCAACTCTATATGTAGGCCCAGGATGGCGGAATCTACAGGACTCTCCAGCTCTGCATGAACCTCTCAGAAAGAAATAACAGTCTACTGTCTTTGAAGGACACAATCTCTTTGGATTAGTGCAACACACGGTAATTCTTACACCGGTTTCTCGGAGGATCACTTCTAGCATGCTTCTGACAATCTTCCAATCCAGATTATCTAGTGCATGGCCTATCTTGGGTAAGGCCAAATTCTTAATGTCGTAATTGCAGACGATTTTCTTCAAATTAGTTAGAGCACACCATATATCCTCGTAGGTTGCCCTGTCTGTATACGACTTCCTGGTCACCATATACAGCAAAGATCGAGAACCATCTTCTAATCTCAGTACTCTTCCAACTTTAGGCTACTGGTTTTTTAACTCGTCCAAACGACCGAACTTCTTATAAAATACAGATGAGATTCCTTTAGTCATCTCAAGATCTTGGGCAACACAGTGGGCTAGAGAGACGTTATGCGAAACACTAAAAAGATCCTGCTGAACTTCTGTCGTCACGCCGAATCTAGCATTCTTTCTCTCTGCGTAATTTGACATAAACTCCTTAAAGCTTGGTCGCCGTTTATCTTTGATCTCATGTTGAAGGATTCGTGCTTCTTCTGTTTCATTTGAGTCAGCATAAGGTGCAAGCCGATTTATGTGAACTACTTTTGGTTTACCTTTCGGTAACTTTTTAATTTGGTATATTACGTCATTTATTCTCTTTTTAATTTCATACGGACCCTCCCATTGTCTTTGCAGTTTAGGAGACAAGCCACGACGACGTTGTGGATTATAAAGCCAAACAAGATCACCTACTTTATAGCTTTCATTTTTGCATCGAGAATCATATTGATCTTTCATTCTGTCACTGGCTAACTGGATGTGTTGTCGGGCAAGTTCATGAATGTTGTTCATTCTTAACTTCAGGCGGTCGACATAATCTTCACTTGCAACATGTTCTTCGGAAGGTCTGGAGCCAAACTCTAGGTCGCAGGGCAAACGAACTTCACGACCTAACATCAGGCAGGTTGGAGTCTGGCCGGTAGTTTCATTCACGGCCGAGCGGTAGGCCATTAGGAATAAATGAATGTGCTGGTCCCAATCTCTTTGATATTCTGATACAACTTTGGACAGGTGTTTACCCATTGTTCGGTTCATTCTCTCGACCATTCCATCTGATTGAGGATGCAGGGGTGTCGTTCTGGTCTTATTGACACCAATCAATTTACAAACGTTTTGGAAAAGGGTCGACTCGAAGTTTCGCCCTTGGTCGGAGTGGATCTCCAAGGGAACACCAAATCGGCTAAAGAATTCTTTAACAAGTACCTCTGCAACGGTAGCAGCTTCCTGATTTGGTATCGCATAGGCCTCAGTCCATTTTGTAAAATAATCCATTGCTACCAGGATATATTTATTTCCATCGTTTGTCTCTGTAAGTGGACCTGCAATGCCGATTGCTACTCTTTCCATAGGACTACCAACATTGTACTGTTTCATGGGTGCCCTCTTTTTACCAACTGGACCATTACTGGTTGCACACAGTTCATATTTCCGGCACCATCTTCTTACATCATCTTTACAGTTCACCCAATAGAACCGTTCTCGAACCTTTTGCAGAGTCTTCGTAATACCAAAGTGTCCACCTGATGCACCGTCATGTAACTGACGCAATACTTCTGACACTTTACTTTTAGGTACAATCAACTGAAGCTTAGATTCTGTACCATCATCGTTCTCAAAGGTTCTATAAAGAAGATCATCTTTTAGCACCAGGCAATTCCATTGGCTCCAGTAACACTTGACTTCAGGACTACATGCACTAATGTCTTGCCAAGAGGGCCTTTCACTTCGACGCATCCAATCCAATACTCTTTTTATACATGGATCATCTGCTTGAGCGTCTTGTAGTTGTTGAGGCTGCCATTGATCATTAATGACGGTGGTTCGTCTCACGGGGCAAAGTCTTTCTTCTAATTTAAGACAGTGATTACAATGTTCACTGCACGGCCTTCTCGAAAGCGCATCAGCATTTAAATGAACTCTTCCAGCCCTGTGTTCGATCTCGTAATCATATTCTTGTAATCGTTCTAACCATCTTGCCATCTGGCCCTCTGGATTACGGAATTATAGAAGCCATTTTAGAGCAGCGTGATCCGTGCGAAGAAGAAACTTTCTGCCGTATAAGTATTTATGGAAATGCTCGCAAGCCTTTACTACGCCTAGCAATTCTCTCCTGGTAACGCAATAGTTTCTTTCTGGTTTCGACAAGACTTTGCTAAAGTAAGCGATGACTTTCTCCTACCCATCTTGGATTTGGGAGAGAACAGCTCCGATTGCACTGTTGCTTGCATCGGTGTCCAACACAAATTTCCATGCCTGTCTAGGGTAGCTTAAATCGGTGCGGTGATCAGAGCCATTTGTAAGTGTTCGAAAGCTTTTTGGCACTCTTCGCTCCATGTATATTCTTTGCCTTCTTCTGTCAACTTTGTTAATGGCTTGGAGATGTTGGCAAATCCTTTGACAAAACGTCGGTAATATGTACAAAGGCCAAGAAAACTTCTAATTTCGTGTTTATCTCTTGGTACTGGCCAATCCTTAATTGCTGCAAGTTTTTCAGGATCAGCTGTTACTCCATTACTTGCTACAATATGTCCCAAGTACTTCACTTCTCTTCGAAACAAGTGACATTTCTTCGGACTCAACTTTAAATTCGCTGCCCGCAATCGTTGAAAGACTTCAGTCAGATTATTGGCATGTTCATCGAAGGATCTTCCAACTACAATTGCATCATCCAAATAAACCAGGCATGTTTTCCATGTAAGTCCTCTTAAAACTGCCTCCATTAATCTTTCAAATGTGGCCGGAGCATTACATAAACCAAAGGGCATAACTGTAAACTGCCAAAGCCCTGATCCTATCGAGAATGCGGTTTTCTCACGATCGGCTGGCTCCATGTCTACTTGCCAATATCCACTTTTTAGATCGAGTGTGGAGAACCAACGAGAACCAGAAAGTGTATCCAATGTATCGTCTATTCTCGGCAAAGAATAACTATCTTTTTAAGTTACCGCATTGGGCTGTCGGTAGTCAATACAAAAACGTGTTGAACCATCTTTCTTCTTTACTAGCACTACTGGTGATGTCCATGGACTGTTTGATGGTTTAATTACCCCTTGTTTGGTCATATCTTTGATGATGTCTTCGGCTTCATCTCTTTTCGCAAATGGAAGTCGTCTAGGTTGTTGTCTGATTGGCTGAGCGTCTCCGGTATTAATTTTATGCTTTACTATGCTTGTTTTGCCATTATAGTTCTTATCAATGGCGAAAACATCTTGAAATTCTATCAGCATAGACTTCACTTTTTTAGTTCGTTCGTTTCTCATTAGTACTCATGGAACAAATCGAAGCCACGGGAACACACTGTCCGATCAAAGTTCTTTTACTTAACTTAATAGCAGTTCCCTTTGAATTCATAACTCTTACAGGAACGACATCTCGAATTCTCACCAAAGCTTTTGCCGTTAGGAACTCGGCATTGTTCACATCTTCGACCATCCTTAAACTTCCCTCTCGGCAGTAACTATCAGGTCTGGCCATCAAAATTTTCTCACTATTACCGGGTATTGTTACGTCACAAGTAGTTATTGGTTAGTAGTTATATCATATCCAATGGATACTGACATATTAGCCTCGCCATATGTATTAATTATCTCACCAGTTGCTGTTCTAAGCTTTACTGTTGCAGGCGATAATTTAAGATGGGCTCGTACTACTTCTGGCCGTGCAATAGTTCTTGTTGCACCTGTATCTACCAAAAACGATCTACATTTATTGTTAATACGACCCTCGATGTACAAGCTATGAATTCCACCGGAGGACGTAATGTTCACAGTTACTATGGGGACTGTGTTTCTCGAGGTCGGCAGTTGCCCCTTAGTGTCGACCCGTTCTAGTTTTCCGACTGTTGTATCATTTTCTTGCAATTGCGGCGAATGTGACCTACGTCACCACAATTCCAACATCTGGGCTCGCGTCTCTTCGGCATCGTGTTATGAACTATTTTTCTTACCATTTCTTCTAGACGTTCATCGTTTAGTTCGTCGCCTTCTTCGATGGTTCTTACTCGATGGCTCCGTGAAGTTTGACTAGCTGTTTAATGTTCTAAGGCAATAGCGAGCGCTTCATCTAAAACTTTCGGTCTTGCTAGTCGTAAAGCTTTCTGTAATTCACTTTCTTTTAACCCATTGACGAAGGTATCTACGGCAATTTCATCCAAAATGTTGTCTGGTAATTCCGGATAAGCCAACCGCACTATACGAGCAACATCTGCTTCAAACTCTTGCAAATTCTCACTTGCTCGCTGAGTTCTACTTCTTAGTTGCGCCTTGTAGACTTGTTGTAGATGGGCATCTCCGTAACGTTTGTCTAGTCGAGTAAACAAGGTCTGGTAACATTTTTCTTGACCCTTAGGAATCGATCTTAGGATATCCGCAGCATCACCTCGTAAAGCAGCAGTCAAGGAAACGGCTTTTTCTTGTTCTGTCCAATGATTGGCTGTCGCAATAGCTTCAAATTGTCTAAGGTATATGGACCAAGAGGACTTTCCATCAAATGGTGGCAATTTGAATCTCATATGATGTGTCGTTTCGTCTCTCGGTGATTCTTCTTTCACTACCGGATCTAAGGCTACCGTATTAACGGGTGGTAGCACTTTCGTATTAGTTATCATGGTCTCTAATTGTTTGATCTTCTCTTCTACGTTGTTTACATTTTTTTGCATCTGATCAAATGTTCTTGAGACTTCTTCAAATTTCTCATTGTTTTGATTACATATTTCTTTAATTATTTGAGAAGTCTCGTCGAATCTTCTAGCAACATTTTCAAATTTCTCGTCATTTTGTCTAGCTGCTTCTTTAATAATTTGAGATGTTTCATCGAATCTTTTGGAAACATTCTCATTATTTTTTCTAGAAGATTCTTCAATCATATGCGACACATTTTCAAATTTACTATCATTTTGTTTAGAACTTTCTTCGATCATTTGTGAGACATTTTCAAATTTTCCATCAATTATTTTTGTTAAAACTGCTTCTTCTGCAGTCTTCATCGCGTTCTTCTAGTTGCTCACGCAACTAACTGTTTCACTGAAAGTTCTACTAACAGCATCTTTGGTCAGGCCACACGTACTTTCTAAATGTTCTTTCGTACAAGGATCACTACTGAACTACGCGGATGTTCCCGACAAACAATACTTTTCAAAAGTTCAAAAGTCTTTTTTTTTTAATCACTGTTGAATTTATATTCAAATCAATTGTCCTCACACGGTGACACCAACTGTGCCGTTTTATTCAAAAAAAGGTACAGTTGGTGTCACCGTGTGAGGACAATTGATTTGAATATAAATTCAACAGTGATTTAAAAAAAAAAGACTTTTGAATTTATATTCAAATCAATTGACCCCACACCTGACACCAACTGTACCGTTTTTGAATAAAACGAGCGGTTCGAATTTATATAAATATATTTATTTATAACTTTACAGTTCCGAATTCTCTTATCAACTAAACTTATTCCTAAGATCGTTACATATATATACTAAAGTTACTATTTTCTAGAAAGTTCCCACCTCTAGGCGAACGCGACAGATCTTTCTCGAAATATCGAGTCGCTTTCGAGATGCCGCCGCGCCGCATGGAAGCATGAGGTGCTGTTTCGAGATGCAACCGTTATACGTGTCTCGTTAAATGCACGTTCGTAACAATACGTTCGTCTTCCTGCTATAATTTTATACGACATAAAATTGTAGCTTTGAAGTATGTTCAATGTACTATTTATTTTTAGTTTAATTCCAACATAATAAAAGCTTTGAATTCTTATTTTGAACTATATTATTATCTTATCGTAGCAAGTGAAAGACAACTCTTTTGAATAATGAGAGAAAATAGGAATGGAATTTAACCCAAATTGTAAGCAACCAATAAATCTGATGTGTCAACTTTTTGTTATTGTTCTGTAGTTTTTACATAAGCAAATCTAATTGCAAATTAGTCAGACATCATTAGCATTTTAATTAAAGAGAATTTTAATGAGTATTTTCTTAACGTAATAATGAAGGAAAGTTTTTTACGGAGGCCGATCATTACTACGTTTATATTGATTCAGGTAAAGTTATTCCCTCAAAGTAAATTGTGATAATTATATTAGATATACGCGAATGTTAATGAATCTATAAAAATTAATGGGAAAATCCCAGTAGTTAACTGTATACCATCGTTTAAAAAAACATACAGAAGGTAAAACACTTCACATTTATATTTAAGTATAAAAATCATATAGTTAAAGCTTTTAAAAAGTGAACCTTATATAGGAATAAATCCTATGAATATGAACAAAAAACCTCTGACAGGCATAACCTAATAAAATATTTGACATTACATGGATGCGCGAGCATCGAAGACGAATTGTAACAAGGTATGAATTCGGAACTATTTCTTTTTTTCAGTCAGTCTTTGACTAGTTCACTACCGTACAAGTAGTTCGGAACTATTTCTTTCGATCGTATGTTTAGGTTTAAATGGTTTAATATATTATATGATTAGTTAGTTTTTATTTGCAAAAAACTATTAAGATTTGTGTTTTATTAACCGTTTTAAATATAAATATGGTTCAAGTATGATTTATTTTTATATTTACGTATATTTAAACTCATAGGTATTTATAATTAGGTTATTTCTAAAAGAACCTTTACAAAAAAAATCAGTGAATTTTCTAGGAACATTAAATAACACATTTTCATTCTCACTTTTACATAAAATTATATTTTATGTAAGTGCCTAAATCATTTTAACCACAACTAAAATTTTTATTTCAAAATTACAATACAAGAAACAACACAGCATGGCAACATCTAAGCCAATACATGGGCATAAGATCCGAACCATTATGATAAGACTTTATGTTATTGTCACATGCATAAGAATTATGAATCTGTTATCTGAGGCTACTCGGCATTTTTCTTTAAACTAGTTAGTCCATCCATTCACAAAATAATAAATATATGTTCTAGTTCATTCATTCATTATTTTCCTCTTTAGAAGTCGAGACATAATTTATAATGCAAATCGTTTGCAGTGAACTAATTCTGTGAAAATTAATGAACTAGTTTAATTAGTTCAGTTGAAAGAATCGTTCATTAACCAACTATTTCGATGGTGAACTACACATCCCTACTCTGTAACGTCATCTATCACTGTTTGGCCACCTGTTATAGCTAGTTGAGAGTAATATTATATCAGTTTATTTTTCTCCTCCAAATTTTACTATTACAAGTATATGAAAGCTGTAGGAGATTTTTGGCCAACAGTGTACTATTTATTACACCATTCGGTTTATTACGTTTTACCATTTTCTACTTGAAAAGTTCAATTCAGTCATTTGAAATTCAAATAGTTGTGTGGTATTGTAAGCTCATGACAAACAGTCGAATACCAAGAGAGAACAATGGAGACAATTTACAATTTATTTGAGTTCAACCTTCAACAAATCACTTTAAATTTAGAGTTTGTTCGTAACAAAAGTATATTACGTGTCTATTTTAAATATACAAAATAACCTTCAATGAGGAAAATTAGAGAAAATATCGAAGTTGGAAAATTACATTATTAGAGTTTCGAGATAAGATTAAATAGTTGCGATTTTATTATTTTAATATTGTAAACCTTAATTTCTGACTTTAATTATTACTGAAAACTGAATATTATTTAAACTGAAACGACTGTAACGACAAATCGCGTGAACACATATTGTATATCTGTAGGTATACACATTATATATACTGCGCACTAATATAAGAATCTAGAAAATAATGAATAGTTGTAGAATCAGTCCCCTCATCTTCCACTCACTCTTGTTTTGTGACTCGTTTGTTCCAAATTTTCTAATTGAATAATTTGTTGATAAAAAAAATAAAAGTGAATAGACATGTAGAAAGTTTTCCCTCCTCAGTCACCCAAAAAGTGCAACATCTCGTTTTTATATTATAATTTTTTTGTTCTGTAATTCTTTACTTTCTCTGTAATTTCTTCTTTTTAAAGTTTGATCGTCAATAAAGTTTTTGATTTAATAATAGTAATAATACATTGTTACCTGTGGTTCTGCATCTGTAATGAGCTGAAGTTAAATCTAAAGTTTTGTAAATTGATTCTAAGCAGTTTATGTCTTTTTTCTCTATTTCTGTAACCAGCAGTCAAACTTCCTTATCTTTATAATTTATATAATGTAGAATGCTTTATTTCGACGTCACAGTACGTCGGTATTGATGACTCTTTGAACCCATTGTACTTTCTTATATGGGGTGGTATATGTTTATTTTAGAAAAATTACACTTAGTATATTAATAAAATTTACATAACAGTTTTGAAAAATACAAATATTTTATGTTATGTTACAGTTTGTTATACAGTTTACAATTTTTGAAAAAATTTACTGTATTACTGATGTCTTCTTTTAGAGTTTTTTTCAAATTGTGTTTTATTTTTGCTGTCGATCTTGCTGTTGAGTACACTGGACAGTCTATCATTATATGTTGCACTGAAAATGGTATTTGACAGGTGTGGCAAATCGGCTGAGGGTCCTTGGAGATGATGTATCCATGTGTAAATTTTGTATGAACTAGCCGCAGTCTGTTAATAACTACTTGGTGATGTCTTTGGCAGTAGTAGTAGCGGTAGTAAAGCAGAAGTAACATCTGGTTTAATAATTTTTAATTTTGCTTCTGTTTGGCTTCATTTTACTTGCCAGGTTTTGTTAATGTAAGTTTTTATTAATGTTTTTTGGTCTGAAACTGGTATGTTTTGCATAATAGGAATTGTCATGTTATTGATAGTTTCTGTTGCTGCTTTATCAGCTGCGTCATTACCCTTTATCCTAACATGGGATGGTACCCATAAAAATGTTATGTTTTTACCACGTGGGCATTGTATAGCATGTCTTTTATTGGTGCTAAATTTGCATGAGTAGGATACATCTGCTTGACACCATTTAAGGCACTCAGAGAATCTAAAAATTTATATCATTGCCGGTACATTGGTTCAGTGCGTTGAAGATTGCTTGCAGTTCTCCAGTATATATGCTACACTCCTTGGCTAGACGGGTGACAGAGGTGTTGTCTTCAAAAATAGCTTGCAGCAGCTACACCATTACTGCTTTTAAAGGCATCAGTAAAAATAAGTTTGAAATCAGGGTATCGGGAGATGATAGACCGGAATTGTTGTTTTATTTCAGAAGGATTGTGTGAATTTTTGGGATAGTTAAGGAAGGTAAAATCCACCTTTGTTATTTGAACTTCCAGGTACAGCTGGCATCTGTTTGTAGAACTGGCTCTCAATTGATGTATATCGAATTCAAATCGATTTATTCGTTAATTGAAAGGTAAGTTTCTAAGACAATAATTTGAGTACAGATTTGGAGGGTTGCTTCCTATTAGGCTTGTTATAAACGGGTTTTTATTTGCACTGAGATATTTAGTAGCACAACACATTGAAAAATATTGTCTTCTGGAGAAGGAGAAGGAGAAAGAGAAGGAGAAGGAAAAGGAAAAGGAGAAGGAGAAGGAGAAGGAGAAGGAGAAGGGAAGGCGCAGAGTTTTTCATGAAGTAAAAGTTCTTTTTCTCTGAGTATAGGTCATTTCTCTAAATTTTTGTGTATACTTAATTCGTTGTTTTCTTTTCATTTCTTTTATTTCACGACATTTCTGTTCCAACCAGTCTGCTTATTCTTTATAAACCTCTTATTTTATTGGTCGATATATTTCTCTATATCAAGCTTTGTCTATATTTTGCACTTGCTTCTTTGGAATCATCATCATCATTCTCAGCATATTCTACCAATTATGGTGTATTGTATTATGTACGATTGTCTAAAATTTGCTTTTTTGTGCTATTTTGTTCCGGCTTGTTTCCTTATGTCATGGTCCCATCTTAAATTTCTTGCTAAAAATCTTCTTGATAAATGTCCTGCCCACTGCCATTTTAAAGATTTAATTCTATGGATTACATCAGTAACCTTGGTTTATGGAATGGATCTGTCTTACCCATTCTATTCTTTTTTGATCTCTTTTTGTTGTACCTAGCATGCATCGCTCCATTGACCTTGGAGTAACTTTGAGTTTCGATATTATCTATTTCTTTAGGGTCCAAGTTTCGCAGCCGTATGTCATGATTGGTAGTATACACTGATCGAATGCTTTTTGCATCAGGTGAATTGGCATCTTCGATTTGATTATAACTAAATTTTTACCATTAGATGTCTAAGCTAGTTTCATATTTCTATTGATTTCTGGAATTAATGAGCCAGATTTATGTATTAATTGTACCAGGTATACATACTCGTCTACTGTCTCAAGTGCAGTGCTGTTTATTATTATATCTTGCTTATAACATCTACTAGCTCGTTGTACATGGTTTTTGTTTTTGTCAAGTTCATTTTTAGGCTAACTTCATTGCTAGCTGCATTTAGGTCGCTATAAGTTCTTGTAGTTTTGCAGAATTACTAGCAATCAGAACGATCATCATCATCGTCAGTGGTACTATAGCTCTAGTTGAGCCTTGACCTTCCCCAGTCTATTTCGCCAGTCGTTTCTGTTCATCGCCAACCGTTGCCAATTTGCCGCGCCGATTTTCCTTGCGTCCTCGTCCACACGTCCCTTCATCTCAGTCGTGGTCTGCCTCTACTCCTATTTCCCACTGGGACCTATAATAGAGTTCGTCTGGGTGGGTAATTTTCATTTGATCTTGACACATGTCCAGCCCATCTATATATGTCGTCCACGCAATCAGAACGATGTCGTCTACAAATCTTAGATGGCTAAGGTATTTCCCATTAATGGTTATTCCTTTGTTTTACTAGTTATTTTGCTGAATATATTTTCTAGAAATGCACTGAAGAGCCTTGGTAATATTGGGTCTCCTTATCAGATGCCTCTGGTAGTGGGAATTTCTGGAGTGTTTTTATAAATTTTCACCTTAGCTTTTGCTTGTCTGTATATATTTGCTAAAGTTTCTATATACAGTTTGTCAATGCCTTGGTTGCTCAAAGCTTCTATTACTGCCTTGGGATATATAGAATCGAAAACTCTCTCAAAATCTATGAAGGTTGATGCTAGCGGTATTTCATATTTTTAGCTCTACTCATTAGTTCTCGAATTGTACTGAATTCACTTCTGAAGTCATCTTGTTCTCTCGGCTGTGCAGCATCTAGTGTGCTTGCTAATCTGTTGATGATGATGTTGTTGATGATCTTTGTGAATATCTTGTATACGATTGGTAGTAGACTTATAGGTGTGTAGTTTTTGATATTCTCTTTGCTACCTTTCTTATGAATGAGAATTACGTTTGCTCTATTCTAGTGATCTGGTATGCATCTCGATCTTAGGCAGTTCGTTAATATGGCTGATAAGATTTTCCAGATTTTATTGCCAGCGTATTTAAACAGTTCCACTGTTATACCATTTATTTCAGCTGCTTTACCGCTTTTCATTTTTGTAACTGTTGATTCTAATTCTTCCGAAACAACTTCTTGTACATCTCCTTGACTACTGATTACTCCTTTAAGTGTGTCAGGGGCTTTTTTATAGTTCGCTGTAGAATTAAGTCACGACTTGTATTATTTCATTTTTATCTGTAATTCTCGTGTTATCGTTTGTTAGAGCAACGATTTGCTTCTTCCCAATAATTAATGCTTTTCTTGTTTTCTTATAGTTTTTCCTGTTTTCTATTGCATTTTCTACCAGTTTTTAATTGTACTTTCTTATTTCTTCCTTAATACTTTTCTTTATTGTCTTACAAAGTTCTGTGTATTCTATTATTTGTATGTTGCTGCTTTCTTAAATTTTCTTCTTTGTTTAACCCTTATTTTACTTTTATCAGACAGTTTACTATGTTCATTTTGTTGCTGCAGGCTTTCTATTTCTTTGGTACCATCAGGGATGATTACTATTAATTGAAAGTTGTCGATTCGGTCAGGTAATCTATCATCAATTATCCTTTGGTAGTGATCTAAGTTTTCGTTTAGATTGTTAGTATTTATACCAGTTACTCTTGATTTTGTGATTAATTTTATTCTTTGAAGTTTCAGATCTGGAACAAATTTTTCTCTGATTAGTCCTCTTTGGAATAAGGTCTAATATTTCGACTGTTATCCAATCTTTCTTTATTTGATCTTTTTTTGTTTTAAAACTTCGTTAGCTATTGTTACCAAGACCGGAATTATTAAAACTGATTTAATTTGGTTAATTTTTGGTAAACGTAATTTATGATATTACTTTTTTTATTCGTTATTAAGATATAATACAATATAAGGATATAAAATGAACAATAATGTGTCTCAGAATAAATTTTGGTAAACCCAAACGATAACTAAACCAAAATTTTAACCTATTTTTATTATGAAATTAAGGACATACAAAGATATATATATATATATTATATATATATATATATATATATATATATATATATATATATATGTATAAAGAAAAGAAATTTAATCTTTGCAGATAAGTTAAATAGTAAACTCTTAAATATTGGGAAAATCTGCAAAAAAAACTCTAATGTGTATCAATTATTTCACCTAACGTTTTCGCCAAAGAGAATTAATTTGGCTTCTTCAGGGCTGAAAGAGAATAAATTATAATTAGCTACCATATATTATCTAATAAAAAACATTTACCTTACCGTAAAATTTTAGAAATGTCGAGTTATGATGTTAAAAAACTTTAGCTAGTAACAACATAGTGGTGTTTTTTTTGTTACTATGTGCAAAAAAGTTTATTTGTTAACGTTGGAAATGTATGGTAGCTTTGAACTTAACACGCAAAGGTTTACCCAAGGACAATTGAAAAACCCAACGTAACTACATTTAAAGGAAGTAATACTTTAAATTGTCGGCAATAACTAAATTTTTAATTGTTGTAAAGTTTGAATGTGAGTTTCTGTTTTCATAGAACGCAAGCGCCGAACAATTACAAGTAGAACTTTTGATATCTATGTCGTTAAGGTTCATTGGTAAAACCGATGAAGTTAGATCCCAGTCTGGGGAGATATTAGTTTAGAATTTTCTTAATTAAAATTCTTTTTTTAATTAGTATATTGTTCATGTATTATTATAATAATATCTTATTGAGATGTATCTAAGAAAAGCAAGGGAATGTTATCTTTTTTTGTTAATGAAAATTATTATTAAAGTAGGTTAGTTGTTAATAGATATATCAATCAAGTTAGTTATCTGTGATGTTGTATTGTTCTTGGTATCTGATTTAAGTAAGAAGTGGTATATATCGCTTAGATTCTTAATGTCACTCTTAACATTGATGGAAAAATCGTTAAGGAAAATATAAGACATTTTAATGAACTCTCTTTTAGATTTATTGTTCTCACGGTGGAGAATTGTAGTGTTCGTATAGTCCATGTGATGACCAGTGAAATGGACATGTTTGGCTAATGCACAGCGGTCAGGGTGAAGTCGAGAATCACTTTTGTGTAGTGTAATACGTGATTTTAATAATTGAGATGTTTGGCCGATGTAGGAATTGTTGCAAGAGAGGCATGGAATGTTGTAGACAATATTACTAAGCCTATGTATGGGAGTCTTATCTTTTATCTTCGAATAAAGATTATTAATTGTTAGGGCTGATCTACAAGCCACATTAAGTTTAATGTTATTATTATTATTAGAAAAGCTATTTTCAAAACTTTTTAGAATCCTTGTTAACCCCGGAGTGATATATAGGATGCGATTAGTGTATTGCATTCTCTACAAAGGAAATGCAATACATTAATCGCATCCTTAGCCTCTTCTAATGAGATTGACCGTAACACAAAGAAAAAACTAACAACATACCATGGGAATATTGCAAAGTTTTATGCTTTACCAAAAATCATAAACCAGCACTATCGGTTCGTCCCATAGTAGCTTCCATTGGAACTCCCACTGAAAATATCTCAGCTTTTGTTACAGACATACTTACTAATGCATATAATTATGAAATTCAATATTACATCAAAGATTCTTTTGAGATGGTAAATAAATATAATGGTTACATATTACCATCTAATTATGTCCTCGTTAGCCTTGACGTTGTATCCTTATTTAGCAACGTTCATTTAGGAATATGTTTGACATCAATAGAGATCAACTGGGACCGTATTAGAGGTTGTTCCATGTCTTATGACAGATTCATCAGTATCGTCGAATTTCTCTTTAATAACACTTACTTCTCTTTTAATGGTAAATTCTATCAACAAACTTTCGGTACCCCTATGGGAGCAAAGATATCTCCTATCATTGCAACTTACGTTATGTATTATGTGTTAGACTCAGTCATTCCTTTACTATCCTTTTAAATTCCATTTATTAAAAAATATGTTGATGATATAATTTTGGCTATACCCAATGACAAGGTAGATGAACTATTAGACACCTTTAATAGTTATGACCCCTACATCCAGTTCACTATAGAGAGGGAAGATGGTAATTGTTCCGTCCACTTTCTCGACATAAGGATGATTAGGGAAAACAACAACATTAAAATAGATTGGTATCAAAAACCGACACATTCTGGTAGATACCTCAACTACCACTCTTACCATAATAACTCTACTACTTAAGTCAACTTAATCAAACAGATGAAAAATAGAGTAATTAAACTATCAGATCCTTCATTTCATACAAAAAAAAAAATACTTCTGAAACTTTTTATTTCAAACTCTTATCCAACACCATTATGATGTTGATGATGATAACACCATGTTAACGACATAGATATTCAAAAGTACTACTTGTAATTGTTCGGCGCTTGCGTTATATGAAAACAGAAGCTCACATTCAAACTTTACAACAATCAAAAATTTAGTTATTGCCGACAATTCAAAGAATTACTTCCTTTAAATGTAGTTACATTAGATTTTTCGATTAACCTTGGGTAAACCTTTGCGTTTTAAGTTCAAAGCTACCATACATTTCCAACGTTAACAAATAAACTTTTTTGCACATAGTTGACACAAAAACACCACTATGTTGTTACTAGCTAAAGTTTTTTAACATCATAACTCGACATTTCTAAAATTTTACGGTAAGGTAAATGTTTTTTATTAAAAAATAATATATGGTAGCTAATTATAATTTATTTTCTTTCAGCCCTGAAGAAGCCAAATTAATTCTCTTTGGCGAAATGCAGATTTCCCCAATATTTAAGAGTTTACTATTTAACTTATCTGCAAAGATTAAATTTCTTTTCTATATATATATATATATATATATATATATATATATATATATATATATTACTGTCCCCAAGCACATCGACTACGGGAATTTAATAAAATTGTCACTTTTTTTTATTTCTCTGGCGTCCTAAGTATGTCAATTATCTAATGATACTTGCACTGAACCAAAACGATAATGCACTTTAAACGCCAACAGAACATCGGAATCCTTATTTCCTACTATTTATTTTTATACTACGGTAATACCAATCTCTTATATGGTTTGTTTCGCTACAGCTTTGCTTACTGTGGTTTACGGTTGATTGACAAAGTCGTTCGTTCTGGATTGAAAAATTTATTGTTGAATGTAGATTAAATCGCTATATTTGTTCGCATATTGTCTTCACAAGCAACCCTTAGAGATGGGGAAAATAAAAAAATATCAATTGAGTGCCTTTTAGTAAAGTATGTAGTAATTTAAAAAATGGAAAGGTGAAATGAAAAATATGAAATGAATTAGAGTCCAATTACAAATATGTTTGCTGTAATTTGAACAATATCATTTCTGACTAAGGGGATAGGCTAATTTTTCGATATTCGACTGTTGGAGTTATAGGCATTTTTGAGTAAGCGAGTTGAGTAAGGTAAGTGAGGGAGGTGAGAGTGAAGAGAGTGAGATGAATGATTGAGGTGAGTGAGCTTGGTGAGTAAGTGTGATGAGCGAGTAAGGTCAGTGAGCATGCACATAGAAATTAAAATAAGTACTGTGTCAAATAATCATAATTATGCACTTGTGGCAGATAACAATCGGACCACTAGAACGCATAAGGCAATAAACCAATAAAAGGCAGAGTTCGTTGAAAGCAGGAGCAATAAGATACTCTAGATATTTTAGCAAGAAGCACATCGCTATATGGACCTAAAATAAACGATTCTGTGAGTATAAAAAAAATATTTCTTTATAAACGCCCTATTTTCGGAATTTTTTTTTAAGTTGTTGTTTACTGTATTCCAAAAATTACTTGATATTTTTTTTTTCGAATTTTGCAAACTTCTTCTATAAACAAATTCTTCTTTCTTCTTTGTCAACCCTTTTTTCATCCTGAATGTAGGTCTCTACCAATTGCTTTCATCTTTCTATATCTTGCGCCAGTCTAATCCACTGTTTGCCTGCCACTGCTCTTATGTCATCTACCCATCTTTTTTGAGGTCTTCCCATGCTTCTTGTTGTCGTCCTTGGTCTCCATTCTAGAGTTTTCCGTGTCCACCTGTTGTCATTATATCGGGCTACGTGACCTGTTTCTAATCTTGTCTCCCAGTGATATTCCAAACATAATTCGTTCCATTGCTCTTTGCGTTGTTTCTAATTTTTTAACAGATTTTTTGGTAAGGGCTTCCATCTCCAAGCCGTAGGTACAAACTGGTAGTACGCATGTGTTATACACCTTTTTCTGTAAGTTTACAGGAATGGAGTGGTTTTTCAAGATATATGCTAGTTTGCCGAAAGCGCCTTATGCCAGTTGTGTTCTTCTTTTAATTTTAGCATCTTGATTTGATTTTCCTAGTTTGATAACATGACCTAGATATACATAATGTTCAACATTTTCTATGGTATGATTTTGTATTGTTATATTTGTCTGGTTTCGGCTCAGTATTTTTGTTTTACTGTAGTTTATTTTTAAGCCTACCGCTCCTGAAACTGAATTTAATTGTTGTAACATATAATTTAGTTTTTGGATATTATTGGCTATTAAAACTATGTCATCTGCGCATGTCAAGTGGTTTAAGTATGATCCGTTTACGTTGATACCCTTATTGTTTCATTCTAGTTTCTTAAAAATATCTTTTAGAGCAAGGGTAAATAGTTTGGGAGAGATGGTGTCTCCTTGTCTTCCCGTTGTAGTCGTATCTGATTAGTTTTTGTGCTTTCGTCTAGCTTTATCTGCATGGTGGCATTTTCATTTATGTTTTGAATTATGTTAATGTATCTTGAATCTATACGTGCATTTTCTAGAGATTTAAGCACTGCTCATAATTCGATGATAATAAATTATAAATAAATTAATTAATTACGAGGTTACATAAATCAATTACGAGGTCTTAGCCCTTCGAAACACGGGTGATACTTTGATACACGTAATAACGGGTTGGGTCTAAGAAGCCCAAAAATTAAACTAAAAATTTTTTATGTTTAATTTTTGTAACAACAGGTTTGCGTTGCATATATTAAAATTACTACTTAAGATAAATACGTTAAAAGAAAATGAACTCCTATATAATACTAAAACTAAAACTATAAAAGAAATTATTTGCTACAATATGGCCGATATTTAAAAAACACTTTGTATATAACTTGTTCAGTAATTTTATCAATGCATATGCGACAAACAGGTAAGATATGTTCCAAGCATTACAATAGTGACACATGTATGGAGTTTTGCAATCTCTAGAAAAAGCACCTAGTCCTTTTAAAAAAAATCTTCTTCTCTTGCTTGTTTTTAGATCCAGTTTGCTAGTTCTCTGTATCATAAATACATTTATTGCAGCAACATCAAGCAATCGATAAAAGATGACCCTGGGCCAACGTTTTGTATTTCTTGCGACAATATAGAAACCTCGAAGTTGATGTGTCAATACCACCTTTCGTAGAGTTATAGAACGTTATTACTTCAGGTTTACTTTGTCACCTGCTGTTGGATCGATTTGGTCATCACGGTGTATGGTTGACAAAAGAACATGTTTTTTTGGTTTTGTTGCCTAGAACAATATCGTCGTATCTTTGGTAAATCCAAATATAGTTGATTTTGGCGGTCTGTTGTTTAATTAAAATTCGGTTGGGATATGCCTTTTGTTTTTTCGTAGGATGCCTACAATAGGGAACTTGCATAAAATTTTAAATTCGAAAAAAATGCCTTAAATCATAACAAAACATAATTTAAAATATATATCAAACAAAAAAAGTTGTTTTTGTCTTTAGTTTGGCCCCTAAAAACGATTAAAATCGAGCGAAAATTCAAATTATAGCAGCCAGTCCAAAACGCGTCCTCATTGGTCGTGACGTCATATAGTCAGAATGTTCAAAGATTGGCACTATTAATTCATTACGTTTGACATTCGTTTACTTGTTATAGTAATTTTATGGTGTATTTCAGTTTTATAAATCTTTAGATTGTTGCTGTAAACTATATATTTAATAATATTTAAGTGTTTTTGTTCAGATATTTTTTTTAAAATGACCGAAGAGGGTTTTTCCAAAGGCCAGTATGATAACTGGCGCAGGAAATTTCGACACTAAGCAGGTAGCGACTAAAATCTAATGGCAATTTTCGACACCAGCCCCAATTCCCGTTTTTATCTTACAGGTATATTCGACACCAAATAAATATAGCTGCGACATAAATAAAATACCATAATTAATTAATTTATTTATTTTAATAAAAGTAATGTGCATTTTATTTCTTTATAACTGTAATAATATCTAAATATAATACAACTAGTACCTAATTTTTGTACATTTTACCGTTAATATACTTGTATACAATGATTTATTTGCTATTATAGGAATGATAAGATATAGCTTTTATAAAATCTAACCTACGTATTTGTTGGGATCGTAGTTTATCCATCATTTTCTCCAAAAATGCCAATTTAGCCTTAACAGTAGTATCTTGCATTGGTTACCATCTTTACTTCAAGCTTTTTTGGATCGGCTTCATGATTATGTACCAAATCACTTCTTGTGATGGTGAGGTGCTCACAGCCTATTGTAAACACTTTTGCGGAATACTTAGTGTTTCTTTGGATGCAGCGCCAAAATATCTCGCCGCTTTTTAACACTTTCTGTTTCGAGAACGAATGATGCTCCACCACTAATAAATCTCGACCACGGGAACTTTTTATCAAACTCATTTTTTAAATATCCGTATACGTGCACAAGTCAACGTCAAACAAGAAATAAATTACAACTGAAATAATTTAGTCACAAGTACACAAGTGCCACGTCCCCCGCCGTGACAATAAATATTGGGAAAACCCGCTTGTCCTGCTTGGGTGCAAATGTCCATCGCCGCTAATTACCTACCTACCTGCTTATGCCGCGGTGTCGAAATTTCCTATAATAAAATTTGACCCTTCGATTACCCCAGGTACAAAGACAATTTGGTGTCGAAAGTTCGCCCATTGTAAATATGTTTATGGTAGCCACATATTTTCAAAACGGTGAAAATTTTTCCCTGGGAGAAGTTCGGGGAGTTAAAGCAGATAAGTAAGTACATAATATACTCCTATTACATTAATTTTATTGTGATTATTATTCTCATAATAAGGTATTTAATGATAAAACTTAGTACTTTATATTAAGTAGTGTCAATATTATATGTTTATGCTATTGTACTGAAATTTAATCAAATTAACTTATTCATCGTTTGCATTTAGATCTGGCAGAGAATCATATGGAGATGCAGCTGTAGGATGGGTTCAAGTAAAAAGAAATAACATGATCTGTACTGTACTGGTAATCTAATAAATATTTTGTTGTGGGTTTTAATGGTTGTACTTTTACACAATGGTACTAAAGAACACTTGTAGTATTTACTTTTAATAGTAATAACACACACAATTCAACACTCTCTATTCAAAAACTGTATCAAACACCAATATAAACAAAATAGTTTATACTTTTATACAAGACAGGAGACCTGACATACAGACAATACTACCAAGTGACGTCACAAGGGTTCGCGCGCTTTTTCGATCGTTTGAAATGATTTTTATACACGGAAGATTTTAAATTTGTATTGCTAAGTCATTATGAGTTTTTGAGTCGTGAAATTTTGGAAATCTTATTTTTAAATGAAACTGAACGTTATTATATAATAAAAAAAAATGTGCAAGTTCCCTATTGTTAGACTAAGATTTATCAGTAAGTTTTGTACGACTTTAATTGATGTAAACCAATTGTCCATTGTGACATTTCGGTTGGATGTGAAGATTGGTTTGCAAAGCCTCTCAACCACATCGTAGGCTGCAGAACTAACATAATATAGACCTGATGGTTATATAGCTATGGAAAGTGCGAGAATATAGAAGTATATTCTAAAAGTACAGCGACCTCTAAAGCATAAAAACATCTCATCGATAGTTACATATTGGCCAATGGAATAATATTTTTGACAATTTTTAACTACATCCTCAAATACGACTCTAACTGCTGCAAGTTTGTCTACTTGTTTCCGCTCGTCCCTTGTACAAATAACATGTAGGCGCAAGCACTTCATAAACAATCTAAATCTGCGAAGAGCCATCGTTACCGAAAATATATCAATGCCGGTACCATTTTTTCCCAAAACTCGAAAATTGAAGTTCTACTTCTACGGTAAACTCCTGCTAAGTAAAGCAGGCCAATCAGAGCTTTTAGTTCAGATATATTTGTTTCTTTGTTTTAATTTTTGGTGTTGGTTTGACCCACCTTGCGAAATACATTCTTTTAAGTTTAGTTTGGTGTCTGATAAATCGAATTCAGACCCTGAGTTATAATTACCATCTTCATTTTCTAATTTTCGAACAATAAACTCATCGAAATCTGAATGTTTATAATTTTCTTCCTCGTGGGTTACAACTTCCTTGTAGAGACATTGCTAACGTTTTACCTCTTCCTCGTATGAATACATTTGAAAGTACTTCGAAAGTGAGATAACCGCTGTAAGGCTGACGACATTTTCGGAGCACTACTTTCTCTTATCTATGTCTTATCTCTGTAGTGGTCCTGCTGCTGCTTCTCTTTTTCTTTTTTCTTTTTAATTACTGTTTAAATGTAATTTAATACAATATTCCATCTCTCCCTACTTCCCGTCATATTTACTATCATCTCTCTGTTTTTATTCTGTTCATTTTGTTTCTTTCCTCTGTCTAACTATTACACTCCAGCACAGCATTGAGTAACAGTGTCAGAGTCTTCTTCTTTAGTCTTAAGTAATTCAACTGTGGACTCCCACAAATCAATCCAGTGTTACTATTTTGCGCCACTTGCTTCTAGTTAGGTCCTCCGATCTTCATAATGTCGTCAGCTGATCAGTTTTGCAAATCCTGCCCATGCTAACCTTATTCTTGTGGTAATTTCGAAAGTTTTATTTTCTTTATTAACTTTCGATATCTATCCCAGGTAGATGTATTCGCTACTGTTTCTAAATGTATGTCGTTCCACGTTATTTCTCTAATGTTCAGTGTATTTGTCATTATTTTTGTTTTTTCTGTAGTTCTTCGAAATTTGTAGCGAATAGTACAATATCATCAGCAGATCTCATATGACTTAGTTTTCTTCCATTAACATTTTATCTAATAATATCTATCCAGTTAATGTCTTTGAACACGTCAGAGTAAGAGATTTATTTCGTTTATTTTCGAATTTACTTCGTTTTAATAGTTGTTTTGTTTTTTTATTAACACTACAGCCTAGTTCTTTATCATATTTACTTGAATATATATAAATAGTTTATTAAACTGATAGATGTATATTATTACATTCCAGTTGCTTTACCATTTTAAAATTAGGTAAATATTTAACACAAAACTAATATTATTTATACCTATTACCACCATTTTACTGAAATGAATAAAAATTGGCAATAGGAAAATTTCAGACTTTAATTTTTAAAAATATGGCCCATACATAACACCCGTTTGTGAGCTTAATTTTATTTAATGGGACTATTCAGGAAATGTTGACTCAGTCCACACATGTGGTTCCGATGTCAGAGTAATAAGATTACTAGAGTGCAGACTATTATAAAATATTGGTCATAAATTAACCATGTGTTCCAGAAATGAAAATATTGCACATTATTTTAATGAACGTTGTAACCAGATGCGTTCGTAGTTCTCTGGTTGTAACGCTGATTTATTATTAATTATTGACGAAGCTGAATTATTCATATAATAGCTAAATAAAAAGTGATTATTTCGACGAAAAAATAATTTATAAACACGTAAAAATTATCAGGTATCAGGTCTCCATTAAAAATATTTGTTTTTTCTAAGGAACTCAATATTTCACTATTTATTACATAGCTTCATCAGAAGTACACTGTAAAACAATCTTAATATTACAAAAATGGCGTACAAATACATTTCAAATCAATTAATAAATCAGTTCAATCAGTTCAATTCGTATTGAACTTCAATATATTACAATATAAATGTTACTTAACTGTCCAGTGTCCGTTTTATAATTTAAAGTGTTTTTATTTTTGGTAATGTGACACATCTCAAGAAATAATATGCGTACCTCGGAGGTAAAGTCCATTTATATCGAAATTTAGATTATTGTACTTTTGAATATAACTTTTCTGGCTCTACACATAGGTAAACCATACCACGTCCAGAGACAATTTTACAGCAAGTTACCGACTTTTTAATAAACACCAAGTCCACTTCCAGTCAGAGGTAAACAACACCATGTGGACTTGGTGTTGTTTACCGCTAGTAAATGTGTGCATTGTCATTTACCATCCGGACATAGTGTTATGTAGGTACCCTTGTACCTGGCGGAATTATCATGATCTAAAATCATTGCAACCTTTTTATTTAGATCGCAGTTGTGTTAGGTTGATAAAAGTTGTACAATAAGTTCGTTGTTTAATAATTGTAAAATGGATCCGAACTCTCGTGGAAAAATAATATTACAATTACTGTCATGTAATATTCCAAATAAAACAACACTTACAGGTAAGCTATTGTTTTTTAACACTAATTTTGTATTTTTCTAACTCAAATATTTAGTATTGTATATTATTTTGTATAGGGCTCAGAATTTCATTTTTTCTATCTACCGTTAAAATAGAAGTATCAGTTAGTATGTTCTTGTTACTAGTAAAGAATGTAGTCTGTTTTTTTAAATGACCATAATATGGGATGATTGTTGTGAGTTATTTATGTAACACCCATTGCCATTTATATTATTGTGTTGTAGACATAGACAGGAATTTACCAAGCAATTATCAATATATACTCGTATTAACAAAATACTACAAGAGATTGGGTAAAATTTATTTACCGTTAGGCGTAACCGGTACCCCAAAAATTATTGTTGTTGTTGATACCAACAGATTAGGGTAAACAGATGTTGCCAGATCTATATTTTTTAATGGAAGTAACGGAAATTGCTCAGTAAATTCCATCGAGCAAAAAGATAAAAGAGGGAATGTAAAGGTAGTGGGGACAAAAATATTGTTAGACAGGAAGTGCTATCTTGAGAGGCCACTTTAAACAAGGAAAGACAGTCTCTTTCCTTGTTTAAGAAGTCAAATTTAGTTTGGTTATGTTATTGTTTGTCCCAACTGTCACATGAAATTTTATTTATATTGAAGTTTTTTACCAATTATGTCACTTTTTAGACTATTATCGTTGATATTTAATTAAAACTTTCTTGTCTGAAAAATATTTTACAGGTATTGTTAGCAAGTGTTGGAAAATTTAAATTTAGCGCCTTTGCATTTCCGGATATGTCCGCCATCAGAGGCCACTTTTTTTGGTCTCCTTTTCATAACGATTAGATTCCCTCTTTTATCTTTTTGCTCGATGGTAAATTCCGGTCTTTGGTTATAAGGATTATTTTTGTGTTGGCCAATTATAGGCCTATAAAATTAGTCTATAATTATTATTACAAGGCTGGATTTGTTTCATAACCACCTGGTCATTACAGTAACTTCCAAGGAAGTGTACGAAGATGATAATTTGTTTGGAGATGATAATTCGGATATTGATATAACCTATGAGCCTCTAAACTTAGAATCAGACGACAATGATATGAGACGTATAAGTAAACCAGCGAAAACAAAGATAAAAGAGAAAGCTATTATTACTCCTACGACTACTGTGGCAATAACAAAAAATCTTCTTAAGGACGATTTATTCCTAAGCAGTGATGCAGGCAATTCCAATGAACATAATGAAGTTATTTTAGAAGAAGAGAAAAGTGTTAAAAGAAAGATATAAAATGTAACTAAGTGCAAACAAAAAGACAAAAAGCGTGTAGTAAATGAACAAAATTGGGTCTGTAATGTTCACAAATCAAAAATATCTGGTGGGAAAGAGTATCTCAGTAAAAAAGGCAAAAACATGCCTGCAAAAATGTTAAAGCTTCCTTGCATGTGTCGCATGAAATGCTCTAAAAGATTGGCAGAATACGAAAGACAAAAAATTTTCAACTCATACTACCAAATCAATTTTACCAAATCTAAAAATAATACACTACACTACCTTTTTACAGTGAACAATCAGCGATTGAGGTTGTGTAAGGTTATTTTTTTAAACACACTTTGTATATCTAATTTAGTAGTAGTAAATATGTTGAAAAAATGAGCCAGGAGGTTTAATAAAAGCTGATCAAAGAGGTAGACACACGCTAATCAATAAAACTCCTACCGAAACCATAAATAGAATACATCAACATATTAAATCATTCCCAAAGTGCGAGATTTATTATTCCAGAGAAAGGAGTAAGAGAGATTATCTTGGCACTGAACTTACGATAGAAAAGTTGTATAAACTGTACTTTGATAAATGCAATGAAATACATGTAGATCCAAAGCTCAGAGTAATAAAGTAATTCGACGCAGATATTTTTAATAAAGATTTCCAAGTTTTCGTTTGAAAACTTGGAAACTCGAAATAGACACTTGAGATACATGCAATACATTCACAGCTCAATTGAAAAATAATCTTACTGCAGATGAACTAACCAGTGTACAGGCTAATCATGATACTCACCTAACTGAATTTAAAACTCGGTTTAATTTACAACAATTGGACTTTTTAATGGTTAAAGAGTCACCACAACACAAAGTACTGTCTGGTGATTTGTAAAAATGTTTGCTTTCACAATTTTATTAATTTCTACAAAAGCGAAGCTCTTTTATAATACCGATTTCAATAATCAAAATATGTATGAAGTGCACTTTATGAGGTATCTAAGACAGCAATTAACGTTTCCAGCTCAATTAAATCAAGTCTCAGTAAACCCATTACCAATCAGAAAACAAAAGTTTAATGACTTCATTACCTTACTGCCTTTTTCCGTCAGTTTGTCATGCACTTTATCAAAATTTAACACATAGCGGTGTAGCCACAAACGATTACCCACAAGAAGATGCAGATGATATGGAGCCTCTTTAACAATTTTGAAACTTGTCCATAATTTTACTTTATTTAACTTTTCTTAATTTAATTATTATAACATTATAATATTTACCTCTAATAAAATAATAGTATAGTCTGTTTAGTGTATTTCTATTGTTTATTTCGTAGAGACCTTAACATGCAATGTCACATTATTTAAAAAAGTTATTAGAGGTAAACAACACTATGTCCAACTACACATTTAAAAAAAAATTATAAAATAAACGGTAAACTTCAGGTACATAACACTTCATGGAAGGAAAAACGATTATACACACTACAATAATAATATATTAATCTTGGTTAAATATAAGAAATATTTGAGTATTTACTAATTAAAAATTTAAAAAATGTTAAAACTGCTCTCCTGAAAAAGTAAGAAAATGGACATAGTGTCCTTTACCTCCGAGGTACGGATATACTTTTGTAGTTATCAGCCTGTGCCAAAATGTAAGCTTTGGTATAGTCTAACATATGACCGGTGTTTTCATAGTGCTCAACTACTGCTCAAGTATTTTTTCCCAACCGGCAATAATTTTTATGTTATGTGATGTGTTGTTTTAGCCATTGTGATGTTTGGCCAATGTAGCTATTTTGACATCCTAGACATGGTATTTCATAAACAACATTACTTTTGTATAAGGTTGGTACTGGGTCTTTGATTTTTAAAAATAGTTGTTTGCTGTTCATAGTATTACATTTAGCTATACTAATATAAGGAACATTTTTAAATATGGATATGACAGAATGAGTTATGGCCATTAATAAGGGGAGTTTTTTATGTTTGATTGACTTGTTATTAGAATCATGGACGACACCGTCATAGAAATTACTGCTGTTAATCAGTTTGGATAAATCATCGGTTGGATTAGGAATGTGACGTTTGGTGGAAGATAATGAACAAAAATTTGTGCATCTTCTGTTGTCAAAGTCGACTCAGCTGGGTGAGAAGGAGCATTGTCGAGTAATAAAACAGCTCTAAGAGGTAGATTTTTCTTTTTCAAGTGGTGACGCACGGAAGGTACGAATTTATTTTTAAATCACGATGAAAATATTGCTTGGTACATCCAAGCTTTTCAATGGCTGTAATAGTCACAAGGAAGACATCTTATTTTAGTTCCTTTGAATGATCGAGGTTTTACTGCTTTTCCAATAACAGTTAATTTTAAGTTATGATCTCCTGAAGCATTACAACATGTCATAATTATAAGACGTTCTTTGCTAGTTTTGTGACTAGGAGCATATTTTTCGGAAAATTGGAAAACTCAGTCATGAAAGTTTTTGAAGGAAGCATTTTCCAAAATAAACCTGATTGATCAGCATTATAAAGTTGATCGGGAGTTAAATTAAAGTTTTGACTACAGTTAAAATTTTCAATAAATAATGTGGCTGAAACGTTATCACCGCTAACACTCTCCCCTTGAACAGCCAAATGCCTGATAACGTGTCTTTTTTTGAATTTGTGTAGCCATCTTTGGGAAGCAGGGAATGGCTTCTCAATTTTCAAGTTTTCATCAAATCATATAGCCTTTTCACTTACTATTGGCCCTGAAATAGGAACTGTATCAGCACGTTTTTGAATGAACCATTGGTAAACGGCTTCATCTAAGTCTTTCAATGAAAATTTGTCAGTGTTTGCCGAGGACACATTGTTTGTACCGCTGATGAGACGAAGTTAAAAATTTTTCTTCTTTGAAATATCACGAACAATTTGCTCGTCAATTCTTAATTTCCATGCCAATTTTTTCAACAAAAGTCGTTCAACATTTTTTGTTCGTAGAAGGTTTGAATAGGTCGATGTTGACGAAATCCATTCGTACTAAATCACTTGCCGTGTTTAAATAAAAATAAACGGCGAAAGGAACATAACTCGTCAAACTTTCCGTGTATGAATTGGTATGAATAGACTGTTATAAGATTAATCAACTATTTTTGCAGTTGTGTATGTAGTATGATGTACTTCCAAAGAACTTACGTATTTCGTTCAGTATGGACGTCCGGGTATATCTGAATATGGACGTCCAAAGAGGGTCCATATTTAGTTCAACCAAATTACGTCAAACGTTTTTCGTCCCAAGGACGTCCGTAACTAAATTGACATTAGGAATAAAACTGGAACTATTTTGTACATCCAGACTACGTCGTATGATACTAGCGTCTATTTGTAATTTCTTATGCACCCATGTTTGGTGTGCATATATAGCTGTAGGCCTGATAACTGTGTTCTATGTAAATTTTGTGTAAATTCTAATGTTTGTTTTTCTTGAGACATATTTGGAATTACCATATAAACTTAAATAAAGTAATTAAATAACAGTGAATAAAAATATGTGAACAATGCATCTGTTGATTTTCTCTGAAAAATAGTCGCGGACATTATAACTGGTTGCCGTTTAACTAATTATATACGAAATAAATGGTTACGTTTATAATCAAAATCTATTTTTAGAAAGATAAATTGTTTCTAGAAATTATTTACACCTTGTGCGTACAATTATTACCATATTTAATGTTATAAATCAAGTTATTTGGAAACTACTACTACAAGTTTAATAAAAAGCCTTGTATAGCTTCACAAGTTATGACCGTATTTACCCATTTCAAACAAACTTTGACATAAGTATGAATGAATGAAACTTCAGGCTCCTTCTGTAAATATCTTTTTATGTCTACAACTTTGAAGCAAACAAAGAGGAGCCTTAGACACAAAAATAATCTATTATTCATCATGCTTTTGCAATATGGTTAGTTAATTCGTTTATATGCAAAACTATTTAGTTTTGAAAATTATTAAACATTTATAACAAAATTATACTTAATTTTAAAAATATATGGTGATATATTTACAATACTAAAAAGTATTAGCGCATCTTTAAAATATATGAGTCCATAATGATCGGTTGAAAAAAAATGTGATACACTTAATAAAAATACAAAGCCATAGAAAAAAATCGCTTTAAATAAGCTTTTCTTATTTTGAGTGTTTAGTCACTTTAACTCAATTAACTTAAAATAAATAATATATAGCGCAACTTTTATATACAATTGTTGGTTTCCAATAAAACATAATTTTAAAGAAGATACAAGCGTTTAACGTACATTTAAACTCTTCTGGTAAATGTTGTAACATATATACTGCCCTGCTAAGCTGAAAGGTCCTAACTGACAAAATCGCAGTTTTGGTCCTAACGGTACTGGGTGGTAGCGAAAAGCATTCTGTATCTTCCTTTCAAAGCTGAGCTGTCCTATGTGTCATTTAATAGCTGTTCTGAAGTGATCCTTGTTGTCCTAAGTTCCAACTAAAACCTGATTACTAAGTACGTCCTATCTGAGCTTTACAAACCTGAAGTGTCCTATTGTAATAGATAGGGCAGTCAGTAATGCAATATGTAATGCTACCCAAAATCTAGCATGCTCTAAGTGACAGATATGACATATTTAGCATTGCACCTTAAAACAACATAACCTAAAAAATCTAAAGTGTTTGTTTTCGGTAGTTTTTGGTCTTGAACATTCTTTATGTCATTTAGTCATGATATATTCTTTACTTGAACATATAAAGTCTTTTCGACTTACCGTATCTCATTATCGTCGGGAGCATGCTCCAAATAGTATATATATATATATATATATACCATCGGATATTTCAATTACAATGGTGTATAATGACTACAAACTAAAGAATCCTGATTGTCAGAGTATTTAAGAACTGTATCGTCAGGAAATTGCAAAACTCAACATATTGTTTGTACAACTTGGCTGTGAAGAGTGCTTCCAGTGTGCATCATATGATCTCCATAAGACCGAAAGCAATTATGTTAATCCAACACACAATTGTGTAGTGTGTGAAAACTATGCATCTCACAGAAATAATATATTACTGCCAGAAAAAGTATGAAAAAGATGCGGAATCGCAACTAAAATCATCAGATCTCATAGTTTCAGCAGAACTTCAAAAAGTAAATGCTTTCAAGAGCAGATATGTTTAAGTAAGTCATTTTTACTAGGCGTATAATTGCTTTTAATGGAAGTTTTGTTGCTGTCGGGAAAGATCGGGACGTGCGTCCTTTAGGAATTCTGTGACACGAAGGAATATCAGGAAGAAGAAAAGAAGATATGGCGAAGAAGATATATACTTTCTACGCATTCTTCCTAAAAAACAGGAATAAAGAATCAATAACATTTTGGCTGAATAAGAACAAGAACAAGAATTGGTGTTTGGTGCTTTTTAGTCTATATAGTAAATGCTACAGAAGTTAAGTTATTAGTTAAAGTTAAATAATTTAACCATAAAATATTTTGAGCGCGGACACACGTTTATATCCGCAAACCATTTTCACCACCAGATAGAAAAATTATTAAAAAGGGTCAAAACTATTTGGGATTTTAATTACTATGTTCAAGGTAAGCAGCAGCATCTAAGATCAGAATAGCCATGATGATTGCCAACCTCCTTGGCGGAGGTGGCACGTGAAGAAGAAGATGTTCAATGTGTTCTAAATTCAACAAAACCGATGTTGTAGCAATAGAAAATAGACATTTCTATGAGTGAGCAGATTTCAGTTTAAAATACAAAGCTACGCTGCTATCTCAATAATATGTAGCTGGCAATTTTTAGAAGAGGCGAGAAAACATTATAATATTAAAACTCGTATGACACAGAAGATTTGAAAGAACTGAACTTTTTAACAGCAGGTACATTTAAAACTGGTGTGACACTTCCACCTTCACAAAACTTCAACCGAATAACTAGTCAAGAGAGAACGCAGAAGTTGCTGAATAACCTGCAAATTATAATTCTAGCTCCAGCCAACTAGAGACTGGGAAGAATTCCTGGTAGGCTATGTAGCTGAAGAGCACGAAAATGTAGTATTATAAGTTTTTTTACAACGCTAGAGGGCTATACTATTATAATGTAAAAAATAAATGTCTCGTTATAAGTGCAATAAAAGTTAGTTATAAAAAAAATCTTGTCCTATCTGAGATTTTTAATAAAATCCTAAGCTAAACCGTCTCATCTATCAAAACTCGTGTATGTTCTAAACTAATTACTTCCTTGAATTATCCCATAAATTCTATACACACAAATTAAGTTCATTTAAAATTACAGTTCGATATCATTAATATTACGGATGGCGCAGCAAACTAAAGTTAATTGCGTTTTTCACAAAATAGCAAAATTGGTAGATAGGACCTATCAGCTTTTAGCAGGGCAGTATAAGAGACTTATTGAAGCAAAGTTTCTATACTGCCATGAAACTAAATAGCGGTTCTTGGTTTGCAGTCACAGTAAACAGTTGAAAGAGTCCATTTACGCGATGAGTACAGTCCGTTATACAACATATAACTTTTTTAAATTTTATTAAAATCTATAAAAAATCTTTAAAAAAATAAAAAAAAATAATAATTGTTAAAATAGGGTATATACAGACAACAATAAAAAAATATTTAACTTACGATCACGGGATTCGACAAAAATAGGGGATTCTCCAACAAATGTTATTATTATTTCAAATTTGACAAATGAGAAATAAGCAGTACGGACCGCAATTTTTCGACCAGAAAAGCTTTTTGATTCGCAAATTATATACTTAATGTACACAAGAGATAATTGAGATTTATGATTTAATAGTAGTGTTAAATATAATTTATATGTAATGTTATAATAAGTTAAATAAATAAAAATTGAGTCGTGAAATGAGTGAAGTAATGAATTTTGACAAGAGCTATGAGTCATGCCGATTTAGTACACAAGTTTACCTGTTATTTACAAGGTCATAGCCCTTGTCAAAATCCATTACCTATATATACATACACTACTCAAAAATTGAAGTTGATAATTTTAAAATTACTAAAATTAACATATAAAACTATTTTTAAAACAATTCCCGGACTAAACTATATATGCTATCTTCATTGGCAATATTTTTTGCATGTGGTTTTTCCCCCTATTCTTATCTGCCCTTATCTCGTACAAAAAGAGAAATGTTGTTCCAAACATGAAAATATCATTCGTATATTCGTATAAAAGACGTTTAAAACTAGTACAGCTCGAGCAATTAGTTCGTTGGATCCAACAAGGCATAACTCAACAAGAGGTTGCTATGAGTCTAAATGTGTCGCAAAGTGTGATAAGTCTTGCATGGAATCGGTATGTAGCAACTGGATCTGCAACATACAGGCATGGAGGACGAAGAGAACGATCGACAACTCGTTGGCAAGACCGTTTTAAAGTTCTGACGGCAAGTCTAAATCTTAATTTATATCACTCCATTTTTCTATTTGACCTTATGAACAAAAAATAAAATATACATTTTCATAATATCCACTTCAACTGTTGAGAAGTGTATATATTTAACTATAAAAATCTATCGTAAAATGTGATCAGCTGAATCAACGCCAGCTCGTTCATTCTTTGGCCATATGTCGTGAAGCAAGCCTCTTACAAAAAAGGTAGACACGACCCTCTGACCGCAGGTCGAACTCCAATTGGGTCTGGTCGACCCAAATAAAACTATAAAACAGGTGTACAATTCGAATGTAATTATAATTTCGAATTGTTTCTAATGCAATGTGACCGATTTTTCTCGATCGATGATGACACAATATTGAAGTCGTCAAGTAAAACATAGCTTTATTAAGTGCCACTGACTTATTACACTTTAGGTGTTGTTGAGGTAAAAAATTATAATAGACTGAGTCCCAAAATAGTCCAGAAGTTCTATTTATAGTCTCACTAAAATGCTACGAATCAATAAATAAGTGTATTGCTCTCTGCATGGAACAAAAACATTTCCCTTTTGAAAGCTAGCAAATATAATTAGAACCAAGAAAATTATTGCAATCATGTCTTTAATACCTCCCTGGCAATCTGTAGTTTACAGAAAGTTGAACAAACTGTAACTAAACTACTAATCGATAAGTAAATAGACTAATTTGTGATTGAACATATTGGCGACTTCATAAGAACCACGTGACCAATAGAATATGTCTAAATATATAAAATATAAAATTATTATATAGTTTAAAATAATCACAATACTTCATAACATCATAAGACTAATTTATTCGGTTTTTAAATTATTATTACACCCGAGCAGTGCAATACATAGCTGTTTTATTTATAATTTATGATTCAGTTACACTATCTAATTCAAATCTAAATTTATTAAGTGAGACTGTTTAGGTGGGACTGTTCCGAAAGTTCTACGTTTCTAGGCGCTGCCTGGATGATGTTGGATGCAGGAACATTAATTACTTTGTTTTTGGATTTTGCTCCTGGAATTCCGAAGATATCTGACTACCTTATACATAATGACAATCCACATAAGAATAAATATAGTGTCTACTACATATAGTGATTACCTTTCTTTATTTTCATATGTCACTTTAAAATAGCGTAATTTACTACAATCTACTACAAGGAGATTCCTTGAGATCAATAGCGAACGAACAACGCCACTTGTCACCGACAACGAAAGAGGTGTGGTTTTAAGTAGGTTGTATATAGTGTTGTCAATTATTAAGAAAAAGCCAATAATGATGATCTCCACTTTTGGTCAAAAATTTTTTTTTATGATCGATCGCCCCCTTCTTTTCATAGAATCTTTGTATTTCAGCTTCTTATAGCGCATTTTGTTCATTGTTCAGAATTATTCACATTATTAAAGTTCATCTATATTAAAAACCATATATTTTTGGTATCTCTTCTTTTAAATCCACTGGTAGATCTTTATTATCTTCGTTGTCTTTCAATAAATAATGCAGCCTTTCCATCCTAATTTCAATTTTCTTAGTTTTTGTCAAAGACTTGGATTTTTATTAAATTTAAAAGTTTTTTAATTTCTCGTATTTCTTTTGTAGTTATTTGTATGAATTAGATTTAAAATATTGATGGTATTTTAAACGCATTTCTTCAATTTCAGCGTTTTGCTCTTCAAAGTCGCTATACAATTCCTTAAGGGTCTGCAACCTTATGCTTAACACATTCAGTGCCAACCAATTATTTTGGATGTTCGCCTGAGGCCGTAACTTAACATTGCTAAATAGTTGAATGTAAGAGTGTCACACGGTGTGTGCCGTCGGCCGTTCGAATAAAATTTTGTATGAAAGGCCGGTGGTACACGGTGTGCGTTGTTCATATAATACGAAAATGTTTACACTAAAATGATACAACACACACTGAACAAAAAATTTATTTAAAAAAAAGGTATTTCACACAAAAAAAAACAAACAAAATATAAAAACACAATATCTATAATTTTTTAGGATATTCTGCAAAGCAATTTTGTAAACACAGCCCTGGTTCTCCTTCGCATAAAGAACAATAATATTGTTATGTCCAACTTACTCGGTAAATGCGTAGTGTCCAACTTGCGTGTAGGCGGTAAAGATTTTTCCGATAACAACGTTTTTATACCTTGCAAACGGTAATCATAATATGTAAGTTTTACGTTTGAAGCTCTTCTGAATAAAAGAAAACTGTTGAGAAATATAATAGACAAAAAATGTATTTCGAGCTTCTTATACCATCTCAAAGTTTTCCTCCCACTTGAATAGTATGAAAGCATTTGATCCTGGCGATCAATGCCAGACATATTTGCGTTGTATTTAGTTATAGCCTTTGGTTTCTGTACAATGTCTCCTCTTTTTGTTTGTGTCTCTATCATTTCTTCCTCAAACTCCGTTGACAGAAATAGGACCTCTCTTTTATCTCGCCATTTACTAACTGCAATTCCCTTAAGATATTTGGTAACTATTTCGCCTTTCTTAATTTTTGCGTCAATAACAACTTTTGGATTTTGTTTTCTGCTTCTTAGGAGAGTACTGGTAACATAAGTTTTTTGATCAAGCAATTTCCGACATAAGGAAACACTATTATAAAAGTTGTCCATATATAAAGAATGTCCTTTGTTCTCGAACCCTTTTATCAGTGACAATACCACTTTTTCAGTATGACCTGTACCACCAGTTTCACCTTGAGCACCACTGTATACATTGCATTGCAACACCATACCATCGGGTTCAGCTAATATATACAATTTTATGCCGAACTTGTGTCGTTTACCTTTTAAAAATTGGCGAAAAGACAGTCTTCCGCGCCACAGCATCATGGACTCATCTAATGATAACGATTTTGCAGGGTAATAGATTTCGTCCATTCGTTTATTAAAATAATCTTGAAGATTTTATGCAAACGATCACCATAACCAGGATCTCTCTCTTGACGTGCATTTGTTGAAAAGTGAAGGCTTCTCATAATGATCATGAATCTATTTCTACTCATGTATTTTTGAAAACCAGGAATAGCAAACAGTTCATCTTTTTTCCAGTAGTCTTGTAACCGATTGAGTTGTACATTTCCCATTTGGAACCACATGAAAAAAAAAACTTTAACTCTGCTAAGGAAAGTGGTTTCCAATCGGTTATTCTGGATTTAGCTGAAGCTTGACTTAAAAAAAATTCCTCTGCGTAAATATTTGTTTGATCTACAATGTGATTTAGTAATTCATCAGTTACAAGCAAACTGAAAAAATCATATGGATTATTACTCACAGGTGGTGGTACACGAAATCCAGGTATTCCAGTGAAATCAATTATTTTCAAATCAGGAGTGTTATTCCAGTCTGGAAATAATAATCTTGTTTGAGGAATATCATCATTGTCGTCGCTAAAAACATTGTCAGGATCATTCACAATATCAGCCTCAAATCTATCGTTGTCAGCATTATCATCCTCCTCCGACCAAGAATCATGTGATGGAACTACTAGATCTTTCTCTGAACTTTCCCACAATGAATCTGCTAATTCTTGCAGCTGTTTATTCGACAATGGGATCTTCACATCACGGTTTCTACATACACGCTTCGAACTAGACGGTCCTGCAACGTCACCATCCATAACTATATAAAGAAACACAAAATTACGAAACCGCTAATGCACGTATATATTTTAGAATATATCTGAACGGCCAACAAAAACAGAACTAACTCTAACAAAGGCCAGAGCCATACTACTATTACTACTTAAGGAAAGTCACGTATGCGCTCGACGCACATGGTGCGCCGTCGGCCTGTGACGACAATAGCCGATGGCGCACGGTGTGTGCCGTCGGCAAAGAAAGTGTTAAATAGTCTCTTGATCTTTTTTCTTTGTTTCATTTTTTAACATTAGTTATCTATAGGTTGTAAGAAGTCAAACAAACTGTAATTAAGCTACTCATCGATATATTTCGCAATTATACACGGTAAAACTATAAAATTTAAGGAAATTAATATTGAAATAAGATTAGTTAGTGGACCAATTTGCGATTGAATAATAGGAGAGATGATGACTTGATAATAAGGGCCGGTTCTGAATGCACTTCCATGATACAACTCTATGATACAGAAAGATGATCATTTCTATATTTTCATGATCGAACAGAGAAAGACAACATTAAAAGAACAGCTTATACGAGTAATAAATACAATATTATACTTAAAAGACTGATTGCTAAACATCTGCTGCCATCGGACACCATAACTAATATACTCTAAATATTGGCATTTGCATGTCAATAATTTATACCTTAAAACGAATCCTTAAAAAAAAGAAGAAACCGCATATAGAGAGCCAACTAAACGAACTAGAGAACTATAAGGAACAAGCAGAAACGCAGAAGTTCTACAAGAGGGTTAACCCAAAACAGAAAAAAATTCAAACCTTAATTATCAATCGTTAGAAATAGAACAGGGGAGATCATTGATGACCAGGACCAGATACTATAAAGATGGGCAGAAAGCTTTAAGGAAAGGCTAAATATAAGAGGTAAAACAAATCAAAAATCCAACTCGAGGATAGAAACATAACATCTCAACCGAGGTAAAAGTCATCCAAGTTATACAGAAATTGAAAAAAAACAGAGCTAATGGGGCAGATGACATTCCTTCAGAACTTTTAAAGCACTGCAAAAAAACCTAACATACTGTATATGTAGACTGGTAGAACTGATCTGGAAGCGAAAGTTGCCAGACGACTGGAATATGGGTATAATTGTACCTATCCACAAGAAAGAAAATTACAGAGAAATAACCCTCCTAAACGTAACATACAAAATATAGGCATAATATATTCTTTACGACCGACTATTGAGATATTTTGAATACATAATAGGTAAATATCAGTGTGGGTTTTGTAAAGAAAGATCAACGACCGACCAAATATTCATTCTAAGACAAGCTCAGGACAAAACCTATAAGTATGGCATTGATACTCATAATCTGTTGATGAATTTTAGATGTGCCTATGATAGGATTGAAAGAAAAGCACTGTAAAGAGCCATGATAGAATTCAGCATACTAGTACACTTAGTTAAATTGGTAAAAGCGACCCTCTCAAAATTCAAGTGTAAAGTTAGAGTGCAGAACGGAGTTTCCAGAAAGTTACAGTCTCACATAAGAATTAGACAAGGAAACAGCCTATCATGCATTCTATTCAATATTCTACTAGAGAAAGCGATAAGAGAATCTGGAATAACAAACAGAGGAACTATTATTAATCGCAGCGTACAATTGCGGACGTGGTCGAATCATTCAAGGCGCTTAAAGCAGCAACAAAAATAATCTTACTAGAGGACTAGAGACGAATTATCAGGTCACATAGAAAGAATGGACGAGACGGAGCCGCCAAAACATATTTATAACCAAAGAATAGATGGAGTGAGAAGGAGAGGTAGACTCAGAGCACCATTTAAGGATCAGGTGGAGGAAGACTTAAGAATGTGGGGAGTACAAAACTGGAGAACTAAGGCGACGCGACGAATAGGAGAGAATGGAGACTTATCCTTGAGCAGGTCAAGACCCACCATGGGTTGTGGAGCCAATGATGATGATGATGTTAATATTAGCATTTTTCACTTGATATTTTTTACTTGTTCCGAACACAGACGAAATTAATTATATGTGAAATTAAAACTGTGTCGTACATAGTAAAACGTATTATAAATAGTCTTAAAGGTACTATAGGCCTATCGTGGTACAGCACAATCAAAATTTAAAGCCAGTTATAACTAGACTTCATCAAATATGCAAATAAAAATGTAGAAAATATGCGCATAAATATGCACGTGTTTACCCGAAAATATGCAAATATTTTACAAAATATGCATACAAATAAATAAAAAAATCGTAAAATAGTAACAATTTTATTTAAAAAAAAAAGTGTACATAACTAAATATTTCCTACTATTCATTAAGATTTACATTTATTTTAAGTAACTACATCATTTTTAAGTATGAATAAACTTATTTAGAATTATGGTAACAATAAATGACCAAGTGGTGTTCAAAATTTTCTAACAAAAACTTGTGGCTTCTGTCTGAGTACATATATTTATATAAATGGAAAAACTTCGTTCAACATCAACTGATGTAACGGGAGCATTTTTCAAACTAACCAAAACATTTGGTTCTAAATTAATTGTTTCCGAAATATTTCCAGCTAGAACACTGACTACTTCAGAAAGAATATGGTAACCTTTATTTTTTTTCATAGTAGCTTCAAATTTTTTTAAAATATCTTTTCCAATATTACCTCTAACGTTCCGACAACATGACGCAAATTCTTTTATTAATGCTGTACTTTCGAACAATGACAGTTTTGGTGATTCTAGCTGAGTAATTGTTTTTTGAACAAAACTAAAATTTGATTTTATAAATGAAAGTTCTTGTTGAAGCAAGTTACTCTGAAAAGTTTGTTTAGAATCCAAAAGAGATTGGGAACTTTCATCTGTTAACGTATCAATTATGTTCTTTATTTTAACAAAATGATCTGCATAAAAATTAGCTGCTTCTAACCATGTTCCCCATCGCGTTAAAATAGGTTGTGGTGGAAGAGGAATGTTAGGTAGCATTTCTTTATAAAGTTAAATTCTTATAGGAGATTTAAGAAATACTTTTTTGACACTGGATATCATGGTATTTACAAGAGGAAACTTTTTTCGTATTTCCTCTGCAACTCTGTTTAATCCATGCGCTACACAAGTAACATGTATTAAATCTGGAAAAAATATTTTTAAATTTTGTCCTGCTTTCACCATATAAGGAGCAGCATCCGATAAAATAAGCAGTAATTTATTAAAAGGAATAGTTGTCGGAAGAAAAAAAGTTGCTAATGTTTCTTGTATAAAACGCGAAATTGTTAAAGCATTTGTTTTCTCAAGTTGCTGGCATGAAATAAGATGAGATTTTGGTAAGGTATCTTCTTTAAGAACGCCAATCAATTAATGAGCAATATACTTTCCTGAGGAATCAGTGGTTTCGTCTACAGATATGTAAAAATAATTATCTGCAATTTCTTCCTTAATATTAATTAACACCGACGAGTATAGCCCCTTCACATTATTTCTTCTTAGAGACCGATCACTTGGAACATTAAGTTTGCAATATTTTTTTAGAAACGAACTAAAATTTACATTTGCTTATTTTGAAAGCGGTATGTTTGCAGACACTAATGCGCGACACAAGTCTTCATTAAAAGTTTCTTGCTCATCTAATTTTTTTGAAGTAGATTGGAAACATTTAGCCATTGAAGTTTGATATTTTCCTCCTATTTTTCCTTATTTTGCAATGTGTGAAGCAGTTCTCATATGTTGGTCTATCTGAAATTTCTTCTCACATGCTATCTATAAATAGAAATAAAAACCTTTATTTTAACCCAACCTTTAAAATATTAAAATATACAAGGTGTTTTTGGTAATCAAATAACTGGTTTGGAAAAAAAAAAACACTCGCTAAGTGTTTTAAATGCAGTATTAATCCACAAATTAGTTTTTGTTACTAACCATTAGTACATCATATAACTTATTTTAAAATTCAACAAAAGTTTTTTTTTTGTTAATTCAATTACAATAAAAATAATTGTGTTTTAGAATAGCTGACTTTATAAAAAAAAGTAAAGGTAAAAAATTTTTCTAAATACACACCATTGTATTGTACCATGGACAATTTTTTCTCACTAAAGGAAGCTATTTTTCATTTAAAAACAACCTACGAGTACTAAATTTCAAGTAAATACGTTTATTAGTTTTAAAGTTATTGTTGTTATTAACTAAAAGAATTTATTTTTTTTTAATTTTAACACCCTGTATCTCGAAAAGTAAATAAGTTTGACCCCTCATTAACTATATCGTTATGTTCAATTTTTCGAGAAGTATCTACAGTCAAACGTTGTAAGTGTCATTTGGAAACACACTGTATGTATGAAATATTAGATATTTAATAGAAAATATTAGATACTTACAATTTTGCCACAGACTGAACAGTAGATTTTTCCCATATCCATAGACAGCTCTTTATAAGTTTTAATCCAAGTTGAAGCACTGGTTTTTTTAGGCATTATAAAATCACAATCTTCCTTTTTTTTACGCACAACGAGTGTTTACGCTTTGAATATCAAAACAAAAATGATTTAAAAATCTGAGCATCAAATTAGAAATGTTTAGGTACCTAATTTAATAAACTGGGAGATTTTGGAAAATCCCTAAATTAGGAACAAAACTATTAGCCGTTTACCTGCTGTTAAGGTACAATAAATTGTAGATAGATTTGGGGATTAGATCATAAAATGCAAATGAGCGAACCCTTAGCGATTATCCAATAACTGAATGCCTCAGTGACCGAGACTTTCTAAGAATGTTGAGGGCTACTTAAATTGATCTTCTTTGAAATTGTAAATGTTTTGTACCTGTAGAGATTACGTACTTAGATCATTTCTTGATTAAAATGACTACAAAATTGTATACAAGAATTGAAATAAATTGGTATGTTTAAAAATTTTCAAATACAGTATAAAAATCTGAACTTTTATGCACTTTATGCAAACTTTTATACAAATATGCCAAAATATGAAATATATGCATAAAATATGCACAATATGCAAAATATGCAATATGCATATTTGCCGAAGTCTAGTTGTAACTAAAAAAACACTTATATGATATGTAAAAACTAGGAAACGAAGTTAAAAATTTTGTAAGCAATTAATTTATAATAATTAAATAAAATAATGGTAAAAATAGAACTCTAGAATTATAAAAATATAAGTTGTCGTCTGAATATATTAAAAGCATAGGTATGAGAAACATCAAATTAAAACAGCTGCAAAGTGACATTTTTTTTGCAATCAAAAAGGCAAAGTAGCAATTTCTATTGAATTATATTACTCGTTCTTTCACGTTTAAACTTTTTATGTTTTTTAAATATTTATTTCTGCTTTTTATCTCTCTATTATTCCTTAAATAGAGTTTGTTAAAACCCGATTGAATCCCTAAATGTGAATAATTTGTTAACAGCAGGGTTCTCTTTAAAAGGATTTTGGGTCATGTTTCATCATTGATACGATTTAGAGATACTTTTATCTTATTTCCCTGAGGTTGAATCAAAAGAATCTCCTAATAAATCCCAAATCCGAAGAAAAAACGGGATCACATAAAAGGAACATAATGTTCTGTCGTCTACAAAAGTTTCGTGAAAAATACGACCCTCTTGAAATACGCATTGTATAATATGTAACTGGGGTATATATTATGACAACGCTTACATTGAACCTTTTTCGTTTTAACATAAGAGAAGGTTTAATTTTGGAGCAAAAATAATTTAACTTTTGAGGCTTAAATTATTGCATATGTCTATGCGACTGGACACGTCTTTCGGTTATTTGCTTTATTGTGCACATTGTCTGCAAAGTTTCAGTAACAAATTATTTTAAAGATGTATCTGCACAGTTTAAGCTTTTGAAATAAAACCACTCAGACAAGACAAATATAACATACAGGCAATTTGTGCCATCTGCTGCTTTTATTAATACCATTCACCAAAGACATATTTTTATAATGACTTATCCCAGGCAATTTCTGAAAAAACTGCGAAACGAGTAACTGAAATTTGTTCCCAGTGTATTTTTAATACGTAAAAATTATATATTTTGTATTTTTACACTATATTACATAATACTTTTTTATTTATTGATTTATTTAACCCTGCTGTCCTGTTCGGGTCTATTTGACCCAAAAAAAAATTATTTCTTATTTTACAAATTATTACGCGGCGTAACGTTTTGGTGTTTCGTGACTTTATTACTTAATATGAGGTCTTTCAATTGCATAAAAGATAAAAAATCAACTTGCTCATTTTTTTGATAAAAATTAAATAGTTACCTATGGTACGCTCGGGTCAATATGACCCACTTATTTAAACCGTTAAAAATTACCTGTATAGGTATGTTTAGTTGGTAGTATTTTATATTTTCTAATAGTGTTTGTCAGTCAGGTACGTCTATAAATAAAAACATGTTTCTACAAACTAGAACTTGTAAAATATGTGTAGTGTAGCTGGACGATGTCAGGTAGAATGGCATGTCACGTAAAAGGAAGTGGGGGTGATAGACAAGTGGTAAAACACTAATATTCCAAGGCCAAGCGCATTTATTTATTCGTTTATATTTCAAATTTCAGTCTATGTTTGCATGTTGATAATGTCGCACCGTAGAGCGCTAACCGAAGATGAGCTTCGCGAGCTTGCGAACGTGTCAGAGAGTGATGAGTGCATATCAGAAACAGAAAACAATACAAGTAGTGAGAGTGAGGAAGAAAGTAGTGATGAATCCTTTGGTGTTCCATTCTACGTACAACATCCTGTAGAACCTTCTGTAACGGTTCCTTCAAAAGACGATACTATCCAATGGTCGCTCGATCCTCCTTATCAACGCGGTCGTTTTTCTACGGCCAATGTTATAAATAATGCTCCAGGAGTTACAAGGTACGCATGTGCACGAATTTTCGATTTTAAAAATTCATTTGACGCACTCTTTTCTGACATAGTTGCAAACCAAATTATAAATATGACCAACATGGAAGGACAGCGTGTTTTTGGAAACAACTGGAAAGACTTAGAATTTAGATTATATTAGATAGACTTAGACCTAGGTCGTAGTATATTTCGAGCAACAATGTCCCTTGAAATATTTACAAAAATTTCGCAAGTAAAACGTTTTGATAACAAGACTACTAGACAGGATAGGAGACGTATTGATAAACTTGCTGCAATACGTGAAATTTGGGAAAAATGGGTTGAAAATCTACCAAAATTTTTTAACCCTGATGAAAATGTTACCGTCGACGAGCAATTAGTTGCCTTTAGAGGCCGCTGTCCATTCAAACAGTACATTCCAAGCAAGCCAGCGAAATATGGCATAAAAATTTGGGCCTTATGTGACAGTAAATGTTCTTATGCTCTAAAATTGCAGATCTATACAGGAAAGGAAGCAGGTGCCGCGCCAGAACGAAATCAGGGAATGCGTCTGGTGTGCGACTTGAGTAGTGATTTGAAAGGCCACAATATTACATAACTTTTTTACATTGTACAATTTAGGACAACTTCTTCTAAAAAGAAAAAATACAATGCTGGGGACTATAAGAAAAAATAAACGAGAGCTTCCAGCACAAATTGCGAATAAAGAAGTTCATAGTTCGTCTTTTTACTTCACACAAGATACCACTGTTGTTAACTATATTCCTAAAAAGAATAAAAATGTTATTCTTATGAGTACTTTGCATCATGAAAAGGCTATTAGTGACAGAAATGACAAGAAGCCCCAAATTATTTTAGATTACAATTCCAGTAAGGGGGCAGTGGATACTCTAGATCAGCTTGTTGGTACATATACATGTAAGAGGAAGACAAATCGCTGGCCCATGATTGTTTTTTAGAATATGCTGGACATTTCTGCCTACAACGCGTTCGTTTTATGGACATCGATAAATCCGCAATGGAATACCAATAAACTTACAAAACGACGAATTTTTCTTGAGGAGTTGGGAAAAACACTGGTGAAACCACTTATCCTTTCCAGGAAAAATTTACCGAGAACTAAAGACTCACAAGAACTGGTAAAAAGAACACGAGCAGAAGCGAGTAGAGAAGATGGAAATTCTAGTGAACCGTCTATGGACCATCCAACTCCGCCTGCTAAACGAGCACGCTGTAAATTTTGCTCTAAAAGGGATAACAAGACTAATATTTTATGTTGTATATGTCATAAACATATTTGTAAAACCCATTCTTTCTATTACTGTCCCAGTTGTAAACTGAATTAAATTTTGTAGATATTTGTTCTTAGGGTTTTCTGGGAAAGAAAAAATGCATTTTATTTTTGTTAATAAGGTTTAATTTACAGTAACAATATAATTATTGTTTAATTAACTATAATTTTTTATTAATACAGTTTTGTTTAGCACCATTAGCTTATTTTATTTCTATTAGGGAGCGTAAATCATAGTTGGGTCATATTGACCCGAACACATTTGTGTAGTTTACTCGAACGGTACAGCAGGGTTAAATTGACGTGCCTGTGACATGTATATGGTCATTAGCACGAGTTGCAGTTTACCGTTTACACGGTATACATATTTATATAAAATATAAATTACAAATATGGTTAACATTTAATATAAAGAAAAAAACATTTAACATTTAGATTTTGTTTAGCAGTTAATTTTTTCCAGAAACTTGAACACCTTGTTGACTTAGTCTGTGCTATTTAGGACCTCTTTAAAAATAGACCTAATACCAAGTTGTTAGTGTATTTTGGAATAAAAAGAACATTCGATAATTATTTGTCTTATTCGAAGAGTCGTATTACAGTGCTTACATTTTGGTTGTGGAGATGGTGCCATCAGATTGCCATATGTTTTATGGTTATATCTTATATGGAATATTCATATGATTGCCATCTTTTTTAGAAATAAACCAGCACAGGTAAATAGGTTCACTGAAGGTTTAATCTCATGCATAGCTGAAGTAACATTATTGCAATGAATTTGCCTGGTGGATAGATTAAGCTTCTTCATTCTTGCTTTTAGATTGTTGCAGATTTTTATATTAATAACGGTTGTTCTAAAGCTATTTTCTTGCGGCATCCGAAATCAATTACTATTTTGATTATTAGCCAAAAATTAAGTTAAAATAAGTTTATTGACGTTTCAATTTCCATTTATTACTTAGTCAAAAATTCTTCTAATAATTTAATTTCAAGTGACACATTCATATCGACAGTTCAGAGATATATTTATACATTGTAAAGTAGATGACTTTAAAATGGTATTGCTCTGCTCATATTGCTGAGTTGTCTTTTTAAAGAAGAATTACATGCTATAATGTTTCTGACAAATTTTCTCAAGGTAAAGTTGATTTCATGTAATCAAATGAACTATCTAACAATAAAATCGTCTCATGAACGCAGCTCAATATTGGCAATATCATTTTAAAGTTGTCTACTCTAAAATGTATAATATTTTTTTGAATTGTCAATATAAATGAGTCAGATATAATTAAGTTATTAGAAGAATTTTTGACGAAGTAACCAAAAACAGTTTAACCAAAAAGTTTGTTTAATTTATGTATTATTGTTTTGTATTTTGCCAACGATCTTCTAAGTGGAAATTGAAATATCCATAAACTTATTTTAAACTTATTTTGTGGCTTATTTTCAATAAAAATAGTAATTGCATTAACCCTCAACTACTCGCTACATGGTCAAAAAGACCGCACGTATTAAAAATTGCTAATATTTCGGAGAAAAAATACATTTGGCAACCACGGCCTTCAGTAGCTTACTCATTTGATACAAGGAGCCTAGGTACTAAATCAGAGTAGCGGGTGTTTGTTGATTACGATTTACAGCGCAAAGGTCATAATTTCCGCGCTCATCTAGTCAGCTAAAAAGTTTTTATAAATCGTTTTATTGTGTTTCTTATCACCTTAAGGTAGGTATAAACGCTATTTTTTTTAAATAATATACTATTATATTTTTGTCTTATTATTTAGTAACCTTTTGAAAATACCTCTCTTTCTTTTACTATGTAATTAGTCATCATATTTTAAATTACTTTACTGCAAATTACTATTACCATATTTCATAATTTTCTTTGTTCTATTATTGAGAATCAAATATTATTTTTTTTAATTTTAAGCTACAGCAAACTTTTATATATAAGTTGTTTGGCTTTATTTTTAGAATGGACTATAAGAAGAAACAAAGGAGACTTCAAGCCTTCATGGAAGAAGAACCGCTTAATAAAATATGACGACGACGATGACGAGAATGAAGAAAATCCAAAAGTTATTGATGATAGGTCAGAAGATTCGGAAAGCTAACAAGAACAGGATTTAGAGGAAATAGGAGAAGTTTTACTGAATAATGTACAAGAATAAAGTCATTTTAGGAGAAAAGATGGTACAGTGTGGAGAAAGCATCAAAGAAAAAACAAAAGGGTACGTATGAGCAAGCCTAATTTAGTAAAATCACCTGAACCTAATAGATTTACGAAAAAGTTGAAAGACATTTATGAAATAGGGAGTTATTTCATTGATTAAGAGATAATTTACAGAATAGTAGAATTCACTTATAAATACATTGAAAGTATTGCAAGCAATTTCTCTAGCGAGAGGGATGCAAAGCTTACAAACCCATCTGAAATTCGCGCTCTTATAGGCCTTTTATATTTGGCAGAGACATACAAAGCCCATCACCTGAATATAGAATATATCTGGCAAACTAATGGCCAATGCCAAAATTCTTCTAAGATCCATTAGATTTGATGATAAGGTCGATCGTGAACAACGTAAGAGACTGGATAAGATGGCCGCCATCCGAGCATTTTTTGACAAATTCGTAGAAAAGTGTAAATCGGGATATAACTCTTCGCAAAATTTAACATGCGATGAAATGCTTCCTGGATTTTTGGGGAATTGCCCTTGAATACAATATATTCCAAGTAAACCCTCAAAGTATGGACTTAAAATTTTTAGTTTATGTGATGCTGAAATGTATTATACCATAAATATGGAGGTTTATATGGGTCGTCAATCAGATGGCTCATTTACTGTAGGCAATTCACTGAAAGAAGTTGTAAAAAGAATGTGTGCACCAATAAATAATTCTGGGCGCAACATTGCTCTATATAGTTGGTTCGTTACCATTCTTCTAATAGATGTTTTAAAAAAGAATTTGGATTGACTGTTGTGGGGACCATTAGAAAGTACAAAAGGGACCTTCCCCTTAATTACTTCAAGTAATTCGTCCTCGTCCTCTAAAATCAAGTATGTTTGCCTTTAGCGATACATGTACCTTAGTATCGTATATCACCAAAAAGAAGAAAGTTGTATTGCTTGTTTGAAGTCCAAATGATGACGCTAAAGATACAGAAATATTTGAACATTATAAACCAGAAATTCTGACGTTTTATAACAAAACAAAAGGCGGGGTTGACGCCGTTGATCAGCTATGCTTCTCTTATGATGTTTTGCGAAAAGCACGACGATGGCCCATGGTAATTTTTAACACCATACTAAATATCGCAGGCAATAATTCGCTAGGGATTCATGCAAGTAACAACCTTGCTGATAATAAAATGCTTGGAAGAAAATTTTTGAAGCATTTAGCATTTTCTCTTATGGATGAACATCTGCGGGTCCGAGCAACAGTAGAAAATTTAAATAGAGATCTGAAGTTACGTATTAAGGCCATATGTAATATTCCTAACACATACGGCAGTCCAACCAATGAAGGAGTACAAGGTAGATGCTACTTTTGCGACTGTAAAAAGAACCCGAAAACAACTTTATCCTGCTGTAAATGTAAAAAGTTTTTATGAAAAGAACATACACGTGCAGTAGAACTTCGGATTAAGTAAAAGTTTTTTTTTTTTTTTATCGGAGTAGAAAACAGTTTTTTTAGTGTTTTGTCCAGTGTTTTTAACATTAGTTTACTTTTTATATTATTTTGTAATATGTTACTCTACTTATTAAACCTTAATAAAATCGTGTTTTACTTAATCTGCTTTCAAATACTTTTATTAACACAAACTAAGAAGTAAAAGACCAAACGGTCGTTTCGACCGCGCACTACTACTAATTTTCAAAAAATTCCTAGGGACTACTGAAGGATTAATAATGGTGTCCGTTGATGATGCGGTTTTTTTGGTAAGGCAATCCTTACCACTTTTTGTCCATAACACTAATCCCGACATGGGATGGTACCCATATCAGAGAGGTTTTTAAGAAGCTGATTAACAACTAACATTATTCAGGTATATACCCCTACCGCTGAAAAACCAGACGACATAAGTGAAGCATTCTATACTGAATTATCCAACAACTTGAAACACCTTTCCAAAAAGGATCTAACCTTGATTATCGGTGATATAAATGCCAAGTTGGTAGGGGACAATCGGGAGAATTCATATTACCGTTTTGGGTTGGAGAAAGAAATGAGCAAGGAGACCGATTGGGTGAATTTGTATCAGAAGAGGAGTTTGTAATTATTAAGAATTACTTCAAACTTCCATATAGAAGATTACATCCAAAAGATTCCCTAAAAGCACTACATCAGTAAAGATATACCCAGGAGCCGATATCAAGTCAGACCACAACCCACTGATTTGCAAAATAAAGATTAGGCTAAAGAATATTCGATGTAGCATCAACCCAAAATACGACATCAGGGTAGTCAAAGACAAACACACAGAACAAAGTGTAAAAGAGTATATATATATATATATATATATATATATATATATATAGCAATTTAAATACCGTTATTCAAACTGATTTTATAGACCAGGAGCTTAAAAAATTGAATAGAGTTTCACAAGAGTACTTTTAGGTACAATCAACTGATGCTTAGATTCTGTACTTCGACGCATCCAATCCAGTACTCTTTTTATACATGGATCATCTGCTTGAGCGTCTTGTAGCTGTTGAGGCTGCCATTGATCATTAATAACGGTGGTTCGTCTCACGGGGCAAAGTCGTTCTTCTAATTTAAGACAGTGATTACAATTTGCACTGCACGGCCGTTTCGAAAGGGCATCAGTATTTAAATGAACTCTTCCAGCCCTGTGTTCGATGTCGTTATCATATTCTTGTAATCGTTCTAACCATCTTGCCATCTGGCCCTCTGGATTACGGAATTGTATTAGCCATTTTAGAGCAGCGTGATCCGTGCGAAGAAGAAACTTTCTGCCATACAAGTATTTATGAAAATGCTCGCAAGCCTTAACTACGCCTAGCAATTCTCTCCTGGTAACGCAATAGTTTCTTTCTGGTTTCGACAAGACTTTGCTAAAGTAAGCAATGACTTTCTCCTGCCCATTTTGGATTTGGGAGAGAACAGCTCCTATTGCACTGTTGCTTGCATCGGTGTCCAACACAAATTTTCCTGCCTGTCTAGGGTAGCTTAAAATCGGTGCGCTGATCAGAGCCATTTGTAAGTGTTCGAAAGCTCTTTGACACTCTTCGCTTCATGTATATTCTTTGCCTTCTTCTGTCAACTTGGTTAATGGCTGAACTAGTTTATACCGATGCATCAAAAATATACGAATTGGAAACAGTAGGATCTGCCATTGTCACAGAGGATTTTGTGCTTAAGTTTTCACTACCTAAGGACTACTCAATAGATTCTGCTGAACTTTTTGCGATATCCAAGGCAGTACAGCAAACTCTTAATCGACCTGAAGACATGACAGTAATATTCACAGATTTCTTAAGTGCAATCCAGGAAATTTAGAAAATATATCTAAATCATCTGATTTTCAAAAAGATTAAAAGACCTTGTGACTCTACAAAATAATCATAAAAACTACATATTGTGTGTATACCATCTCATGTGGGGATACCAGGACATGGCCAAAGAAGCTTGTAAAATAGAGAGATCTGATGAAAGAACTAACCAAATTCCTAGACAAGAAAATTCCTAATACAAGAAAAATTCCTTACACCACAAAAAAATTAAGACAAAATTGTGGATGACAATTGAGATTCTAGATATGATGAAAGAGAGGCAAAAGGTCAGAAATCAGTATAAGAGATTATACAAAAAATAAACAAGACAAAGACATCAAAAAAGCAATCCTAAATGCCTAAGGACACACAGCTGCGAGCAAATTATGCGGAAATACAGCTATTACAACAGACATACGGTTCATTTAATATTCACAAAAAAGTTAAAGAAACTACAGGCTTATACAAGCCTAGAAGATTGCCACTAAAGACATAGAATGCCAAACAGGACTCCCAAATACCATTAAAGATGTCACAGCAACTATTAGAAAAACTAAAGTTGGTAAAGCTGTAGGGCCTGACAAATTTTATATAGAATTCCCAAAACAAATGGACAAACAAGGAATACAATGGATAAAGACTATAATTAACAAAATTTTTAAAAGTGATACATAACAGAATATATAAAAAATGAGAAGAACAAGTATCATGGACAGAATTTGAATTCCGCGATACATTAGGCATCCAAGGAGCTCTATTTGCTATAAGAGTGTTTATCCGGATATGCAGGGATGTCAACTGTGATATTGTGTATGTGGGTATGTGTATATTTGTTTTATCTAATACAAACAGACATTTGATAGAGTAAAACATGACAGGCTCATATCCATCTTGAAAGAAGCCGGCATAGCTGATAGAGACTTGAGAATTATATCTAATTAATATTACAACCAAACTGCCAACATTAAAGTGGATGACCAGTTAATGAACACAATCTCCATAGATAGAGGAGTGACACAAGGATACATTATGTCTCCTTCTTCTTGAAGTTCCGTCTCCCTACGGAGGTTGGTAACCATAATGGCTATTTTTATTTTAGAACTTGCTGCTCTAAATTCTGTCTCCAGTGGTATTTAACATGTACTCGAAGCGTATCTACGGGCAAGCACTGGGACAACTAGAGGAAGGCGTGTTAGGTAAGGAGTGCATCTAAATAACATATAATATTCTGAAGCTATTTTCTTGCGGCATTGTAAATTAATTACTATTAAACTGGGAATAAGCCACAATTAACGATAAAAATACGTTTATTGACGTTTCGATTTCCACTTCGGAAATCGTTCTCAAAATACATTTCAAAATCGATTTCCGAAGTGGAAATTAAAACGTCAATAAACGTATTTGTATCTTTAATTGTAGCTAATTTCCAGTTTAATAGTAACTAATTTACAATGCCGCAAGAAAATAGCTTGAGAACAATATTAAGAAACCGTTATGGGCCCAGCGTTATTCAAAATTTTAGGAGGTTGGAAATTCTATACAAGAAACTGGCACACTGTCAAAATTCAATTAAATTTTTACGAAGATGTAAAGATAACAACCTAATACCAAAGGGCTTGAAGTTACGTCCAACATATAATATGCTGACAACGCAATAGTTTTTGCATATAGCCTAGATGGTTTACAAACAATAATGTCGCTCAGATCAGATATAAGTCGAGAATATCGGCTGGATCTCAATACGAACAAAACAAAGTACATGGTAGTTAGTAAGCATAAAATACTAAATACACATCTTGTACTAAACCACCAGCCAATTGTCAGGGTAAATAGCTACACATATGTTGGTACTAATATAAACCGTCAATGGGACCTCTTTACTGAAATAAAATAACGCACAGAGAGAGCCAGATAAGCGTTCGTAAAAATGAAGTCTCTTTTTGGTCACGATTTACCACTTAGTACTAAAATCTCTATCATCAGATGCTATATATTATCTACATTATTATACGAAGTAGAGGCATGGACGCTCTTAAAAGTTTCTTTTGAAAAGATCTCGAAATCATCAAGAGGTGCTGTTACGGGCGCATCTTAAAAATTTTATGGAAGTATCGTGTGACTAATATTGAGGTCCTACGTAGAATGAGAAAGAAATGCAAGATCACTAACACAATCAAAGAGCGGAAATTAGAATATCTTTGCCATGTAGTGAAAAATAAACAGAGATATGGCTTATTGCAACTCATTCTTCAGGGCAAGGTATTTGGAAAGAGAGGATCAGGGAGAAGAAGAATATCTTGGCTTCAAACCCTAAGAAAGTGGTTCAATACATCTACAAGCGGAATATTTTGAGTAGCTGCAAGTAAGGTTAGGATAGCTATGCTGATCGCCAATATCCGGAAAGGATAGGTACTGAAGGAAGAAGAAGAAGCTGATATGTGTCGTGAATATCGAGGATAAAAGGATGGTTGGAGAATATAGTATTAATGGAGTGTATAGAGGAAAGTGACTTAGTACATATGGCTATGTGTGTATTCGGATATTGTTAGGCATATCTGAAAGCACGTGAGAGTAGTAACAACACCACTTTCAGTTTTTGAGGCGTCAGTGTAAAGAACTATGAAATATTTACTTTAGTTTATTCTAAATATTTCATTTTTAATTAGTTCTTAAAAGAGAATTCATAATTTATTAACACTGTTTTCTTCCTTGTTAAATGTGCTGAAAAAAATATTATGATCTCTGAGTACATGTCGGCTCAATAAGGATTACTGGAGAATGTTAGAGTTCTGGTTTAAGAAATATATATATATATATATATATATATATATATATATATATATATATATATATATATATATATATATAAGAGTAAGAAAAAAGAAGTACTTGTGACTCGTTTGGAAAAAATATAAAACTCTTTTTGATGGGTTGGAGTCAATAAAAGGGGCTATTTGTTGACTATTTCTTACTCGAGCTCTCAATTGTGATTACAATTTTTATCAAGAGCTTCTAAAAAATACAAAATATCTTACAAAGTTGAACTAGAAATAAAAAATTTTTTGTTAACTCACCAAATAAAATTAGTTTTTTATATAAAACTACTGCTTACATATTAAATACACAAAATATTAATAAAAAAATGTCTCATTCTAATAAATGTTTCTCTGAAAAATTTTGATGAAGTTTCTTAAGAAAAAAATTGAATTTATAAACAAAAATAGAATAGCTGCAAACCAGCCTAAATGTCATAAATAATAACTTAAAATTTTTTATTTTTGACATATTGTCAAAAATAAAATTTTGTTTAAAAAATTCTTCTTTGTTTAGTAACAAAAAAGAAGAAGATTTATTCACCATTGATAGATGCACGAAAAAATGTAACAAATACATGGAAAATTCAAAATGTGATATTTTACTGACTGCATAATAAATTAAATAGAAATTATTATATAATTATAAATTTTGCTTAAATTTTGAATTTCTGACCTTTTGTTTAAATTATTATCACTTTTGCTAATACAAACCATTTCCAAAAAAGTTCTTTTAAATTTATTACTTTCATTACATAAAATTTTAATATTATCAAAATCCATAATATGGTCTTTGTCTATTACATGCTCTGCCAAAGCACAAGATGGTTTCTTAATTCTACAATCACTCTTATGAGAAATAATGCGATTTGAGAGATTTCTTCCAGTCTCACCAATATACTCAGCTTCACACTGAGTACAAACAATGCTGTATACTACATTTGTTTGATCTAATTTGTCTATAGGATATTTAGTTTTGGAATATAAAGATGAAATAGTTTTGATGTTCTTTGTTGCTATTTTAATATTGTCAATAACCTTTAATGTTTGTATTAATTTAGGAGTTAATGATGGTATAAAAGGTAGTGAATGATAATATATGTTTTGATTATTGGATACAGTGTTTTGAGATTTAGCAAAAAATGGTGTTAAGTTATTTATATTTAATAAATTAGAAAAAAGCATCCTATGTAGCATATCTGGAGGATAAGAGTTTTCAATTAAAATATTTTTTAACAAATGAAGATCTTCTTGTAGATAGTCTGGATGAGAAAGTTTTAGAACACGTTCCTTTAATCCTGTTATAAGGTTCATTTTCATCTTATTTGGATGATTAGAGTAATAGCTTATAAATCTATTACTACCTATGGGTTTTCTGAACCATCTAGTTTTCAACATATTGTCTGTATTTCTTACAATTCTCATGTCAAGGAATGGTAGAGAATTATCTACTTCTTCCTCAACTGTAAATTGTATATGTTGATTATGATTGTTGAAAATAATGACTGTTTCAAGAATTTTGTGTTTAGGAAGTGCCAAAACTAGATCATCTACATATATTTTGATAAATGGAATGAAAAAAGTGCAATTATTGATACAATCACTAATAACATCATCCATGACATAGCTACTTAGAATGGGTGAAAGACTAGATCCCATAGGGCTACCAAAAATTTGTTTATAAAAAACACCATTAAATATAAAAATATTAGAATCAAAAACAAAGTTGATAAGTGTTTTAAAATGTAATAAGTCAATATTAGTATTGAAAGAACTAAAATCAAATGAATCTTTTATGTAAAAATTGTTGTTAAAATTATAAGCATTGGTTAAGATGTCAGTGAGGAGCTATTGGTCGATTTGGAGGGCATAGAGATGAAACAATTGGTCTCATAGATGAAGTTGGTTTATGTATTTTAGGTAGAGCATAAAACCGTGGTGCAATAGAATTATAAATTTTAAGTTCTTTTGCTTTTTTATTATCAATAAATTTCTTACTGTTTAATTTTGATACTAGACAATTTGCTTTTTGTTGTAAAGTACAAACAGGACTCCTTCTAAGTGTAGTGTAATACTTAGTATCATTTAAGAGTTCTCCAGTTTTTTGTAGGTAATCCTCTTTATACATGGTTTTCAAGAAAAAGTTTAGTTTGTAAATAGTATTTATTTAAAAAATGATCTTTAACTTCTTTATGTAAAAAGTTTGTAATGACGTTTGTACATTTAGATCTAACAACATCCTTTTGATTAGTAAATTAGGAACTCTAATATCAGATTTTGATTTTATGAAATTCTGTGTTATATTTAATTCTTTGTCTACGATTAAATTCATTAATTGTGTGGAAATTTAAAATATTATAAGCCTTGGTACGTAATTCATGTAATTTTCTTTCAAAAAAATTAATATCAGCAAAAGTAATCTTAATCTCTAAATTAATAATATTTTTTCTAAACCTGTAACATAATCTCGGAGCATCATAATGAATATTCCCAGTGCGATGATGTAAAAGGGAATTAACATTAACTAGGCTATTTGTAACATGTCCAGGGAAACATCCATTATATCTACATTTCAATAAAAAGGTTTTCTGATTGTGTAAAGCAGCAAGTTTGATGGTAATTCTAGTCCACTTGAATTACCATCTATTACTATTACTAGTAATTCTCTACCATTCCTTGACATGAGAATTGTAAGAAATACAGACAATATGTTGAAAACTAGATGGTTCAGAAAACCCATATGTAGTAATAGATTTATAAGCTATTACTCTAATCATCCAAATAAGATGAAAATGAACCTTATAACAGGATTAAAGGAACGTGTTTTAAAACTTTCTTATCCAGACTATCTACAAGAAGCTCTTCATTTGTTAAAAAATATTTTAATTGAAAACTCTTATCCTCCAGATATGCTACATAGGATGCTTTTTTCTAATTTATTAAATATAAATAACTTAACACCATTTTTTGCTAAATCTCAAAACAATGTATCCAACAATCAAAACATATATTATCATTCACTACCTTTTATACCATCATTTACTCCTAAATTAATACAAACATTAAAGGTTATTGACAATATTAAAATAGCAACAAAGAACATCAAAACTATTTCATCTTTATATTCCAAAACTAAATATCCTATAGACAAATTAGATCAAACAAATGTAGTATACAGCATTGTTTGTACTCAGTGTGAAGCTGAGTATATTGGTGAGACTGGAAGAAATCTCTCAAATCGCATTATTTCTCACAAGAGTGATTGTAGAATTAAGAAACCATCTTGTGCTTTGGCAGAGCATGTAATAGACAAAGACCATATTATGGATTTTGATAGTATTAAAATTTTATGTAATGAAAGTAATAAATTTAAAAGAACTTTTTTGGAAATGGTTTGTATTAGCAAAAGTGATAATAATTAAAACAAAAGGTCAGAAATTCAAAATTTAACAAAATTTATAATTATATAATTTCTATTTAATTTATATATACAGTCAGTAAAATATCACATTTTAAATTTTCCATGTATTTGTTACATTTTTTCGTGCATCTATCAATGGTGAATAAATCTTCTTCTTTTTTGTTACTAAACAAAGAAGAATTTTTTAAACAAAATTTAATTTTTGACAATATGTCAAAAATAAAAAATTTTAAGTTAGTATTTATGACATTTAGGCTGGTTTGTAGCTATTCTATTTTTGTTTATAAATTCAATTTTTTTCTTAAGAAACTTCATCAAAATTTTTCAGAGAAACATTTATTAGAATAAGACATTTTTTTATTAATACTTTTTGTATTTAATATGTAAGCAGTAGTTTTATATAAAAAAACTAATTTTATTTGGTGAGTTAACAAAAAATTTTTTATTTCTAGTTCAACTTTGTAAGGTATTTTGTATTTTTTAGAAGCTCTTGATAAAAATTGTAATCACAATTGAAAGCTCGAGTAAAAAATAGTCAACAAATAGCCCCTTTTATTGACTCCAACCCATCAAAAACAGTTTTATATTTTTTTCAAACGAGTCACAAGTAATTCTTTTTTCTTACTCATATATATATATATATATATATATATATATATATATATATATATATATATATATATATAACACTGTTTTTGATGGGTTGGAGTCAATAAAAGGGGCTATTTGTTGACTATTTTTTACTCGAGCTTTCAATTGTGATTACAATTTTTATCAAGAGCTTCTAAAAAATACAAAATGTCTTACAAAGTTGAACTAGAAATAAAAAATTATTTTGTTAACTTACCAAATAAAATTAGTTTTTTATATAAAACTACTGCTTACATAATAAATACAAAAAATATTAATAAAAAAATGTCTTATTCTAACAAATGTTTCTCTGAAAAATTTAGATGAAGTTTCTTAAGAAAAAAAAAATTGAAATTATAAACAAATATAGAATAGCTACAACCAGCCTAAAACGTCATAAATACTAACTTAAAAATTCTTATTTTTGACATATTGTCAAAAATAAAATTTTGTTTAAAAAATTCTTCTTTGTTTAGTAACAAAAAAGAAGAAGATTTATTCATCATTGATAGATGCCCGGAAAAATGTAACAAATAAATGGAAAATTCAAAATGTGATATTTTACTGACTGCATAAATTAAATAGAAATTATATAATTATAAATTTTGCTTAAATTTTGAATTTCTGACCTTTTGTTTAAATTATTATCACTTTTGCTAATACAAACCATTTCCAAAAAAGTTCTTTTAAATTTATTACTTTCATTACATAAAATTTTAATATTATCAAAATCCATAATATGGTCTTTGTCTATTACATGCTCTGCCAAAGCACAAGATGGTTTCTTAATTCTACAATCACTCTTGTGAGAAATAATGCGATTAGAGAGATTTCTTCCAGTCTCACCAATATACTCAGCTTCACACTGAGTACAAACAATGCTGTATACTACATTTGTTTGATCTAATTTGTCTATAGGATATTTAGTTTTGGAATATAAAGATGAAATAGTTTTGATGTTCTTTGTTGCTATTTTTATATTGTCAATAACCTTTAATGTTTGTATTAATTTAGGAGTTAATGATGGTATAAAAGGTAGTGAATGATAATATATGTTTTGATTGTTGGATACAGTGTTTTGAGATTTAGCAAAAAATGGTGTTAAGTTATTTATATTTAATAAATTAGAAAAAAGCATCCTATGTAGCATATCAGGAGGATAAGAGTTTTCAATTAAAATATTTTTAAACAAATGAAGATCTTCTTGTAGGTAGTCTGGATGAGAAAGTTTTAAAACACGTTCCTTTAATCCTGTTATAAGGTTCATTTTCATTTTATTTGGATGATTAGAGTAATAGCTTATAAATCTATTACTACATATGGGTTTTCTGAACCATCTAGTTTTCAACATATTGTCTGTATTTCTTACAATTCTCATGTCAATTCATTTGTTAAAAAATATTTTAATTGAAAACTCTTATCCTCCTGATATGCTACATAGGATGCTTTTTTCTAATTTATTAAATATAAATAACTTAACACCATTTTTTGCTAAATCTCAAAACACTGTATCCAACAATCAAAACATATATTATCATTCACTACCTTTTATACCATCATTAACTCCTAAATTAATACAAACATTAAAGGTTATTGACAATATAAAAATAGCAACAAAGAACATCAAAACTATTTCATCTTTATATTCCAAAACTAAATATCCTATAGACAAATTAGATCAAACAAATGTAGTATACAGCATTGTTTGTACTCAGTGTGAAGCTGAGTATATTGGTGAGACTGGAAGAAATCTCTCTAATCGCATTATTTCTCACAAGAGTGATTGTAGAATTAAGAAACCATCTTGTGCTTTGGCAGAGCATGTAATAGACAAAGACCATATTATGGATTTTGATAATATTAAAATTTTATGTAATGAAAGTAATAAATTTAAAAGAACTTTTTTGGAAATGGTTTGTATTAGCAAAAGTGATAATAATTTAAACAAAAGGTCAGAAATTCAAAATTTAAGCAAAATTTATAATTATATAATTTCTATTTAATTTATGCAGTCAGTAAAATATCACATTTTGAATTTTCCATTTATTTGTTACATTTTTCCGGGCATCTATCAATGATGAATAAATCTTCTTCTTTTTTGTTACTAAACAAAGAAGAATTTTTTAAACAAAATTTTATTTTTGACAATATGTCAAAATAAGAATTTTTAAGTTAGTATTTATGACGTTTTAGGCTGGTTGTAGCTATTCTATATTTGTTTATAATTTCAATTTTTTTTTCTTAAGAAACTTCATCTAAATTTTTCAGAGAAACATTTGTTAGAATAAGACATTTTTTTATTAATATTTTTTGTATTTATTATGTAAGCAGTAGTTTTATATAAAAAACTAATTTTATTTGGTAAGTTAACAAAATAATTTTTTATTTCTAGTTCAACTTTGTAAGACATTTTGTATTTTTTAGAAGCTCTTGATAAAAATTGTAATCACAATTGAAAGCTCGAGTAAAAAATAGTCAACAAATAGCCCCTTTTATTGACTCCAACCCATCAAAAACAGTGTTATATTTTTTCCAAACGAGTCACAAGTACTTCTTTTTTCTTACTCTTATATATATATATATATATATATATATATATCTTTTTATAACGGCTGTAGAAGACTAGGAAAAGGATGTATAATTAAGTTACATGAAGAAGTATTATATAATTAGTGTAATGAAATTATAGTATATATTAGTTTTTAAAGTTTGAAAGAGATTGCAGCACTATAGAAGAGATGATGGTTTTCTCGCCTAAGCCATAAAGGAGCGATTACCAATTACTGATCTGTAAACTTTTACTAATATAGTTTCGTCCGCGCTCCAGTGTAGAAACATTTTAATTATATTTAACCTTTTTATCATCCTCCTCAGTCCTATTCCCTTTTGGACTGTGGTGACACTATCAGGCCTTTACAGTTTTTTCACGATTTCCCTCCATCGTTTTCTGTCCTGGGCGAGTTGTTCGTCTTCATGTAGCCCTTGGTTAATCAATATTGTTGTTTGATCTACCCAACGACTTGGAGATCTTCCCCTAGGTCTCTTTCCTTTAACTCTACCGTCGACTATCAGTTTTTCCATCGTACCTGTTCTTCTAGCAATGTATTTGCAAGCTTTTTATACAAACTACTTTAATTTCCTATACCCGTTAGACCTAATATTTTGCCTTTTTAAACTCAGAGCTCTTTTATTAAATCTAGATCAAACCTTCCTATAGTAAAAGTAAGTTCGGCCGAAGCCGAATCTTACTTAGCTGGAGGTGTACTTACATTCTGATTGGAGAAATCAAGGACCTTTATTGTTTTAAAAAAAGTCTGTAAGACCTGCGCCTTATTATTTAAGGACATTGTTGAAAATTTTTACACTGTATGCAGTAACTACAGGTGATCGTTCAAGGGAAAATAGACATCAGAATAGGTCCAGGAAGGAGAAGACACTCGTGGCTCCAAAACTTGCGGCAATGGTTCGGATTGTCGTCTGCTGAACTATTCAGATCTGCCGTAAACAAAGTCAGAATAGCCATGTTGATTGCCAACGTTCGGAACGGACAAGGCATATAAAGAAGAAGATGCAGTAACTCTAAGGAGTTCTGTTGCTTTTTTTTATTCCATTACTTTAAATTTTTCAGTTTTGGAATTAACACAGATATTAGCCAGACTTTGATAATTTCCCCAGTATGACATAAACTTAATTAAATAATTACACTAGTAGGTTAATGTGGTTCACTGTTCGTAGACTTAATATTTCTGAAGATACTTCATCTGGTCCTATAGCTTTACAATGTTTTTATAAGGTTTAGTGCCTGTTCAACTTTCTCTTGGTAATTACAAATCTATTTCTTCCACTTGGTTTTATTCATTACCTGTTTCATTATCTTTAAATAGGCCTGTTTAATTTCTTGTTTGATTTTTATATGATGTTTTTGTATTGTTTTTTGATTTTATTCATGTATCTTTTTCTTTCTGATATCAACGTCTTTAATTCTTCTATGGTCCATTGATTGCTATTAATGTAATATGTATCGTCCTGCATTTGTTGTTGTAAGATGTTTTTTAGAATCTTTCTTAACTTTTTCCATTTATTTGTTGCATTAAGTTGTCCTTCTCTTTCTACTTTTACTACTTCTTTTAAATTATAGTATTAATATATTTTCAAACTATAATATAATATTTTAATATTATTAGAAGTGAACATTTCAGATAAATTTTATATCATGAGGGAGTTTCAAACCTAAAGAAACTAATATATGAATTTGCACATCAAACATCGGATTATTTATATTATTTTTATGTGTGTATATTTACATAAAGAATAATAAATCCAGCCGAAAAAAATATTAAAGATCATTATTTATCAATGAGAAAAAGAATACAAAGAGTGCTTTTAAAGTTTATAATGTATGAAGATAAAATGTACGTTATATTAAACGAACATCGGTTTCCGATAAAAACATTTCACAAATATTTTGTCTTCCTTTTAGCGTTATAAGAAAAAGTAAACTCAAAAGTTCAAAGTTTATTCTTATATAAGTTTGCTCTTTGAGATTTGAGTTTGTATCGATAGAAACGATGATATGTAATGAATCAATTACAATATTCTCAAATTAGTTTTACATAAATAAACTTATAGTCCGATATTTGTGTAAACTTTTTTTGTCTACATTTTGAAGAAAACTAGCCTAGTTAAAGGGTGTAGTTTTTTGCACTATATGATCGACTTCACTTATACTTCCTACTCTATAAAATGAGTCAAAATGGATACAGCGAGGCGATGACATGTCTCCTTGCGTCATACCTAGCAAACCGGAGATTCCGAGTTCGTATAGGGTCCACCCTATCCGAGGTCGGAACTCTGGAGGCTGGTGTGCCCCAGGGGGCCGTGCTGTCCCCTTACCTGTACACCATATACACAGCAGACACATCCAGCGACTACAAAACATTGCTCAGCTTGTACGCGGACGATACCGCACTAGCTACTAGCAACAGAAATATAAACTTTGCAACTAGAGACCTACAACGCTCTCTAAATCGGCTATATGCTTGGTGCATAAAGTGGAAGATAGCACTAAACCCGGACAAAACACAGGCCGTCATGTTTCGAAAAAGAAGACAAATACCCGATACACAATTATATCTTGCAAACGAAAATATAGAATGGAGCAATCAAGCTAAATACCTAGGAGTGACCCTTGATCACAAGCTCACATTCTCGGAACACATAAATCAAGCAGTGCATAAAGCAAAATTAACAAAGATCCAACTTGCCTTACTAATAGGCAAGAAAAGCAAGCTAAACTTTTGGACAAAGATAAGGGTAGCAAATAGCATAATACTTCCAACGCTAACTTACGCATCAGCAGCTTGGGGTCACACATGCAAAACAAATAGGAAGAAACTGCAAGTAGCACAAAATCAGCTAATTAGAGATGCACTAAATGTACCAAGATATGTACCGCTACGATACATATACAGGGACACCAAACAAACAAGAATTCTTCATACAATGAATGAAAAAGCACATGAAATCTTTAATGAAATAAGAAACCACCCCAACAGGAAGCTGAGAGAGCTAACAGATTATGATGCCAACATTAGGACGACACATAGACGGCCTAAATAACAAATAGCAGGATATGTCCCAGTAGCATAAGACAGAGTAAAGTCAGAGATAGGCACAGATTAGTCAAATACAACGCGGGTTAGAAGTAGAAAAAAAAAAAAACGGGCAGCATCCGGGTCCGGCATTTTAGAGTTCCGGGCGCCGGGAAGTACTCACCAAAAAAATTAAGTAGGCTTAAGTTTAATATTAGTATAAAATTCGACAAAATACCTTCTACCTCCGCGAGTCAATTATAGTGTCAATGAAAATAATTGTATTTTCATAACCCGGGCGCGATACGATACGTGACAGTGATACTGATCTCTGTCATACACATAGATACACATGACAATAGTACACAGAGAGCCTTATGCTCTCCTCGTACAGCCAACTTTTTGGCTTAGGCCCTTAAGGCAGGTCCATTAAAAGACCAGCAGCGCGACTCCCGAGCATCGAGACCATGTGCGGCAAACATGAGCTCGGTGGCCGGATCGGTCGGGTGCTCAGCTGACGAGGAGAACAAATTAACTTTTGCCAAATCGGCAGCTGAGTGTCCGAACACACACATTTCCCTGTACGGAGGGGCACCAATCTAGGTTGGTGCCTCTCCGTGTGGGGGCACACACTTTCTAGGGACATCAGGTCCAAAGTAATGCTCGTACCAAAGTAAACTCAGTAAAGTAACTAGGTGTAGCGTTTACGCTACTGATTAATCCAATATTCAATTTAAAAATCGTATTCACCGAGCCCCTCACGAAATTTTTGTGTTCCGCCGGCGATCGATTTTTAAATGGACATTTTTCCCCACACGCGTAGTAGTCGCTTAAAAAGTAAGATTGGTCGAGTTTGTACGAAAACGATCAGTTTTGGTCAGAACTGATTGCAGCCACGCCAACCGGTGAAATTTTTCACCTTCAAAGTGACGGAATTGGAACAAAAAAATAATTTGGAGAAGAATAAAATAGAAATATTTATAATAATAATTTTAAAATCAATATTCATTTATAAGAGTTCCACATAAAAGGAAGATTTTTTTTGGCGTGTTGCAGTTCCATGTAAGTAAATCATTTCATACGTATTATCTCTTTATCATATAACCAAATTTATCATTGTTTAGTATTTCTTTAGAGATTTATTTTTGAGTTCCGAAGTAATTTAAATATAAAATTTCCTTGATTTACTTGCAAAGAACAGAAGGTCATTTTTTTTTATATAGTTAAACTTAAATTCTGTTTTATTCCACGTCGTTATCATTAAGTTTTTTTGGTTCTTTTTTACCTAACTTTTTTGGTGGAATATAGAAGGTTCTACAAATGTGGTACAGCCTTCTGTATTCTGCGCATGTTCTTTTCATGGCGCAAGCTTGCCATGCCTACGAAAGTAACTTCATAAATATGACATGTTGACTTAACCTAATACCTAATGTTTTGATGTTTTGTTTTGGTGCAGTCAATCCATGATGCTACACCTATTGAATTGTATTTATTAAATTAAATAATCATTTTAGATTCCGTCACGTGAAAATATTATTTTCACTTTACTTGAGGATATTCTCTTGAGAATATTCCCTCAAGGATACTAGTAACAGAATCCTTAGATACATAGTTAGCAAACCCGTGGATTTTGCTGTCACCCAGAGACCAGTGACTGGTTGTGGCTTTTGTGACCAGGATTCGTCTTTACAGCCACAAACTGATGTAGCCGTGCCAAGAGGAGTTTTTCCTATGGACTTATAGTGCTGTAAAGATAAGTCGTTTAACTATTTGACCTTTTGTATTACGTATTACTTTATATTTACTGTTAACTGATCATATGCATATGATAAGGTGAATACCTTTATGATAATTTTTTTTTTTGATAATTTAATTATAAAATATTCGGGAGGAAAAGGGGACACTTCATGTGTTATTAGGTTTTAACTAGGATTTAGAGAGTCTGACCAAACTCACTTTTTTTTTGGATATAATATTTTTGTTAATATAATACAATTTGATATTAAGAGGGACATAAATTTAATGTGGTTTGTTTTTAAATATTATATAATGAGTATGGAACAACTCATTTTTTGGATGTAATATATATATTTAATATAATTGTAATAGAGATTTATCAAGTTTGATATCTTTACAATATTGTCATTAGTACCTCATTTTAGTAGAACTAATTTAAATTTAAATGACTACCTTTTTGTTTTAAGACTTTGGCTACCCTACGGACTATTCTTGTTGTATACTAATATTTCATATTTTATTTGGCCAGTGGTAGTGACTATTCATTTGTTGAGGGGCTATTAGGTCCTATTGTATCTGTACACCATCCACTACCACTGTTATTTGGCTTTGCATTATATGTAAATTGTTTATACACATATACCTATATACATTTGTTTATAAATATATTTATTGTTGCTATTTTGAGTTTTATTTCAGTTCTACTAACCAGTATATAACATAGCAAAACAAGATTAATATTTAGTATTTTTGTATTTCAGAGTATTACCTCCAGATTCATTTGTTACTTCAAAATCTCAACTATCGTTGAGTTGGCGCCCTTCTTTTCTCTTCTTATTGTTTTCTTTCTATAAATTTATTCCCAGTGACCTTCTTCAGTTGTATCACGTTTGATATTACCAGGTCTCATTTCGTTTCTTGTCTCATTAGCTCAGTATCCTTGCTATCTGTTTAAATCTTTAAAGCCACAATCCAGTGCATTGAAGCTAGCCCGAACACTCACTTGAGATTTAGTGTCTCTTTGGCCATTTAAATTTGTTCCTCTGAGCTTAGCCCTATTTTTAGTATTTTTTTTTTTCCATCACTTCTCTTTCAGTTCTTCTGAACTTTGTCAATTCACACAACATTTCATTCGTTTCAATTGGCGCCCAACGTGGGGCCAATTGAAACGAATTGACTTCTATTGACTTGAAGAAGGCGTTTTTACAGATTCCTCTCAGCGAAGAGAGTAAAAAGCTCACTGCCTTTGCGGTCAATGGAAAAGGATTGTACCAATTCACTACAATGCCTTTTGGTCTTGTGTCTGCTCCACAGACTATGTGTCGGTTAATGGATTTGGTAATTGGCCCTGCTTTAGATCCATTTTGCCAATACTATCTTGATGACATTCTGGTCATTACTCCCGATTTCGAAACTCATATCTCTGTATTGCAGCAGTTGTTTCAGCGTTTAAAAGACGCAAATTTGACTATTAACTTAGATAAAAGTAGCTTTTGTCGTGAGTCTATTAAGTTTTTAGGATATGTTGTAGATTCTCAGGGTCTTCGTACTGATCCCGATAAGGTATCAGCTATTCGTGATTTTCCTGTGCCTAAAAATACCACTCAGGTCCGTCGATTGTTAGGAATGGTGGGTTATTATAAAAAATTTGTCAAGTCTTATTCTACCTTGTTGTCTCCTATCACAGATTTACTTCAAAATCGGAAAAAGGGACAAAATATTGTGTGGACTCCTGAGGCTAATGAAGCTTTCATTAAAATCAAGGAGGCTCTCACAAATTCTCCTGTTATGGTAGCCCCAGATTTTACTAAGCCTTTTTATCTGATGACAGATTGCTCAAACACAGCATCTGGTGGGGTACTCTATCAAATTGTTGATGGAGAAGAACACCCTATAGCCTACACCAGCAAGAAATTAAATAAAGCCCAGAAAAATTATACTACAACTGAAAAAGAGTTGTTAGCTATAATTACGGGTATTGAACATTTTAGATATTTTCTTGAAGGTCGTTCGTTTACGGTCATAACTGACCATAGTAGTTTGGTGTGGTTACAAAGTATGAAGAACCCATCTCCTCGTTTGGCTAGGTGGATTTTAAAATTGGCACAATACGATTATAAAATTGTTCATCGTAAAGCTTCAGGTGTAGTAGTCGCTGATGCACTCTCTAGAACTTTCGATATTAATTTGTTAGACTTATCTTCCTTACAACCAGATGACTGGTATCGAAAAATGTTGTATGATGTACAGAATGTACCAGGTAAATTTCCTGATTTTAAAGTTGAACATGGTGTTTTGTATAAACATGTCTTAAGTTCCATGGATGCCCTTACTGGAATGTCGGATTGGAAGATAGTCGTTCCAACTCCTAATAGAGCAGAGGTTTTGGCCACTTTTCATGACCATCCTACTGCAGCTCATTTTGGTTTTTACAAAACTCTCCGTCGTATATCGGAACTCTATTACTGGCCGAAGATGCGTCAAACTGTACGTAGCTATATCGCAAAATGCAAAATCTGTGCTACATGCAAACCGACAAATCTTCCCCAACCAGGTTTAATGGGTAGTTATCGACGGATTGATTTTCCATTTCAACTGATATCTTTAGATCTCATTGGTCCGTACCCTAGGTCCTATAAAGGTTCCCAATATGCTTTAGTAGTTGTTGATTATTTTACTAAATTTCCTTTGGTCCATACCATGTCGAAGGCAACTACTTCTTCTATTATTAAATACCTCGAGAATGAAGTTTTCTTAATTTATGGTGTTCCACAAATTGTTTCATGCGATAATGGACCCCAGTTCACAGCTAAGGCTTTCCGCGATCTCATGGCTAAATACAATGTCCAAAAGATCTGGTACAATGCGAACTATCATCCACAAGTCAACCATACCGAAAGAGTGAACAAATCAATCGTGACCGCTTTACGATCTTATTCTTTTCCTGATCAGAGAGCTTGGGATACTCATATCCACTCTATAGTACAAGCGATCAGGACTTCTTCTCACGAAATAACCAAATGTCCTCCATCTTATTTGATGTTTGGTCGTCATGTCCCTCTTTCTGGTGATTATTTTGGTAAGATTTCAGAGAATGCCAATAACTTTCCCACTATATCAGATAAATTACACCGTTTAGAAGATATTCAGCATCTTCCTGATATTTATGTGGATGTTCGCAAACGGTTGAAAGCATCTTATGCTAGAAATAAATGCCAGTATGACCTGAGAAAGCGAGCCTTATCTTTCAGAGTTGGAGATTCTGTTTTAAAGAGGAACTTTGTCAAGTCTGATAAGTTGAACTTCCAATCTGCTAAGTTATGTCAGAAGTACATACCTTGCACAGTTATTAAGGTGATTTCTCCTTTAATTTATGAGTTGAAGGAAACTTCTACTGGTAGGAAACTAGGAAGGTTTCATGTCAAAGACTTACTGGAGGATAAGACAGTAGGTCCACATAACTTGTCAGATAATTCGGATTCTTCATCTTCAGATGAAGATTAACTGGTCCCTTATCACCTCTGTTCCAGTTTGGTTTGCTTAAAATCTGTTTTTCTATTTTGTTTACCTGGCAAAAAACCATAAGACGTTGTGCTATCTTGCCTTCTATTTTTTTATCTTATCTTAATATTGGTTATTATCTTAGTTTATGGACTTGTTAATTTTGTTGTTTGTTTTCTCTCAAAAGTCCAACTTCATATCATAGGAGTACAGGATGGATATATGGGAATTTCTTCATCTTGAGTTCTGAGTTAAATAGATGTTTACAGAGATAATTAGGAAACACTTTAACATTTTCTTTTATTGATGTTTGCATAGGCTCGTACGTAGACTATGGCCATAAAGCTTATGCATTCATATTCACTTACTGTGTCGGTGTTTTAGCGTGGGTTCAGGATTGATCACCCTGGATGTGTGCCCTCACTTGGCTCAGAAATATATCAATACATATTAGTTGTTCCTTGAGTGTCTAGGTTGAAATTAGAATGTGTCATTTAGAATTGGATCGTTCTGATATTCAGCAGTAAGTCTGTTTAACTTAGTTTGTTATCTCCTATGTTATTATCTTCTCAAAAATTTGAGTTTAACATATCTTAGTATCTTGAGTTTGCACCTGGTATACTGTTTGTTTACCTGTCTCTCTACTAGTGATATGGATTGGTAGATGTGTGTTATCTTTATCTGTATCTTAAATGAATTTATCTTTACCTGTAATTGAGTTTATCTCATACCTGTAATGGAGTTTATTTCGTACCTTTACCTTGAGCGTATCTGTATCTTTACCTTAATTGAGTTTATCTCGTAACTTTACCTGAAGTTAATTATCTTTACCTTTACCTGGATAAGGTTATTTCTTATCTTTATCTTGATTATAGAGTCCTAAAAATCTGTCCTTTACTGTTCTTGTCGTGAGTAAAGAATTGGAACACGTCAATAGTACAGTTTAGGTATTACAGTTAGGATCTCTTTTATCTTTCCTTCTACCAAGTGTATAGCTGGTAGAAGTGAGTTTTGTGCATATCCTCTACCATGAGTAGATCTGGACGTGCAATTATCTTTTACCTTTTGTGCATATCCTTTACTATGAGTTGGGATTGCAGTTATCTTACTTACCTTTTTTTTAGCATACCCTATACCATGAGTATAGTGGGCTAATTCACACAACATTTCATTCGTTTCATAGGGAGAAAAGCTTTTAGCTACCCCTTAATTTCAGGTGGCCTAACCACAACCAAGTCGATACGTAGGGTTTTGTTCATTACCCAAATAGCCCTACGTAAAGTTCATAAGCCTTTGTTACGTATGTCACACGTAGCAAAGGGGTGGAGGAAAAACCTGGGGGTCAGATAGGTACCGATCCAGAATGATTAGCTCTTCTGGAGCGAGACCGGTTTGATCTTCGGTCATGTGGATCCCACTGACTAGCAGTGGTATACACATGACACTAGGGGTTGGGTTGAACGCTTCGCGTGTGTATGTGTGTGTGTGTGTGTAGAACTAAATACATTACATACGTTACATTTTGTATTAAAATGTTAAAATATTCACTAATTTTTAAAACTTATGAATACATTGAATATGTCGTTGTTTTTATCAGTTTGGTATTTTACTGAATAAATGCTGCAGAAATATGTAGTAAATACTAATTTAGACTACGCATAGGCGCAACCCATACTCAGTTGAGTGTAGGCCAAAGGTGTCATTTTAGCAGAGAGTCAAAGTCAAAAGTGTCATTTTGAAGCCAAAATTAATGTAATATATATATATATATATATATATATATATATATATATATATATATATAATCTATAGTGTATATAACGACGCTAAGAATACAATTCTTTGGTAGGTAACTTTAGGGAAAGCGTCAAATCAAGGATCGGCTAGAGATGGTATAATCCAGTTTGGTGTAGAACTTAATTCTAAATGTGAAATTTTCGGTGATAGGCTGTCACGTTCATCAACACCTAAATGGAAAATTTATTTAGTACAAGTGGTGGAAATTAACATTTAAAAACCTACATTGAAAATGTTTAGTTGGTCCTAGTGGTGAAAAATACTATCATAAATATGTAAAAAATATTTAAGAATACATTTAAAATTTTAACTATTTAAACTATAAAAAGGATATTTTTTCAAATATAACACAAAACATCTAAAAACCAATAACAACCGCAACTTCATGTTAAAGGTAGAAAAGAAGCATTTTTCTTCTTTTTGATGTTTCTGATTTCTGTCAGTATCTTGATATCATATTAGGTAACAAGGTCAAAAAAAGTGATCAAAAAGAAGTCTCGCAAAAAATATTGATACAGCCCAATTACAAGACGAGAAAGTTAAGGAATCAGTTCAAAGACAACTGAACGAAAATTTCATTTGGGAAAATATTGGTGAAAACGTCGATGAAGGCTTAAATAAAATTGTAACAACAGAAAAAGAAATCTGTGTGAGAAATTTACAAGGCAGGTCAAAACTTAAAAAGCAGGCTTGGATCACAGACGACATATTGGAATATATAATGTAATAATATATATATATATATATATATATATATATATAAATTAAGGATCACTCGAAGAGTAATGGGTTTTTCGGTCAAAAGGTGGAAAAAAAAAGACAAAGATGATGGATATTTTATCTATTTATTAAAGACGTTTCGCTTTCTAATCAGAATGCATCATCAATTCATCTCAGAAAGATATGTAGCAGTCAATGATATTAAAATTGTAAAGAAGCTTCTGACAATGGACATTAAAAGATTATGTTGTCTAAACAATTAATTGAACTAAATATAGTTAACAATTTTCTTAAACATAGCACAGCAAAAGAACATGTGGTAGTTGTACATGTATATAAAAAAATTATGTACAAAATATAAAAAAGCACATTAATGTGAAGAAGAACTAAAAGTTCTAAGATGCACTTCCAACAGTATATCAATAGTTAAGGTTTAATTTTCACTTAAGGTAGCATTATTAAAGTAATTGATTGGAATTTAGTAATTTAAAAGTATAATGAAGTTACCACTACAAGATTCTAGTCTGCTACCGGTGAAATAAAGGCATATATATATATATATATATATATATATATATATATATATATATATATATATATATATTTATATATATATAATATATATATATATTTATATATATATATATATATATATATATATATATATATATATATATATATAAATATATATATAATGAAGTAAACTTTAAATATTGGCTATGCAGCAATAAAAATGAAAGGTGTACTCTTTTAAATTTTTATGCCAAGCTTTCGGACATTGGTTATGTCCTTCATCAGGGAGAAACTTAATGAGGTTGTATCATAAATGATTTTATAAAAGATGTTGATAAAATTTATCACAGTCTGTTATATCTGTTGAGCTAAAACCTATTCCTATATTTAAAATTTTAAAAAATTACTTTACATTCACACAAACTTAATTATTATACACAAATCTATGACATTGATATTAATATCAATGGGAAAGGAAATAAACAAGTTTCTCAAGTTCTTGAGGAAGTTTGTAAGGACTCTCTTATTATTGTCAAACAATTACAATAGCAGACTTGAGTTTTCCATTCAACAATACAGGATAGTTTGAACCATGTTCTTCCAACCATCAATTAATAGAGTACCGACATGTAAATAATGTTTTATTTATTTGTTCATTTACTAGTTTATTACAATTTAATAGACTACTTGATACCAATTTGTGGGTCTTACCTTGTCTGCTAAAACTTTTTATTCATTTTAAAAAACCACAGGCATGTAATATTGGCATAATTACTGTAATTTATATCATTTATCTTAGTTTATCTTAATTAGCCAACACCCTAATATGGGTTTATTATTTCAGCATTTATTTAACTTTGTATCGAGACCTGAAAATGCTTTGCATATTGTAGAATGCGAAACCGGTCGTCTGGATAGTTAAATTAAATTGATTGGGAGTAAGTCTTATTTATTATTTCTTTTACCTGTTTGAAATGGACTCACACAAGCAACACATTCATGATGTAATGAAATTTTTTTATACTTTTATAAAAAAAATGTACCTTCTTTCTACTAGAAGTTCAGAAAAAATTATCCGTTGTTTCTCATCACAACTGACATTTTTTGTGAGAATCACTAGAAATGTGAACAGCAGTCAGCGATCGCCTTAAAAAGTAAGATTATATTTTTTTCGAAATGTAAAGAACAATGTTTAATAGCTTACCATTTCTTTCCACTCCTATTTTCTGGTAGATATTCAGAACCGAATCTATAATAATTTGCACAAGATTCATTTTTTGGACACAAAAGTCATTTCAAAACAAGAAAATGATAAGTTTAACTGATAAAACTGATATTTAACTTACACCGATACTCTAAGTGTACAAGGAACAATACGGTTCTAACCTTAAAGCATTTCGTGCACTTACAATTAAATTTCACTGTTGACTGTGGCGCTATTTGTCAACCAATGGTAAAACTTTCAAAACCCTATGCAGAAGTCAAAGAATTATAGATTTCGGTTAAAAAACAAATTTTGTAAAAACTGTCGCTTGTAATTTTGTGGTTCTCAGCCTTTGAATAATTAGGTGATATTTTTACTTATCAATGTTTTGTGTTTTAAACTACACTGGTTTTTCATCAAGAAAATAGACACGTGCTTTCTGTTGTCAGTATTTTTATTTGTGTAACTTTACAAATAATTGCCAGACGACTGTTTTTTTATTCACCAACTAAGACTAATTTTATAATTTAAGAATACTTGTTAATTTGATTTTTTAATCAAGCACACAAAGTAAGTGATTAAACCCTTACTATACTATCATAGATTTGAATTTTTAATAGTAGACCAATTCTTTGTAACACTAGTAGCTGCAATTACCATCGATATTGTATTACTGCTCATGTAAGTAATATTTTCATTATAACTCTGCTTTCTATTTACATGAGAGGTCACTTTTTGGCCTTCTTTTTTATTTAAGGAGCTTCACTTATCCTTCTATAAGAGTAGTAGTTTTGCAGATTTTGACTGATGCTGTTTTGTTATCACAAAACGAAACGTTTTTATTAATATATGAAATAGTAACTATTAGTTAGTTTTATATTAGTGTTATATAAATAGTAAGTATTTATATTTATAGACGAATCCCATTTATTTAATCAAAGCAGTGGAAGATATCAAGCACAGTTTTTATTAAACCTTGTCCAAGTAGCTTTCGCTTTCAGAGCATCTCGTTCAGGGGCATTTCGTCAAAAATGTATGCTATTGCACTTTAATGAATGTCATAAACATTAAATAATATATTTACTTTCCTGCTGTTACTCACGATGTAGCTTCTAAAATTTTTGAGAAAAAAAAATTGCACTGTTTGTCCTTTATCTAGTGTTAGTTTTATACAAACGTATTGTTTACTATTTATAACATTCATCGAATTGTTAGATAGCGTAAATTTTTGACGAAATGCCACTGAATTATCTCATTAAAGTTTATCTTATAAACTATAAAATATATAAACTAAATAAAATAATTATTACCTGACATCATCAATCAGCCAATCGCGTCTACTGCTGGACATAGGCCTCCTTCAGTTCTTTCCAGTGTTCTCTACACTGAGCCGCTTGTAGCCAGTTTCCCGCTACACGTCTTATATCATCAGTCCATCTAGTCGGTGGTCGTCCTCGGCCTCTTTTATAGTTTCTGGGCCTTCATTCCAAAATACGTATTGTCCACCATCCATCTTGTGTTCTGGCTAAGTACCCAGCTCAGTTATACTTAAGCGTCGTGGTTCTTTCGATGATATCTTGAACTTCTGATCTTTGCTGATTTGTTGGTTTGTTATGTTGCCTCGAAGGCTTACGTTCAGCATTGCACGTTCCATGGCTCGTTGTGTAACTCGAGTTTATTCGTAGATTTTGTCGTGAATGTTAAAGTCTCTGCTCCATAAGTTTGTACAGGTAAAACACATTGGTTATAAACCTTTCACTTGAGACACATGGGTATACTTACCTGACATAATTCAGATCAATTCTGATCCTTGATTGACTTATCTTTTACCTGAGTGTTCGAACTTTTCTGTTAGTTGCTCATCATGGTTTTGTTCACTTTTATATAATTCTGTATACAGATATCCTACTACCCTTACAAATTCATCTCTGTTGCCAATGATATAATATATTCATCTTTATGCTTTAATTTTTTTTATTGAGTTAATACCTCGACAACTATGATCATTGGCATGGTACAGTCAGGTACCTAGTGTAGTGTGTGTGTGTGTGTATGTGTAGAGTAAATGACTTGATACTTAGCAAAGTCGACGTCATTGTCTTTGCTAAGAGACGCTAATTGTATCTGAACTAATTTTATAATGCATATATCCTAATAATTTCATAAATATTTCTTATAATTATGGGCATAACCAAATTTTAGGTTCACGATTAAATAAAAAATATCATGTTATTTACCATTAACAATGCCAAACTAAAAATATTATTTAATTCAGGATGGTAACTAGATTACTACCGAACCTTAAAAAAAGCGGTTTTATAGCATCCTTAATTTTTGTTTCGATGGATCTAGCTTTAGAATATAAACTTTTGCGTAAACTAAAAGAATTGCATCTTAAATATTTTGACTTCACTTTCTATATAATAACTAATAAGTCAATTAAATACAGAAACTTTTTTTCTAGTAAAAAACCTTTTAGACCATAATATTGTAACCATAATCCAATCATTACATCCGAAATTTTACATCTTTTTGAAATTTGCAAAAACCAGGGCTACTTTGAATTTGAATTTGAATTATTCAAATATATACAAATAACAGTGCAAGACTTTAATGAGCAATCCTCTAAGCCCATTGCTATTAGATATTTTTATGGATCGTCTGCAGACAAAGATTTCAAAATATCCTATATTCAATTATATTGGTGGAGATACCTAGACGGTGTACTAGTATGTTTCACAGGAACTAACAGCAAAATTAACCAATTTTTATCGTATATTACTTTAAATCATAGTCATATTGAGTTCACAATAGAAACAGAGCAAAATCAATCCATAAATTTTTTAGATTTAATATTGATCAGAATTAAAAACAAACATGACTTCTTCATGTTTCATAAACCTACCCATACTGATACGTCTATACACAATTTATCATTCCATCCCACACAACATAAACTGGTAGTCAATCATAGTATTTTACATAGATTAACAGAAATTCCGATGTCCAAATACAGCTTTGAGACAGAATTAAATATCATTAAGCAAATAGCAGTAAACAATGGATACAACGAACAAACAATTGGCGGGTGTTGGAGAAAAGTGGTATAAGTCTAAATTTTAAGTTTCGAGAAAAACGCAATTATAGTTTTTTCAAATTTAATATTGTTGTTACGCATACAAATAAGACATTTTCGTTAAACAATTTTTGGAAATGGCTGTGAATTTGTTGGATTAAAATAGATCTACTAGTAAAAAGAACCTAGTTGTACAATTTAAAAAAAAATATGACTTATATCACTTTTCACAATTATTTATTAAAGAACGAAAGCCCTTCCGGAAGATATAGTAACAAATCTAATTATTAATTATAAATAAAAACATGTGAAACTAAAAAGTTTTTTGTTTACTCAAGGGGATACATTTATAGTCAAATACTGCGTAAAAGTTTATTTAATTTTTAAAAATTTCAATTTCTAAGTGTACACTCTCCTCGTCACTAGTATTGTCATCCTCGGGTAACGTATTTGGTATATTATCCTCCTTTGTAGTTGAATTTCTATAAAAATCATGAAATGTTTCTGAAATATAAGGCAATAGCTCTATCAAGTTCTTTTTTTTATTGATGTTTATTGGATTGGGACCTTTATATGACAGAGGAATTTTTATGTTTTTAGGCTACGTATTACCTTTTCTTAAAAAACATACGCTTTTAAATGGTTCGTCTACATTTAAGCTACTTTTGTATTCAAGGACACCAGGATTCTGTGAAAATCTCAATGACTTTTTTCCACATAGTCATATTCATCCAGTCTCTTGGGTGTTCCATCGAACATGGATATCTTTTCTTTTTTTTTCTCTATAATTACGTGATCCGAATCACACTCCATGTGGGTGTGACCAGGAACAAGAAATTTGTGGTTAATGTATGATAGATTAGGATTCTCTTTTAAAACCATCATGAACATTGCAGGTAGAAAAGAGTTCCTGTTTTGTCCTGCACACGTATTAGAATATAAGGTGATCTTTTTTATTTCAGGTGAAATATGTGAAATCTGCTTGTATAAGCATGACGCAATCTGATTTGCACTCCGTCCAGCTACGCCCTCATGCCACATAAAACACATTGCTTGATTATCATTAAATTTATGTTATGTTAAATTTAAGGTCCACAACTGCCTTTTATAGAATGCTATTGAAGTCTGAAGATCAGGTGTGGGGAGACACTGTTTCAAATCAAACGTATAAATGATTTTTGATTCATTTTCTAACGCAGCATTTTTATCTATACGCTTAGCCTCATAAGCGTTTGTTGCTTATTGTTGGTGATTATCAAGAAGATTTTAAATTTCTTGCATTTTTTGTGCATCTTTAGTTGTTTTCGGGAGCACATGATATTTATCGCATGTAGCGCAGGTATCCTTTTTAGGCTGTTTGATTTTTATTTCCATGGAATGGAATACTTCTTGATATTTGAATTTCGATACTAGGGCTTTCTCGTAAGGTAGCTATTTTTTGTATTCCTTATACATTCTTGTGAAGGTATAGTAATGAGAAAGATATACCTTTGATGAGTCACGACGACAATAGTGACTCTCATACGTTGGGATTGATCCAATGTGATCTCTTACTAATTGAATATCTTGTTCGGGAGTTTTGTTAGATGGTGAGGCAAGACCTCGCAAATCATCATGTGGCATTGCAGAAGCTGAAGAAATCTTGTTTTTTGTCACATAGGTTAGAAACCGTTTTGTTTCGTTAAAAGTTTTTAGGAAACAACTTTGACAAATGTTAACTAGTAGTTGACCATTTAGTGGTAAAAAATATTTGTGTGATAGAAGCCTATTTTTGTTTTTTGTTTTCTAATTTACGTTTTGTGGTTTTTTTTTCGTCTGTTGTTATAAGCCTAGCTATAAAAGACACGCGTTTTTTAAAGCTCGCTAAAGACCAATATCCTTTGAAAATTTTCTGTCGTTTTTCTTCAGTTATCCTGTCTTTGCATTTTAAGCGGCAACTTAATAGCTTCTGACCGTCCGACATGTCCGTGCTTTTATAACCTTCCCACTTTTCGTGGTGTACGATAACCCAAAGTTTCTGTTCTGCTTTCGTTCCTCACGAATTAGCCTAGTTTCATTTTTTAGCGTTTTTAGTCCAGGTTTAGTTTTTAAGATTTCTCTTCCTGACTCATGTGGAATAAGTGCTGTTGTATCTTTTTGCAGCTTTTTCAGTGGGATGTCATTATCGGAGTCGGTATCACTTTCTTGTATATAATCTGGGTCCGCGTCACTATCATCAAACGCCTCCTCATTACCTGGATATTCCAGATAACCTTTGTCGTCGTCATCAATCCCACATACTTGATCAATAACTTCTTCCAAAGTCTTGCGAACATTCGGTTCACAGAAGGACAGTAAAGGTGCAGGACTTGATCCATTATCTTCATCTGCTAAGACAGTTTCTTCAAGGATATCTCCCGCATTGCCCATCATGGAATTTTCATCTAAAAACCCAGATTAATATCAAATTTTTGAAAAACTAATAAATTTTGTCAATTTTTTTTACAGAAAAATGAAATTGTCACGTCAAAATTCGTTTTTACTTTATATGAAAATTCGGTCTCCTCTAGAGAAAACCGAAAATATATTATTTTATGCATAAAATAATAAGAAATCTGAAATTGGAATTGAGTATGTAATTTAAGCATCAACTTTTACATACATTAATTTTTAAAATTTTTAGAGATACAAATTAAAGTAACGCCACTGGTTAAAGTTAACCAAAACCAATAGGCATATTCACCAAGTTATAGTTGAGTTGCATCTAGAAAACTTTTACGCAAAAATAAATGTTGTTAATCTAGTATGTCGTATAAAAAATAATAATATTACCTACTGTTTTAATTATTATTGTACAGATAAATAAACAATTATTACCTTGGAGGTCTCCAGTATTTACATTATCTTCTTCCAACAGTTTGAAAATCAATTTGCTTCTTTGAGATGCCATAACCTCTAATTTTTATTTCTCACGGCTATTACTAAATAATCTCGAACAGGAATTGATGTTATATTACAACTAGGTGAGGTATACTATCACTACACTACTTATTACATTTCTCTCGAATACTTAAAACTCATTTAAAAGGTCAAAACAAAAGTGGATAAAACCAACAGTAACACACGTGTAGTACTAAACCACAAATGACGGACAAGTCGATTGACCAGGTACAAAGCGCTCATTATTTTAATAGGGAAAAGCGAGGTAAGTCGACCTAAAACTGCACAGTTTGAATTTTTATTGCCGTAACTACTAGTATATCTCAACATATATCATCAGTTTTCAATTTTGGAGTTAAAACATTTGTGATATGTCAACATATAATGTTTTTCCCTATATTTTTTAATGAGAATAGTGATATATTTTTACATATACCTTTATTCGCAATCATATTTTACCAATAACTTTTGATATATTTGCACTTGTATCACTATTCACAAATATTAATCATAAAATTATATAGGTAAGACTATTATAACTAGACTTATTTCAGTTTTCTCTATATTTTTTTTTCCTTTCTGGCAGATGGAGGCAAAACAAATAGTACTAGAATATTTATAACATTTTTCACTATATTAAATGATATTCAAAATACTTATATCATGTAACGCAAACAAATAACACCTGCTTGCATATTAAATTGACTTATATCACTTCACTCTATCAAAGATACATGCATTTCAAAGTGGTATCTATGTTTAACTCATTTTTCGACTTTAAATCAAAAACTACAAAACAAATCCGTAAAGTTAGTATTTTCAGCACCAGAGAAAAAATCCAGTATCTTCTGCATGATTACATATATAGGCAAAATATCAATAAAAATAGCCAAATACATAAAAAAACTTTCAGAGTAAACAACAGCTTAGACAAATATATTAAAAACAGCAAGAGCCAAAAAGAAAAAGCACTAACACAGTGGTGTATACAAACTGGTAGAAATTTTAATAAACGAATACCAGAACATAAAAGAGCTTTCAATAATCAAGAAACAGATTCTGCATACGCACTTCACCTTCTAGATTATAATCATTCTTTTAATGACGAATTTAAAATTCTTCACATTCAAAATAAAGGCCTTAAGGTATCTTTGTTAGAATTTACCAACTTGAGACAAACAGGTCTAACCTCCTTGACCTATTTTATTAAAGACTATAAAGTTTAAACGCACAACAAAAATAGATCACTTGAGAAAGGCACTCTGCCGAAACAGGTGTAGTGATAAGTTTTTATAAGAAATAATTTTCTGGAAGTTTTGAAAACGAATCAGTGTTTTACTGTTACATGAAAACGAGGCATCGGAAGAAAGAAATACTTATGACTTAAAAACATAAGAGATTGGACAAACCTCGATGCCCATGCACTTTTTAGAGACACACAAGATCGAGAGGAGTATGCCAGGATTATCACCAACATCCAGTAATTGAATAAGGCACCATAAGAAGAAGATTGTTACATAATAATAAGGCATCGAAACTTCAGCTCAAAAAATTAATGAATAAAAATATCATCAGAATATAAATTAAAGATGTAAAATACTTAAAACCCTAGGGGTAAAAAGTAAACACGTGAAGAATTTTTTAATATTTTTTATTTAATGGTTCAATACTACGACTCAACACGAACAAAATTTGCTTTTTGATTTCGTATCATATTGCAAACGTTAAATTATAGAAATGTAATATATTTGAACTGGTATTTTTATATGAATATTGCTCAACTTTTCATTTAGGACTGAAGCTGAAGCTATTTATATTATCTTTTAACAAAAAGATTTTGAGAAAGATTCGGATATTAATAAAATGCGACAACCATAAATACGAAATAAAATATCGTTGTATTTCGTCGTTCCAAATATTGTTTGTATTCTAGTAAATGTTGAAAAATAACAAATAGCAAAGGAAAATAAGCTTTTTTTCGTAACACTTGTCCGACTAGGCAACCGACAGTTGTTTTGAGTAGTATGGAACAAGAATCTATTATGTTTCCTGCAGCCGATTTTTTGGACTTTATTAAGTATTAACAAAATAAGACGAAAAATGGTAAATTTTCTTTTGTTTTTTTCGTCTATCAGCAAAAAGTTAAGCGTCTGAAAGAAATCTGGAAAGAGAAGAAGCTATTAAGTCATATAAAAACCTTCAAAATGACGTTTTCTAAACGTTTCCATCCTTATTTGTTGCTTAAAAAGTTGTAAATCACGTCAAACATTTTGATTTCGTATAAATGTTAATAACTTTTTTCAAAATAAACTTATAACTTTTATAATACACAGAATGTTGGATCTTATGGTGCTTAAAATTAAATCAAAATTTTAAGTCAATCGGTTAAAGTGTTTAAAAGATATTTAATTTGTTTATACCAAATTAAATTTTTTTGTAACAATATAAGTCAGAAAATTATTATAATGGAAATATTAAATATAAGGATAGATTCTAAAATATGAACATTTATTATATTAATATTATTTAATATAAGTTAGGAAAAATAATTTTAAATGTTGCAAAATAATTTGTCAAAAACACGTCAATATTTTGCTTAGAAACAATTAGAATATTTTTTCATATTTTAAGAGCCTAAATTTGTTTACTTATTTAAAAGGAAAAAAGTTGACCTGATACAATGTTGGACAAAGTTAGTGCCTTTTTTATAAATTGATAGCGGCTTTGTTTATAACAATTAAGAAACGTAATTAAGGTAATCTAAAACAACGTACTTTTAAAGTTTTAACATGAAAAATGTAAAAAAAAAATTATTTAATGGAATCGTTCACAAAGCTTCAAGTGGTCCTCAAAATTGATCGGCTTTTAAACTAGTGTGAGCGCAGGAGGGGAAGGAGCTGTTAACTGTATCTCTGTTTCTTGTTTATAGATTTACACGTTTCTTTTTTAATTTGAACTTTTTGCCTATATTACGAATATATATTATTTAAACAATTAGGTTGTAAAATAAACCATCCAAATTGTTTAAAAAATTGTTGTCAGTTTTAATGTTATTTCTAGGAATATTTGAGGTAATTTTAATTGTAAAAACTAAATATTTATGATTTATATATACTTCTTCAATAAACTTCGTAAATATTTTATTTATAAAAGATTTTATGAAAAAAAAAAATGAACAATCATCCTATTCAATCCTTTCTACTTTAAAATACTAATATTTCTTTAAAAATAAAAATCTCAGTGAAAAGATTTTCCTCAGTGGAAAATAAAAAAGTATTTATTTATTTATTATTTATTTATTTATTTAACACTTTTAAACAAATTATAAAAAAATATATTATTTGCTTCAAAATTACTGTCTTTTAATAATTTGAATTATTCTAAGACGGTATTCTTGTATTTTTTTGAGTAAAATAATTATCTTAAACTTAAAATGCAAATAAACAAATAAAAATTCCGAAAAATGCCGATTTTAATGTTTTTTGAGGCCATTTTTCAATCAACGGTTGTACATCGAATTTAAAAACAAATGATATGAGATGAAAGTTTACAAAATAGGTTCAAAATGTGTAAGTCCATTTTCATTTGATATAGTATAAGAGAGTTTAAAATATTCATGAACAATTTAATATACCGTTGCGTTTCGGGATATATAGACTTGACAAACATCTAAACTTTAACGTTAAAAACACATTGTTTATTTTTTACTCATAAGCTGAATCTGATTTTAATCGAAAGAATAAATGCTATGCTACAGATTACAGTAAAAAGTTAACCCAAAGCTTACCACAGGAAGCTGTTTATTTAAAACAATTTTTCGACAAAAAAAATTTCATTTATGTTGGAACTATTTATTCTTTTTTATATCTATTAAGCAAGTGGTATATTTTGGGTAAACTTTTTACTATAATATTCATATTCTTCCGATTAAAATAAGATTAAGATTGTGGTAAGAAGTAAACAATGTATATCAAACGTTAAATTTTGGACGTTCATCAAGTCTATATATTCCAAAACGCAACGGTATATCAGTTTGTTTATGTATAATTTAAACTGACTTTTGCAATATAACACCAAAATGAAATAAAGCATATTTTTAACAAAATACCTTAAGCTTTCATCCTGTATTTTTTGTTTTTTTTTTACATCTGATGTTCAACTTATTAAAAAATATCATAGAAAAACGCTAAAAATTTTTTTTGGCCATTTTAGTAGTTTATTTGCTATTTACGTTTAAAATAATCGTTTAACATAAACATTATAAGAATTATTTTTGTCGTAAAATAACTCTTATATTATTAAAAAAAATTGTTATATATAAATTGGTTTCCATCAAAAATTTTCGGAAAACTTTTAAGTATAGCCTATTGGCCTCACAGTAATGTTGATTAAAAAAAAAGTTTCAGTCTGTGGGTATGAAATCGAACTTTTTCGACAAAAGCCACACGCCTAGCATGCTTAGCAAGAAATAAAACCTAGATAATTTGTGATTATTTATTTTACAAGCATTACATAAATGAATAATAATTTTAGAAATAATTGAATAGGATAATTTGTTCGTTTTTTTATAAAATCTATTATAAATAAAATATTTACGAAGTTCTCAAATATTCCAAAAAAAAATGAAAAAAAATTGTTTAAACAAATTATATGGTTTATTCAACAACCTAATTATTTAAATAATACATATTCCCAATGTACGTAAAAAGTACATACAAATAAAAAAAAAGAAACGTCTTAATCTATAAACAAGAAATAGAGATACAGTTAACAGCTCCTTCCCCCTCTTGCGCTCTCTATAGTTTCAAAGCGGACCAATTTTGGGGACCACGTTTTTGAAGCCTTGTGAACAATTTTAATAAAATCAAAAGTTATAAAAAAGGGCCATAACTTCGGCCCAAAGTGTTCTAGGTTAACTTTTTTTCTTTTTAATTTGTAAAAAATTAAGGCTGTCAAAATATGAAAAAATCATTTTTTTGCAGTCAATGGTTAAAAAGTTATTCTTATTGATTATTAGCAAAAAAATGAAATATTTTTGCCAAATTATTTTGCAATATATAAAATTACCTTTCCTTATTTTTTTCTAATAATATTTTTACAATAAATCTTTTTCTGTTAGAATCTATCCGTATATTTTATATAATTGGTTAATTTTCTGACTTATATTGTTGCAAAAAAATTTAATTTGCATTTTTTTTAAACTATTTACACTCTAATTATTTAGTAATATTTAAAAACAAATTGGATTGCCACGTCCTCTAGCAAACTTAGATGACCTTTGGTATGTCATAAAAACAATGTGGATGAGTTCTCCTTAATATGATATAGACTACTTAATCCGTTTAATTCCCCATAGATAAACTAAATGTATAGAAAATCAGGTAGCCACTTTTTGACGAAAATAACGTTGCAAATTTGTTTATAATATGATCAAATAATCATAGTAAATATAAGAATAGAATAATGTGTACTTGCCGAATAATAAATATTTTTTTTTTATTATTTTTAAATATATTATGTGAAATTTACTCATAAACAGTGCATTGAGTAATTAGTAAATATGATGACAATATTGACTTGATTTGGGTCCTCTCCAGCGACAGGTCCCCATTTTCACCTATGGAACCAGGTCTTCTATCCAAAACCTCTTCAGTATTTGTTCCTCCATTGGTGTCTAATATAATTCATCACAAATTGGCAGGGATCCAATAAAATTACGAATTTTGACCTTGTGGATGGTAACATTGCCCACAAAACAAGGGGCGTTAGTTGTAATACACAATATTTTTAATTGGAAGGTCTGCAAAGTTTTAGTGTTTGAATGTTTGCTACAGCCCCAGATTTCTACGCCATAAACCTATATTGGTTTTAGTATAATTTTGTAAAACAGTATTTGGTTTTCCAATGACAGTCGTTGTGACCTTCTGCCAAGTAACCAACTCATTTTGTTTTAATTTTATATCGAGCTAAGTTTTTTGGGGTTAATGTATTGTTTACAGGTGAGCTTTCGATCCAAATACAACCCAAGATATTTCACTACGTCTACATTTTGTCAACCATATCTCTAATATATGCAAGTAATTTTGCAGCTTTTGATATGTTATGTCTGGGTCTTTGTTCAAAACTATAACGGCTGTATCGTTGGCAAAAGTCGTTACTGTGACGTCATCTCTTAGAGGTATGTCAGCAGTAAAGATTGGCTACAGAAAGGGACCGAAGACGTTGCCCTGGTGAACTGTATATTCGATTGTGTGATAGGTTAAAAAATCATTATTGATTTTTGCTTGGAATAAACAATTAATTATATAGCACTTTAGGATGAGGTAAATATCGCTAGGCAGTAAATATTTTAATTTATATAGGACACCGTTGTTCTAGACTTTATCAAAAGTCTGGTCAATATCGAGAAAAGCTGAGGCACAAATAGTCTCAATATCGCTAGGCAGTAAAGATTTTAATTTATATAGCATATCGTTGTTCCGAGCTATTGTCGGTATAAGAAATCCCTCACTTACTGACCAACGGCTACGGGCGGACGAGTTGGTAAGTGGCAGGGCACTCTTTTGTCCTGGAATTGAGAAATTGATTCCGAAGGCGGAAGAACTATAAAACTACAAATTAGTCAACGGCATAAGGATGCAGAAAGCAAAGGAGAACTACTGCATTAAAGGCCTTTTGGCACTCCTAGTTTAAACTATCATGGCTGTAAATAATTTAAGTCAAAACATTAATGATCATGGATCTCGGAATCCAAGACCAGGCAAGAGAGGACAATATCAAGACTCCAGGGCCTCTCAGGTCGTTAATATGCGAAGTCCTTGCAAAATAGCCACATGGAACGTCAGAAGCATGTTCGAGTCAGATAAAATATATAATGCCATAAAAGAAATAAAAAGAATGCAAATCAGCATCCTCGGAATAAGCGAAATGCGATGGCCGGGATCAGGAGTATGTGACGTAGATGGATATCAAGTGTACCATGCCGGAAATACAGATGCCAATCACTATAATGGAGTTGCAATCGTAGTAGCAAAACACTTAGCTCAATCAGTTTTAACTTATATTCCCATATCTGACAGAGTAATGCTAGTAAAATTTAGTTCAAAGCCGTTCATTACCAACGTAATTCAGGTCTATGCCCCAACATCATCTAGTGATGAAGATAAATTGGAAGCATTCTACAAAGATCTTACTAATGCTCTAGATCTTGGCAAAGCAGCAGAAAATACCATAGTCCTCGGAGATTTTAACGCGTAAGGACGCTGTTTGAACATTGTGGGGGAATATGGCTTGGTAAACAGAAACGAACGTGGAGATCGACTTGTCCTTGTCCAGTTCTGTCAAGAACACGATTTCATTATATCGAATACCCATTTTAAATTACCACCGAGAAGACTCTACACCTGGAAGTCAAATGTAGAATCAGAAGACAAAATTATTAGGAATCAAATCGACTTCATTCTAATAAAAAATCGATTCAGAAACTGCATCAAATCAGTTAAAACTTATCCAAGTGCTGACATTGGGTCCGATCACAATCCCATAGTAGCTGTAACCCAATTAAAATTAAAAAAGATGATCAAAAAGAAGTCTCGCAAAAAGATTGATACAGCCCTACTACCAGACGAGAAAGTTAAGCAATCAGTTCAAAGACAACTGAACGAAAATTTAATTTGGGAAAATATTGGTGAAAACGTCGATGAGGGCTTAAATAAAATCGTAACGACAGCAAAAAAATCTGTGTGAGAAATATACAAGGCAGGTCAAAGCCAAAAAAGCAGGCTTGGATGACAGATGATATACTGGATTTGATGGAACAACGGCGACTAGCAAAAACCAACGAAATACTTTACAATAGCATACAAAAAGAAATTCGACGTAAAATACGAGAAGCAAAGAGTCAACATCTAGCCAAACAGTGTCATGACATTGAAGAACTTGAAAAAAGATACGACACGTTTAACATGTATAAAAAAGTAAAAGAAGCCTCTGGTATCTTCAATAAGAAACAAAATGCATTGCTACAGGATCAAAATGGTAAAGTAATATTCGAAGTAGAGGACAAACTTAAAGAATGGGAAAATTACGTCACGAACCTATTCGAAGACGATAGGAGTAGTTCACCTCCCGATATTACTAACTACGACGGACCCCTAATAACACGCTGTGAGGTTATAAAGGCCATACACTCATCAAAAGATGGCAGAGCGACTGGTCCTGATGAAATTCCAACTGAAATATATAAGCTTATATAGGATAGCAATGTTTTAGAGGCTATAACTTCGTTTTTCAATACCATTTATACCAACGGACAACTACCTAATTGTTGGTCTAACTCACTGTTTATAGCTTTACCTAAGAAGACAACAGCAAAAACCTGTGCTGATTATAGAACCATCAGTTTGTTAAACCACTTATTGAAAATTTTTCTGAAGGTAATACATGGTCGTATCTACAATAAATGTGAGGAATACCTGGATGACACTCAGTTAGGTTTCCGTAACGGATTTGGAACGAGAGAGGCACTGTTTGGAATGAACGTACTTGCTCAAAGATGTCGTGATATATCTGTAGATATATACTGTTGTTTTATTGACTTTCAAAAGGCATTTGTAAAATTTGTATTGGAATGAAACAACATCAGTTTTAGTAGATGGTGTGGAATCACAAGCTCTCAATATTAAAAGAGGAGTACGGCAGGGATGCCTCTTGTCACCCCTGCTTTTAACGTTTACTCCGAAAGAATTTTCAGAAAAGCACTTTCTGAAAAACAAGAAGGAATCCTTGTGAACAGCGAAGTCATCAATAATTTGCGATATGCAGACGATACAGTACTCCTAGTTTCTAGTCAAGAAGATCTGCAAACACTTCTTGATAGTGTCGTTGAGAGTTGTAGGGAGGCAGGTCTGGATCTTAACATAAGGAAAACCAAAATACTCGTAATAAGTAAACAACAGAATATAAAACCGTCTATATATGTAAATAATACCAAACTTGAGCAAGTTGATAAAATCGTTTACCTTGGACAGCAATTAAATTGTAATGCAGAAAATCACGAAGAAATTAGATCCAGAATAGAGCAGGCTAGAGCTGCTTTTAGAAGGATGTCCAAGGTGTTATGTAACAGAGACCTAAAATTGGCATTAAGGATCTGCCTACTTCGCTGCTACGTGTTCTCGGTCTTAATTTATGCTGTCGAGTCCTGGACTGTGAATAAAATCGATCTAAATCGCCTTGAGGCTTTCGAAATGTGGTGCTATAGAAGAATTTTAAAAGTTTTCTGGGTGGAGAAGATTCGTAACTCCACATTACTAGAACGTCTGAGCAAGACTACTGAGATCATAAAAAGCATCAAGCAGAGAAAGCTGGAATATTTCGGACATGTAATGAGAGGTCCCAAATATAGATTGCTACAAAATATCATGCAAGGAAAAATAGCAGGCAAACGCAGTCCAGGACGAAGAAGAACCTCATGGTTGAAGAACTTGCTAGATTGGTGTGGTATAGATACAAGCATGCTATTTAGGGTGGCAGTGGATAAAATTAAAATAGCTATGATGGTAACCAACGTTTTGAAAGAACATGGTACATGAAGAAGAAGAAGTTGTTCTAGACTTTATCAAAAGCCTGCTGAATATCAAGAAATACAAAGGCACACACAGTCCCTTCTTAGAAACTTTTCTTGATTTTATTTACTATTCTGTGATATTGTTCGATTTTGAAATACTTTTAACGAAAACCAAACTGATGTTTGCGTATTATGTTCTGAGTGGTACAGTTTCACTAATATCTTGGACATCAAAGGTAATAGGCTTTTCTGATGATAGGACGTATCTAGGTCACATCATGCGAAATGAAAAATACCAGTTCCTCCAACTTATAATCGAGGGTAAAATTGAAGGCAAAAGAGGAATGGGACGCAAGAAAATGTCCTGGCTCCGAAACATAAGGCAATGGACAGGGATTAACGACATACAATCTCTGATACATATTGCAAGAAATAGAGAATTAATGGAAAATGTGATCGCTAACATCCATTAGTGGATTTGCATCTGAAGAAGAAGATGATAGGAAAAAAATTGTGTAGGAAATTTCCTGGCTTTTTGATCAATACAATATGAGCATATGTCCACTGGATTGAATTATGGCTTATCTGAAGCCATACTTCAAACAACTCATTTGTTATCAACAGTTCCTCGAAGACACTTCGTCTCAGGACGATTTTACCTATGTAGGGTCATACGTCGCCATGTTACTAATTCCAACGGTAACTTAAACATCCTAATTTGTAACTATATGTAATGTAAAACAACTGTAAATTTATAACATTTAAAGGGTTTTTGACCCATATATTTTGGTGGCTCATAGCATGTATACCCCGTTTACAATGATGATGGATTTAACAATCCGAAAACGTTCTGTAATGTAATTGTGATAGCCCGTTTGGGCATTTTATTATATACCTTTTATAAAGGATTTCAAATAAATTTTTTGTGATGTATGGTATACAGCCAGCTACAAGAACTTAGTTTCCTAGTGGATTTTTCGAAATGGCAACGCGAAGTAGTTTGAACTGTGAAATTCTAGGAATAATTATTGGTGTTTTCAATCATTGTGTTTTATCAACTTAGTGTGACCTTCTAAAGTGCTTTCTCTTTATTCGTAGTGAACTTTAGTTCACTACGAATAACTAAAGTATTCACCTTTAGTATTCACTAGTAATACTAAAGGTGAAAACCGGTAAGTTATATGAAAAACTTGACACAACTTTACTAGAAAAGCATAGAAAATGGTTTAAAATATAAGTTTGTAAAGTTGTTTATGTTAATTTGTTGCTTAATTATTACAAAACAACTTTAAAACTCGATTTTTTAAAATTAACTATTAACTTTTACAAAATTGCCCAAAAATTTCAATAATTGGGACAATAGAGGAAATATTTATCTATCTTAAAAGGTAAGGAAGACAAGTCACACTGTTTGTTCGATAGGAAACTACGCATCGAGCAATAAGACAAAAGAGGGAATCTAATCCTTATAAAAAGGAGACCAAAAAAGTGGCCTCTGATGGCGGACACATCCGGAAATGCAAAGGCGCCAAATTTAAATTTTTCGACACTTATCAACAGTAGCTATATAATATTTTTCAAAATGTGTCTTAGACGAGAAAGTTTTAATTAATTATTAATGATAAGAGTCTAAAATGCGACACAATTGTTAAAAAACTTCAATATAAATAAGATTTCATGTGACATTTGGGACAAACAATAACATAACCCAACTTAATTTGATGTCAAACAAGGAGAGAGACTCTGTATCCTTGTCTAAAGTGGCCTCTCAAGATGGCACTTCCTGTCTATCAATATGTTTACCCCTTCTACCTTTACATTCCCTCTTTTGTCTTATTGCTCGATGGAACTACGCCACCTTGAAAAGAAATCTGAACTACCAACTGACATTTCAACCTACTAAGTCTTAATAATATTTTATTCTTGAAACGATACGTTTAATCCAAAATACAAATAAGAATATTTACAAAGTAATATAATTATTTATACGATTATTTTTTTCGCAAGATTGCCAAAAATATTGGTTGCTGTAATTTTAAGATAGAATATTATAAACAAATTAATTTAAAGCTTTGTGTTCGTTTAGGTTTAAACATCTAGCACCACCTAGGAAATAAATCTGAACTACCAACTTATATGAATAATTATCTGGCAGATAAAAAAATGTACAATATTTATTTAGCAAATAAAATATCGAATAAGAAGATACCTAGAATCGTTAAATTCTAGATATCTTCTTAAAGATCTTCCTTTCTTAAGATAGAGTTAAATTTTGGAAACAAACTACGTGTATTAAAATAAGCTAATTTTACCTTTTTGTTAGACCTACTGAATTCTAGTTTTAAGTTGCTCAATTTTAGCTAATAAATAACCGCAAACTGAAGTGTTTGCAACATTAACAGTATCTAAATTAAGTTTGTATCTTAAGCTTAACATTTTACAATTATTACAACACATAGTATAACTGGTACAATTTTTCATTTTATGAGATTCGGAACATTTCTGATTCTGATTTACTTTATTCGCTATCGACACATTTAACTCATCTTTCCTCATTAGAGATCTCTACAAGCAGACTCTAGTAATTATTTTCCTATAATTTCCAGAGTAGTCGGTGTGTTTTGGTTTAGTTCCAGTCTTCTTACAAACTCTCTCTGATAACTGGTAGACCCAGGGATACGTGTTAGGGAGTGGTAAGAGACTCAAATTAAATCGAAACGCAACCTTCTTAGTATATTATTGTTCTTAACCGACGCAATGAGTACAAGAATGATGGTAATTTATATGGGTAAATTTTTTATGCATAGTGGAATATAATAAAATTCTTCTCAGCAGATTATATATTTATAATTTGAAATTTTTGCAGTATATTTTTTTAAATTTTAGATAGTTTCTTATAAAAATTATCGAATAGTTTATATTATGCGTTGATCTTAATCGCTTAGTTTCTTTTAAACAATATACTATTTATTTACATATACAAATAACTTTTTTAAATTATATTCACAATATTTTAATATAGTTTCAACAAAACAAAGTTTTATATAATGTTTCTAGTATTCTTCAAAATATTTAAAACATTTTTTTGTTTCAGGTAAGGTGTTAGAAGTTTAATATTGCGCATATAGTAGGTGGGTAATTTCAAAAATAAAAAAAATAAGGTAATTAGAGTTAAATAATGCAATTGATGCAAGTTTCATATAACTTCAGAAACCATTTGCTGTATGGTTTGCATTCATGTCGATTTTCATTGAAGGACCTAATGATGTACTATATTTTCTACTGATTTCCTCACATCACCATCGCCTCCCGTTACATACGCATAACTTTAGTTGATTTAGATTTTAAATTATGATTACGATCGAATAAACCTTTAATTGTAAATTGTAAGTCAAGGCGGGTCACTGAGTCAGCGAGTTAACAAAGTCAGGAGGGTTGTAAAGCAACCGCCATAGTATATATATATATATATATATATATATATATATATATATATATATATATATATATATATATAAATATATATATATATATATATATATAAATATATATATATATATATATATATATATATATATATGTAAATACTTTTTTTTTTCTTTTTGGGTATGGTAGTCAATAAAAATAGAGCTTTGCTAAGGCGTACTATTTATTCTGAAATCCGAGCTTTCGGTGGTTGTTTGCCACCTTTATCAAGGTCTGCAATGAAAATTACTGTGTTATAAAATTAGGCTGGTGTAATATAAAAGTTATAAAAACTTACCAGAAAGTAAGATTCATAGCATATAAAACACAACGTTAAATAACATAATATGATCTGAATTACTGAAGGCATTAAAACTTAAAAACTTTAAAATAACTTAAAAATTAAAGAACATGTTACAAAGTTTAAAAAGTAAAAAATAAGACGACATGTTTGACAAAAAACAGTCGTCTTCGCAGGTTTGAATTCAGTCACATCTCACGAACAGAAAGAGGTAGTAGGAGGAACTATTGTTGTTTAAATAGTTCGATATAACTACAAAAAACAAACTTTCAAACTGATGTCTAACAAAATGCCGTTTGTGATTTTAATTACTACCAACCATGTTACCTACTTTAAATTGAGAGGGAAATTTAAAAAAGTTCATTATGTCAAACAATAAAAAGAAAATAGTATTTAGTAAGTAGGTTTAGAAAAAACAAACAACCAAAACAAAATGAACATCTGAATAATAACTGAAGTTAATCATGATAATTATAGCAATTAATAATGGAATTTAAGAAACAAGACATGAAACTCTGAGATGCAGAAAACCCTAGTCAAAAGTCAAAATAAAATTGTAAATTTTGCTAAGATTCTGGATCTCAGATCTTTTATTCAGATTGTTGTTATCACTCCTGCTGATATGTACCATTTCTAAGAATGTTCTCTTAAATTTATTTTTCTCTCTGGCTAATATTTTTACATTGTTAAAATCTATCTTATGGTCTAGATCGATAGTGTGTTCTGTAAAAGCACAAGTGGGTTTATTAAGTCTACAGTCACTCTTATGAGAAATGATACGAATAGACAGATTTCTTCCAGTTTCACCAATGTACGTGGATGGACATTAAGTACATTGAATGCAATAAACAACATCTCTTGACTCTAAAGTAGTTAGGGGTTGTTTTATTTTGCTATACAGCTGACTTATGGTTTTGATGTCCTTGTTAGCTATTTTGATGTTCTTGAATTCTTTGAAAATTTTACTAAAATTTTTAAAGAATTTTAACAAAATAAAACAACCCCTAACTACTTTAGAGTCAAGAGATGTTGTTTATTGCATTTAATGTACTGAATGTCCATCTACGTACATTGGTGAAACTGGAAGAAATCTGTCTAGTCGTATCATTTCTCATAAGAGTGACTGTAGACTAAATAAACCCACTTGTGCTTTGGCAGAACACACTATCGATCTAGACCATAAGATAGATTTCAACAATGTAAAAATATTAGCCAGAGAGAAAAATAAATTTAAGAGAACATTCTTAGAAATGGTACATACCAGCAGGAGTGATAACAACAATCTGAATAAAAGATCTGAGATCCAGAATCTTAGCAAAATTTACAATTTTATTTTGACTTTTGACTAGGGTTTTCTGCATCTCAGAGTGTTTCATGTCTTGTTTCTTAAATTCCATTATTAATTGCTATAATTATCATGATTAACTTCAGTTATTATTCAGATGTTCATTTTGTTTTGGTTTTTGTTTTTTCTAAACCTACTTACTAAATACTATTTTCTTTTTATTGTTTGACATAATGAACTTTTTTAAATTTCCCTCTCAATTTAAAGTTGGTAACATGGTTGGTAGTACTTAAAATCACAAACGGCATTTTGTTAGACATCAGTTTGAAAGTTTGTTTTTTGTAGTTACATCGAACTATTTAAACAACAATAGTTCCTCCTACTACCTCTTTCTGTTTGTGAGATGTGACTGAATTCAAACCTGCGAAAATGACTGTTTTTTGTCAAACATGTCGTCTTATTTTTTACTTTTTAAACTTTGTAACATGTTCTTTAATTTTTAAGTTATTTTAAAGTTTTTAAGTTTTAATGCTATCAGTAATTCAGATCATATTATGTTATTTAACGTTGTGGTTTATATGCTATGAATCTTACTTTCTGGTAAGTTTTTATAACTTTTATATTACACCAGCCTAATTTTATAACACAGTAATTTTCATTGTAGACCTTGATAAAGGTGGCAAACAACCACCGAAAGCTCGGATTTCAGAATAAATAGTACGCCTTAGCAAAGCTCTATTTTTTATTGACTACCACACCCAAAAGGAAAAAAGTATTTACATATTTTTTCCAAACTAGTCAAAAAAATTTTGGACTACCTTGTCTATATATATATATATATATATATATATATATATATATATATATATATATATATATATATATATATATATATATATATATATCTGTATGTTACACATTGGGCTCTCTTACTGAGAGAAATTTTACGCAGCCTACCTACCATTTGATAAATTTGAAGGAATGCTGTGAATTATATACTTGTTCTTTGATTTGTTTTTTGTAGTTAGCAATGATGTTCGGGAATACTTTGGTAATCGGCTTATTCTTCATTGGGACAAAATTTTTAAAAAATCAGCGAAACTCAGATGAAAACATTCGATTCACCGACAGGTATACGGCCATTATTAATAATAGCTAAAAAGTTTTTTATATATTGTAAAATATTTCACTAAATACAAATATGTAGGTCCTCCTATTTTAAATTTAGATAATAATTAATGCATTTAAAATGCTATATATGTTATAAATAAAAAGTTTATAGTTTAAAAGTTATTAAAATTGTTATGTCAAGAATTAGAAGATTTAGCATAACTTTTAGTTTTCATAACTCTGTAAGTGGTGCATTTTTCTCTCAGAAAGCTTCACACACATCTTCTTCTTCTTCTTCTAGTTCCATGACCGTTATCGATCGTTGGATATCATGTTGGCTACCATATATATATTCACACACATAGGATGTTAGAACATATTTCGTCAATATATTATTGATAATAATAATTGAAATACATAGATGGTTGACTATTGCTAGAACAGCTATGATAAAACTGATAGCAATTTGGAAAAATTCTACCACAACAATACAGACAAAACTAAATCTGGTAAGAGCGCTAATTTTTCCCATAGCCACATATGCATCCGAAACGTGGACCTTAAAGAAAGCAGATTAAAACAAACTGGACGCTTTTGAAATGTGGGTATACCGCCGCATGTTGAGAATATCCTGGATTGATCATCGCACTAACGTATCGATATTAGAACAACTTAAACTAAATGATAGATTGCTTAAACAAATACAACCGAGATATTTGCCGTATTTTTCACACACTGCTAGAAGAACAAGCACGATTGAAAAACTGATAGTCGAGAGTAGAGTTGAAGGAAAGAGACCTAGGGGAAGATCTCCTATGCCGTTGGGTAGATCAAATAAAAATATTGATTAACCAAGGGTTACATAAAGCCGAACAAATAGGCCACGACAGAGAAGAATGAAGGGAAATCTTGAAAAAACTGTGAAGGCCTGATGGTGTCAACACATCCCAAAAGGGATTAGGACTGAGGAGAAGGAGGATTATTGATAAAAAATAAACAAACTTTCTTTTTCAGTGAGTTACAAGCAATCAACAAAAAGCTTTTCGCCCTTGCAGAATCACAAGCACGCAGTAGTAGACTACGTATTGTTGACATTTGCCTGCATCGAGCAGTTATTAAAATTCTAAAATAGCTACTATTAAGCAAGCATAAAATGTCAACACGATCTCGCCCGCTGTGTGATTATGAATCTACAAGGACGAAAAGCTGTTTGTTTATTGCTTGTTCACTCAATGTGAAAGAAGGTTTTTGCCATTTCTTCAAAGGTAAATTGTCAAAATAGGTTTAACTTTTCTATTTACGTACAGATTTTAGAAAAAAATGCCCCATGTAGAAAGTTATGAGGACTTAAAATTAGACTAAATCTTCGATATATCAAATTAAAAAATTTAATAACTTTTAAACTATAAACTTTTTAAAACATACAAAGCTTTTTAATTTTAACCGCAATTCACGATGGGACTAGTAAATTAAGATTTTAAAATTTAAAAATTTATTTATAAAAAAAATGTTTATAAAAGTTTTTTTAAAAACTTTGTTTATAAAAGGTACCACTTTTTAATATGGGGGCTTTACATATTTGGATTTAGTGAAAAATTTTACATAAGATAGAATATTTTCCAAATATTTACCCTTTTAGACATACAGACCTTACTGACGGACTATAGCCAGCAATTGCTTGGAAAAGTGTTCAGCAGAAAGATCGTTTAGTAGTGCAACTTACTTGTTTGCCGTAAGTCAGTTTCAATAATTCAACATTGGCACATCTGTTTGGAAGTGGCCTGCAATACGTCACGGTCATATTTACTTTCACATTCCAATTCTTGATTAAAAGCGTCCCTCAATTCACAATTTGGTGATGGCATACATAACTTGACTACATTGCTTTACATAACGTCATACATGTCTTTTTAACAGTTTAACTTTATAAATAAAAAAAAATTATTTTAAATAATTAACTTTACCTCGTTCTATATTATTATGCGCAGAGGTGCAATGATACACTAATAATTAATTTTCCCTTTGTAAGTTTATAAAAACTAAAAGACTAGATTTTATTGTTAATTTGATATAATTGATTGTTTATGCTGTAAAAACAAAAAATGTAACAAAAAAAAGTAAATAATGCATATCCCGAACATATAACCGAAACAATTTTCATATCGATACTTAATTAATTTTGCAGTAAATGTCCTTCTGTGGCTCAGAGGCATCGAGCAAAAAGACAAAAGAGGGAATGTAAAGGCAGTGGGGGGAAACATATTGTTAGACAGGAAGTGCGATCTTTAGAGGCCACATTAAACAAGGAAAGAGAGTCTCTCTCCTTGTTTGAAATCAAATTTAGTTGAGTTATGTTATTGTTTGTCCCAATTATCACATGAAATCTTATTTATATTGAAGCTTTTTAACAATTGTGTCGCATTTTTGACTATTATTGTTAATAATTAATTAAAACTTTATTGTCTAAGACACATTCTGAAAAATATTATATAGCTATTGTTGATAAGTGTCGGAAAATTTAAATTTGGCGCATTCGCATGTCCGCCATCAGAAGCTACTTTTTTGGTCTCCTTTTCATAAGGATTAGATTCCCTCTTTTGTCTTTTTTCTCGATGCTCTGTGGTAAAAGCGCCTACCTTTAAACCTAAAGATCGTGAGTTCGAATCTCATCTGGGTGGAGAAATTTTCGTTTATTAAAAATTAATAAATGAAAATAATTTCTATCCTTGTGCAATCGGTACTTACCGGAAGGACCGCAGACGTTCGGATACAATTAGCGTCTCTTAGCAAAGACAATGACGTCGACTTTGCTAAGTATCAAAACAATTACTCTACACACACATACACTACTTTAGGTACCTGACTGTACCATGCCAATGATCTTAGTTGTCGAGGCATTAACTCAATAATAAAAAAAATGCAGTAATATAAATAACAATAAACCCAACTGTATCAAAACTACTCCTACAGCTCTTGCATATACAAAATATATAAAAGGTTCATCTGAACAATTAACAAAGCTTTTAGCCAAACATAACATAACAGTGGCTCACAAAGGCATCAACCTTTTAAATAAGTATTTCACTAAACTAAAAGCGCAAACTCCAAAACTAAAAAATGTTGTTTACGAGATACCATGTATTAACTGTGAAGGTGTTTATATCGGACAAACCAGTCAAATGCTTCAATCCAGAATTCGTTAAAACATCCAGAATCCGTAGAACACCATAAAAAACTCTTAAAGTCATAACATATCTCCACTTTACCTTGTTCGAAAACAACAAAGATGCGCCCATATAAAAATGATTATACAGTAATGATAGTGAACCAACAGATATAAGACATCAATTTTTACTTGTCAATTTATTAATGTCAGTCTCCCGTTTTACGTTTTGGTATAAAAGTTTATGGTCGGTATGGTTAAATTGAACAGAATATCTAACACAGGTATAAAATCATACTTTTAGCGAATAGACAAAGATAACAATATTTCTCCCTGGTCTCCCCTCCATATTTCTCATTGACGCCCTTTGCGAATTAGTTAGACGATTAAGACCAATCAGAGATATTTTACATATCTCTAGTTCCGATCCTAATATACCTAAAAAACTAGAGGTGGGTCGTTGACATTTTTATCGAAACCGTTTTTCGTAAACTGTAACTAGTTGATTGTTTACCAGTAGTTTCAAATAGTGAGTACACATATTGCCTATTATCGTTTATGTGTATAAGTAATAAAGTGAAAGAAACTGACGAAGGATATATTTATTATAACTTGAAAAATAAATTAAACAATACAAATAGTACTTATATTTACATTACACATTATTAAATCGCGAATCGTCTAAATTGACATTTTAAACATAAGTTTTTCCACTTTTCTTGTTAACCGTGTTCTTTTTTTATTTAAAATTAAACCAGATTTTGAACATGTGTTTACACGGAACAGATTTTGTTACAATACTACAATATTTTATGAATATAGTGGTAAAGTTAGGATATACATGGCGTTGGTTTTTCCACCACTGTAATGGACAGTTCCAATCTCCGTTCGAAATTTTTTGTGGGTAATATATCATCAGACAAATACATGTAGACTTCTTTTATATTTTTCGATACAAGTGTATGTTTGGATATGTTTGGAAAAATACACTATGGACTTAAGTGATCTTTATCAGTTTCTTTTTCTTGTACTGGTTGATTTTCACTAGTACAATCTTTTTTTTTCTTTTTTTTTTTATAGAAGCTACCAGCTTTTTAACTATTTCTTTTGTTTTTAGATTCTGATTAATGAATGAGTTTAGATTTACCATTGACCTGACTTTATGATTTCAATTCTTTATTGATAGGTCGCTAAAGGATTTATTCATTGTAAATATTCAATTAAGAATTCTTTTTCTTAGTCAAAATTATTGACCTAGTATAAGAATAATACTTTTATTTAAAAAAATGCACATTTGTAAGAGATGCAGCTTTTATGGTCCACTTTCTGAGTATTGCAATGATTGAACCTTCTGACGCATTTCTGTCCGTTTTGACTACTTCTACTACAAGTACTGACCTACTGCTACCGCCACCCAAGCGTCAAAAGGTAATGGATACCTCCATTAATAAAAATATTAGTTTAGAACAAAAGAAACCGTTTTTCCTAGTTGAAGAACGAGATTTTAAAAAGTGTGCAGGGTGGATTCCTGGATATAAATTGCCAACAAGAAAAACTTGTGCATTACGTCAGATTCATTACTTCAGGAATGTTATATCAAAACTAAGCAAATTATTAGATAAAAAGTTGTTAAAGAAGTAGAAAATATCTGTATTACTACTCAACTCACCTCTGGACATCTGGAATAACTGAGAGTTACATCGCAATAGCAGGACATTATTTAACCGAAAATTTAGAATTTAAAACGGTTTTATTAGGCTGCTGCCATTTTTCTCGAAACCATAATTCACAAAAAAATTGCTTTAGAATTTTGTGAAATTATTAATTAGTGAGGTCTAAAACGAAAAGTAAATTTTGCAGTAACTAATAATGCCTTAAATATGGTCAAAGCTATTAAAGATATTTTGGAATAAAAACATTTAATCATACGTTAAATTTATTGGTGGAGAAAACTCTTAAATGCTGTCGTGTACAAATAGATAAAATAAAAAGTCTTTTTTTTTCGACAATTCGGCAAAAAATACATTTCAAAAAAGTACCTCATCTTCAAAAAAGCTTTAAAGTATCAATTACAACATAACAAAGCTCCCAAACTACCAATCCAAGACGTGGAAATTGGTAGAACTTCACCTATTACATGTTAAAAAGAATTACCGAGTTAGAAGAGGTAACCCGTTCCACATTGGTATTAGTTAATACAGACTTAGACTTAGACCAAATCTAAATAATAAAGACTGGATTGTTTGTTTTCAACTTTCCCAAATTTTACGACCTTTTAAAGAAATATCAAATACAATGAGTGACCAAAAATATTTGAAGGGTAGTTCAGTGATTGTTATGGTATGCTGCCTGCAAGAATCTTGCAATAAAATTTTAGCAAACGGTAACCTCACATCCATACTATCCGACGTAGTACAATTACTTATATCGGGTTGGATTGTTTAGTTTATTTTTCAAGTAATAATAAATATATATCCTTCATTAGTTTCTTTCACTGTAATAGATATACACATAAACGATAATAACCATTATGTTTGTTTATGTAGGTACTCTCTTACTCGAAACAACTGTTAAACAATCATACTAACTTGTTTACGAAAATCGGTTTACGATAAAAACGTCAATGACCCACCTCTACTCGTTACATCTGTCCTTACTGTGATTCGGTGCTTTGACGAATCCAGATATCGGGAGACGAAACGTTGCCAAATAATTTTGTATGAAGCTTTTGTTTATTGTGGCATTATATGCAGTTTATTATTTTTGCAACGTTGCCAAACCAATAAGTTTGGCAACGTTGAATTTCCCTTTCTTTATAAATTCAACTCATTCATTTTCGGCGATATAAAGGGCGGACCTATTATACCTCTCTCTTTTAAACAGGTGTTTCTTACTCCATCTCACGTAAGGTCCATACCGACCAAAAGCTTTTACGTATACTGTATTTTACAATAACTTTTTATTCCTAATATGGGAAGAAATGTGGAAAATCCCAGAAACGTGGATTTCAATGGACAATGAAATCAAATTTTTTAGTTTTTATAAACTTACAAAAAAAAATAATTATTAATGTGTCGGTGCACCATTGAGCATAGTAATATAGAACAAGATCCAATTGAATCTGTAAAATAAAATTTTTTTTTATTTATGAAATAAAATTGATAAAAAGACATGACGTTATTTGAATCAATCTGTTAGTTAAGTTATGTATGCCATCACCAAATTGTGAATTGAGGGACGCTTTCAATCGAGAATTGAAACGTGAAAGTGAATATATGATCGTGACGCATTGCAGGCCACTTCCAAACAGATGTGCCAATGTTAAATTATTGAAACTGACTAACGACAAACAAGTAAGTTGCACTACTAAACGATATTTCTACTGAAGAGTTTTGGAAGTACTTGCTGGCTATAGTCCGGCAGTAAGGTCTGTATGTATAAAAGGGTAAAAAGTTGAAAAATATTCTATCGTATGTAAAATTTTTCACTGAATCCAAATATGTAGAGCCCTCATATTAAAAAGTGGTAAGGTGAAGTAGGGTAAATGTGATCTACTTTTTGATTAGTTCAACTTTCATTTAATAAAACACTTTCAGGAAACGTTTCAAAAATGTATCAAAAAATCATATACTCTTTGAACGGTTTTGTATTCATTGTGTAGAAAAAAAATTAAATAATCTTTAGTGTTGGTAATGTTGCATAATGTTTTTTAAAATCATATCAATATATCACATTTGCCCCAGGGACCGGGGCAAATGTGAAGAAAGTTTACATTTTTGTAGTAAATATTATATTTTTTAGTCTGGGGTTATTGTATAAAAATGTGATTAAAGCTCTCTAATTGTGTTTTTTTAGAATTTATTTTGTTGAAGAAATACAAAAGAATTTATACTTTAAACAAAAATATAATAAAATTAAACAAACCCTCTAAGTTTTCTTTCAGTTGATGTTGAATGTTAAAGCCTTTAAAGGTAACTGGAAATTCGTACATTCCACGTCTGTCGACGATAGGATCTAGTAGTACTTTTATAATATCCTGTTGTAGTAGAGTATCAATGTCAGGATTTATTGGCCATAAAATTTGTTTCCTTGAGGTTGTGTAAATTTAACAATTTACTATTCTCATATAATGCTTGTGATTTATTTTTTGGGCAATATTTTACCAATGCCCAACATCCGACATATACATTTGCACTTTTTGTCGAATTCAAATTCTCTTTATCTTCCTCGTCATTATTTGCATTTATTTCTACCTCTGGCTCTGATTCCAAAAGTGTATCCAGAAACTCGTCAGTGTTATCAGAATCCATGAATATTGGGGACATTGACTCATCGTCTTCGCTGCTGCTAAATGATAATGACTCTCGTTTATTTCTTTTTTTTTTTTTGGCTTTGCCTTAGTTATCTTATGAATTTTAGTACCGTTTCCTTTTTATTGAGATTTCTGGTTTAAAACATCAATAGCTTGTTGTGATGTCAATACATCAGATCCAGGGCAGAACCGTTTCTTATTTTTGGTTGGTGCGTTTGAAAGTTGTTTTACTGTTGATAAAAATAAATCTTCAAATGTTACATTCTTATTTTCAGTTAAACCTGTACATGGAATTGATTCAAGTTCGTCGACTCTGGCAGAGATATTTTTTACTTTGTTGGAAGTGGTATTTTCGATTAGAGCATTAGGCGTAGGTTCTTTGTTTTGATAAAATACTTCTTGGGTTACTTTAGTTGATACCAATACTTCATTACCATTTTCGCGTATAGATAATCTGGAATGTTTTATCATCTTCCACTTATTAAGCAAGCAGGGTGGAAATTGTGTTTCAGGGATAAAGTGACGAATAAAAGGAATAATTCCGCCTTTTTTAAAGCTGTTGATAATTACTTCTGAGTTCACCTGTTTCCAAGTTGTACACAAAAATTGGGAAAATATTTGTTTTTGTAAGTTTTGGCCTACTTGCTGCCGCTGCCAGGCATAAAATTTTTCATTCCATTTAACTTTATATTTGGTTTCATGATTTATAAAGTAATTTTTGAAAACGGCTTTTTCCATCCAACCTTTTTTTGTCATTGCATAAACAGTATCCTCAAAATCAGTACCTGGTGAAGCTATCCATTGATCCCATAAGTACAAACCTTTATAAATTATTAATGGTGGAGCTTTCTGGTTAGCTACATTACACAACTAATTGTTATTGATGAAGGTATATTCATACCTCCCATAACTTTTGTCTTCCTGGGGTCAATGCACAAGCTACTCTCGTCCAAATTACAGATTCTCTCAGGTTTGTCGTGAAGACCATATTCGTCCATTATTGATTTTAACAAATCATAAAACTGGTATATTATAAAAGGATCAAGAGCCATTTTTCGAGAGTATTCTACCTTTTTTGGAACTTTAATACTTAATCTATGCCTCAGTTTAAACCCCAAAAACCAATCTTCGCCTGGAACTTCATCCTTGAAATTAGTTTCAATATGGTTTCCTACAATTTCTAATACTTGTTTCCTTGATAGGCCGTATCCCCATTTCTCCATCGTTTTTAGACCATTGGCTAATCAAACTTCGTCAGCAGTAGAAATTGACATTGGACGTCCTGTATTTGCTTTTACTGCTCCTCGTTTACATTTTACACGGGAATGTAGGGCCACATTATGGTATTTTGTATAATTTTGCTGCCTTATAAATTAATGTTCGACCTGCTAAAACATCAGACATTGCAGCGTTGAGATCAGCTGCCGAATATTTGCCTTCATTTGAAGTTTTTCTTTTGTAGCAGCGAATCATGGTATCTATAATAAAAAATAAACCTTGTAAAACTGGCCACTGTTTAAATATTTTAAATTCAAGGAGTTATATAAACGGGGTAAATGTGATATACTAATGACACATTTGCCCCAATCTGCAATAATACATTTACCCCAACAACAAAATTTGCAGGGGCAAATGTGTTATAACAAAAATTTGAGGTTAATGTTAAGTTTTTATTTCAATAACCTACACCATAATATTCCCCAAAGTAGAATAAACTGCTATGTCAATTAAAATTATAATAATAGTCTTACTTACCGAAAAAATAATATACAGTGGAACCTCGATTATCCGTCTCTCTATTAACCGTCACCTCTGTTAGCCGTCAGGGTCCATACATAAGTTATATTGACAACATAAGTAAAAATTTATTCATCAATTCATTTTGTTTGCAAAAAAATTTCCACCAAAGACGATTCTCATTTTGGACAATGTACCTGCCCATCCTACAGCCGGTATGCTGTGGAGTGACGATAAAAATATCACGTACTCTTTTCTGCCTGCGTGTACATCATTGATACAACCAATGGATCATTCGGTCATTAACACATTCAAAAGAAGATACAGGAAAAAATTTATTCAAAACTTAGTTATGGAAGAGTAATATTCTTTGCCAGAATGCTGGAAAGCAAACAATTTAAAACACGCAGTCGACAATTTTGTGGATGCTTGGGCTGATGGTTCGGGGAAATAACGCTGAAAAGAGCCTAGAATAAATTATGGGTTGAATCAACTTAAGATGAAAATGCTCCCCTTAAATGAAGTTACGGCTGAATCAACTGCTTTGTTTCCGTTGTCTAAAGATGACATAAACAAATGGTTAATTTGTGATGAGGACGCAAAAGGCTATCGATTGCTGACAGACGATAAAATCGTTGAAATGGTAACAGAGACGGAGGAAACTGATTCAGAAGCCGACTTTGATGGTGGCGATGTTGATGATACTATTACAACTCACAAAGATTTGCGTAACGAAGCTAGAGGAGCTGCATCGCACGTATAACAATTCATCAAGTGGTATTCTCGGCCAGAAGAAGCAAATATGGTAGATTTAACGATTTTACGTCGATTAAGAAATTCAGTCGTTGCAAAATGTGAAGTAACAATAAAACAAACAAAGATTTCAGAATAATTTATCTTATTGATTCGGCTGTACTAACATAAATCCCTCTTATATTATCAAAACATACAAATAAAATTTGAGAGTTATACTATGATTTTTTTTTAAGTTCTGTTAATCGTCTTTTCGATTATCCGTCATACCCTTGGTCCGGTGCCCTGACGGATAATCGAGGTTCCACTGTAATACTTCACGAACGGGGTAAATGTATAACAAATTCTATATTGAATTCGAACACACTCGTCGGCTAAAACTATTTAATAATTATTAAGCTTTGATTTTAACTTAAGGTAGCATTATAAGTGATATTAATAAAATATTTATTTAAAAAGTAGTGTAAATGAAGTTACCAATCAAAGCCTTACAGCTGCCGCCGGAAAAATGGCGTTAAATGAACCAGAACGACCTAAACCGCAAAAAGACAGCCAACCTTGAGGTCAAAAATCTTTTGACAGATCAGCAAGGTGGAGGTACAATCCCAAATAATTGGGCGGTCAAATTAAAAGTTTAAATGAGTTTGGATGACTACCCGCTTGTAAGAGACAAACCAATGAAAGAAATTGGTATTATAATAGCAACTCCTCGCATTAATCAGTCTAGAACTAACAAACAGGAGAATTTCATTCAACCTCATATATAAGTAATAACGTTAAACATTATGGCTAGATAATCCGCCACAGGTGATCAACGATAAATTAATTTCCACAGCCCAAGGTCCAGACGCTTGGAACTGTAATTTGCAAAGGATTTTATGAATCCATTACAATATTTGTATTATGTTATTATAGTAAAAAATTGTTCACACTAATCTAAGCAATTATCGTAGACAGTTATCGTTTCTATAACATCTAAAAAACCTACAAATTGTGTTTGTAAGTATGAACCCTGTTGGTTGATTACTTATTTTCTAAAATCTTTTTTATTTGTAAAAATATATAATATTGTAAATAAAAGCGAAACGTATTCGAATAAATCAATGAAGTAGTTGACATATATATATATATATATATATATATATATATATATATATATATATATATATATATATATATATGTAATAATTAAGAATATATTCTTGTGTTGTAATATCAATCTCTTATTTTTTCTGCGACTTTCCGAGTGCGAAGTTTTTTCAAGATAGATTTATCACCATTAAGAACAGTGGACAGGATTTATGCTTTTGTCGGTTTGTTCCTAGTTATAATCTCGTTAAGTTCAGTAAGCCAATTTGAAATTCAAATGTTTATTTAACTGCGAATCATTCTATCATGCTCTGAATTCGTGTTATTAGTAACTGGCACACTGGCATACAATTCGTTGTAGCCTAGATGTAGCGCATAATTGCAAAACTTTTTAGAGGTATCTTTAGAAGTTTTCTGGAGAACAAAGAGTGCAGAAAACAAGAGCATCGTTTTTTAGTTGTTTATAGTAAAATGTAGAAGTATATTTCGGAATGTGCCTTTGAAGGATCAAGCTAACAAGATTTAAAAGAAAACTTTATTATATATTATTGAATCCAAACAAAGAATAGAACACTTTGAAACACTTAAATTTTTTTCAAACTGGAATATTTAATAGTAGCACAAAAAGAGGTAAAAAACAATATCTAGAGGTAAATAAATTATTGTATTTTGTTGTAATTTTTTAACATCCTTTATTTATGTATTGTAATCTGCTTCTATAAATAAAAAAACATAACCAATAAGTTTATCACGTAATTCACACAGGGTAAATCCGTCCAGTGACAAAAATCTTTTGACATAAATTTCTAATACATATAAATATTTGAAATATAAATAAACACTTTACAAGGATTTATAACATATTAAAAAAAGCAATACTTAAAATACACAAACAGTTAGGTATAAAATCATAGAGTATACGTTTATGTATTTACAGTTATAGAAAGGAGTTTTAGTCTTCCTCTTCTCGGTCGCTTATGTAGGTCGTGGGCAAGCCTATGTGGAATGGTTCGGTAGTCATTTTTTGTAAGTGCCACTGAGTGAGAGAAAGATGTTAATGTTTTGAATCTAAAGGTTTCGATGTACATTATAATTGGTCTCGATGTATATCATAATTGGTCACATACCACGGTGAATTGGTAATATGTCTCAAAACTTTAGATTGGAAACGCTGAAGTTTCAGTAGGTGAGAATTAGATGCTGTACCCCATATATTGTGTATGTCAACATGCACTATGATAGAATTGTAGATATGTTTAATACTGCTCCATTGTATCTGTCCTATAAGTATCGATTGGTAAGATAGGCATACAAAGAGTGCATACAGACGATAAGGAAAGTAACTTATTATTTTAGATAGCAGCCTCTCATACCATACTTTATCAAATGCTTGTGAAACTTTCAAAAAGGTTACAGCGCAGTATTTTTTAATTTTCGCTTGCATCCCTTGCTGCTTTGGCAACCCTATGTATCTGCTTAATTGTTTAACGTTGTTGCCTGAAGCCAAACTAATAATACAGTATTTATTTCTTGATGTCGATTATAGAGTTCATTCTTTAAAGGAGTATCCTTTCAAATATCTTAGAGATAATGACAGGCAAATTGATTTGACGATGGAATGATAGTTCGTGTGAATATTTATTTGATTTCAATATAAGAATAATTTGTGCCATTTCCCATTACAACGAAAAAAAAAAACAAACTTAAGTATAGCGTTAAATATATCTTCTTCTTCTTAGCCTTCTGTCGTCCATGTTTGGACATAGGTCTCTCCCAACTCCTTCCATCGGTCTCTATCCTGAGCAACATATTTCCAATTTGTTCTGCCTAATCTTTTAATGTCATCAACCCATCTCATCTGTGGTCTTCCTCTTGGTCGTTTACTTTTGTAAGGTCTCCAATGTTGTATTGTAGTATTTCAACGTTGGTCTTTCTGTCTAGCAGTGTGGCCCGCAAAGCTCCATTTAAGTTTTGCAATTTTTATTGTTATGTCCTCGACTTTTGTTATGGATCTCGCCTAGTCTTTCCTCTTTTTATCTGACAGTCGTATACCTAACATTGCTCTTTCCATTGTTCTTTCTGTTGTGGCGGGTTTATTCATGTTTGCCTTGGTTAGGGTCCAGGTTTGACATATGTCATGATAGGAAGGATGCATTGGTTGAACACTTTGCTCCTCAAGTATTGGGGTATTTTGCGGTTCTTAAGTATCCAACTAAGTTTTCCAAATCCTGCCCATGCTAGTCTTGTTCTTCTAGTAATTTCCGCACTTTGGTTCTCTTTGTCAAGTCTCAGGATTTGGCCTAGGTACATATAATCCTGGATTTGTTCTATCTCACTGCCGTTTATAGTTATATGTCTGGGGTCTTCTGTGTTTGTCATTATTTTAGTTTTTTTCATATTCATTTGTAGGCCGACGTATTGGTAGCTGGCTGGTAGTTCCCCCAATATAATTTGAAGTTACTCGAATTTGCTCGCTACAATCACTATGTCGTCAGCGAATCTGAGGTGGTTTAACTTGTTGCCATTAACGTTTATGCCATAGGTTGACCAATTTGTAGTTTTGAAGACATTTTCTAGGGCTAGGTTGAAAAGCTTTAGTGATATTACGTTTCCTTGTCTCACTCCTCTCTTAAAGGGGATGGGATTTCTATTTTCGTCTAGTTGTACTATCATAGTTGCATTTTCATATATATTATGTATTAGTTGCCTATATATTGAGTCTATTCTACAATTATTAATAGCTTGTTCTGTGGCCCACATCTCGATATTATCAAACGCCTTTTCATAGTCGACGAAGGCAAGAAATACTGGTAGTTGGTATTCATTTGCCTTCTCTATCAATGTTCTCATTGTCAGCAGATGGTCTGATGTACTATATCCTTTGCGGAAGCCAGCCTGTTTAACCGGTTGGTAATTATTCATTTTGTAGGTTAACCGGTTATTAATAATTTGCACAAATAGTTTGTATATTTGACTGAGCAAAGATATAGGTCTATAATTCTGTAGATCACATTTATCCTCTTTTTTGTGTAAGATTATTACTAGACTCCAATTTGGTGCCCAACCAGAACATCAGTATTGGTGGGAAAGAAATAGAACTCGTAGATAGATATAAATACCTGGGACATGAAATTATGATTGGGAGAGATAACCAGACTCATGAACTGAAGAGAAGAGTCGGCCTTGGGTGGGCAGCATTTGGAAAACTGAGAGAAACTTTTAAAAGTGAGCTGCCCACATGCTTAAAGAGAAAGGTATTTGATCAGTGCGTCCTCCTAGTCTTGACGTACGAAGCAGAAATACTTACCTTAACAAAAGCAGCAGCTACCAAACTGAGAGTCACGCAGAGAAGAATGGAGCGGTCCATGTTAGGAATAACGCTCCGAGACAGAATAACAAACGAAGACATCAGGAGAAGAACCGGAGTGACTGGCATCATCGAGAAGATAGCCAGACTAAAATGGAGATGGGCAGGACACATAGTCAGAATGACAGATGGGCGATGGACAAAGAGGTTATTGGAATGGAGGCCAAGGGAAGACAAGAGAAGCGTCGGTCGACCACCTACAAGATGGACTGACGATTTAAGAAGACTCAATAAAAAACTGGATAAGAGCGGCGCCAGATAGACGGGGTTGGAAACATGAGGAAGGGTCCTATGTTTAGCAGTGGACTCTTGAGGCTGGATGATGATAATTACTAGACTCTCGTTCCAGTCTTAAGGGATCTGGCTATTATGGAGATATCTATTAAATAGCTCTGTTAGTACAGGGATTGTTAATGTCTTGCTTGTTTTCAAGAGCTCGGCAATTACACCGTCGTGTCCTGTAGCTTTGTGATTTTTTAGTTCTTTTAAAGCTCTTTCTATTTCGTATCCCTTTATATTTGGCAGTACTTCTGATTACACGTTTTTTATTTTTCTTTTGACGTTCTCCTTTGTTGTTTCATTAGGCTGGCCTTGCGAGCTGTACAAGGATGTGTAGAAGTCTTCGACAATATTTGTTAAATATATAAACCAACCGAAATCCTTCTTTAAGTAAATTTTTGCAGATTTGTCCCAATATTAAATGGATGGTGTTCTTCAATAATCGTCTAAGCCACATATACATATATGGTTCAGAGTAAATCAGCAATTCACTAATAGAAAACAAGGCTTTATTTTCATATTTTTATATTACACTAATTACGGGCTACCTTAAAAAATGTATAAAAGCAAAAGAAGTAAAACCAGTTGATTGCAAAAATAACTTAAAGCGGCTTAGTCAGTTTTTGCTAAATTGTAAAAATATAAGTTGGTCTTTTTGCAATAAGTTATATTCCTCTGAAATGGTAAATACACAAAAATAAACTTCAAAAGTTCAGGTTGAAGTAAATGTTATTGATTAAATTCCTACTCAATTTGATCTTGATCAATCTCCGAAATTTGGATTTAACCCGATTTCTTCCAAATCTGTATAGCCAATCATATTCAAAAATACATAAAAAGACATGGCACCTTAGGGAATTAACTAACGTAAGGGAGGCAACTCTACATTCTTTAAAACAGGTTTTCGACCTTTACCTGATTTTTCAATATTTACCTCCAAAAATTGTTGATCTCTCACGTGTTTTTTCATGCACGAAACTGTAGGACTTTCCTTTGTAATGCTTATTACATGTGTTTTTAGCCAATTACTAACATCCTTATGCAGAGATATTACCTTGTTTTTGTACAAAGATTTGCAACAAGCGTCTAACCCACATATAATAAAAACATAGTTTAGACTATTTTTTAAATTTCTGTTTTCATATTATTTGTCGAATGTGGTTTGGAACTTAGTTAACAAACGCCTTCATGGGTATGGATATGGCTTATATCGTTTTTACTTGATATAGTATGCATTATTATGAAAAGTTTGACACGTCTAACCTAATTTTTAAACAAATGTAGGTTTGACGATTGTTGCAAAATACCGTCCAAATCTTACTCTGGAGCTTATTTAATATTGAAATGTTTAACTAAATCTTGGGTGCATCTACGTTCTTGTGAATAAATTATTTTTCTTTCATTAATATAGTTCTGGAGTGAGGTTAAAAAACTTGGCTGAGATGATAGCAAATGCTTGTACTTTATATTCATCAGCCTTGGCCCAATCACCATCTTTATTTCTAATATTTAAGTTTCTTATAAAGTTTGTCATCCGTTGCAGTAAGACTTTCTTGACATTGATTTATGCATTAATATTTGTATCTGTGTAGTTCTTTTATAAACAAACAATGAGAGCTATTCACTTCAGATTTGTACTCAGGAGATCTAGAAGTTCGTCACTGTTTTCTTTGTTTTCTCTTTTCGTTGATTTTTTTAGATGTGGATATGGTGCACAGGTATTACTCTGATTTAGATCTGAGCTGCTCTCCAAGCTGCCTGTTGAATGCTTTATGTAAGGTGATAAACTAATTCCTCAATAAAATCATGAATGTATTGCTTGTGTGAGTCGATTTCAAATAGGTAAAAGAAATAATAAATAAGACTCACAATCAGTTTAATTTAACTATCTAGATGACCGGTTTTGCTTTCTATATTATGCAAAGCATCTTCAGGTCTATTGATACAAATTTAATTTAATGCTGGAAAAATAAAACCCATATTAGGGTGTTGTCTTGTAACGAGTCCGTTACTTAAATAACCACTTACCTTTTGTGACTGGAGTCTTTTAATTTAACTTTAATTTAAATTCATATTTGAAATATTCTTAAACTGAATATTTAAATAACTCCCAGTAAATTTTACTTTCTAAGGTTGGCATTAAATCCCGCCCTCTGGTGTAAGATTCTGAAAGTACGTCGACTTGACGACTTGTAAGTGTTAATAGAATTACTTGTTGACTGGGTGTGATCGAAGACAGATCGATCGATCATAGTGGCGGCTGGGAGGTGCCATTTTTAAGAAATTTAGTTTAAGTTTATTTTTTTTTTATGAAGAACCGCTGATTTAAGGACAACAATTTAAGTTATTTTTGGGTGTTTTGCACGAGGATACTTTAAGTTTTGGACCACCTCAGCCGGTAAGATGAACTTATAAATATATTATATGAAAAACCATGTCTGATCATCCGCCATTGTTAGTGAAATTCAAATCAATTTAAATCCTTTCTCGATAGATATTTCACACATCTTATATATGTCCTATTTTACGATATTTCTCGATAGATATTTCACACATCTTATATATGTCCTATTTTACTTTATTTCATTAATACCTAAATACATTACAAGTATTATATTTTATAATCATTTCAAATTTTATTTCTTTCCAAGGATGAAAGTAAACAATTATCTATTTCAATTCCATACCGTTTAAACCGGCTAATATTTCTTTTTTCCTATTTTATAATATATAAAGATCATGCTTTCCGTTAAAACTATCTTATAAAAAACATTGTCACACCATTCGAAGGTCACTATTTATCAAAACCATTAGGGTTTTTATTTCAATTTAAGGTCACTTGTTGACATTTCTTGTATCACCTTTCAAGGTTGATAAACCTTGTGTGTTTTTCATACCTTTTTGTATGTACAAAGGACATGAAGTAACACAATTGTTCCTTTTTTTAGCCAACTTCCGGAATCCAGTCACAAGTCAGGGAAGAAATCTTTAGTTTGGGGTTATATTTATTAAGGAGAAGGGGAAGAAATTTTAAGTTATATGGGGATTTAAAGAAGATTTTTTTATATATACATGGAATCCAGGTTTGGTGTACTTTTACCCACTGGAGTCTAGTTCTTCACCGGATCATCTTCCAGGGCAACCTACGGAAACCGGCAGGAAGAACTTATTTTGTTTTTATTTGTCATTCCAATATTTTTTATAACTTTTTTGCAACATCCTCTTCAAGGTTTTAACTTTTGCTTTACTTTAATTTAAATATATATCATTAATAATAATTGCCTTCACTTTTTCATAAAATATTAATCATTGTAACGTAATTTAATTATTTATTGTCCACCAAGGGTTGAGATTGTAACTCCCCTGGACTCTCTCGTTATCAGGTTATAGTGTGCACACATATCTGGAGAGGTTTATTTCATTTATTTGATAATTGTAACGTTTATATTATTATATTTCATTTTATATTATATATTTAACTATTGCATAACCTTAGTCAAAATTTCACATTATCAGGTACATTAGGGGGGGAAATTATTTTATCATTATATTCAGGGTTTTCATTGTAAATATAGATTAGTTAATTGTATATAAGAGGTGTTGGGTAATATTGTTATATATAGGGGTTTAAAATAATTTGTACATAATATAGGTCTTTATTAAAGTTGGGTTAAAACAATTTAAGATTTCACTTGGTACCTATCCTTTAATATTTCAGCAATACAAGATATCTTGGAAGAAAACATTCAACTTCCTGGCGCCCAAACATTCAGTAGAGCAACTTTATCTTTCTTCTGTTTATTTCTTGGTACGTTCTAGTCATTAATTCTTACATCTTACGGTCTCTGTAGGGCATGCAAATTGGCCGAATCCCTCTTTGATTGTCAAGTGGTCATTCTCCTGCATAGTCGCTAGCCAGCATTAATTTTATTATATTTTAAAATTCATATTTACCCTTTATTTATTTCTTTCACATAATTTATTTCTATCTAATCCCTTTCATCTTCTGTTATTCCACATATTAGTTCGTTGGTGTATCAAGGTACATTTTAGAGTTTACCCTATTGCTACACTACACATTCTTGTTATATTGGCGCTCCAGCCAATCCATTTTTGTTACATTGGCGCCCAACGTGGGGCCTTTTCTCAGTTCAGACCGTACATTCTGAAGTATATTTCTCTTTGCAAAATATTCTTTATTATTTCTAATTTGTTCCTGTTGCTCTTTGTTCATTTTTTTTAACTTCTTTATTTATTTATTGTTTTTCTTATTAGATTTACATTTGTAGATATACTTGTATTGCTGTAGTTTACTTATATTCATATTTAAACCCTCACCTTTTAATCTCATTGTATACAGTTAACTATCTATCTTACTATTATTGAACTTTAAGAATTTAATAATTTAGATATTACTATTTTTTATACATATATATATATATATATATATATATATATATATATATATATATATATATATATATATTAGCCAATATTGGTGAATTTTTTATATTCAATTGTTTGTAACCATATACTTGTTGAAACCATTGTGTGTTGCTTCAAGGATTGTGTTTATATTTACTTAACTTACTTAACCATTTTGAAATTTTTGTGAATAACTTTAGATTATTCTTGGATTGATTTTGTGGTGTGTTGGTACATATTTACTTATATATTTTTTTTTGAAAACTTTATATTACTATTCGATTGGTTTTGTGGAGTGTGAGTATATTATCTCCTTGTCTATTCTACCTATTCATCTATTTGTTTTTCTTTCACAATGTCTGCATTCAAGGTAGAACATTTATTAGTTAAAGAATTAGATTATGAGTTGAGAATTAGGGACATCCCCATTGATGCGTCTTCCAATGTGGATTTAAAACGCAAGATATTGCGTGGAGCTCTAAGGCAAGAAGAAGGAAATAGGAGCTTTCGACAAATTTCTGCCATCAGTATTCCCTTTTTGGAACAACGAGAAGAGATTGATGAGACTATGGATGATTTGGCTAAAAGGATATCCGATTTTAGAGGGACTGTCCAGGATAGTCTATACTCCAGGCTGATATCACGTCTAGCGCATGTCTCAGGCCGTATTCATTTATTGTCTTGTTCGAATGAGGAACAGCAAACTTATAAGCGCTCAATTTCAATCCGAATTCTTAGCCTAGAGGGTGAACTTGATTCACGAGTAAATCCCATTGCTACATCAACTCCTATTTCTTCTGTCCAAGCAGCTAACTCATTTCTACACCCCAAACCCGTTCAGGTTCATAAATGGGGGATTACATTTTCTGGTGAAGGTCATTATGACCAAGTAATTTCTTTTTTGGATAGGGTGGAATGTCTTCGCATATCAAGAGGAGTGAGTGAAGATGACCTTTTTGCAGCTTCTGCTGAATTGTTTACAGGCACAGCTTTTACGTGGTTTATGAATAACCGCACTAACTTTTCTAATTGGTCTGATTTGGCTCAGAAACTTAAATCTGATTTTCTTCCATATTCGTTTCAAGATGACCTTCTAGACCAAATCAAAAATCGTAAACAGAAGCCAAACGAGTCTGTTACGATGTTTATAAATAACATTTTGGGTATGTGTAGTCGCCTTGAAACACCTCTGACTGATTCTGCAAAGATTAAGGTCATCCTCAAATGTCTACTGCCATTTTATCATCAGCAATTAGCTTTAGTAGACATCACCAGTATAGCAGACATAACCGAGAAGTGTAAACGTTTGGAGGAAACTTTATCTTGGTCTTCTCAACCTCCAACCACTTCTAAACACTCTTCTGACTCTTTCGGTCATCAAAATTCTTTTAGACACCGTTCTTGGCAACCTAAGGGCTCTGAACGTAATATATCAGTTATTAGTTCTGTAGTGTGCTGGAATTATCGTGAGTCTGGCCATACTTTTTATGATTGCGGCATCCCTCGTACCCGTATTTTCTGCCACGGTTGTGGTAAAGAAAATACCCTCAAACGCAATTGTTTTAGGTGTTCGGGAAACGAACGATCGGAGGTCCGTCCCCTGAGCGTTTCTCCGTCCACACCCCCATCAGGGAATCAAACCGTTACATCAAACGAAGTCACTGTTCCAACCACGTCAAGCCACCAAAACCCATCTTCCAGTCGGAAAGGGAAAGGGGTTGTCCCCAAAAAACCAACACACACCACACCAAATCATTCCAAGAAGTAACTTCCCAATATAATACATCGGATTTACATAGATTATCTTCCCCAAAAATCTTCCCAAATTTTAATAATAGACATAATAGTAGCAGTGTAGTAGTTCCAATATCTATACCAGAGTCTACCACAATTCAGGAGGATTCTTTTATTTCTGATTCTTCTTGTTTGCCTGTTGCATCCTCTGATTGTGTAGGTAGAGACAATAAGTTTAGTTTAGCACCTTTTAAAATTTTTGACCAATCAGATAATGATTGTTTTGATTTAAATTCATTATTAGTAAAGAAACATAATGATAATAGACCTTATCTTCCTATTAAGATTTTAGGACAATCTTGTTTAGCTCTTTTAGATAGTGGCTCTAACATTTCTGTAATAGGTTCACATTCATTAGCTTTACTGAAAAATGCTGAGATTTCTATTATGCCCATTTCTTCTCTGCAAGTGTCTACTGCAGATGGTACAGTTCAGTCTATTACAGGCAAATTTGAAACTGAAATCACAGTAGCAGATTTATGTAAACAAATTACATTCTATATTATTCCTTCAGTTCAGAATTCTATAATTTTAGGTATGGATTTCTTAAATGCTTTTAATAGCACACTAAATTGTTCTAATTTTTCCTTTTCTATTTCTCAATTTAATTTGTCCTTACTTAGTGCTATTCAGGATTTTACTAGTTTATCTAGTTCCGAACAAAGGCAATTAGAGAATATGATCTCTAAATTTACAACTCTTTCGTCGAAAGACAAGTTAGGTCGTACATCCTTAATATCTCACACTATCGAAGTGGGAGATACCACACCTTTTAGACAATATCAATATCCTATTCCTCAGGCTTGGCAAGTTGACTTGGAAAAGGAAATTGATTCCATGTTAGAGTTGAATATCATTGAACCTTCCACGTCTTCTTACTGTAGTCCTTTGTGGTTAACCAAGAAAAAGGATGGATCTTTTAGGGTTTGCTTTGATGGTCGAAAGTTGAATAATATTACTACAAATCGGGATGCTTATCCTATTCCCCGAATAGACGTCATTCTAAGTAAACTCCAGAATGCTAGGTATATTTCTTCTATCGATCTATCTAAAGCCTTTTTACAAATTCCTTTGAGTGAGGAAAGTAAAAAGTATACAGCTTTTGCAGTTAGTGGGAAAGGATTATTTCAGTTTGTCACTATGCCTTTTGGTCTTGTTTCAGCTCCTCAGACAATGTGTCGTCTGATGGACTTAGTCATTGGTCCTCAGTTAGAGCCCTATGTTTTTTATTATTTGGATGACATTTTGGTTGTCACTCCTGATTTTTCTCTTCATATGGAAATTTTGGATAAGTTGTTTTCACGTCTCAAAGAGGCTAATTTAACTATTAATTTAGATAAATGTCAGTTTTGTCGTCCTAGTCTTAAATTTTTAGGATATGTAGTCGATAGTAAAGGTTTAAGGACTGATCCTGATAAAGTTACAGCTATCAAAGATTTTCCTATACCTAAGACTACTACCCAAGTCCGTAGGATATTAGGTATGTGTGGGTATTATCATCGGTTTGTGCCGTCTTACTCTACTTTGTTATCCCCACTTACAGATCTCCTTAAAAATAGGAAAAAAGGCCAAACTATTACATGGACTTCAGAAGCCGATGATGCTTTCCGGCGTATAAAAGAAGCTCTTACTAGTGCTCCTGTCATGACATCTCCGAATTTTAAAGAGCATTTCTATCTCATGACAGATTGTTCCAACACTGCGTCAGGTGGTGTACTATTTCAAATGAAGGATGGTTCGGAACATCCAATAGCTTATACCAGCAAAAAGCTCAATAAAGCACAGAAGAATTATTCCACCACAGAGAGAGAACTTCTTGCAATTATCCATGGTCTTGATGCCTTTCGGTACTATCTTGAGGGTCGTAAGTTTACTATCATCACAGATCATAGTTCTTTATTATGGTTACATTCCATGAAAAATCCGTCACAACGTTTGTCCCGTTGGATTTGTAGGCTTTCTGTTTTTGATTATAATATTGTTCATTGCAAAGCCAATGGTGTTGTGGTTGCAGACGCGTTGTCACGTACATTCGATATCAATCTTTTAGATCTGTCCACTTTATCTCCAGATAATTGGTACCGAAAGATGATTCATAATGTCACCCAAGAACCTACTAGGTATCCTGATTTCAAGGTGGAGAATAATATCCTCTATAAACATGTTATCAGTCCAGTTGAATCTCTATCGAATATGTCTGATTGGAAAATAGTAGTCCCAACATCTAATAGGGATGAAGTGTTGAAAACCTTTCATGATGATGTGACATCAGGTCACTTTGGTTTTTACAAAACATTTAGTAAAATAGCTGAGTTATATTACTGGCCTGGTTTGCGCAACTCAGTCAAGAAATACATCTCTAGATGTAGAGTTTGTGCAACATGCAAGCCGAGTAACCTACCTCAAGCTGGATTAATGGGTTCGTTTAGGAATATTAATTTTCCTTGGCAAATGATCTCTTTAGACCTTATTGGACCGTATCCACGTAGTTATTTAGGTAACACATATTGTTTGGTAGTTGTAGATTACTTCACCAAATTTCCTTTAGTTTGTCCTCTGCGTAAGGCTACAACTCCAGCCATTTTGAAGTTCTTAGAGGAACAAGTGTTCTTACTATTTGGTATTCCCCAAATAGTGTCATGTGATAATGGTCCACAATTTGTTTCTAAGGCATTTAAAGATCTTTTAAGTAAATATAAGGTCCAAAAGATATTCTACAATGCAGCTTATCATCCGCAAGCTAACCACACTGAACGTGTAAATCGTAGCATTGTTACTGCTCTTCGATCTTACACTTACAGTGATCATAGAGCTTGGGATAAGTACATCCATTCAGTTGCTCAAGCCATTCGAACTTCTGTTCATGAAATCACTCAGTGTTCTCCAGCTTATGTTAATTTTGGTAGGCATGTTCCATTGTCAGGTGATTATTTTGGTTTAATTTCTGAAAATTCGACAACTGTTCCTCAAATTTCTGAGAAACTTCACCGTATGGAAGATCTCCAAAACCTACCTCCAATATTCGCTGACATTAGGAAGAAGTTAAAAGCTTCTTACCTTAGAAATCAGCATAAGTATAATTTGAGGAAACGAGATTTGCGATTTTTTGTGGGCGATCGAGTTTTGAAACGGAATTTTGTAAAATCAAATAAAGGTGATGCCATTTCTGCTAAGTTTTGTCAGAAATATGTTCCCTGTACTGTCGTTAGGGTAATATCTCCTTTAGTTTATGAATTAAAAGACAATTCGACAAATAGACGAATTGGTCAATTTCATATAAAGGATTTACTCCCTGATAATACAACAGATGAGGCAGCATCTTCATCTTCAGAGGAAGATTAACTTAATGTCTATTAAGTTAACTTATTCCTATGATTGTTATTGTTTTGGCTCGGTTTGGTTACGATTTGATATTTTCTTAGATTTTTGTTATTAATCACCAGATTTGGAATATCTACAGCTTATAATTTGATTAGTATTTGTTTATAATAAGTTAAATTTATTAAAGCCATTAGAGATTTTTCTTATATTAGGTGTTGCACTGGTATGGAACTAAATATTGTACTGCTACTGTACTGTGCTATATGTTTATGTGTTGTATCACTTTCTTCCCATTTTACTTACTTGTTTGCCAGTTTGGAAAGAATGTTGTAATTTTTATGTATTTGGATTAAGTTTATTGGTCATGATTAGTTTATAATAACGTGTATCTCGATTTGCTATGTGGGATGTTTTTTTTTCAAAGTCAGTCATTAAGAATTTATATGGAAAATCAGTATGCATAATTTTAGTACATTCCTATATTATATAGACTATTCTGCCTGTGTATAGGTGAATGAATACGTGGGTTCGAAGTTTTAGTTCAATTAGTGGCCACAGTTGTTCAATGAATTTCGGAATTCACCATTTTCATGACAAGTTGTACAGTTATCTAGGCAGTAGAATGTCTTCCATTGTTAATGTTAATTAGGATTTGAATATTTAACGTTAATCCTTAATATTTTCAGACTTTGGTCTAATAACTGAATTGTTCCTTAGCTGATTTATTAATCTTATTGATATAGTTTATTGGAGGAAGCAATCCATGACATATTCCCTTTACAGCTAGCAAGTTTAGATTACAGTTATGAATAGTATTTCATATTTTGGCAACAAATGACCATTTATAGTTATTTTCACTTCTTTCCTTAGGCACTTGTCTATATTTTGGTATATTGAACAAGGAATTATCCTGTTCTCTTTTATTGATATCAGAACGAATTATAAATTTGCAGTTTCTTCAGAAATTGGTATACTCTACTCGTTCTTGATGTTCTGTTTTGTTATTACTTCTACCTTAACTCTTACTGTTTTGCTACGGTTGTTAGAGTTTACTGTCACATTAAACTCCTTTTAGTGATCTTATGTTAGATATTCTTATAAATTTGTTGTAGCTACCTGCTATAGTTATCGAATATCAGCATAAGTTAATTTTGTTGTAAGAAGTTACCACAGCAGTTCACACGCTTTGGTACTCTACCTTTTGAGCTTAAGTTGTTCAGCTTTGCATTTGCTAGGATGATTGAGTTTATAACACCTCCTAGTTTTTATTTTTGGTCTCTATTTTGGATCCCAAATGTACTGATGGCAGATCATCAGGATGGAATCGATTTTATGGCTGTCCTTTTGTTCAGGCCGTTAGTCCCACATTTTGATCCAATAATTTATTTGGTGAATTTTTAGGTTAGGCACATATTACCGGATGTGGGTATATGTGGACCTACCCTTTTTGGTTTATTTGGTTATAGTGTGAATTGGATCATTATTTGCCTGATTGATTATCTTTGGATATGCTACTTTATAAATCTGTTGTCCACTGTATGGTCAATTTTGGATTTACCATCCAATTCGACACTTATACTGCTTTATATACGTTTAGTATTTTTATTGTTACGTATATATTTTATATACGTTTGGTATTTTTATTATTACTTATTGTGTATCGGTACACCCATTTGCCTGATTGATTATTCCTTGGATATGCTCTCCTATAAATCTGTTGTCCATTGATGAGTCAATTTTGGAACCAGGGTCCGATTTCACATTATTTTGGATTATTTGTATTGAGCATTTGTATTACTAGTCCAAACTATGCTATGTTAGAGTCTTACTTTACTTTAATTTTACTCTAAATAGTATGTGACTTTTTACTTAGTTACATGTGGGTATCTTTATATGAAACCATTTCGTTATCTCTACATCACTCATAATCGTGTGAATCGATGTAGATTTTTTTGGAAGTATTATAGTGAGTTAATATAATAGCTGTATTTGGCAAATTGGTGCCATGGCTATAATTTTTATATATATGTTTATATTTTTTTTTCTCGATTCTTGATTGCTCCACATATGGTTAAAGTATTGGTTAACCTACATCTAACCAATCAGTCAAGTAAAAAGAAAAAAAAAATTTTCCACTTAAAATTTTTTTTCTCCAAGTAAGAGGGGAATGTAACGAGTCCGTTACTTAAATAACCACTTACCTTTTGTGACTGGAGTCTTTTAATTTAACTTTAATTTAAATTCATATTTGAAATATTCTTAAACTGAATATTTAAATAACTCCCAGTAAATTTTACTTTCTAAGGTTGGCATTAAATCCCGCCCTCTGGTGTAAGATTCTGAAAGTACGTCGACTTGACGACTTGTAAGTGTTAATAGAATTACTTGTTGACTGGGTGTGATCGAAGACAGATCGATCGATCATAGTGGCGGCTGGGAGGTGCCATTTTTAAGAAATTTAGTTTAAGTTTATTTTTTTTTTATGAAGAACCGCTGATTTAAGGACAACAATTTAAGTTATTTTTGGGTGTTTTGCACGAGGATACTTTAAGTTTTGGACCACCTCAGCCGGTAAGATGAACTTATAAATATATTATATGAAAAACCATGTCTGATCATCCGCCATTGTTAGTGAAATTCAAATCAATTTTAATCCTTTCTCGATAGATATTTCACACATCTTATATATGTCCTATTTTACGATATTTCTCGATAGATATTTCACACATCTTATATATGTCCTATTTTACTTTATTTCATTAATACCTAAATACATTACAAGTATTATATTTTATAATCATTTCAAATTTTATTTCTTTCCAAGGATGAAAGCAAACAATTATCTATTTCAATTCCATACCGTTTAAACCGGCTAATATTTCTTTTTTCCTATTTTATAATATATAAAGATCATGCTTTCCGTTAAAACTATCTTATAAAAAACATTGTCACACCATTCGAAGGTCACTATTTATCAAAACCATTAGGGTTTTTATTTCAATTTAAGGTCACTTGTTGACATTTCTTGTATCACCTTTCAAGGTTGATAAACCTTGTGTGTTTTTCATACCTTTTTGTATGTACAAAGGACATGAAGTAACACAATTGTTCCTTTTTTTAGCCAACTTACGGAATCCAGTCACAAGTCAGGGAAGAAATCTTTAGTTTGGGGTTATATTTATTAAGGAGAAGGGGAAGAAATTTTAAGTTATATGGGGATTTAAAGAAGATTTTTTTATATATACATGGAATCCAGGTTTGGTGTACTTTTACCCACTGGAGTCTAGTTCTTCACCGGATCATCTTCCAGGGCAACCTACGGAAACCGGCAGGAAGAACTTATTTTGTTTTTATTTGTCATTCCAATATTTTTTATAACTTTTTTGCAACATCCTCTTCAAGGTTTTAACTTTTGCTTTACTTTAATTTAAATATATATCATTAATAATAATTGCCTTCACTTTTTCATAAAATATTAATCATTGTAACGTAATTTAATTATTTATTGTCCACCAAGGGTTGAGATTGTAACTCCCCTGGACTCTCTCGTTATCAGGTTATAGTGTGCACACATATCTGGAGAGGTTTATTTCATTTATTTGATAATTGTAACGTTTATATTATTATATTTCATTTTATATTATATATTTAACTATTGCATAACCTTAGTCAAAATTTCACATTATCAGGTACATTAGGGGGGGAAATTATTTTATCATTATATTCAGGGTTTTCATTGTAAATATAGATTAGTTAATTGTATATAAGAGGTGTTGGGTAATATTGTTATATATAGGGGTTTAAAATAATTTGTACATAATATAGGTCTTTATTAAAGTTGGGTTAAAACAATTTAAGATTTCACTTGGTACCTATCCTTTAATATTTCAGCAATACAAGATATCTTGGAAGAAAACATTCAACTTCCTGGCGCCCAAACATTCAGTAGAGCAACTTTATCTTTCTTCTGTTTATTTCTTGGTACGTTCTAGTCATTAATTCTTACATCTTACGGTCTCTGTAGGGCATGCAAATTGGCCGAATCCCTCTTTGATTGTCAAGTGGTCATTCTCCTGCATAGTCGCTAGCCAGCATTAATTTTATTATATTTTAAAATTCATATTTACCCTTTATTTATTTCTTTCACATAATTTATTTCTATCTAATCCCTTTCATCTTCTGTTATTCCACATATTAGTTCGTTGGTGTATCAAGGTACATTTTAGAGTTTACCCTATTGCTACACTACACATTCTTGTTATATTGGCGCTCCAGCCAATCCATTTTTGTTACAGTCTTATAAAGATAAACAAAGATAAATGATATAAATTACAGTATTTATTCCAATATTACATGTCTGTGGTTTCCTAAAATGAACAAACTGTTTAAGCAGACAAAGTAAGACCCACAAATTGGTATAAAAATAGTCTATTGAATTGTAATAAATTAGTAAATAAACAAAACATTACTTACATTCCGGTACTCTATTAATTAATGGTTGAAACACCATAGTTTAAACTATCCTGTATTGCTAAATGGAGAACTTCAGTTTTTTACTATTGTAATTGTTTGACAATAAACGGGGAAGTTTCTTGGGGAGATAGATTTTATTCAATGAAGTAGAAAATATGTGTAATGTGATTGTTTGTTAAAAAAGAGTGATGTTCTATATTATTTATTTCTTTAAAAGTTATTTATATTTATTCCAGTGATATATTTATGAAATGTGTGTTATTTATTGAGATTTTATGAAGGTGACAGTTGTATGACAATGAATGAAATTAGATGTACTATTGTGTGGGTGTGCAAAATTTCTTCAACTTGTAATTATCAAATTTCTTTGATAAAGTTCAATTGACTTACTAATATATGGCAAACGATTGTAAAGTCCAGTATGTAAAATTATTAAAACTAAAACAATTGAGGACACTTAGGGACAAACAGAACACACTTAAAAAGGACCAAACAGATATTAAATTTTAAAAAAGGGGACTTAAAAGCGCTATATATCTTTAAGCAAATTTATTCTTATTTCACCGGTTTAAACAGAAAATTGTTTACCTGTTTTTTCGACCAATTTTCGGTTTCAACTGTCAGATATTAGAATTATCAATTAATTATTGACTTCGTAATAATTCAGTCAATTTCTTGAATCTATCAATTAATTTACCATCAACAATATATCTACTTATTGCTCTAGTTCCATACTAACATATTAGAACTAAAATAAAATATTTACTTATATCATGATAGATAATTCACTCGCACCAACAATAGTTTTTTAAAGAAATTTTGTAACTTTATTATAATATATATATATATATATATATATATATATATATATATATATATATATATATGTAACAATAAAACACTGAAAACTTTGTTTTCAAACTTCCACAAAATTTATTTTAAATATTATCACTACAGCTGTTTCGGCTGATTGTCTTTTTCAAGTGATCTATTTTGGCTTGGGTTTACAATTTTATAGTCTCTAATGAAATAGGTTGAGGAGAGGAGAACTGTTTGTCTCAAGTTGGTCATTCAGAATTATATCTGTGTTTTTTAATTTGGTAATTTCCATAGATTCTAACAAAGATAGCTTAAGGCCTTTATTTTGAATGTGAAGAATTTTAAATTTGTCATTAAAAGAATGATTATGATCTAGAAGGTGAAGTGCGTATGTCGAATCTGTTTTTCTATTCTTGAAAGCCCTTTTATGTTCTGCTATTCATTTAGCAAAGTTTCTACCAGTTTGACCGATGTAAGTTTTTGGGCAGTCGCCACATTGAAGTTTGTACACATGTACACACCACTATTTAAGTGTTTTTTATTTTGGCTCTTGTTATTTTTAATATATTTGCCTAGGTTGTTATTTGTTCGGAAAGCTGTTGTTATTCCTTTCTTTTTTATGTGTTTGGCAATTTTTGTTGTTATTTTGCCTGTATATGTAATCGAGCAGAAGGTACTGCGTTTTTTCTCTGGTGGTGGAAATACTAATTTCAGGGCTTTCTTGTGTAGTTTTTGATTTAACATTTTATTAATTGTTTGTTCGTTGTATCCGTTGTTTACTGCTATTTGTTTAATTATATTTAATTATGTCTCAAAGTTGTATTTTGACATCGGAATTTCTGTTAATCTATGTAACATACTATGATAAGCTGCCAGTTTATGTTGTGTTGGATGGGATGACGAATTGTGTATAGTCGTGTCAGTATGGGTAGGTATATTATGAAATATGGAGAAGTCATGTTTGTTTTGAAGTCTGCTAATTTTTAAATCTAAAAAATTTATGGATTGATTTTGTTCTGTTTTTATTGTAAATTTAATATGACTATGAAGTGAATTAATATATGATAAAAATTGGTCGAGTTGCCTGTTATTTTCTGTGAAACATACCAGTACGTCGTCTACGTATCTAAACCAATATAAAAACTGTTTGAATACGGGATGTTTTGAAATTTTTGTCTCTAGATGATCCATAAAAATATCTGATAACAATGGGCTTAGAGGATTACCCATTATAAGTCCTGCACTGTTATTTGTATATATTTTATTATTAAATTCAAAGTAGTCCTGGTTTATGCAAAATTCAAGAAGATGTAAAATTTCAGATGTAATTATTGGATTTGTACTATTTTGGTCTAAAAGGATTTTTACTAGAATAAAAGTTTCTGTAGAAGGGATACTAGGAAAAAGATTTTTTACGTCAAATGAAATTAATCTGGAGTTGTTAGGTAATTGAAAATGTTGTATTTTATTAACTAGTTCTGTTGTATTTTTTATGGTAAATTTAGGTGAAAATTTAGTGTGGTCTAAAATAATCTCTAACAGTTTTTTTTTTAATTTTATATGACGGAGCTGTATAAAAAGAAACTACAGGTATTTCCACCACCAGAGAAAAAACCCAGTACCTTCTGCTCGATTACATATACAGGCAAAATAACAACAAAAATTGCCAAACACATAAAAAAGAAAGGAATAACACCAGCTTTCCGAACAAACAACAACCTAGGCAAATATATTAAAAATAACAAGAGCCAAAATAAAAAACACTTAAATAGTGGTATGTACAAACCAATGTGGCGACTGTCCAAAAACTTACATCGGTCAAACTGGTAGAAACTTTGATAAACGAATAGCAGAACATAAAAGGGCTTTCAAGAATAGAAAAACAGATTCGACATACGCACTTCACCTTCTAGATCATAATCATCCTTTAATGACAAATTTAAAATTCTTCACATTCAAAATAAAGGCCTTAAGCTATCTTTGTTAGAATCTATGGAAATTAACAAATTAAAAAACACAGATATAATTCTGAATGACCAACTTGAGACAAACAGTTCTCCCCTCCTCAACCTATTTTATTAGAGACTATAAATTTGTAAACCCAAGCTAAAATAGATCACTTGAGAAAGGCAATCAGCTGAAACAGCTGTAGAATAAATTTTGTGGAAGTTTGAAAACAAAGTTTTCAGTGTTTTATTGTTACATAAAATGAATTTCTCTCAAGTAACGGTCGAATCCAACAATTACATATATATATATATATATATATATATATATATATATATATATATATATATATATTAATTACAACTGTACATATTTAATTACCAAATAATCACTTAAGTTTGTTCTGTAATTTTAACTATATTGAGTTAGTTATAATAGAAAATTTATTTCAATTATTCAGATTGTTACATTTAAATTGAATTATTTAATGATTGTTAAAAGTATGCCAATAATAAACATATTAACTTACTTTTTATATTTAAAAATTTTAGAGACATTCATTAATATGTGCTTACTTCAAAAAACTGGTTAACCTAACTTACAGTACTGAGAAATAGAAGAAGAACTGTCACAATTTAACCTACATTAGCTTGTCAAATTTACCTCTAAAATCTAATAGATAATAAAAAACTCATTGTCTCCAAGTCAGATATGTAGTGTTTTTAAGTCCCCCTTTTTTTTAATTTAATGTCTGTTTCATCCTTTTTAAGTGTGTTCTGTTTGTCCCTAAGTGTCCTTAATTGTTTTAGTTTTAATAATTTTACATACTGGACTTTACAATCATTTGGGATATATTAGTAAGTCAATCGAACTTTATCAAAAAAATTTGATAATTACAAGTTAAAGAAATTTGCACACTCACACAATAGTACATCTTATTTCATTCATTGTCATACAACTGTCACCTTTATAAAATCTCAATAAATAACACACATTTCATAATTATATTTCTAGAATAATTACAAAAAATTTTTGAAAGAATTAAATAATATAGAACATCACTCTCATTTAACAAACAATTACATTTCACCTATTTTATACTTCATTAGATAAAATCTATCTTCTCAAGAAACTTCCCCGTTTATTGTCAAACAACTACAATACTAAGAAACTTAAGTTCTCCATTCAGCGCTACAGGATAGTTGAGTACCGGCATGAAAGTAATGTTGCGTTTATTTACTAATTTATTACAGTTCAATAGACTATTTTTGTACCAATTTTTGGGTCTTACTTTGTCTGCTTAAACAGTTTATTCATTTTAGAAAACCACAGACATGTAATATTGGCATAATTTCTGTAATTTATATCATTTATCTTTATTTATCTTTATAAGACGCCACCCCAATATGGGTTTTATTATTACAGCATTTAATTAACTTTGTATCGACAGACCTGAAGATGCTTTGCATATTGTAGAAAGCGAAACCAGTCGTCTAGATAGTTAAATTAAACTGATTGTGAGTAAGTCATATTTATTATTTCTTAAACCTATTTTAATTCATCAATATTTTCATTTGTTTTAAGAGAAAGTTATAAATTAATTGCATTTTAAATAAATATTACCTTCGAACAGACTCTAATTTGTTTTATGATTTTTGAAAACGTGTGGTATTTATTTGTATTATAATATACATGTTTCAGTAGGTTGGTTATCCAATAGAAATCGGAGTCAAATTATTGTCCTTTATAAGTTCTTTTCCACGTGTTGTCTTAAATCCTACAGATATTAAGGTAGTCTGAATGTTGATTTCACGTGCTGTAAACAAAAAAGGTATATAAAAATTTTCTTTTAACTTATGTAGAGGTTAGGATAATTAAATTAAACGACAAAATTCGAAAGTAAAAACGATAAGAATTGCTACGGTTTTATAAAAAGAAATATTTCTGTTGCTTCGTTTGTCTGGTTGTAGGTATATTTTTTAATATAACTTTTTAATTTTGGGCCTTCGGCTTATACCAAATATCATCAGACTGGCTGAAATTCGCAAATAACAAGAATACTACTCTTACGAAACTGAAATAATTTCACAAATATGATTACAGTTGGCTACATCTATCCTAATTTAAAACAAACCTCATGCATTACAATTTAAAAAATTAAGATTAATTAATCTTATGAGCGACTCTCTAAAATTGCTGGTCAAGTTAATCTCCAATAGAACTAAAAATAGACGCTAAAACAATGGAAAACACACAATTTTGTTACAAAGATGGATAGTGAACAAGAGATGCTTTGATATAAATGTTTTTATTACTTAAAAGATTATAAAAAAATAAAGAAACCAATTCACGTGTGCATGATATATTGTTTAAATATGTAAAGATTATCGAAATTAACGATAAAGATCTAAGGCTTGTCTTCTTAAAGATGTTTCTCTTATGGGAGGATGGGCATCTTAAATTTTAAATATTTAAGGTAAACTCATATTAATGCATTCTCAACTGCCGTAACGCTTTTATCATTAAGTAATATAAGGTTGAATGCTCAAATAAATGAATTTTAATCAAGTAAGAAGCAGATATGGAGAACAGTTGTTATTAAATCTTGCCCAAGTTCTTTCGCTCCTAGAGCATCTTCAGTCTTCGTCAAAATTAGGCTATCCAACAGTATAGTGAATGTCATAAACATTAACTGATATATTTACACAACACGAGACAAAGGACAAACAGTTTAAAAATTATTATAAAACGAAGAAGCTACATATTGTGTGACATCAGGTCAGAAAATGGCTCCTGATGAATATTTACCATATTTTGTTGGATAGCCTAATTTTGACGAAGTACCCCTGAAAATGTTCTAGAAGAGAAAGTATTTGGGCAAGATTTAATAAAAACTGTGTTCGATATGCCTTTTATTTGACTAACTGTAATATAACAGGACTATCCTGAGACCGAGTGAAGCCAACAGAGTGGATCAGTTCCGTAGTATAAAGCTAATCACTCGATATAAACTAGCATGGCTTTACTTCTAGCTGAAAACTGGATTCTGTAGATTAGATCGATTATTTTCTGCATAATGGTGGACGGGTTTTCCCAGTTTGGTTAAAGTTTTTAACAAAGTCCTTTCTTACGCGTGACATCGTATAATCATACTAGGTTAACCCTGAGTTTGAAAGTACTTATAACATGCATATCAAGCCTGGCCTAAGCTTTATCACTCTAAATCTATAAACTTTTGTTACAATCAAATTTATAGACTTTTTCAATTTTTTTTTAATTTTTAATGTATGTCAGGCATAAAATCTCTTCTTTGCAGGGAGACAATTATCCATATATCCATATCCATAAGATCTTGAGAAAACCTCATTTCTGTTTTGGTGTTCACCATCGATGAAAATAATTAGATGCTGCATGTTTGGAACTTGTATCGGCTAACAATATTTTTGATTATCAGCGACAAACATTGAAAGGTATTAACAAACAGTTTTATTATATCTTATGATCATTTCATCTGATTGAGGATGGAGAGGCATTGTGCGAGGTGAGAGTTTTTTTATTATTTTATGCTACAATTCTGATTTAAAATTTCATCGTTGATCAGCATAAAACTCTAAATAAACTCCATGTCTTGATACAATGTGTGCTATAAATTATTCTGCTACTTACTTAGTTATAAAACTATACTTACTTTATCGGGACTTTCTTACTTCCGATATAGTACACTACTGAAAAAATACAAAGATTCTCATTGACCAGAGTACGACTTGATAGTTCCACTATATTTGGTTATTTCCAGACAAATAAGTCTTACTTACTCCATGTTTAAGTCATTTTCGTATGACTTTTAAGTCATTCTCTTTCTTTTGACCATTTTTAAAGGTTTCTAGGAAAGTTTGGTCATTTATAATACTTTTTTGTTTAAAATTTTTTTTTCTTCAAGCTTACACTGACTTTAAAGCTGTAATTTACTTAAAGTATCTTAGAATGTTTGTTATTGTTTGTTATCCAAAATTGACATACGTTTTCATAACTTTAGATTTCAGAGTATTTTTGTCATTTCTGTGGTAGCTTGTGTGAAATCAATTTTTATTTTTTTTTAAATAATCTCTACATTTTATCTACTTGTTCTTCTACCATCCCCTTCCTACATCCGTAAGCCCAACAATAGGTTGATAAGAAAATTAAATTTTAGAGAACAAAAATAAATAAAGAAAAAAAATAAAAAACAGCTTAAATTTTAATGCATGGAACAACATTTTTAAATTTTCTAATTATAGAAAATATTTTATAACGTAACGAACACTATTAAATGAACAGAATGAAAAAATATTAATATAATAAAAAACGCATAGAATATGTAATATTAACAAAAAAATGTGAAAGTTTAGCACTAAGTTACATTCCCTTTTTTTTAATGACATTTCTTTATCAACAGTTCTTCAAAGCATAGTTTTTACCAAGTCTTGCCCAAATTTTAATGTAAACGAATCCCATGTTTCTTGAAATTTTTCCTTTAATTCGTTGAAGAACCTGATAGGATGTTTTGTTTTCTTAATAATTTTTTTCATTTTGCTGCATAAAATCTGTATTGGACACAAGTCAGACTATTAGAAAACCATTCCATAAGTGGTATGCTATGATCCTCAGTTCATTTTAAATTCTTTTTTGAGGTATTACAACCTGCGTCGTCCTGTTGAAAGACAAAACTTCCGCTGATATTAAGCGGTGTTCCAGAATCAATAAAAGAGATTCTTCTAAAATATTTAAATATTTGTGCGTGTTTACAGTCACATTAATAAAATGTAACTTTCCCACACTTTTAGACGACATGCTGCCCCAGATCATGACATATGGAGGAAATTTAACTTTTCTCCTTAGACAATCGGGATGGAAAGCTCCAGAGTCCAATCTTTATGCTATTTTGACCATCTTAGTCTATTTTTCTTTTCTTGTAATGTTAAAAGTGGTGTTTCCTGTGCGTAAAATAAAATGAAATTTATTAAAAACAATTCGTACTAATTTTTTCAAATATAAAACTTACTTTGTAAGTACCAAATCCTAATTGGTGGGCCTCTCGGTGACATGTTGATCCAGAAACGTATCTTATAATAACATTACTACGTTACTTTGTTTTTGCTAACTCAATATAATTTGCTCGTCGATTTTTTACCATAATGTGTCTTAGGCCCATCAATCTGCTTCGGTTTTTTACTTTTTCGTACATTTCTAGGTTTTGTGACGACCGAACCGGTAGTTTCAAAGCAATATTAACTAATCAGCAAGCACTCGTATTTTTTTAAACTTTTGTGTTCTTTGCCTGCAAAAGTACTTTATTAAAATGCTGTGCTCAATATCTTTCTTTAACTACAGTAAAGGTTATATGTTCGAGCACTAAACCATATATAAATTTAGGAAAGCAATTGTGAATATTATGTCTGGCTTTTATAAATTATAAAAAAGCTTTTGATAGCTTAGAACTATGGGCAATAGAAGAAGCATTAGACATCAACAGGATTGACTCCAGATGCAGAATATTAATACATAATATTAACAAACTTGCTGACATTATAGTGACGTTGGGTAATGGAATTAAAACACGAACAGTAAAAATCAACCAAGGAGTAAGACAAGAAGATACAATATCTCCAAGATTATTTGCAGCTGCCCTAGAAGATATCTTTAAGTCAATAGACTAGAAAAATAAGGAAATTCCTGTTAACAGAAGATACTTGAATCGTCTTAGATACGCAGATGATGTAGTACTAATAGCCAATACGTGGAATGCACTGAATATGATGATTGACTTGCTACACACAAACTCCCTAAAAAAGGACTGAAAATGACTTCCAGCAAAACTATACTAAGGTCAAACAAAGATGACAAACCCATGATAAACATTGAAGGATTAGAGATAGAACACGTAGATGAATATACATATCTGGGTAAAAATGTCAAGGTAAGCAAACAAAATCAGACTACCGAAATATGAAGACCTGTAAAAATGGGATGAGCAGCATTCAGAAGACTCTCATATGTACTTAAAAATAAAAATATACCTTAAAGACTGCGAACTAAAGTGTTTAATTCCTGTATCCTACCTGTATTTACATATGGAGCTCAAACCTGGACATTCACTAAAATAAACATGGAGAAGATCAGAAAAACTTAGAAATGTATGGAACTACATAGTTCCATACATTTCTAAGTTTTGAGTACTGGGTATCTCACTTAGAGACCATAAAACCAATAGAGACATTCGTAATAGAACAAAAGTAAAACATGCTGTCGAACAGGCAGCTAAACTAAAATTGAAATGGGCTGGACATAACGAACGTCTTAAGGATGGCCAATAAAATAAAGAAATCGGGAATTGGCGACCATATCAATCCAAAAGACCACAGGAAAAATGCAAATGCACTGTGTGCAACTCACTAATGTGAAAACGTCTTACAAATAACAGAGATGAATGGCGAGAATTAGAAGAGGCCTATATTCGGCAATCCGAATAGAGAAAAGGGCTTAAAAACAAATTGATGATAATAGACGAGGCTAAATTTTCAACAACTAACAAATACAGCTGAACATGTAAAGCAGTTTCCAATTGTAGTAGCAACCTCCATTGGGAAGAGGGCGCTTTAAAAAGTAGAAGAAGTTGCTGTTTTCTCTTTATCAAACAAAAGCAGATATATAATTAAAATTACCTTACTATATTTTCTTATTAGACTGTAATTGAGTTTTACTGTACAGTTAAGAAGACATAAAATAATTACCCCACAAGTGATAAAGATAATTGGATTAAATTCAAAAAACATCTAAGAGAAATTATCCAATATTAAAAAATATTTTCGTACACATCTAAATATATTACCGACATAAATTTAATATTTTCTTAGAGAGCGTATTCTTTTGCAAAAGTTTTGAGATACGAAAACTGAGAAGAATTTAAATGAAATAAACTAAATATAAAAAAAATTGTTATTAAATTAGTTTTTTAAAGAACTTTGATAAAGAATGTACCGAGTATTTGAAAGTTTTTTTTAAATACCTGCAATAAAATAGTAAGGTTAAATAAAAAATATTTGAATTAGAAAAGAAAACAATATAAAACAAGATTGTAAAGGAAACGAATTCATCATATAATTATTTATTATGTATAGGCTAATCTGGACAACAAATTGTAAGCAACTTTATAGTAAAAGAATTAATGTACTTAATAATGTAATAAGGCGACTACAAAAGACTGAAAATATAAAAAACACACATTTTGTACCAGACCTGCCACAAGTGTACAGTGTTTAACCGGTGAATACTCTCTAAAATTAAGAAGAACGTAAGTACCTCTCCTTGGCCTATACCTCAACTATATATGCAGTATGATCACACACCACTGTTCATCACACAATTGCAGACCGTTTTAAAGAAGCAAACAATAAAAATGGTGTATATCCTCCTTTTTATGAAAAAATTAGAAGTAATCTATCCTTACTTGACACCTATTTTCTAGAAATGTTCGAAACAAATATACCGTCTCCTCCTCCTTGGACCATCCCACTTATATCATGTGATCTATCAGTTATATTATATAATATATTTAAACTCCCTCTATAAAAATTAGACAATGTTTCCTTAACAAACTTGCCAGATTCCAGATTCCTTATCACCTATACACGGATGCTTCTAAAACGTCCTCTGCTGTGGGATCAGCATTTGCCACACCATCCATTAAATCTCAATTTAATTTACCTTTCAGTAGTAACATACATACTGGAGAACTGTATTCAATTTTTCAACCGCTTATTTTGTAATTGCATACCAGCCATTCTATTGCACTTCTTGTAAAGAATGCACTATTTCAACTCCATAAAGCTAACCTAAAAGATCAGTTCACATGGGTTCCATCACACATCGAACTCCAGGGCAATGAAGAAGCAAATGTTCGCGCACTTGAGGCTATCGACAGTGCCACTTCAGTTACAGTTAAAAAAGTGATAGCGACGGACTTCAAATTATTGTTTTTAACGAAAGTTGTAAACTAAGTGGGAAATTTCTTGGCAAGATTCGCAATCATTGTTACGATAAATTAAACGTCAGACAACATCTTGGTGTGATATTGATCTTAACCGACAACTGTTTGTGAAGTTAACCTGGTTGCGTATAGGTCACACGAGATTAACCCATAGTTACTTAATAGCTAAAACAAACCGTGATTTGTGCTACAGTGAAATACTCGTGCATCATATTTTAATAGACTGCCCTAAATAACTCTCAGTTACCAGCTGAAGTCCGTTTGAAGAGGTTTACTCTCGGGACACTGGAACTCGCCTAAGACATGGGTGTATATTACCTAAAGTTAAATTTAATTTAATATTAAACATCAAATATGTACATACATACATATATAACAACATTATGTACAATCTTTTGTAACCGTATGTATTTTAAAGGGTTTTTACCCTGATATTTTGGAGGCTCAGGCATGTTTATTTGCATTTTAAACCGGATGATAAAATTATTAGTCCGAAAACGTTCGTGAATTTGATATAACCCTTTTAAGGGTTTTTTAAATATACCCATTTACAAAGATCTAACCTCTTTTTTGTGATACGTGGTATACAGACAGCTGCAGGAATTATTTTCCTTGTGGAAAAAATATAATAGTATATTTAAAATTCTCAGCATAATCTTGTTTTAACCAACAGTTGTCAAAAATGTTTAAATTTATGTGTCTAGTTAAATCTGGAAGATTGTGTAAAATTTTATATGTAAAACTATCCAAACAGGGAGCCGTGCTGTTTTTTTTTGTTTTAATGCCAACATTAACTCTAAATACGTAAAAGCTTTAGGCATGGTGTCTATTGTAGAATAAAAATGCAAATTATTAATATGGTATACATCGACATTAGAGACCGAGAGCGGGGCCAGCTGATTCAGAACATCCTCAATGAAATCTTCGTGCAATGAGAGTTTTTTTTGTTAATGATATTTGTTTCTTATAGCTTTTACACAATTCCAAATATTTGAATGGGTTGTAAATATATTGAGTTTGATTAAAAAAAGTTGTTCTACTATTTTTTTGATTTAACTTGAAGATGAGTTTCGCCTTTCTCGAATATTTTAATAATGCAGATAATTTGTAATATTTCCTTGTCTTCTAAACAATTTAAGTGCTTGGGAGCAACTATATCAGAACATGCTTCGTCCTACCAATAGGGCCTTGAATCGAAAGAGTTAAAGGTTTTTTTAACAGACATGCATACAGATGCTGCTGAAGATATAACTTTAAATATTTTGTTCGGTCATTGACAATTACCTGAATCATGTACTGATTTTATTTTCAATAAATGCTTAAAAGGCTAACCATCGGCACGAGCGTCGTTTCACTTGGTTTCCGGTTTAATTTTGAAAGATATGGGAGCAGTTTGAGGTTGAAATTAAATAGGGTAGGGGTTAGAACATAACGTGGCTTGGCATATAGACCAGTTTACTAATTCTGCCAAAAAAGTGGAGATGAGAGTTAAAGCAATTGCAGATTGGTTACCATTCTAATTAATTCTAGTTGGCGATCCTTCGTTTAAAGTAATTAGTTTCAAAAATTTTAAATCTTTTGTTAAAACCTTTCTCCATGATCTTTCGGAATATGACCCTACCTGTAATGGCATTCATTAAAATTATCACAAAAAATTCCATTTAGATTTTTAAACTGTTTCAAAAAATTTAACCAATCTCTTTTTATGGCTGCTATATCTGAAGGTTTGAACATTGTACCACGGTACAACATTATCATTTTTTAAATTCTTAAAACCGGTATAATAAAATATAATTGTAATCAACATAAAGTAATTAAACATTAATACAAGATTTTCCATGTTTATTTATTCTTGCATATGATCTGCATTTCACTCACGCTACAAACAAAGTACAACTAACTTGCTCCTGTGTGTGCGTTTACTTCCGTGAATGGGTATACACCGAATTAAAAAATTATTGAAAAAGATATAAGGAATTTATTCTTGTTTACTGGAAAATTTAGAGGGAGTCAGCAAAAAGTAGAGGAATTTAGAACAGAATAAAGAGAGACACGATAAAATAGGAGGCAGTCAGAAAAAAATGTGAGGTAGTCAGAAAAGCTGAAAGTCAAAAATCTGTGAATGTAAGTAATAATAAAAATGACAAATCAATTAAAGTATTTGTTTATAATAAACCAGCTATAGTATCTCAAATCAGGTGCATAAATATTTATGTACTGACAATCCATAATTGGAAATAAAAAGAGAAGAGCATTACTTTTCTACCTTTCAGAAGGTCTAGACGGTTAACATTGTGAAACATTCCCCTCAAGTTAGTATAAAATAAAAGTACCATGTTGTTTTATATTAAAAAGTAGATATCTAATAAAAAAAATTTAGAACATGACCTCGAAAGAAATTAAAACGTGGTTTTTTGTTTTTTGACAATATCCTCGGTTCTGATCATGGTAGAAACTCATTCTTTTTGTCAATTTGTATAATATTTTTTTGCCTATACAATGCTATTTTTTAAAACATTTCTGGCTTGTAAAATTTTTAAAATTCGTTTAAGCAACTGTCTTAAACGCTATTCCAAAAAAAACGTATATTATTGATTGAGTGTTAAGTTATCTTCATCATTTTTTTTAGATTTATATAGAACACTATGGTCAAAGTAACGAACACATCTTTTCGCTTTAGCCGGTTAGGATAGTAAAATTACCTCTGCAATATTTCATAAATAAAAAAACATGTTGTACTACATTCAAAAATACTAAACCAAAAAATGGGTAGACACAGACCATAAAATAGCCTAGGAATAAAAAAAAGTCCTGTTTTTTCATTTCCTGATGATATCTTCGGTTTTAGTCATCGTAAAAATGTATTCTTTTTTTATTTGTAGGACATTTTAATACATACATCGTGGTCTATCTCACAAAATGTTTGAAGGAAAATTTCAACTTTTACACGCTTTTGAAAATATTAAAATAAAAAAAAATGTCTCGAAAGCCACTTAAAAAAATATATATTATTGGTTGAATATGAAAATATCTTCATGATTTATTTTAGAATATTATAGGTGGGACATCATTGTCAAAAAATCAAAAAACCATTTTCGTTCTAGCCGGTTAAGATAGTAAAATTTCCTCCGCCTTATTCCAATAATATTTAAAAAAACAGTTTTTTTTTAAGTTGACTAATCATTTCTTCTAATTAATATGTCAGGAAAACTTGAACAGGAGACATACATTTTAGACAAAACATAAGCAGTAACTAAAACAAGCACCATAATTATAGGACCCTAAATATACATCATTGGCACGATTTGTATCCAGAAAGTTCTAAACTTCCACGAAAACAGTTGAAAGAGTTAATAGTGCCATAGTCTCTTTAATGACCTTCTCATTAGCTGTACTTGTGCGACCGGACCTTCCGAAACATATAATTAGCGGTTTTGATATGCCTAAAGATAATTTCCAACTACCAAAGCGAACAATGTGTGATAGATCATTCGCCTACACACAAATTTGTTTATATTTAATGATATTTTACTTATGAGAGGCTTTGTAAATACGTGACTTATTGCATTGTATTTCGACAATGTTAGTTCATCCATTCTTTACAACAAAAAACTATAGTGTCTTGTGTATTTTTAAGCTGATATAAAGTTATTTAAATATCCTACAGTGTGGTTAATATTTATGACATGTTGACATTTTGTGACATGTGTGACATTTATTGACTATACTTGTACATAAATAATTCGATTTGTATTTCTAAGAGTACACTTAATGTAGACAAATATTTTTATCTCCCCGTCAACCGTTTTCAGGAAAAAGTTTGCATTAAAAAAAAATTATTTTAATAACAATTCTTCGTATATAGATTAATACATCTTTAATACTCAATGTACAATCTGATATAATAGATCTACCCTATCTTTTTGCGTGCGTTATGATTTATTTTCACACAAGTTAAATTAAAATATTAAATGAAACCTACGTTGATGTGTAGATAATTATCATTGATACCTACTACTGTCAATGTTTCAATTACGAAATGGCTGTTATCCGGTGGATATAGTTGATAAAGGTACATTTACTAAATTTATTATTTAGTAAATGTACTATAATACATACATGGAAATAAGAATACTTAAAATATGATGAAAAGAAGATTAAAAAGTAATCTTAATATTATTTGTACAACCTACCAAAATAATTAATTTTTTATCAATTTTATTCATTGCATAGCAACAGTGTTGAATGCGGTTAAGATTTGGATGAGTGACTGCTACGGTACCACGGAGCTGTGGAACACCTCGTGTTGTTGCCTTACTTTCTTTTTAATTCCTGGTATTATTTTAAGGACTTTTTTGGAAAATGGTAAGTATTAAAAAACGTTTTAAAAATAAAACAGTTTAAAACATATTTATTTCAATGAAATCATATAATAGAAGTATAACTTCTTACGTACGTACTAAGTACACACACACACACACACACACACACACCACACACACACACTTTTTTTATTGAAGTGTTTATTCTGTTTCTTTATAGAAGAAATTGATAGACTCAACATAAAACAGCTTGAACCTCATACCCACTGTTACTAGTATAAACATAAATATAGAACGGTAATAACTAAAAAAAAGTCACAACAACAAAGTTAATATTGTTAAGAAGATTTAATATTACCTAACGTTAAGAAATACAAAACTATCAAGTGAATTACATAAAATACAAATAATATTTTTAATATTAATTAGTATTTAACTGGGAATAAGCCACAATTAAAGATAAAAATACGTTTACTGACGTTTCAATTTCCACTTCGGAAATCGTTCTCAAAATACAAACAGTAAATTAAACAAATTTTGTTTTTTGTGAAAAATTTTTAGTGAAAAATTCTTCTAATAATTTAATTTTATCTGACTCATTTATATTGACAATTCAGACATACATTATGCATTTTAATGTAGACGACTGTAAAATACTTAACTCAATAGTTGAAGTTGAACCACCACATCCCAAAAGAGAAATTCCACAATGCCACAGGTGTCAACATTTCGGACACACTCACAAATATTGCAACAGAATGCCACGATGCGTAAAATGTACAGCCAATCACTTGTCATCCGAATGTCCAAATCCAACACGAATTAAAGATGTAAAGTGTACAAATTGCCAAGAAAATCATCCTGCATCCTACAGAGGCTGTTTGGTCTACAAAGAGCTCCAAAGAAAACAATTTCCAAAATTTAGGGAGAAAATACAATCTCATTGCCCGCCAAGTTCCTCACATACTCGTCGCCCATCTGTAACATATGCAAACGCTGTGGAGGGACCAAATCATACTACCGCATCTGTCTCAAAAAACTACACAGGAAAAACTGAATACAACAGAAACAAGTAACAGTTTAGAATTGATGGTCCAAAAACTTATGGATAGAATGGATAAAATGTTCGAACCTTCTCATAACGATGTTATCAAAACTTAATGTTCAACCCCAAAATTAAAATTGGATATTGGAACGCAAACGGCCTCACAAACCATAGTGAGGAGATTAAGGCATTTATAAAGTTACATAATCTTGATATCATGATGGTCTCTGAAGCTCATATGACAAACAAGAGCCATTTTAGTATGCCAGATTTTTGCACCTATGTCACACCACACCCAATGGGAAAAAGTCATGGTGGAACTGCGTTAATCATTAGAAGTAACATAAAACATCACGAAATAAATAAAGTGTGTGAAATCAACATTCAGGCAACCTCTATATCTGTAGAACTCAGTAAAGGGCACATAACGATGTCAGTTGCGTATTGTCCCCCTGGTAAAATAATTAAAGAGGACCATTTCTCTAGTTATTTCAAAGGGCTTGGTCATCGCTTTATTGCAGTAGGTCATTTTAACGCAAAACATACAAGATGGGGTTCAAGACTGATAACAACTCGCGGAAGAGAACTTATTAAAAGTTTAAACGAAAATAACTTGACTCCAATTTCTACTGGGCAGCCAACCTACTGGCCTACAGATAGAAATAAAATACCCGATCTCATCGATTTTGGTATCATAAAAGGAATAAGTAACAACTTTTTAGACATTAAACCTTCTTTTGACCTTTCGTCGGACCATTCTCCCATATTTATTGATGTGATGGAACATGTATATAATACAAATAAATACCCCACGTTTTCAAATCATAAAACAAATTGGAGTCTGTTCAGATTTAATATTCAAAACACAATTAACTTAAATCTTCCTCTTAAAACAAGTGAAAATATTGAGGAAGCAGTTCATCACCTTACATCAATCATTCAACAGGCAGCTTGAAGAGCAACTCCAGATCTAAATCGGGGTAATAACTGTGAACCATATCCACATCATATTAAAATCTTAATCAACGAAAAGAGAAAACTAAGAAAACAGTGGCAAACTTCCAGATCTCCTGAGAACAAAACTGAACTGAATAGGGCTACTCGTTTGCTTAAAAGAGAATTACACAGTCTTACTGCGACGGATGACACAAACTACTCTATTTGAAAACTTTCTAAGAAACTTAAACATCAGATTAAGCATGACGGTCCCATTAGAAATAAAGACGGTGATTGGGCCAAGGCCGATGAAGATAAAGTACAAGCATTCGCTAATCATCTCAGCCAAGTTTTTCAACCACACTCCAGAACTATCTCAAAGGAAGAAGAAGAATTCATTTACAAGAAATTAGATGCACCCTACCAGATGTCACCTCCTATAGAAAAATATCAAAATTAACGAAATAAAAGAGTTAGGTAAACATCTCAATACTAAAAAAGCTCCAGGGTATGATTTAATATCGGGAAAAATCTGCAAAAATTTACCTGAAGAAGGATATCGGTTGCTTATGTACATATTTAACGCTATACTAAAGTTAGGCTATTTTACGTTTCAATGGAAAATGGCACAAATTATTCTAATACCGAAACCAAATAAAGATCCACAAGAACTATCATTCTATCGTCCAATCAGTTTGCTTCCCATTATCTCTAAGATATTTGAGAGGATACTCCTTCAGAAAATGAATTCTATAATCGACAAACAAAAGTTAATACCTGATTATCAGTTTGGATTCAGGCAACAACATGGAACAATTGAGCAGGTACATAGAGTTGCCAAAGTAGCAAGAGATGCGATTGAAAAGAAAGAATACTGCACTGCAGCCTTTTTAGATGTCTCACAAGCATTTGATAAAGTATGGCATGAGGGGCTGCTATCTAAAATAAAAACTCACCTTCCTCATCCTCTGTATGCTCTTCTGAGATCCTATCTTACCAATCGATATTTCTAGGTCAGATGCAATGAAGCAGTATCAAACATATCTCCAATTCTATCGGGAGTACCTCAGGGTAGTATAATGGGACCAACTTTATACTTACTCTATACGGCAGATATTCCCACAAGAGTAAACAGCACAATCGCTACCTATGCAGATGATACTGTGATAATGGTTTCTAGCTCGGTTCCTATTACAGCCTGTCAAAATTTACAAATTGATTTAAATGAACTAGAGAAATGGTTAAAACTGTGGCGAATCTTACCAATCGATATTTCCAGGTCAGATGCAATGAAGCAGTATCAAACATATCTCCAATTCTATCGGGAGTACCTCAAGGTAGTATATTGGGACCCAACTTTATACTTACTCTATACGGCAGATATTTCCACAAGAGTAAACAGCACAATCGCTACCTATGCAGATGATACTGTGATAATGGTTTCTAGCTCGGTTCCTATTACAGCCTGTCAAAATTTACAAATTGATTTAAATGAACTAGAGAAATGGTTAAAACCGTGGCGAATCTTACCAATCGATATTTCCAGGTCAGATGCAATGAAGCAGTATCAAACATATCTCCAATTCTATCGGGAGTACCTCAAGGTAGTATATTGGGACCAACTTTATACTTACTCTATACGGCAGATATTTCCACAAGAGTAAACAGCACAATCGCTACCTATGCAGATGATACTGTGATAATGGTTTCTAGCTCGGTTCCTATTACAGCCTGTCAAAATTTACAAATTCATTTAAATGAACTAGAGAAATGGTTAAAACTGTGGCGAATTAAAGTAAATGGTAGCAAATCAGCACATATAACATTTACTTTACGCAAAGAGAGTGTACCATCTGTGTGCATAAACAATACCATAATACCCAAAAAAAGTGATGTTAAATACTTGGGAATACATTTTGACAGCCGACTAAATTGGGGAAAGCACATCTGGACAAAGCGACTGCAACTAGGATTAATATACAGGAAAATGTATTGGTTCATGAATAAAAAATCCAAACTAAGTCTACATAATAAATTATTACTGTATAAATGTGTTCTAAAGCCAGTTTGGACCTACGGTATACAGATATGGGGTACAGCATCTAATTCTCACTTACTGAAACTTCAACGTTTCCAATCTAAAGTTTTGAGACATATTACCAATGCACCGTGGTACGTGCCCAATTATGTTATACACTGAGATCTTCAGATCCAAAATATTAAAGACACCGTTGTCTTACTCAGTGGCACTTACAAAAATAGACTACTAAACCATCCAAATACACTTGCCCAAGACCTCTCTATACCTTTATATACATAAACGTATATATCATTTTATAGCTACAACTGATACTACATATACCTACAACTTCTAATTGTGTGTGTTGTTATAATTTTAACTATTGCTATTTTTTTTAATATGTTAGTAAAATGTCTTTGTAAATTGTTATTTATATTTCAAATATTTATATATATTAGAAATTTATCTCAAGGATTTCTGTCACTGGACAGCTCTCCCCTATGTTAATTACTTGATAAACATATTGATTATTGTTTTTTTTTATTTGTAGAAACAGATTTCAATAAAAAAAATTAAAAAAAAAACTTTTTTTTTAAGTCATGGTATTATTTTAAGGACTTTTTTGGAAAATAGTAAGTATTAAAAAACGTTTAATATTTAAAAAAATACAGATAAACTGTTTAAAACATATTTATTTCGTTGAAATCATAATAATAGAAGTATAACTTCTTACGTATATTTCATCTAATTTAGATAACGACTTACGTCATTATCTACGTCAGAGATCGAAGTTGACATAGTTGTTAAAAGTATAAAAAAATCCTGACTCCATTTTAAATCAAATAAATATTACATAATTATTGCAAAAGCATTACCATCTCTTTACAACGACTATTTAAATTCTTACGTGACATTTTTGAAATAAAACACACTAATTTTGTTCTAAAAAGAATAGATTTTATTAAATAGTTAAAAATTTAAAACAAGAGATATTCACTGTAAAATTCCAAATAATGAAGTACAAAAAGTGTCAACACCGCAACTGTCAAATAAGTGTTACCAATTTATGCCAAAATTTTAGCTTTGTTCGATTACAGTTACAGTGTGTTCCGAACAAATGTTCTTGATAAAAACGCTTTATAATGCATTTATACAAATTAAATAAAACATATTATTGTGTATTTCTTTAAGTTAACATTAATAGAAATTTTTAAATACTATTTCTACGCGTATATAATAAAATATGTCTAGTGGCTGTCATGCTAGTGTACTCGGTAAAGTGATTCTAAAAAAGAACATACCTACACCCTAAATATTTTGTGTTGGTATCATGTAACGTCACAGGCTATGACGCCGATGACGTGCATCGTTATATAAATTAGATGAAGTGTACGTACTAAGTACACACACACACACACTTTTTTTATTGAAGTGTTTATTCTGTTTCTTTATTGAAAAAAATTGATAGACTCAACATAAAACAGCTTGAACCTCATACCCACTGTTACTAGTATAAACATAAATATAGAACGGTAATAACTAAAAAAAAGTCACAACAACAAAGTTAATATTGTTAAGAAGATTTAATATTACCTAAGGTTAAGAAATACAAAACTATCAAGTGAATTACATAAAATACAAATAATATTTTTAATATTAATTAGTATTTAACTGGGAATAAGCCACAATTAAAGATAAAAATACGTTTACTGACGTTTCAATTTCCACTTCGGAAATCGTTCTCAAAATACAAACAGTAAATTAAACAAATTTTGTTTTTTGTGAAATTTTTAGTGAAAAATTCTTCTAATAATTTAATTTTATCTGACTCATTTATATTGACAATTCAGACATACATTATGCATTTTAAAGTAGACGACTGTAAAATGATATTGCCAATATTGTTGAGTTGCGCTCCTGGGACGACTTTATTTATAAGATAGTTCATTCTATTACATGAAATCAACTTTAACTTGAGAATATCCGTCAGAAAAAAATCATAGCATGTAATTGGTCTTTAAAAAAACAAACACATGACATGATGACAGTAAAATTCTCCTGTTAGTGAATCCATAGTAAATTATGAGGGAAAAACCAGGAAAAAAACCTCATAACACGATCCCGACATGGTAAGTATTTGTTCGTGCATTTAGTTTACCTTCAATAAACATCAATTTTATCTGACTCATTTATATTGACAATTCAGACATACATTATGCATTTTAAAGTAGATGACTTTAAAATGATATTGCCAATATTGTTGAGTTGCGCTCCTGGGACGACTTTACTTATAAGATAGTTCATTCGATTACATGAAATCAACTTTAACTTGAAAATATCCGTCAGAAAAAAATCATAAAAGACAAACACATGACATGATGACAGTAAAATTATCCTGTTAGTGATTCCATAGTAAATTATGAGGGGAAAACCAGGAAAAAAACCTCATAATACGATCCCGACTTGGTAATTATTTGTTCATGCATTTAGTTACCTTCAATAAACACCAAAATTCTGAATTTATATGTTTCGTTATTTAAAAAACAGAAATGATGTATCCTCTATATGTTACTGACTTACTAATACTGGTATTTTCTTATTTATAACTTCCTCTCTCAATATTGGCAACCAGATTCTACTACATTCTGTCGAGGAATTTGCAGTTAAATAGTAATTAATTTAAAATGCCACAAGAAAATAGCTTCAGAACAATAATATTTTTAATATATTACACCTTTAAGAAAACAGTGAAACAAGTGCAAGTTTTCACAAGTTGAATTATTAACCCTCCATGTGGTGATAACAAACATGTCTTCAAACAAGACTGAAATAAAAGATTGGGTAACTATATAACAATAAAGTGACAAATGAATACCAACCAAAATAGAAACTCCTGTGTTTTAATTCTGGTCACTATCTGAATGTAAGCTATTACCAGGATTTATTATAATTGGTTGAATGTTAACATTCACCTGACTCTTGGCTCTTATATACCATTTTTGATAATTTTATTATTATGTCTGACACATAACTCTCAAATATCTGCATTACATTGTTCCAGCGCCTTATTCCACATATTTCAAAGAGCAGTATCAGAATGCCCATGATCATCTATACCAATATACTTATTGTAATACGACTTGCAGTTAGCCCAAATTAATTCTATTGCGTTAAATTTACAGTGATAATGAGGCAGTCCTAACACTTCATCAACATCTCGGATCAACTCGTCAATTACAGAAATATTTTCTGTTCTGTTATTTTTGACTATTTGTAGCAATTCAGTTTTAGCAAAATATGGGTCATATTTAATATTATTTGTTTTCAACCAACTATTTCATCTTTCTTGAAGTAGCTGAAGGTTGTTTATTTAAAAGAACACTGTGGTAAGTAGCATTATCCATTACAACCAATAATGGCTCTTCTAAATTAGGTATTATGTGTGTTTTTATTCACTTAGTAAAAAGTTCATTGTTTGTTTCTCCACGATAATCAGCTACGTCAGATTTTTAACAAAACAATAAATTTTCTCCCGAAACAAATTCTTTGCGTGAGTCAGCGTGTACGATTACAAAACGTTTGCCATCATAATCTCGTGGTTTTCGGACACTTTTGTAAATTCTAGTTTCATCTAAAAAAACCACTTCTCTTATAAATACACTTTCAAGATTTTCCAATATAGTTACGAAGGAATACTAGTTTGCACAATTATTGCTCGTCAATTGTCGTCCTTTTTGAATTAAGATCAGATGTCTTTTAACAAAGTACTAAGCGATGATTTTCCAATATCCACAACTTTTTATCCTTTAATTGACAGTTTAAACTCAGCAGAGTAAGAATTAAAAAAAACAAAAAAAAAAAGAATTCATTATCGTCTTTTATGGACAAAAATAAGTAGATAGAAAATTTCATGAAAATTGAAGTACCTACCCAGGTTCTTGTTTATCATAAACTTCACACTAAAGAAATCAATACTTACTCTGTTTGTACATATCAACGTGTTGGTAGCACTAGATCCGCAACGCTTATGGAGAGAAACGTGCAACCCAAAAAATTAAAATTTCATCAAGAATCAGCGACTCTAGTGGATATTACGGGAAACAACTAGTTACGAATTTGCGCTCATACGAGAATGATCGTAGAAAGAGCTGCCGTTACCTCCCCTATCGTGCCCTTCCACAACCAATTTATGGCAGTACTTACGAAGTGTAGTGAGTCAGAGAACTGGACATCACCCCAGCGTTATCTCTGATTTCTAAGAAATATGTCTGTGAAGCATTTAGCACTTCGCCAACGTTTGAATTTATTTTGTCGATATTATATTTTGTATACAGATACGATAAAGATCGACTGCAATGAAAATTATTTGATATGTAATTTAGAATGTTAATAATTATAAAATCAAGGGGTACCCGATCTAATTTTGTTGTGATTATAATTAATTAATAATTTAATAATAACTTATTTTATAAAGAAAATTTTGCGGACAGATATTATTTTAGATTTATTCAAAACAAAAAAGTGCTTTTTTAATTTTTGTTCTTAAGCTGATTGTTTTCAAGTTATAAACAATTTAAAACAAAAAATAACGAGAGATGATGATCTTCAAGGCTTAGAATCATTAAGTTTCACTTCATTTTTGAAATTATGAAGTACCTAAGTTCAAGCTCAACATTATTTTATCAGGTCTTGATAAGTATTTTGGACTTTCATTTTAAATCATTGTTTTTTAATTATTAATGTAGCCCAGCCCGATCGCCTGTCTTCCCACAAAGAACCTTCCTCATTAACAATTAAACAATATTTGCAAAAATTCAAAACATGCATAATATGGCAAACATTCTTATCGGGACTTAATACAAGAAATTTCGCAAGTTTGTACTTGATGATTACAAAATTAATATTTTTGCTTGTGTTTTGAGCCTTGAAAATCGAAATTTTTCGTTTTTTCTTTTTAGTTTTAAATTATTTAAAACTCGAAAACGATCAACTTCAGAGAAAAATTACAAAAGACATTTTTGTTTCCAAAAGATAGTTTCCAAAATATGATTTTTCAAAGTTCGCCACTCACAGCATTTTTGGTCCATTTTCCTTATTATTTCGCAAACATTGTTCGACTATTTTTAAGCAAGATATGGTATTTTAAAGTTGTATACTTTTAACGATTTTTGATATTTTTTACTAGATATTATTTTTTAGATTTCTCAAGCCAACGGCTTCGGGCGGATGAGCTGATAAGTGGAAGTGCACCTTTTTGCCCTGAGATTGGTAAATCGGTCTCGAAGGCATAAAGATGCAGAAGGCAAGGAGGAACCACTGCATTAAAGACTCGGAGAGTACCCCTAGTACAATTAACATGGCTACGACAAATCATAGAAACCATATTACTGATCATGGAATTCGAATACCAAGATCCGGCAGAGAAGGACAATCACAAGACGGCAAGGCCTTCTCGGTCGCCAGCAGAAGAAATCCTTGCCATTATAATGGAAAGATAAACCTCACGATCTGCACATGGAATGTTAAAACATTATATGAGGCAGGCAAGACTCATAATGCAATCAAGGAGATGGATAGACTATCAATAGACATAATGGGAATAAGTGAGATGAGATGGCCGAACTCTGGGCAATGTAAAATTAATGATCATCATATCTATTATTCAGGTAACCCTAATGGAAGACACGAAAATGGGGTAGGTATAATCAAGAAACTGCCAGACATGTTAAAAACTTTGTACCTATATCGGAAAGAATACTCCTTCAACTTAATACCTACCCAATTACATCTAACATTATTCAGGTATATGCCCCTACAGCTGACAAACCGGACGAGATAAGTGAAGCATTTTATAATGAACTAACGAACACCTTAAAACGCCTCCCCGGAAAGGATTTAACTTTGATTATGGGTGATCTAAATGCCAAAATTGGTAGGGGACAATCGGGAGAATTCATAGGACAATTTGGACTTGGAGAAAGAAATGAGCGAGGAGACCGACTGGGTGAATTTGTAGCAAAAGAAGAGTTTGTGATTACTAACACTTACTTCAAACTCCCACACAGAGATTATACACATGGAAATCACCTCAAGATACTCCAGGCCGCATAGTGAGAAATCAAATAGATTACATTATGATTAATAAAAGATTCCGGAACAGCATAACATCAGTCAAGACATACCCAGGAGCTGATATCAAATCAGACCATAACCCACTCATTGGCAAAATTAGGCTCAGGCTAAAGGTCGATTCAGACACATCAGTCACGTCTCGTCACAGTCCTGGCGATGAACCGAACAATCCGTCATACAAAATATTCTTTAATAGAAATATGGCGCCGGCATGCGGCATTCACATTCATCAGTTGACGAACAGTGTGCCAGCTGTCAGATAGTTGATAGTTCTGTGACCAAACAGGACCGGTTCGGCGCCGAGACTGTGACGGGACTGATGTGTCTGAATCGACCTTTAAGAGGGTTAGACGTAGTGTCAATCCAAAATTGGACATCAAGCTATTAAAAGACCAACACACAGAACATAGTGTAAAGCAGTATAAGTATAAAGAACAATTTAAATACCGTTATTCAATCGGATGTAATGGACCAGGCGCTAGAAAATTACATACAGTTTTAAAAGACATACGAGAGAAATTTCTCAAACCACCAAAAATTAAGAAGAAATCGTGGATGACAAATGAGATTCTAGATATGATGGAAGAGAGGCGAAAGTTCAAAGATCAAGACATGTCATTATACAAAAGAATCGATAAAAAGATCAAAAAAGCTATTAGAATAGCTAAGGATACACATCTAAGAAAACAGTGTTCGGAAATACAGCAATTGCAACATAAACACGATACATTTAATATACACAAAAAAGTTAAAGAAGCCGCAGGCTTATACAAACCTAGAAGAGTTGGGTGTTTGGCAGATAACCAAGGCAAACAACTGTTAACCGTGGAAGAAAAACTAGACACTTGGAAGAATTATGTGGAAGTAACCTTTGCAGATGAAAGGCAGACTACCATTGAAGACACTGAATGCCAAACAGGACCCTCGATTACCATTGAAGAAGTCACGTCAGCTATTAAAAGAACTAAAGATGGTAAAGCGGTAGGGCCTGACGAGTTTTGTGCAGAATTCCTTAAACTTATGGATGAACAGGGAATAAAATGGATATCAACTGTATTCAACAACATATACGTAACTGGAAAAATACCCCAAAGCTGGTTAAAGTCGACCTTCGTGACCATACCAAAAAAATTAAATGCCAAGACATGCGAAGACTACAGAACAATTAGCCTAATGAGCCACTTACTTAAAACGTTCTTGAAAGTGATACACGGCAGAATATATAAAAAATGCGAAGAACAAGTATCATGGACGTAGTTTGGATTCCGCGATTCCTTAGGCACCCGAGAGGTTCTATTCACTGTCCAAGTGCTTATGCAAAGATGCAGGGATGTTAACTGCGATGTGTATATTTGTTTTATCGACTACAAAAAGGCATTTGATAGAGTAAAACATGATAAACTTACAAACAGCCAATATTAAAGTGGATGATCAATTGGCAGAGGCAGTCTCCATAGATAGAGGAGTGAGGCAAGAATGCATTCTGTCCCCGGTGTTATTTAATATATACTCTGAATATATCTTCGAGCAAGCGCTGGGAGAACTACAAGAAGGCGTATTAGTCAACGGAATGCGTCTAAACAACATTAGATATGCCGACGACGCAGTAGTTTTTGCAGATAGTCTGGACGGTTTGCAAAGAATAATGTTGCATATATCACATATAAGTAGACAACACGGACTTGATCTTAATACGAAGAAAACAAAGTACATGGTAGTCAGTAAGCGCGAAATATTAAATACACAGCTTTTGGTTAACCAACATCCAATTGACAGAGTGGACAGCTACACATACCTTGGTACCAACATTAACAGCTAATGGGATCACTCCAGTGAAATAAAACAACGCATAGGAAAAGCGAGATCAGCGTTCATAATGATGAAGTCTCTTTTCAGAAGTCACGATTTACCACTTGCTACCAAAATCTCTCTTATTAGATGCTATGTATTTTCTACCTTATTATACGGAGTAGAGGCCTGGACACTTTCCGAAGCTTCCTTAAGAAAACTCGAGGCATTCGAGATGTGTTACAGACCTATCTTAAGAATTTCATGGGTGGATCGTGTGACTAATGTTAACGTCCTACGTAGAATAGGCAAGGAATGCGAGATTATTAACACCATCAAAGAGCGCAAACTAGAATATCTTGGCCATGTTATGAGGAATGAACACAGATACGGCTTGTTGCAACTCATTCTTCAGGGCAAGGTATTTGGAAAGAGAGGACCAGGGAGAAGAAGAATATCTTGGCTTTAAAACCTGAGAAAGTGGTTTAATACATCGACAACCGGACTATTCAGAATAGCAGCAAGCAAAGTTAGAATAGCCATGTTGATCGCCAACATCCGGAACGGATAGGCACCGTAAGAAGAAGATTTCTCATAACTTTTTTTCTGGTGCCTTCAAGAACATAATATATATATATATATATATATATATATATATATATATATATATATATATATATATATATATATATATATATATATATTATATACATTGCTGAATAAAAAATTTTGAGTCAGGTATATACCCAAAGGTACCAGAAAAAAAGTTTAATGCGAATTTTAAAAAGTAATCATAAAAAATATCAAGAATCTTTAAAAGTATAAACTGAAAAACCATAAATTGCTTAAAAATAGTCGTACAACCTCATACAATAGAATACAACCGTAACGGTAATTGACTTCTCTTCCTACAAAATGTACCATTTTATCTACCTAAAAGTTCGTAGAAAAAAGTTACAGAACAATGTTATACAAATTTCAAAATGCACAGTTTGAATGTATGATTGTATTTAGGAATTAAAGTGGGGAAGCAATATTTACGTTGAGAATTAAGGGGAGGTAATATGAAGAGAAGAAATCTTTTATGTTGAACCGTAGTGTAGTTTTCTCTCTCGAACATAGATGGCGACACGGTTTTTGAGAACAGAATAGTTGCTACGTTTAATTTGTGTACGGCTGCAGATCTATTTGGATTATTCAATCAACGGTAGCACGTATTCCGTACTACCATTTTTGATGCCTCAGGCATATTAGTCGTCTTACTTGACGACTATAAGACGACGTCTATTTTTGCCTGGTTTTGAAAGGATATAATTGTTTTCTTAATTTGTTTTATCGAGTATATTGTCCGCCGTGATATTTTTAAAGCAGCGGCAACTTTTTTAAACAATAATTATTAAATAGTAACAAATTAACAAGTATGCATGTGATATTTTACCTCTTAAACAAATGTTACGAGGGTCCAAAGATCCTCCATTACTTCTTTCTAACTCAAAATATTTATAGAAATTCAACTCAAGTTGCGGTGCTTGGGAATTTAGCATTTTTCCAGGTATATCCCAAAAAGTTTAATAATAAGTAATCTCGAAAATATACAAATAAGTTTTTGTTCGATGGAACTATAGCCAGATTTATGTAGTATAATAACAATTTGTAGATTAGAAAATATTCCTTTTCTCATTAGCTTAAAAATAAATACTTACCGGAAATAATCAAATTAAAAGAGCAACAGTTAGTCAATAAACACGACAAATAAGCTAATGTCACTGTCAATGTAAACAAGATATCAAAGACATGCCATATTGTTGATTCTTGTTTACCTTATTGTGATTTCTATAGACAAGCGGCATATTTTTGCAATATGAGTTTCTGTGAGTCAAAAAGGTACCCAGTCTAAAAAATCGCATTTAGTTATTATTTAACTGTCTATAGTTGGGTTTCAGTTTTCACAGTCATGTGTTTTCCGAAATCGTCAAGTGGAAGGAAAACATTTTTAATTAAACGGTTTTAATCTTTCCGTGACGAAATACTAGAAATCTAAAAATTTCACTTCGTAATAACTTTTTTACATAAATGCACATACTCCGGATTTGCGGTCAGTAAAATCACAGTGAAATATCGGAATTTCGAATGTCGTGTCTTTGGTGTGTACATTGTGGGGACAAATGGATGAATAAAATCGTGAATTCAATAGCTGGCGAACTGAAATCGTCGAAAGGATTCTGTAGTATTTAAAAACCAATTTACAGTGTCTGTAATTTAGTTTAGACCTATTCGCCTAATTTTTTAAAAATGGTTGGCAAATTTCTATATTTTTTTATTAATACTTTTAATACAGTAAACTGTGTCATGAAAATCCATTGACTGGTATAATATAACAATATTTAAATGTTTACATTTTGTAAAATGTTTGTATTATGAAATTGCCAAAATATGTAGCAGTTAACAAACCTTTAAGCTTACGTGTTAAAAACAACATTAGTAGAAACAATTGAACTGTGTCATTCAATACGATTTCCTTGCGAAGGTCCATCCACAGCTTTTACTTGAACATCTATTATACGACAAATTTACGAAAAGACTACGTAAAGTTGTCCATATTTGAAAACTGAATTTGGCAAATAAATCTTAACGCACTACAATGTCTGACCTTAAGTTTATTCTATTTGTCTTAAGTTTTGGTAATAATTATAATGCAAGTTATTTTAAACTGACAACAGCACAGCTTAACGCTTATCAGAAAAGGTCTCGTCTGTAATACACCTTTCTTTATTAATTTTTTATTGTAACTAATTCTTCGTAATCGACAAACAACGCCTCTTAATCCTAAACCGACTGACCACCCTCGCATTGAACTTCGAATCAGACTAGGATAAAATAAATTGATCTTAGTTTGTAAGACCTCTGTCTCTTTATGTTACTGAGTTGTTATTATTGTTCCTTGAAGATCTGTATTTACCAACGATTTGAAAAAAACTGTTATAAAGTGGTATGAGATCGTTAGTGGTGCTAGTGCAATAGATACTGTTTAACTGAATGAGCATACTAATTTCAATCACGAGAGTAATTCAGAGTTAGTAAATAAACATGTCGATGACAACGAAGAGTATTAGATAGTCAATTATCAGATAGTGTTAGACTGAGGCTGATCTTCGCCTGATTTAAGAAAACTTAACAATAAAGAAAACTCTTGTACTAAACGACGAAACATGAACATGTGGAAAGTCAGTGACTGCTATAAACGATAATCTCGATTGCTTTTTAATATTATGTATGTAGTTGGATTTTTTAGTTCAACAGTTACTAACTGTTCATAAAAAGATAGTTTAATTTTTATACAGTTTAAAATAATATTTTAAAATAGTTCAATTTTTTCCCATGCAGTTACTGTTTACTGTGTTTTTTTGACAAATTAAAGAAATTTTTCTTCAGGGACATTTCGTCAAATATGGGCTATCCGGCAAGCGTAGAATGTCATGAATATAAATGATAACAGAAAATTGTACAAACACTACACTAAAAACAAGGACAAACAGTTTAAAATTAGTTAAAATATTTCTACGCTCTATATTCTTTGGCGGTATCAGTAGAGAGAATGATATGACAGAACAAAATTAGTGTGTTTTATTACAAAAATGTCACGTAAGAATTTAAATAGTCATTGTAAAGAGATGGTAATACTTTTGCAATAATAATGTGACCTATTTGATTTAAAATGGATTCAGGATTTTTTAAACTTTGGCAACTATGTCAATTTCGATCTCAGTCAATGATAATGACGTGCAAACGGTAAGTAAATTATATGAAGTATATATTGTCAAAATGCTACGTAGAGTGCTTATACAGTATGTCCTAATTTTATACATTATTGGAACTTTTGCCAATAGGTTGACAGCTGATAATCAATCTTGACAGTCTATAAATACTATAAAGCGGGTATCACGATTTAAATATCGGGCCACCACATTTAGTAAAAATTGGGATTGCGATATAGAAGTTAAACTAAGAAAAATATGCAAGAAGAATATTTGTGAAGCTTAAAAATTTTGTATTAGCTCGCATTCACCCTTAGACGACGATTTGTAAAGTGCTACAAATGAGCTATTATTCCGTATAAGACCTTTAAAAGAAACAGAACTGAATAATAAAATAAAGATACGATAACTAAAATATCTTGGACATGTGACGAAGGGACAGAATACCATCTTCTCCAGAATGTCTTGCAGAGAAGGATTTTATGAAATCCTAGCGTTGAAAGACGATGATTTTCAGGGCTGCGCAAGTTTAGAGTGTAGTTAAGTTGCTCGTCTAATCAGCTTTTTAGAGTAGCTGTAAACAGAATACAAATAGTGATGATGACCAACCTTCGAAAGAAGTCGGTACCTTAAGAAAAAGAACTGACGTTTTTTTAATGTTAGGTATGTTTGTGTACGTCACACTGATCAGTTCCTATTATTTGTATTTGACTTCGTTTTTAAAAATTGCGACTTAAAACTGGCATTAGTTATTATGATTTCTTAAAGTATATTCAGCTTTCGTTTATTTCATGTTGTATAGATTTGCAGTATATGTACAGTATATTTGCAATATACGAATGTTTCGCATATCTAAATTTTAGGAAATGGTGTCGAAAATTTAGGAATAAAACACAGGACTGCCCATTTGTACAGGAAGGCTTGCTTAAAGAAAAATATCGTCAAAATTTCAAAAGGCAAATTTGGGCAAGGTTTGTTAGGCTAGGATCTATAGTTAGTAAGTATCATACAAAAACTGTATCACAGTAAAATTTGTGCGCAATAGATTCATTGACTTTTGCCAGAAAACTGAAAAAAGCTTTGCTAATTGGTTTATCTTCGTAATATGTTATAGAAAGGTGACAGTGAGCTGTCACCTACGTAACGAAAAGACGCAAATTCCTTCCTACCAAAAAGTTTAAAGTTAAACCTGCTGCAGATAAGATCACGTAAACATTTTTTACCATGAAAGATCCTTACACATAAAGTTTACAGAATCTAAAGTGTACATAAATGCAAACCTGTACAATGAAACTTTAAACAACTCCATTACAAAATAAAATGAAACCTTCCAGATAAGCTTTCACGTGATGTCATTCTTCTGCACGACAATGCTTGGATTCATGTTGCCAAAAATATGAAACAAGATATACAACGAAAAAAATGAAGAAGTGATCAATTTTATTGACCTCACGAGAATTTTAAAAAATAGTAAAAATCGCGGCACGTTAATTTATTTAACATTTGTATATAAACTGAGATTCTTCTCGGCAAAATATAAAAAAACTGCAAACAAAAGCTACACTCTTTGCCTTTAAAACACATCTTGAATTTTGTTGATAGGACATTTGAATAAAACGATATCGAATTTTTACTGTCCATCTGATACAAATTTTATTAAACATTGATTTACCTCGCGTAACTCACATACAAAATCGACGGTCGCTTCAAGCGTTGTTTATAAGAAAACGGTTTATTCTACAGAAAAAATTCATATAAATATTATTGTTTACAATTATCTCAGCTACATTTTTAGTTGAAATATTTTTTCTATACTGTACAGATTCTTGGAAAATCGATTTTTTTGCGTTTTTACATTCCAGCCAGGGAGATTTTACGGAAATCTTAAGGATAAAAGTGGTAAACTTTTAAGCATCTTTTCTGTGGTATCAAAGTTAATATTCTCTGGAAAATTCAGCTTGTTCGTATGATTTTTAGGGTTCAACTCTCTGACGACTGGACTAAATAAATAATCAATGTTTTCGAACGTGCACGTTCAGACGTTCGTCAAGTCACTCCCTCTCTCTCTCTCCCTCTCTCTCTCTCTCTCTCTCTCTCTCTCTCTCTTTCTATATATATATATATATATATATATATATATATACACTTCATCTAATTTACACACCGAATCACGTCATCGGCGTCATAGCCCGTGACGGCACATGGTACCAACACGAAATATTTAGGCAGTAGGTGTGTTCTTTTTTAGAATCACTTTGCCGAGTACGCTGGCATTACAGCCACTAGACATATTTTATAATATACGCGTAGAAATAATATTTAAAATTTTCTATTAATGTTAACTTAAAGAAATACACAATAATATGTTTCATTTAATTTGTATAAATGCATAATAAAGCGTTTTTATGAAGAACATTTATTCGGTACACACTGTAAACTGTAATCGAACAAAGGTGAAATTTTGGCATAAATTGCTAACACTTATTTGACAGTTGCGGTGTTGACACTATTTGTACTTTATTATTTTGAATTTTAAAGTGAATACCTCTTCTTTTATATTTTTACCTATTTAATAAAATCTGTTCTATTTAGGAAAAAAACTAGTGTGTTTTATTTAAAAAATGTCAGGTAAGAATTTAAATAGTCGTTGTAAAGAGATGGTAATACTTTTGCAATAAATATGCGGTCTATTTGATTTAAAATGAAGTCAGGATTTTTTTTATACTTTGGCAACTATGTCAACTGCGATCTCTGACGTAGATTATGACGTACATCATTATATAAATTAGATGAAGTATTATATATATATATACACTTCTCCAAGAAATTAACGCACTACTTTGAAATATTATTATGCTATTATTATGCTATTATTATACTATTATTATATATTTTTATACTTTGGCAACTATATCAACTGCGATCTCTGACGTAGATTATGACGTACATCATTATATAAATTAGATGAAGTATTATATATATATATATATATATATATATATATATATATATATATATATATATAATATTATATATATATACTTCTCCAAGAAATTAACGCACTACTTTGAAATATTATTATGCTATTATGCTATTATTATGCTATTATTATGCTATTATTATACTATTATTATATTTGAAGTATATGTTATTTGTACAATCTATATTTTATTGACTGTGTTTTATCGCTATAGTTTTTTTTGCAAAAAAAAACAAAAAGAAGCAAAAAAATGTACTAATTCTATAAATATACTAATTTCCAAGTGTTCACCAATTTTATTCGGCTACTGTTTAATTGTTGATTATTGTTAATTGTGTTTATTATGGAGCGTTAATAACGTAATTTAACCCCAGATGAATGTGCCCAAGCAGTGATACTGTCGGAAGAAGGTTGGAGTTACCGAAGAATTGGTCGTCGGTTTAATGTGTCCCACACATCCGTCTCACGGGTGTTGGAAAGATTCCTCGAAACAGGGGATCATACTCGCAGACCAGGACAATAACGAAACCGGGTAACTAGCCCTATTTAAGATCGATTTTTAAAAATTTCTGCTCTTCGACAACGTTTTGTAACACATCGAAGTCTACAAATTCAGTTTCGAGACGTGCATGCTATACATATATAGTTTTGTTGCATATGTAGTTTTGTTGCAAACAAAACTACATTCAAAATATTAATTATCGGTGGAATTATTACTCTAATATGCCCTCAATAAGCACCAAAGTCCTTTAAGTTCCTAACTAAGTTCTTGATCTAATGTTTAGTAAGTTTCTCTGGTTCTATAGATATGCATATTTGGTTAATTACTTCAAATACCAATAATTCAACCGTAATAGTCTTGATAGGGTCAAATGCAAATTCCGAGGATTTCCAATTTGTTTGCCGATGCAAATGAAACTAATCATGTAGATGTTTTATTTACTTCTAGTCATGTATATGTCAGTAAGTTAAAGAGAATATTGCCCACAGTACTGTATTGCATTTGATAAAATAAATATTCAATCGTCTGGTGTATCTGATGAAATAAATATTCTTTTTAAATTATCAAGGCAAACGATTAAATTTAAGTATCTTTTAAGGGTTTTCCGTAAGGTCAATATGAGACTTTAGAAAGCAATTCAAAAGCGTAATTTATACTAAATAAAATAATCTTCAAGATAAAATTTACATTACATTACATTACATTACATAATTACAAAGAAAAATAATGCGTTCAATGATATTATTAATAATAAAAGACAAGATCACAAACGACGTCCTACGAAAAATAAACAGAGCTGCAGATATTGCTTAAAGAGCTTGCATATCGAAATGGTGAGCTGTCCACGTGGCAAGAATAAAGGATGGAAGGTGTTTGGGAAAGTATGGTGTATTTATTTTCATATTTTTATATTTTTTTACTTACTTTGACTATAATATATTATGCTCTGATTTAATTAATTTAATTAAGTTATTTGCTTCAAAATATATTGTTTCCGGTTATTTCATAAAATCTCGTAAAATTGTTAAACTGGCTTAAACACATGTTTGGTTTTAAGTACGGAGAATTTGACTTTCTCTTTTGTATTTTATGTCACAGATATAGAAACCGATAGTAAAATATCATGTTACCGTGACAATAAACTTAAATTATTGCCATTTAAAATCGTGCTACAAAAGGATTGATTTATAAGATGCATTTGTCCATAAACCACCTGCCGGTGAGAGGGTTCTCTCGGACTATCTCAAGTCTCAAGACTTTAACTTGTTGACGAGGCAGCGAACGAAGCGCATCAAGTTTGAACGGTTCTCGTCCTATCGAGCCTCGGAGTTCCCGGGAGTCTCTTAACGTCGCAGCGTGGTACCAACGCTGTTCCACCGGGCTACAAATACATCAATAACCGTGAGTCTATGTTCTTCGTACACACAACAGTATGAGCTAAGACCAGTATATTTCGTAATTTATTTACAGTTGTCGTTTCGCTAATTTATTTAGAGTCAAAATATTACATTTTTTTCATTATTGTTTCTGATATCATTTAACCAGCGACCTCTAAGTTTTATACAAAACAGAAGGTAAACACGCAAGTAGACCCAATGGAGACCAAGAATCGATAAGCCAAACAAAGGGTGTGAAGAACTAATCTGCGAAGGATGGCAAAAATTTGATCTCATGCTGCACATGATCGTGCACTCTGGCACTGTGAATACAAACAGAGGTGACCTATATCCTGAAGTGAAATTTTAACATGCTAAATCAGTATGATTAATTGGAAATTGATACTAATTACCCGAATAGCTAGGTAAAAGTAACAAATATACCAGAATTAATCATATCGACCGGTAATTATTTATAATTCCCGTATTAAAACGGTAAACGTGATAAATATCTCAATACCACTCTTTCAAAGTACCAAGAAGCTTTTGGAATGGTTTGTGCAGATTAGTGCTAGTAAATTTGTAGTCGGAAGCGGTAACTGTGTAAGTACACTTTTTTAGTTGAACTAGCGGTGGGACGGTTCGGTTGTTCTGTGCAAACTTGAGTGATTTAGACTCCACGAAGACACGATTTAACGATAAAATCAATACGCTTAAATCTGGAAAAGGAAACAATCATCAGTTATTCACAAGTATTATGCATTTTTAATAAAAGCTAAAACAACCAAAACAGGACTTTTCACAAAAGGCCTGAGGAATATTAAATAATCACGGGATGATATTGTAAAAATTGGTAATGTCGAGAAACTCGTTGTGCCAGTAAAAAATAAAAGAGATCCTATTGTTTATTATGTCTTTATGGAGGAAAATTTCGATAACATTCATTAGACACATATTTCAATTGGACATGGGAGTCGTAACAGAATGGTGAAAGAACTTAAAAAGAAATATGACAACATGTGGAGTTTGTCATGGTTTGCCTAAATCTTGTTGTACCGTGTCTAAAAAAATAAGTGTTCCAAAAAAAAAGGAAACCTATTTTAAGTCAACCATTTAGTTCGAGATACCACGTCGATCTTATTGACATGCAGTCACAAGCGGATGGTGAGTACAAATCTATTACGGTCTAATAAGACCATCTTATCAAATTTGTCCAGTTCAGAACATTAAAAACCAAGCGTGCCGAAGAACTTGCATACCATTTGTTGGACATGTTCACCATATTTGGAGCTGCATACATTTAACACACTGATTATGGTCGAGAATTCGCAAACAAGGTTATTAAAGAAGTCTGCAGTATGTGGAACGAACTGAAAATTGTCCACGAAAAACCAAACACAGCCAGTCACAAGGTTCAGTAGAGGGAGTAAATCAAAATCGATAAAATGTTGGGCACATTAGATCAGTCTACTGATGCTGATAATGGAGCGAAGCACTCTGCCAATGTGGATACCAACAGTACAACCGAGGATTCACAGTTAGCGAATATTAAAGATATGGGTGACACTAATAGCACAACTAAACATAATGCGTGTGTGATAGTTGCTGGTAATGAGAAAGACAATGCCAGCATTGGAGTTGAAAAAATAAAAAAAAACAAGAAAGATGGTACTGCAATTGACAAAACTTCAAAGAAAATTCAAGATATTGGAGATCTTGCTAAACAGTCACTTATAAAGAAAGCTGACAGAATGCTAAAACATTCTAATATATTCCCTATTGCAAAAGTGGGTCAAAGTGTTAGAGTACGAATTGCAGAAGTTGATAGAGCTACGGACGATAGCCGAAATATTATTGTCATTACTAATTATGTTAAAGATAATAGGCTATATGATAAGCTGGGCACCAATAATGGTACTTTAAAACAGTTTTTTTGCAAAAAACGAATTTGCAGGGAAACACTTATTTTAGTCAATGAAGTGCATGATACTCAGATAAGTCTTAGGTAATGCGCTTGTAATGATTCGAATTTATGTAGACAGTCAAGGATTCCGTCACTGAAATTGTAGTGGTCAGTGCAATTCGCAACGCTGCAATTGTATAAAATCAAGGAGTATTTGTAATTATAAGTGCTACAAGAGCATTTTCTACAGAAACAAGTAATTATGGTCTGGCAACTTGAAAGTTTGTTTTTACTATACATATCTAGTTGGGATTTACGATTGATAAAAAATTATGTTTACATGATTAACTTTATTACCTAATACAAATCTGTTTTTACTTATTACATGTCTAGTCGGGATTTTTGATTGATAAATTCTGTTTAAGTGTTAAGCTGTATTACCATGTTCCTATTATTTCATAAATAAGCTTAAGCGAAGTCCAAAATGCGTTTTTATTACATTAACTAGGAATGTTAGGAAAGTTTGAATAATGGCCGGTAAATCCAATTATAAAGGCATTATTAATTACATTGACCAACTGCAACGGTTACTGTGAATATTTACCTACTATACTTTATTTAGTTATTAATATAGACCAGATACCAATACCGATAATCCAACTTTGGCCATAGGCCTCCTCCAAATCAATCCAGTGTCTTCTATTTTGCGTCACTTGCTTCCAGCTGTGTGTCCTCCAATCTTGTTAATACACACACACACGCGAAGCGTTCAACCCAACCCCTAGTGATTTGTGTATATCACTGCTAATTAGTGGGATCCACATATCCGAAGATCAAACCGGTCTCGCTCCAGAAGAGCTAATCATGCTGGATCGGTACCTATTTGACCCCCAGATTTTTCTTCTACCCCTTCTCTACGTCTGACATACGTAGCGAAGGGTTGTGAACTTTACGTCGGGCGATTTGGGTAATAAACAAAACCCTCTGTATATATATGGTTGTGGTTAAGCCACCTCAAATTTAGGGGTAGCTAAAAGCTTTTCTCTTTAGTTACTTTACTGAATTTAATTTGGAATTAGCATTACTTTGGACTGAAGTCCCTAAGAAAGTGTGTGCCCTGAATGAGAGGCACCAACTTAAGTTGGTGCCCCTCCGTACAGGAAAAGTGTGTGTTCGGTCACTCAGCTGCCGATTTGGCAAAAATTAATTTGTTCCCCTCTCCAGCTGGGCACCCGACTGGTCTGGCCACCGAGCCCATGCTTGTCGCACATGACCTCGATGCTCAGAAGTTCGCGGTGCTGGTCTCCCAAATAGACCTGCCTTAAGGGCCTAAGCCAAATGTTTGGCTGTACGAAGAGAACATATGGTTCTCTTTGTACTATTTTCGCGTAGTGAGTATGTGTGCGACAGGATCAGTATCGCTCGCATATTGTGGGTTGACGACCCGGAAACTATTAATACTAAACTATAACTATTAATAACTAAATTATTACTTGCAGCTTTTTCGTGCACGGTAATAGAAGGTGTTTAAACAAGTTTTTATGATATATTTTTTTGGTGAGCTGAGTCCGGAACTCGAAAATGCCAGGACACCAGATCTTATCCTTTTTTTTCCTACTTCTATCCCGCGTTGCCTTTGACTAATCTGTGCCTATCTCAATCTTCATGTCTTTATACTATTGGGACATATCCAGCTATTTGTTGTTTAGGCCGTCTATGTGTCGTCCTGATGTTTTCGTCATAATCCCTTAGCTCTCTCAGTTTTCTGTTGGGGTGATTTCTTATCTCATTGAAGATCTCATATGCTTTATTGCTCATTGTATGCAAGATTCTTTTCTGCTGTCTGTCTCTGTATAGGTACCTAAATGGTACATATTTCGGTACGTCTAATGCGTCTCTTATTAGCTGATTTTGTGCTACTTGTAGTTTCTTCCTGTTTGATTTACAGGTATGTCCCCATGCTGCTGATTCATAAGTTAACGTTGGAAGGATTATGCTATTGGCTACCCTTATTTCTGTGAACAAATTTAATTTACTTTCCTTGCCTATTAGCGGGGCAAGTTGCGTCTTTATATACCGCTTGGTCCACATGTTCTATGACTGTGAGCTTGTGATCAAGGGTCACTCCGAGGTATTTAGCATGATTGCTCGATTCTATGTTTTCGTTGGCTAGACTTAATTCCATTTTGGGTATTTTTCTTCTTTTCCTAAACATGACGGCCTGTGTTTTTTGCGGGTTGAGTGCAATTTTCCATTTTATGCACCATGTGTGCAATCTTGTTAATCTTGTTAATATCATCCGCCCATCTTATTTGTGGTCTTCCTTTGCTTCTCTTTCCTAACCATGGTGTCCATTGTTGTATTTCGTGGTTCCATCTCTTACTCTTCAGTCGGGCATTGTGTCCTCCGAAGCTCCATTTTAATTTGGCAGCATGTTCTCCTGCGTTTTTTACTTTGGTTTTGCTTCTAATCCATTTGTTTGTTTTTTTTTATCTATAAATCTCACCCCAAGTATTCATCTTTCCATCGCTCTTTATGCTTTTACTATTTTATCCATATTATACTTATCCACGTGTCCATGTCTGTAAACCATACGTGAATATAAGGAGGATACACTGATCGTGAATTCTGATATTCAAATATTGTTCCATTTTAGTACTTTTCTTTTCTTTTCTTTTTTTTTATTGAAATTAACGTGTCTCGACATCTATAGCCATTGACACGGATTTAGTACTTTTAAAGGTCCAACTCAGTTTTTCAAATCATGCCCACACTAACCTTATTCCTCTGGTAATTTCGGCAGTTTCATTTTCTTTGTTAACTTTCATTATCTCTCCCAGGTAGGCTTATTCGCTTACTGTTTCTAAATTTATATCGTTTAACGCTACTTCTCTATTATCCGGTGTATTTGTCATTATTTTTGTTTTTTCTAAGGTTATCTTAAGACCTACTTTATCCGAAGCTTCAAATAGTTGCGTCATCATGGTCTGTAGTTCTTTGAAACCTGTAGCGAATATTACAATGTCATCAGCGTATCTTAAATGACTCCATTTTTCTTCGTTTTCTTCGGTTTCTTCCATTAACATTTATTCCTTTTTCTGCCCAACTAATGTCTTTAAACACGTTTTACAGTCTGTCGACGACAATCCATTTTGTATTTGAACGGTCCGCCACTGCAGCCCAGCCAGCCAGCTAGTCGGTACAGACGACAGATGACAGAATGACATTCCATCACCAGCCGTTGAGAAGCATAGAACTATTTGTTATTGTTTTCATATTTTTGTGCAAATTCATAAATAAATGCAGTATTTTAGACTATTATTTAATTTCAATAAATACAGTCCACTACAACAATAAACATTGGTCCATTCGGCCCGATATTTGTGATAAAATCAGTGCTAAAAGTGATTCACAGTTAACGGTCAAGTGAAAGAACACGTGGGATTGCCGAACAATATACAGCCAAAAATACCGGTGAGTTCCCATCTGATTCCTATACCTATTTATACTGTTTTTGTTTGTGTAAGTTGCATAAAACTATTTACAATCTATATATCTATTTAAATTCAATTCGAATCTATTTTATTAATAAACAATGTCGGACGAACACTTAAAAAGATTAATTAGAAAACGTGCTGGTCATAAAGCTTCATTTACAATTTTCTCCAAATTTCTAGAGTCTATTAAATGCAAATTAGAATTACATTATGTTGAAAAAATCAAACTAAGCGACAGAATAAATAAACTAGAAAATACATTTTTAGAAATTAACATTATCCAATCAGAAATAGAAGAATTGGCAGACGATCCCGAACCACACTTTGTGATAAGGGAAGAACTTGAAAACAATTTTTATTCACTATCGGCGAATGCCAAAGCATTGTTAAATAAATTCATTTCAGATATTGATGATAAACAGTCGGTGACAAACGAGCATACAAACAATAACACTTCTATTTCTGACGGGGCTTATAGTTTACAAGGTGTGAAACTGCCAACAATACAAATTCCAAAGTTCGACGGCACATACGAATTTTGGCTAGAATTTCGAGACACTTTTGAGTCACTCGTTCATACAAATGATAGTATTACAAATATTCAGAAGTATCATTATCTTCGGGCATCATTACAAGGAAATGCCGCCGCAGTCATAAAACCTATCGAATTTTCCGCAAACGGGTACAATTTGGCATGGGACTCTGTATGTGATCGATACAATAATAAAAAACTCCTAATACACAATCAAATTAAAGCTTTATTTTCATTGGAATCTATTCACAAGGAATCTTTTGTAAAATTTCGTAAATTAGTAGATGATTTTTCAAAACATTTAAAGTCACTTCAACAATTAAATCAGCCGTGTGAACAATGGGATGCCTTACTTATATTCATTATAACATCAAAACTAGACGAAACTACTATTAGGGAATGGGAAAAGCATATTGCTACTCAAACGGAACTACCAACTTTATCCGATCTAAAAGGATTTTTAAAATCAAGAGCAGATTTTCTAGAGGCAATTGAAATGAACATTGAAACAGAAAATAAAAGTAAGGAGAACAGGACGACTAGGGGATTCTTAGCAACAAAAACAAACTATACATGCGTCTCTTGTCAAGGCGACCATAGCATTTACACTTGCGAAACATTTTTAAATTATCCAATAAACGAAAGGTGGAATTTTATTAGATCAAAATCATTGTGTACAAACTGCTTGCGATTGGGTCACTCCAATAAACGGTGCAAACTCGGGCCATGTCGCAAGTGCAAATCACGTCACAACTCACTTTTACACAATAATACAAATGATAGGAGCATCATTATAAGCCAAAATAATTCGGGCACGTTCAATAGAAATTCGAATATATCCAATAGCAGTATTAATACAAATCCATCACAAAGTACAAGTGAGCCAATAAATCCAGGAACAAGTAACAATATATTTTGTGGTAACAGCATGCTTTCTTGTTCTGATACAGGCTATGTTTTTCTCTCAACAGCAATCTTAAGTGTTAAAGATATGAATGGTAAAATGCAAAGGGCTCGTGCACTATTGGATTGCGGGTCTCAATCTTCATTTATCACAACAAACATGTGTAACAAACTAGGAATCAAACCACAAGATGTCAGCTTAAATCTTTTGGGCATAGGCAACAAACTATCAACTATTACAGGTCAATGTCAGTTAGAGATTTGCACATCTAATAATAAATTTGTAAAAATAATCAACTGTTTTGTATTGCCAAAATTAACAAATATTCTTCCTCATACAAACATTGATGTAAGCGCTATAAACATTCCTAATACAATTCGGTTAGCAGATCCTAATTTTGGCAATGCTGGATCTATTGACATTCTTATCGGCGCAGATATTTTTTGGCATTTGATTTGTAAAGGTGGCATATCTTTAGATCAAGGTCCTATTTTAACAGAAACAATATTTGGGTGGATAATTTCTGGCCCGCTGGGATCGGTTCCCCACAATACAATATCTTGCAATCTTAGCACAAATCTGGAACTAACTAAACTTCTTCAGCAATTTTGGGAAGTAGAGGAATTGCCAAATATTCCTCATCTATCTGAAGAAGAGCAATTGTGCGAGGACAATTTTCAAAAAACTACTACACGTGATCCAAATAGTAGATTCATAGTTATGATGCCATTAAAACAATATTCGCATGTGTTGGGTGATTCAAGGATAGAAGCTGAAAGAAGATTTCATCATCTAGAAAATAGATTAGCACAAAACAATCCTCTTCGCGAACAATATATACAATTCATGCGCGAATATCAGGAGCTAAACCACATGTCGTTAGCAGATATCTCTGAAAACTCTACTGTTGACTACTACATGCCACATCATGGTGTCCTAAAGGAGGACAGTCTTACAACAAAACTTCGTGTCGTGTTTGACGCATCTTCACCAACAAGCAACGGGTTATTATTAAACAATATTCAATGCGTCGGACCCAGTATACAACAAGATCTATTCTCAATTCTCATCCGATTCAAAAAACACAAATTCATCATAAGCTCAGACGTAACCAAAATGTACAGGCAGGTGTTAATTCATCCCAGCCAACGCAGTCTTCAAAAAATAGTCTGGAGGGAAAGTCCTTCAGATCCATTACAACATTTTGCTTTAAATACGGTTACTTATGGCCAAGCATCAGCCAGTTTTCTTGCTATCCGATGCCTTTTCGAGTTAGCTAACGAATGCCAATTGTCGCAACCAGAAATCGCGAAGATATTACGTCAGGATTTCTACGTAGATGACTTGTTAACCGGTGCGGATACTATTACTGAAGCTTCGAACATTTGCCGTGAAGTCTCACGTATTTTACTTACAGGTTGTTTTCCACTCAGAAAATGGATTTCAAATGACCCAAGAGTTTTAGAAAGGGTAAATAATCAAGATGATTCCTTTGGAATTCTAAACCTCTCTAAAGATGGAGTCACAAAAACTTTAGGACTTATTTGGTCATCCCAACGTGATTCACTATTATACAATGTACAATATAACAATTACAAGGAAACTTGTACCAAAAGAGATGTTCTTTCTTTAATTGCAAGAATATACGATCCACTAGGCTTAGTAGGTCCTTGTATCATACTTGCGAAGATTCTAATGCAAAGGCTATGGACTGAAAAAACTGAATTGGGATGAAAAATTAAGCGGTTCATCACTAAATACTTGGAATAGATTGAAAAATGATCTTGCCAATCTGAAACAATTAAGTATACCACGTCATGCAGTGTGCAATAATGCTAAAGATATAGAAATACACGGTTTTTCGGACGCATCACAACAAGCCTACGGTGCTTGTATCTATTTAAGAAGTACTGATGACAAGGGAAATATCTCGGTTAAAATTCTATGTGCTAAATCAAAGGTTGCCCCTATCAAAACTCTAAGCATTCCACGCCTAGAGCTTTGCGCAGCTGTATTACTTTCACGTCTTTAACTAAGGTAATTGAATCCATTAATATATAGACCTCAATAAATGTTATTTATGGTCAGATTCCACAATAACCCTTGCTTGGATCAATACTTCTCCTAACAATCTTCAAACCTTCGTAGCTAACAGAGTCTCCGAAATTCAGGTCTTAACAAAGTCCTATACATGGAAGTATGTACCCACACAAGATAATCCTGCAGACCATCTATCAAGGGGATTATCTCCTTCTCAAATACTAAATTCTTCACTATGGTGGGACGGTCCGTCATAGTTGTCTTTAAGGGAAGAATTTTGGCCCCTTTTAAATCCAAAGGTAGACATTCTACCCGAAATAAAATCTCAAAATATTCTCAATTTTGTTTCCTATTCTCAGCAAGAACAATGGTTTCCATTCAAGGCCTTTTCACAATAATCGCGTTTACTGCGCGCATTTGCATACATCCTTAGATTTAAAAATAATTTATTAACACCCAAAATTCTTAGAGAGTGTGGCTCTCTAACATTAACCAATATTAATGACGCTCATCGTTATTTATTGAAGATCATACAACTACACTCTTTTCGCGAAAAGTATGATCAGCTGTCAAAACAAAAAAGCGTTAGTTCCAACAGCAAGCTCTTCTCTTTAAACCCATTTATTGACCAGGATGGTTTAATACGTGTTGGTGGTCGCTTGGCTAACTCGGATTTTCTATATGACAAAAAACATCCCATTGTCTTGGATTCAAAACATCATTTTACGATATTATTTTTCCGTCATGAACACCTGCGTCTATATCATGCAGGCCCTCAGCTGCTTCTATCTACTATTCGGGAGACATATTGGCCTATATCAGGCAGAAACCTATCTAGGTTGACTGTTAAACAATGTACCACTTGTTTTACGATTTAATCCTAAACCTATACAACCAATCATGGGTAATTTACCACGTGACCGATTACTATACACATTTCCCTTTGCCATCACTGGTATTGACTACGCCGGTCCGTTTTTGTATAAAAATAAGGGCAGAGGTGCCAAATTAAATAAATGCTATATTTCATTATTCATATGTTTTGCTACAAAGGCGATTCATCTTGAGCTCGTAACCGATTTGAGCACTCAAACATTCATGCTTGCCTTGCGCCGCTTTATCGCTCGTAGAGGAAAGCCAGCCAAATTGTACTCAGATAATGGTAGAAACTTCGTAGGTGCCATGTCTGAACTTAAAAGATTTTTAAAAATTAACAATGCACACATACAAGATTCATGTAGACATGAGGGTATTGAATGGCATTTAATTCCGCCATATTCTCCACATTTCGGGGGACTCTGGGAATCCGGAGTAAAATCTTGTAAATTTCACTTAAAACGTTCACTTAAAAATACAAATCTTACATTTGAGGAGTTTGCAACAATACTATCACAAATAGAAGCAGTACTCAACTCCAGACCTTTGTGTCCTATTAGTCCTGATCCTAATGATTTAACACCACTCTGTCCCGCTCATTTTCTCATCGGTAGAATGCCAACGCTAGCTCCAGAACCAGATCTACTCCAAGAGATTCCACAACGACTCAATAGATTTCAACGCATCCAACAAATTTTCCAAAGTTTCTGGAAGAGATGGTCTTCCGAATACGTCGTCGAGCTACAGAGACGTTCTAAGTGGCAAATATCCAAGGGAGAATTAGTAGGAGGAACTTTAGTCCTTATCAAAGATGACTGTCTGCCACAGCAAAGTGGAAACTAGGCAGAATAACTCACATACATGACGGATCGCAGAATACCGCTAGAGTTGCAAAAATAAAGACTCAAGAAGGTATCATCACGAGGTCATTCACCAAAATATGTCCTCTCCTTCCATTAAATTGAAAGATTCAGGATCTTTCAAGGCCGGGAGTATGTCGACGACAACCCATTTTGTATTTGAACGGTCCGCCACTGCAGCCCAGCCAGCCAGCTAGTCGGTACAGACGACAGATGACAGAATGACATTCCATCACCAGCCGTTGAGAAGCATAGAACTATTTGTTATTGTTTTCATATTTTTGTGGAAATTCATAAATAAATGCAGTATTTTAGACTATTAATTAATTTCAATAAATACAGTCCACTACAACAATAAACACAGTCCAAGTATGAATATCTTTGGTGAGATAACATGACCCTGCAGAATTTCTCTGTTGATTGGTGTAGCTTTGGTTTTCGCATCTATTTGTATTTTCATTGTAGCTTTCTTGTAAATATTATGCACGAGCATTCTGTAACAGGAGTCTATCCTGCAGTTGTTCATAGCTCTCTCTATTGTCCAAAGTTCTATGGAGTCGAATGCCTTTTCATAATCAACGAAGCCAATGTAGAAGGTCAAGTGATATTCATTGGCTTTCTCTATTAGAGTTCTGAATGTAAGAATATGATCCGCTGTACTGTAACCCTTTCGGAATTCTGCCTGCTCTACCGGTTGATAGCTATCGAGCTTTGACGTTAACATGTTATATAACTTTATGTTAATTAATAATGAAGACACTGTGTGCCCTTTGGGAAATCGCCTTGTTTCTTTTTTCTATCTCAATATATTCGCTTTATCCTTCCGTTCATTTAACGCATCACACGTTCCAATTGGACCAATAACAAAGAAGATATGATATAATGCCCTCCTAGCCATGCCACAATGAGCGTTTTCCTTGTCTCAATAATTTTAAGTAAGATATATCATACGTCACGATCCGACGAAACTACCTTCACCACGCAGCGTTTTTACAGGCATAGCCTTTACTTAATTTTACTTAATTTTATTTAAATGATATTTAGTTAGTTTTAACTTTATTTTATTTTGGTTAAGCGTTGATGTTTGTTAAACGTCATTCTATTTTTATATTAAGTGTATGTTTATCTTACTAAGTGACATGTAATAAATATATATTACACGTCATTGATCCTAACATACAAGTACAGTAACCTATATTTTTAGAAATTTTGCGAAAAAATTAATTACTGTGAAGTGGCAAAATTTAATTATATAATGAATAACAATATTTGAATAATCAATTTGTAGAACGAATTAGCAATATCTCATCCCTATCGTTTCAAGAACAAAATATAATTGAAATGTCAAATGGTAATATTTCTTTCCTAGTTGGCGTAGTTTCCTTACTGGACAAACGGTGTGTCATCATAGCTTTTTAGATAAATATAGTCTACTGCCGTTGCCCTCAATGTAACATAGAAACAGTTTCCAACCTCTTTGTCCTTTATCTATAGTGTATTTTTATGTATGAGAGAGTAATAAAACAATAAATTATGTATGCAAATCCCTAAACTGTTGATACGGATGACTCAATGAAAAACAGATATTTGTCAACAAGTTTACAGAAGTATATAGGAAAACAATTTTAAATTGAGTATGACCACCAGGTATAAAGGTTGGAGCAGAATAGAATACAATACTTGTGAGGGTTACTAATCCCTAAATAAGGTTGCCAGTGTCGGAGTGATGGAGGTTAACAGGTACTAATGAATTTGCAAGAAATGTAAGATGTTTATTTTATTGGTTATATATAACCAATAAAAGTTTAATAAGTACCTACCTATTTGCAAAATAAAGTTTAATTCTTTAGATAAAATAAAACGTTTTATTTTATCTGAAATGAGTGCATTCCACGAAGTAAGGGTTTCAACAATCAAACATTTAATTCTTTAATTCCAGGAATCTACGACAGTAATTGACTAGATAATTACCTTCTAAACTTATTCCACAGAAAATGTGATAGTGGGTTTTTCCATTTTGTAGGAAGGTCCAAGTGGCGTATTCAAAATTCTTAACAGTTCACTAAAAGTAGGTACTTCAGTTGCAAGGTGCAGTTTATTGTGTATACTAGTGTTATGGAAAATTTGGAAGTGCCGTGTAAACGCCGAAAAATTGGTCCTGTAACAGTTAATGAAAAAACATTAATATTTAATTGTTTTAAATCATTTACAGACAAACGTTTATGTGAAAGTGTTGATGAGACCGTTGAGTTAGTTAGCAGTACACTTGGTGTTGGGAAATCTACGATTTACAGAGTTATTAAAGAAGAGAAATGTGGTAGTTTTCAAATGCCACGTAATGCTCCAAGGAAACCAAAATTTCAAATAGAATATCATTTTAAAAAAGGACTTCGACGGAAAGTGCATGAATTCTTCTTTAGACAAGAATTTCCAACATTGGATAAAGTTCTTGTCTAAGTTCGAGATGATACGGATTACCCAGAAATGAGTCGAAGTACGTTATGGAAACTTTTAAAAGAAATAGGCTTCCGCTGGAAAAAGAATCCCAGAAAGTCTATTTTATTAGAAAGAAGCGATATTGTCATATGGAGAAGACATTTTCTAAGAACCATAAAGGAAATGAGAAACCAAAAAAGAAAAATATTTTATCTTGATGAAACATGGATCAACGAGGGTCATACACCAAATAAATTTTGGCAGGATGAAACTGTTACAAGTCAAAGGCACGCTTTTGTAAATAACTTATCTACTGGTTTAAACCCACCATCAGGAAAGGGACGCAGGCTGATAATAGTACACATTGGCAGTTCAGACGGTTTTGTTGAAGGTGGTTTATTAACTTTTGAATCAACTCGTACCGGTGACTACCATGAAGACATGAACGCTGATGTCTTTCAAGAATGGTTCGAACAAATGATAGATCTTCTTCCTAAGAACTGTGTAATAGTAATGGATAATGCAAGTTATCACTCCAGACTTATAGAAGGACTGCCCACAACCAAGTGGTTAAAAAAAGACTTGCAGAATTGGCTGAGTTCAAAAAATATTACGTACCATCCCGGATCTATAAGAAAGGAACTTTATTCGTTGTGTGCCCTTCATAAAGAAAAATTTAAAAAATACGAAATTGATGAAATTGCCAAAAATCGTGGAATGACAGTACTTAGATCCCCACCATATCATTGTGAATTAAACCCGATTGAACTGGTATGGGCACAGATAAAGAGTGAAGTTTCAAGAAAAAATACCACTTTTAAAATTCATGATGTTAAACAGTTGTTTTTGGAGGCCGTAAATAATGTAAAACCTGAAACTGGAAAGCAGTAAATCACATAAAGAAGAGGAAAAAATGTGGAAGCTGGACAATATTACTGATAAAATGATCGAGCCAGTTATTATAAATCTTGGTTCTGAAAGTTCATCTTCTGAATCTGATTTGGATTTGTATCAAGTAGCTGTAAGTTTTATATTAATATTTTTATTCATCTATTTAACATACCTTAGACGGTTTTAAAAACTCTTTTTCTCTTTTGTAATTTTTAAAAATAAAAAAAATGTGAATTTTTTAAAACCCTTTTTAATATAGGCCAGTCAGTTCTAATATAGTGTGTGATAAAAGAGGTCACTTTTGTTTACATACATATAACACTTTATAACACTGAAATAATTCATTTATTTTTTACAATTATTCAAAGTAATTTTTCAATTAATCTTGAGCACGCCCATGGAGTGGTCGGATGTACCAGTTAAAATTATGCTAATTACTCTCTCGTTCATAAAAATAAACTATAATTGTTAGTTTTTGTGTAAATGAGATGCTCTGGGAGCGAAAGAACTTAAGCAATATTTAATAAAAAACTATGCTCTATATCTGCCCACTATTTTTAAAATTCTATTAAATGAGTCAAACATTAAATGAAAAATATTAGGTCTACTTTTCTGTAAAGTGCCTATTCAATTTATCGGCAATACTATTATAAATGGAATGTCAATAGCCGTGAAATCGAATTGGAAGAATCGGCATGCTTTCTAGAAAATTATCGTTTTATCTAGAATCAGCTATATTTATTTAACTTCGACTCCAAATTATATTTAGACAAGGGTATGTCTCCAAAAAAATTCCAGAAAAACATTTGAATTTTTACTAAATATATTTTACTTAAATACGCGTTCCAGACTGCTTTTTGTGCAAAATAAGCAGTTTAAAAAAAAACGTTGTAAACCGCCTTTGCGATTTTCCAAAAGGCCAATTCGTTTAAGTTTTTGTAGGTAAAATGTTCTCGGTCAAATAAGAGGTAAATGTTTTTTCTAAGAAAAAAAAAACAAGAAGTATTATATGAAGTGAAAATAAATTTTCTCTTAAAGTAATATTGGACACATAATATACAATGGGTAGTAAGAAAGTTTATTGACTGATGGTTTTTACTATCGGACTTCGTTGTGAAGGTCAACATCTTATTTGACTTTTGGCAAAATAAAAAAAATATGATCTTCAAGAGACACCAGTCAAGTGTAAAACTTTGATGGTTGATTGAACAAATTGTAACGTATAAGTATGAGCTGCAAACAATAATAGTATTTAGACTATACGTTAATATTACAAGAACGACACGCCAGTAGACGTTTTATTGCAAAAAAAAATTAGGCTTGCGTTAATGTTCTGTGTGGCTACACCTTTTACCGCATTTAAATCCTATCGAACTTGTATAAAATATAATGAGACGAAGACCACCCAATTTGCACCATCCTCCACAGACTCTGGCACATCCAGAGTTAATCCATGACGCCTAAGTTGTTTGGAACGAGGTGACAAGCATTAAGCAGACGAGGTTGCAAAACACATTTTTTTACATATTAATAAAGATTCTTGATAACGTTTCTGATTTATTCGTGATGCAAATCTTCCATGTGGACAAAACATTAAGTTCAAATAAATTATTTCTTCTAGGTGTACCACTTCTAATGTCATTTAGTATCGACCGTAAATTATTTAAACTATTTTCTAGAGTATATGTAAGGTTCTATCGGTCTGTAATTAAAACAATTCTATTACTTAATATTTCGCCAACTGATTACTGGTTTCATCAAAAGTGCTTTACAAATTTATTAAAACAAAGACATAAGCACATTACGGTAAAATTACATAAATATTTACTTACAGAGGTAGAACTGTTCACAAAAAAAGACACGATAAACATTTGTTTGACACTTCTAAAATTAGACTGAAAATTTTCAAAATTAGTTTATATACACAAAAAATAACAAAAAGTGTATAGTGGATTAGACGAGTTTTCTTAATTTTTTATATATAAAAAATAAGGTACTAGGTAGCAGGTATATCGTAAATTTATATTGACTTAAATAAATTGCAGAATATTGCTGTAGATGCTGCTTAGCTGATTCGTATCTAAAGCACTACTTTCTATAAATTCTCAAAAAAGATGTTTTCACCGGAACCGGTCTCTCTCGATGTTCAACTCACAATATCCTTCTTTTCCCTCTTTTCATTCCCGACAAGCTTTTCACCCCCTTCTTCTTTATCCATCTCAAACCAAACCAAACAAACCTCCCCTCTTATCAAACGCATCATCAGTTTCTTAGTCCATTAATTTTTTGGGTTTTACAAAAATAACCTGACTTAAAAGTACTTTCCGGCAAAAGACCTTGAATTCTTTCTAACTTTTGTAAAGGAGAAAACCCATAAACCAATAATCCTTACTTATTACTTTATAATCTACTATACCCGCACATTTCAAATAGTTGTATGCTAAAACTACCTGGTCATGTCCAAACCGTATTGGCTTTTTATCGGAGAAAACTTTCTAGATCACTTATTCACATATTCGGAAACCACTAACTATACCACTAATTTAATTTAAAATTTAAATGTATATATATATATATATATATATATATATATATATATATATATATATAATATATATATAATATATATATATATATATATATATTGTTATGCTATTTAAATTGTATTCTATTGCTTATTTAGAAAAGATCTTGTCTATATTTATTAAATGATCTAATCTCCAATTAATCACAATAAATCAGCATTAATTAATTACAATCTCAGGCTATTTAACTTGTACTATTTACCTTTGATCGTGGATTCAAAATATTTTCCAATTGGCTTCCTAATTGGGATAGGTAATATGACCTGAATAAAATACACAGAATTTCAACTGAACTATATGTGAGATGTCCTTTATTTTAATGAAATTTTATATAACAATCAATCCTGTAATATTTGCAATATAATACTTTAAATATATGAGAAGTTGTTTTCTATCATGGACCCAAATGTTATTTTACATTGATTTTTAATATGTGTTATAACTAAGCTCTCTTTATAATTTTTTTCTTTAAATGATCGCAAAATTAACTGTCTCTATTATTTATTCAATTTATTTAATTAATAAATGAAAACCACACTCCTGCTCTAATGAAAATTGACTGACCTTTCGTTCTCTGCCGTTGTAATTCTATGGCCACGCCATAAAAAAAACCTTTCTCTGCTTCTGCTCCTATTGTGGTCCAGATGACGTACACCTTTCTCCTATCTGTCCTTGTATCTGCAACCCAACAACTCGTGTAATTCTATGCAGCCTCCTTTTGAGCGAATCTCCGCGCCTGTTTATAACTTCAAATGTTTCCGGCTTCGTCTGATATTAATATTCTTATACCCTTTGGTTTTTCTATCTCTCTGTACCCCGTTCCTTACACTGATCAGCTTTTACACAGCAAATAAACACACCCGGTAAATTACGTCTTCGGGACTTCAAACAAACACAAACCACAAAGCTCCTTCCTTCTTGGGCGACGAAAACTGACTAACTAACTTTTTTCTTCTCTCCTATCTCATAGCCAAAACCACTACCTCCTTGCATTCAAAAATTGACCAATCAAAATCATTCACCTCTGTGACGTATATCGTTACCAACCAACTCTCTTTATAAAACGTCATTCGGGTAATTCCAGAAAACAACATTCTTTAATTATTCTAACTAAATCTATCTGCTTTACAAATATTTCTTACTAATAGCTACAAACGATACCTGTTTCTCAATTCAATGTCTTTTGTTAATAAACTTTTACCGATATAATCTTTCGGGGAGAAAAACCACCGCAAATCCCGGTCTATTGTTTAAACACTGTCTATATACACTTTATTTCGGGTAAATCCATTTCACAATAACCGACTTATTTAAATTTCTTATCGATAATATTTGAAAGTCTTGTCTCTGAGGCCTAATGAACAATTCTTCGAACAACTTAAAATACATATTTTGTCTTATACAGGATGTTTGAAAATTTATATGCCCGTGTCTTTATGAAATATCAATAATTTTAATTTTTATTTAAGTAATAAAATTTGTATATCGGTTTTTTATTTCTAATGGACATTCAAAAGTACAACAAATCCCCGCCTTTGCAATCGATAAAATTTATCAATCTATGCAACTAAATTTTCTCGAGGCAAACTAAAACGCACTTCCTGTATGCTAGCTGTACTTATGCTACGTATTTTGTGGCCACTCGGTTTTCCTCATTTATCAGCGTTTCGTAGTCTCTTAAAATTTTACGCAAATCATTTTCTTTGCCTTCTCCACATATCAATTTTTTGTCTCTCCCATCAAATTCTTCGCACATATTCACCGTGTACTCCGTGTCTTCTTCAAACACCACTGTCTCCATTGTGTCCTCTTCATTTTCCTTTGTTTTTTTTTTCTGTTGGGCTCGTCTCTTCTTTTGAGGAATCCCATATGTTCTTTTCAACTGAATCCTTTTCCTTTTCTTTCATTTCCTTTGTTTCTTCTTCTGTTGGGCTCGTCTCTTCTTTTGAGGAATCCCAAGTTTTGCTTTCATTTCTTGTCAAAATCTTTCCATCTTCTTCTCCTGAGCTCGTCTCATCTTTTGAGGAATCCCAGGTTTTTTTTTCTTGATCTTTTTCTGACCTTTTCCCCTCTTTCTTCCTTTTCCTTTCTTCGTCACCAGGTTCATTTCCACCGTTTGTTCTTTCTCTGATTCGTCCGTAATTTGTTTCTCTTGTTCCTTATCCTGTTCTTCTTCTTTTTCCTTTGTTATTTTCATCGTATTGGTTTTGAAGTCGATCACTACATGTTTTTCCGTTAATTCGTCAACGCCTACAATCATGTCATGTGACATATTCGGCATTATTACACATTGAAGTGCATACATATTTTTTTTCAATCGTACCATTACTCGTATACCTTCATTTATTGTTGCCAATGTCCGTTTATTTGCGCCCACTAAATTCACCCTAGGTATTTTATAAATTAGACTTGTTAAATTTACTTCTTCGATTAATTTTCTGTTGACCAGTGTTATTTCAGAGCCTGTGTCTATCATAATTTTAATTGGTTTCTCATTTATAAATCCATCCACAAATTTTAAATTAACTCCATTTCTCTTTTCATTGTTTCCTGCCAGTTTAATAAATTCCTTGGGGTGACAAAAAATTCCTGTTTGTTTCTTCGTTTTTAGTGAGCGCCTTCTTGAAAACACGCCTGTTGTTCTTCTGTGTTTTCTCGCCCGTCATCTTCTCTCTCATATTCATTTTCTTCTCTTTGCATATTATTTATTTCTCTTCTGTTCTCTTTTGGTCTATCATTCCCGTATCGGTTACCGCGAGATTCCTGTTCATTCCGTGGGTTATTGTATCTGTTTCCTTGGTATGGGCGGTTATTTCTACTCTGATTTTCCCGATCCCTGTTTTCATTCCATCTCTGGATTCTGGGTTCATAATTCTCTCTTCCGTTCGGTCTATTTTCGTATCCCCGTCTAGGTATGAATTCTCGTCTTGTATAATCTCTTCTAAAATTTTGACCTCTATCTCTATATTCTTGGTTTTCTCTTTGTCTATAATTTTCTTGCGGTCTTCTTTCTCTTCTTTCATGCCTACGTGATTCTCTCATTTGCAAAAATTGACATAAGCTGTCAATGTCCTTGTAATTTTGGAGATTTATGTGGTCTTCCAAGGTATCTTCAAAGTGTCGCGATATCAACTCTACCAATTGTTCTGATGAATAATTATATTGCAAATGTTTTGCATTATTATAGAGTTGTAATGCGTACATCTTTTCTGATACGCCCATCCTCTCATGGTATTTTCCATTTTGTAACTCTTTATTTACTTGTAGTTGCTGGATTTTTCCCCAGAAATAATTTAAGAATCTTCTCTCAAAATCTTGCCAATTGTCAAATTCTTCTTCCTTGCTGACAAACCAAAGATTTGCCTCTTCTTTGAGATGGTTTCTGATGGTTTCCTTTGCTGTTGCAAACGGTCCTATGTATTTGACTTTTTCCTTTAGGTTATTTATAAAAGGCACTGGGTGTAGTTTCCTTATATCCCCGCCAAATCGTACTTTTACGTCTTCTGTGCTATGTACGATAACTTCCTTTCTTTCTACTTCTCTTATCTCCATCTCTGCAATTTGTTTAAATCTCCTTTCCGTTTCTTTCCGGTCTTCTTGTAGCGCATTTTCAAATTTTATTTCTATCTGTTCTAATTCCCTTTCTTGCATACTCTGAATATCCTTCATTTTAGTTTCCATTTCTTCTCTCTGCATCTCTAGTTTCCTCTCTGTTTCACTAACTTTTTCTAAACAGACTTTTACTTCATTTTCATATTTGTCCAAACGCTTTTCCATTTTTCTATCATTTTCTTCTAATTTCTGTTCTATTGCTTGTCTTGTTTTCCGTTGGTTTTCTTCGATTTTTAGTGATGTTTCTTTTTGGTTTTTCTCTATTGTCTCTTCCATTTTCTTTGCTGTTTCATTCATTGTTTGTTTTGTTTCCCTTTGATTCTCTTGTATGGCCTGTTTTGTTGATTCTTGTATTTGTTGTGTCTGTAATTGCATCATTGCTAATAATTTTTCTAACATCCCTGTTTCTTCTCTTTCCTCTATTATTGTAACATTTCCTTCATTATCCGATCCTTCTTCAAACATTGTTTCCTCTTCTTTGTTATCCTCCTTCCTTTCTTGCATTTTGCTTTGACTCCTTGTGGTCGACATGTTGTTTCTTTTCGTTACTGTTTTTGTCCCCGCCAAATATAAAATTCTACTGGTCTGTTGCAACAAACGGGACTTTTCTTGTTCAAATGTAATAACTCTTGAGTACGAGTATCAAATTTCAATATCCCACAAATAAATCAAATGGTAAAATATCAAATGTCAAAATCAATCAAATAAATCAAGTATGGTAAAATTATCAAATGTAAATATCACACAAATAAATCAATTATGGTAACCTATAAATTGTCAATATCACGAATAAATCAATTATGGTAAATTGTATCTTAAAAAAAAATATAAATCTTTATGTCCTCAAATTTTACATAATATTTCACTTTATCCACGGCATATAAACTTTCAAATATCTGCTCGTCTACTCCTATCCTTTCAAATTTGCCAACTAGAAATATTTTTCAAAGCTTTACACGTTGGGGGCCATTTTGTTATGCTATTTAAATTGTATTCTATTGCTTATTTAGAAAAGATCCTGTCTATATTTATTAAATGATCTAATCTCCAATTAATCACAATAAATCAGCATTAATTAATTACAATCTCAGGCTATTTAACTTGTACTATTTACCTTTGATCGTGGATTCAAAATATTTTCCAATTGGCTTCCTAATTGGGATAGGTAATATGACCTGAATAAAATACACAGAATTTCAACTGAACTATATGTGAGATGTCCTTTATTTTAATGAAATTTTATATAACAATCAATCCTGTAATATTTGCAATATAATACTTTAAATATATATGAGAAGTTGTTTTCTATCATGGACCCAAATGTTATTTTACATTGATTTTTAATATGTGTTATAACTAAGCTCTCTTTATAATTTTTTTCTTTAAATGATCGCAAAATTAACTGTCTCTATTATTTATTCAATTTATTTAATTAATAAATGAAAACCACACTCCTGCTCTAATGAAAATTGACTGACCTTTCGTTCTCTGCCGTTGTAATTCTATGGCCACGCCATAAAAAAAACCTTTCTCTGCTTCTGCTCCTATTGTGGTCCAGATGACGTACACCTTTCTCCTATCTGTCCTTGTATCTGCAACCCAACAACTCGTGTAATTCTATGCAGCCTCCTTTTGAGCGAATCTCCGCGCCTGTTTATAACTTCAAATGTTTCCGGCTTCGTCTGATATTAATATTCTTATACCCTTTTGGTCTATTGTTTAAACACTGTCTATATATTTCTGGGTAAATCCATTTTACAATAACCGACTTATTTAAATTTCTTATCGCTAATATTTGAAAGTCTTGTCTCTGAGGCCTAATGAACAATTCTTCGAACAACTTAAAATACATATTTTGTCTTATACAGGATGTTTGAAAATTTATATGCCCGTGTTTTTATGAAATATCAATAATTTTAATTTTTATTTAAGTAATAAAATTTGTATATCGGTTTTTTATTTCTAATGGACATTCAAAAGTACAACAATATATATAATATATATATATATATATATATATATATATATATATATATATATATATAAATATGTATATATATATATTAATGTGATATTTAAAGTCTTTATTTGCTAATTAATTAGCTTAATTAATCCTTTCACAGCTATCACACTTTTTAATTCTCTTATCTCAGGGTTATATTCGTGCTTCAATATCTATGCTTCACATGTGAAAGGTAAGGTCCAAAGAATACCGAAATAACAAAAAACACATATGATATAACACTAAATATTGAAATAAAAATAATGAAATAAAATTCACACTCAAAAGTTTTCAATAAACAATATCTCATATAATGGTTCTTAAAATTTTGTTCTGCGTACGTGAACCTTCAAAATTTATGGTACAAACAATATTAGTTAAAATCTCAAAATCCCAATTATTATTCTAAATCTCCTTAACAAAATATTTATATCTTTTCCAAAGTAATTGTAAAAATCGTGTTATCAATAAAAGAAAACTGCAGAAAAACAAAACTATCTCTCTATGATGATGAGTGGTCCAAATCCGTGTTCCCTGTAGCCTACACTAACTATTCTTAGCAGTTCCCTAAGTAATCAGCAATCTTACAACAAATTATTGCAAGTTTATCGTTCTTAATCATCAATCAGCCAATCGCGTCCACTGCTGGACATAAGCCTCCCTCAGTTCTTTCCAGTGTTCTCTACATTGGGCCGCTTGTAGCCAGTTTCCCGCTACACGTTTAATGTCATCGGTCCATCTAGTCGGTGGTCGTCCTCGGCTTCTTTTATAATTTCTGGGCCTCCATTCCATAATATTCCCTATTGTCATTTCTTGGGGACCCCCATAGAATGGATTTGGCGTTTATATCACCAGCGATTATGAAGTATTTTTCTACAAGTGACGCCTCAATAATACTATCTACCTTATCTTGGTATTGTGTAGTGTTAATGTTTGGAGAAATGTAACAGGCTATTATTGCCACATCATTCAGATTAATCTTGATAAATCCTTCCTTTTTAGTGACCTTTTTTATTTGCACACTCTTATTCACCAAGTAGACGGCAACATCTGACCGTGTGTCGGCAACCCAACCAAATTTTTTAACGATGTTTTTATTTGGTTCAGGAACTATAATGATATCTGCTTTTATCTCCAAGGCTTTCTTATGTATCAAGTCGTGTGCCACCATGGCCCGTCCGATGTTTACTTGCAGTATCTTTAATTTTTTTAACCCGTTCGAAGCCATTTTTAGAGTCTATACCACTAGCCAGTAAGTTCACATGGTGAGGGGGTCTCTTACGTCTATCCGCACAAATCTATGACGCTACCCTGAGGGGATATTGTCTGAGGAGTGGAAGCAGTTGGGTCCCCGTCCGAAGAAGGAGGGGGCGGAGTAGGCGAACGAATTGGGGGTTTGACCCGTGCGATATCTCCCGCGGCACTGTCGCAAAGAGAGCTAAACTGCTCCATAAGTGTAGAGTGGACAGCCCCATTGAATACCTCCTCATCCACTCTCCTCAACTCCTCTGAGGAGGGAGATGGGTCCGTAGGCATCTCGGTCAAGTTTACCTCATTGATGTCGGGTACCTCTTTGGCAATTTCCATGCTGGTGACCTCTGTTGTTGGGGGAGGCTGATGCGCCTGTGGGGGAGGGGCCTCGATGTTTTTATTTTGCTCCGCCATCCTTGCTCTCTGTAGAGCCTCACGGAAGGCCGCGCACTTGCCGCTACCTATCCGATGCTGCTCATTACATACAACGCAGTGCTCATCTTCCTTACATGTATTAAAAGTATGGCCTTCTTTTCCGCACCTATGGCAGAGCCCGGTACGATCCGGGCCATTACATCTCGCAACGTCATGCTGGTAGCTCCAACAGCGCTGGCATTTCCTAACGACATATCTTCGCTCCACTTCACACCGTGCAAGGCCAACCTTCAGGTGTCCTAGGTCTAGTATCTGCCTTGCCGCTAGCGCGGTAAGGATGACCGTGGCTGCCTTGGTGTTGTTTCGCATAGGGCGGATCTGTTTTATAGCAAAGTTTGGTTCCCATTTGCCGATTTATCTTTGAATAGCAAGCTTAATGTGCTCCTCCTCCGTGTTTGCCGTCATGCCTCTTAAATGAATAATGGCCTGCTTTTCAGTTCCAACGAGTTTAGCTGTCAGTCCACTCTCCTTATTCGCTATCGCGTTTTTGATCATTGAGGCGGCCCCCTGGTCCTTATCTATTGTTATTAACAGATTTCCGTCTCTCGTGCTGCGTAGGCTTCGGATTGCGTCTTAAGCTTGCGTGTCTCCTACTGCTTTTTCCACCCCCTCAAGAAGTTGTGAGTAGGTTGAGTCTTTTTTGGATACAATGAATCCATATGTAGGCTTCTCTCGCCGCGTGGCCGTGGTGTAGATCTGTACCGTCGTACCTTTAGTGTTAGTAAAGATCACTTCAGCCATCTTGCGTAGTTCAACCACCTGCATGTAACTAACGTGGTGCAGAGCCACCGAGTCCTCCTGTTTTAACTCGTCTCTGACACGCTCGAGAGCGTGCCAGAGTTGCTCGGGTGTGCTGGCCGACAGCTTGATGACTTTCTCTACTTTAGTCCTTCTCTCCCCTCCCCTTCTTACAGTAGTAGAATTTTCCAGCACCTCGAAGTCTCCTTCAAGGGTTGGTAAGTCTGGGTACCTGTCTCGATACAGTCTCTGTACGGAGAACATCATTTTGGGGTCGTTTGGTTCCAGGGCTACGACCTTTACATTACATTTAGAGTCCAGCGGGTTCAGAACTTCGATCGTCGTTTTTTTGAAGACCTTCTCGTGCCAGTCGTAGAGAGAGTGCCTCTGGAAGTCAGCAAAATTGTTAACTCCCTCGAGACTCGTCACCCTGACTGCCCTGGGGGGGCCATGCCACGCGTCCGTCTGGGTGCCACATTCCGTAGTCGCGGGTTTCTGAGCTATTGAACTGGCATCAGCGTCCACCTGCGTGTCCGTGTCTACCATCATTTTTTCTATAGGTTCAGTCGAATTTATCTGTAACCACTTCTTGAAATGCTCCATTTTTTGGAGGGCATGCCTCTTGATCAGATTCCTATAGAGTTGCTTAATAATACGTCTTGTCCACCGTCCATCTTGTGTTCTGGCTAAGTGCCCTGCCCAGTTCCACTTAAGCGTCGTGGTTCTTTCGATGACGTCTTGAACTCCTGATCTTCGCCTGATTTGTTGGTTTGTTATGTGGTCTCGAAGGCTCACGTTCAGCATTGCACGTTCTTAATGATCTCCTTCAAATGCACGAATCGTTCAAATCATGCTAGCTTCTTCTCCTCCCAATAAACTGAATCTCTCGTTGGCCTGAGTGAAATATGACTCTTGGAATATCTTCTCTTTACGATAAACTGAATCTCTCGTTGGCCTGAACAGTGACTCTTGGAATATAAGTAGAAAATATAACTTACAATCTTTTACTGGATCAGCTTCTGTCAGAGACACTAACTTCACGAAAAATAACAAACTTTTACTGCTACTGCTTCCTACCTCTGGGAAACTACCCGAGAAAGAAAACCAACTTATTTTTTTCTTCCAAAACTAACTAACGTCTAATTCTCAAACCAAACCTCCCACCTTTTTCAATCTCATCCAATCAAAACGCGTCATACATCTCCCATTTCTTTATTTCGATAACACACAAATTTTTACCTACAATTATAAAACTTCCTAAAACTTATTTACAGAATCTTTTCCTACCAATTCTTAAAAACTACCAAAAACATATCTTTCTAAAATCTATTCTATTGTCCTAATTACTGCACAACATTTATTTGGAAAAACCGCTTCCATTGTCTAGAATTTCACTTAAGCTTATGCGGGTCACTCAAATATATTTTAACAAAGAAAATAATTTATGCATATCTTACGTTTTGTTTAATACAGGTAATCCAAAATTAAAAGACTTTCATTCTTCGAAATGTTTGTAGTTTATTGTTTGACTTGTCTGAATTATTTTAATGTTTTTGAACTTTGAAATATTTTAATCAAACCAATACTTTTCTCGATTTTACATATCATAACAATATATATATATATATATATATATATATATATATATATATATATATATATATATATATATATATATTGTAAAGACTACGACCGTCAATTTATATTAATTAAGTATTCAACTAGTGTATCTAGAGGTTTAATCGGTCATTCAGGTTTGCAAAATAAAACAAGAAGTCCACTACTCCATAAGTTTATAGAAGACGTTTCGCTTTATATTTCTAAAGCTTCATCAGTTCTCTAAAATACAATAGATGACATAGAGTTTGTAAGAAATACAGATCTAATAGTGTATAACTTACAAGTCAATATGTAGTATATTAAAGGTGTTATTATAATATATTATGTACTGAAATTTACTCATTATTTAGAACTAACTTTAAAAAAACACAAACAAAGAACACACAAACTTTGCAAAAAATAATATTCATATTCATAGATACGAAGATTTAAATAATTTTTAAACGAACATTTGGCTTCATTCAGGGATGGTACTCCAATGAAGACAAACAAAACACTGATTTATTGCAATCCATCACAATTAGCATAATTAGAGCCGCTTCTTTGATTTTTCCTTTTTTTTTACCATCCGTTTCTTTCAGGACTACATTTGAATTATTTCATTGAAGCCTATGTTCATTATCCCATGCGTGTTTATATATTTTAGATCTATCAAATTCTCTATTTTTAATATACTATTGATGTTCACTTATTCTAACATTTAATGACCTGAATGTTTCACCTAAATAAAACTGATCGCATTCACAAGGTATTTTATAAATGCAATTCTTTGTCCTTTCTTGTTCATTGTTAGGTTTGGTTTTGGACAAAATAGATCTCAATGTGTTTGTTGTTTTGAATGTTTTTGAAATGTTGAATTTATTTCTTATACTTTGAAGTTTTTCTGATAATCCTTTTATATATGGTATTGCTATCTTCATCGTATTATTCCTTGTGTATGCTATAGCAGCATCTCGTTCTAAGTTGTTCTGTTCTATTCGATCGATTGTTGAAAATTTCTTATTTATAAAAGATGAAGGATAATCATTTTTTAATAAAACAGATGTTAACAAATGTTTCTCCTCCAAGAACCAATTTTCATTAAAACAAGTAATTTTGGCTTTATCGTATAACAATTTAATGATCTCCAGCATCGTTAGAGATTAAAACATCCAGGAAAGGTAGCGTGTTATTATATTCCTTTTCCATACTAAATGTTATTGTCTCTTCTTTATCGTTGATATCATTTAGGAATGTGCCCAACAACTCTGATCCATGAGGCCACATTGAGAATACATCCTCTACATACCCCCGCCATACTGTGAGTTTTAAATTTTGTTTAGAAATGATATTTGTTTCAAAATTTTCCATAAATATATCGGCTAATAATGGAGATAAACTAAAGCCCATTGCAAGAACAAAATTTTGTTTATAGAATTCATTATTTAGTTAAAAATATGTATTATCAGAACATAATGTTAATAACTCCATTATAGCCGATATGTTTAGTCTTGTTCTAGTTGCTAATGAAAAATCACACTCTAATTTTGTCTTGACCATATTTAAAGTTTTATTTAATGGCACATTCGTTAATAAACTATTTATAAAGAACTATATAAGATTTCAAACAAATGTCATATTTAAACAAAATTTAAAACTCACAGTATGGTGGAGGTATGTAGATGATGTATTCTCAATATGGCCTGATGAATCAGAGTTGTTGTACACATTCCTAAATGATATAAACAATAAAGAAGAGACAGTAATATTTACCACTATCCTTTATCGTTTATAAATAAGGAATTTTCAACAATCGATTGAATAGAACAGAACAACTTATAACGAGATCCTGCAGCATACACAAAGAATAATGCGAGGAAGGAAAATAACAGTACCATACATAAAAGGATTTTCAGAAAAACTTAAAAGGATAGGAAATAAATTCAACATTTCAGCAACATTCAAAACAACAAACACGTTGAGATCAATTTTATCTAAAACCAAACCTAACAATAAACAAGAAAGGAAAAAGAATTGCATTTATAAAATACCTTTTGAATGCGATAAGTTCTATTAAGGTGGAACATCAAGGCCATTAAATGTTAGAATAAGTGAACATCGATTTTATATTAAAAATCGAAAATTTGATAGATCTCAAATATGTTAACACGCCTGGGATAATGAACATACGGTTCAATGGAATAATTCAAATGTAATCCCAAAATAAACGGATGGCAAAAAAGGAAAAACCAAAGAAGCGGCTCTAATTATGCTAAATGTGACCAATTGTGTCGCAAATTCCTCGGCAGAATGTAGTAGGATCTGGTTACCCATATTGAAAGAGGAAGTTATTAATAAGAAAATACCAGTATTAGTAAGTCAGTAACGTATAGAGGATACATTATTATTGTTTTTTAAATAACAAACATATAAAATCAGAATTTCGTGTTTATTGAAGCTAAACTAAATGCACGACCATATACTTACTATGTCGGGATAGTATTATGACGTTCTTTTCCTGGTTTTTACCTCATAATTTACTATGGAATCAGAATTTTACTGTCATCATGGCATGTGTTTGTATTTTTTAAATACGAATTACATGCCATGATTTTTTCTAATGGATATTCTCAAGTTAAAGTTGATTTCATGTAATCGAATGAACTATCTTATAAGTACAAGTCGTCCCAGGAGCGCAACTCAACGATATTGGCAATACTCTTTTAAAGTCGTCTACTTTAAAATGCATAATGTATGTCTGAATTGTCAATATAAATGAGTCAGATAAAATTAAATTATTAGAAGAATTTTTCACTAAGTAACAAAAAATAAAATTTGTTCTAATGTTTGTATTTTGAGAACGATTTCCGAAGTGAAAATTGAAACGTCAATAAACGTAATTTAACCTTTAATTGTGGCTTATTTCCAGTTAAATAGTAATTAATTTAAAATGCCACAAGAAAATAGCTTCAGAACAAAAACGTTAAAATGTTAAAATAAACGTATTTAAATAACTAAAATTGAAATTAATATCAATTTATAATATGGAAGATAACATATACATATAATAAGAAAATAGCTTCAGAACCATAATCAACGTTTTGGACAGTATTTAAAAACGTAGTAGCAATTAATTTTCTTTGTAAAATATAGAGAACATTGTCATACTAAAGTTAGAAACGGATATTATGGTATATGTTTACTAATTAAGAATTTTTAAGAATAGAGTTTAATATTTAAACCTAAATAAAATATACACTTCACGTATACCTCTAAACAACCAAGTAATGTCTTTCTCGATGAGAAAAAAAAATAAATCCAAGAAAATTGCTGCCCTGGAGATATAAATAAAAAATCATCCAATCTCACTTCAGAAAAATTGTCCTGAAAACAGTTCCGCTTGGCACATCCTGCTGTGATAATATAAATACCTTGAAAAAAAAAACAAAAATATTTATATAAAAAATAAAACGGGATGTGGAAATCTGGGAGCGACCGAGGAGGGGAAGCATAAATTGTTTATCTTCTAAACAAGGAGCGATGTTTTTAATTTGCTCTAATTTATTTTATTTTATTATTTTCTCTTTTATTATAGTCTATTTTATTTTCCTTCGTTTCGATTCGATAATTGATTCGATTTGATTTGATAATCGGTTCGATAATCGATTCGATAATCGATTCGATAATCGATTCGATAATCGATTCGATAGTCGATTCGATAATCGATTCGATAATCGATTAGATTGGATAATTAATTCGATTCGATAGGATATTTATTTCGATTAGATTTGATATTTGATTTGGTTAGATAATCTATTCGATTATCTTCTTCTTCTTGTGCCCTCTTTTAACGGAGGTTGGCGATCACTTCTTTAAACGCTTTCGTATCTTGAACGTAAAGTATCTGTTCAACACTGAGGTTAGTTCAATCTTTCTTCTTCTTCTTTCAGTACCCTGTCCGATTATTGAATGTTACCGATCATATTGGCAATAATAACTTTGTTTACGGCGGCTCTAAATAAATTAGCGGTGATCGCTTGTTGACATCAATTCTGTTGATTTTAATGCCTGTATCTTCAACTAAGGCTTCTTTAAAAATAAATACGGAATAGATATTAAAAAGTAGAGTCGATAGAATACATCCCTGCCTCACTCCACGTCGTATTTCCATTGCTTCCGTCGTATTGTGTCCAGCGCGTATGTTTGCACATTGATGACAATACAAATTGTTGATAATACGTAGGTCTCGGTCATCAATTCCCACCTGTTGCAAGACACCTATAAGTTTGTCATGGTTTACTTGGTCAAAGGCTTTTTCGAAGTCGATAAAACACATATTCCTTATATTCTTTAGCCAAGATTTTTGTTTCGAAGTTTGTGGCCCAGACAAGATGTTTTTATATTTTAATTGTTTTCATGAGCTTTCTACCATGTTTAATTCGTCGAGTGGGCTTTTAACGTCCAAGGTTCTGTCCCATATAGCAGTGGTGACCATACATAACATTCGAATTCATAGTGATTCGAATGATTTAACATGTAAAGTATGTAGATAATAGATATATACAGCGTAACGCTATACGCAACGTATGGTGGTTATTCGAGACCACCGCCTAAGGAAGCTAGAGTTCTCTAAAATAGCGCACAACTGTTATTAAATTCAAATATCTTCAAAACAGTTGTCTTATAAGTGCTGGTATTCTGTTTATTTATTTAGTAAAATGTAAGCAGTATATTGAACATTTTAATTTACATGTTGGTCTTTAAGACATTCGTCAATTTGATTTAACAACAAATTTCGATTTTTTTTATAAAAAAATTATAGTTTTTTACATTTTATGTATCAATGCATACGTTTACATTGATTAAAAAATTTTTTTATTATGAAAGGTAGCTATGAAAAATAAGCAAAATTAGTTTATTAATACAATTTGTATAAGTAGGGTGGTTGAGGGTAAAAACAAGCACCGGGCAAAAGAACCCCGTTAAATTTGCCTCTAATAATTTGTCCAGTTTGAACAAATTTTAGTTACAAAATGTTTGACAACAGTATACCATGTGCGTTATTCCAAATTTAAAGCTGATTCAAGTCGTTGTTTAAAAACTATAAGGTAAATATTATTTTTTAATATTACACTGTAATTTTGGCATACCAAAATTAATTTGTCATAAAATCAAATTGGCATTTTTCATTGAATTAGTTTATTTGGGTGTTTTCTTGGCTTGATTGTGGGTTATGTTTTCAATTGAAGTTAGGTCCCTAAACTCCCAACAGTTAGTTTTGACAGTGTTGCCGAATGGGTCAAAAATATGCGCCAGTTATGAGAAAAAACAACGAATGCGTCTTTTTCCCCATTAACATAAATTAATTTTGTTTCTACCAATTTCTGAATTAAATATTCAATTCATCGAAATCTTTGTTGCTGTTTTCCAGAAACTACAAAAGGAAATACTTCAGACAGAAAAAGCTGTGGGATTTCATGAAGCGACACTATGGCAAAGATTTAAACAGGGAATGTTGTTCAGTTTTTAGATAGATTTAAAGAAGTTCTAACCAAGATCCAAGGAAACGGAATAGTTACAAGAACAATATAAAAAATATAAGTTACCTCCCAACCGTATCTATAAGGTCGACTAGGGAGCATTCAGACAGTTCCAAACTATCTGCCCAAACATGTTGCCCCAGTTGGAAAAAGAGATGTAGCAAAAGCTGTAGCTGCCGAGCAAGGACAAACAATTACGGCTCTTTGCTGGTGATGAGTGCAACTGGTCATCATGTCCTCCATTTTTCTCATTTGCTCGAAAATGGATGAATCTTTTTCTAATAAATAACAGGCTCACTGCCTGCGACATGGCTGTTACTAATAGTGACTACATGAACACTCCCACGTTTATCAAGTACCTGCAGCATTTTAAAAAACATACAAGTCCAACAGAGGAGAACCCTGTTCTTCAGATTCTAGATAGTTATGTACCTGTCGCACACAAGTCTTTAAGCAGTAACATGTTCAAAAGATAATTAATCCATTTATTAAGTCTCCCATCATATCGCAGTCTTCTGACCCAGCCACTCGATCGGGCATTTTTCAAACCATTAAAAGCTTATTATAAGAGCATCGCTGACAGCGAAACCAGTTTACATTCAGGACAGGTTCTCTTTGTTTACCATGTGACTGGTCTCGTTTCCACATCATTTGCAAAAACTGTTACTGTAGATATAGCAAGAGAGGGCTTTAGGTCTATAGGAATCTACCTATTAGATAAATATATTTTTGCAGACGTAGATATGCAAGCGGAAGTAACAGAGCAAGATTAAGCTGAAGATTAAGACGATGAAGTTCATATTTTTATCGAAATTAACCAAGAAGAAGAAGAACTTGTTACTGATGCGATAGGGCCCCAGCCATCATCAGAATCAGAAGTCAAAATTTTTGTACCTGGTGCTTCAAATATTGGAAAAGACACTATTACTGACACAAGAGATCCCCAGCTGTCATCAAAATCAGACGAGTCAGTAATTTTACCTTCAGAGATTATTTCCTTCCCAAATATTAAAATAAAAAGGAAGCGAACCAGGAAAAGTTTGAAGTCAACCCTACTATCGTCGATACTATCGACTGATGAATCCGTAGCCTAACTCCTATCAAGAAAGTATTGATTCTTGTGACATTTATTTTTCTGATAACGATAAAGAGCAAGACATTGTAATATATTTTAATAAAATATATTACAATGTCTATAATAAAAATAAGTTTACTATAAACTCCCAATTACATGATCATCTAACAAGATCGAGGGATTTAATTAGGTCACAACGATTCAGACTCTCAAAGAGCACAAAGAATTCAATTGATATTCACTTGTATAACTATCTGCCTAACGAAATAAAAATTCTGTCTCCACCACTGTTTAAAAATAGGATCAGAAAGCATTTTTTAACATATTGTTTTTACTCAAAGACAGAATACCTCAATACACCTTTATAACGTATACCCAGTTTGGTCAGAATACTGTCGATTTACTATCTACATATCACATTGTATTATTACTATTAAAGTTTTATGTATTAGTTTATTTAGTCATCGATTCGGGAATATGGGAATATTCTTAATTATTTGTACATTTTTGTTACTTCCATATTTCAAAGATTTTTTATGTGACAGTTTAGGTTTGTTTAATTTTAATTCTTCTGCTAATACTTACATATGTATATTACTTTAGCCAATATGGTTAAGTTAATTTTAAGTTTACATTATGATATCTTTTATTGTATTTTTTATACGGACTTCAAACTTTATGTAAAGTGGTCAATAAACGTTCTATCTATCTATCTATCTATCATTGATGTACCAAATATTTTACTTGATGACTTTGTCGTAGTGAAGGTTTTTGGTATAAAATCATATAGATTTGTCGCCAAAGTCTGCCAAAAAGTAAAAATTATTATAAATGCTTATTTTTTAAGTGACTGTCCTTAACATTTCCCGTTCGTGAGACAACGAAAGATGCCTTTTTTAGCTCTTCAGCTTTTTCAGATTTTTAAATTCAGTAGGATTCTCTGACGACCTCGCTAAATACAATACTCTTTTAGATTAACGTTTTGTATTTTATGTTTGGTTTTTTTAATAAAGATTCATTTCTATTACACTCCTATTATCTCTTTTATATGGGGTTTTATACATATTAACTTTTGGGACAAAAATACGCACGTGCGTACTACTGCCCCATTTGTAGGGGCAACAGTGCGTAAATAAAGATTTTTTGTCATAATAGCTCACATTTCTTCATTCAAAGGCCGCCAAAGTCATTACACACAAAGACTGAACAATTAAAAGAAATATCTACCATCAGAGTTAAATGTAAAAAATATATACAGAACCTTTAAAGAACTTCACCTCCAGTCCAAGGTTTCTTACTTTGTTTATTATAAAAAATTTCAAGCTCGATTCAACATATCTTTTTCTTACCCCAGATGTGACACTTGAACATTATGTGGTTAAACTGAAACCCAGCTTAAACTACCAAATATTGATTATTCAACAAAAAAGGAATTGCTCCAAGTGAGAAACATTTATCACGCCAAAGCTCAGGCATCTTATGATATAAAACAAAAAATTAAACATAAATGTCAGCATAATAATATTATATCTACAATAGCCTTTGACTTTATTATTTATTCCGCTACCCATTTTAACTACAAATAAAGTTTTTTATAGCAGACAAGTTTGATACTATGTATTTGGTGTACACGACATCGGAGACAATGATGTCCATACAGTATGATGCAAATGTATGGAATAAATTCATTATTTATTCCATACATTTGGAATACAGACCTATACAGACGACTTTTAAAAAAAAATCTTAAAACACATTAATTTTAATTTTTGAATAGCTATCAACTGCTATATATGTGTTGGACATTACGTCATCAGTGTCGAATGACGTAATCGACGATTTTTTTAAATACAAACCGAGTTCACGCGATAGCTCATTTGAAAGGTCTTCTTATCGTCTATGCAACGATTTAATCATTTAAATATTTATTTCTACAGGGTTCACCAAAATAATGAACTTTTTTAAGTAACATGGAGTTACAATAAATGTTTACTTAAATACGATTAAATTAAATTACAACAAATGTTCAAATTGACAACCTTCAGCAATAATACAATGTAAAAGATGGGCAATACATTTTTTCATAACGTTTTCGATGACTCAGGTGTTATTTGTGCAATTTCCGCTTTGATGCGCTCCTTCAACTCTTCTACATTATTCGGTCGATTTTAATACACTCTGCTCTTCAAATATCCCCACAAAAAATCTAACGGAGTCAAATCTGGAGACCTTGGTGGCCATATGATAGACCCCCTTCTGCCTGGGAAAACGTTATTAAGGTAATTCCTTAATAACGTTTTCTAAAGTTTTCCTCAAAAAAATGTGGCCCTAAAATTTAGTTGTTAATAATGCCGGCCCAAACATTTAACTTCTTGGGATATTGTGTCCTATCTATACTCTTCCATCCTATGTGGATTTTCACTTGCCCAGTATCGATACGTCTAACGATTTACGTGACCGTTCAGCAAAAAAAACTATTTTCTTTTATTCTCAGTGGCGTTCCTGAATGTATTTTAGTTCAGTGAATGAATATTTATTGTAACTTCATGTTACTTAAGAAAGTTCATAATTTAGGTGAACCCTGTAGAAATAAATATTCAAATGATTATATCGTTGAAAAGGCGATGAGGAAACCTTTCAAATGAGCCATCGCGTGACCTTGGTTTGTATTTAAAAAACTCGTTGATTACGTCATTACGCCGACACTGATGACGTAATGTCCAACAAATATAAAGCAGTTGATGGTCTTTTAAAAATTAAAATTAACCTGTTTTAAAATTTTTTTAAAGTCGTGTGTTTGTGAAATAATGAATTTATTCCATACATTTGCATCATACTGTAAATACATATTATTACCAGTATACCTATTATGAAGTTATGGCTAAACGTCTTTAAAATTAAGTAACTTCCATAATGTTTAATTATGTAAAAGATCATATACTCGGTAAAATGGATGAAATATGGTTTTTCTCTAATGGTTGCACAGATCAGAACAAAAACTACATCTTTATCTGCTTTTCATATATCCTGGTGCATTTACTGAAATTAGCATTAGAGATAACCCACGTATACTCAATACGAGAACATTCATACCTACCTTGCGATGGTGAATTTAGTCTCATTTCTCGTACAAAAAAGTAGTTGTTGACGTTTTAAAAGAATGGGATAATCTTATTGGGCAGCCAAGGTTTAAACTGGTTAATGCTGGGAAAGAAACTGACTGGTTTCTCATGGATGAAAGTTTTAAAGATTTATTTTTGAAGAATCCAAAACCAAAAATTTCATTGAGACCAGCAACAATGTACCGAATATCTGAGAAGTATCCTGAATAAATTTTAATAATTTTAAGTTATTACAGCCCATGGACGTTTCACACCATTACTGGAAAAAGAACACCAAAACAAATAACTCTAATACCAAATACAATTGTTAAAACAGGTAAATAATAAACTGCTGTTTTCTATTAACGATTTTATTTTGTGTCAGATCTACCAAAATAATAATGTAGTTATTGAATGAGCGGTTATCTGTAAGTCAATATTGCCTCTGTCACAAGGAATTATCGTCCTCTCTATTGGATAATCATTTCTGTAAAAAATATTAAAATAATTTATTAACAACTTCATTATTTATTAAAAATGACAACAGCATAAAAAATAATGTTAAAGAGTATACTAAAATATAATTTATTTTAATACAAGAATAGAAAAACAAAATCACTGTTAATGTGCGAGTGACACAAACACGCACGCACGTGTTTTTTTTTTTTTTTAGTTAACCCCTTCATAAATTTTGAGTTTATTGTTTTTTCTTCTTTTTCTTCTCTTTCTTTCTTTTCTTCTCAATATGCTTCTTATTTTTTCATCGTTTTTACAAAAGTTAAAAGGATTATGTTACTTATTTTCAATATTGGTAAATACATACAGATATAGCTAAATTTAGCTTTGTTTTAGTTAGTTATTCTACATTCCTTTATTAGCTTTATGATGTATGTATTTGATTATCTAGTTTTATCTTTTTAATCGTTTAGTTTAATCTAGAGATTGATTTTAGGGAAAGTAGTGTACATTAACTGAAAAACAGAGACACTTAAGAACGATCTCAAAAACCCCCTACTTAATGGATTATACTTCTTTAATAAAAAACCTAGTGGGTGTTTTGTCTATTTTGCTAATTAGTTATTTGATTCATACCTTTTTAACCACATTGTATATTTTCTTTATATTCGGCAAAAAAACACCCTGTATAATTACTGTTTCGTCTCATATATTCCTGGTAGAGACGGGGCGCTCTGTATATCTGAACTTTCATTTATTAATATGCTCCAGTACCTGGCGTCCAACAATGAATATACGAATTCTTCATATATAATTTTCAGAAGAATTTGGATTATTTTTTTTTGTTGCAGTACACAACAATATTGTTGTATTTCATCTATCATATTGTTAGGTCATAAAGTTCTTCTTTTTATTGCGCCGTCTCCTTTCCATGAGGTTGGCGATCCAAATGGCAATTGTAGCTCTGGAAACTTATGCACAAAAGATTTCTGTGGATAGGCGGTCAATTTATCTCCTAAGGTTTTCCAGCCACTAGTTCTGGCGTTTTCCAACTGATCTTCTATCCTGCACATATTCATATTTTTCACCTCTCAACACATGACCCCAGTATTGTATTTTCCTCTGTTTGATTAAGCAATTCTTTTTGTTCATTCATGCGCTGAAGTACCTTACCATTGGTAACTTTTTATATTGATGGAATTCTCAGCATTTGTCTGTATATATACATTTCAAAGGTATTTTACACAGTCATAGAGCAAAACAGAGAAAACGTAACATCTGATCATTCGAGTTCTGAGCTGTAGACTCTTGTAAAAAATGTTTTTTATATTTGTGAATATCTTCCTCGTTGTTTAGTTGTTAATATTTTTTTTGGTTACACTGGCTATTGGTATCTGCTTAAAAATATTTTATGGAAGTGTAATATACTGGGGCTCCGCTGTCACCACTGTACAACTCGCGGGAGTTATATCCCCTTTTGTGACATCTGGAACTAGAGGGTGAGAAAATCTTCACCACTGTACAACGCTGTTACCACTGTAATATACTGGTAATGAACCTTAAAGGATGCTTATCCCTGCGAGCGGCTGCAAGGAATACCTGCCCCACTAGCCTGGAGGGCTGGCTCGCCTTCGTGGATTTACAAGAAGGTAAGGAACTTCGGAGTAGGGGTTAAGGACTTCTAGGTCCCAGGTCCTGTAAAGAGTTTGAGTCTATGGGCTTACTTTAGAAGCCGGATAAATGTATAAGCCGAAATTTGGTACTCTTCTGGTCTCTGTCTGAATCGGTCGGAAGGAACATAAACCAATTTTAGAGTCTACAAATGTATTGAATATACTATGTGGTTTACAATTAAGTTAACAAGCTGTCAGATATAAGTAATAATAACTCGTTCGGCTCGAAGGGAGACGAGAAGAGATCTTAGTAAGAAAGTAAAGGGGTGACAATCTGTAATACTATAATTTACTCGGGTTCATCATCATCATCAGTGGTGCTACAGCTCTAGTTGAGCCTTGACCTTCCCCAGTCTATTTCGCCAGTCGTTTCTGTTCATCGCCAACCGTTGCCAATTTGCCACGCCGATTTCCTTGCGTCCTCGTCCACACCGTCCCTCCATCTCAGTCGTGGTCTGCCTCTACTCCTATTTCCCACTGGGACCGATAATAGAGTTCGTCTGGGTGGGTAATTTTCATTTGCTCTTGACACATGTCCAGCCCATCTAAGCCTGCCTATTTTTATGAAGGATATTACATCTCTACCATTTACTATTTTTTTTATATTTCTCGTACAATTCGAAATTATATCGCCTACTCCAAATACCATTCTCACAGAATGCGCCCATTATTGTTCTTAGTATCTTCCTTTCGAAGACGAGCAGAAGATTTGCGTCTGTTTTGGAGATGGTCCATGTTTCTGACCCATATGTCAGCACTGGTAGGATGAGTGTTCGATATATTATTAGTTTGGTTTTCTGGCTTAAGTTTCTGTTTTTTAGCTGCTTGCTTAGTCCAAAATAACATTTGTTTGCTAGCAGTACCCTCCGTTTAACTTCTTCAGATGTGTCATTATCGTTTGTTATGAGAGAACCCAAATTATGTAAACTTATTTACTACCTCAAAATTATATTGGTCTATACTGAAGTTTTGTTCGGCGTTTCTAGCTCTATCTCTGTTATTTGGAATAGATGCTAGCATTTTGGTTTTTTCCTCGTTTATTTTAAGGCCCATGTTTTGTGCGGCTGTCAAGAAGGTGGAAGTCATCTCTTTAAGTCCTCGTGTAGTACGTGCAATCAAATCCAAAACGTTAGCGTACGCCATAATCTGCATTGATTTATTAAAGATTGTTCCCCTATTGTGTAACTCAGCATCTCTTATAGTCTTTTCTAAAGCTATATTAAAGAGAAGGCACGCCAGCGCGTCTCCCTGCCGTAACCCTGCATATGTTTCAAACGCTTGTGACATATCGCCTTGTATTTGCACTCTGCAGATCACTTTACTCATAGTTGTTTTTACGAGCCTTATTAAGAGAGAGATCTAGGGAGACGAGAAGTGATCTTAGCATAAAGTAAAGGGGTGACAATCTATAATACTATAATTTACTCGGGTTAGTATATAGAATTTTGTTACCTTTCGCGTATTTAGGCTCTAGCTAATGATACGCCCTTCAGTTCCTACGGAAATCGGATTTTTTACAGTACCCGACACTTATACGGAACTATACCCCGTCGAAATATAACAATCGCGCGTAATCCGCACCTGGTGATACTCTCATATTAACCACTCTGCCCGGAGACACCGACTGCCCGACTCCTCTGTTCTTCTTGTTTTTATTGAGCTCATATTTTCAATACCGGTTATAGTGCCAAGGTCGTGTTTTCGCTGAGTTGATCACCTATGCGTTATTTGGGTCACGAGCGGTGTTATTTTTACAACAATAGTTTCTGTTTGACGTGCTTTTTCTACGTTTAAACAATTATCGAACAATGCACTAACTACGTCAATTTCTTTGTGTAATTTAAAATGTATACTTTACTGTATTAATTATTCCTTATTTGATTTGGATTATATAATAATCATTAAAATGATTATTATTCTCCCCTATGCTACAAACCTTTATTTTAATCTTTAATTTCTTGCTATGTTTACATTATAGAAGTTACCTGTGCTATTATTTACCCTTGGCATACAAATGTACGTTTGTAAGTATCTTTGAAAATACTGGAATTTTAGTTTTCGAATCATTTAGATTAAAACCAAACATTTCGCTATACTATGCATATTATCGCACTACTGCATTTATTATATTTTGTACCTCTTGTGCATTGGTTGCTATTAGGGCGGTATCGTCAGCGTACCTGATGTTATTTATGCTGGTTTCGTTAATCTTGATTCTACCTTAAACCACGTCTAATAATTTTTTAATATAGACTCCAAATACAGATTAAACAATAGCAGTAATACGACGCAACCTTGTCGCACTCCTCGTCTGATTTGTATAACTTCGACTATTGTGTGCTCTATTTCAAGTATACCTATTTGATACCAATATAGTTCTGAGATAATTCGCAAGTCTTGTTCATCAATTGTTGTTTTACAGCTTAGCTGTATTCCGTGTATCTTGTTTTTCTCATGGAACTATTATATTTTGTTATCCTATTAAGTTCTATTGTTTATCTATGTGTTTTTGATCTACATTTTTCTACTATCTAGATCCTTACGCACACCCAATGAAGCTTCCTGACTTGAGCAACGTGATCCTCGTATTGTAAACGAAAAGCTTTTTATTATACACTTTTCTCCGCTTTTTCGCCACATTACAATTTTATTTGTACCAATAGTTTATGTAAAGTTTGCTTTTATATATACAAATATAAAAATAACCTTAATTTACAATTTTTACTTTAAAAGTAATTTAATAGATTACCTGTTTAATATAACAACAACTTTTCCTCCGTCCGGTCTTTTAAACGCAACCAAGTCCACTTTACTATCGTTATCACATTGGGAGGAATAAATTCTGACAGATTCCCTTGGAATAAATTTAGAGAAGTGTCCCATAGCATAGTACTGCGGTTGTTTGTAAAATTCCGTTACATTTGCAATTATGGGAGAGTCTACTGGACCTGCAAGTGATGGACCACCCTTTGTGTTAAGAACCATATTCCAGTCTACCCATCCTTGAACCCAGTGGTTAAGATCCTATAACACGTAGATTAGTTAAAACAAAAAACATTACAAGAAAATAAGGGTCATAAAAGCTCACATTATGAGCTGTACTTTTTGTTAAATCTTGTTCAAATTCATTCACAATGTATAAAATAGCTTGTAGTTATACTCTTTTTATATGTTATGAGCTAACTTTGTTACCTTTTGTGTCTAAGAGTGATCGGTTTAGTGTGGTTGGCCCATAATCAAATGCAATTTATTGCGTTAGTGTTTTCCTTTTAAAAGTCATCCATCATGTACATAAATGGACATTGGTTGCACTGGAGCAGATAGTCTACATCCTGTCGTTGATTGCACCTGCACAAGGTGTCATTTTAATCGAGCTAGCCCCATTTCGCCCTGTTGATCTTTACAGCGAGCACATATAAGTGCGCGAAGATACCAACAAAACAAAACAGATGCTGAGGTTTGCCAAAATAAAAACCCTAAGAAAAACAGTGAGCAAAACAAGCCGAGACAGGGTGAGAAATACAAAAGTTAGAGAGCAGTGCAAAATTCAAGATATTGTAAGATGGGGAAGGTAGCGTAAGAAAAAATCCTAAGAGGATGTGCTTCAATCATGTAAGAGGAATGGATGAAAATAGACTCCCAAAAATTGCCCTAGAAAACAACCCGTCCGGTTCAAGACCTCTCGAAAGACCACCTAAAATATGTAGGGATAGTTGGCAATCTACCTCTCAGAAAATTAACTAGAGGCAGCTTCAGAATTAAACAGATCCAAAGATCCAAGAAGTAGATAAAGAAGAAGAAGATCTTTACAGTAGTTACGCTAGATCTCATTCGGCTCAATATTACCCATGTCCTTCAGTCGCAGTTCAAACTAGTGTTTCTGTTTGGTTTTTGGACAATACTAGATTGTAGGTTCCTCGTTAACGCCACTGGAAAAGCCTTCCCTGAATTTTAATCGCAAGTGATCGTGTGAGTGCCCTTTCACACCAAACATCGCATATCTGTCGTCAAGTGACGCTCTGAAGCTTCGTGTACTCCATGGTTTGTCTTCGCAGTTCCGCTCGGTTGATTTTCGCACACATATAATTTTTTTAGTGGCGTTGCTTTCACCGGCACCTTGTTTGTATTTGGCACGCTTCGTTTAAGGTCACGTCTTCTTTTTTAGCGTGTGCCTACTTACCACAAATAGAGCATGCATACTTGTTCGTAAAAAAGTTGATTCTAGCTAGGAAGACGTTTGGTCAGGGGCTCCATTTAGAGTCCCGAAGAAAGGTAGTTTCTGAAGTGGTTTCCTAAAAGATGCTACCTTCAGAACTGTCATCGCAGCTCTTAAAATATAATATAAGGTCAAAAATATTGACCTTAACAGCCAGGTTATTAAAGTCCTATATTTTAAAATGTATAATATACAGTATGATTCAAATGTATGGAATAAATGCATTATTTCAGAACATCAAGTTGTTGGACATTAAGTCATCAAACTCGGCGTAATGACGTAATTGACGATTTTTTTAAATACAAACTGAGGTCACGCGACAGCTCATTTGAAAGATCTCCTTATCGTCTTTATAACGATGTAATCACTTGAATATTTGTTCCTATAGGGTTCACCAGAATTATGAACTTTGTTAAGTAACATGAAATTACAATAAATATTCATTCCTGTACTAAAATACACTAAGCATCACAACTGGGAATAACATAAACTAGTGTTTTTTGTTGATTCCGAAAAAAAAAATACATTGATAACAAACGATGCTGCATTATAATCTAAAATTAATTATTTTAGTAAGTATTCCAAGTTATTTTTCAAAAATATTTAAATCAATATTGTCACTGTTCGTAATTTATTTAATGCTAAATACCCCAATCGGAACCAATTACTCAATCAACAGTAAGTAAAATTAAAAAAACAAAAATAGAGAAATGGGCCATGTTAAAGATTTTTCCAGAAGTGGTATAAAATCAATATCCGGAGTCAAGAAACTGGACGTTGTACTGGCATTTCAAAAAAATCCCTCTACCAGTTCTAGACATGTCGCACTAAATAATAATGTCCACCAATCAACTGTTTTAAGAGTGCTAAAAAAGAAGGATGAAAATGCACATTGGATGGAAGAGTATAGGACATAATATCCCGAAAAGGTAAATGTTTGGGCCGATATTATAAACAATCAAATTGTAGGGAATTTTTTTTTTGAGGAAAACTTAACTGCTTCTCTTTATCTTGATTTTTTATTAGGATAATCTGTTGCCACAGCTGAATCAGATATTTCGAAATAGAAATGATTTGGGGTACGAAAAAGATTGGGCTCCCCCAAACTACGGCGTTGAGATACGAAATTATCTTAATAACGTTTTTTTAGATAGGTGGGTAGTTAGAAGTGAATGGGCCACCAAGGTCTCCAGATTTGACTATGTTAGACTTTTTTCTGATGACATTTAAAAAGCAGAGTGTATCAAAATCAAGCGAATAATGTAGACGAGTTGAAGGATCGCGTCAGAACGGAAATTGCACAAATAACACCTGAACTCATCGAAAACGTTGGGAAAGAATTTATTGATTATCTTTCACATTGAATTATTGCTGAAGGTCCTCAATTTAAAAATTTTAAAGTAAACATTTATTGTAAGTAAAATGTATTAATAAACCAAGAGTTTTGGTTAACCCTGTAAAAATAAATATTCAACTGAGTATATCGTTGCAAGGACGATAAGGACAACTTTTAAATAAGCTGTCGCATGATCTCGGTTTGTATTTCAAAAAAATCGTCGATTACGTCATTACGCCGACACTAATGACGTATTGTCCAACACATATACAGAGTGGCCGAAAAGTCTGGAAACTGCCAATTATCTCGTAAATTACTTCTTTTAATTGTACAATATTTAAAGTACACCTATTTTGGAATACGGAGCTTCCATATTTAATATTTGCAATGTTGCCAGATTTGCCATTCCTCTTATATTCTTAGTAACTTTGGTTTTTCAAATTCATCACCCTGTATATTCAGTTATTATTGGAATCTCCTATTCAATACGAGGTCAACCATACGTAACACTTATGATTTTATGTAGTTTGGAAGATCTTAAATGCATAAAACATAAAGTCTGGCAACGCCTGACTTGTCTCAATAAATTTGTTAATACTAACTATTTTTAACTACATTAAAATGTAACAATAAATAGACTACAACATTTTTTAACATAATGGTTACTTTATCAAGTGTTCAAAATGTGCTCCCTGTGAGTTGACAGTACCCTAATCGAAGGTAGAATACGTCTACCACATTTTTCCATGATTGTCAAGAAGATCGTCGAGATTCATCGATATTTCGTTGCCTTAGTTCTGCAAGACTTGCTGGTTTAGTTTTGTAAACTTAATTTTTTAAGTATCCCCAATAAAAATAATCTTTAGGGTTAAAATCAGGTGACCGTGGAGGCCATTTAATTCTACCTCGTCTATCAATCCATCGTCCGGGAAAGACCTCTTCTAAATAACGCCGAACGTTTACACCAAATTTTGTAAAATTATGACAAGCAATTTACAATTTACGAATTACGAATTACGAATTACGAATTTACTAGAAAGATACCGATCAGTTAGACCAAACAGGGTTATGAATGACAACAAAACTAGATATAATGCAAAGTTTTGTTGAAGATCCACATATGTTCTCATGCAGGGTAGCACAAGTACATGATGTAGATCGCTGTTCATATTTTTAAACGATACAAAATTAACTTATTGCAATAATTAAGTGAAGATGACTTCGATCGTAGATTAAAGATTACTGAGGTAATGATGAATAAAATGGAAAAGGATAAAAATGTCGTTAACAGAATATGTTTTTCCGATGAAGCAACCTTTAGACTGTGTGGAAGTGTAAATCGACACAATTTAAGGTACTAAAGTAAGGTAAATTCACACTGGATGCGTAACCAAACTCAAAGACCACAAAAATTAAATGTATGGTCAGGTATACTAAGTACTCAGTTAATTGAGCCGTTAATTTTTTATCGAAGGAAATTTAACTTCAGATAGTTAGGAAATGTTACTTAGAAATGAAAATGTACCTACACTGATGAACTTGTTTGGTGCCAATTTTAATTAGATATCGGCAAGATGAAGCTCGAGCTCATTTTGGGGTAAATGATCGGGGTTATTTAGAAGAAATATTTCCAGGACGATTGATCGGTAGACGAGGTAGAATTAAATGGTTTCCACGTTCACCTGATTTCAATCCTAAAGATTTTTTTATTGGGGATACTTGAAAAATTCAGTTTACAAAACTAAACCAGAAAGTCTTGCAGAACTAAGGCAACGAAAAATCGATGAATCTCAACGATCTTCTAGACAATCATGGAAACATGTGGTAGACGCATTCTACCATCGATTAGGGTACTGTCAACTCACAAATTGAGCATATTTTGAACACTTAATAAAGTATCCAAAATGTTGTACTCTATCAATTGTTACGTTTTAATGTAGTTAAAAATAGTTAGTATTAAAAAAATTATTGAGACAATTAGGCATTGCCAGACTTCTGTTTTATGTATTTAAGACCTTTCAGACCACATAAAATCAAAAGTGTTGCATATGGTTAAACTTTTAATGAAAAGGAAATTCCAATAATGACTGAATATGCAGGGTGATGAATTTAAAAAATCAAAGTTACTAATAATATAAGAGAAACGGCAAATCTGGCAACATTGCAAATATCAAATATGGAATCTCCGTATCCAAAAATAGGTGTACCACAAATTTTGTATAATTATAACTAGCAATTTACGAGACAATTGGCCGTTTCCAGACTTTTGGGCCACTCTGTATGTAGCAGTTGATGGCCATTCAAAAATTAAAATTGACGTGATTTAAGATTTTTTTAAGTCATCTGTTTCTGAAATAACGAAATTATTCCATAGATTTACATCATACTGTATGTCTGAATAGTCATTATGAATGAAGTAGATTAACTTTTTAGCTCTTTTCTTTTACCAAAATAACAAAACAAAATAATTTGTCTAATTTTTATTTTAAGAAAAAATTTTTAAAAAATCCATTTTTATTTTGATTTTGTTTTAAAGAAATGTAAAAGTTAAATATAACTTGTTTACTGTTAAAAAAATGTTTGATCTCATTAAAAGTAGTCGAAACACAGTCGATATACAAAAAATAAAAGGATTTTTTTGATTAAAAAATATCATCTTGGTTTTCCGCTAGGTGAAATTTTTGAAAGTAAAAGTTGTATTTTTATTACAAATCTAAATTTTTTTAGAAAATATTTTATAATAGAAGAATAGTTTATGATAGTTGATATTAAAAATGAGTTTCATGTAAATATGTAATATATAGTGATACATTCTGATCAAATACCACACAAACATTATATTATGCCTGCCTATTAGTCTTACACACATGTCATGCATATTTAATTAGATTTCATTTAACGTAGCATTAGGATTATCATTATTTGCAGAAGCTTGATAATGGAATTACCTAAATAAATACCAGAGTTCGGTTTAAAGCGCGTTGGCGAGAATTTGAACATTTCCTAGAATCAACACATAAATGTTAATGTATCAAATATCTAGTTAAAAGTCACACACAAATTTGAAAATACCTATATTTTATAATTTGGCAAAAAAATGGTTTAACCTATTCATGTCCAGAACATTTTTTTAAGATCTCTATTTGTGGTCAATATGTAAATAAAACGATCCTAAATGGGTAAGAATTAATATTTTATCGCAAACATTCACGCCATTTATTTGAATAAATGGTGTTTCACAAATCAAGAACAAACTTATTCAGCAAGAGTACATCATGCTAAATGGACGCTAAATCTTATTTATCATGAAATTTTATAAAGCATTTTTCGTGGAGCGCAATATTACACTTGATACATTTTTTGATTAGTGTTTAGTAGCATTAATCACAACGAGTTTGTTTTATTTTTAACCCTATAGAATGCCCACATTATTAAATCTGGCGTCAACCACAGTTTATTTTACTGTTAAGTGCAAAGGTACTTTAGAACGCGGAGTACCATAGCTAGTAAGAAAAGCTTTTGCTATATTTCTAGGAAATTCCAACAAATCTAATTCACTGGCACCTTCCATAGTTTTCCCATATTTTTCTATACCGAAGACAAGCATTTGTATCAAACACAATATGAAGAGTGGCCGTACCATTTCTTAGACCTCACGCTTGTTCTTTGCAGCTTGACCTTGATCAATCGGACTGATACCTTTACAATTTGAAGCAGTAGTGAAGCAACAGTGACCATCCGGTTTTCGTTTTATTTACACAAAAATGATTCATTGGTTTTATCATAAATATAAGCCTTCCGATGACCATGTGAACATTTTTTTTATTTCACTGAATAGACATTTTTCAACTTTACTTGATCTAATGGTAACAACTTTACCTCTTACACTTTTCTTTATGTGATCTACCAACTTAAGGCCAATACTTAAATAACATGAAACAATACTTTTTCACGTGTAAATGTTGTCAAATTCTCCGAAAACTGCATGCTTATAAAACTTCCTAAACCAAATTATTTCTTATGATTAATTTGTTGTACTTTGGACACTAGATTGATACACCTGAAAGTCAATCAAATAATCAAATCATAGATTCCAACACTAAGACTTATGTCCAAAGCGAATTGATTTTCCTTTTATTTTTAGCTTGATTCCGTGTCCTAAAGATTGTGTCCCGCCAAAAAGAATTTCAACATATAGCAGATATCTTGTAGGTTCAATTTGTTGGATTAATAGCTAAATTCGCAGTGCATACTTTTTGGATATCATTATATTTGGACATCTAATTCTTTAGAATACATTCGTATCCTTGATCATCAGTACTTGTTTTATACTATTCCTGGCAATGTGTCCTGCGAGATGCATTGTAATGTACAGTACGCTTAGCAATGTATCTTATGAGATACAATGTCAATAAAATATCAAAAAAATTAAAATAGAAACAAAAATGTAATTGAATCTAAAAATGGAGCCCTCTAAAGATAATATTCAGTAAGCAAAACCATTTTTCTTACAGCGGTTATGTGCGCGCCAAGTTAAGGGTTAACAGTTTCTATCTCTCTCTGTTGTCCCATTCTCCATCGTTTAGGCCTCTCTTACTCATGACGTCGTCCACGTTGTTTCTCCAGGATATACGGGGTCGTCCTCTTTCCCCCCTTCCTATAAGGCTCCATTCGGTTATTTTCTTTATCCATCTGTTAACGCTGGTTCTTCTTACATGTCCATACCACTTTAGTCTTTTTTGTTCTTATTATTTTAGTATGTCTGTTTCATATGTCCATTCTTGTTACTTTGCAGAACTTCATTTCTGTTACTACTATCTTATTGCTGTTTATAATCCAATTTTCAGGCACATATCTCATAATACTTCGCACTAATATTTTATAAATCTATGTTTTTGGTTTCATATTTAGGTATCTATCCCACCATACTGAGTTAAGTTGTTGGATTGCTGTTCTTGTTTGTCCAATCTTTGCTTAAATTCTTACTTTGTTGTGGTTTTTTCGTGATATATTATATATATATATATATATATGATATATATATATATATCTATGATTTCGTTCCTTTGATTGTTACGTTAATCTGTATATCTTCTATGTCTTCTTCACTTGTAGATAGGTACTCTGTTTTACGAGGTTAATATCTAGGGCCAGCCTTGGTATAGTCTTCCTCTAGTTTCGGTCTTGTGCAATCACTACTTGATCATCTGCAAAGCTTAACGTATCTAGGTATTCGTTTCGTACCGGTACTACCATCCCTTCTCATTTTCTTTTCCATGTAGTCAAGGCTTTCTTGTGTTATATTTTAAATAAGGTTGCAGATGTGGAACAACCCTACAGGTGCCCTTTTGTTGTGGTGAAGTTTCCTATCATTCTTGAATCTATTGTATTAAACAATTTATTTTCTTGAAACAGAGTTTTTTTAGTTTCTATGAGTTCCGTCTGTATTTGTAATTTGTACATTACCTTCCATAGTTCTGAGCTTGGTACAGAGTCATACGCGTTTCTCAGGTCCACACATGCCAAATGTATATCTCTATTTTTTGCTTTTTTTCCAAGAGGTGTTTCAGTCTGTATATTTGGTCTACGCATGATCTTCTGCCGTGAAACCTGCCTGATCCTCCCTGATTTTGCCTTTTATCGCTTGCTCAATCTTTTCTCGCAGTATCTTGCCATATAGTCTTTCTATTGATGATACTACGCTTATTCCTCTGTATAGTGCGTGTTGTTTTCTATCTCCTTTCTTAAATATGGAGGTCATGTATGATTCCGTCCATTCCTTTGGGAGCTGTTCTCCATTTATGTTTCTCAAATATCCATTTTATCATCCGGTGTAACTTTTTTGGGCAGTACTTAATAAGCTCAGGTGAGATGCCTCCAGGTCCCGGTGCTTTCTTATTTTTGATTGCTTTTATGGTAGTTCTCATTTCCCTATCTGTTATTTCTATTTCTTGTTGTGGGGATCTGCTTTGTCTACAGTAAATAACTGGAACAAAACAGTTATTTTTAGGTGTGTAATAACAGTTTCACAGACGGATTGTTCAAAAATTATTGACAAATTTCAGTTGAATACATTTACTAGATAGTTGAGACTAGTATAGTAAATTTTAACTAGACTTCCAAGTAGATTTGAGGTGAGTTAAATTGCTGTTTATACCTGTAATAAACAGTAAAACATATCTTACAAGATAAATAAGTCCTAAATGAATGATTTTTACTCATTTTTGGCATATATTTCGGTTTGACCTTTTTAAATTTACATGTATTGATGAAATATTTAATCAAGTTTATTTAGCCTGCTGATTCGGGTAATTTAGAAAATAAAAATATTTTCAGGTTAAAATATCGCTAGGATTTCTACTTGGGCTTTATTTGACCTTCCGATACATCTTTATTAAGTCTTTGGAGCTTGAAATACACTTTCACGGTTTGAAGTAAGATATTAACCCTTTTGTAGAGAAAGCTGCGGAAGCTTATTCGGAAAAGGCCAATTACGTACGTGACTTTCTGTTATTAAATTTATCAACAGTCACCATATGTATTTTATCTCCAAAATTTATGAAATGTTACCAGATGGTACTTTAAAACTGCAGAGATAATTGTATGTGATAATAATGAATGTAAACTAAAATATTAGTGAACATTATGTGACACACTATATAAATTTTAATAAATAAATTATAAAAAATAAATATTTTTTTTCTTATTACGTATATAACAATATAGCATTACTGATATAAATGAATTATTTTACAATTTTGGATCTGTCTCAGTTAGCTGAGGTAAAGAAACATAAAGTTAAAAAAATAAAATGAATATAAACCCAGACAATTTTAGAAATCTAGCCTACATAATAAGCAAGCTAAATAGGTGTTTCTGGAAATATCTAAGAACAGCGTTCTTGAGACTAAACGTAAGCAATTAGTATCGTTATTATTAGCAATTAGTAGTAGTAGAAATATAGTCTCAGAACAGTTATTCATATGTGTTCTCAACGTGAAAAAATAAAATATTATCTGTCTTTTTAGAAGCAACACTAAAATGGCTTCAATACGGACGCAATAGCGACATCTAATAATAAAATCCGTAAAACAGTTTCGAAACACAATTCAGATTTTTGCTTATAATCCGCTCAGATTATAAGCACAAATCTGTATTATGTGTCGAAACTATTTTACGGATTTATTATCAGATGTCGCTATTGCGTCCCTATCGAAGCCATTTTAATGTTGCTTCTTAAAGACAGAAAAGATTTATTTTTCACTTTGTACGTGAAATCCAATCTTTACTGTATTTTTTATTTTATTCGGATCTACTCTGTATGAGTACAGAGCAAACACCAAATGAAATGAACAAAAGGGAGCCAAACACCTATAGTTGTTCAGCTCCCTGAACACCTATTGAATTCGTTGACAAAGATATTTCGATAGTAGGACTCTATCACAGGCTGTTCTTCAGGATGTGTGTTTCTTATCCATTTCATATAAGCTCTATATACTACAGTAATTGACGAACCCGGTGGCATATATTTCCGAAAAGGATTTTTGGCTCTTCTATAGTGACTGGATACGGTAACAAGTGAATCGACGTGATCTCTGACTAACTGCTTTTCATATCCAACCATTTTATTTCCTGGACTTATTTTTCCTCTGTAATCACCCAGCACAGTTCCTGTGGTGGTCTGCTTGTCTGAAACAACGCGAACTCTCTTTTCGCTTATACCATGGATGCTAATAAAAGCCTGACGACAAACACATTTTCTTTCTCCATTTATTGAAACACTATATTCTATGGTCCGAAGCTTCTTAATAGCTCTGTCAGTAATTAAAGACTTTTTACAATCATTCAACTTAGTTACTTTAAAAGATATTGGTTTTAATTATCGTAGTTGTCGATTGAAAAAAGTTATTGAAAATCATATTGATATTGTTAACTTTTCAAAAAACATTTAACAACACTAACATGTCAGTCCGATTGTGCACGCAGATACAGTGTTTTTTGTATTTCTTGAAACGTACGCTCACACAGTTTCGTTTGGTTTTACACACGTTACACAACAAGCCATTGTTCCGTTTTCTTTTGCTTCCGCCTTGTCGTTTTCTTGGCGTTTATTTTGAAAATAAATCAGAAAAAAAAACAAAACAACTTTAAGGCTAATGTAACGTCGGTTTTTTCTTGAAGTACGTGTAACTAAAACTACAACAAGCAGACTATGGTACCCAAAAACTCAAGAACAACGCATATAACTGAGACTATCTCTTATCAACTACAGAAATACCGGCGCGTTGATACGGTTACAGTGGTAAAGGGGCGAACCTTGAATGAAAACGAACGAGCGAAGAGCAATGGCGAACCCTGTGGGTTCGCCATTGCTCTTCTAGACGATTATGTAGTTCAGTTTCTGACCTGAATAGATTGGTATATTATTTATTACAGAATTTTTAGGAATATGAAGGGCGAAAGATGCTTTTATAATATATACAAGCATTCTTTAAAGGTTTGTGAGAAAGATGAGACTGTTTTTGAAACATCCACTTTGCGAGTTCGCCCTTACTCTTCCAAGCTTCTAAATATTTGTATTATTGTTTATTTTGTACTTTGCTATATCCATAACTTATGCCTTGCAGTTTAGTATACCGTTACGTTTAATAGTAATTATTTTAATTACACTGAGCTTATGCAAAGGCAACACAAATAAAAAGCGCCGTCAAGATTATATAAGATTCAGATGTTTAATTAATGTTCTTGCACTTTTCCACTTATGTATTCGTCAAACGAAATCAATAATAATTAACAGCATAATGCATAAGAAACAAGTAACAAAGGAAAGAAAAACTATGAGTTGGGTTGTCTAATTTTCTTGTCTTTTTAAACTATTCTTGTCTTTTTAAATAAAAAAAATGTTCTGTTTTTTAATGCGATATATTTTCTTCTTATGGTGCCCTATCTAATTAGTGGATGTTGGCGACAATTCTGACATACTCCTCTCGATCTTGTGTAGCTCTAAAGAGTGCATGGGCATCGAGGTTTGTTCAATCCCTTATGTTTTTAAGCCATGAGTATTTGTTTCTTTCGATGCCTGTTTTCCTTCTATCTTCCCTTCCATAGTAGTAAGCCATTACAAACGAAAACGAAATTTTTTTTTTAATTATTTTTTTTTACGATTTTATATGATGATTATTAAATTTTATGTATGGGTCTTTCATACAGATAGTTTATTGACCTGTTTGTTATCTTAATGGTCTAAATTACGTGCTGCATAGTTTTTAAAATAATAAACAAAACACTCCAAATTTACTAGTATCTGTCGGTGTCGTTTGAGCTCGCATAATATATCACAAGATATTTAAAATTCGACCAAACCAGCATTATTTGTCCAATTAGATATTGTAGAATGATATTATCTAAACATAATTTAAAATATGACTACTCATAAAATTTTATAACACTTTAAAGATAATGTTTCGTTTACGAAACTTTGACGCGATCCGTGAATTTATGATCCATGTTTGATAGTCCACTAATAATACAAAAATTTTCAGTCTATCTTCTTATAGAGGAAGAAGCTTTGACTGATATCGCTGGTACATTCGAGATTCACACAAGGTCTCGAGAAGAGGCTAAGACGCCCACAGAATCCATATTGGAACCATCTACAAGTAGGGGGAAGAAAAGAAAAGTAAATTCCGAACGAAAATGCAAACCAACGCAATATACACCTGACTGGTCTAAATCGTCAGAAAACTATTCCTCTTCTCCAAAAGACAATGAATTTAATAAAAAGGAAGAAATAAAGCTGAGACTGGCTGGGAAAACACCATTTGAAATATTCTCTTTATTTTTTGACGATATTGTATTCCAGAAGATACTCGAATTCAGCCTGACGTATGCCCGGGACAACAACAGACATGATTTTAAACTCTCTTCCAGCTCAACTGCAGAAGTTTTTTGGTATTTTAATCCTTACCGGTTATCATACACTTCCGGTGTGTGATATGTATTGGTCAAAAGACCCAGATAAAGGCTGGAGCTGTGAGAAAGTGCATGAGTCGAAACACCTTCCGAAATGTCTGTCATGTCTCTGACAATAATGACTTAGACAAAAATGATAATTTTGCCAAAATACGTCCATTATTTTTGCTCATGAACGAACGATATTTGCAGTTTGGACTATTTTCTCATAATATGTCTATAGATGAACAAATGGTTCCTTATTTCGGCCGACATTCTGCAAAGATGTTTATGCAGGGTAAACCAGTGCGCTTTGGCTTCAAGGTCTGGTGCTTGTGTAGCTCAGAGGGATATCTATACCAATTCATTCCTTATGGTGGCGCAAATCCAGAAAGGCAGAAATCACAATACACATTAGGGACGCAAGTAGTTTTGGATCTGCTACGTGTAATGCAAAACCCTTCAGAACATAGAGTTTTCTTCGACAACTTCTTTTCGAGTTATGCACTATTTCACATTCTAGGTGAAAAAGGAATTTTCTTTACTAGCACCGTGAGAGAGAATAGGTTACCAGGATGTCCTCTACAAAGTAGCAAAGTGCTTGGAAAGAAAAACAGAGGCGAGTTTGATCATGCTTTCGACAAAAAGGCAGAAGTATCAGTTGCAAGGTGGAACGATAATTCCGTTGTAACTGTAGCCAGCAACAATGGAACGGTTCATCCAATTGTTACAGTTAAAAGATATAATCGGAAGCTACGAAAGGAAGATTCAATACCTCAGCCCAATATGATTAACGATTATAACCGATATATGGGAGGTGTTGATCTCCTAGATAATTCGGTATCAAATTACCGGATCCGAGTAAGAAGTAAAAAGTGGTGGTGGCCCTTGTTTATGAACCTCGTGGATTGCACAGTTGTAAATTCATGGAGAATTTACAACATTGCAAATGATTCTCGAGTCTCCCAATTGCAATTTCGTTCTTCGTTGGTTTTGTCACTGATACAGAACGAAAAAAGATTTACGATAAAAACAGCTGCTGAAAAAGATGACTCCGAATCAGACCCAGAGCCAAAGCCATCCACATCCGCATGGGGTCGTCCTTCTAAAGGAAGTTTACCTTCTGATATTCAATATGACCAGACTGGTCATAATATCGTTCGCGAAGAGGATGGACGTAGACGGCGGTGTAGACTGTGCAAAACTAATTCTGTTTATATGTGCGGAAAATGCAAGGTTCACTTGCACGCTGACTGTTTTAGTGCTTTCCATAAAAAATGAGATGCCATAATGGCGCTACTGCCATACTACTAGACAAGTAATCATTTTATTTTATATAATTGACTATTGTAGCAATACCTTTAGTTTTAATTGATAAAACCAAGAAATTTCATTTACACACTATAAAACGTATAATTTTCAATTTACTACATATATTATGCCAAAGTTTCGTTAACGAAACATTATTTTTTTGTATATTGCAATTATTATTATTTATAATTTTAAGTGAAATATTGTTCTTATGCCTTTATTTATAAAGTATATAAACTTGAATTGCAAAAAATCTAACTATTTCAATGAGAACTGGTACTTGGAATTTCGAAATATATGACCCAGATAAGCAGTTTTTCTTCTTTTTATTATTGGTAGCAATTCTTGTTCTCTGCCCATTCGATTTAGTACTTCGACATTTGTTGTGTGATCCATCCAGGGAATTTTAAGTAGTCTCTTAAATACCCACATTTCAAAGGCCTCTAATCGTTTCATCACGTTGGCCTTTATGGTCCAGGTTTCTACACCATATAGCAGTACGGAGTAAATGTAACATTTTACAAAGCGATATCGAAGCGTTACGTTAAGGCTGCTGTTGCTTAGCAAGGTTCTCATATTAGCAAATGCTGTTTTGGATTGTTAAATCCTGCTACGTATCTCTATGTCTAAATCTAGATCTTCAGTTATCTTACTACCGAGGTATCTGAACTTGGGGACCTTTCTGATGTTCTTATTGTTTACTCTTATATTTATTTGCATATTTCGTGTTTTACTAACCACCATTACCTTCGTTTTGTCTATATTAATCTTTATTTATTATTTATTATCTTTATTATTATCTTTATTAATCTATTATTAAGCACACTCGTTCTCATTCCGTGTTTGTTCTATATATTAGTCGTTGTAGCACTTCTTGGCTATCAGCTATTATGACTGTATCATTAACATAACATGTTTTCTTAAAATACATCGTCAGTGCATACTGCGCCACTCAGGAATTGGCATGAAGAAAGACGAAATTGTCCCCAATAAATGGACCAAATGGAACTACTGCTTCTGCAAAAACATACTCTATATACCGGTGATCATTTAGGGAACCATTGATAAAAATATGTTCAGTCGGAGCTTCAGATGAGATTACAGCACAAATCATGACTTTTCTCTTCTCTTTCTTTCTCTCTCTCTCCTGCACACCATTTCTTGCAGGAATTGCAGTGGAATGGCAATTTCTTAAAAGTTACATCGCAATAAAATGATCATCCATTTGCGATGTAACTCTTCTACGATCAGAACCAGGTCGATGTGAGTATGGACTAGTCTCTACAAAGCGATGGAAAGCTCTTTGTGCTGTAGTTCTCGGAATACCTCCTAACGTTTCAGATACATAAACTTGACTTGACTCTTCCATCATGTAGCAATGCAGTAATTCGAGCAACATTACTACTGTAGATAATACCATATTTTTATTATTCACTTAGACAAAATCCATGTTTAAAAAGCTAAATTGCTGTTTAATCAAATGGTTTCAAGTTGAAAGATAAACAGCCACTACAGAAAATAACAACATAAACATCAAAACCGTCAAAAACAAGCATACATGATCGTAATAAATATTAAAATTGATTGCAATATGAAAATGTATAAAACTTCCAATGAATTTTTATTTTCGGACATTTAAAGGGTGGCCACTTTTTTTGCCGTTCAGTGTATATGCTAATAGTGTATTTAACCAGTCAGATCAACTTCGATCGGTTTATTTCAAAAGGAATGTCAGTAAAATAAGACCCCCAAAATAAAATTTGCAAAACATATTATATTATACAAACCTGAATAATATCCTTGGCGTATAGTTCAGCTCTCGTCCAATTCCCTAATCGAACGTTGTTTTCGAAGTCCCCTAAAACAAAATTCGTGTCAAAAACCACACAAAACCATACGGGCAGCATAGACTTCTACAAATATATGCGGGAGACTGGTGTTAATATCAGCTTAGGACGGACAAGTGTTTCCTTTGATCTTATAAAAAATTTAGTAAGATGCCTGTAGGGACTCAATATGTAAATGTCTATTTCGCCCAACTATATTATGTGAATTATATTAACACAGTTATGCGTGATGTTAATAAACTAAAGCTGTATAATAATACAGGGTTAACCAAACATTGTAATTTGTGCAGATCACGGAATAAGCATTTTCCTTTTTTTTATTGATCGCTCCCAAAAGAAATTCAAAATATATTTAGTAATACTTATTTAATAGTCCTTGCTGTCTTTAAAATACAAACGTAAATAAGATCATCTGAAATAAATTTAAGCCCTTTTGTTACTTTGTAACATACATAGGAGATCTATTTTCCGTTAATGTATTTTTTTAAATAAACAGTTGTAGATATTGTAGCGAGATTAAATAAAACGAGCGGTTCGAATTTATATAAATATATTTATTTATAACTTTACAGTTCGGTATTCTCTTATCAACTAAACTAACTCCTAAGATCGTTACATATATATATATATATATATAAATATAATATATATATATATATATACCAAAGTTACTATTTTCTAGAAAGTTCCCACCTCTAGGCGTACGTGACAGATGTTTCTGGAAGCATCGAGTCGCTTTCGAGATGCAGCCGCTTTACGGAGACACGCTACGTGTTCGTAACACTGCTCCCCTCTTAGATCTGAGCGTCCCGATCAGCAACTCTATATGTAGGCCCAGGATGGCGGAATCTACAGGACTCTCCAGCTCTGCATGAACCCCTCAGAAAGAAATAACAGTCTACTGTCTTTGAAGGACACAATCTCTTCGGATTAGTGCAACACACAGTAATTCTTACACCGGTTTCTCGGAAGATCACTTCTAGCATGCTTCTGACAATCTTCCAATCCAGATTATCTAGTGCATGGCCTATCTTGGGTAAGGCCAAATTCTTAATGTCGTAATTGCAGACGATTTTCTTCAAATTAGTTAGAGCACACCATATATCCTCGTAGGTTGCCCTGTCTGTATACGACTTCCTGGTCACCATATACAGCAAAGATCGAGAACCATCTTCTAATCTCAGTACTCTTCCAACTTTAGGCTGCTGGTTTTTTAACTCGTCCAAACGACCGAACTTCTTATAAAATACGGATGAGATTCCTTTAGTCATCTCAAGATCTTGGGCAACACAGTGGGCTAGAGTGACGTTATGCGGAACACTAAAAAGATCCTGCTGAACTTCTGTCGTCACGCCGAATCTAGCACTCTTTCTCTCTGCGTAATTTGACATAAACTCCTTAAAGCTTGGTCGCCGATCATCTTTGATCTTATTTTGAAGGGTTCGGACTTCTTCGGTTTCATTTGAGCCAGCATAAGGTGCAAGACGATTTATGTGAACTACTTTAGGTTTACCTTTCGGCAACTTCTTAATTCGGTATATTACGTCATTTATTCTCTTTTTAATTTCATACGGACCCTCCCATTGTCTTTGCAGTTTAGGAGACAAGCCACGACGACGTTGTGGATTATAAAGCCAAACAAGATCACCTACTTCATAGCTTTCATTCTTGCATCGAGAATCGTATTGATCTTTCATTCTGTCACTGGCTAACTGGATGTGTTGTCGGGCAAGTTCATGAATGTTGTTCATTCTTAACTTTAGGCGGTCGACATAATCTTCGCTTGCAACATGTTCTTCAGAAGGTCTGCAGCCAAACTCTAGGTCGCAGGGCAAACGAACTTTACGACCTAACATCAGGCAGGTTGGAGTCTGGCCCGTAGTTTCATTCACGGCCGAGCGGTAGGCCATTAGGAATAAATGAATGTGCTGGTCCCAATCTCTTTGATGTTCTGATACAACTTTGGACAGGTGTTTACCCATCGTTCGGTTCATTCTCTCGACCATTCCATCTGATTGAGGATGCAGGGGTGTCGTTCTGGTCTTATTGACACCAATCAATTTACAAACGTTTTGGAAAAGGTTTGACTCGAAGTTTCGCCCTTGGTCGGAGTGGATCTCCAAGGGAACACCAAATCGGCTAAAGAATTCTTTAACCAGTACCTCTGCAACGGTAGCAGCTTCTTGATTTGGTAGCGCATAGGCCTCAGTCCATTTCGTAAAATAATCCATGGCTACCAGGATATATTTATTTCCATCATTTGTCTCTGGAAGTGGACCTGCAATATCGATTGCTACTCGTTCCATAGGACTACCAACATTGTACTGTTTCATGGGTGCCCTCTTTTTACCAACTGGACCATTACTGGTTGCACACAGTTCACATTTCCGGCACCATCTTCTTACATCATCTTTACAGTTCACCCAATAGAACCGTTCTCGAACCTTTTGCAGAGTCTTCGTAATACCAAAGTGTCCACCTGATGCACCGTCATGCAACTGACGTAATACTTCTGACACTTTACTTTTAGGTACAATCAACTGAAACTTAGTTTCTGTACCATCATCGTTCTCAAAGGTTCTATAAAGAAGATCATCTTTTAGCACTAGGCAATTCCATTGGCTCCAGTAACACTTGACTTCAGGACTACATGCACTAATGTCTTGCCAAGAAGGTCTTTCACTTCGACGCACCCAATCCAATACTCTTTTTATACATGGATCATCTGCTTGAGCGTCTTGTAGCTGTTGAGGCTGCCATTGATCATTAATAACGGTGGTTCGCCTCACGGGGCAAAGTCGTTCTTCTAATTCAAGACAATGATTACGATTTGCACTGTATGGCCGTCTTGATTGAACATCAGCATTTGAATGACTTTTTCCAGCCCAGTGCTCGATCTGTTCTAGCTTTCTGACTGTTGTATTATTTTCTTGCACTTTGTGGCGAATGTGACCTTCGTTGTTACCATTCCAACATCTGGGTTCACGTCTCTTCGGCATCATGTTACGAACTACTTTCCGTACGATTTCCTCTAGACGTTTATCGTTTCGTTCGTCATTCTCTTCAGAGGTTCGTACTTGATAGCTCCGTGAAACTCGACTAGCTATCTCATGTTCCAAGGCAATGGCGAGCGCTTCATCTAAAACTTTCGGTCTTGCTAGTCGTAAAGCTTTCTGTAGTTCACTGTCTCTCAACCCATTGACGAAGGCATCTACAGCAATTTCTTCCAAAATGTTGTCTGGTACCTCTGGATAGGCCAACAGCGCTATACGAGCAATATCTGCTTCAAATTCTTGCAAACTCTCACTTGCTCGTTGAATTCTACTTCTTATTTGTACTTTGTAGACTTGTTGTAGATGGGCATCTCCGTAACGTTTGTCTAGTCGAGTAAACAAGGTCTGGTAACATTTTTCTTGACCCTTAGGAATCGATCTTAGGATATCCACAGCATCACCTCGTAAAGCAGCAGTCAAGGAAACAGCTTTTTCTTGTTCCGTCCAATGATTGGCTGTCGCAATAGCTTCAAATTGTCTAAGGTATATGGACCAAGAGGACTTTCCATCAAATGGTGGCAATTTGAATCTCATATGATGTGCCATTTCGTCTCTAGGTGATTCTTCTTTCACTACCGGATCTAAAGCTACCGTATTCATTGGTGGTAGCACTTTCGTGTTAGTTATCATGCTCTCTAACTGTTTGATTTTCTCTTCTACTTAATCGAATGTTTTAGAGACTTCTTCAAATTTTTCATTGTTCTGAATACAAACTTCTTTAATTATTTGAGAAATCTCATCGAATCTTCTAGATACATTTTCCAATTTCTCGTCATTTTGTCTAGCTATTTCTTTAATAATTTTAGACGTTTCATCGAATCTTTCATCATTCTTTCGAGAAGATTCTTCAATTTTGTTAGAAGTTTCTTCAATCATTTGAGACGTTTCATCGAATCTTTTGGAAACAGTCTCGAATTTTCCATCAATTATTTTAGTTAGGACGGCTTCTTCTGCTGACTGGAACTCTAATGTCTCTGGGTCATCTCCATTCTTGTTAAGAACATTCCTTAGTCGTTCTTGGAGGATCTTCTTGGACCCGCTGCAATCTTCATCGCGTTCTTCTAGTTGCTCACGCAACTGTTTTACTGAAAGTTATACTAGCAGCATCTTTGGTCGGGCACACACGTACTTTTTAAATGTTCTTTCGTACAACGATCACTACCGAACTACGCGGATGTTCCCGACGAACAATACTTTTCAAAAGTTCAAAAGTCTCTTTGTTCCACTGTTGGATTTATTTTTAAATAAATCAATTGTCCTCATACTGTGACACCAATTGTAGCAGAATTAAATAAAACGAGCGGTTTGAATTTATATAAATATATTTATTTATAACTTAACAGTTCGGTATTCTCTTATCAACTAAAACTAACTCCTAAGATCGTTACATATATATATATATATATATATATATATATATATATATATATATATATATTTGGTATATATATATATATATATATATATACCAAAGTTACTATTTTCTAGAAAGTTCCCACCTCTAGGCGTACGTGACAGATGTTTCTGGAAGCATCGAGTCGCTTTCGAGATGCAGCCGCTTTACGGAGACACGCTACGTGTTCGTAACAATATATTAATATAATTCACTAACTTAAACGTCTCATTCCTCTTGAGACGTCTAATCATATCCACGTTCTAATGGAGCTGAATGGTCTCGATATTAATGTGCTGAAGCAGTCGTTATTTGTGACCTTTAGCTATTTTACTAATGGTCTCATTAACAGTGTTCATTTTCAAGTTCCTATTAAGGTCGCTGTTCTAGTAATACCAAAGAGAGTTGACAATGATTCTAAGTACTTTATTTTGAAAACACTGTACGATATCCAAAATAATCTTCCTGGTTCAACCCCACAGCTGTTTGGACTGTACCAGTATGTCCATACTGGTTTTATTTTCTGTTTATACAAAAGTATTTTATTGTAGATTAACTGCGTTGATTGTTGAACATTGTTTTATACTTGATGCTGAGCTTATTTTTGTATTTGGCATAGGATCTTCAGCATAACAAAGGATCTAAAGTAGTATTCAAATATTTTATTAGCACATATAGTATTTAAGCATTATTCATAATAACAGTAATGGGTTGTCTCTTCTTGTTTGTAAAATTAATGTGTACTGACTTCGTTTCTTTTAACTTAATCACTAGCATTTACAGCAATTTTTTTAATGCTTTCTGTTATGTCGGTTGTTATATGGACTTGATCTATTAGTATTAGTATTAGGGTAATAAAAATTTTAAACAAGTCTATTCCATGTCAAGCATCATTTGCCTGCAAAGGTCTATTTCAAGCATTTTGAAAAAATTTGAAACATGAAAATTATGTAAAATAAATTAAAATAAAATATTTTTTAGAATTGACATTGTTAGTGATGTCATTGATGATTGTGATAAAGCACCACCTTGCCTGCTTGGAGAACAAATTTACTTGGATTGTATAAGAAAAATATACTTAATATATTTCCTATTGAACGAATAAGGTAGTCAGTAAAATTATTGTCACAAATATTTCATGTTTATCTGTTAAAAAAAAATATTGATGGCCGAATCAAAGATATATATAATACTATTGTACAAAACGGCGTTTTCAAAATAACAAAATTATGTTCTTAATAATTATAAAGCAATATCTCTCTGATGATATTTTTAATCACAACATTTTTTGGCAATAATGTACTGGCAATATTAATATTAACATTTTATGAATGTTATCTTTAATGTTGTTGTATAATATATTTATGTTAGTTTTACACAGATACTTGTCACTGTCACACATAATAACGAATTTATTACCTATTGTCATACATTATGGTATATTGCTTTTTATTCATATTACGACTGACGTTTAAGTTGTTAATATTAAATTAAATACTAAAAAATTTACAGAAAGCTAATAAAATATATGGTAGGTTACGAAGTGATCACAAAATTAAATCACTAATTAAATTTTCTAGAAGCTATTTTTTTTACTCTTTTCCTCCATTTTCTTCTGTCCACGGCCGCAGTACTCCAATTTGTTGTCCTGATTGTTCGTTGGTCTTTATTACACACTTGTAGTCACTTTTTTGTGGTCGTTATCTTCTCTTCTTTTCGTTTTATTGATTTTATACTGTCGTCCTGTCAAGTTCTTTTAATTCCATCCTTTGAAATATATCCATGTCCCATCTAAGATTATGAATGTTGCATGTTCAAGTTTAAGTCTAGCATATTCTCCCAAAAACTTAATTCTTTTGTGAACCACACTATTCTTTTCGCATAAAAGTAAGTAAGTATTATTTTCTCTTTTGAATTAACAGTTTGACTGCGTTACCGGTCCACTGGGACCGAAGTTATTCGTAACCGATGATCTTTTACAGAATATTGTCACTGAAACAAATAGATTTGCTCGGGAAATGTTGTTAAATATACATCGATCAAAATCACGTATACGTTACTGGGTTGACTGCGATATAGCCGAACTGAAACGTTTTTTTTTCAATATGTATAGTTATGGGATTAGTTGATGGTCCCGCAATAAATTTATATTGGTCGAAAGATCCCATGTTCAGGAATGAGTTTATTACGACTACCATGAGACGAGACAGGTTCCTTTTACTGATGCGTTGCATTCATTTTTGTAATAATCAGCAGTGTAATAAAGATGATCGGCTCTATAAGTTAGGGGAAGTTTTAAAAGTACTGAATAAAAATTTTCAAGCTGCATTAACTCCAGGACGGATTTTGGTAGTCGATGAAAGTATAGTACCTTATCAAGGAAGACTGCAAATAAAGCAATATCTGCCAAATAAAACACACCCGTATGGAATTAAATTATATAAGTTATGTACAGTGGATGGTTATACTAACAACATAATCGTTTATCGTGGTAAAAATACGACTACCAATGCAAATACTGCTCAGAGTGAGCAGATAGTGTATGATCTTCTTGAACATGTTGAATTCGAAAATGGCTACTATCGCTACTTGTATGCTGATAATTATTACTCGAGTTTACCTTTAGCCAAATCATTATTCAAAAAACAAATAATTTATTGTGGAACCCTGAGGTCCAACAGAAGAGGTATTCCCAAAACGGTACCTAAAAAATGAAAAAGGGAGAAATTTGGGTACACAGAACAACTCCTTACGTATTATAAAATGGATGGACAAACGGCCAGTTCTGATGTTAAGCACTGATCCAACCCATACAACTACTTTAGAACCAACAGGAAAGCGAAACTGGCAACGTGAGTTTGTATTGAAACCAAAGGCAATTATTGATTACAATCAAGCAAAAAAAGGAGTAGACTTTAGTGATCAGATGAGTTCTTATCATTCCGTTTTAAGAAAAAGTTTAAAATGGTACCGTAAACTAGCCTTTGAATTTTTGCTTGGAACATCTATTGTAAATGCCTGGATTGTTTATAACAAGATTAGTTGTTCCACAAAATTATCTATAATGGAATTTAGAAGAAGATTGGCGCAGGAGTTACTTGTTACTACAGCTGCACACGAAAACACCACTACTCCCAAAAGAGTTCCACATACTTTTGTTAAACCGTCAGGACCTGGAAAGAAAAGGAGAAGACAATGCCAAGGATGCTATCATAAATTAAGAGAAACACATTCAAGCAAACAGGCAAGTAATATGGTGACAAAAGTAACAAGTTACTGCAATGAATGTCCTGGACAACCAGGAATGTGTTTATCTTGCTTTAATAGCATTCATAAAAAATAATCTATTTTTCTGAAACTTGATTGTTTTTTTTAATAACTACGAAAAAATCTTTTATTTTCCTGAAACTTTATGTTTTTTTTGTTTAATAACTAAGGACATAAATATTATTTAGTTTACATGTTTTTTTGTTTTCAAATATCATTTACACTAATAAAATATTAAGAAGTTTTGATCTTTTAATCTAAATCTGTAAAAAATAGTAAGCTTTCTTGATACTTTAAAATATTCTTAACTGGAAACGAATGACAATGGTGAGTTTTAAAATGTTTTTACTGTTAATAACTGATCTTAAATCTCGTATAATTTATATTATAAAACTGTAAAAATGTAAAAACTAATTACGTCACTGCCGGTCCCCGACGGCGGTAACGCACCGTGTCCGCGTCAAGCCACTGGTCCCGGGGAACCGGTAACGCACTATTGTTTGGTTGACATATTTTGCGAACGCAGTCCTAAATCTTTCAACATTTTTCTAAGGCTAGGGATTTTAATTTCAGAAACTTCCTTTCTCCTTATTTTGGCGAGTAAAGTATCTAAACTAACATGTTGATTGTTTTCACACTTTCGATACAAAATATTGCGAATTTCAAATTTTTCTCCATCAGATAAGTCAATGCTCCTAGAATGTTTACGAGTTGTTTTCTTGTCTTCGTGATACTCAGTCACAGTAATATCTTCTTGAGAATCTCTAATAGTCTTCATTACAGTTTTTAACTTACTTTTACTGATACCGAGTGCGTCACAAATGCCTTAATGATACATAATAATGCTTTAAAGGTCCACCATTGTCTATTTCATGGTAAAGTATATATGCACATTTGCAATTAATTCATCAACGTCCAACTTACGTCTAGGCATAATGGTTACCTGAAACTACATGTTTGAATAACAACATACTGAGTTTAAATCAATATGACAGAAACTTCCTGACTTTTATGCTTGAGAGGTGAAATATAATATAAACGCTTACAAAGATGCTAAACACATTAAGTAAATTAGCCTAATGATCATTGGGAATGCGATTGTAATTTAGACTAAAAGTTTAGAAATGGTTGGAAACCGTACATAAACAAATTAAAATGTTTCCCACAATTATTTTATTTTTAGTACAAGTATTTTCATTTAAAAATAAAAAGTTAAATATATTTACCAAAACCCTAACTTTAACCCGTAATCGCAGACGTCTCAAAAACGGTACATCTAACAGACATATGGCCAATCTAACCACCACTATTTAAATTGACAAAATGTTCTAGTTTACTTAGAAGTATTTTTTAACTAGAATTAATAGTGACATTTTAGTAGTTTGTATATCTACTCTAAATATAAATTATCCTTATGACGGTAGAATTTGTTAAAAAAAAAATAATATGAACAAGTAGGTGAAAGAAATTTACTTTAAATAACATTATGCAAGAATAATATTGCAAATAAATAAGCTCTAAGCTCTAACAAAAATAACTAAAAATGTTTGAACAAATTATATTTTAGGCCCTATAATTTTTTTTGTGGAAACTTTACAAATGAATGGCATTAAAGCAATATTATAAAAGATTTTTTAAACAATAATTATCACGACAAATTTTTTTAAATTCATTAATTTCTGTGGATTTCACACTGCTCCGAAATCGACTGGGTTCTTGAATACTCGCCATCTTGGAATAAGAGCTGCAAAGGAGTGCTCGCTGTATCTCGTAAACTAACAAAACTACAGAATTGTTATTAATTGTCTTAAGATAAATTTCTTGGTAATAAAAAGAACAAAACAAACTTAATAGTCCTTTTCAAAACTGCTTTTCAATTTAGACACTTGAAAACCTGAAACTAATTGTTTTCCAGCCTCAAAACTGCGTATTTTCGCTTTTTTTAAATTTTTAATTGTTTATCGCTAGAAAAATATCAACTGAACGAAAAACTACACCAGAATTTTTTGTTTAAAATAAAGTAGGAAATTAAATAAAAAATTGCCGAGAGAAACCGGTTATTTTCGGAAATTGTTTAAAATAATCGTTTTAACAATTTCTGCTTAAAAGTTTTGCCCGGCGCCATTTTAATCTGTTTAAAGAGGACATTTTTAAACAGGAATCCGTAAAGAAACTAAATCAGAAACATTTTTTTAACGGGAGCGGACTCAAAACCTGGACTATAATAATTTTAGAACCATTTAGAACCAATATTTTTGTACGGTATTTCCTTTTGTTGATAATTAAATTTTATATTAACAAACTATATCAATGCCGCACATAAATTTTGGATGGTAATATCCTACTTATCAGAGGGAAATCACACGTACCGTAAAAAATATATACCTTTACTTAATTAGTAGACCCATTTGTACTTTTCGGTGTTGGGCCGTTTATAATATAATTCAATAATGTGTGTCGCTAAAGCGAATAACTGGATGGAGACCAACAACAAAGAGACCAAAGGGGAGACCCAAAACAAGATGGAGAGATCAAGTCTTAGGAGACATAAAGAAGCTGAGAATCTAAAATTGGAAGGAGCGCTGTAAGGATCGAAAAGAATGGAGGAAAATTGTAGACAGGCCAAGTCACACACGCTGCTATAATAATAAAAAAAACAACAGCGGAATGATTCTCCGCAATAAATGAATCAGAGAGCCCAAAAGGGCGGCAAACACTCCGCCAGGAGTGAGTAAGCCATGATGATGATAAATGTACAATATGCACCAAACCAAGGTAGGTGAAAAAGCAAAGGCACCAAACCAAGGTAGGAAAAGTAAAATTTCCAGATAGAATTTTGGTATGGAGTACAATCTCAGAAGCTGGTGTTTTAAAGCAGCTTGTTAGACGTGTTCGCGGTGAAGCTCTCAATGCTGACAATTACGTTGACAGATGTCTTACAAAGCTTGTTCAATTTACAAATATTCCTTACTCCAATGATGAAATCATATTTTGGTCTGCCATGCCAATACTCCAGAACAATGGCCGATTGGTTAACTGCTCAAAATATAAATTTTGTTCCCAAGCGCGACCCTTCAAATGTGCCCCATGCGAGGCCTATATAAGAGGTTTGGGCTTTTTTGTGTCGAAAAGTTTGAAATAGTAGATGGAAAACCCAAAATAAGGATCAGCCAAGGCAAAGAATTTGGCAAAAATTTCGTGGGATCGACTTAGAACCAGCCCAAAGGCTTATTGCACATGCAAGACCAAATTCACGTGCCATCGAAGATCACGGACCTCTTTTGTTCTATAAGAATACATTATAAACCTTAAATATGTAGACTTAATTTCCTGTATTTAGTTAATAAAATAAACTTAATTTACAATTAAAAAATACATATTTATTTTGTCCGAAATCTTTAGGGACGGTTATGTGATTATGCTGGTTAAATGACACCTTAAAAATGTCCCATGGACTTGTAGTCTATTCATATTACTTTTTAAACTTTTACTAATGAGATACTTAATGCTACTCAGAAAAAATAATTTAGCCATTATCAATTAATCTCGATAAAAATCTAAACAAACAAACCTAACAAAATCAATATTTACCTGATCCAAAAAGTAAATGATTACGCGTTTTGTATTTAAAATAATAATAATAAATCAAACTAAATGGTACATTTATTGCATACATAATGGAACAAAAACTAAAAATGAATTACCGAACACGAAGTGACGGATGAATAAGCAAAGTTCGATTCTAACTCACAGATAACACTTTATCAAATTTATCGGCATATATGTGCAGACTGTCGGATATGTAAATGCATTCCAAACATATTGCAATAATCTGATGGATTGTCATTTTTGCGCTCATAAGAGGACCTTAACAATCATATGGATGGGATTTGTTTATTCACGTGTAATTTAAAACAAGAAAATTTAAACCGCCTAACGAAGATATATTGTAAAATATTATATTTTTAGTGTCAATAAAAATAAATAAAAACAACTTTGTTAATTTTGGTAAACATAAATAATTCAATAATAAAATAATATCTAATTATTTAATCAATTTTTAAAATCATTTCAGGAATTATTAAAAAAATTAAAAGTTTAAAGTAAAAACGAATTTAAATTGAAGGGTTTATTTTTCAGTTAGAGGGAAAGGGAGAGAGAGAGAGAGAGAGAGAGACAAAAGAGAGAGATAGTAGAGAGAGAGAGAGAGAGAGAGAATGGAATGCGAACGCAAGAAGCGGTACACTATAACTGAAGCCAATTATTGTTGGCTTCTATTGTAGGCGACCGGCGAAAATCTTAAAGTGCTTTAGTTTTCGATAAATCCGAAAAATTTAATACCATAATCTCCTTCACAAAATCTTGCACTGTTCTAATATTTTTTTTTTTTTTTTTTTGATTGGAATGGAGGAAGTTTATTACACAGTTTGGTACCAAATTGTCCAGTTACAGAGCATAGTATAGCTATAGGTTATGGTCATATTTTTGTGGTTCGCCGCTCGACTAATAATATTTTCTCTCTTCTGGAACCTCGTCATGGACGAGCCGAGCACCAGACTAGGAAACGACAGGCGTCATGTCCTCGGATAGGCGAATGACCTGAACATATTACCGCGCGGTAAAATAAATGGCACAACCAGAGATATAATACAATAAGCTCTAACTGTATGGCTCTCAGACGATATCATCTGCAGATTCAGCTTCTCTCCATTTATGTTAATACCATGCTCGTTTAGATCTGCCTTCTTACAGGTATGTTATAAAAGTGTCGTAATTACCTTTAAAGAGACGATGTTTTCTTTCGGTACTGCTCTCTGTATACAGAATTTATTTGTTACTTGTTCAGATAGTCTTACGGTAGCTCTGAAATTTTGTATGTAAACCAAATGAGAAAACCAGTGAGTCGTGGGACAATACCCAAGAGATAAATGTGGCATCGGAAAGACAAAAAGTGCATAATTGACTACGAGCTCTGTGTTCAAGAGCCACGACCTCATCCTAGAAATAAAAATAAGACTCCTTAAATATTACGTATACTAAGAGCTTCTGCAAGGAGTAGAAACGTGGACAATAAAGAAAAAACTCTATCAAAACTTCAGGCTTTTGAGCTATGGCTTTACAAAAGGAGTCTGAAGGTACCGTGGACAGACAAAGTCACCAGTAAATATACCGGAGGATGAACACAATCGCGGATTTGGTTAATATGATAGAGAGTCATATGCTGCAGTACTTGTAAATATATAATAACACATTAAGGCAAACATGAGCTACTCCAATGCATTTTGCAAGGTAGTATCGAAGGTAAAAGGGCCCTAGGACGAAAAAGATTATCCTGGCTTGCTAACCTAAGAGCATGATATAGAAAAACCTTAACACAGCTACTCCATCATCATCAACGTTCGGAACGGACAGGCACCCTAAGATGAAGAATAATCGATGGCATATGTGGCATCCTATCAATTCTTTTAATAATTTCTAATGGTTTATGGTATCGAATATTTCTCGTAAGTCCACCAATATCAGTTTCATTGGTTTGTTTTATTCTGCAGCTGAAGCCTTCGCTATCAGGTTCTATCTCTAATACGTGATCGTTAGTGCTGTATCCGACCTAAATCCAGGTTGTTCTATAGGCTGATAGAAGTCTAACATAGCATTCAGAGTTTGATCGCCTCGATCACTACTCCCTCATCGCCAGAGGATTATTTATTTTTCATTTCTAAAAGAGCTGTTTAGATTTCGTGATAAAAAGACTCGACAAATTCTACATTTTTTTGTTGCCTATTGTTCGTATTTCGCCTTAAGACTGTTAAATTTTGATTTTCTTAAAATATTTTAGTTATTTCTCTGGTAAAATTTTCTTCTAGGTATTTTCAGATTGACCGGTGAATATATTTATTTAATTTATTTATTATTGCGCAGTAAAAAAATATAATAAAATGTGTATATAAGATGAAAGACAACTGTATATATGTCTTTCTGACTGTTAGTCTTCTTCAGTAAGGTGCAGCCAAGTTAGAAAACGAGAATTTTAACTTGAGAAAGGATCACTACAAGAGTCATGTGAACAATTTGTGGTAATAATGTTGGAAGACTCTGAGGTTTTCAGAGCAACAACTAAAATATATATATAATATATATATATATATATATATATATATGCTATATATATATATATATTTATATATATATATTATATATATATATATATATATATATATATATATATATTTATATATATATATATATATATATATATATATATATATATACAAACAACACAGTTTATTAGGGTTGCAGTCAGAATAATGGCCGGGATGTTAAAAAACACTCTTTGACTTTTTGTCGTGCTTTCGGAATGGTTTTATTCCTTTTCAAGACACTGTAAAAGACAATTATGTAAATATTTAAAAAGATTTAAATTTAAATATTTAGATTTATTTAAATGTTTAGATGTTGTGTCACTGTTTACAAACTTACCACTAGGTGCTATTCTTAACATCATTAAAAATAACTGGAACAACATCTCTCTACCTACTAATATCAGTTTAGATGATTTCATAAGAATGTTAACATTTATATTTGATTCTAACATCTTTTTATTCAATGGTATTTTTTTTTAACAAATTGTTGGCACTCCAATGGGCAGTAAAATATCCCCCATACTATGCAATTTTGTTTTTGATGAACTTATAACAACGTGTAAAGAAAACATACCTTTTCACATACTATTTATTAAACGTTATGTAGATGATTTGATTCTATCGGTCCCTGAAAACAAGGTAACTGATGTTTTAAACACTTTTAACGCCCAATGTGAACACCTAAAGTTTACGGTTAAGAGAGAGGCTGATAATATGATTCCTTTTTTAGACATGCTAATCCATCGTGGCAATGATGGCATGCTAAGGACGGAGTGGTATCGTAAACCTTGTTTCAGTAACCGTTTCATAAACTTTTATTCTCAACATCCATCTAAAATGAAAACAAATTTGATTTTGGCTTTAAAAACTAGCGTTATCAATTTGTCGCACATAGAATTCAGAGACAAGAGACTAAAAAAGTTGACATCCATACTACAAGAGAATTCTTATCCCATAAGGCTGTTAAATAAACTCATTTTCGGTTCTCCTTTTCTTCACAAGTTTCTGTCAACCAAAATTTTCATAACAATGAGATCCGACAATTGACATTGACACATAACGCATCAATATTACCATCTAAAATAACTTATGGTTGCCTACCCTACATTCCATTTTTGACACCTAAGCTAATGAACATCTTTAAAAATGTTAGTGGCTTAAAAATTACAACCAAAAATGTGAAAACAGTATCGAAGCTTTACACAAAAACAAAAGATCCTTTCACAATACAGGAGTCATCGAATGTTGTTTATTCTATACCGTGTACTAACTGTAATAAAATTTACATAGGAGAATCATCTCGTAATTTTCACAGCAGGGTGATATCACATCGTAGTGATATAAAAACCAAAAAAATCAATGCATGTGCATTGACAGAACATGCACTAACTCTAAAACATGAATTCAATTTCGATGATTCCTGTATTTTGGCAAAAGAAAAGAACCATTCAAAACGTGTTTTTTTGGAAATGTGTTTCATAAAATCTAGCACATCTTGCATCAACAAAAAGTCCGACATAGACAAATTAAGTAACATTTATTGTTATTTACTAGAAAAACACCAAAAATAAAATAAATATTTACCTGTACAAAAATTACACCTCTATGTATAATATGTTGCATACCATTAAGACAGGTTTAAAAAGTATAGTCACCCAAGAAGGGCCTCTAGTATTTCTTGTAAAGAAAGATAACATCAATTACACCTAATTACATATTAATTACAGTGTTTTTACTTTCCATTCTCTGTATGAGTTAATATACACCAGTAAAACATGCCATCAACCAAGTTTTACTATTTTTACAATAAATTTTAAAAATTTTATGATGTATTATGTCCATAATTGTATATTTTAATGTGTGGTATAAATGTTGAGTGTCAATGCTTACAAAAATAATCTCAACGACTAGTAAGTTACACTGAAGAATTGTGATATTTTTTAAATATTTACATAATTGTCTTTTACAGTGTCTTGAAAAAGGAATAAAACCATTCCGAAAGCTCGACAAAAAGTCAAAAGAGTGTTTTTTTTTTAACATCCCGGCCAATATTCTGACTGCAACCTAATAAACTGTGTTGTTTGTTTATATCGACAGTCACTAATATCCAGTATTTCTTATATATATATATATATATATATAATATATATATATATATATATATATATATATATATATTATCGATTATTTATAATAGAAAAAAATTACCTGCACAAGCTTCTGTACCCAGCATAAACTTGGTGGGGTACAACGTATGAGTTTCATCCAACAAATGAGTGTTATTGTCGTTATCCAAATACCAATGTAGGCCAATACCATCTATGAGATCAAATGTTTGTTGGTCAAACATAATCTAAAAATATAATTCTCATTTTTAAACTTTTAAAATAAATTTGTGATATTTCAAAAAGCTTTTGTGAAAAAGTAAGTAAACAATGAAATAAAAAGACGTATCGAAATTGCCAGGGCCACCTTCATAAAGATGAAGAAATTTTTCTGCAACAGAGATGTAGGTATCCCTCTACGATTAAGAATGCTAAGGGGCTACGTATTTAACTACGCTATTATACGGTGTAGAGGCCTGGACTCTCAAACAGATGAATATAAAAAAATATTAGAAGTTTCGAGATGTGGTGCTACCGTCGAATGCTGAAGATAAGTTGGGTTGAAAGAGTCACAAACTTTGAAGTAATACGCAGGATAGGAAAAGATCCAGAAATTTTGTCAACAATCAAATGAATAAAACTCGAATATTTCGGTCACCTGATGAGAGGACATAAATTCGCTTTACTTTAAAATATAAAGCAAGGAAAAATAGAAGGAAAACAAAATTCAGGCCGTAAAAGAATGTTTGCGTAATATGAGAGAGTGGTTTGGCTGTACCACTAATAAACTCTAGGTCAGCTGTAAACAAGGTTAGGATAGCCTTGATGATTTCTAATCTCCGATAGAAGTGGCACAAGAAGAAGAAGAAGCTAATGTATTAATAATTTTCTCACTCTGCAGACAATCTACAAGCATAATCATCTGACTTACCCATGCTGAAAGACCCTGATACAAAGCAAACAAAGTTAAACGAGCAAGTGACTGCAATTAGAGACGAATTGAACGAAAAACAAACGATCAAACAAATTAAAGAAATAGTGCAAAATGTAAAGGATAAACACTTAAAGGCAGATATATTAATGAAGAAAAAATCATGGATTAAAAATTAGATCCTGAAACTAATGGACGCGAGAAAAGAAGCCAAAAATAACCCAGAAAAATATATATAACCATAAATATATTAATAAGAACGAAAATCAGAGAAACGAAAGAAAAAGAAGCAAGAGAAAGATGCGAAGAAATTAAGACTCGAGACTAGAAAAACTATTTGAAGATCAAAGAGATAACACCTTTGAGCTAGAAGAAGAGGTAAATGATGGACCAAGAATATTACAGCAGGTAAACAAATACAAGCAAAACTAATCAAATAATGGACAACATATTAATAGAAATAATCGCAAAGATATTCAACAACATATACAACTCTGGAGAAATACCAACAGAATGGCTGAAATCTGAGTTTATTGCACTTCCAAAAAACCAGGAGCAAAAAATGTGAAGATTACAGTACTTACTATAAGCCTAATGAGTCATCTCCTAAAATTGTTCCTAAAGATAATTCATAAGAGAACCTACAAGCTCTGTGAAAGTCAAATTTCCCCAAACCAGTTCGGGTTCACAAATGCTGTTGGTACTAGAGAAGTAGAGAGGCTTAGTTCTTAGTACAAGTCTTATTTCGGATATGCAGAGACGTCAACTGCGACGTATACTGCCCTGCTTAGTAAAAACGTCCGATCTACAATTTTAGTTTTTTTTTAATAAAGTTATATTCCACTACTATTAGACATTTACCATCTTATTACTTAGTCAAAAAGTCCTTTCTGTCACCTCAAATCGTACAAAATCATAAATTTGTTTGTCCTTTCTACAACTATTAGCTGTTGTGCTTAGAATAAACATCCTATATGCCAATTACTTAGTTAAAGCGTTCTGTCTGCATAAAATTGTGAAGATAGGACTTTTTAGTTAAGTAAGTCGTGTTAAAATCATTGAACTGGTGAAATTAATGTTGATCTAGCGCATATACGAAATATATGACTAGGGGAATTACAACTGTAAGTTATGTGAATACCCGATCGTTTCTCATATAGATATTTGAATAATAATTGGATGTGATAATTTTTGTTGATTTCATTTGTATTTTGTGAGGCTTGCAAGCAGGCTTATTTGGTAATACTAGCAAAATAAATAACCACTGCACTCTTTAATTCGCTGTGGTAAGTAAAAATACATATAAATAATAACCTAGTAGTTAGTAAATGTTTGTTTTTCTTTATGAAAATGGACAGAGGAAAAAAAATTAGTTGCATGAGCATTGCATAATAAACAGTTTCGAGAAGAAATGCGTATTATTGAGGGCAAGAAAAAGAAAAAACGACAATTTGCTAATGCAGAAGTTGAATTTAATGCAACAGAATCTTCTACAGGTTCAGAAACAACACTCAACCCAGGTGAGGACAAAATTTTATCAAATAACAAATACTTTTCCAATAATATTGCTGCTTACCGATGGTGAAATTTTATCTAAAATTTTATAATTTTTTTTTGTCAAACAACTTCTCACCATATCTTTTATTGGTGTCAGTTTATTTATGTCTCTGTTCAAATTTTAAATAGGTTTTTCTATCAAAGAAAAAGATATTTTTTACCACCAGTAACTAAATACTAATACACATTTGTAAAGGTAGCAAAAATACTAATAATACAAGGATTGAAAAACAAACTAAATATGTCAAGTGAAATATGACTACGTATTTGTGATAAAAGTTTTACCTTGTTAGCCGATATAATAATATTGGGTACAAACATTTTCTGTTGAAAATTACTTGTACTGTTTGTACCAATAAAAGTTTTATAAATAAAAAAAAAAATTGTTTAAAATCCTTTATAAAAGGTATATAAAAATGCCTCAAACGGGCTATCACAAACACATTGCAAAACATTTTCGGATTAAACAATCCATCATCAGTGCAAACCTGAAAGTATATAACCACTTTAATTAAAAAGAACGTTAAATGAAAATGTTGACAAAGGTTAGAGCAAAATGTGGTTAATACTTACGGTTGTACATGCTAGTAGCCACCAAAATATATGGGTAAAAACCCTTTAAATGTTATAAATTTGAAGTTGTTTTACATTATTAGTATTTCTAATTTGTGATGGTTAAGTTACCGTTGGATAGGTAACATGGCGGCGTATGACTCTACATGAGTAAAATGGTCCTGAGACGAAGTGTCTACGAGGACCTGTTGATAACAACTGATCAAAATGACATTGTTGACAAGTTAGGACGGATGTTGTGTCAGAGCAGTCAGTGTAACTTACGGTAGTTGTCTAAAGTTGACAGATGTCAGCCTTATTTAAAATTGAAAAAGTTGAAATTATAGGTCTAATAATTCAGGGGTATAGTATCAAAAATGGCTATGTCCATAATTTTTAGAAATTGACATTTTGATGGCAACATTTTCATTTTGAGACAGCCTATTACCTAAAGAAATAGTTTGGGATTAAATTTAGCTTAGTCCAGAGAAATTTTGATTAAAAAAAATTGGTTAGAAACAAACTTGGTTACGTCCACATAAACTCAGCATCAAACATAGCTACGCGCACGCCAGCCAATAGGAGCTCTTCATTCGAACCAAATCTGTAATGGCCGCTAATATAATTTATGTGTTGTTACGGTGTCAGTTTTTCGCATTTTAAATAAGAATTCCTGTGATTTCAAGTGAAATCTATAGTTTTTTGTCAAGATGGATGTTTTTCCTATGCCCGTTAATCAAAACCAGGCACGAAAACGGATTGCACAGCCACAAAACTGGAAGGCTAACAAGGCGAAAAAAGAGAGGTAAGTTCGTTCTTTTGCCAGGCCCGTACCGCAGGTCAGATTTAGGTATAGTCGAACCCCTATATTGAAATAGCCGTCGTGCCAAGCAAAAGTATTCCTATAATCGGGATTTTCTAACAACCGACCATTGGTGGCTAGTAGAATCGTTTCGGGACCTTAAATTTCTGTTCCTTAAACCAGGATATTCCTAAATAACCAGTAATCTTCTTCTAATAAGCGGGTTCGACTGTATAATCTAGTGATGGGTATAATTTCTAAAGCCACGTATCCATTTCGCGAGGCTACCACGCGCGTCATGTTCGTTGTCGTTACCGCCGAAAGTGGACATCACACTGTTACGCGAGGCAAAGCCATAAAGCGTTTGCAAAACTGTTATAATTATTGAACGTGAGCTAGGCCGCGCGCGGCAGCCACGTGAAATGGATACGTGGCTTTAGAATGGAGAATTTTTCGAGTAATACCGAGAACCCTATTCGCTTTTAATGCTGATTAAAAATAAATACTGTTTTATATTCATCAATGATTCCTGATTTGTTCCTGAAGTATCGAGAACCAAGAAACTTATTCGCTTTTAAAGTTGATTAAAAAATAAATACTGTTTTAAATTCATCAATAATTCCTGATTTGTTTAATGTTTACATTCGTTAATGGCTCTCACACTCACTGAAATGTGTTTACAGAAATGTGATATTTTCTGAATTTGATAATCTTGAGAATAAGCACATTTTCTTTGTTGAATGAGGAATCCTATTAAAAAAATTAGTATCAGTTGTGCAGTTGTATTGCGTTTTTTTTTTGTATCCCAAAAAATATTCATTACGTTAGTTTATTATATTCTTTGACCTCGAAAAAGATTTGTTTATAAAACTAACTTATCCGCTTATTATTGTTCTAAAGCTATTTCTATATATCCGCTTATATTGGTAATAATCGGCAAACGCATTTAAAAATAGCTGCTGACATCAGAGTACCAGGACACCGAGACCGAATACCTTAATAATATTATAGCGACGGCTTCCCCAGTCAGTATTCTAATACTTTGTTTGATTTAAGTGTTCGAGATATCTTGAGAACTTTCAGGAATCGAATACTCGTCGATTCTTGGTATTTGAGAACCCCATCACTAGAATAATATATGACTAATATCGTTGGATGTTTGGATAAGCTCTTTTAGTTTGCGACTAATGCTACCATGGGGCTAAAAACAATTTTGTATCTTTTATACTTTTTGTTTTAGGTATTCCGCAAAGAGTTTGCCAACAGTACCACGTTGTGAACATAAAACCAAAGTCTTTGAGTGCATTAAAGTGACGGGTAAAATATTACGACAATTTCATACGGCATTTTATAAGAATCCTGTCAAATCGGATCAAGATGCAATCATATTGAAATGCTGTCAAGCAGTACCGATTAAGAGAACACGACCAAGGACCTTAAGATTGGATCCTGCGACTGGAGATCAGACTTCCCTAAAAGCAACCAAACAGTGCACCATAAAATACCATATTAAAGTCGATAAACAATCTATTAGTGTTTGTCAGAAGATGTTTTTAGCAGCGCTGTGCTTGAAAAAAGGACGTGTCTCAAATTTGGTTCAAAAGTCTTTCGTCAGTGGAGAGTTTCCAGGAGAAAAAAGAGGAGGAGACCGTAAAGCCAACCTATTCAAGGATAAAAAGGCATCAGTACGTGCATTTATTCACAAACTTCAGTGTTCAGAACCACATTATTGTCGAAGCCAAAGTTCAATCCGGAAATATTTGCCAAGTGATCTAAATATCCGAAAACTGTACAAACTGTACAAAAATGAATGTTCAGCACCGGCAAAAGAATCTTACTTCAGACATATTTTCAACACCAAATACAATTTAGGATTTGGCAGTCCGAATACAGATATGTGCTCAACATGTCTGCAGCTACTAGAAAAAATAAAAACAGAGAAAGATGAAAGGAAAAAGGAACAGTTCAGAGTAGAAAAAAGAGTTCATAGCTTGAGGGCAAAAGCTTTCTATTCGCTGCTCAAGACAGAAGAAGAGGGTTTGAAAATAATTTCTTATGATTGCCAAAAAAACATGAATCTTCCTAAAGTACCAGATCAATCGTGTTATTATAGCAGGCAATTATATCTTTTTAATTTCACCATTGTGGAAGGAACTTCAAAGACACCACTTAATAAAAACAACGTTTTCGCAAATGTCTGGACAGAGAACACTTTCTCAAAAAATTCTAATACAATAGCATCTGCAGTGTATAACCACCTAAACAAGATGGATCTTACCAATATAACTACCATTAGACTGATCTCAGACGGCTGCGGAGGTCAGAATAAAAATTCCACCATAATCACAATGTGTTGCAAATGGTTGTTGGAACATCCTTCTATTAAAACAGTAGAACTGGTGTTTCCAGTAACTGGCCATTCCTATCTTCCAGCAGATAGAGTGTTCGGAAACAGTGAAAAGGAATTTCGTAAAATGGACACAATACTAAGCCCGAATCAGTACATCGATATCATTTCACAGCAGGCAACTATTGTAAAAGTAGGCGAAGATTTCATTGTATATGATTTCAAAAAGGAAGCTGAAACAATACTGAAACCCCCCGGACAGTGGAAAGTACAGTTTGCGCAGTGTAAAAGATTCTATTTAAAACGATCGAAGCGGATCGGAAATGTGTTGGTTCAGTCGGAGAGATTTTACAGGAATCAATCAGGAAAATATGAAAATGTTTGTCGGAAATCTAAAATTATGAGTATGATTGCTCCTAAAAAAATAATACAACACATACCTGTAAAGGCATTAAAAGTAAGGGACGTTAAAAATCTGCTATCAAAACATTTTGGAGACGACTGGCAAGGCCTGGAACAATTAAGTTTCTATTCAGATGTGATAAACATTGCTGAAACTCTGGCTGAGAATGAAAATGACAATGAAGAATTGGAATGTGAACCAAGAGAAGAAACACCGCTTTTGTTGATATAATAATGTTAAAGTGATGATTTGTACTGAAACAAATATGTTAGAGATTTTTTTTAGTTTTATCTTTTAACTATAGTTGTGTTGCTTTATACTGTTAGCCTGTAAGAAATATACATACCTAAACAAATAAATAAAAAAAAACCTAATTTTTGTACATAAATAGTTGACCAGCTGAAGAGTGACACGTGATGCTAGTGGTACATGATACAAGGCGCGAGGAAACCTCATAAAAATAATGTTCGTGATACGCAGTATTTTGACACATTGTACTGAGTCCGGCCGGTGAGATTAGGTTGGAATCAGTTGGAATCAAACTTGGTCAAGTCCTGTGAAGTTGGTATCAAACATGGCTATGTGCATCGCTTGGGATCAAAACAGGTTACGTCCAATAGTTTCTATCAATTCAGCGTATTTCCTGCTGTTGTAGTATGCTGAATGTAATACCAATAGAAAGAGTGACTTTTCTTTCATTGTTTTAACAGTAATTCTCAAATTTTAGTTGCTGCCATCAAAAGTGAGAGTGTTTTTTTACTTCCTGTCAAATCATGCACGATGGACGTAGCCAGATTTGATCCTACACCCCTGAATTAGACCTATATGAAGACCTAGAAATCATTAAAGAAAAACAGAGAAGTCCAAATTGTGTCAATCGCCATGTTTCATTTAATCGAGACTTTCTTCCGCTCCACCGTCAATTATTCTCATAACTCATTATCAAACTTACTTCTTCATTATTATTTAAATTCTCATCCTTCTCTTATCACCTACTAATCATCCTTAGCCCCCTCAAACTTTGTTCAATATATCCAACTCCTCACTTCTTTCTCTTCTTTCCTCACTTCTGTCTAGGCATCCAAACGTCAAATCTGACCTAATACCCAATATTCTCCATGCTCCTTCTCAACAAAATAATTTCAGAGCAGTTCATGCCACTTTCTCTCCAAAAACAATTTTCATTAATATACACCATCACCCACTCAATCACATATCTTCACCTTTTCATACTGCGTTTTTCATTATCATTTATAACTTCTTTTCACTCATCCAATTTCCCTCAGGGTTTGGTTTTCGGGTCTCTGTGGTCTTCAGTCTTTTGTAGTTTTCCCATTCATCTTCACAATAACATTTAAACATCACACATCTTTAGTAAACTTGACAGATCCACCTTAAACACAACTACTCTTACATTTCCACATATTGTCACAATACACTCCATAAGCCTATTAACTTTTCACCTACCTACACTCTAACTTATAACTCATCCTTTTTACTTTTATATTTCTTAGGTACCAAATGTTCCTTTTAACATATAGGGCCTTTTGTTTTCTTGAGTTATAACTCGAGCAATGTAGGAACAATATCACACCTAACCATCTTTCAGCCATCAATTTTCTTTCAGTCTGGCATACTTGCCCACACACATAAACAACCTACCATCTTTACTTTACACACATAACCAGTAATTCATGTTCACTTACTTATAACTTAAAAATCTTTTTTTATTTATCTTTACTAGGTACCAAATGTAGTTTTTTGACATAGAGGGCCTTCCATACTTAAGTTTTAAGTTGAGTACTACATGAACACCACATTATGATCACATTCTTGTCATATTTACATTTCAGCTCAATAACATATCTAAACACACCTCCACCCATTACATCAATACTCAATAATATATCTTTTAGGACCCATCTTCCCACATGTGCCTTTTTACCATTTTCTAGGTACCAAATGTCTCACAACATACAGGGCCTTTTGACAAAATCTCTAGCTTAAAATAAATATATCCTTACACATGTATAGTTGGTTGCCTATCAATCCTACAAAATTTCATAAATTCTAGTTGACCTACATTAATTTTTAAAAAACCAATTTTCAATGTTACAAATATACCTATCTGATTAATTTACAATACAGATTACAATATTGATGGTTGATACTGTTACATTATTATAATTTTAACTTTTTCAATTTTAAATAAGGCTGACATCTGTCAATTTTAGACAACTACCGTAAGTTACACTGACTGCTCTGACACAACATCCGTCCTAACTTGTCAACAATGTCATTTTGATCAGTTGTTATCAACAGGTCCTCGTAGACACTTCGTCTCAGGACCATTTTACTCATGTAGAGTCATACGCCGCCATGTTACCTATCCAACGGTAACTTAACCATCACAAATTAGAAATACTAATAATGTAAAACAACTTCAAATTTATAACATTTAAAGGGTTTTTACCCATATATTTTGGTGGCTACTAGCATGTACAACCGTAAGTATTAACCACATTTTGCTCTAACCTTTGTCAACATTTTCATTTAACGTTCTTTTTAATTAAAGTGGTTATATACTTTCAGGTTTGCACTGATGATGGATTGTTTAATCCGAAAACGTTTTGCAATGTGTTTGTGATAGCCCGTTTGAGGCATTTTTATATACCTTTTATAAAGGATTTTAAACAAAATTTTTTTGTGATATATGGTATACAGCCAGCTACAGGAACTTAGTTTCCTCGTGGAATTTTATAATTTTTAATTATCCAGCTAAGAACCTGGAGAAGGTCGGAGCGAAACCGTTAAGGTTGGAGGCATAGTTTGGACGAGGCCAAGGCTCGATTTGGGGTGTAGGCCATCGAATAGAGAGGGAACTCACTTTACTTACTCTTAGCTTTTTACTCTTAAGTCTCCTCTAAGCAGTTGCACTTTATCAAGCAGCCTGATGATATCGGCATCACCATATTCAAAAGGTTGGTGTTAGTGACGTTTGACTATTTTACTAAAGGTCTCATTAACAGTGTCCATTTCCAAATCTCTATGGAGTTCGTTGTTCCTGTAATATTAAGGAGCATTGAGAATGCTTCTTAGCATTTTATTTTGGAATTGCTCTGCAGTATCTAAATTAGTCTTATTGGTGCATCACCACAGCTAGATGCCACATGTCCATACTGTTTTTTTATTTTTCTCTTCTTTTTATTTTCAACATTTAACATTTAACCCTAACGCTCTTAATAAGAGAACGGACATTAGTAACTTGAGCCAAATTTATCATGCTCTAATATTGCAGAATTAGGCTTACTATGTTATTTACTTTAAAATTGTCACCTAAGGTGTTTGCTTTACATAATTTCTTTTCAAATAATATTCAAATATAAATAAAATAAAATAATAATTTCCTACTTTAAATTATCTCAGATTTATGCAACTTACATTTCATGACTTACTGTCAACGTTGCTTTTGTATAATTGTATTAATTGTTTCTATTCAAATAGTTCAATACAACTTTATTACTATAAATGATTCATAGAATCCCTATTAATTTCAGTTCCAAATGTTATGTACCTTGGACTGTTGGAAGTTTAATCATTTTTCACCTGTGGCTGGCTATCCAGTCACAACGTAGACTATTAATATATGATTTTTTGATTGACCTCGCTTGTTTGTTCTTTGTTCATCTCAACCGATCACTGGGGGGAAAATGGTGTTCTCAACCACCTTTTCCTTTCATTTTTTGGTTTATACAGACAGGTTGTCGACCAAATTTGTCATATTTTTTAAATAAACCGCTCTATTGTATTAGAGTTGGTAGTAGTACGCCTTGTTGTTCTGTCACGCGTTGACCTGAAGGCATCTGTCTGTCTTTTCACGTTGGTGGCGTTATAACACCTGTTGCCTCCATTTCACCGGCAGCAGACTAGAAGCTTGTAGTGGTAACTTCAGTATACTTATAATAAACTACTAAATTTTTAATTAATCATTTTAATAATGCTACCTAAAGTCAAAATTAAATCTTAACTATTGATATACTGTTGGAAGTGCATCTTAGATCTTTTAGTTCTTCTTCACATTAATTTACTTTTTTATATTTTTTACATAAATTTTTTATATACATGTACAACTACCACATGTTCTTTTGCTGTGCTAAGTTTATGAAAATTGTTAACTATATTTAGTTCAATTTATCGTTTATACAACATAATTTTATAATGTCCATTGTCGGAAGCTTCTTTACAATTTTAATATCATTGACTGCTACAAATCTTTTTGAGGTAACACACTTAATAACTTTTCTTTGGATGTTAGGTTCTTCATATTGTTCTTTTTAGATGAACTGATGATGCTTTCTGATTAGAAAGCGAAACGTTTTTAATAAATAGATGAAGTAGCCATCATCTTTGTCTTTTTTCTCCACCTTTTGACACGAAAAACCCGCCACTCTTCGAGTAATCCTTAATTTATATATATATATATATATAATATATATATATAATATATATATATATATATAAATATATATATATAATAATAATATATGTAATTATCAGAATTATAACTAACTATAGAGGAAAGTCGCCTAATATTAGAATAGCTCCTAATATTGGATAGCTAAATATTTTAAAAACAAATGGAATAGCACGTGCTATCTATACACGAAAAGCTATATTATGGTTCAAAACTTAATGGGAAGTCCTGTAGATCTAAAGATCATCATCGACATACTTACAAATTATTCAACCGCACATTCTAATTGTTGTGTTACTAGTGCTGAAAACTTTTTAAAAATGCAAGAACGTTAAATACTTTTAATTGCTAGTGTAATGCATGTCAAAGTTGACATATTTATGTTTTAGTAATGAAATCTTGTATGTTTTTCTTTGAAAAATTGTAACCTGCAATTTAAAAATGTGCCTAATATTGGACATAGAAGTATTCTCAATATTGGAACTCCAATTTAAGGAAATTTTATATGTATCTATACTGAAAAACATTTTTGTTACAGAATCTCCACTAAAAAAAGAAAGCAATGGAATAAAGCAAATATGGCCTTTGAAACATCGGTTATACTGACTAAGGTGGTGGGATATTTGAAAGCAGCAAAAGCTCACGATGTATCGAAGTCTATATAAGAATATTATTATAAGAAAGAAAATCCACTGGGATGCCTCGAATAATCAACTCTAGGTCGGAAGCCAGTGTTCCCGACGCATCAGAAAAAGAGTTGGTTGCATACTGCTTAAAATTTAAAAGGAAGTTTTGTGGTTTAACATTAACAAATATTCCAGTTTAGCCTTTCAGTTGGCTTTGGCTAACAATTTTCCACATTTATTTTCTAAAACGAAGGATATTACAGGGAGAAAATGGCTAAGAGATTTTTTGAATGTTACAAGAATATTTCTTTTCGAATGTCACAAAGTGAATCTGCAGCTACAATCAAAATTTTACTAAAAAAATTAGAAATTTTCAAATAATCTTGAACCAGAACTAAAAAAGATAAAATTTAATTCAAGCAGGGTATATAACATTAAAGAGGAGTCCGGAATAACAGCAATTCAACACAAGCATACTAAAAGTTATATTCTTAAAAGGCAAAAACAGATTGGAGCATGAACAACTTCGGCAGGAGGTTTCGATTGTCACAGCCCAATGATGATCTTCCTGAGAAAAACTTTTAAAGCACAGCTAATGAATAGAAAGATGTCATCCTTCTATGTGGATTTAATTTTATTTCTTATACTAAGCTATTCGCCAAAGATCCGTCATTTTAATTTTAGACGGAGAATATTCGCACACGAAAAAGTTGGATGTCATTAATAAGGCTCCTATCATTGTAATATGCCTAACTCCTCATCTAACTCATAAGATAAAACCTTTAGATGTAGCCTTTACGAGACCTTTAAAGACATATTATTACCAACAAATCAGAAAATGGTTAAGAAATAATACTTAAAGAACTGTTTTTTCCGTACAACATTGCGGGTTTGTTTGAAAAAGCATATTCAATGACAGTATTAGTGAAAATTTCTTTGCATGGTTTTCCAAAAAGTGACATTATGTCATCTTTAGATAGAGATTTATTTCGTGACCAAGATCTTACAATCCTTTACAAGTTAAAAACTTTCCTTGATGGGGACAATAGTAACAATGAAAAAACCAATTATTATTCTACAAGACGCTTGTGTATAACCTGGTAAAATAACTACCAGAGTTATTCCCTCAGGTTCCACGGTTACTAACTTTGTAAAACTAACTGACCCAAAGCCTTTGTCTATTTTCGTTGGTCCATCAGGAACTTAACGAAAGAACTCTGGTACAGCTGCTTTTTTTATTGGATTGTCTTATATAAAAGCTCTTGAAGAATCACAATTGCCTAAAACTTCAAGTGAGGTAAAAAGAAAGTGGTAAACTTTGACGTTAAAGCATGCAGAGCAATAAAGAACATGAAAGAAAACATGAACTCAAGCAAAAAGTGAATCCAAAATTAAAAGGAAAATAGAAGTCGTTTCTTCGGATTCATCCGAGTCTGAGCAAGAAATACATATTATTTGTTGATTCCGAGGATGATGTGGATCAACAAGAATTTTTCGAACAAAGTTAGGCAACAATTTTTACACTGTCGTAAATACTACAGATGGTATCATAAAGCTTGCGATGGTGCTGAAGGCAACAATAATAATTTCATTTGCGCATTTTGTATGGATAGATAGTTACTATTTACCTTTTGTTTATTATTTTTGTACGTTTTAGATTAATAAATAACATTTACTAAAATAGAAGTTATATTTTGTAATTACCAAAACAACAAATAAATTGTTTTCATTGTACATGTACAGGAAATATGTGAATCAGATACCCTATCCAATATTAGTCGACTATTTTGTAATCTGTCTAATTTTGGTTTCATATTAACATATTATTATCCCCTATAGGTATTTTCTAAAATTATTTTAATCCTACCCGAACCTAATACATAGTTGTACCAGCAAATTGCTGAAAACAAAACAAAATTAGAATTTATATTTGGTAAAAAGTAGCGGTTCAAAAAAATGTATTCAATATTAGGCGACTCTTCTCTAAATAAAAAAAAACTAACAAAAAATTTTACCTTTTTCAGAACCCGAGGGATTAAAGGCCTTTGGTCATCCACTGTGATTATCTTTATATTTTTATGAGCTGACTGTTTGATTGCTGGTCCAAGGTAATCTCTCACCCATAAACCCTTTAACATTTAAAATAATATATTTACAATAGAAAAACTTTTACCGTACGTTAAAGTGATACGTTTATATAGGATTATTCTTTAAAATTCCGGTTATACTGAAAGTCGTAGTAGACTCTAAATATTTTAAAATAATTGGCATATCTAAAACACCATATCCTAAATTTTCTCTATAACGTGTACTTTGAACTCCCAAAAAATTAGCCTGTATTATGTTAGTTCCGTCTGAAGCGTCTAAATAGAAGTATCCTTGGAATAAGTAAAATGAGATGGCCAGGGTCTGGAAAAGTAACTGTAGATGATCACATTGTATACTATTCAGGAGAAGACAGCTCAAAACACAAAAATGGTGTAGCAATAATTGTGTCGAAGGAAACAGATAAAGTTGTAAAAAACGTCGTCCTATTCTCAGACAGGATACTGATGATACAAATACAATCAACAACAATCAATGTGAACATATTACAAGTATATGCACCCACACAAGACTATGAACAAGAAGAAGGTAATCCAAGGTAATCGTGGTCCTGGTAGAAGAAGAACATCATGGCTGAAAAATCTAAGGCAGTGGTATGGACAATTAACTACATCGTTGTTTAGAGCTGCTGTCAATAAAGTCACGATAGCGAATATGGTAGCCAACATGATATCCAACGATCGATAACGGTCATGGAACTAGAAGAAGAGAAGAATGTTAGTCCTATATTTCATTAAACAAAAATTTCTTGTTCTTCTATTTTACTTACAACAAGCAATTACGCTTTATTATTGGTGTGTTAATAACTCTATAGAAGGTTGTCATCCGTCTTTGACACTCTTAGTTTCTACCGCTTGGTGATTATTTTCTTGCTATTTGACCACTGGTTGCCTCCATTGTATTATGTAAATATTTAATTATTTTTTTCTGTTTAGTATTCACTATGTATATCTTCACTCATTTTTCATTGGATTTCCTGTAATTCGTCTCAGTATTGATATCGTCTTTTTCTAATAGCTTTTATGTTCTGGCTACGTTTAATCTTGTTTTGATGTTTACGTAATTATTGGTCTTACAATAATTTTATTTTTTTTTATTATCTCAGTGTTATTCAATCGGTTTCGCTACAGATTTTAAGCAACGCAGTCTACTGCATTTGTACTCATCAATCTCCACTCTCTTAGACCATGATAGCGAAACAGTGTAATCCGTAAGTATTTTACTTCCATTACTTTTTTAATGCGACACTATCGATTTCTCATTACCACCATTTTGGTTTTCTATTGATTGAGTAGTAGCTCAGTATGTACTTGTGGCGCCCCCAAACTCGGATAAAGAAGGAAGGTTAGGCGACAAGCTAGTCACTTGTCGTCGAAAAAACGGTTACCACGAAACCTGGAAATAAGCATTGAAATAGTTGGATATTCAGGAAACGATATTTGCAACGGCACTTGTATTTCGAAAAACTCGTATAATCTCAAAAAAATAAATTTAGATAATAAGTTTACCTATTCCTGTATAGAGCTATTGCTTTTTTATCTGATTGAAAAATAGAAAAGTCAAAAATCAAAAAAATTAAAAGAAAAAAACCGTTGATTCATTAAACGTATCATACACCCGTAATATGTTAATTACTTAATATATTTTAAATATCTAACACTATTTTATCAGGAAATTAAAAGATACAAAAACAAGACAGTAAACTAAAACGATATAATCTGGAAGATGTTTATTAAGGTAAACATTGCAAAATTATAGATTACTATAATCGGTTCACAATTTGTCGATAGCTCACTACAAGTTTAATCCTAATTAGAGAACTGAAATACAGAGAGGATAGGTAATACGATATAATAGTAAAAACCAACCTGAAACTGACGGTTTAAGATGTTTTCGACTAACCCACCTTGTATCTGAAGGAATACAATACAGCAGTCAACCTTATAATCCGATTACGAAGGTATTTTGGTTACAGATGACCGACCAGTGTCGTAGAGTATATGATTGAAACATTTATTTGAACTAAATAAATATATTTTTTAAATTGTATTTTTGTTTTAATAAAACTTCTTTATTTTATTCAAAAATAAAAAGTTTCTTGCCATTTGTAAAAGATACATTTATTTAATTAAGGGGAAAGGCGCCAAATGTCGCCTGGCAAAATTTTCAATGTGTTTTAAATGTATCCATTATTTTCGAATCCTATGAAAACTAATACATATTTTTGAAAAATTTAAACGCAGCATTAAAGATTACATTATTACTGAGGGCAGAAAGTCTCTGAAAACTTCTACAATGTTTATTTTAATATGTTATGTAACAGCGGTGAAAATAAAAGAAAAAATATAGTATAATTTTTAATTGAAAATATTGCATGCAAAAGAAACTTTTTATTTATTCTAATAAATATTTCATTCTGCCTTTAAATTTTTCAAAAATGCTTTTTAGTTTTCTCAGGATTTGAAAAAAAAATGGATACATTTAAAACACATTAAACATTTTGACAGGCGACATTTTGCGCCTTTCCCTTTAATACCTTACGATTACAACTACTATTACTTACCTTATATAATTACGATTAGAAAACTATTCAAATTCAAAATAAATAGGATCAACTTCGGAATCCGAGTCGTCTTGAGGGTTAATAATTAGCGGTTGTGTCTCTACGGTCGCATCAATTATGTTATCAAGATCCCACATTTTTTGTTCTTCTTCTATTACATGTCTTACTGCATCTTTCCAGTTTTGTTCTGTAATATGTTGTAAAGACTCGTATAACAATTCACGTACAGCTTGTATTTTATATGACGTATTTTTTCTAGCCACATAACTTTTCATTTGTGCCCAAATGAGTTCAATTGGATTTATTTCGCAGTGGTAGGGTGGAAGTCTAAGGACTGTGATGTTTCGCCTTTCCGCCATTTTGTCAACTACGTATTTCTTGAACTTAGATTTGTGTTGCCAGGCAATTTTTAAAAGTTCTGCTTTTACCATTCCATCTTCGTAAGGCAGATACTTATTCCGCAGCCAGTCAAGAATATCCTGTTTCCTTCCACGCAGTCGTTGGAAGTCTTTCTACTAGTCGTGAATGATAAGGTGCATTATCTAATACTATAATTGAATTTGGTGATATGTGTTCAATCATCTGCTCAAAATACTCTTCGAAAACATCAGCTGTCATCTCCTCGTGATATGTCTTTTGTGTTTTTGGACTGAAATTCCAACAAACCATGCTTAACAAATATTTTTTCACTGCCAATGTGAAAAATTATTAATCTACTGCCTTTACCAGAAGGTGGGAGATACCAGTAGACCAACCTTCCATAAAGGCTTTCCTGGAGCTTAATATATTTTTATCTGACCAAATTTTTTTTAGAGTATGACCTGAACTTACCCACGTATCTCCTCTCGGTCAATCAAAAGTGATTTTCGGTCTAATTTCTCCCACCGGAAATTAAATTCTTTTAAAACTTGCCGCAATTTAGTTCGTCCGATATAAGGCAAATCCGGGTCGTCTATAACTTCTTGTAAAATTTTGTTTAGGTTTGGTATTTCTTTTTTGAAAAAAAATCATGAATTTTCCTTCGAATACCATTTTTGGCAAATTCATCAATTTCAATAGGCTTTTTCCCTCTCTTTAAGTGTTCGTTTGTGTTTGGGTTAGCTATACCGTGTTTTTTTTCTTTCTTATAAGAACCTATATATAGTTGACTCTCTTACTCCATTGATATTGGCACAACTTTCGACTATATTGCGAACAATATTTGTGGAATTCTGAGAAATCAGAGCATTCTGAACATTCAGGACAATAGTCTTCTCTCTTGGTGAATAGACATACTTACTGACTGTACGCAACAGTACTGGTGTAAAAAACTTGATGATGTTGATGATAAAGCCATCACAAACAATCCATCAAAAACGAGCACGATCGAAAGGTACGTATATGTTCGTAGGTATATGGAATAAAAAATCACTCACGCACTGCATATACTTCGCAAAAGAAATATACGAGACGCTAATTACTGCCATAGACGCGGAAATACCGACGAGCCGTAAATTACATGCGATCAAAAACGTACTAAACAAAAAATTGTTTTGTTCGTAATAACTTCACCCTTTCAAGTTAAGTTTCGAATAAAACTGAACAGACGAGGCACGTGGCCAAAGCCGGCATCTTTATACCCATTATATTATTAAAAATCTGGGGAATTCCATCCTTATTATCTTGAAACGAATAGTACCTTCGGATATGAATTCCAGGTTTTCTAGTAAAGTGATTAAACGCGAAGATTAGTATTGAAATATCCAAAGAGATAAGGTGTTCTTATGTACAAAATTGTTGATGGTTAAATTCTTATTTTATTTATATAATTATAATAACCAACATTAGCCGTGAAAGTTGAGGCACATTTCATGCTATGAACAATTTGTGAACGGATTATACGTGAATAATAAGATCTAGCTACTATAAAGCTGACATATTTGTCAAACTCTGTGTAGGTAAATCTATACTTACAAGGTCATCTGGCATCCACAGTACACCAGGAATACCACCGTAGTCCAGCATAGCTACAAATACTTCATTTCCAGTTGTAATGCCCCAGAAATAAATTCCGTTTTGAAGATACTTGTCCAAGAAGGTTACGAAATATTTTGCATAAAGTTCATATAGCTCCCGTTTGATAAAACCCACTGTTCCTCTGTAACTATTATTTTCTTTAAATACTTTTGGTGCAACCCATGCTGATGCAAAAAGTTGTAGACTTGGGCAAAGTCTCATTGCTTCTTGAATATAAGGTATCTATAAAAGTAACTGTATATTAATTATTTTTTTAAGCTTTAGGAAAGTTTATAGTATTTTAACATTAATATTTATGTATGATACATTTCTACAGAAACTTTATGGAAAGTTGTCTTGTGTACACGGATGTATAGTGTTACGAAATGCGCTATCGGAAGTTTGGAAATTAAGTTCCGAAGCTTTTGGTGTAATGTCTTTAGGGAGAAGTCTGTTTTTTATTCCTGTTTGTAAATTCAACATACTCTACTTACATATGTCTACAGACTATTAAGTATCTGCGCTGATGTTTGTTTAACGTTCTCTAATGACTAGTTGCGGGCTGTCACAAAGTGCCAAATCTAGAGAATGGGATGGATTCTCCATGACCGACCTGTTTTTTAAGCAAATTGTCCTTAATGTCACCCCATTCTCTCTCGTATTTACAATTCTTACACTTTTATAAATCCGTATAATTACAAATAATATGTAATATGCCCTTTTCATATAAAACACTTGTAACGATGAGTCCAAGCCATCACCGTTAAACCAGCGTGCGCGCGAACCAACCCATGAAGTAGGAGTGTATCGACAGTAGAAAGGGCAAAACTAATTACCAAGCTCCGCTATATAAACCGCAACATTTCCTCATAGAGAGAGAATCGACAGGTGTTGACTGAAGGTTCTCTTCTTCCCTACCCCGGCTTGTGGACGTGTTGAGTTCACAAGTTGTTCCGTCCCATACCGCCGTTACCCGAAGAGCGTGTTGAGCTCTTCACTACCCGTACTCTGAAGCAGTCGTGTTGAGACTGTCGAGGAGTGTCCTATTAACCCGAATCACTTAAGGGACGTGTTGAGTTCCTTTCCTTTCTTTGTACCTATCGTCCGCTGTTATTAAATCGATACAACGTTCCCGTAAAATTTCAAAATACACACTCGCTTGCCGATAAGACTAATTTCATATGACAAGGTCAAATTTAATTTGAATAAATAGGCCAGGTACTGAGAAGACTAAACCAAATTGTAAATATGTACATAAGATTTTTGTCAATTTAATTTAAGGAAGACAATAAAGTTTTATTTTATTTTGAACTCTGTCTCTGACTGTCCAAAAGCTACCCGGATAGTGACTCCTACGAGAGGACATCACGAATGGCGCCCGAGCAGGGACATTTGTGATGTCCTCTCGTAGGAGTCACTATTCGGGTAGCTTTTGGACAGTCAGAGACAGAGTTCAAAATAAAAATAAAACTTTATTGTCTTCCTTAAATTAAATTAGATGTAAATTAGATTAGATTAGATTAGAAAGTCACGGCGAAATTAGATCTAGGATAGAGCAGGCTAGATCTGCTTTTAGGATGTCCAAGGTGTTATGTAACAGAGACCTAAAATTGGCATTGAGGATCCGCCTTCTTCGCTGCTACGTGTTTTCGGTCTTACTTTATGGCGTCGAGTCCTGAAATGTGAATAAAACCGATCTAAATCGCCTAGAGGATTTCGAAATGTGGTGCCATGGAAGAATTTTAAAAGTTTCCTGGATGGGAAAGATTCGAAACTCCACAATACTAGAACGTCTCAGCAAGACTACTGAGATCGTAAAAAGCATCAAGCAGAGAAAGCTGGAGTATTTCGAACATGTAATGAGAGGTCCCAAATATAGGTTGCTACAAAATATATACAAGGAAAAATAGCAGGCAAACGCAGTCCAGGACGAAGAAGAACCTCTCATGGTTAAAGAACTTGCGAGATTGGTATAGCGTTGATACAAGCATGCTATTTTGGGTGGCAGTGAATAAAATTAAGATAGCTATGATGGTAACCAACGTTCTGAAAGGACATGGTACATGAAGAAGAATAAGAAGACGAATTAATTCAATCGTTATCTTCAATGCAAACGATAAGACAGAGAAAACGTGAAACGATGTGATTATCTAAGAAACCTTGCAAATGAGCTTATATAGCGGTATTTAAAAAGTTAAGTTACTACTACAAAATCTTCCAGTTAGCGTTAAATGTCGAATTGGCGAAATTCGCGGCATCATAGATGTAACTCCTGCAATTCCAAAAAGAAATTAAACAAAGGGTCGTTGTTCATTTTGGATTACCAAAAAGAACAGGTGTACTCGCTTTTCATGCATAAAATTTATGTACTTCACGTACATAAAATGTCTCACTTATTAAATCAACTGAAACGCTTATTTTATATGCGTTAAAAACCTAAGTTATTTTTTTAGTTAGGTAATGAATATTCCTTTTAACTAAAAATTACGAACTGTTTTTCCATTTCAAAGATTTGAAGAACTTTTTTTTTAATTTATTTTATATTTCAAATAACAATATATTGGTATATATTGTTTCTCATTTTGTATCTGTTGTTTTTCAAAAATATTTTTCAGTTATTGCTATAAACAATATAAAATATTTGTATAAATTTTATAGCAATACCTATTTTTTTTAATGGTCGGTATCAGACACCGTAGCGACTCTTGATACTCAGTTTTTCCTAGCGACTAACGAAGGGTTAAAAGATATTACTGCTTTAACTTACCAAATTTAAACTGAAACAATTATTTTTACTTACTTTAAATTCAAAATCTTCTTGTGCTAGCTGAAAGCTCTTTAACGTTGAATCTACACAATCTACATCCTCGTCCTCACTATCCATATACGAGTAAGCGCGAATTGAAAAATCTGTACTTGCCATTGGTACCCGTCCCATATTATATTCTAGGCCTTCCTCAGAAAAGTATGATCTGTAATACAAACCGGTAATATTACATCAAATATTTCAATATATTATTACAAAATATTAATAAGACGGTTAATTGAGGAATATAGCAGTTACCAATTTTTATATTGTAGTATACAATACAATACTGTATTGAAAGCACGTGCACACACACACCTACACACACACACACACAACACACACATATATATATAATATATATATATATATATATATATATATATATATATATATATATATATTACTAAAACAATACCAAAAAAGTACCAGCTTACTTACGAAAGATTCATTCATGCATCATATTGCAATTTGATTAATTCATTTTTGTTGTTTACTATTCATGATATATTACTGATGGATTTAAAAACTAAAAAAGTAGTAGCCACTGAAAAAATGTCAAAAAACATTTTGAATAAAATAAAATGTTAAGTTAAATGTCTTCCTTGTATTTGATATCAGCAGTGTTTTCAAGTAATTTAAGTATAATGCCAAAATTACCAGAAAGGAAATTAATTGAGATACTAATGTTATTGTGTTATAGTGATAAAAACGTACTTATGAAGAAGTAAGTTAACTCTTTAACAATTTAGATATTGCAAGACTTTCTATAAATAGATCAACGTTGTTTAAACTATGTCCTTCTACATGTTAAAAAAAAACCTAAAACATCTACCTATGAACTATCCAAAAAATATTTAACAGAAAAATAACTTCCACCCTTATAAAATTCAAAACCAACAATAATTACCAGAAGATGATTTTGATCGGAGACAAAAGTTTTGTAAAACCACAATTACCGATACTAGTCAGATTTAAATCCACACTGGATAGATGAGACTTAATTTCATATTACAAAAGTAGTATATTAATGTGATATACTTTTATAGTATACTTAAAAATTTATGTGTGGGCTGGTTGGTTACAAAACTATTTGATAGGATCATTTTTTTATTGATGGCGCACTTACCATTGTAAAATACCTTGATCTTTTCCAGCATCAAATTATTTTTACGATAGCAGTTTGGTTCCAGTACAAATTTTTAATGCCAATACGTTTTCGTTTATTTGGTGACTTATTTTGTGCTACTCGTACTATCCTATCCTCTGCCATTCTACTAATGTGTTCGTTTCACTTCTGATTTCGTTTTGTCACCCATTTATTTATGTCTTCTTTATTGTATTCTTTTCTTATGTTTTCGCTACTCTTTCTATTCAACACACTTTTTCCTGATATTTGTCGAAGTATTTTCATCAATGTTGTTTCTAGTAGTTGTCTCGTTTTAAAAGTGTTGGGTCTTGTCTCCCCCGTTAATGTTTATATAGGGCTAATTGCTTCTTTATAGATTCTTGTTTTTATGTAATTAAGAGATTCCGCTGCTTTACGTGCTTTTAAGCTTTGTTGTATTGTACTTATTCTTCAATATCTCCGTAACTAATTATATATATTTCCAGATATCTAAACCCTGCTTGCTGCTATATTATTCTCCCATCAGTTTTGATTTTACATCGTAGTGAGCATCTATATGTCATACATTTGGTTTTTTTAATTTTATTTCTTGACTGATAGTATTCAAGATGTGTGTTAATTTTTAAATCTCGACTTCAGTCTTGGCGATTAATGCGGCGTCGTCTTTATAACAAAATATTTTGATTTCTTTGTTCGTCATTTTGTAACCATGAATATTAAAAAAAAAGTGGGCTTAATAATTCACTCTGTCTGACTCCGCTTTGTATTGGTATACAGTGTTAGTTTTACATAGTTCTTTGCCTGTATTTGATTATGGAAGTAGATGTTTTTAATGATATGAATTATGAATGAACAGTATGGTTTTAATAGGATGGCGCACCTTCACACTATAATAAAATTGATCGACAATATTTGAATATCGTTCTCACCAGAAATGGATTAGACGAAGAGGTGCAACTAAAAGGCCAGCAAGATCTCCCCACTTGACTCCGTTTGATTTTTTTATAGTTCTGTCATAAGGACCAGGTATATGTAAACGGGCAGTTTGTGCAAAAATATTCACTGATTATATTCAAAAATTCTAAGATAGATTATTACCAATAAAAAGATGATCAACACTGAGCACCGTTTATAAAAAATGTATTTTTATTTAATTTACTTGTTACATGTCAAAATTGGATAACAACTATATTATTGTATTATATCTTTGGAAATTTTTCTTATATTATACACTTGAATTGCAAAACAATCGACTCAAAAGCGATATTTGAGATTACACCTTCTGTTTCAATGAAAGCAGTATGATAATAAAAGAACAGAGATGTTCAATTAAAAAATGAATTTATTTATTTTTCAGTATTTGATATTACCACCTCTACTTCTAATTACACTTTTTAATCGGTTTTGCATGGATGAAATAAATTCTTAATGCATTGCTTCCTATTCATCTTTAAGCGCAGCTCTCAATTCCGTTAGGCTATTTTGTATATGGTTTCTGTCCCGGACCGTTCGTTTAAGCTAATTTTAAGGATGCTCTATTTCTATTTATGTCCGAATTTAACTTAGGCTAATTTATTGTAGGTATACCGATCTCAGATAGATAATAAATCCCGCGTATGGAACCACATGTTCCTCCCAAATTTCTCTGATATAACGATCCGCCGTTAAACCTCCTTCACGTTCTCCCATTAGGCACGAAAACTAACTCGATTTTACCATCCATGAAAATGGCTGCGCAAAACATACAAGAACTCCCTCCATATGACATAATTTCTCGTATACAACATTAAGAAATCGCTCTCCTGGCCTTCTATAGACTCTCGTTGCCATGTAGACAGGTCCTACTTTATTCGGAGAATAATACCTGAATCCATTAATAGTCGTCTAAATCCAGATGTGCGCGAGCAAATTCTAATCGCCGTTGCTTCTGGGCTGCAGTTAGCTTGAAACCCATAGCTGCCGTATTTGGTGTCAGGTTGGCTGACTTCAATCTAGTTCTGACATTTCAAATGCTGGTAACTACACCTTGGACCTCTTTAAGCTCTTCTTTAAGATTCAGTCAAATGTAGATTTTTTACGGATTTCAATACAAGAAATCGATTACCTCTCTCCGTTGTTATTCGTTGACGGCGGACATAATCACCAGTATCTTGGTAAAGAATTCACTCGAGACACATCACATTGGCTTAAACTTAGTCAATGTGCCACATCCCTCTGGCCTGGCCTTCTCTCAATAATGATGCTGCCTGAGGTGCTTTGACGAATGCTGTATCTATTTGTAATGCAGATGCAAACTTAAGTGACTGGTGTATCAGTGGGTTGCTATCGAAATTGATGCGTATGATGTTAACCGAACGCGTTAAGTCGGAGCGTGTCGATTTCACAGAGCCAAATTCTTACACCCTCTCTACGTGTTGCATTATTTATTTGTAATACGTCATCCGATTCATCAAAAAACCAAAGTTTTTTAAAACTGATTGTACACTAAATATTTTTAAATTCACACTTTTTAGATTGGAACAGAAGACATACTTTCGCAAAATAATTTTGAGTCGATTATTTTGCACTTAAGATGGTACTTTTTTAGTATTAATAAAAAAAAAAAAAAATAAACTTTTTATGAAATACCACTTGATTATTTAAAAATATCAAGATGGTGGCGATACGCTAAACACTGACGTTACATGAATTTGAAATACTCTCTAGAAAATGTAGAATATTGTATTTGCCACTGTATTATACTTACTTAAACTTTTTAACATTATAATACAGCTTACAAGAAGAATTGAAACACATAGCCGTGACTGACTGAAATATTCTGTATTAGCCGCCGAGATACAAATTGTATAGAACAGTCAGAAAAATACTTTTTTTTTGTTTTAGGCCTTAGGTACAAGACCTATTTAGCCAGACAATATAGGTATAAGAATATAGAATACATAAAAACAATCTCCTACACTTCCTTCAAATTCATAACAATTTCCTAACCGTTCGTTCATTCGCACCACATTCACTCAATTTCCTAACCTTTCCATTAAAAACACTATTGTGTGACTATACAAAAAGGATTGAATAGGAACACACGCTTCACGCTAAGGTGCCCTTCATAGCGACTTTTTTGTAACACAAACAGGCAACGGTTAAAGGTAAAAGACATAAAAGGAAAGACAATGGGAAATACAACAATTGACGTCCTACCATTTCGGATTCACACAACAACACTGAACAGGGCAGTTTAGATTTTCCGTTTGGTACGTTTGAAAAATTCCCATGAAATTGATCTTATTGTTGAATTTCGACTACCTTAATACAGAATAGAAGCAACGTTCTGTGGCAGAATGATTTTTTCTTGAGAGATGGCTTGAAATAAAAATTATATGGCTTCTTGATTATACCGACATTGAAACATCTAGTGGTTAAGATCGTCATAACTGCCATTACATTCACATATATCAGTTTCGTAAAGTTTTATTTTATACAAGTAAGCATTTATTGTAGCATGTCCAAAAAGGCATCTAACGTACATAGTATAAGTTTTCCGAGAGATGGATAAGAGTTGGATATATACTGCAGTATGTATTTTTGCTACTGTTAGTAAAGGATTGCCACTCAATTTCCCAATTATGTCTTTCTCAACATATTTCTTCCTAGCTGAAACTATATCCCATTTGGGCAACTCGTTGTACTCTATACCCACTAAAGTAGCGTCTTTAGCCAAATGGTCTACTTTTTCATTACCTAAAATATTAGAGTGATCTTTAACCCACACAAAGTTAACAATTCTGTTTAGAGAAGTAAGATTCTTAGCTTTTTAAGCGCATCTACAATTAGTCTGTTGGTATATATGTGTTTAGAAAAGTGTCTTAATGCGAGAAGGACGGACTGTGAGTCAGATAAAATTATATATCGTTCGAAATATAATGTGCTATTAATGATCCAATCCAACGCCTTGACAATGGCTACCAATTCAGCTGTGAATATTGAGCAATTTGATTTTAATTTGTACTGAAAATAATTTTGAATATTGTCTATGTAAATGGCACAGCCAACACCAGCAGGCGATTTTGAACCATCGGTATAAATTTTACAAGAATGGTTGGAGTCTTCCAGCTTGTTCTGTACAACTAAATCTTCGTGAACAATTGAAATATATGAAGGAATTACTACAGTAGGTTTATATTCATATAGTAAGTCATAATTGGAGTCAAAGAATGGAATCTCTCCTCCATTAAATGAATATTGGGATAAATTAGGAAAAGCAACAGCTACAGTTGGAGAGTTTTTATTTGCCCACCATTTGTTTGTTAAATTTTCTACAGAGAGACAAGATATTTTTTGTAATAAGCTGTTTTGATTATTAAACTGATATTTAAGGATAAATTTTTCTGCCAAAAATAGACGTCTTAAATGTAAAGGTGGCTCGTTACATTCTGCCAAAAGGGCTGGTGTGGGAGTAGATTTGAGAGCTCCTAGGACTAACCTTAAAGCTTTGTATTGTATTCGATCCCATTTAATCAAACGATATTTTGTCGCTGATCCATAGAAAAAGCTTCCGTAGTCCAAAATTGATCTGGTATATGCTCTGTAAAATAATAAGTTAATTTTCGGGCCTGCTCCCCAATCGTATCGATTAACGGCCTTAAGGATATTAAGGCTTTTTTCACATTTGGTAATGCAATTATTAATATGCTCGTTCCAGGTTAATTTTGAATCCAAGGTAACACCTAGGTATGTAAAACTGTTATACTTATACAGGAATTTCCAGCTGGGAGAATTTTAACGTACTAACTTTTGGTAACCTGTGTCTCGAAAAAAATACTACACCTGACTTCTTAGGCGAGATGTCGAGCCCATGACTATCAAAATACTTTTTGCAAGACATATTCACTTTAAGGGCATTAGCACATTGTTGAAAAGTTGTTTTCTCAACATAGAAACAGAAGTCATCAGCATATTGTAAACTGTTACACTGCATTCCTATAGTATGTAAGTTTAATGAATACAAGTTAAATAATAAGGGACTAAGAACTGAGCCCTGAGGTAACCCTTTGTTAACTGCCCTTGAACCAATCAGTTAATTATTTAAACGAATATGAACTTGTCTATTTGTAAATAGATTGACTAGGATATAAGCACATTTACTAGAAACTCCTAATTTAACAAGTTGATCAAGAATAACGTTATCATATGCACTAGAAATGTCCACAAATAAAGCAGCTGTGTATTGTTTTTTCGAATAAGTTAACTGGATATCGGTTGCTAAATGTGAAATGCATTCCATCGTTCCTTTCCCTCTACGAAACCCAAGCTGACCGTCTGGGTAAAGGTTATTACTTTCCATCCACCATTCAAGTCGACTTTTCATGATTCGTTCAAATGTTTTCAATATACATGGCATAAAAGATATGGGTCTTAGGACATTGGAATCATTAGCTTTTGGGATAGGTATTACAAGACACTGCTTTAAAGAATCGCAGTTATCACCTTTAATTAGAATATTGTTAAAAATATCACGGAGAAATTGAAGTGCTATTGTAGGCAAGTTATATACAGAAAAATACTAAAAGCGAAAATACTATAATTAATAAATACGTTGACACTCCGATAAGTACTCATTGCCTGATGGGACCACTATCTCAAAAGAAATCTACTGTCGTGTAATATATACTTGTAAACCGCTACTTTCCAGATTTTAGCCAAAACACACTCGTAGTTTTATTTTGACTGACAGAGAAAACGGACGTGTTCGCGAATTTAAGAAAACTTGGAAAAGAGCTATATTGGTCGGTGATTCGATTCTAGTGTTTGGAAGGGAAATTGTGAAGCAAAATTAAAGAGCGCTTGAATGCTGTGTACAGTGACTCTTTTGCACCAATGGCAACCGTTAAAATTTGGTGTAATGAGTTTCAGCCTGGTTGCATATCGGATTTTTAATAAGCCACGCCTCGGTTCCCCGAAAATGGTTACCGCGGAGAATAACGAGACACAAATCCACGATTTAGTATTGGCTAACAACTGACTGAAGGTGCGTGAGATAGCTGAGACAGTAAGCATCTCTATAGAGTGCGTATCTCATATTGTAACGATACAATCGTTAGTAATCTAATCTAATTTGCCGCCGTTGGAGTATGCAACCAACAATACGATCTCTAATAGTTCATTTTTATGACTTTCGAACTATATATCAATATATATCGAATATCGATATCGATAAGATAATCGATTACCTTGTATAGGAAAAACGAATATTGGCCATCGGCCATATTCTCCTGATTCATTTTAGAACCAAACTTCAACAAGGGAAGTTGATAATTTTATTACGGCAGGCAGGATCTTCGGGAAACTAGAAGACAATTTAAGTTATTTTTTATTTTGGGTTTGGGAAACGTAAGAAGTTTTGGTTCTGTTAGTTAGAAATTATTTAGTTTGGTGAAATTTTTAAGAATTCGCATTGTTTTATGGAAGAAAATCCCTAGAAAAATTCTGGTAAGTTTTTTTTCAAACACCTACATCTTCCATTTAAATTTTCCAGTTCCCCATCATTTAAATCTTCGTACTTTGCTAGATATATCCAAAAATCATTATTATTTTTTTATATATACATCTATAAGTAAATTCCAGTGTGGAAATATTAAATATTTATGCCAAGGTCACTTAATGACAACCATATTCCAGTTTTTGTTACTAACACAAAAACTGTATGAAGTTCAAGAACATTGAATAAAAAAAGGTTTTATTCTCTTGTAGCCTGCCGCCCCACCTTGAAGTTTTGGACATACCTTTTATTTTTGGATTTGGGGAAGAAATCAATTTTTTTTTAGGAAGTACTTGGTATCTGGGGAAGAATAATTGGGATTTAAATTGGGGAAGAAGAGGACATTTTATTTGCCATTTTCTGGTTGGTCTGCCAGGCTGCTCACACGAACAGGCTGAGCCATTCCAGAGACCACCCTCTACCTGGACATCAGGCAGCTGAGGAAGGAAACCCCTTCACAGCAATCATATCATAGGGTTTATTAAGGACAATTCATATAACATTTAATAATAATTTAATTTTTTTGTACAACCTATACTTATATCCTTGGATACTTAGGCCGTCAGCCTAAGTGGGTTTACGAAACAGCGTTGTGCACAATCTCTGCTAGTACCCTCACCTTGCTGAATCCTTGTACTTGTAATTTTATTCTTCATATTTCCTTTGCATTTCTTTATTAATATTTTATAGAACACTTATATTAAGGTGTCAGGATATATTATCCAATTTTATGGTAATCTGTATGTACCTGTATATACCAGATTGATGTATGTATTGCTCTAGTTTCTTAACTGACTAGTATCATTTTTTTAAACTACCCTTTTTTAAATGACATAATTATTCTATTTTTTTGTAATATTTAATTACTCTTTACTCCAAGTGAGTTGTTCAAGCATTAACATACTCTTTTACCTCATTGTTAGAGGACTGTGTAGATCAACTTTTGTATATATTTATATTTTGGGTCATTTTTTTTAATAACTGTTATCTTTTGTAAATATATATTTTTGGGGATATATTTTAATAATTAGTTGGTGTATATAAATATAGGGTTGGGATAGCATAGTAGGATTGTAATATATAGTGTATAAAGCATTTCAGATTTTCATTTGTTTCCTATAATATTTTATTTTCAGTTAGTATATAACTACATATATCCCAAATTGGAGTGAAATTCTAAATTCACCCTGGCGCCCATTCCAAGATCATCTTAGGATTGATCTGCTCTAACTTTAAGTTACTACAGGCAAGCAAACGTGCCAACCTCCTCTCTGAGAACTCTCATTCGCTTGAGCTAATCTTATTCTATTTTAGTGCTTCCAGTAAATTATATTTTCTTTTAAAATTGGTTACATTCCCGGTTATTTAACTTTTTCATTTAAATCATTATTAATTAATTTTAAATTCTATTTAACCATACATCTTATATAATTTCTAATATTGGCTTCACCATTTCAGCCTTTCCTTTTTTTTTCATTAGCAACAATTTATTTTATTTATTTATTTATTTATGAGCTCTCTCCATTTTTTATTAGAAACAATTTTTAATTGGTAACAATATCCTGAATAATATTTTGGGCATGAGAAAGCTGTTTGCGTGATAGGTGCCGCATTTACGCACACCGGACAACAAGCACAACCGTAAGACTAGTTTAGAACAGCATTTGACTGTTTTCAAGAGTAATTGGAAGTAGTTACCATGGTCGACGAAACATGGATCTACTGGTACATACCATAGACCACTCAACAGTTGAAGCAGTGGATGGCACTCGGTAAACATGTTCCAAAGGAGTGAAGACTGTCCTTATGGGTCGAAAAGGTGATGAACACTATTTTGTGGTATTAACAAGGAGTGATCTACATCGACTGCCTGAAGAAAAGTAAAACGGTCACAGGGCCCTAATGCGTCAAAATATTACGTCGATTCTACGCCAAATTGTAGAACAAACGACCCCATTAGCCTAAAAAAAAGTTTTCTTCCACTATGATAACTCACCGGGTTATACCTCCGCCTTTGACATAGCGAAATTGGCCGAATTGAGCTACAAACTGTTGCCCCGTCCACCGTATTCTTCAGACTTGACCCCATGCCACTTATTTTTGTTTTTAAACTTAAAAAGCGTCGGCTTAGTGACACAAAAATGTAACTACATTTTTTCACGTTTTGACATATTTACACCATTGAACTTACCTTAGTGAGTTCTATTGACCGACAAAATATTGTATCTCTCCGAGCACTCAAAACCCCAATAAGGAGTTTTCGTAACTACATTTTTTAACAATCTTTTAGTGTCACAGAAATGTAATGCAGGCCATTCACGTTCCGACTTGTGGTACGACTAGTGGTCCAACTTCTGCAGTTGGATCTGAAATCGGACCGTGAGTGGGCTAGTTGGATTAGTTGGACAACTAGTGGTACGACTAGTGGGACGACTTGAAGATCCGACTTCCGACTGGCGACGAAGTCGGAGCGTGAATGGTGAAGTTGGAAGTCGGATCACAGGTTGGATCGAAAATTTCCTCAGTCAGTTGACTTTCGGCACCTGTTACGTATGTGATTTCTATGAAATACTTTACGCAAAGATCTCTAGTTCGCGAATATTTAATAGAAAATAAACTTTCAATTGCACGAAAATTACCTTTTTGTTAGGGCAAATCATTTTCCTTTCTGTAGATCTATTTCGGACATTCCTATACAGGTAAATTTCCGATACTCCGGATTGACTACGGAAGAATTATCAACAAACAATGAAAATTAAATCATAGTTGTAGCAAAAGATCCCTAGTTTGCAAAAAAATAATAGAAAATAACTTTCAATTGCACGAAAAATTTTTCCTATTAAAAATATACGACACACACACAACAAAATAAATCCCAGCTCCAGTTTAAAACAAATAAAATATAGATTTTATACCTATACAAATCTTTAAAAACTATAATTTTTTCCTACATCTTAAAAAGTCATAAAAATCAAGAGTTGCAAAATTAATTAGTTCAGCCCTAGACAAATAACTAGAGAAACGGAAACTAATTTTTAAACATACATATCATATTATTATATTTTGCGTAGTGTTTATTCGATACATTTTTTGATTAAGCGATGTACACCATCGTGAAAACAAACTAGAACTGAAGTTAGACCGCTAGTTGGATAGAAAGTCGGAGCGTGAGTGGAGACGAACATCCAACTAGTAGTCCTAATAAGTGGTACCACAAGTCGGAACGTGAATGGCCTGCATAAGTGCTGTTACATTTCTGTGATACTACGTTTTCGTACTATAAATAAGCTGATATTGAGTTACCTTTTTGTGGCATAAATGTTATTGCACTGAATAGTGGTTGCAGGTAGTATCTGTGGATTTGATAATTTGTTTATTATGTTTAGCAGGGTGGTCTGTTGTATTTTCAGTTTTGTTACAGCTGTGAAACACGTGAATCAGTTGATAATTTGTTTATTATATTTATCAGGGTGGTCCGTTGCCTTTCCAGTTCTGTTACAACTGTGAAGACGTAAACACGTAAATCAGTTTTAAGTGAATTGTTGTAGATATTGTTATAATATTCGTTATAATACTGTTTTATAATTTTATTATTACACAATAATGAATTCAAGAGGGAAGAAGTTAGTTTTGTTAGCTCTTAACAAATCGGTACGAGATGATGAAATGCATAGTCATAATTTAGTGCTTTCATCACAAGTGACATATTCAGATAGTACCTCGCATAGGGAATTTCACGACAAAGCCAAGGCGGATGCTTTGGAAAATAAAATAAATTTCATTCAATTTGATCTAGAGGCTGTAAGGTACTGCCCTTCCACAAATGCTAAAGCAATATTTTACAAAAGACGACTGGCCGTATATAATCTTACTGTTTACGATGTCAGGACCAGAAATGCTACTTATTATATGTGGCATAAAGGAGTGGCTGGCAGAGGTTCGAATGAAGTGTCCTCTTGTCTCTATAAATATCTGCAGGACAATTGCGATGGTAAAGAGTTTGTTTTAATGAGTGACACGTGTGGTGGCCAAAACCGCAACGTAAATGTATCTGCTATGTTGCTTTAACGCTGTTCAGACATTAGATATTCCAAAAATTGACCATTGCTTTTTTAAACCTGGCCATTCGATGATGGAATGTGACTTGGTCCATGGTCATATTGAGAAAGCATCAAAAAATGTGAACATATTTGATCCCACTGGGTGGTACACCATTGTAAGAACGGCGTCAAAGAAATCAAAATACACTGTACATGAGATTGGACAGGAAGAAATTTATGATTTCAAAGCTTTTGCCACAATTTTAATAAAAAACAAAAAAGTAAACATCGATGGTAGTAGCATAAATTGGCTAAAATTAACATGGCTGCAGTACAGAAAAGACAATAATAAACATATATTTTTTAAATATAATAGGAAAATGAAAATTTCGGGTCTTTTGAGGTTAACCGAAAAGAAACTAGGAAATTTTCCATGTCAAATTTAACAACGGAATATGAAGGAGCAAGGCCAATAAAAGAGGAAAAATATAAGGATTTAGAAGAGCTGTGTAATAAAGGCATTATTCCTTCCTAGTACCATCTCTTCTTTAAGTCGTTGCTCACCAACAATATGGACAATCAATCAGATTAACATGATTAAAATTATTGTTTGATAAGGCTTTTAAAGTTTATGTTTAATTAAAAAAATATTTTATGACTTTAAATAATGTTATAAACATCTCGATGGGAATAACCACAATCTATTTATTAAAAAAAAATTATTGACGTTTCGACTTCTAAATTCAGAAATCATTGTCTAAACATTTTATAAAGGTTCTTTTTTTAATAAATAATATTGTGGTTATTTCCATCAAGACTTTTAAATAGTATTTAATGCCACAAGAAAATATCGTCAGAACAATAAAAACTTATAAAATGAATTACGATTATTAGTTTTATTATTATTATTAATAAATTGGGTAACCCTCAGTAGTGAAATTAGATTATGATGCTCTAACAACAAAGAATTATTACAAGTAGGTACCATTTCATTTTAGAAAAGCTTAGTCTTAATCCTATTATAAAATCATTTTTATTTAAATGGCGTGGTTAAGTTTTCGGACCAGGTAGAGAATAATAAATTTTAATCTATTGTACTTTTAATTATTATACCTGCCACTCAGTATGTTTATCTCTCGAAACTTATCCCTATTACTCCAATACAAATGACTGTAATAGGATTAAGATTAAGCTTTTCTAAAATTAAATGGTACCTACGTAAGTCTCAATAGACTTTTCAGTTAGTGACACAAAAATGTATCTCCGCTACTTTATTTAATTGTTGATATTTTGAGAACACAATTAAGCCATTGTTGTGTATGATTGTATTACCGTAATGACAACATTTATAACATTAATAATTCGGAACAAAAAAGTTGAGGATAAACTACAAGTCATTACAAAATGCAAATCATTGTTTTAAAACCCTTAAATAAGCTCTCCTGAAAAGTAGTCATTTTTGAGATACTTTTTGTGTCACTAAGCCGACGAAAGGGCACTTTCCAAGCAGAAACATATTTGTCAGACAGGTTAAAGAAGTTGGAGCATCGCTGGTAAAGTGTATCAAGCTAAAAGGAGACTATGTTGAGAAATCAATATCCGCTTTTACAAAATTTTCGTTTTTTTTTATAGACCAAGTACTTATTGGACCGCCCAATTAATAATAAAATATTAAAAATTTCGAGTAATACGGCCATATCACAAACAACAGCAAAGTTTACCTCATTAAATGATTTTGGAGTAGTGAACTCATATCCTTAATATTAAGTCCTGTAGAATCAGTAAAGGCTCCACCAAAACCAATGATTTTTTGGAACTGGATATGTGTGTCAATATAAACGTTGGGATTAATAGTATCTAAAGCAGAAGGAAAATAAGGTCGTCCTTCTTTGTAGACTACCCAGGGATTTAAGTCTCTCTCCCCACATATTTTGATACCGGAACAGTCATTATTTTCACAAATTCGATCAGAATAAGGTATTTGGCATTCTTTAGGTGGAGAATTGCTTAATGTTTTTACGCTCTTAGTTAATCGCTCTCCTTGTTTATTTGATGTGTATACAACGTATTGGTGAGAAGGTAATCTCTGTACAGGAGAAATTGTATGACATCTGCTGTCGGTACAAACACATACTGTACCTCCATTTCCATAATCTCTACTTACACAGGTTTCTGAACATACACCAAATGAAGCAGCTGAAATAAAATAATCTCATTAATTTGTCTTATTATTATAGATTGATAATAAAGATTGAGAATTGTGATTTTCTACAAATTTAATATTCATCTTTAATATTATATGTTTTAATTCATAGTCTGTGTCTATCATTGTCATAGAAATATTATTAACCTATTTTCAGTGTTTTCGATCTTATTTTTATGGTGAGTAATATAAGGTCTTAATTTATTTTTATTCACTTGTAGATCTTAAATTGGTTACAATGATTATAATGATTAGCTGCTATTCTTTTTAAAGATCAATAATTTAATACATGTTTACGAGTAAAAAATTCTAAGAAAAAAGATGTCAACAGGAGGCAATGCCGGTCAGTTGACCGGTATTACCCCCATGCTGACTTATATTAATTTACAGTTTGCACTATTAATCCTTAGGGAATTTTTATATTTCAGATGACAAGGAATCGAAAAAGAACGACTTGTAAAGCAAAATGGAATCAACAGGATTTAGAAAACGCTATTTTAGCTTAACGAAATGGTGAAATGACTATGCGAAAAGCAGCAAAAGCATATGCCATCCCTTGAATAAAAAATAAAATATCTTTAAGGTGCGTCATTAGGTAGAAAATCAGTATTTTCTACCGAACAAGAAGCTGAAATAGCGACACAAATAAAATATTTAGCTTCTATTTTTTATGGCGTAACAGCAAAAGAACTGAGAAAATTAGCATTTGAGTTTGCTGAAAGAAACAGTATTAAACATAATTTTAACGTCTGCTTAGGATTAGCTGGTGTCGAGTGGTTACGAAGTTTTCTTCGCAGAAATCCAACAGTATCCATACGCAAAGCAGAAGGCACGAGTCTAAACAGATTAACAGCTTTTAATAAATAATAAATGTTTTTTTTAGAAAGTTTAATGACAAAATATCAATTTGATCCAACACAAATATACAATGCCGATGAGACGCGAATTAGTACAGTTCAGGATCCTGGAAAAATTTTAGCTACCAAAGGCCGGAAAAGGGTGGGCTTTGCAACCAGTGGAGAGAGGGGTAGAAACATCACAGTTATGTGTGCCATGAATGCCGCTGGGGATACATTCCACCCATGTTTATTTTTCCGCGAAAGCGACTGACACCTCTTTTAGAAAAAGATGGACCTCCGGAGGCATTATATAAATGTTCAAATAATGGTTGGATTGATGAAGTTTTATTTTATGAATGGTTGCAACACTTTCACCAAGACTCAAAACCCAGTGAAACCTCACCAGTTCTTTTAATTACAGATAACCATTCTAGCCACATATCAATAAAAGTTTATCAATATTGCAAAGCAAATAATATTCTATCTCAATTCCGCCTCATTCATCTCACAAGATCCAACCTTTGGATATTGTTCTTTATGGGCTTCTTAAAGCTGAATATCGAAATGATATGTAAATCCAAAGTATTTACAGATCAAGATTTCTTAGCTGCTACAACATTACAAAACCAATCGCTTGTTGAAGTCCAAGATAACAATGAAGCCATACCAGCCGAAATTTACCATACAAACCCATCTCAAACTTTGCCACCTATAAATAAAAATCAGGTTGAAACAACAGCAATGGATCCTATTCCGGACCTTTTACTAGTTTCACATATTTAAAGAACTTACATTATTACAAATTCCTCTGTAAGAAAAGTATAACCAGAAAAAAAGAGTATGCTAAAATTCTGACATCTACGCCTTTTAAACAAGAGTTAGAAGAAAAGGAACAGAAAAAACAGGAAAAGGTAAAAAAATTCAAGAAAAAGAAAAACTAAATTAACTACCAAAAAATCTCAGAAAGGACAGAATACAACTAAGACCGGAAAACAAGTAAAAACTAAGAAACCTCATTACAAGAGACAGGTATTTAATTCTAGTTCTTCGAAATCGGATTGATTCCAAGTGATGACAGTGACGATGCAGACGAAGATAGATGCCTGGTTTGCAGCGAGTTTGGCAAAATCAATGAAATATGGTTTAGATATACCCTTTGCTCAAGATGGGCCCATTCAGAGTGCATTGGATGGATTCTGCAGAGGGTTATACCTGCGATGACTGTCAACCATTTTCATTAAAACACATATTTTTGTTTTTTTTTTGTTTTGTAATACAAAATATTTTTTCACCTTTCTTACTGATTTAATTGAATTATTACCCATTAAGGCACATTCGTTATTGACATTATTATTATTGATTTTTATTTTAATAATAACACAAACAAATTGACTGGCATTACCCACACTCATGACCAGTATTGTCCATATATGGTGACAATACTGGTCAAAGATACTTTTTTATTTTTTGTCTCTGTCAAAGACAAACTTTTTGATTTTTTAAATTGAATGTGTCTTGCAATAAGTTAAAACCCCAAATGACCGGATGACGTCTTAAATTTGATTCACAGAGTTTTAAGTTTTTTTATATTAAATTTTCTTCTTAGGTGACCGCGATTTGCACACTTTACCCTATACGTGAATACAATTTTCAGTTTGCATTGGAATGCTATGTAGGAAAGGATTTGTAGTTGAAAGCCAATGTCGTTTTTTTAGTGAAAATTTATAAAGGGATCTTTCTCAAATGTGTAGCCTATCAAAATAAATATTAGGGTTTTGAATTTTTTATGGATTTGACCATGATACTATGACTAGATATTGCGCATAAGTCGTGACGTCATTGGAAAGTTGCACGTTCGAAATGTTAGTTTTTTGCATGAATCAATAAATAATCTTGATTAATGTGTACGATTATTGTAATTATTAAACCTCTTAACTTATTTTTGTCTACTAATTTCATCACAGAATGCATACAAATCCCATTTCACTTTAACAAGAATTCAAATTCTACCCTCCAATGACGGCATGCGCGAACACGACCGATTTTGTGCTACGGGAAGATCCTATCTTGTTAGTCATAGTATCATGGATGTAACTAAAGTAGTTAGTAAAAAAATGGAAAAATAGAACAGATAGTACAGATATGGAGCTATTATATCCTTATTTATGGACCAACATGATCCATCTACTTGTTCTAACTTAAGTTTTAGTTTCATTTTGGATTTTAAATTATAAGATATCTCATATCTATTAAATATTTTAAGCTTACTGGAAGAAACAAATACTTAGCAACTTTATAGAAATTAAATATCAAAAGTAGAAGATAAAGTGCAACAGAGGTAAAAGGATATATATATATAATATATATATATATATATATATATATATATATATATATATATATATATATATATATAATATATATATATATATATATCGGAAAAAGGAGTACGACCGTCAATCCAATATATATATATACATATATATATATATATATATATAATATATATATATATATATATATATATATATATATATATATATATATATATATATAAGGATCACTCAGACCAGTGGTGGGTTCTTATATCGGTCTCTAGGTGGAGAAATAAAAGACAAAGTTGATAGGCTACTTATCTATTTTGAAGACGTTTAGCTTTCGAGTTTTGAAAGCATCATCAGTTCATCTAAAAAATTTTACAATATGAGAACCACACAATCATAGAAACGATGTTAATTGTTACCTTAAAAAGACATGTAGCAGTCAATGTTATTAACAATAATGTGAATGAAACTAAGTAAATGGACATAATACGCTGATTTTGTATAAACAGTTAAGTAACTAACAACATATATGAACTTATAAAATTAGCACAGCAAATGACCATGTGGTCTAAGTAAATTAAATGTTATTTAATGCTAATTAGTGAGAAAGAACCAAGAAAATTATAGATAACTTCCAACTATTTAATGAAAATTAAGCTTTGATTTTAACTTTAGGTAGCATTATAAGTGATATTAATAATAATAAATTGTGTTCACTTGTTCCAAAGTGGACAAGGGTGTTTTAGTTTTAGAGAACAAATTTCTAACAGTTTTGGCATTTTTAACAGCAATTTAATACCTGTTAAAATTGCTGTTAAAAATGCCAAAACTGTTAGAAATTTGTTCTCTAAAACTAAAACACCCTTGTCCACTTTGGACAAGTGAACACAATTCATAAAATTCCATGCGCTAATTGCGATTTATGTTACATTGGTCAAACTGGTAGATCATTAAAAGGTCGTCTCACTTCACATCGTAGTGACATTAATTTATCGAAACACACTTGTGCCCTAGCACAACACGCGATAAATACAAAACATGAAGTGGATTTCAATGAAGTTAAGATCCTTGCCACTGAACGCAATCTAGCTAAAAGACAGTTTTTGGAAATGTGTTCAATATTAAAACACCCTAATGCTTTGAATAAGAGAACTGACATAAGTAACTTGAGCCAAATATACCATGCTTTAATTTTGCAGAATTAGGCTACTTGATCTTTTCACTACATTAATGTCATATTAGGTGTACTATTTGAACCTTTTTCCATTTTTCATAAAATAATTTATATACATAAAATAGAAATAAAATACATAGATATCCCAATAAAATAATTTAATATTCTTTACTTAATTTACTATTACATATGCAACTTACATTGCATTTCCATACACTGATTACTTTGATTAGTGTTAACAATTTTATACTGAAATAATACAAATATTGTAATTGATTCATAGAATCCTTTGCAAATCACAGTTCCAAGCATATTGAACCTTGGGCTGTTTGGAAATTAATGGATCGTTAACCACCTGTGGCTGTTTAACTAGAGATAATAATTAACGTTATTACATACTTATGAGGTTGAATGAAAATCTCCTGTTTGTAAATCTGGACTGATTAGTGAGGGGAGTTGCTATTACACTACCAACTTTTTTCACTGTGTTGTCTTTTACAACCGGGTAGTCATCCAAACTCATTTAAACTTTAATTGACCGCCCAAAATTTGGGTTGGTACCTACACCTTGTTGATCTGTCGAAAGTATTTTTGACCTCAAGGTTGGCTGTCTTTTCGCGGTTTATTTCGTTCCTGTTTCATTTAACGCCATTGTCCCGGCGACATTCATAGGGCTTTGATCGGTAACTTCATTTATACTACTTTTTAAAATTTTATTAATATCACTTATAATGCTACCTAAAGTTAAAATCAAAGCTTAATTTTCATTAAATAGTTGGAAGTTATCTATGATTTTCTTGGGTCTTTCTCACTAATTAACATTAAATAACATTTAATTTACTTAGACCACATGGTCATTTGCTGTGCTAATTTTATAAGTTCATATATGTTGTTAGTTACTTAACTGTTTATACAAAATCAGCGTATTATGTCCATTTACTTAGTTTCATTCACATTATTGTTAATAACATTGGCTGCTACATGTCTTTTTAAGGTAACAATTAACATCGTTTCCATGATTGTGTGGATCTCATATTGTAATTTTTTTTAGATGAACTGATGATGCTTTCAAAACTCGAAAGCGAAACGTCTTCAAAATAGATAAAGTAGCCTATCAACTTTGTCTTTTATTTCTCCACCTAGAGACCGATATAAGAACCCACCACTCGTCTGAGTGATCCTTATATATATATATATATATACATAAACTTTGATTCCAAAACTAGTTAAAAAGAAAAAATGTACAACTCAGGAAGCCCTTATTAAACATCTCGTATTCATAAACTCTACAGATTCTATTAAATTGACTTATGAATTGTGCAAAATTAGGTCAATGGACAGATATTAGCAAGTGGTTAAATTAACGTTATAAAGGAACTTTACGAAAACATCACTGTCTGCGTGAAGGTAGTTGTCTTTCAGGAATGCACTTTAATGTATAGATTAAAAAGTATATTTGTATATTTTAATTAAAGATAATGAGTGGCATACTTTATAGTTTGGCGATCGCTAGATTCTCGTATTTAATGTCAGATGACTTAACGATGAGAATAAACTAAATATATACAATACAATAATATATATACAATATGTCAAAAATAAAAAATTTTAAGTTAGTATTTATGACATTTAGGCTGGTTTGTAGCTACTCTATTTTTGTTTACAAATTCAATTTTCTGTTAAGAAACTTCATCAAAATTTTTCAGAGAAACATTTATTAGAATAAGACATTTTTTTATTAATATTTTTTGTACTTAATATGTAAGCAGTAGTTTTATATAAAAAACTAATTTTATTTGGTGAGTTAACAAAAAATTTTTTATTTCTAGTTCAACTTTGTAAGATATTTTGTATTTTTTAGAAGCTCTTGATAAAAATTGTAATCACAATTGAAAGCTCGAGTAAAAAATAGTCAACAAATAGCCCCTTTTATTGACTCCAACCCATCAAAAACAGTTTTATATATATATATATAATATATATAAATATATATATATATATACATATATATATATATATATATATATATATATATATATACATATATATATATATATATATATATATATATATATATATATATATATATATTATAATATATATATATATATATATATTTATATATATATATATATATTAATATATATATATATATATATATATATAATATATATATATATGTATATATATATATATATATATATATATATATATATATATATAATATATATATATATATATATATATATATATATAATCGCACCCTCAGTGCAAGCATGCAGTAAGTCAGAATAATGTCATGTTTTAATGCTAAAAAAATTAAAAATTTCAAAGTTACGACAACACTTTTGCACGGAGAAAATTGTAAAAAGTGTAGACATATTTTCCGTTATTAAAACTGTTTATTATTTTTAATATTTTTATTTCAATTACAAACAAAAGAACTATAATAAAAATATGCAAATCGGGCTAACTTGAGTACAGTGATTAACAAAAGGATTGAAATTCACTACCTTAGTAAAATTAGGGACTTACGGGGTAGGGGGGCAATATGATAAGACAATCGCCCTGGAAGGTTACATGAACATTTAATACATGTTTGGATTTAGTTTTTATAGAACAAATTTTCTGAAAATAGATATTTTTAACCGGTCAGTATTGTTAATACACGAGTTTTAAGATAACTTTTTTGCCTTTCATAAGAAAAAATATTTTTGGCTGTAAATAATTATACCTTTCCATTAAGCGATGCAGGGCATATAAACAACGATAAATTTAACAGATAATTGTTAAAGGTGTTCCAAATGAGTCTACTTTTCCGATAAGTAACAGTATAATTATGACACTTTATTATTTTTTTTTTCTTTTCTCAACTATTCGTGTTTATTGCATAGTAAATACATTAATGATTTCACTGAATACAAAGTAAGTGAAAAAATAATCCGATTTATAAAATTAATGAATATTTTATGCATAAATGGAAGTAACAGTTCTTCAAAAATATTTAAAAACTAACCAAAATGTCCATCTTTATTTCGTCTGGCGACGTTATCGGCGGGTCATACCGGTTCGGACACGATTTAATGTTTACATTTTCCTGCATCGCTTATTGAATTTTACTATAGTCTTAATTTATGTGTTTTTAATACAATCTAAGAAATAAATGGTCAAACGACGTCGCACACACTTTATGGAAATATAGTCCGTCTAGAAAGTATCCGGAAAAAAGAAAGCAGAATTTATGATTTTATGGTATTTATTTCTATTACTTGAAATAAAAAATTTCAACAAATAATTTATCTCATTTACTTATACAATCTCCATTTAAATCTAAACACTTAACTAAACGTCCAGGTACACCCGAAACTAGGTAAAGGCCATAATTTTCGGTAATGGTATTCCAGGCCTGTAAAACTAACCGAATCAAACCTTCTTTATCTAGTGGCGTTACTCGTTCTACTTCATTCTTCATCAGTCTCCATATATTTTTAATGTGGCTAAGATCTGGAGGTACTGCTGACCACGAAATTGTTGTCAATTCGTGTTCTTACATCCACGCTTGAGTGTAAGCAAAAGTATGGCATCTTGCATTATCTTGCTAAAAACGCCACCCTCTAGATATAAAACATGAGCCGTTTCAAAAAGAAAACCATTTAGGATGTCACAATATTTCTCACCATCAACAGTGCCATTAACTATACAGAGAGGTGTAGCACCACGCTGAGATATTGTTCCCCAAACCATTATATTAGTGGCAAATTTGGAATTTTGAATGGTAACATTTTCTCTTGATAGGTCTTTTCGATGATTTGCACCAAGCTGGAAACAACTTTCATCAGATATAAAATCATTATTAAAATTATCTTCTTAAACACTGAAATTGCACTAATTTTTTAACGTTTCGGACTCCCTTTCTGTTTAAATATATCACCACTTTTCTTTTTTATACTTGTGACATCATTTCACAAATCTTAAGTCTGTTTACAAACAACAATATTTGATAGATGCTGTTGTCATGCGATTTTGTCCATAACCTACTATGAGCACAACCTACTTGATGCATTACTTTTGTCTTAAAATGTTATAAAAAGGAAATCTATTAAAATTAGAAAACATTTAAAATTCCGGATACTTTCTAGACGGACTATATAATGTAACACAAAGGACATAAAACTTACATGAATAGATTGGTCTCGTAAATCTTTGTTTATTGTCTCGGCCGTTAATGGATTACGTAGACACGCTGTATATTAAAATTAAACACCACAGACATAAATAATAAAATAACAAATATCTTACTTTTTTCGTGCCTTCCATTGCTTGTTATCGAAACCATTGCACAGTTCCGTGCCAAACTATTTTTACGTTAGAATTACAACAATTATATATATATATATATATATATATATATATATATATATATATATATATATATATATAGTAGATGATACGTGAACATGGACACCAAGTGCTTAGAGTACCACCGTATCACCCAGATTTAAATGGTATTGAATTAGTATTGGCAGATTGCAAGACTTAGTATAAAACATATATTGACAGAGATGGATGTAAAAATGAACAATATTTTAAGTATTTGGAAGGAAGCAATTAAAAAGTGTAACTAAGTCTCCTATACAAAGTGTGCAGAACGTACTAGCAAATTAATTAAACAGTGGTTTACTAGAGAAGAAAATATGTGTAATATTATTATCGATCTAGTGATAGTTAACATAGAAGATAACAGTTTAAATTCTGAAGGTGATGAAAATGAAATAGGAGAAACAAAAAACATATGTTCAAAGTCTTGCAACAATATTATTTCAGCTAAATAATGTTTCATTCCTTAAATAATTTTACTTTTACATCAACATACTGTAAAGATTATTAAATATTTTATTATATTTTTATTGTAAATTGTTTTAGACACTAATGATATTAAAATAATTTATTAAATTACGTCAAATATATTCTGTACCAAAGAAATTTAAAGCCAAACTAACTAGATTTTACATTCTATTTATTCGATAACACAAATTTTATAATACAATCTGTAATCGGAGCAGTAGCCACTTTCTGTCACGTATGCTATAAATGATGACGCACGCGTGAAGAACCACGGACTCAACTGTACCCACTGTCCTATTATTATTCTTGCTTCAAACAGCATAAACTACGCATTAGCATAAAACATTAGTTTGCACAATATTTTCTGAACGTAATAAAAAGTACACCCACACAAGTCTGCACTTAATGACCCTGTCGGGACTATGTACATCTGCATCCATTTGTTTGCAACACTCCCTTATTCACGCTCTTCTGCATATTCTTACTGCATAATTTTAATTCGCGGTATAATTAGAAAACTTTGTTTATTTCAAGAAACTTATTATAAATTCTGGAGAGCATGATGGGTTATGACTACAAAATATATACAAAATTAACAAACGTAGAAAGAATACCGAAACTAGCATAAATATGAGATAGGTTTAGAAAAAAGGAAAGTTCAATAACAATTAAAAATACAATGTTATAACAGTTCCAACTATATTGTATAATATTAAAAACTGACATGTGTTATACATTTTATGATATAATATAGATATAATACACTTTTTGATGTAGTTTATTTTCTTTACCCTTATATTTCAATATTTCCGCACGGAAAATGGTAACTAGACCAGAACTAACTATGAATAGGCTAAAAGGTTTTCTAATCAGTTAGCCAGCGTTTTTTAACCTCGTCAATCTTATTCCTCAAAGCTGAACCCAGAGGAAGACAACGATATTTGTAACCTCCTAGAAAGTTTATTCCAGCTTGAACTTCTACATGCAAATTTTAAAATGAACCAACTAAACGAACCAGTTAACACTAAAATGAACCCAAAGAAGTCTTTTGGTCATGCTCTCATAATAACTACAATACTCAAAAACTAAAAGGCTAGTGTTTTTAATACACACCTATAATTTTGTTAGAATGACCAGTCACTTCCCTAAACAGTAGAGTCTAACGAAAGTTATACTTATCCCCAAGCCTAAGAAACCTCTACATAGTGCTACATCTAAGAGACTAATAATTAGTCTCCTGTTAGTTGTAGAAAAACTACTTAAAAAGCGTTTGCTCCTAAACCTAGAACAAATATTAAAAAATCTCCAGATAATACCAAATCATAATTTTGGCTTCAGACCGCAATACGCAATTATCGAAAAAATACATTTTAGTGACAAAAAAGATAAGTTAACAACTTGAAGTCCATGAAGGAAAACAAAGCTAGGAACTACCCGAAAGTGGAAAAAATCCCAAAGCTAAAACTGGGTACTTGGAACGTTAAAAGTCTTTATATCGCCGGTAAACTAGATAACATAATACAAGAAATGGAACGATGCGACATCATAGGACTTAGCGAAATCAGATGGCCTAACAGTGGTAAATGTACTAAAGAAAAAGCGACACTATATTGCTCAGGAAATAACCTACCTCATCATTATAACGGAGTTGGATTTTTAGTTAACACAGCCTCAAACAAATCAGTAAGGAATTTCGTGGCATACTCAGATAGGGCTGCACTACTACAAGTCCAAGCCGATCCTGTTGACCTTAACATTATACAATTATCAACCTTGGACAAGCCTGAAAATGAAGTAAAACAATTGCACGAGAGATTAAGGAGTTAATGAAACTGATCAAGAAGAACCAGACTCTTATAATCATAGGAGATTTCAATGCGAAGGTAGGTCGAGGACGTGTTGAAGATGTCGTGGGTGACTTTGGTTTCGGAGATCGAAACGAGAGAGGTGATATGCTAATCCAGTTCTGTCAAGAAAACAAATTAGTCATTGCGAATACCTGGTTCAAACCTCGGAGACTCTACACCTGGCAGTCTCCACAACATACGCATGACAACATCGTAAAAAATCAATTTGATTTTTTATTGATTAATCAGAAATATAGAAATGGATTGCAATGAGTAAAAAAGTACCCTGGAACAGATATCGGATCTGATCACAATTCCGTAGTAGGAAAATTGAAAATTAAGCTTAATACAATTCAAAGAAAATCCATTGTAACCTAATGTTAAACTAAAAGTCACAGAAAGAATAAATGAGACAATAGCGAATATCACGACACAATCTAAATAACCGGCCAGTATAGAAGACAAATTGAATTGCGATATTTTTAGTCATTTCTCAGTCATTTTATAACGTCTGGCATACTGGCCTTCTCTATAAAATAAAAAAGCTTCCACCTGCTAACCATTTTCTAATTCTCCAATCCTACATACAAAACTGACAATACTCCGTCCGTAGTATGAAGCATTTGTTAAGTCCAGTCTGGAGTTCCTCAGGCAATGTGTTTGGACGCATCCTGTACTTTTTATATATTGTGGAGTTACCAATGACAGTTAACATCACCAACTATGTGTTGGGATTATTCATTCTTATCGCTGTCAATACTTTTTAGTGTTTAAAATACCCTTAAAAGTAAAAGGGCAGCACGGCTACGAGCGCAACTCTTATGGAAATTAACATGGGAAATCGCTAAGGTTCATTCTGCTCATTTTTGACGCTTTTTTTGGTGGAGGCGCGACGGCTCGTCGGATCGTGACGTGTAGGGTATCGTTGGAAAGCGGAGGGGACGGGGAACACGTTGAGATAAAAATCAAACGCAAAGACTGTGCCAAAACGGCATTACGTCATATCTCCATTGTTATTGGTCAGATCGTGACGTACGAGGGCTCGTTGGAATGGTAAGAGGGTAGCGAATACGTTAGATAAAAACAAAAGGACACTAAGCTTGCAACGTCCAAACGGCTCAACGTACAACAACGTGTGAGGTATCGATGGAAAGGGAAGGTGGTAACGAATATGTTTAGATAAAAACAAAACGCAAAAGACAATGTCAAAAGGACACTAAGCTTGCAACGTCTAAACTACTCAACGTACAACAATGTGAGGTATCAATAAAAAGGGGAGGTGATAGCGAATATGTTAAAATAAAAATAAAAACGCAAAGACAATACCAAAACGGACGGATCGTGATGTGTGAGGTTTTGATGGAAAGGAGAGGTGGTAACGAATATGTTAAGATAAAAATAAAACGCAAAGACATCGACGCTAAGCTTGTAACGTCCAAATGGCTCAACGTGTGAGGTATTGATGGAAAGGGAGGTGGTAACAAGTATGTTAAGATAAAAAGCAAACGTAAAGACCGTGCCAAACGACGTTATGTCGTATCTCTGTTGTTATTAGTCAGAGTATTACGTGTAATACGTTAAATGAAAAGGGGAGGTGACGGAGAAATATGTTAAGACAAAAGACAATGACCAAAACGCCGCTATATCGGATCTTTGTTCAGCATAATAGACGTGGAATCTTATTAAAACTATGTTCAATATTTGATATAGCACCGTTTTTTGGCGATGATTCTCTGTTAGCCTCACTTTCTTCGAATACTCTAGCCACAGAGAAAGAAATTACATTTACAAATACAATGCTTTTGAGATAAAATTATCAACCTTCAATATCTTTTGAACTTATAATTTTTAGGAAAAACACACAAATACGTCAATTAAAATTTGAAGGGAGAGACATTCTATCATATTTAAGGTTGCTGGAAAATGCACCCTTTTACCCCCGTATCATCCCTTTATTTTGTTTAATTACTTCCCCTTTTTTTTGAAATTTGGATTCTCCTCTTTGTACTGATTTCAGAAATGTATAATACATGATGCTTAAAGTGATTAGTATATGAGAAAAATAAATATTGGATTGAAAAAAACATTATTTTTTAACAATTTTATTACACACATTTAGAATGAATAATTGATATTGCATGACATTGCTTAACACGTCTGCATTTAATTGTCGACATTCGTCCTTTATTCTTTGTTGTAAACCATCTAGAGGTTCTGGTTGAGTAGAATAAATTTTTGTTTTTAAATACCTCCTTAAGAAGAAGTCTAAGAGTGCTCAATCCGGTGACCTAGGTGGCCAATCCATAATCTGTCGTTTTTTACCTGTCCAAGGACCAGGAAACATTTCGTTTAAAAATTAACATACAGGTAAAGCAAAGTGTTAAAATATAACCAAATCTTCGGAAAGGTTATCACCATTTCCTACTATTGTTCTAATACGATCAACCACTTGCCTAAAGAATTCAAGATACGATGTACTATTTAAGTTTCCAGTGATAAAGAAGGGCCCGATAATATGATCACGTAGGATACCACACCATACGTTTAGCTTTTGAGGATGCTGTGTGTGAAATTCGCGTACAATATGTGGATCACTCTCAGTCCAGCATCGGCAAATAAATCTGTTCACCAAACCGTTTAATGAGAATGAGCATTCATCAGAGAAGCAAATATTGTTTTACAATTGTGGATTATTAATGATGCCTTGTATCATTAATTCGCAAAATTCGGTACAACGATCAAAATATTCTTCATTTAACTCTTTTACTAATTTAATTTTATATGAATGAAACTTAAATTTATGGAGGACTCGGATGGCTGTAGAAGGTAAAACACCGATTGCTCTGCTTATTGTTTACAGTGACTGTGATTGTTAAGGCTCTAAGTTACCTTGCTCTAAAACAGCTACTTGGATTGCTTCGTTATTTACAAGTCACTGTCGGTTATGTTTTTTATTGCAAACTGACCCTCTTGCTCTAAATTTCTGCATCCGTTCAATAACATACTTATGAGTTGCATATCTATTGTAGTGTGTTATATTAAAAATTCTAGCAGCATCTCTTGCACAATTAATATTTTTGTAGTATAAACCTACAATTCAATTCTTTCTTGCAAAGGGGACACCATTTCAGCGATCAAATTGCACACGAATTATAATAGGCTGTAACTTATAAGTTATAACAAATTGTCGTTGGCTATCAACCGATTAAAACAAGCCCATTCGTGCGTGAACAGTTGTCGTGCTTACACGTGTATATTAGAAGTTTAGTACAATCAATAGTTTTAGAAGACAATAGTAATTATTTGAAAATTAGTTATAATTGTGGTTATAAGGGTGTTGTGAAAGATTAGTGCATTCATATGGATGTGGATGATGGGGGAAAACCCCCTCCTCTCCCGGATCCAACAGAAAACTTAGATCTAGGAAATAATCAGATAAGTGGTTCAAATCATTTAAATTTAATTATAGATTCTTCTGCATTGAATCGGAATATTAAAGATAAAAAAAAATAAAAAACAAATTGTATTAAAGGATAAGATAGTTGAGGCTAGTTCTAATCCAGAATCAAGTTTTTCCGTTAACAATAATAATAATGAATCGAACAAAAAAGTAATAACAACATTTCTTTATCAGTCTACTGATATAGGCCCGTTTCAGATTTACATTGAAAATAATATGGATAATTATATAGGCCAATTAAACGCAATAAAAATTGGAGAAATAATTTTAACTTCACATCCGGAATTAGACAAAAAAATAAAACAAATTCAATCGATAGGAAGAAATCAAATTCGGGTTTTTTGTAAGGATTATTTGAGCGCTAATATATTGTTAAAATCTCACATTTTAGAAAATAAAAACTTGTCTGCTTATATTCCCAAATTTTTAATATTTCGATTAGGAATTATTAGATTCATTGATAAAGATTTACCAGTTGAATATTTAAAAAATGAAATTAGGGAGTATGATTTTCATTGTAAATTTGAAGTGGAATTTGTTAAAAGAATGAATAGAAAAGTAAAAAACTCAAATAACGAAACAGAATTAATACCTACAAGTACTATTTTGGTTTCCTTTAAAAGTCAAACTTTACCTAAGTATATAGAAATTAATAAAGTTCTTTACGAGGTAGAAGTTTATAAACAAAGAGTTGTAATGTGTAATAATTGTTACCGCTATGGACATATTAGTTAACAATGTCGAAGCAAAATAAGATGTCTTAAATGCTGTCAGAGGCATGACACAGTTACCTGCACATCAGAGGAATTTACAGTAAAGTGTTTTACTTGTAATGGAAACCATTTTACTAACGATCTTATTGTATGCCCGGAGTACAACAAACAAGAACAAATTAAACAAATGATGTCACACACAAATTGTTCCTTCAAGGATGCTAGTAGTAGTATTCCAAAAAAAAGTTATGCAGATATTGTATCTAAACATTTACCTTCAAAAGCAGTTGATAATAAAATAGTTAATTCTAATTTACAACAAAATTCTTCGTTAGAGTCAGTTAATGTTCATGTAGCTTCAACATCGTCCAATCCCTTTTCACATATATCACACCAATCCAATACGTGATCCATTTCTCAAAGATCGAATTCCCAGTCATACTTTCAAGCTCAATTCAAACAACAAAAAAAAGTAAAAGATCTTATCCTTTATCTCCCGATCATACATTGTTAGAGCATCAATCCATTATTAGTTCAGTTAATCTTCCTTTTAAGAAAGGGGGAATTTTGAGTTCAGAACAATATTAGTCCAATATTCAAAATGAAAATAAATCAGAAAATGTCATAAGAGAAACCGAAAATAATGAAATTGCAAATGTCATTTTTCAGATAGTTTTATCAACCATAAATACAATAAAGAACACAAATAAATTAGACATACAAGAAAACGAAATTACAAATATTATTAAAACTAGCTTAAATAACATTTTTGAACGTGGATCATATAACCCTATGTCAATGGAACTTAAATCGGCAAATTCAAATAAAGAAAATTTACAATATTTGTTAAATGATCTTAACATCGATATAGCTTGCTTGTCAGAAACTAGATTTACATCAAATAAATATTTTAATCTTCCAGGTTACACTGAGGATCCGTTTAGACCGCAGTGGTGGGGGAACGGCCATCCTTATTAAATCAAAACTTTTGTATACAGAATTACCTATATCTGTTTTACTACCTAATTTTAATCAATTATCCATTCTTTTAAAATGTAATGATAAAAAAAATATTACCATTGTATCGCTTTACGTTCCACCAAAAACTAAAATTTCGTTGCATAATTGGGATCAATTCTTTAGTTCATTTAATCCACCTGTAATTTTTACGGGAGATTTTAATTCACATAATATTGCCTGGGGTGGGCCAAACACAGACCACTATGGCATAACACTTATGAAAGCTCTTGACCGAAATAATCTTGTATATCTCAACGATGGATCACCTACATCATAGGAATCATGCAATCTCATTCAGCTATCGATCTGACAATTTGTTCTCCTTGTATAAAACATTTACTATATTGGCACACAATAAAAGATCTTTATGGGTCTGATCATTTACCATGCATTACACAAGTATATATGGCACCCAAAGTTAATAAATTACTATCTTGTAGAAAATGGAATATTAAAAAAGCAAACTGGGATATATATTGTATGGAGTTTCAAGAACTGATATTTAAAGATATTCAATTATTACTCTCCAATGACCAGTCAACATCAGCTTTATTTTTAGACATAAAAGGGGCATATGACAATGTGAAATTAGACATATTATATTAAAAAATGTGTCAAATGGGAATTCCCCAAAGTCTGTCTATACACTTATATACTATATACAGTAATAGAAATCTATTTTTCAGAGAAAACCACTTATTCTATGAATGCAGATAATCATCTATGGGTTTGCCACAAGGTGGTATATTCAGTCCTACACTTTATATTATTTACTCAAGTGATCTAGTTGTTGACATCCCACATAATATATCTATTTTGCAATATGCTGATGATATTGTTATTTACACACGCCACAAATCCATCGAGATATGCCACAAACAACTCAATTATGCAATAAGAAATTTAGATAATTGGATTTTCAACAACGGCTTAATAATTTACGAAGAAAAATCAGTATTAGTTACTTTTACAAGAAAAAGATATCGGTGTCCTCAACAAATAAAATTATCAAAATATTTGTTTCCTTACAAATCTTTCACTAAACTTTTAGGAGTAATTTTAGATTGTAAATTAAATTGGAAGGAACACATAAATTATATAATCAAAAGAACAGAAAATAGTGTTAATTTATTAAAAACATTCGGTCATTCCTCCTAGGGAGGGGATCCAAAAATACTGTTAATATTTTATAGAACACTCGTTAGATATATTTTAGATTACGAAACTATATTTTATCATTCAGCAGCAGAGACAAATTTTATAAAAATAGATAAAATAAAAAAAAATGCCTTCGACTCTGTATTGGATACTTGGGAAGTATGCCTATATACGTTATGGAAACAGAAACATGCGAACTGCCATTGAATCTTCGGAGAAGATTTCTATCTGACAAATTCGTGTTAAAGTTAAGAAGTCAGAAATCCAAGTTACTGGTTAAAGTATTTAGTTTAGCTGGTTTGGTTTTAACATCTAAATATTGGGATAAGAAAAAAATACCATTATTAGTTGAAAGTTTCATTACCAATGCTCACGGAAATGAAGAACTTTATAAATCCAATGGAATCCCTTTATGGAATTATTCTTATGAAATGTTTCTTTCTCCAGTTTAGACACATATTAACGCTCGCTATTTGTGTCAAAACAATATTATTATACAAAAAGAATATTATCGAGATTGTATAGTAAAATGGAAACAGTATGAAAAAGTTTATACTGATGGATCCATGGACGTATAAACATAGATGGACACAGCAATAAGATACCTTTAACACACAATGTTTTGAAGCTTCGATAGAATGTGATGCTTCCGCAATGAGTGTAAGCGTGCTTGAATTTTTACTCGCGGGTAATTATTCAGATTTTAAAAATTGGAAGTACCTAGTAATATTGTATAAAAACACGTTCAAAGAATTAAAAAAAACGAGAATTTAACTATTAACAAATCACGTCTTTATAGAAAAATTAAAATACAATTTTATTATATCTTATTGAATACATTAATGAACATGAATAAACCCAATGGTACGCCTATTAAAATGTAAACAAACACGCTTTTTCATTTCCTCATCCTAAATAATGTAAATTTTACGTACTTACAAATGAAATGAAAGACCGGGATGTAAATATTTCGTTTATTTTATTTCACTTTTCACAAATATCACTTAAAATACAGCCAAAATTATCTAAAAACAATTTTTCCTTATTTCCTCAATCGTTGTAAACAAACATGGAATAGCATTTGAAGTTTGACGTAGAACCGTAAAACAGAGAAATGTAAACAACCGTTGCCATTTATAAATAGTTTTCAGTGCTTCTAAATATAAAATAATTTATTGATATCTATTATACGCTATTATTAAATGATAATGCACACTATGTGCACACTTGATATTTTGATTACAATTAGATATATTAATATAACCAATAAATTATTATTTTGGTTTGATAGCACCTGTAGAGTATAAAATACGGAGTAATATTTTCAGCGACTCGCGAATAAGAATTTTTAATAAAAAAACGTGACAACAGTTGGAGGTGCTGAGAATGTGACATATTCAAATAATTTTGACTTCACAATTTTATGTAAATAACTGAGTCCATCTGTGTTTATACGTCCATGGATGGATCTAAATCGGAACATGGAGTTGGCTGTGCAGTTTATTATACTTCCAAAAATATCAAACTAATATAAAAACTGTCAGATATGATGTCAATTTTCAGTGCTGAGCTTATTGCCATAAAATTAGCAATTAATCTGTGTTTAGAACAAGAAGAGGATAAATTTGTCATATTTACAAACTCTAAAAGTTCGGTAGAAAAACTTAATAATCTGTTTTTAAATCCTAATTTAAATTATATTCTTCTTGATATTTTAGAATTGTATCAAAAAGTATCAAGTGGAGGAAAACAAATTTATATATCATGGATAAAAGCCCATTCCCGTATAGAAGAAAATGAAGAAGTGGACTATTTAGCAAAAGATGGTGCGAAAAATGGAAGACTACTTAGATTAAAAATATCAGAGTCTGATTTTATTCCAATTTTTCAAAAGAAACTTAAGGAAAAGTGGCAGATAAAATATAAATGTGGAGACAAAGGACAGTTTTTTAAAAATATACAACAAAAAACAAACCATGATTTGGGAATACACGTAATCGTTCAATTATTCGGATAATAAGTCGAATGCGCTGCAATCATGCACTATTTCCAGCGTAAAAACATAAAATAGGTTTGTTAGATAATAATAAGTGTATGTGATGAAATTGCCGATTTACAACATATTCTTTTAGAATGTCCTTTAAAAAAAAAATAGAAATTAATAAGTTTTATCAAAATTTAATATTGTACAAAATGAAATTTCCAATAAATATTTCAAATCTATTGACATTGATATATGAATAAATTTGTAAGCATAAAACGAAAAAAAAACAAAAAAAAAACAAAAAAAAAAAACAAAAAACAAAAAAAAACAAAAAAAAAACAATATGAAAAAAAAGCCAAAAAAAAGCAAACCAATAAATAAATAATATTAAACAATAAAAAATATTACTAATAAAAATAAATAAACAATAAAAATAAAAGAAAAGTTACAATGGCATATAGACTGATATAAAAAAACAATAAAAATAAAAATAAGTAACGAAAATATTTAGGCATTTACTAACACACTAAAAATATTCTTTAACTTGTATATAATATTAATATGTATATAATGTAAACAATGGAAATGGATGATAAAACTATGAGAATGATAAAACTATGATGACTGGCTTTTTGGCTTTGCCAGTACCATTAACTTGTGTAAACAGTGCCTAAAAAAATTAAAACAAGTGTAAAAATAATATCGAAAACTTTTGATAAAACTTTAATTAAAAGTGAATTTTTTTGTTTCTTGGTTTTTAAAGGTACTACAAATAGTACGGTTAAATATTTAAAAAGTTTAAATTATGCTACAACCTATTTTGTTACGCTTAATTAAGGTGAGAGAGATACTATCTTGTTATCAGGAAAATTATCTATCTCATAATCTAATCACTTTAAGTCAAAGGTATTATACATTTTTAAAATCAGTTCAAAAAGTAGAATCCAAATATAACATAAAAAAAGAGGCAGTAAAAAAAATAAAGGGTTGATACAGAAGTGAGAGGGTGCATTTCCCAGCAACCTTAAATATGATATAATGTCTGCCCCTTCAATTATTAATTGACGTATTTTTGAGTTTTTCCAAAAAATTTGGGGTTCAAAAGTTATTTAAGGTAGATAGTTATATCTGAAAAACACTGTACATACCATATTTTGACAATACTATGTCACTATATAGTACAGTTTATATAACGAATCATATGAAAATACTAGGCTAGACTAGGCTTGAGTACCTCGGCCACGTGATGCGGAACGAAGAAAAATGTCGAATTCTTTAACTCGTTATGCAGGGTAAAGTATTTGGCAGAATAGGACCGGGACGCCGTCGTATCTCGTGGTTGAAAAATCTCCGACAATGGTTTGGGATAACCTCAGCGGAGCTGTTTCGCAGAGCAGTCAACAAAACCATGATAGCCTTGATGATCGCCAATATCCGGACCGGATAAGGCACTGACGAAGAAGAAGAAGGCTAGATTTAGAGGTGGTAAATCAACAATTTATCAAAATGCAACCATGAGACAAATTTTAGAAAAAAAAAAACTGGATATGGTATAGATACTCATCACATATTTATAGACTACAAAGCAGCCTACGACTCTGTAAATAGAGGAGAAATATTCAAATAAATGAAAGAGCTAAGATTGCCAAATCAGTTTATAAATTTAACAAAACTGTATTGAACTGTGAAAATGTAAAATGTACGCTATGAATCCAAGGGGAACTATCTGTGCCTTCTAAACCAAATAAAAGGCTGCAAGCAAAACCGTTTGTCCTTAAAAATGGCTTTTTGTAACAATTAGTGCAAATCCTTGTATCGGCTGCATTACTACTTGTATACGACAGACGGCTTTAGAAAAGCACTCTGCATTGAGGGCGTCTCTTAAAAAAAAGAGGTTGTCATAATTACCAAGGAATTATATAATTTACATGGGAAGTTTAAGGTTGCCTTTAAGTTCTGTAAATTACGTTTTTGATAGCTTCTACATTAAAAGGGTATAGTTACCGTATTTCGATGCACTCTTGCCTCACCCTATATATGTTGCTTTCACTAACTGAGATTTAAAATAGAGCTATTTAGTTCAAATAAGTTAAATAACTTTGCGGATGAACCTACAAATTGTCCACCACCAATATTGAAAAGCATGGCTAATAAGACTATTTTTGATTATCACATATGTTCACATTATTTTCCACTACAAATATTGAAAAGCATGGCTAATAAGACTCTTTTTAATTATCACATATGTTCACATTTATTTAAAATATACTCACCATATATTAAAAAATATATATAAAATATTTTATACACTACTCCAAAATCTTTCATACTGCTTTTCTACACTAATAAATATTTGCCTTGCAGTTAATATATTAAAAGTATATATAGTCGAGATAAGAAATCTGCTGTTAATTGCTAAAAATTTAAATACTATAATTAATGATTTTAAACTTGACAAGTTTTCTGTAATTTATGTACTTTACTAAAGTGCATAATTACGTTAAACTTGGTACTGTATTTAAAAAGTCAAAATTGTAGTTGCGATAATTGTATATGTATATATATATATATATATATATATATATCTATATATATATATATATATATATATATATATATATATATATATATATATATAAGGTAACTGTACTTTTACCGACCACTTAAGGTTTTCCTGATAAGCAGATTCAATATCAATAAGCAATATTTATGTACAATTTCTTTAAAATGCCCCTTTAGTACAGTTACAAAAGGTTTTCACTCCGATTTCGTTGACAATCCATCGATTTTCATGAAAATTGGTGAGTAGTTAGAGGATACCTTAAGAAACAAAAGTGACAGTTATTTTCATAAAAATATGTCCAGAAATCGTTAGATGGACCAAATCTAAACAAAATTTATCTGATAAAGTTATTAAAATAATTCAATACTTTTTGAGTTATTGAAGATCAAAGATTCTGATTTTTCGTGAACAAAATGCATATTTTAAAGCGTTTTTTCATAAATAACTCAAAAATTATAAGTTTTTATAAAAAAATTATTATTATCAAAATTGAAGGTATTCAAAAACTAAATAAATTATTTGCTTGAACAACCTTTTTAATATTAATTCAAAGTGAGTTATAGGTAATTAAATGTATTTTTTTTTTTCGACGAGTACTCAAATCTGAATATTTAAGCTTAAATAATAGGAAAACAATACATTTTATATCATCGAATCAACAGTATATTACCAATTTTTTCAAAGCCAAAGAATTCGCCGAAAAAAATCCCATTTATCTGTTTGAAGCACAAAATAATTCATTAAACCATCCCATCACTTTTCAAGAGATAAACTCATCTATTCGTAACTTGAAGGACTCTAGTCCTGGGCCTGATGATATTCCTTTAGCATTTCTGAAACATCTCCCTGTTTCAGCCATAACGTATCTCTTAAACGTATTCAACAGAATTTGGCTTCACCACCAATGGCCAGCTATTTGGTCAAATGCAATAGTCATTCCTCTCCTAAAATCTAATAAACCTAAATATGACCCAGAATCATATCGACCCATATCTCTGACATCGACAACCTGCAAATTACTAGAAAATATTGTTAACTCCAGACTCTCATGGGTTTTAGAAAATTCCAATTTCTTAATCTTAGAGCAAAATGGCTTTAGAAAAGATCGGTCATCCATAGAAAACATTTTAGATTTGGAAAGTGAAATACATGAAGCTCTTTGCTAGAAACCAAAAACGTGTTGCTATATTTTTTGACTCAGAACGTGCATTTAATAAAGCTTGGAAATACAACATTTTAAGACAACTTCATAAATGGAATATTCAGGGTCACTGCCTTGCTTTCATTCAAAACTTTTTAAATACCAGATCTTTTCAAGTAAAAATAAATTATATTTTTTCAAATATTTATAGTTTAAATAATGGTACACCCTAAGGATCCATACTCAGTCCAACACTATTTCTGGTAGCAATAAACGGCATCATTAAAAACATTCAAGCACTCTTACAGGCTCGTTTATACGCTGATGACCTAGTGGTATCTATTAAAGGTAAAAATATTTCCTCAATGTCATCAATTCTTCAAAACTTTTTAGATACTCTCGAAAATTGGTCCAACTTTACAGGTTTTCAATTTTCAATAGAAAAATCAATAGATGTCGTATTCTCTTCAAGCTCCTTGCCACAACCTCCTAACCTAAGAATGTATGAGAAACAGCTGGAGTTTAGAGATCACCACAAATTCTTGGGTTTAATCTTCGATTAAAAGTTAACATGGAAAAATCACATCTCACAACTCATCCTTTCCTGTAATAAAAGATTAAACGTATTAAGATCTCTCTGTAATAAAAACTGGGGCTCAGACCAATCCACTCTACTCCTCCTGTATAAATCTTTAATACGTTCTAAGTTAGATTATAGAGCAATTGCCTATTCCACTGCTAATAAATCTCTACTGAAATCATTAGATATTATTCATAATAAAAGTCTTAGACTAATCTTAGGGGCTTTCCCAACTACACTTGTATCCAGCATTTATGCGCTTTTAGGAGAATCATCGCTACATCACCGCCGCATGTACCTCGCTCTATCACATGCAGCCTCAGTCGCTGGAAATATTTCAAAACCAATATATCAAAATACTTTTACAAATAAATATGTAAACTTATTCCAAGATATTCGCTATACTAAAAAACCATATTACGAAAGAATTAAATCCATTCTTCAAAACCTAAACATTAATTTTCCGGACGTTTTCTCCTCAGATATTAAATACCCCGAGCCTTGGCTGATTTATCAACTTGTGATGCATCTCTAGAGTATATAGATAAATCTAAGACACATCATTCTCTGATTCGGTCCAAGTTTAAATCCCTCATAAATAAGTACCCCGACTACCATAAAATCTACACAGATGCATCTAAATCCGAAGACGGAGTAGGGGCATCAATCGTTTCTTCAGAAAACAATCTTCTTTTCCGTTTACCCTCAGCATGCAGCACATATTCAACTGAACTCTACGCCATATACCGTGCTGTGAAACTTCTTAACGAGCTTACACTCACAAAAGCCCTTATCATAACAGATTCCCTTAGCTCTCTAAACTCATTAAAACACATTTTTCCAAAGTATCCTTTTAAAAAGTTGCTAAAATACCAGCTTTCCCAAGCTTATGAACATGGAAGACGCGTCCAATTTTTATGGGTTCCCTCACACGTTGGAATAACAGGAAATGAAGAAGCTGACAGGATTGCACGAGAGGCTATTTTAAGTGATTTGTCGGAGCCGATAGACAAGTGTATTTCCAGTGACTTAAAAGCTTATTTTAAAAATAAAGTGTTGTGTTTGTGGCGAAATGAGTGGTCTCGAACTAATTCCAATCTAAATAAAATTAAAAATAATGTGTCTCAGTGGTTTCCATTGTCGCGCAAAAGACGGGAACAAATTGCTGTTGCGCGTTTACATCTAGGACATACCAGATTAACGCACTCCTACCTTTTTACAAAGAATAATCCACCTATATGTGATCAGTGTAACGTCCGATTAACAGTCGAACACTTTTTAATAATTTGTAGTAAATATGACCAAGAAAGACAGCGCTACAAGATCCCAAACGCTATACCACAGGCTCTAGGTCAAAACTGTTCCTATGAAAATATAGTGAATTATCTCAGATCCATAAACATTTTGTACAATCTGTAGGTGTCTAACTTTGTTATTTATACTTTGTTCCGTCGCTAATAACCTTTTGGTGGATGCGACATCTTTTTCTAATAAAAAAAAATACATTTTATAAAATATATTTATTAAAAAAATTTTAATGTACTTAGAAATACCTATTAAATGAGCTCTAGAAGAATTGATAGCATCAAAATTAAGCAAGTTGTGATAAAAATAAGAGAACCCTTTCGAATTTTTTGGAAAAGGTGAAAAAAAACATGCACCCTTTCCAGAAAAATAAAAATTTATGGTAATCCCTAAGATTTTCTTTATTTTAGTATAAGTAATAACCTCAAGATTTTGCCCGGTTTAGAATGCATATTTTTGAAGAAAAAAATATGATTTAAAAAAATCAGAATTTTTCAAATTTTCATAAATTTCATTTTCTTTTGAGAGTAACTTTATATATACTTAATATACTTAAAAAATGATACATAACAAAATTTAAGGTTTTTGTTAACAAAGATTTTCCTTTGTTTATATTTTTGTAAGATAAAAAATAACTGAGATAAAAACGTTTAAAACCTAAATTTTACTGCGAGAACAATGTTACCGGGATCCTTTAACCTTTTATCTTTTAAAAAATAAGGGACCCAAAAAATTAAATTTAATATGACTTTATAGCGCTTAAAATTACCTTTCAAATGGTTTTTGAATGAACCTGATATCATAAAAATTAGCGAAGGTATTGTAAAAGAATCAATAACATTTTTTTAGAATAATTTTTGGAGCAATTTTGTATGTATATTTGTATTTCTTCTTCTTCTTAACATGCCATACACCAAAGTGCGTAGGCGACTATCTCATTACTAGAATTCTGTTCTTGGCGGCGTGACACAGCTCACCTGTATTGTGTATTCCTGTCCATTCTTTAATATTCCTTAACCAGGACAATTGTTTGCGGCCGGCTCCTCTCCTACCTTCGATCTTCCCTTGTAGGATTAACTGTGGTATTTCATATTTTGCTCCTCTCAATATGTGCCCAAGGTAACCAATCTTGCGTTTTTTAATTAATTCAAAGAGTTCTCTTTTCACGCCGGCTCTATTAAGGACGTCATCGTTTCGAACTCTATCCACCCAAGGTATGCGCATCATTCTTCTCAATGACCACATTTCAAATGCTTCAAGTTTGTTGATAGATGTTTTTTAGATGTTTTTTAGATGTTTTTTTGTACTATACTTTTTTGTACTACAAATACATATTTGTATTTATTTGTATGTATTTTGTATGCATTAGTGTATTTACACTATGAAAATATTATACCACTCTAGCACCCTCTTTGAATTATAAGCAACCCCTCGAAAATTTTAAATTACCAAGGGGGTCGTATGGCACATTGGTAGAAAGGGATTTTAGTCCTCTGTTCAGCAATGTAAAGTTTTTTAAGATTGCTGCAATCGTAACTGAAAAAATTTATTTTTAAAATGTAAAATTTTGATAATGTCTCTATCAAAAAATTTTAGGTTGAATGAAGATAATAATGTCACATAATATTTAAAATGTATTTTTCAATGTTCTTTACAATTAAATTAAATGTTTAAAATGTCCACTATTCACTTCTTGACGATACCGAAGGAGATTTTGGAATTCTCGTACAACATTTTGTACGACTCCAGGAGTTATTTCGGTAATATCTTCCGTTATCCTTACTTTTCAATCAGCAATACTGTGTAGTCTATTAAAATATACTTTAGATTTTAAATAACCCCATAAAAAGTAATCGAAAGGAGTCAAATCGGGGGATCTAGCCGGCCATTCGATCGTCCCACGTCTTTTAATTCACCTATTGGGAAAAACCCCGTTTTAAGAATTTCTAATTATAAGTGCAAAATGCAGTGAAGCTGAATTTTGTTGGTAGTAAATAGGTCGATCAATCTTATTTGGATGATTAACATTAGGAAAAAGTCTTCGTAATGTAGGCACTAAAAAGTTTATCAAACAATCTAGATAAACCTTACGATCAACCGTGCAGTCAAAAAAATTATGACTAATAATTTTATTGTTAATGATACCAGCTCACTTGTTAATTTTTTTAGGATATTGCGTGTGAGTCTCACACACCCAGTGAGGATTTTCTCTGCTCTATTATCTACAATTCTGTTTGTTAACTGTTCCGTTTAAATGAAACGTCGCTTCATCAGAAAAAACTATTTTGTTTATGAACTGCAAATCTGCGTTTATTCTATCCATCATTTTATAGAATTCTTGTCTTCTATCAGGATCATCTTCATTTAACTCCTGAACGAACTGAACTTTGTAAGGGTGGTATATTTCTTTAGGTAAAACTCTCAAAATAGATGATTTACTTACGTCACTGACGGCGGCAAGTTCTCGAGTTATCTTATGCGGATTTTCCTCAATCTTTAGAAGTACATCTAACTTTTTTTTATCAATAAATTTAATATTTCTACCTAGTTTTTCAATATTTTTTATATGTCCAGTATAACGAAACTTCTTTGCAATTGTGCTAACTGTAGACTGCGAAACTTGTTGACCAAAGTATTTATTATTAACATTTCACAAACCTCCTTTTGAGCTCTTGTTTTATTACCACAAACAATCATAATTAAAATGTCTATTCTTTTAGTCTCGGACAAATGAGCCATAATTAAATTTAATACGCGCACAAATATTATACTCACGTCTTCTAGTAACCTTAAATACCTAAATGACAGCAGCCTACTAGATTCAATTACTATCAAGATACTAACAATTGTTTATTTGGCTTTTTGACTAATATTTTTTATTATATTCGAAGTTTTTTCCCTAATATTTAGCAGGACAGATACAAAAATACCTGATTATTTCTAAAATATATTTTAATAGACCGTGCAATATTGCTAATATAAAAGTTGAGATAACGGAAGAAATTAACAAAGTAATTCCCGAGATCATACAAAATGTTGTGTGAGAATTCCAAAATCGCCTCGATTATTGTCAAGAATTGAATAATGGTGATCAAGTTAAACATTTAATTTAATTGTAAAACTCAATTTTCTTAGTTATGTTTGCACAAACTCAAAAAACTTTATATTGCTGAATAGAGGACTAAAATCCCTTTCTAACAAGGTGTCACACGACCCCCTTTGCTATTTAAAATTTTCGAGGGGGTGCTTACAATTCAAAGGGGGTGATGGAGGAGGATATTATTTTCATACTGTAAATTGTTAATTTAAGAATAAAAATCGACCTGTTTTAGGGTTTTTTCACATAGTACATAATAACGCTAAAAATGAATTTATTCCATACATATGGACCACATGGTATAGGAAAAAAGATAGGTAATAAGAAGTAGACTTGTCGATAGATATATGCTCACTAAATATACGTGTGGATGTATATATATATATATATATATATATATATATATATATATATATATATATATATATTCTTTAAAGATAGAGGAAGCTAGTGAAAAAAAAAATAAATAGTGGGACCTATTGAATATTTTAGTATAATAATTGTATATTTTCAAAAGCGAAGTAAAATACACTGGTGCTGTTTATTAGTGGTTAGCACTTAAAAATTATTTAATTTGTGTTATTAATTTTGTGAAAAATAAAAATTTAATATACTAAAAATTATTCTCTCAATGTTGTAACATTACGTATCAAAATATTATGAAAATTTGTTATTATTGCAGTTTAATAAAGCAACAAAATTTTGATTGTATTTAGATATTTTTTTGAGTGTATATTAAAATTCGAGTCTTGATTTACCTTATTCTGTTTCAAATTCTATTCCGAAGTTTTTAAAGTTTACTATTTATATATTATAATATTTATTTTATATTTTACTGAGTGAATTATATACGTTTTTTATTATTTACTATTTAATATTAATTTACATCATTCAAATATTGAAGAAAAATTCTAAATTACTCTTGGAATATTAATTCAAAATTCGTTGCTTAATTCACCAAACAATTATATAAAAATTAAAAAATTATTTTAAAATTGTCATATATATTTCAGGATATTTTTTTTGAAACTATCTTTGAGGCAATTTTGAATTTTACTAATTATTTAGAAATGAATTTTAAAAAATTATCACGTTAAAATAAAATAATGACATGTTGAATTACAGCAATACTTTAGAACTTATTCTTGTAATTTTAGGTTTAACTATTTCATAAATTTGTAAAGCATCGTAACTGCTCTTTCATACATCGACATTATCGTCAACAAAAATAAAAATGAATAAATAAGTAAAGGTAATATTTTTATCGGTAAAATTCAGATATTCATTATTTTTATGAGAAGGGGTAGTTTTTAAGGGTGCAAAATTACGCATTAAATAAATAAATACTTTAATACTCAGTAACTGAGATTTTAATTCAGTAATGCATTATTCAAATAAATAAAGTTTCTTGAAATTAATTTTTTTATTGATTCTGCTTTAAGGGGGTCGTTTTTAAGGGTTGAAAATTTACAGTCAATCAAAAATTATATCGTAAACATTAAAGAAACTATTTGAGTAATATTAATATGCGATTTGATATTTCAGAAATATAAAAAATGATTTTTCCATGATTTTCGATTTAAGGGATAGTTGCTGAGGGGTTGAAAAATTAATTGAAATTATAAATCATGCTTATAAATGTTGCAAATATTTATTTTATTTAATTAATCAAGATTACTTATGCCAGAATGCTGAAGTCTGCATTTTTTACCATTTTTAACAAAAGGCGTGGATTTAACCTACAAAATGCAAAAGCATATGCGCATGTTGAGCATATGTCACTTTTGAAGTTGAGGGTAAAATATACTCAATCCCAAAATTTCATGCAAATCGATGGAGGTTCACCGAAATCGGAGGTAATAGTTGATTTTTACTTTCATTCACTGTACTAGACCGGCTTGAAAAATACTCACTTATCATCGACCAATTTTTTTGCTATTACCGAAGACAAGCAACTAATTACAGGACATTTCAGTCCTATCTTAAAGGACTACTTATTTAAGTAATTAACAACATAATAGTACCAAATTATTTAATTAAAAATACTCATATCTACTGGCTTAATTTAAAAAACAAACGCAGTTGAATATTTTAATATTTTTAAAAATATAAATTCATAACACAACAAATAAAAAGTTACATATTATATTGGGCATGTATATTAGATTAATTTTTGGTATGAAATAATTTAATTTTTTTATGATTATATTTTATATTGCAGAGAACCTGCTAGATGCTTGACGACACGGGTCCAATTTTGTGCTCGTATTGATTTTCACGATTACTCTGTAAAAAATAATTATTTCGCAAAGAAATTTTGCATGACTGTTTTGTATATCAAGTCAGTAGTTTTTGTAAAAATTAATTTTGTGTAAAAAGTGCAATTACAGCGAATAGTTACTGTGAGTACCATTCCACAATTTATTAATATAAAACCAAATATACTCGTTTTCATCGTTCTTGGCTTGTACCTAAAATAAGCCACTACGGAATTTTTAATATTCGTCTCTCTCTCGAATACACAGATGCGTAATTCAATTGTGCGAGTCACGTTCGTCATGGCAATGTGCGATGAGAAGGGAATAAAGAGACCACTCACGTCTCCCAGTATTGTAGCAATAACACCGATGCGTTTGGCCGATATGATGTCGGTGATAAGTTCGGCCTCTTTACGAATACAGATAGCTGGCAGTGACGTGTTTTTTTTAACATGTTACCCTGATCTGTGCAGGTTTAAAGTAGCTGATGAAATAGTTTTTATAAGTAAACAGTTTTTAATTAATTATTAGTTTGAGCTCTTACTGTGTGGAATTCCACTACATAAAATAATACTCTCGACACCTAAAAAATTCCAGTTTATTATACATTAACTCTCTCTCTCTTTCGATACCCATTGCAATAATGACTTGTAGCATTGTTCTTAAATAAGCTGGCTAATAAGTTTATATTTGTAGCAATTACCATTGATATTTTATGTTGTTTTAGTCGATTTTAGTCAGTCATTGTTGGAATTTGTTCCGAGCAGTTTTACTTATTATTTTTTGTTGTGAATAACTAATTGTTCGGGAAAAACGATAACAGGAGAAATGCGACAATGTGTAGTTCATTTATTGGAGTATTTTAAAAAAGAAAAGAACGGACCTTTGCTTTCATTATCATCGGTACATGAACGAGTAGCGGACGCACGTTACAATTAAAGTTCTAAATACACAATTAAGAAAAAAGCATTTCTACGACGGTTCTGATACAAGTTTGTGGCGTCTTATGAAAAATTGTGGGTTTTCATACAAACTAGAAAATAGCAGACGAGTGCTATGTGAGAAACCATGTATTGTCTCCAAACGACTGTATTTTTTGAGGCATTATATGAGAAATTTTTTAAGTCCAAGCCCACTTCAGTTCGTTTTTTTTAGATGAAACATGAATATTCCTAAAAGGGGCATATAAACGTACTTGGAAAGATGACTGTGTGAAAAGCATCAGAAAAGGACACGAAAATATTTGGTAAACGCTCTGTTGTTTTACATGCCCGAAGTAGGCAACGATTTGTTAAAGATGCTGGATTACTATTCTATGAAATCGAAGAGTGCAGACTATCATGATTCTATAGATAAAGAGTCTTTTAAAAAGTGGGTCTCCGAAAAGCTGATACCAATGTTGGAGGAACCATCTCTAATTATTATGGATAATGCCTAATACAATAGCTCTTTAATAGAAAAGTTACCGAATGCCAGTTGGAAAAAATCGGACTTACAAGAATGGTAACGAGCGAAAAAAATAATTTTTGACGACGATTCGGGCAAGACAGAGCTATTGAGTCTTTGTCGCCAGAATAAACCACAAAATACCAGGTACGTTATAGACGAGCTACTCCAAGAACATGGGCATCAGGTTTTGAGATTGCCTCCATATCACTGTCAATATAATCCGATTGAGTTGGTCTGGGGCATTTCTAAACAATACTATGATCGTCATATTGGAGAACATGGACGTGGAGATAAAACAGTGAAAAAAGTTTGGGGCGATGCATTAGCTGAGGCAACACCTGCAGTGTGGGCGAGTTGTGTTAACCATACTGAAAAATTAATTCAGGACGACTGGGCAAAAATGGTCACATATGATGAAAATGAAAGTAGGATTATCATCGATTTGGCGGAAGATTCCAATGATGAAGACAGTTACAGTGAAGACGCTGACTGATTAGCTAATTAATCAAGGTCAGTACGTTGTAACAGTTCAGAATTCGCTACAGTGCTTAAAACTTAAAAAATCTGTATCATTTTTTAATTAAAGTGGGTTAAATAATTAACACTTTTTTGGTATATTTCAAAATCCTTTTAAAATGTACTTTTCGTTATATCCTGTCCTATTGTACTGCAAGCTAGAAAAATACTTCTTCGCAATTTATACGTATATTCCGTTATTAGAAATTTAATGAAAAATAATTTATAATTTTCTTTTATAACTATTATTTCGTTTGACATGCTACATTTTGCTCCGCCACTGGAGGAGGTAAACGAATCGAGCTTAGACAAGGAAAGACAGATGAAACAACTTATTGCAAGTGTTTTTACACGCACACACCAAGAACGATGAAAACGATTATACTAATTACATACCCGAAAAACCGAACCATGCTGTCCACCTCTTTTTGTTTGATTTGCTCGAAAACCATAGCGACAGCTGACCGCAAACTCCAGTGCGATATATATAAGCAACAAATACATGCACCGACCTTTCTTCGGAGGATCGCGTCACCCGACAGAAAATTCATGAACTGAGTATACTTTGTAACTTTTGCAGCTCAAAATATTTCCAATATTTTAGAAAGAAAGGATATACTAGAATTTAAAATGGAAATTTGTACGAAAATTGATGATTTTGATAATAAAATAACTGAATTAAACAATAAGCTCAGCCAGATTGATTTATTTAAGTCTACCAAATTCACTGATAATATTGCTAACAAAGCTCTAGATCGCATATCACGTGCTAAAAATATTCTAATTTAAGGCGTAACAAAATCTTCGACGACGCGAATAAGGTTAAGCTTGTTTTGGATACTGTTGGCTGCCAGGAAAAGCAAATCACCTTCTACAGAATTGGCAAAGCAAACCAACGATTTCCCCGAATTATAAAGATAGTAATGGGTTCGGAATACCACGTTAAAGATATTCTGAGAAATAAAGCCAAACTTCTGAAGAACAAAGCCACATACAAATTTTTAATAATTGACGACGCGCATCCAACAAGTACGTTTAATAGAACTCCGAAGTGAGCTAGACACTTACAAAAATAACTGTGAACATGATTTAACTATTAAATATATCAATGGCACTAACATAATCACAAATTTTCATTTTAAATTTTTCTACTGACAAATTTAATGACTGGATATTTCTATATACTAATTAAGATTCACTTTCCGCTAAGTTTGACGAATTTGTATGCACAGTGCAACTTACCGGGCATTATTTGTATTGCTGAATTCTGGCTTAAACACACAATTCCTGACTCCTTTGTTAATATAAATGGATATACAATATATCGTAAAGACAGAGAAAATCGTGTGGATGGCGGTGTTTGCATTTATTCATCTAATATTATTACCACAACTTTCAAAAATTAACATTAAACTAATATATATTACTAAATTAGATGCAATTTACTTATCTGTTACTAAAAATACTTTTTGCCTTAATTTAGTATGTATATATTCTCCACCTATTACAGTACTTGCAAACGATAATGTTTTCTTCACAAAACTTGAAGAACTACCATCTCTTGATAATCTTATTATTACTGAAGATTTTAATTTCCTAGAGATCACCTGGTCAATAACTTCATTATCTGATGCCGAAAACGCTCATTATTTATTTAAAAGCTTTGTAGTGAATTCAAACCTGATACAACCCATTACAGAAACTACTAGATTAAGAAATAATAACCAACCTTCTACTTTAGATCTAGTGCTTATTAATGACGAACAGCTGATTTTTTCTCTCGAAGTCAGTTCTACTATAGGAAAGTCCGATAATATAGTTATAACTCAGATCCAGTTCAATCAAATATTACCCCGCAAAAATAATATTGTAACATATTAGGCTAGTACCGACTTTTCTGAACTTGACATTGAACTCTCTCAAATCGACTGGCGTTTATTTTTTGCAAACTTAAACGACCCCTCATTAATGTGGACTGCATTTCTTGATAAAGTCGACAATATAATTTATACAGATACCACTTTCCATAAGAGCTATGGAAACAACCTTAAACCCTGGATAAATCGAATCGAATCTACCTGCTATTAACTATAATCGTGTCGGCACATCCTTATAGCAAGTTGAATTCACAGTGGATCATGTCAAACAACACTTAATTAAACTTTGCACAGCCGCTTCACCTGGTTTAAATAATTTAACACCAAAACTGCTAAAAAGGATACGCAGACACGCTTGCAATACCCTTAACGTTAACTATGCAAACTTCTGTCATCGAGAACTCCTTATGCCCTAGTTGGAAAATAGCTTCCGTTACTCCTGTTTTTAAAAAAGGCAACAAACTCGACCCCAACAATTATCGTCCGATGAGCTCGCTGTCAATAGTTGCCAAATAAATGGAAGCCATTATTTCAGAGAAGATGACCAAATTCCGTCTCCAGGAACATGTTATTTCAATACAACAACATGGATTTGTCTCTGGTCGCTCTACGCTAACCACTGTCCTTGAATCTCTGCTTTTTACGGTTTACACCAACGAGGTTCCTTATTATGTCTCTAGTAAAATATCGTGCTACGCTGATGACACAAAAATAAATGCCAATCCAATCACAAACCAGCTAAATCTACAAATGGACTTGGAATCTATATTAACCTGGTGTTCCCAGTGGTTACTACCCTTAAACGCGGAAAAATGTGTAGTGCTTCGAATTGGTAAAAATACCCACTGTGCCGTACTTTGTTAAGGGGCAGCCATTAGATTCTGTGTTTTCGTATAACGATCTTGGAGTTATCGGAAACGGCAGCCTAACTTGGTTCGACCATATTACCTCTATTTGTAAACGTGCGAACTCCAGACTGTATCTTATTCGAAGGTGTTTTGCGAGAGTTTCAATGCAACCATTCTGTAACTTTTACACTCTGTACGTAAGACCTATACTTGAATAAGCTGGACTAACGTAGTATCCTGATCTGGTTCGAGACAAGACTTTGTTGACAAATGTCCAAAGAAAAGCCACTTGAATTTCTTTGTGATCGAGAAAACCTTCTTATGCAGAAAGACTTATTGTGGCTAACCCAACTTCTTTTGAACTTCGCCGACAACGTCGAGATTTAATTACTTATAAAATTCTAAAATTCAATTTTGGAAATCTCGATGAAATGTTTACCATTAATCAAGATGAACGCCTTAGAGGTCATCAGTTTAAACTAAAGAAAAAAATTTTTCTACAAGATCAAGACAGAACTTTCTACCAAATAGAGCTTTTGAGTGCTGGAATAACCTTAACGATAACATTGTATCTGCTCCCTCAACCAACTCGTTCAAAAACAGACTTGACCGGTTTATTTTTTTCTTTTAAACTAAAAATTGTAATTTTATTTCTTGCTTTGTAATTTTGTTATTTACTAGTGGGTTATTATTGAAATTTCTTTGTTTTTGGGCATAATAGGAACTTAGTTCCTCTGCCCTCGCTTATGTATAATAATAATAATCTCCGGAATTGCATAGATACCCCTTTTATTCACGAGTTTTGTAGGATTAATTTTTGAAAATATTTTATTTTCTGAATATGATAACATATCCTCTTTTTCGGGCCATTTCCAATGTGAACCACTTCTTATTAGCCTTCACTCTTAAATCTCGTACCTTCAAAGCCAAGACTCACTCCAGGAAAGTACTCTCCTTCATAAATAATCACAGGGAGAATATGTTTCTTCAAAAATAATAAATTAATTTTTTGCTATCTTTTCACTAGTAATAATATGTTCTTCTTTAACAACATTTAATGTTTTCTGTTTGTTTGTATTTGATTTCAAAATCATCTTTCTTTTCTTATTCTTCAATGATTTTTCTTCTTTTTTGTTCTTTTCTTCATCGATTTTCCGTTGGTATTCTAAAAATTCTTCCAATAAGGTGACTGTAAAAGAAATTTATTTCTCTACCTTCTTATTTGTTTCATTATAATTTTTTTCAGGCTTAAATAAGGCTTTATTGAAAGGAGTTGCAACATTTTTAAGAAGAATGGGAAAATTGTTTCCGAGGGCGTCTCCAGTGTGGATTTTTTCTTTTCTGAAAAATCATCTTGAACAGTGTTTTCTTCTAGTGTTGTCTTATAGTGCTTCAAGACTGGAAGCTCAATCGTTGCTAAAATAAGTGCCCCTTGTTTCAGTTACTGGAAACTAAGTATCTTCCAAAACAATGGAGTTTTCACATTCTGCTTTCTTCACTAAACCACCATCAGATTGTACCAGCATCATTTGCTCTTGGTCCCAAATAGAACTGAATCTGAATTCAAAGTGATGTTTGAAATCTCATTATATTCTGACATATTTGCTTCTAGATTATCGTCATTGATATTATTTTCATATTCGATGTCCGGTGTTTTGTTTTTAACTCTTCTCTAGAAATAAAACAGTCCTTTATTTGAGAGACTTCCTTTTCAAATATCGCCACAACTATGAAATTCTTCTAGAAGTTATCTGTCAGTTCTCTTTTCGATTTCAATTAAAAATGGATTTTTCTTTAAAACATCTGCCATTTCTTCTTGCGTTTTTGACTTAACTTGATCAAGTAGTTTGGTGTAGTCAAAGGTATTTTGACTATATGAAAACGATCCACAAGTTCCAAAAACATCAATTACTATATCCTCGGTAACGCTTATTCTAATGCATCTATCTAGTTCCTCTGCAAAATCTTCATGTTTTAGTTTTTTTGTTATTATTCTCAATACGCCAATTATGGATCCTGTTTTTCCAGAAAAGTTTAAGAGGCCTAAAAATAGCAACATCTAGTGGTTGCAATAGATGTATGAAGTTAGGCAGAAGAGCAATTAGTATTATAATATCTTTGTTTTTGCAGAACTCAGTTAGATAAAGCGTTAAATGTGAAAAATGGTCATCTAGAAAAAGAACAAAAGGTACAGGAACGTTCTTTGCACAATCTATTTTCGCACTTTGAGTCTGAATGGCCAATACCACAGCCCAGAGGTATTTGTTAATGAATACTGGCTGGTACTCTTTTATAGGGAAAGAGAACATAGTAGGTTTCACAACATGTTCTTTTGCCGGAACTGTCAAGAGTACTGTGAGGCATTCTCCATCCTCATTAGCGATTTTGTTATTTACTTTTTTTAACCTTTTTGTATGATTACACACTTTTCTTTTGGTAAAAGAAAAAAAGCTGATTCATCGCAATTACAAATTCTTTTTATAGAAGTTCCTCTAAATTATTTGTTTTTAAATAGTCTGAAACTATCAAACCAACCTCTTACACTTTTTTTCTGATATATTTGCCCGAGGTTTTGTGCGATGTTGACATACTCTATGAGAGAGCTCCGGATGCCTGACTAAGAAATTTTCGTACCAATGACGACCTGGAATTCCGCCTTTAAATTTATTTGCTCCTTCTAGTCGGCAAAATAGTTCTGCAACACATCCCAACAGTAGATTTTTTGTTACAGGAAAACCAACAGTTTCTAAATATAGAACAAAATCTATTATGGTTTGTTCTTCAGCTGCAGTCAGGATACAGTGGGCCCCACTTGTAGCAACTTCTTCATATCTGTTATGAATTGTACCAACTAGGGTGGTTTTTGGAATTTTAAATTCTCTGGATGCTTTTCCAAACGACATTCATCCCAAATTGAATCCAATGCTTGTTCAATTATTTCATTGGTTTCATTTCATTTCATCACTTTATTTGTGTTTTAGACATAACTTAAAGTTTCTCTTGCATATGGAACGAAAACTTTCATAATATTTTCGGTCGGTAATAGGTCACAATGTATATTTCTTGTACCCTATTACCGACCGTGAAGAAAATATTATTTTAGGAGACTACTTTTGAATATTTTAAAATTCATATATTTTATTCACTTTTAAAATCATGAAGTACCATAAATATTATTATCGTTTCCCGTTCAAAAACAGACTTTTGGAAATACGACACTTAATTTAATAATTTATTTAAAAGTATTTCTTCCAGAAAAATACATTTTTGTTCAATTTTCATATTACTTCTTTTAATTGAAAATTAAAATCTAGTCAGTCGGTAAATGCTCAAGTGAACAGTTGGTTTATGACCTTCAAGAAAAAAAATATATTTGAATACATATGTGTTAAAATATATTAAAATTTTTACAATATTCAATGACTACATTTCCCTTATTCTGACCGTCCGGTCGGTAGAGGGTTGATTTTAATTTTTAAAGAACATTTTACCGACATACACATTTTTCTTTAATTGTAAATACATTTTAATTGGAGAAAATAATTAACCATTGCGAATATATACCATAAACCATAACTGAATGCATTAAATCTTAAAAAAACGTGGTTTTGTGCTATTTCTTGTTATATTTAAATTTGTTCTATAAAAATTAAATCAAATAAAAAATAATTCCAACACTACTGTTTAAATTAAAAATAACTCCAAACAATTAGAAATTCTAAACCAAATTCTTAGGTAATTAAATGTTCGAACAGACCATCAAATTGTATATAATAACAAATCTATTATACAAAGCATTCCTCATGGCGTTGAGTTTATCTGCCGATGAACTAAAGCTAATATTTTGGTTTTGGCTAAGTTGGATTATCTTTTGCTTCAGTTCCTCCAAGTTGGTGGCTCGCTCGAACTCATGCCTGTGCAATTTTTTTTTGAGCATCCTGCAAAAATAAAAATCTAGAGGAGCTAAGTAGGGTTACCGAGGGGGCCATTTTATTGTACCGTCTGACACGTTCAGCAAAAATTAACGACAAATAGTCTCTAACGGCTTTTGCATTATGTGCAACCGTCTTGTTGAAACCAAATTTCGTTGAAGTTAATTTGAACAGGTTAAAGTGCAGGGATAATTTTATTTTGCAGTAATTGGAGATATTTGACTGCGTTTAACTTGCCTTCAATGAAAAAAGAACCAATAATATAGTCTCCCAAAATTCCAGTCCATACATTTAATTTTTGTGGATACTGTGTACGCACAGACACACTCAAATGTTTATTTTAGTTTATTTGAATTTATTTCTTATCTTCATACATACAAAGTTACCTCCAAAAAGAAATACATAGCATAGCATAGCTGTCGGCCTGTCTCGTCTCGATGAATGGCGTTGATTGCCAAAATTATCTTGTTTTATGCAAAATTGGGTTACAATTTCGTCAAATAAAAATGCGAACCTGTAAATTTTTCATGGATTTAAGAAATTTTTGAACAGTATTTGTGTCAATTAATGTTTCATTTTTAATATCCTAGTCATCCAGTTAATGGCAATATAACCGCACCACTGATCGCCAATTTTTTAGATCAATTCAATGATTTAATTCAAATATGTCGCTGAAAATATTTTATATCTATGTTAACCGTATATATATTATAATATATATATATATATAAATATATATATATAAATATATATATATATATATATATATATATATATATATATATATATATATATAAATATAGTTTTTACAGTGTGTAAAAACTAAATGCAAGTAGTAAAAACTAAAAACTAATGAATAAAATTCATTATTTAGGTTACTGTACATATTTGCAAAAAATCCCGAAACAAGTCAAATTTAAATTATAACTTGACATTCTTTGACTTAAAAATGCAACTCCTACCTTCAACCCCCTTAGAATGACAGGTACAACCCCCAATTTTTAAAATAGGAAGTATAGGCTTGTGATATATCGTTTGAAAGGTCTTTTCATTCTCGATTCAAAAATGTTGTCGCTTTTAAGTTTATTAAGATTAATTAAGATAAAATAAATTAAAATCATGTGGTTACCGAAATTCGCTACAATACAATCAAAAACTAAAATATAATGCAAAACGTAATAAAATGTAGAACACGAAAAAGAACTATGAATGTTAATGAAGTGGATGGTCAAAATGTTCACCGCGAACGTCTTGGCAACATCCTAATCTCAAATAAAACTGTCTTCTAACATTATTTAACATAACAGGCGTGATAGACCTAATCGCAAGTGTTATTCGTTCTTTTAAGTCATTTAAATCAGAAGGTTTAGTTTTGTACACATGGCACATAGCCATAAAAAGAAATCTAATAATGTAAGATTAGGTGATCGCGCTGGCCATTCAATCGATCCTCGCCTCCCTATCCACTGATTGGGAAATATGGCATCGAGGTACTGCCGGACATTAAGTTGGTAATGTAGTGGTGCTCCATCCTGCTGAAACCATATCGTATTGGCTAGAACTTGAGGGTTTCCTGGATCAGGATCTAAATTTGCCAACGTTGGAATGACATCATTTTGAAGTAGTGCCAAATAATTGTTGATATTCAAGTTGCCCTTACTGAAAAATGGACCAATGATATTGTTTCCTACAATCCCTGCCCAAACATTAACCTTTTGAGGATATTGAGTGTGTTCTTCTCTCATCCAGTGAGGATTTTCCGTGGCCCAGTAGCGGCAATTTTGTCGATTAGCATGACCGTTAAGTAAAAAAGTACACTCATCAGAAAACATAACGTCTTCTAATTGGATAATATTTTATTTTCTTTTATTATGTTTACTATCGATGTATGGCTAGCATTGAATGTAGTGGATGCCTGTCTACTCGATGTATGTGGATTTTCCTGAAACTCAAGCAACACATCTAATTTGAGTTCATTAATCAGTGCATTGTCAGCTGCTTTTTTATGTGCCTTACATGACCAAACTCGCGAAACTGCTTGTCTATTTTACTTATTGTTCCTTGGGATATAGCCGGTAAATTAGGAAATTTCTCATGAAATGGGCGAGTTACTTCCTGTTGTGTTTGGGTGTTATCTCCGCAACCAAACATTTGTATAACTAATCTTTTTTTAAAGCAAGAAAAAAAAGCAATATTAAAAATATTATTTTATTTCTCGTATACGAGGGTACACCTAAATTTACATATATAATTTAATGTCTCTAAAATTATACAACTTCAAATAAATAAAAAATAAGCAATGGATCGATTTTTTTGCTCCTGAGTGTATATGTACATAACATAAAGTATAAAAATTGGGTAAGCTTTTGGTATATAATATTGTATCACAAAATAATTATTCATCAAAAAATATAACTAAAGTATATTTTACTTCTTTTTAGGTAAGAATGTTGGTTGCACCTTGAAATGTGTAAGTATTAACATTATGTTTGTACATATTATATCGGAAGTTATAGTATTATTTTAATTTATAAGTCTATGATTTTTTAGTTTCTTTTTAACTTTTTTAGCTTTGTAGGGTAACTGAGAGTAAGTTACAAAGAACCATCTACAAACTATATCTAGTGTGTAAGAATTTTAAATCAAAATCACTATTCTTAATGAGGCTATGAACCAAATTTGACCATACACCAATATTTGTGTCACCAATATTGAAAGTCCTTCGGTGCTCTTTTTTAAGTTCTTATGTCTATCAGATTTTGCTTGTTTAATGCCACTTGATTCTGCCAAGTTTTACGTATCCTTCCTTTTCGTCTTGCGTTCTACGTTTTAATATCTAAAACTCTTTTCTGCAATCTGTCAGACTTCATTCTTAATAAATAACCAGTCCATCGAAATTTCCAAGTTTTTAAGAATCTAAGTTTAAACAATTGTTATAGTATATAACTATACGTATATTATCCGTTTTAATTAATCATCTTCAGTGGCATTACAGCTCGTTATGAGCCAAAGCCTTCTTCAGAACAATCTTCCATTCGCCCCTGTCTCTGGCAACTCTTCTCCATGCTTTAACTCCGATGGATTTTAGATCATCCTCTATGTTATCTTGATACCTAAGTTTTGGTCTTCCTCTGGCTCGTCTTCCCACTGGTCCTCTTCGGTCGAAAATTTTTCTGATCGTTGCATCTTCATCTCGCCTAATTACATGTCCTATCCATCGAAGGAGTGCTAATTTAATACATTTTACAACGTCAGGTTCCCAAAACTTCTGTATAACTCAAAGTTGTAACGCCTACGCACAAACCCTGTTTTGGACTCCTCCATATATTTTCTTAGAATTTTTCTCTCGAAACGTTTAAGCAATTCTTGGTCGTTCTGTGTAAGTGACTACGTTTCTGACCCGTATGTTAACACTGGCCTTATTAGTGTTATATATAATGGTAACTTTAATTTTTCTGGGTAGTTTTGGGGCCATCTGTTTCCACAAGCCATAATAGCACTTATTGGCAAGCACTATTTTTCTTTTAGTTTCTTCGCTGACATTGTTGTCTTTGGTTAGCAGCGAGCCCAGGTAGACGAGTGTGTCCACCATTTCCAGTTCTAGATTATTAATTAATCCTTGGTTTTCTGTGAGTTTATTTTAAATCTATATTTAATAAAAAAAAAAGTTTGGAAAAAGAAGCAAAAAATCAAATTTAAAGGTTTTTAAAAACAAAATTTTTATTACCATGAAACGAAACTAGCACAAAAGAAGAAGTATTAAAGGTAGATAATTACAAAAGATGCTCTATGCGATTATCATTAGTCTCTATGCACAAATTTATCCATTTGCTTAGAGAATGCCAAATTCTTGCAAAAATTCCAAAGAGAACGATTTCCGAAGTGGAAATTGAAACGTCAAATGTATCCTTCAATTGTGGCTTATTTCCATTAAAATAGTAATTACTTAAAAATGTAACAAGAAAATTGCTTCATAACAGTTGCAAAGTTATTTCTAAATTGGTTGCTTAGCCAGAGTTGTGCACGAGTTTGTATCGGAACAAAATAAATAAATGCTTTTATATCTCAAAAACACAATAATCGCAAGGATTCAAATCCAGCGGCCTTGTGATTCCAAAAAACAATATTTAATGTATGTGTCAATCAACGGTATCATTTTTTGTTTATATTATATTGTTTAATATTTGGGCAAAGTAGTTTCTATTTGGTCTTGTTCACAACTGCCGCTTAGCAGTTCTTCAGAATGATTCGCCCAACTGTTTAGTATCTGTTCTGTGTCAGTAATTATGGAACCATCACTGTCTTTATATGTTGGTATTTTGGGTTTAAATTTTTTTTTGCAGCTGTTTATTTTTGGTAGAATTTTTGCGAGTTTTTTTATTGTAGTGGTTAACAATCTTGTTTAAAGTGTTCTCATTTAGCTCTTTCTTTTTCTTCTAAACTTTCTTTTATCTTATCGTCTGAGATTTTCATAGTCTTTCAGGTTAGATCTCGTTCTACGCTTCTAAAGTCTCTTATATGCTTTATTTTTTTGTTGTTCAAACCAATCTTTGTTTATTTTATCTTGGTTAAATTTTAAAATGCCTTTAGTAGCTCAATGGTTGGCCTTGCATTTGGTTCAGTGTTCTTCTATATTTAATTTTTCGTCGATTCTTGTCAGTTCTTCATTTAAGATTTTCCTGGAGTTATTCCTAGCCTCTTCAGATTTTAGCACTTTAGTATTATATTTCGTATATTTTGTGCTCTGGCCTTTTTTAGCATTTGATATACGAGCCCTAAGTTTTGTTTTTACAAGATAGTGGTCAGAGTCTATATTAGCACCTCTACATACTCTTAAAACTAGTACGTCCGAGAAATGTCGACTACAAATTACTACATGGTCAATTTGGTTTTTTGTTTGTTCGTCTTGTGATTGCCATGTGGCTTTGAGGATATTTTTGTGAGGAAAAACATGTATTTATTACCACTACTCCCAATGATGCTGCGAGTTCAATCAGGCGTAGACCATTTTGGTTGCTGACCATGGATATTGATAATGCTGTAATTAAAGAACCTGCCTTTAATTTGGATTCTACATATCCTTGGACTTATTGGATCAAAAGCTATGACTTCTGATTTCAACATTTTATTCAGTCTACTGTCCTACTAAGCGAAAAGGGGGTATCTGTAATTTACATTGTTTTGAGTTAAGAAGGTATTTAGGTTTCGTTTATTCGCATTGTTGTTTTGTGTATAATATGTAAGTTTAAATTGAAAATGTACGTAGTTTTTTTTGTTTTTTTTTTTATAAAAATAATGAAATTAGGCCATTTAAATTTAGCACAAAAAAATTGTAGTTACTCCCATTATTAAGAAACCATTGTAGGTTAGATTTTAAGATAAAAACACAATATCTACATGTATACATTTATTTTTAACATGATTTGGTTTAAATAACAAAGTAATTTTCACAAAATACTAAATTAATTATTAATAATCATCATTATTTTGCTCAAGGCACTGAGTGGTAGGTATTTCTTTCTAAAAATTTAAAAGATATTTTGGCATGATGGCATTGTCGGCTTCTAAAAGCTTTGAGATAATATTATTTCGTCTTTCTTCTGTAATGCCTCTTGGGTTTTCTTTTATTCCTGGAGCTGATATTATTCCAGTCTTTGTAATTTTTGCATTCAAAAAATTTAATGTTAAATCAGGACCACTAAAATTGTTTTTATAAACTAGTGACATTGATCCCCTGTGGGCTGTGATTTGAACAATATCCTGAATATATGGCCGCTCACTATGTGCTTTTTTAAGTTTATAAGCGGATGAAAAATTCTGTCAGTCATAGAAATCATGTAGTTCCATTTCCAAAACTATAACCCTCCCAGAACTAGCTTGTAGAACAGCTTTTTTAAAATCTGGAAAGTCGTAAACTTTCTTAGTTTTTCGTAGAGATTTTTCTACTTGATGGTGGAATGCGTCGGCACTCATAAATGTGTGACCTGGTTCAAAGTAATTTATTTCTATTACCTCAGCAGAAATATCAGTTGAGTTTATTATATAAACTAAAAACGTAAAAAACGCCCAGTTTTTATTTTGAGAAGTACAATTATCTACCTATAGAACAATTTATTTCGCATCTCTCTGAAATATTAAAAATTTGTGATAGGTACTTATTATATCTTCTTCTTTTTTGCCCTTGAATTGCCTCGTGCCAAATTGCAGCTACAAGTTTATATGTTTGTTTTTTAGTCCCTACCGGAACGAAACTTTCGTTATAAGCAATCAATCTTTGAGTAAATATAACCGATTTAAACATGTCGCACCGGGGCAACATTATTACTTTTTCCAAATCAACGGAATATATAATTTCTCCTTCTTCTGGTTTCTTATTGGTATATTCTTTGTACAGCAGACGTGCATCTTTACTCCTTTTTATATGATTGGACCATCTCGGACCATTTGACACTCAGAACAATCATTTTGTAAATTTTCTTCAGAGTGTGGATGGATTTTAAAATGCTCACACATTTCGCATTATTCGTGGCCCAACTTTACAAAAGATATATTTAACTATGTTAAGTTTGTTATTATTAACTATTTGTACTATTGAGTGGTATAAATCATAAGAACAAATTATTTTAGGATTCTTCACTTGAAAATTGCTAAACATATCTTTGATTTTTAGATCACTTGGTAAATAACTTCGCTTAGGTGCATGTTCCCTACGATACTGAGATATCGATGGGTTGAAAGATTCTATATGTTTTTCTATTATTGTATAATCCAATTTATTATGAGGTAGACTTCCACGGTTGTTATGTGGCTTAGGAGAGAGTAATGAGTTGGAAGATTTACAAAACCTCTGTAGAATTTTATCATTATTTTTGTGAAACCCTATAGTTGTAAGAAAAAAGGTTTTACAAACTGACTTACATTCTCCGTCTGCCGTTTTTAAAGAGTAGCTTAAAGTATTCGATCTTCGAGAATCTAATACAACAGTTTTACGTTTTACGTTTGTCTGGCTGATGCTGGACAACATAAATTGATGCTGTTGTTGACGATCTAGATTCCAGAACTAATTGTTTATATCAATTTTTCTTTCCTGATTTATTTTTGTGTTACATGTTTTCTTACAGTTATTACCACATCCATCCCTAACAGTGAATCCCTTAGTTTATTCTGTTTAATTATTTTTCTTTCTATAATTGAATACTTACATCTTTTACGTCTTCGTTGTTCCCGCTTTCTTAGTAAAGCGTGTGTCTATTTCTTTTTTATTTCTTTCTTGAATTTATATTCCATCTTCTAATCTGACAGGCTCAAATTCATTTTTACAATTATAGATGGCTAATTCAGGATTATTCTCCAATACGACCTCCATTGTCATATTTGTTTCGAAATCAGGTAGTTCCAATGTATTTACTTCAGCTTCTATGAAAGTTTCTGAATCTGAAACCAAATTTGTAATGTTTGTTGTATTAACAGAATTTGCTGGAATTTGAACATCACTATTCTCCAATAAAACAATTGGCGCATTTTCAATAATATTTTCCCATTCCACACCACTACTAATGTAAGTCACACAACCTTTTTCGTCTACTGTTACTCATATGAAATAAAAAAAAAATGTTTTACACGACTTTCTATTCATAAACGCAAAAATTAGATTGTAATAAAATGTATTAATAAATGACAAATTATTTCGTTATTAAGCATCTTCAATGTGTAAAAACATTGCAAAGAATCAGTAATTAAATGAAATAAGTAAAGTCGCAATGAAATTCGTAGTACTTTTTTGTCGTGTAAAACAAATCAGACTACATCATCTAAAATAAAAAAAAATGTTTTACACGACTTTCTATCCATAAACACAAAAGTTAGATTGTAATAAAATGCATTAATAAATGACAAATTATTTCGTTATTAAGTATCTTCAATTTGTAAAAACATTGGAAAGAATCAGTAACTAAATGAAATAAGTAAATTCGGAATGAAATTCGCTTTTTGTCATGTAAAACAAATCAGTCTACGTCTACACATTTTAATTTGAGGTTATGGTAGCAAAATAAACAACTTACCTCTAAATCTGTAGTAAATCATTCACTATTCAATATTTCAATGTTTACAATTCAATATTTAAATACACACTTTAATATTACTAGGTTGTATTACACCAAAAATAAACAAATAAACTAAAAGAAATACTATTTTTGTGTATGCTATGTCTAGACACGATGAATAAATGTGCTTAGTATTATATAAAATTACTAAGCGATTCTGGCAATAAGTGACGTGTACTAAGCAGTTCCAGCCGTAACTGCATAAGTTCGTGTAGATACAACCATTATTGCCTAGTATCAGTAGTTACCGCCAAATTGCTTAGTATATAACGTATGCTTTGTAGATACCTCTAAATATATAGCCCAAAATATAATATTTGTAAAGTAGATACGACCAATTCGCTTTAGTATTAGATAGAATAAGATGTAATTATTGACTAGACATTAATATCTCATTTTTGGAAAAATGTGTAGATACTCCCTTTTCGCTTAGTAGGGCAGTATAAATCCCACGCCAAAAATATGAATATTTTTATCTCCGCTGTACTCTTTTTCTTTACGTACTTTCTTTTCTTGAAGTGCTATAATGTCTGCGGAATAGTCATTAAGTGTATTGGACAGACTTCTTAGTTTACCTGCACTATGCAGCGTTCGCACATTCCAAGTAAATAAACCATCCGTTTTTATTAATAGGTTTTAAATATCTTTCAGCTTTCTTTTTGTATTGTCTGTCATCTTTATGTCATTTTTCGCATCTGTAAAATACCATGGATCTGTTATAGTTTATTTTTATGAACGAGAGAGTAATTAGCATAATTTTAACTGGTACCTCCGACCACTCCATGGGCGTGCTCAAGATTAATTGAAAAATTACTTTGAATAATTGTAAAAAATAAATGAATTATTTCAGTGTTATAAAGTGTTATGTGTATGTAAACAAAAGTGACCTCTTTTATCACACACTATATTAGAACTGACTGGCCTACATTAAAAAGGGTTTTAAAAAATTCACATTTTTTTTAATTTTTAAAAATTACAAAAGAGAAAAAGAGTTTTTAAAACCGTCTAAGGTATGTTAAATAGATGAATAAAAATATTAATATAAAACTTACAGCTACTTGTTACAAATCCAAATCAGATTCAGAAGATGAACTTTCAGAACCAAGATTTATAATAACTGGCTCGATCATTTTATCAGTAATATTGTCCAGCTTCCACATTTTTTCCTCTTCTTTAATAGTGTGATTTACTGCCTTTTCCCAGTTTTCAGGTTTTACATTATTTACGGCCTCCAAAAACAACTGTTTAACATCATGAATTTTAAAAGTGGTATTTTTTCTTGAAACTTCACTCTTTATCTGTGCCCATACCAGTTCAATCGGGTTTAATTCACAATGATATGGTGGGGATCTAAGTACTGTCATTCCACGATTTTTGGCAATTTCATCAATTTCGTATTTTTTAAATTTTTCTTTATGAAGGGCACACAACGAATAAAGTTCCTTTCTTATAGATCCGGGATGGTACGTAATATTTTTTGAACTCAGCCAATTCTGCAAGTCTTTTTTTAACCACTTGGTTGTGGGCAGTCCTTCTATAAGTCTGGAGTGATAACTTGCATTATCCATTACTATTACACAGTTCTTAGGAAGAAGATCTATCATTTGTTCGAACCATTCTTGAAAGACATCAGCGTTCATGTCTTCATGGTAGTCACCGGTACGAGTTGATTCAAAAGTTAATAAACCACCTTCAACAAAACCGTCTGAACTGCCAATGTGTACTATTATCAGCCTGCGTCCCTTTCCTGATGGTGGGTTTAAACCAGTAGATAAGTTATTTACAAAAGCGTGCCTTTGACTTGTAACAGTTTCATCCTGCCAAAATTTATTTGGTGTATGACCCTCGTTGATCCATGTTTCATCAAGATAAAATATTTTTCTTTTTTGGTTTCTCATTTCCTTTATGGTTCTTAGAAAATGTCTTCTCCATATGACAATATCGCTTCTTTCTAATAAAATAGACTTTCTGGGATTCTTTTTCCAGCGGAAGCCTATTTCTTTTAAAAGTTTCCATAACGTACTTCGACTCATTTCTGGGTAATCCTTATCATCTCGAACTGAGACAAGAACTTTATCCAATGTTGGAAATTCTTGTCTAAAGAAGAATTCATGCACTTTCCGTCGAAGTCCTTCTTTAAAATGATATTCTATTTGAAATTTTGGTTTCCCTGGAGCATTACGTGGCATTTGAAAACTACCACATTTCTCTTCTTTAATAACTCTGTAAATCGTAGATTTCCCAACACCAAGTGTACTGCTAACTAACTCAACGGTCTCATCAACACTTTCACATAAACGTTTGTCTGTAAATGATTTAAAACAATTAAATATTAATGTTTTTTCATTAACTGTTAAAGGACCAATTTTTCGGCGTTTACACGGCACTTCCAAATTTTCCATAACACTAGTATACACAATAAACTGCACCTTGCAACTGAAGTACCTACTTTTAGTGAACTGTTAAGAATTTTGAATACGCCACTTGGACCTTCCTACAAAATGGAAAAACCCACTATCACATTTTCTGTGGAATAAGTTTAGAAGGTAATTATCTAGTCAATTACTGTCGTAGATTCCTGGAATTAAAGAATTAAATGTTTGATTGTTGAAACCCTTACTTCGTGGAATGCACTCATTTCAGATAAAATAAAACGTTTTATTTTATCTAAAGAATTAAACTTTATTTTGCAAATAGGTAGGTACTTATTAAACTTTTATTGGTTATATATAACCAATAAAATAAACATCTTACATTTCTTGCAAATTCATTAGTACCTGTTAACCTCCATCACTCCGACACTGGCAACCTTATTTAGGGATTAGTAACCCTCACAACTATTGTATTCTATTCTGCTCCAACCTTTATACCTGGTGGTCATACTCAATTTAAAATTGTTTTCCTATATACTTCTGTAAACTTGTTGACAAATATCTGTTTTTCATTGAGTCACCCGTATCAACAGTTTAGGGATTTGCATACATAATTTATTGTTTTATTACTCTCTCATACACAAAAATACACTATAATAGTTAAATATAGACTACAAGCCCATGGGACATTTTTAAGGGGTCATTTGATCCAGCATGATTTGCATATAGACTAATACTACAATACGTAATAATAATTTTAAACAATTTGCCGTCAGTTTTTATCGGTACAGGCGACTACACAGGTAAGGTAAGCTAACCGCTCAAAGAGAGGAGCATTTTAACTAAACATGTTTGTACGACTTTTATACCTTGGTTGGTAATATAAAAATATTGACCTGTTACCTAACACCGTACAAAAATATTGGTACCAGTAGCAAGGACAATCTTTAATTTTCGAAAAAATTTGACCTCATCTTGCACTTTGATACAGTACAGCATTCATACACAAAGTGTCGGATCGTTCTTGAGATTCTGGGGTGCACCCCTCTATTTTTAAATAGGGTAAACGTAGGTGCACTGAGACGAAAAAATTTAGGTCATCATATATTTTCTTCAAAATGTTTTTATTTACTAAATTATGGCGAAAACCATGTGTAACTTGGTTAATTATTCATACATTGAACACTTAAAGTAGGTACCAAAAATATCGTATAGAAAAAAGTTTTATTTAAAAAAAAATGTGGCAATTGTCTCAATGTACCCTTTTTTGGGCTAACAGTGAGATATCAGTATTTTTTGCTTATTATTGTTTAAACTAATAGGCAGTCTACATTAAAATTTATTGCTGTTTTTCAAGATTCGTTACAAAAATAGACGAAAAATAAATTTTGATTCACTCATACATATTTTAAGAAATAGTATCATTTACAAAATTAATAAAAAAATGACGCACTCTGGTAACATGAGGTTCTTTTAGTATTTTCACAATTTGACCTACAGAAATAGTAGGTTTGTTCCAACACAACGAAAAACCGTCACGTAACGGTTACGCTCCTGTGCACTAAACAAAATACGTTCTAACAAAAATATGATCGTTCATCTCATCGTCCTTCCGACCGTTCCAACAAAAATTGTGATCGCCCAGTAACGATTTCGTGACGATAAATTCCTTAAATTTTTTGGGCCTAGATTTTATATTAAAACTGTAAATGTGTTCAGAAAAAAGAAGTTATAAGATATGATTTTATCAGGCGCTTATGATAGACTTGTTATTTATTTATATATTTGTTTTTCGTTATTTATAACTTTATAAATATGACCGACGACGAAGGAATTAGCGATTTTTCTGATTATTATAGTAGTGAGGACGATTTGGAACTATTAGCCAGACCTAAGGTGAAAAAATCAGAACTATTTTGGTAGATTATCATCAAATTATGTCAGTTGTCAGAAAATCGTTTCAACATCAGTTTCCAAACTACCGTCATCAGACGATAGAAATGATAAACATGCGCATTAAAAACGGTACAAGTAGTTTCTTGACGGTTTCCGGACCGTACAAAAATTGCGTGTTGAAAAAAACCTACTATAAATGTCCTTGACATTAGGAAATACAAAACATTTGCTGTTTTTTTGAACTTTTTCTCATAAAGTTAACTTTGACAGTTAGCGACAGTTTGACAATTTTTGTAGGTCGTCTTTCTCTGGTGTATCTGTAGCGATTATTGTTTTTTCTTTTTTCTTGTTTTGCGTACTGCTGCTATATTGGCTTTCTTTGGATATCCTCGTATTTCCACAAGACACACAAATTGTAGTTTCATTTATCTTTTTTTGGTGTCTTTTTTCTTTGTTTGTCAAGTTGATGAAGCTAAATGTCACTAGTGGAAGTAGAAGGTAATTCTTTCAATGATTCTGGGGAAGGTGGTCTATCCGTCACCTGACTCGTCGGGAAAATCTCCTTTGCCAGTTTTCTTAAAAGCTGCAGATATGTTTACAGGGGTCATTGCTGGGAACTAGGCCACTCCTACAAATGATGCCACATGATATATAGTTGCTGGTGTTGCTGGATTAGCTTTATATCACGAACGTAAGGCGTCATTGTAAAATATGTGAAAAGGTTTGAGAAGATCTACATCAAGCAGCTATAATTTATATTTACAGTGAGCAGAAACTGTCAGCATTGTAACACCATTCTTTTGACACAAATTAATTCCTTCTATTGAAGATGTGATTTTTGTGATTGTTCGTTATTAAGAGCAAAGGATTTTTTTTTTAACTTAAGGTGTGTTTTATAAAATGCTTACATACTTCTATAAAACACTGCGTGCTTATCCAGCCGGCTTTCGAAATCATTTCTAAGGTAGCCGGAAGATGCTCGTTGTAACTAATGTTTCTCGTTCCCTACTTTAAATTTTTTGAAAGTTGCTTGAAGCCCTTTTGGGTTAGAACCTTAGCTGAACTATTTGCGACTGTCAAAGTCCTCCTTTCATTCAGGTTATAAATTCTCAGACTATTTGAGAAATTTTAGTACCTTCTTAAAACCTTTTCTAATTAAAAAAATAATTTTACATTAGCAGGATTAAATCCTGCTACTGTACTAGACTATAACCTTTGGGGGATCGTAGGCTCAAATTTGGAAGCCGGTTTTCAAAATCCTTTGTACCAATTTATTGATGCGTATATTATTAGCTTTGGCCAAATCATAGGTTAACTTGTTATAGTCGTTTACAGTGAGCCCATAAAACATATTTGAGCAAGTCACAATGTATTGAACAAGAACTTCTTCTGTGACGAAAAAATTTGTTTAACTTTGTAGTTAGGACTCATTCTACAAGTAGGGTCTTCTTTGTATTTTTTTTCATATCTGCTTACAATTTGGAAGCTTAAGATTGTTTCCCTGGCAGCAAAGTGTATTTTCATACCATTAACTAAAAGTAGCGCCTCCACCATTTGTTCGTCCTTGAACCGACCCACAGTTTTTGCAATTTTCTTGGGACACATCATACTGCAAAGAAACAATGACTAGTTTAGTTAGTTTAATTTTTTACCAAAAGAAAAATAACATAATTTTATGAGGAAACAACTTATAAAATGTCTCACTGTACTCACATCACAATTTTTTCAGGTAAACGACTTAAACATGTTTCTGAAACTAATGCGTAAGAAAATAACATGCTTTAGAATTACCTCCAATACGTAACTATCGGTTACTATCAACACCACAATTTTATTGTTAATAGTTTTTTTTTATCCAAACTTTAAAATTGCGAGCAAAACAATTAAGGTCGATTCAAACACATCAGTCCCGTCACAGTCCCGGCGCCGAACCGGTCCCGTCTGGTCACAGAACTATTCGTTCGTCTATTCGCACACACCCGAAATGCATCAGTCTTCGGCGACCAATCTGTTGAAAAGATGGAAAGTTTCTCGGATGAAGAATTAGCAATAATTGCTATATGTTTGGACGAGGAAGAAGAAGCGCAAGCAAACCAAGCAAAAAGACGGAAATGGATCCATGACGCATGGAAAAAAAGGGATACCGAAGGAGAATACGTGACACTGTATAAAGAACTGCTTCGTGATGATGTAAAATTTCATCAATATTTTAGGATGTCGAAAAATTGCTTTCTTGCCAAATATTATTTTTAAAATTAATGTCCATGTATTTTGCATGCGACAAATCATATAAAACATTATATTTTCTTAAACATTCTATTAATTGTTCGTCAATAATTTTATTTTGTTCACTTGTACCGCCCGTCATGTTCCCGGCAAAACCAAAAAATTCGTCGCTGAGATTATAAAATCGGCGGGCGATAGACGTGTCGAAACCTGACTGCTGGGAAACTGTTCGTCAACTGATGAATGTGAATGCCGGCGGCATATTTCTATTAAAGAATATTTTGTATGACGGATTGTTCGGTTCGGCGCCGGGACTGTGACGAGACGTGACTGATGTGTTTTAATCGACCTTTACTTAGACAATGACTGAACATCTTACTGTTCCCCTTGTCTCACTGTACTCTCTTTTTGGGCATGCCGTACATTGTTCAGGGTACATGTGCTTATGACGGGAAAATGAATTTCCCTCTGATAATTGGAATGTTAATATCAAAAATTTCTATACGGCATTGATAAGTTTTTTTAATATTGACATCAAATATCAAAACAAAATATCGTACAAAAAAATAGTTTTAAATGACTTTTAAGTATTGTAGTCCAGGTTGTGTGTTGGTGTATGTGTGGTTGGGATATTGACTGCAAAACCTATGGTTTCATTCTCCTGGTCATGCTAGTCCAGGTTGTGAGGCCGCTTTGGTACGAAAAATTCTAATTCTGCTTTCATAGGTTTCTAATTTGCTTTCTTTACGGAGTTCTGTTCAAAAATGTCCCCTTTAAACAAATTAGAAGGTTGCCGGGCAAAATTTTTGAAAAGAAATTATTTAAAGAGTTTTTTAAAAATAACCAGTTTTTGCTCCTAAAAACTTTTTTTAGGTTTTTTGGGTCATTTTAAATAAAAAAAACTGGTGTCATTTTTCTCTTAAGTAATAGTTTTCAAGTATTAAGCAATTTAAAATTTCAAAAAAGAGAAAAAAATATAATTTTTTGGCTGAAAAAACATATGAAAAGCGAAAATAAGCAGAAGTTTTAGGGCACAAGTTCTTGTCTTTAAACAGAGAGGAAGTGAGAATTGCTGTTATTAAGTAATGGGAGAGACTTCTTCCACGACTGATTGATAGCCTTATTATAAGTATTAGAAGATGGATGACTGCAGTTGTAAGAGCTTGTGGAGAAATCACACGCTATTACAGAAAAAATACATTTAACTACAAAATGTACAAATATACAACGTACAATTTATTGTGTTTAAAATCTGCATTTTGTTTCATTTTGACATCGTTAACTTGTACAATCCATAGCAAAATTTTATTAATTTTGTTTTTATGTGAAACTTTGTAATTACGTGAACTATGTTTACAGTGTGTATTTAATAAAAGGAAATAATTGTATCTTATATCAGTTCTTAATATTTAAATGCACATATACCGGGTGGTGAATCGTCAAACGGGCCATAGGAAACTCAATGAGAAATTTTAAATTGTTGAATTGCTGCTTCCCTGATTATTTTAGATCAAAAGTCATAAAAAACTATTTGTAGAGGACTAAAATCAGAATTAAAAACAAATGTTAAAACCGTTCTACGAATCAAATGTACTTAGATTTTTTAATGGAACTGTTTTTAATTATTGTCTCCATAGAAACTAATTGTAATTTTAAGGCCAACTAGGAAAAAACTAGTTTTTCGAAAAAATGATAGGAGGCAAAAAAGTTTTAAAAATAATGTGTTAAACTAATGATGCCACAAAATTCATTTGATTTGAACGTACTCAAAAGTTTGGGGGGATTTAGGGCTGCACACCCCCTTAAAATTTTTCTGTGCGCTTAGATTTTGTTGTTTCTTTTGTATGAAAAATGCTTTCAGAACAAGAAAGTAACGTGTCCATTTTTATTACAAAATGTCAAGTAGTTTAGGAGATAATGCAAAAAAACAATTTTTATTTTGTAACTTCAAAGGGCTGTAACTTTTTTTGTGTACACTTTTGTAATAAGTTAAGTTGGATTCAATATAATTTATTTTTGTCCCCGGAATGCGTGATTTAATTTATGACATACCTTTTTGAAATACCCTGTTTAACTAAAAAAATTTAATATCTGATGATATTATTCTACGTTTTAAAATAATATAAATCGTTTTATAAATTATAACTTTTTTTCGTAAAACTAGAAATTAAAAAAGTTTTCCTTATGGTGCAGACTTAATTGGAACATTTTTTTTTATTTGTAGCTTTATGAAAAAAAAAACTTTATTCCTTTTAAAAAATTCTTAAATCTAAAGCCTTGAATACAATTATGAATATGTTGTAATATAATTTTAGAACAAATGATTTATGGGACTTATATAAAGTAAAAACAGCAGGTACGCTTTAGAAAAAAAAAAACGAAACAGTGCATTGTCAATCAGATTTCGATGCACCGGTAAAGTTCTATATAGTCTGTTTAAATAATCAGACCGCATCAAAGGTTTAATTACAACTATTAAATTGGTAAAGTTTTAGTAAATTAGTTAAATTAGAGGAAGTTCCTCAATGAAGTAATCTCTCAGTGTAGTTGGAACATACAGAATTGCAAGTCTGAGAAATTAGGTATCGGTAAATAAATGTATCAGTAGGTATATCGAATACGGGAAAACGACTAAGTGACCGATACTTTTAACCCATTAGCGCCGAGAAAAGAAAATTATTTTTATATGCAATAATTTTATTTAAAACTACGTAAAAACAACTTATTTTTGTTAAATTTAAGCCGAAATAAAAAAAATTCTTTTTTTTTTGGAAAAAAAGGTGGTCCCATACGGGACCACTAGGCGTTTGGCAAGATCAAATATTGAAACAATTCATTAATTTGTCCCATTTGTATGAAATGGTTTAAAACATGAAATGCAAAGCCCAACGTTGCATTTTTCACACATTGTACGCCCTTTTGAACTGCAAACTGGCATGGCGCACCTCTTTCTTTTGCCCTCAGGTACAGAGATAATCCAATGATCCTTGCAGTCAAACCTGACGCAGTCAGACACTCGAAAATCACTTCCTGCTGCTCTACCTATTTTTCCAGTTCTTTTAGCGGGGACTTTATATGTCGTTAAGTAGGTCTAAAAATTGAATGAATCGTAAACATTTTCTGAGTTTTGTATAAAAATACTTTTACCTGACAAATACTTCTTCTAAACTCTAAGAGACTAATATTCTTCCCGGATTTCCTACATATCGTCCAAGCATTTTGAAGAGCTGCGTCTATGAGGTACGTAAATATTGGCCAGTACCATTTTTTGGAACGTATGCCGGCTCGGTAACTGAAAAAAAATTACCCATATATTTTCATTTATATAAATATTGCTCTTTATTTCTTACCAAGATATATTACTGTCCATGAGATCAGTTCCTCCCATGCTGTTATTATACTGCGAAAGAAGATATGGCCTAGGTACTTGTATTGTCTTGCTATCCTTTTTGGAATATCTTTCCACATTTTTGACCGGCTGAACACCAAAACATGTGCTTGCAGCTGTTACAACTTTGTTGTCCCTCCAGCGAACATATTGAATACCAGTCTCCTTATTCAATGTTGAACAATATTCCCCTCGTGCCCTCTTTCCATCGTCTTTTGGAAACAAGTGGACAATTTCTAGGAATTCTATTATCCCTCACAGTACCTGTAACCTCGTACCCATTAGCTTTTAGAGTACTTAACAAGTTTGTACTGGTAAATAAATTATCAACGAAAAACTTGTATCTCAGAGATCCTTTGTACCCAATTCTTCGATCATCTGTACCATGGAAGCTGCAGATTTTCCGAAATATTTTTGATATTCTTCATTAGATCTAGGATTTTTTCCCTGATATACTTCAAGTTTATTAAATATCCGCTAGGTGTATTCATACACCACACCTTATAGCCAAACCTTACAGGCTTTCCTCTGATAAACTGTTTGGATCCATGCATCCATTCATCCATGCATCCATCCATTCATGTTTACATCATAAGCTATATTTTTTTCTGGGACAAAATGCTCTATGAACAATGTTTTTAACATATCTGTAAGTGGTCTTCGTTTGTACATTTTGTCATTTTTATCTACATTATTATTGTGTGCAAAATGTATTAAACGACAAATTTGTAAAAACCTGTTACGTCTCATGGCATCAAACACCAGAATGTTTTGCATGTCAGGGCTTATCATATATTAGCTTCTTTTAGATGGTAGCTTATTATATTCGCTTACTAAGAGAATTGCCACAAATACTTTCAATTCAGGAAGTGTCACCTTCTAGACGTTCAGAGTCTGCAAATACAACTTCCGCACCTGCACGAAGTTGACGAGGATTCAAGTTATCCGGGTCACCACCTTCGTCTTCGTCACCTGAATCCTCATCCGTAAGGAAATTTGATTCAGGCGGCTCAATAAAAATGTCTGTTACATCATCTTCTTCATATGCGATATCTAAAGCTTCCTGTAGTGTAATTCCACTGAAATTATAAAAAGATATGTTTTGACTACATAACCGCCTAGTGGGTCCATATGGGTACAGCAATATTTACATGAATTTTTAACTGCCCCTTGTAATTTTGATACAAAAATATGCACACTACGTTATATTTTAAGATCTTTTAAAATAAGTAAAATTGATTTGATCCTAGTATTCCCAAAAAAAGGTACTGAAAATTTACTTACATAAATCGGATGTCCATTATCAAACACTTTTTACTATAACACGATTTTCTAACTTCCTTAGCTTGTGAAATCTAATAAAACACTGATGAGTATTCATCAACGCAGGTTCAGACAAGTCTAAATAAAGTATACATGCGGTAAATATAATATTGTTTGCGTGTTTTATTATAATTTTTCTGTGTTAAACAATACCTTTACAGCTAGGTCCATATGTTGACTGTAGGCGCTAATGGGTTAATTTAGGATTTTATGACAGCATAACAAAAAAGAAAAGTGAAGATGCAAAAACTATCGTATATTATTATTTATATTCGACGCCAGTAAAACATTGCTGTTTGTTTTTAAGAATAAATTAACAAATTATGCTAAAAATTGCAAGCGACGTGCCTCTTTGAAATAACTGAAACGACGACGACAATCTTCTTGAACATTAAGAATCATTTCCGAAGTTATATATATTAGGAATTTCCACTCTAATTCTATTTTCTAAATGTTAGAAAATTATAAAAGCTGCTTAACAAATAACTAACAAAATTATATGTGAAGTAAAAAATGAAACGAATATCTCTCACTAAAAGATTTTGCTCCTAACAAAATAATCCAGTCGTCAGAAGTAGTTGACCCCTAAGAATCATACAAACAAGCTGAATTTTGCTGAGAACAATAATTTTGGCACCCCAAAGGGTGTCAAAACCGCAAAAAATCGATTTACAAAGTATTCGTACGCCGTAGAAAAAATTTTTTAAATAAAAAATGTACGCAGATAATTATAAATAAAAATAATTATAATCACTTTTTGTTGTAGAAGAAACTGTTCTCTTAAAAAAAACGCTTGAAGCCACCGTCGATTTTGAACGTCAGATACGCGCGCAAAATTAATGTTCAATAAAATGTGTATCAGCTCGATAGTAAAAATTAAATATCTTTTGATTAAAGTGCCTTATCTACAAAAATTAAGATGATGAGAGCAGCTAGCTTATTCAATGTTTGCATTTTGCCGCAATTAAAGTCAGTTTTTTATAAAAGTGTTGAATAAATAAACGTTTCTCAAGAAGGTAAAGAAATATATATTTCATAAAACAGTCACCTTCATAAAAAAAACAAATACTCAATAAATAATACACATTTCATAAATATATCTCTCGAATAAGTATAAATAACTTTTAAATAATACAATGGTATATAACATCACTTTCATTTAACAAACAATAAACACACATATCTCTACTTCATTTGATCAAATCTATCTCCTCAAGAACTTCCCGTTTACTGTCAAACAACTACAATAGCAAAATTAAGTTCTCCATTCAACAATACATAATAGTTTCAACCATGTTCTACCACCCATCAATTAATAGAGTACCGGCATGTAAGTAATGTTTATTTATTTGCTCATTTATTAATTTATTACAATCTAATAGACTATTTTATAACAATTTGTGGGTCTTACCTTGTCTGTTTAAACTTTTAAAACTTTTTATACCTTTTTATTCATTTTACTCATTTTGAAAAAACCACAGACATGTAATATTGGCATAATTATTGTAATTTATAACATCTAATTTGTTTATCTTTATTAGACAACACCCTAATATGGGTTTTTATCATTTCAGCATTTATTTAACTTTGTATCGAGACCTGAAGATGCTTTGCATATTGTAGAAAGCGAAACCGGTCGTCTGATAGTTAAATTAAATTGATTGTGAGTAAGTCTTATTTATTATTTCTTTACCTATTTGAAATGGACTCACACAAGCAACACAGTCATAGTTTCTCAAGAAATTATTAAAATGCAACACTTTTCCATTAACCGTTCTATAACCCATCATCCTTATTAGTTTCTTAAAATGTATTAAAATAATTTTTTACATCCTTTATTTATTTGAATGTATTTCTACAAACAAAAAAACAGTAATCAATAAGTGTAGCATGTAATTAACACAGGGAGAATTCTTAGAGATAAAGGTCTAATACACATAAATATTTAAAAGATAAATAACATTTTACGAAGACATTTTAGTTACTAACATATCGATGGCATTGTTAATCGAGCGAGCCAGACGTATTTACTTCGGCCGGTTATTTCGAGTGTGTAAAATTTTGACAAAACGATTTAAAAACTCATTAGATTAATTCGTAATTAACATAGTGATAGTGATAGTGTAAAAAATATTAATGAGTGTGCAAGACGGGGGGCTACCCCCCGAACCTCCCGATGATCTTTTGTTAGATTCCCCAGATCAGCAAGACATGAATATGCAAGTCACGGATTCAGGTATATCTAATTCTCACGAAAATCAAAATGTAAGTAAACCAAATTTAATTACCGAGCAGTCTAATACTTTGAAAGACGGAAATTCATCTCAATCTCAAACCGAAAGGCAGAAACAGGTTTTTAATTATGGCCCAAACGATCAGGGCCCTTTCCATATTTATGTGGAAAACAAACAAATAAATTTTTCGGGTAGTCTACATCCTTTAAAGGTCGGGGATATAATTTTAACAAATTTTCCTGAATTGGACAATAATATTTTAAGTATCGATGCAATAGGTCGCAATAGAATTCGAATTAAAATGAAGGATTCAAAAAACGCTAATTACCTTATCAGTAACAAAAACGCTAAAGTATTTATTGATAATAATTTGGATATTTATGTTCCCAAATTTATTGTTGTCAAACAAGGCGTAATACGAGATATTTCGACGGAATTTTCTGAAGATTACCTTAAAAATAAAATTAAATCTTACGAACCCCATTTACCGTTCGAAGTTTTAAATGTTAAAAGAATTAATCGTAAGAATACAACAGGGGAATCGCCAGAATTTGTTCCAACAAAATCATGCATTGTTAGTTTTAAATCACAAGCATTACCTAAATATGTTGTTATTAATAAAGTCATAAAAGAGGTAGAGTTATACAAACAAAAAGTTCTACTTTGTTTTAATTGTTTGCGTTACGGGCATCTAGGAAATCAATGTAGATCTCGACCCAGATGCTATAAATGTAACAAAGATCACAACTCGAAAGAGTGTACGGAAGTAGAAAAAACAAAAAAATGTTTTAGTTGCATGGGAGAGCATTTTACTGTTGATTTGAAAGATTGCCCGGAATTTCACCGACAAAAATTAATCAAAGAAACTATGTCATCAGCCAATGTAAATTATTATGATGCTAACAAATTAATTCCCAGAAACTCTTACGCTTCTATTACTGCCAATCGTTCAACTACTACTAAAAATAACCCAAACGAAAGCATTGCCTTTCAAAAGATTTCCATTCCACAACCAACCCGTATGGAGCTTCGACCCTCATGCTCGACTCAACCTCCTCCAAACTTCAATTTCTTCGGAGAGTCATCTTCACACCATTCACAAACTCACAATAGAGTCTTTAACAAAAAATCAACAGTTGAGTTTCATAAGCCAGTTAAAAGGCTGAGGCCAAATAGTCCAGACCCAATTGAAATAACACATCGAGAAATCATTTCTCAACCTAGGACTATAGGTCCAAATTATAGTATTCTAACCAACCCTAGTTATGTTAAAAATGTAAACAGTTCAGATTTTTCAACTCATAATTCAGGGTTAACTTCAGAGAATCTTAAAATAATTTCAGAATTAGTGGCAAACATTATCTCTACAATTAAGAGAACTAATAATTTTAATATTACCAAAACAGAACTAGAATGTATAATTAGTAAACAATTAAATATAGATCTATCAGAAAATATATCAAATTCGCAGATTTAACACAAAAAATAAATTTCATTCAATGGAACTGCCGATCAGCAGTTTCAAATAAAGAAAACTTGGAATTCCTTCTTCATGAGAATGATGCAGCTCTTGCGATGTTATCTGAAACTTGGTTCAAAGAGGGAAAGTATTATAATTTTAAAAATTACAATATTAGTCGTAAAGACCGTCCAGACGGTTATGGAGGGGTGGCCATATTAATTAAAGCAAGCATTTACTATAAAGAAATAATAATAAATACTAAAGTAAATTTTTCTCATAAATGTATTGCTATTAATCTATTACCTAATAAAAAAACCATTTATATAGTTTCGTTATATATTGAACCAAGAAAGAAAATAACACTGCAAGAGTGGAATGAATTTTTTGCTAATGTACCAAAACCTTTTCTAATAGCAGGTGATTTTAATGCCCATCATGTTTCTTGGGGTTGCGATTTTAATGACACATATGGGAATATTTTATCTGATGCAATAAACCATTGTAATCTTATTTTTCTAAACAGCGGATATCCAACATTAGTTCCCTTAAGTAGTAAAAGCGCAATTGACTTAACTCTTTGCTCTCAAGATATTGTACAATTTTTTACATGGACAACTATAGAGGACCCACATGGATCAAATCACCTACCCATATTGATAACACTGAATGTTAAAGATGATCATGACGTAGCTGAACCATCGAAGCACAGTATATGGCAGTTAAAAAATGCAAATTGGAATCTATATGTAACTAATCTTGAACACAGAGATATAGCTCAAAATTACGATGAACTCATTTCTATGATTAATGAAGCTGCAGAAATTGCCATCCCAAGAAAATTTTCAGGTCGGACTAAGCACCGCAATCACTGTCCGAAGCCTTGGTGGAATGAAACATGTAAAAATGCTGCTCATCAAAGAAAATTAGCTTTTGCCAAGTATAAGAGAACTCCAAATAGAGAAAATTTAATTGAATACAAAAAAATGGATGCTTGCGCTAAACGCACATTCAAATTTACAAAAAGGCAAAAATGGGTTGAATACTGTACAAGCTTAAACAGCCATACCCCAATTTCACAAATTTGGAAAAAGGTAAACAATTATAAAAATCGAAAAGTCCAAAACAGATTACCAATAGACCCAAATTCAAACTGGATAGAAGAATTTCATATTAAAATTTCACCGCCATGGGTACCAACCAACCGGGATGAATGTGATCTCCAAATTTCTTCAGTACCAAGGAATACGACCTATCTTAGCGAAAGATTTTTGATGTGGGAACTGGAACGATCTATCAAACATACCAACAACAGCTCCCCTGGTATAGATAATATTTCATATTCCATGCTTTATAACTTACCAATAAATCAGAAAAAATCTCTCTTAAGTATATTCAATGCAATATGGACAGGACAAACATCGATCCCTGAAAGTTGGAAGGAGTATATTATCATCCCCATAAAAAAACACGACAAACCGGATTGCATTCCAACCTCTTATAGGCCCATATCATTAGCTTCATGTGTGTTGAAAACCTTCGAGAGACTTATCAAAAATCGTCTTGAGCAATGGCTAGAGAAAGAACATATTCTACCTGATATACAATATGGCTTCAGAAAATCTAGGTCAACATTGGAAGCATTAACAGTAATTGTAACAGATATTCTAGCTGGATTTACTAGTAACCTCATGACTATGGCAGGTTTCAACGATATTACAGGTGCATTTGATAACGTTAACCTAGATGTTTTAACCAATAAATTGATTTCGATTGGATTTAATACGCAATTAGCGAACTTTATAACTTCGTTGTACACAAACAGGAAAATCCATATAAAAATAAATCAAGTAACCACTAGACCTAGAACTACGAACCTAGGACTCCCCCAAGGCAGTATTTTAAGTCCAGTTTTGTTTTTATTATATACAATGGATGTCAGTGTTAAACTTCATAATATAAGAACAATACAATTTGTAGATGATATTGTTTTTTATTGTACAAGAAAAAACTTTGAAACTTGTGAATATGAATTAAATAAAACTTATGACATCTTCAACGAGTGGCTGAATGAAAATTATTTTACACTTTCTGAACACAAAACAGAGGTGTGTCTATTTAGCCGAAGACGAAACATTGAACAGGATCATGTAAAACTGGGACCTTATAATTTTCAAATAAAAAATGTTGTGAGATACTTAGGATTATATCTAGACCGGAAACTGTTATGGAAAGATTGTATCCATCAAATAACAAAAAAGTCTGAAAATGCTATTAACATACTGAGAGCCTTTTGTTATACAAAATGGGGGGCTGACCCAAATATCGCCTTGTTATTTTATAGAACCATGATAAGATCAATCCTGGATTATGGTAGTCATTTGTATGGATCAGCGGCACAAATTCATTTAGACAAAATAGAAACCCAAAAAAACAAAAGTCTAAGAATATGTCTTGGATATCTCAAGTCAACCCCAATAAATATTATGGAAGCAGAAGCTGTAGAACCACCGTTACAACTAAGAAGGCAACTAATTAGTAACAAGTTTATCACAAAAGCATTTGCTAAATCCGCAAGTTATATAATTCCTATCCATGAACTGTCAATTTCAGTACTCACACAGTCTTATTGGCTAAAAAAGAAAACTCCGCTAATTTGTGAAAGTTATACCACTCTTTCCCAATTCAGGTCGGTACTGTACACATCAAAAATCCAACCAATATTTTCAGAACATCCGCATGTCCTTTTCTCTAAAAAAATTAAGACGTTTCAGATTGACAAAAACGACCACTTCCTCGAAACGGTTAATCAACGATGGCCTGACTATTATCAGATTTACACCGATGGATCAAAACAAATTCGTACAGGTGCCACTTTTTACGATCACACCTCAAAATATCATGAAGAGTTCAGATTACCAGATGAGGCAACGATATATACAGCAGAAATGTTTGCAATATGTGAAGCTCTAAAATATATACTTAGGACGTATAGACTCAAAAGTATTATATTTACAGATTGCAAAAGTGTCATAGAGAGACTAAAAAATATAAGTGCGGCCAAGAACTTAAGTCATCTAGAAGTAGAAATACTACAGACCAATCACGAAATACTTAGCTCGCAACGGGAGGTGCTAATAGTTTGGATCAAAGGGCATTCGGGTATTCAAGGAAACGAAATTGCTGATAAGTTTGCAAAATCCGCCTCAGACTTACACAGAGATTCTATTAACCAGTGTATTCCATATACAGATTTGAATTCCACACTTAAAGTTCAACTTAAGGCTAAATGGCAAGAACTATATGACAGCAAACAAATAGGATTAAATTATAAATCATGTCAAGTCCAAATCCCAATAATAAGATGGTTCTACAACGAAAACAACAGGAACTTTATTATTACTTTAAACAGAATAAGAGCAAATCATGCAATGTCACCAAGCTATAAATGTAAAATTGGTTTAATTGATGATTCCTCATGTTTATGTGGGGAACTTGGAGACTTAACACATATTCTACTTGGTTGTTCATTAAATAGTCAAAGCACAGATAAATTTTATAATGAAGTTATTAATAACAAAATTTGCTTACCTATAAATTTAAATTGTATAATTTTCAATAAGAATATTAATATATTGTACTGCTTATATAATCACACCAAACGGTGCAAAATGAAATTGTAAATTACTAACCACCTCTTTGTTAGCAATCCTGCAACTAGTTAGATTTTGTAAGTGGGCGACGAAAAAATTAAAAAAAAAAAAAAAAAAAAAAAAAAAAAAAAAAAAAATAAATAAAAAAAAAAACAAATCAATAAAAACAAAAACAAATACAAAGCAAAAAAAAAAATGAAAATAAAAATATATATATTTAAAAACAAAACTAAATTCTACATAGAAAAAAAAAAAAAAAAAACACAAATTACACTGCTCACACTTAACTTTAAGCACTACTAATACTTTAAGCATTGTTATTGTGAAGAAGGATGAGTTTTCTTTTTAAGTTTTCTTTTTTAAATTATTATAGTTAAAAAAAAATCGTCTGGCTAATTGGTCTTTACCAAAGCCATCTAATTAAGAAAAAAAAAACATATCGATGGCTTACATGTAAAACCTGGTATGTCTGATTAACTGTATTTTTCAGAAGGAGTTAAAATGTATTTAATTTAAAAATAAACGGCACTTTTTATAAACATGAGTTGTTTTTTAGACATTTTAATAGCGTGTTTATTAATACAAAAAGAACAAAGAATGTAATCTCCTAAATTATTGTTACTATGAGATATACAAGTTTTAACACTTCAGCAGAAAAGACATGCAAGGGTTTGCAATGTTATTAAAGAATTTTTATAAAAAAACCTTTGTAAAAGGTATATATTTAAAAACCCCAACGGGCTAATTAGACAAAACGTTTTCGGAATCCATATTCCATCATCAGTGTCTAGGAGTACATGAATGTAGCCACTAAATATATGGGTAAAAACCCGTTAACAAATAATTAGTTACATTTGGTTTACAGTATTTCTTATAATATGTTAAGATGTTAAAGTTACCGTTGGATTAGGTAACATGGCGACATATGACTCCACGTTGAAGTTGCTAGTCCTGAAAAGGTGTGTCTACGAGGACTGTATGCAAGCAACTCTATTTTTTAATATATGGTATACAGCCAATTACAGGAACGTAGATTCCTTGTGGAAAGAATTTTTTGTAGACTGTACTGATTTATTTAAAAAAAAATACTTACATATATTTAAAATAAAAAAATTGTCGTACAAAAAACTCAGATTTTTACACAGGACACAATCACAACATAAAATTAAAAAAAAATCATCAGGACTAAATTCAATATTGAAAAAATCAGTATTTTAAAGAATCATAGAATCCGTGGAAGTCTTTGGGAATTAGACTCTTTAGTTCTTGCAAATGCTGGTACTTATGGAGTTTAATCTTTTGTGGGCATTGGTACAGCTGTTTTGGCTCTTCAAATGTATCAGTTTTTCGCACTCTTTTTCTCAACAGAACCCAGTTTTCATCAAAACTTAATTTATAAAAGACTTCTTTCTCCGGAGTGTACTTTAATGCTGACAGGTCTGTAACAGTGGATTCTCCTGCTTTCGTACCTGGTCTTATTGAGGTATATATGACGGACTTTGAGAAATCCATAAAAAAGAATGGTCCAGGTAAACTACTTCGTAAGGTTTTGGGTTCCTTCTGGCGCTTTTCATTATTTTTATATAATCAGCTGGAACATAGATTTCTCGATTTCTGACTCTTTTTTCTATTTGAGCATGGATGGAGTCACACTCCATTTGTGTATGCCCATGTTCCAAGTATTTTTGTACAATAGTTATATTTTTCTTTGCACACAGGAGTAAAAAACTGTTTGTCAAATTCGAATTGCGGTTTTGGTAGCAACAACCGTCACTCCAAATTATTACTGTTTCATTAGGAAGCGGTTTCAAATAATTTTCGATGTGGTGAGTGATTATAGAAGCAAACTCATTGGAAGTGACTCCTCCTTCTCCTCATGCCAAACATAGCACACTCCATCTTTTGTTTTGTTGTTATACACTGTATAGTTGTGTACAACTAGCTTTGATATATAATATAAAGCAGAAGCTTTTAAGAATAGTGCTAATAAAATAGCTTGCTTGTCTACTATAAGTACATGATCTGTACTCTGGTTGTCATAAGTTTTTTCATTTCTTGCCAATTCCTTTTTTAATAAGTGATAATTTTCATTGAAGGATAGGCTTATCCGTGTGTTTTAGCTATCTTAATGGAAAGAGGAAACGATAAAAAATGTTAAACATTTTTACCTACTTGAAAGTATCACCGCTATATTGTTAAATTTAATAAAATAATAAAGTACTAGAATAACACTCCAGTATTCGCGCCCTTTACGGAAGTCAAAACCTTGCATGTCTTACTAAATAGGATTGCAATTCCTGGTAAGTCTAATAACTATTTAAAGATCTACTATAACTTAATAAGAAATGATAGCTACGTATTATATATGCTTATAAAATCAAGAATTTACGACACCGCAGATTATTATCCGTTGAAAATATGAACCTAATGTTTACTAAAAAACCGTTATTACATTATTAAAACAGATTACTCACTATACAATTTAAAAAACGAAGTTAAAACCTTGTATGTCACAATCAAAATGTTTACAAATTCTCGTAAGTCTAATCACATTTTAAAGGCAAATATTTGTTAAATAGTCATTAACACATTGTAAAATACAGATTCTACTTACCACGGGAATATTTTGCTTCTTCATTTTTAAAGTCCTCTTGCTTTATTTGTACCAACAGTAGTTAAAACACTACACAAAATAAAAGTAAAACATAACCTCCATCATTATACCAGACATACAAGGTCTTACCGTCCTCTTTAAAACACACTAGACTTACTAGTATTTTCAATTGCGCATAGATGGCGATAATGTTGACAAAGACTTACAAAGTTTTTCTCAATGCATTTAGATAGGTAGTAGATTCTATTTCAGCATAAAAGACAAAATGTGTAAAAATTAAACTTACAAGGATTTACAAGTAAGCCATCCATATAAAAAACGGCATAGTTAGAACATAGTACACGCAGTAAGATATAAAACGATAGAATATACGTTTATTTAATTACAGGGATAAAAAGGTCTAAGGTGTCACGGTATTTCAGTCTTCCTCTAAATAGCAATATGTCTCAAAACTTTGTAAGCACAGAAATTCTAATAAATGAAAATACCGTATACTGTAAGTCCAAACACAGACCTTGTAGGCCTCTGGCTTCTAAAATCTTATTTTTCCCCATGTTTTTGGTCCTTTGCTTTCTTTTTCCAATTTCTCACGCCTATTTCTGACAAGTTTTGCTTTACTGCTTCCAACCATTTCTTCTTTGGACGTCCAATTTTTTTCCATTTCTGCCTCCGTCAGTATTGGTTTAACATTTAGATTCTCTAGCATTCGTATAATGTGGCCAAGCCATCTAGTTCTTTAGGCTCGTATTTTTGCCGTAATAGCTGGTTTTTCATTCATACATCCTCATTATTTCTTTATTCGTTTGTCTTCTCCAAAAACAAAGACCTTTTCTTACTGTTGGTCTATAATCCATTTTTCACTGGCATACATCAGTTTGGGTCTAACTACTGTCTCGTTGACTCGCAGTTAAGCTGTTCTTGACATATTTTTTGCTTTCAATAATGAATTTTGTAACCTTATCGCTCTGCTTTCCTTCAATATTCTTTTGTCTACATCTTCTTCTTCTTTTCCCGTGTTGATTATGGTTACTCCTAAGTATTTAAATTCTGATACTGTTTCAAAACTATAAACAGTCTCTACTCGTTTCATTTCGATATATTTGTTATTACTTGTTATGCCTCCTCTTATTTCCATATATTGCGTTTTTGTTTGGTTTATTATTAATCCGGATCTTTTCGCTTCTTCTTCAAATTTCGGGAAAACTTTTTCTAAATGTTTTTATTCTCGCTAGGATCACTACATCAGTCGCTTACACTATGCACTGTCTTCTGCTATTGAAAATAGTCCTGGTTGTGCTTATATTTGATCTTCTTACGATTTGTTCTGTAACTAGGTGAAATAAATTAGTTGATAGTGAAGCTTCTTGTTTTATACCTCCATCCAGGAGGTATAAAGAAGCTCCACTATCAACTAATTTATTTCTTCATTGTTATTCTATTCATCGTGTTCCTAAGCGTTATTAGCCTTTCTCACTAGCCTTACCAGCTTTTCTGGTATTTCTAATGTTCTCATGGCCTTATATAGCGTCGTTCGATTTAGGGAGTCAATTGCTTGTTTAAAATCGATAAATAGCATATGGAATCCTAAGTTTTGTTTATAGCTATTATTTTATATTAATTTTAACATACTTATTTGATCAGTAGTTGTTCTTCCTGAAATAAAACCTCCTTGGTATTCTTCAATAACTTTTTTATCATGTTTTATTAATCTTTTCCTAATAATTTTTATAGACTACTTCTAAGGGTGCTATACCACTATAGTTTTTGCACTCTGTTTTGTTTCCTTTTTTATAGATGGGACAAATAAGAGTACTATTCGATTGTTTCGGCATCTGTTCCGTTTGCTACATTATTAATGTCAAGTGAAATATCCTTTTCTTCAAACTTTCGCCACCTTTTTAAAAATGTCAGCTGGGATACCACTTTCTCCTGCACTTCCTGTCTTCATCTTCTTGCCAATGCTCATTTCTTTCAAATTTGTCTTGTTGGTCTGTATTTAATAGATCTTTGAAATATTCCGCCCTTTTGTTTAATTTTTCTGTTGTTTCATCTAGAAGTAAGCCTTCTTTGTTTCTGCAATACTGTGAATTATTCTTTGTAGTTTCTCTGAATTTTTTAACTGCTCGGTAGAAATTCTTTGCCTGTTTGTTTATGTAGGCTACTTCTATGTTTTTTAATTGCTTTTCTAATTCTTTTTTTTTTCCGCAATTTTTTTGAATTCCATTCTTCTTGCCACATATTTATTTACGTATTTACTTTATCTCTTTTTAGTTAAGCCTTGTTTCTTCTTGCCAAAACATTCCTACATTTTTTAACGAAGCAGTCTTGCCGTCTTTTTATATGCTCTCTTTCTATACACTTTTTTGCTGCTTCCGACGTGGCTGCCTATACGGTTTGCCACTCTTAATCTCTATCCTGTTTGACTAAATTTTCTAGTTTTTATTTCTTTTTTCCTCTAGTCTGTTTACAACCTGCTTATCTTGAAGACGCTTTACTTGCTAATTTAATCTATCTATAACAGGTTTTGGTATTATTGATATTTCTTGTTTTGATTTTGCTATTATTAGTATATGATCACTGTTGGTATTTGGCCCTCTATAACTCCTGCAATCGATTATTGCCTAGTTTGTTTGCTTTTAATTATGACATGATTTTTTATTTTTTCCTTGAAAAAACTCCATGTTACCTTATGAATATCTTTATGATCAAACCTTGTGCTAGCTATCTTTATTTTGTTCTCTTTAGCAAATTCTATTAAGTTTTTCCCGTTTTATTTGATTCCTGATGTAAACTTCGTCCCCCGGTTATTCTTCTATATATTTTCTTTTTTCCGACTTTTGCATTCATGTCACTAATGCTTTTCTTTATATCACATTTCTTTATATTCCCCATTAGAGTGCTTAGCTTTTCGTAAAATTTTCTTTTGGTTCTAAGTCTTTATCTCCAGTTTGCACTTGTACATTAATAATACTTATCTTCCTATACTTTTGTCTTACTCTCAAGTAACATATTCTGTCTGATATTGGTTAAAAATTTACAACTACTTTGTTTACTTTCTCCGAAACCACAAATCTCACTCCAAGATATCTCTTGGTTCCCCACTCTTGAACAGTGTGCATTTTCCTATTTTAATTATTTCACGGGGAGTAAAAAACGTTTATACATTTTGTGTGGACTTTACTGCTGCTTTTGATACAGTTGCGGGGCCTTTTTTACAAGTTGAGTCACTTGAGAATATCTACTAGAGTGGTGAATTTGTTAAAAAGTATTTTTGAGAATACAAAATCGGCAGTCTGGTCAAGAGAAGGTCTGAATGGTTTGACTGTAATGTAGAAATCCAAAATTATTTTATACAGAAAAGGAGGTGGTGTGATCAGGAAATCTTGGAAACTGAATGATCAAGTAATAAACGCAATGAATGAATGAATAACTATAATGCCATAGCAGAACTAGATATTCCATCGCATCTAATAATATTGGTAAAGGCAACTCTTTCGAAAGTTGAGTGCAAAGTCAAGGTACAAAACAGAGTATCAAGGTCTTTTCAAACACATACTGGATTACGCCAGGGAGACAGTCTATCGTGCCTATTGTTTAACATTCCACTAGAAAGAGCCATAGAGAAAACGGGCGTAATAACTAGATATACGATCATTAATAGAAGTATACAGATATTGTCCTACGCAGATGACATTGACATAGTAACACGGACAAAAAGAGACCTGATACAGGCTTTTGAAACATTAGAAAAAGCGGCGAAGACAATGAGACTGCAGGTCAACGTATCCAAAACAAAATACATAAAGGTCACGAACAGCACACAAATAGCGGCACCACAAGATTTGGTGACAGAAGCACACACATTCGAAGGGGTCTCGGAGTTTATATATCTTGGAAAACAGCTGAATAATAGCAACCTAGTAAGCGTAGAAATTAAGAGAAGAATATACCTGGCGAACAGAGCTTACTTTGGACTAAAGCAGTTCTTAACATCACACATAATTAGCAGAAAAACCAAGATACTAATATATGAAACTCTTATTAAACCTGTCCTGACATACGCGTCAGAGACATGGACTGTGGTAAAAAGCGACGAAGAACTGTTAGGCCGCTTTGAAAGAAGAATACTTAGGCACATATACGGAGGAGTACAAGAAAGCGGGATATGGCGCAGGCGCTACAATTTTGAGTTGTATCAATGCTATGACAGATGCAACATCGTCCGGTCTATTAAAATTAATAGGCCAAGGTGGCTGGGACACCTTGAAAGAATGGACACTAGAGAGGCAGGCCAAGATCTAGATTTAAAACTCAAGTTGAAGATAACTTGAGGAATCTAGATGTCAAAAAGTGAAAAGCCAGGGCGAAAGACCTATCCAGGGTTGTAGAGCCTAAGATGATTATGATGAATAACTAAAATTGTTTGGGAATGATAGTAATACCCAAATTGTTGTTTAAAGCTCATCTAAAAAAGGCGACAGGGTTTGGAAGAAGTGGAGATTTTATATATAAAAAAAAAATATTTTCTTGTCTAAGGTATTGTAATAACTTTATCTTAGATTTGGAGACAGTTATTGCTAGAAACATATAAACATCAAAGTAGCTCAGCTTTCTGCATGATCTTATATAAATTTTCATTTAGACCCAGCTTTTTTATATTTTCTAGGAGGTTCTTCGAAATGACTTCAGTAGTAGAAAGAATAATTTGTACTGTCTGGGTATTTTCCATTCTCCATTGTCTCCTTATTTGTATTTCCAGATCTCTGTACTTGGCGATCTTTTCGTTGTACTTAACACGCAAGTTATTGTTGTTAGGTAACGCCACATCGATTAGTGTTGTTTGTCTCGTTAGTTTATTAACTATCACGAGATCTGGTCTATTATGTGCTACAGTTTGGTCTGTAAGCACAGTACTAAGTCATGCCGTTCCTTACATTCAGTTCTAGCAAATGTCTGGCAGCCCCGGTAAGATGTTGGATGGTTTCTTGGGCTTGACATCCATATCGGCATTTGTCGTTTTGGACTGAGGGCCTTTGAAAATATATTTTAGGTAATTTTTGGTTGGTATAACCTAATTCTGAATGGCAAGTAATGAACCTTCTGTTTCACGGAACATCTTTCCTGTTGTCAACCAATAGTGCGACGCTATATTGTCGATATAGTCTTGGCTGACTTCATTCGGATGTCATCCGTGCAAAGGTTTACCCATCCAGATGCGCATTTCTTGTTCTCTCCGTTTGATTGGTGTTGTGCCATCTACTGCACAAATAGCGCGATGGAGAGTAGATGTCTACGCCTGTACCTGAAAATAAGTTCTTAAATTAGTAATCTGTTTTTCTAATTTTTCGCTTATATCCATAAGTCCTCGTCCTCCTTAATACCGCGGTTATTGTCGCTCTTTCTACTGCACTTCAAAGATAATGTTTTTGTGCCTTTGTGAGTTGTGTTCGTACTTTTTGCTGAAGAGCTTCTATATTCGTTTTAGTCTACTTATTAATCCCAAATGAGTAGCTAAGCGCGGAAAATGCCTAGGTTTTTAATGCCTTAAACTTATTTTTACTATTAAGATGTGAGCGGAGTAGCTTTTTTATCCTTCGTGTGAACTCTGATGTTAATTCGATTTTCATTTAGTTATGGTCAAGTTTACGCGCTTGCTTTACTCCTAGATATTTATACATGTAATTTTCACCCATAGCCTCGATGTTTTGGCCATTTTGTAACGATAATATTTTGCCTACCACAGGGGGCATTAATACGGGAGATAGAAAATTGGGGGAAGAAACTATTGGGGGTGGAGATAAGGCAAGCAAAATAATCGCTACTGATGCGAACGGCACTCAGGGTTTCGTAGGAGAGCTGGGGTCGTGGATAAGTAAAAGATAAGGGCATTGGAATGGGGCAACTACAAAAAAATGAAATAAAGGGCTCTTGGGATAAACAAAATAAAAATAAACAAGAAACACCTCAAGGAATTTAATATAGGGCGCCACTTGAGGTGCCTAATTATGCCTATTACAACCACTAGTTGTAACTAGGGAAATAATTAGAAAACAAAATCAAAACATAAAAAACATATCTTTTTCAAATAAACTCAAAAAGGGTTAGCTCAAAAAAATAAATAAAAAGTTAAGACAACAAAATTTAACATTTATTTATGTGTCACCACAAACAGTTACATGGAGAAATACAAAATTCAAAAACTTACATGTGTCATCCATTAACAAACTCCATTGCTACAAAACTTACAAAATTGCATGGAGGTTAACCTTTTAAAAAAAAAACAAAACAAATCAACATCAAAAATACTAAAACGAGCTGTCATAAATTAACATTAAATTTAAAAAAAAACTAAACACAAATTGACAGCTTTACTCAAAACCTAAAATTTACAATTTTAAATGTCAACGAAAGCAATTATTATTTTATAAAAAAATGTCTGTCTTTAGTTTAAAATTTGAACAAAATGTTACCTTAATTCACATGATCACACTTAAGTTTCTGAAACCATAACTGGAACTGAGGGCTCCACTCTCTCTGCATCACGAAAACCTCCATCTCCAAACTGCCAAAAGCCTTGGATAGAAACAGGAACAAAAAAAAACAAACGAGGATGTCCTCCAATCCTCACTCAAAACATTAATAATTGAAGCATTTACTGCCACAAAACCAATAACAAACTGCTACATATTCTTCATAATAAAAGACGAAAACAGAACACTTTACAAATTCGACGTGAATTTGGACATAACGTTGAACCGCTATTGAAAGCTGCTACAACGAGAGTGAAGAAATTCTATTAAAATTGAACGCATACATACAAACGCTGACATAACAAGACACCACGAAACGACGTACATATCCTTTTGCGACGCATTAACTTGAAAAGAAATTGCCGAAGTAAAATAAATAAACAACTCTAAAATGGTTTATTTCAACTTGGCCGACCTAAGAAAGAAATGAAAAGATATTTGGGTTTAAATACGTACGAAATATTTTTAGATCTATCAAAAATATATAAGGTGATTTTAATATTTCGTATACGAGGGGACTTCAATATACTTCAAAGAATCAATGAAATTGAAAATGCCACAATTTTGCATATCAAATCTTCCGGGCTGAACCTCTCCCTTGACTATATTTAGTATACGACATTTGTCTAACCCAAAGTGCATACTGATATCATTTGAAAAAGTTTCTACAGTTTTTAGCATTTGATCATAGAAGTGATTTCGAGTGAAAGCCGTTAGTTTCAAATCATCCATTTACATATACAACAGATGATTAAGCTTCGCCACTACAGTGTTGTTGTTTTTGATGCTTAAACCTGAGTCAGTGGAGTTTAATAGCTGGGATAGTGGGTTCATTGCTAGACAGAACCACAAGGAACTCAGCGAGTCTCCTTGGAATAGGCAGTTAGGATATTTCCAGTTATGAAGCTCTTTGATGATATTAGAGAGACTATCTTGTTATTATTACTGGTATTATTATTATTATATAAACAGCTTTCACTCCCTCTAAGGGACTAATTTATTTATTGTAAATGCAAGCTATAACTTAGTGTTATACATTGTTATTATTGTTTATTCTAGTGCGAAGTCTACTCAGTAGGATATACACATTAAGTTTATTACTATAACATTGATATAAATATTTATTTCATTTATTTTTTATTTATTTTAATGAACTTGTTAGATACAATAAGCCTAGTGTAATTTTTTGTATATTAGAGAATAATATTTGTTTGGCAACCCTCCGATGGCATGTGCCAAAGAAAACAAATGTCGCTGAAAGGGAATATTATGTTGTATTTTTAATTTTTAATCAGAAATAAAAAGATATTATTAATTGATTGATTGATTGATATCTCTCTTCAATATATTCTGTATTTTTTGCACTAAGATCAAGTGCATTATGGATTTCAGTTACTTTTTAAATGTTACCGATTTATACTTTGTAGTATATTTTTATTAGACATTTCTCATTGTTGTTTATGATCTCCAGAGTTTTCTATCACTTCGTCATTTTGCGTCAATTTGCACCTCAGGTCCCCAATTATAGTTACTTTGTGTAAATCAAATAAAAAACAAATATTTTAGCTAAAAAGAGTATATTTGCTTTCAACAGTCAAAACAAAAGCAAAATATAAAGAAAAACAGTCATAATTCACTGTATTATGACTTTTACCAATATAAGACAGTTGTAATGGAACGTGGACTTAAATCTAAATTAATGTTGTTCTTCTTGCAGTCAATAATCTTTCTCTCGACTTGTTTTTCACTCCTAAAACAAAAAAAAATGGTTTAAAGATAAAATTGTTAGGTTTTCTCTAATTCTCTAAGATCGATTAAAAAGTAAGGTTTCTGATTCTTCTAAATAGAAGACTTTATTTTTATATATATTTTTTGTACAATTCATGTCTAGGTGAAAGACCTGGCGTATAATGTAGGCTGTACGGTAAAGAAATGTGTCACAGGCTAAATGCTAGAACTACAAATGCTAAAAAATAATAAAACCGGGCAAAAATCTTTTAGAAAGACCTACGAAAATTAAAAATTTTAATTTAGGTTATATTTGAAGAGTCATTTTAAAGAAAATTTTGTATATCCTTGGATAGTCGTTAGACAATTAGTAAAGAAATAATTACAGTTTTTATTTATAAATGAGTAAGATGTTCTATTCTGCCCAGCTAACCAAAAGTGCTGTAAGTAAAAATAGTAGGATTTTGAGAAAACTCGACATAAATTTTAGAATGATGCTGTAATTTTGAATATGACAATATTTTAGTTGTTAATTGTTTATTCGTTAAGTACATTTATGTTTGTAACATGTTTGTAACATAAATGAAAATTTTTATTCTATAATTCTAATTTTTACTGCAAAAAAGTTGAAAATATAAAATGGTGTCGTCTATACGGCACTTTTCCTTAGTAATGTAACTGGGTACATTTACCTTATGTACTGCTTTAGATTTTTAGTAGTTTGTTATAAGAACCCAACATTTAGATATTTTATAATCAGTTATCAGAAAATCAACACTAGCAGCTGAAACACCCAAATCTTCTTCCAAGTTTATATTATCATTGTTTGGTTGGACCACATTTGTAAATATATTTTTAAATAGTACTTCAGGTACATCTATAACTTATAGGTTAGTATGTGATTCTAAATAAACAGATTTATCAACATCAAATTCTACCAGTGTACGTGATATCAGTGTATTTTCACTAAGGTCATAAACAACTAATATATTATGGTTGTCTGCTACCTGTTGAGTTATATTGTCAGGTAATCTCACATCTCCAAGATCATCTAACAACGTTATAGTGCTAGCTAGATGGTTGAGGTTCTTCATTAGCTTCTAATAAATCACTGGAAGAACATTTTGTAGGTAAAATTAGCTCTGATTTCTCATCTTGTACAACTGTTATGTCAGTCTTGGTGCTTTTTAGAGCTAAGTTTACAATAAGTTGAGAACGAGTTGAGACTGCATTAAACTTTGAAGCACTAATGTTCCAAACAACAATTAACTAATATGTAATTTATATACTTTCTGAACCACTTCAACAACACAAATATTGGCTTATTATAACCTGAACTGAACACAGCAAATTTTTAGCAAACTCATATGTTACAAACATAACCTCACAATTTACGGTCAACATAAATACAATGCAGTAAGTACATCAGCTGTTTAAATAACCACTAAGAAAGATTGCAGTAAGTACAGTGTACTAAGTATAAATGCAGTAAGTACAAAGGAGTTACTGCATTCTTGGTTAGTCTATTGTATTTACGGCAGTCTTGCTTATTATTTTAAAACTTTTGATACACTTACTGCAAAAAATTATTTTGTATCTCGATTACTGTTGGAGATACGGCAATTTTGAGTAACCCATTGAATTCTGCGTGGTTGAAAATATAGGAAACCATATAACTCAATATTCAATATTTTTGACTTACGGCACTTTTCCTTAGTTACGGCAGTATACTATTTTATAATTATTTTTTAAATTATACTAAAACCTTATATTAGCAAACATTCTGTCCATTTATTGTTATTTTGGTTATATTAAGTATATCCTGAAGAAATTATGTGATATTTTTATTCATGAAGCTTCTTCAGTCTTATCTAACATAAATCTGTTTGAAAATTTAAAATAGGAAATTTTTGTGAACGTTAATTTCAAGTGGCACATAAATAATAAGTATTAATAAAACTCGTAACGGATATGCCCTTGATTTATAAAGCACAAAAAGTTATTCTATAAAATCACCTCTCTGCTTTTCCGAAAATGTAGTAAGGTAATAAATCATCTTGCTTTTAAACATAAAAGCTTTTTCGTCAACTGGCATTTTAAAATTTTAAAGCTGTATTACAATATTTTCATTTTTCGTAATTCTTTGGCTGTTATGAGTTGCTAAATTTTAACTAGAATTTAAAAGCATCAAGCATACACATAGATACAAATACTAAAAGCTTAAAAACATTGTTTGAAGCAGTTGACACTACAATACTAAAAAATCGATTATGTTCTTTTATTTACGTGTACGCCAACGCTTTCGATACCGGTATTATTCAGAAAAAAATGTTGAACACTTCATTACATTTATAATTTATAAAGGTTTAGGATTTGTTTGATAGTTGTACAAGATATTAACTAGTTATTTGCTTTATTCTAGTTTTAAGATTAAATATATCATTTTAATTAGATTTGCTTGATGATTTAATCATCAAGCAAATAATCAAATATTAACAAATCAAATATATTATAATCTAAAATAAGTAACGTATTCAAACTTTACTTAATGGAAATTCATTTGCTCTAATAGTAAAACAATCAAACCATTTGTTTTCAAAACTTCCACAAAATGTATGAAATTTAGTTATCACTGCAGCAGTTTCAGCAAAGTGCGTTTTTCAAGTGATCTAGTTTTGGTATGCGTTTACACTTTATAGTCTTCAATTGAATAAGTTAATGAGGCAGAACTGTTGTCCTAAATTGGCATTTAGAATTATATCTAATCACATTAAAGAGTGTTAATACATATCAGAAAGAATAGTAACAGCAAAGATAAGAATAGAGAAGGAACACCTGAACATCATCGGGGTATACGGCACAGAAAATAACAAGCCTCAAACAACAAGGAAAGCATTTTATGACCAATTACAACAGTAGTAGATCAAGTTGTAACGATAATATTTTGCCTACCACATGGTGTATTACTATAGGGGCTGAAAGTTGGGGACAGTAATTATGGGGGTGGAGATAGGGCAAGCAAAATAATCGAAACATATGCGAACGGCACTTAGGGTTTGTTAGGAGAGCTGGGGTCGTGGATAAGTAAATGGCAAGGGGTTGGATTGGGGCAACTACAGAAAAATGAAACAAAGGGTCATGAATCTCTTGGGACAAATAAAAAACAAAACGAAACAGGAAACACCTCTAGTAATTTAAAAAGGACGCCACTTCGAGGTGCCTAATTACAACAATTACAACAGCTAGTTGTAACTAGGGAAATAATTATTAAACATAAAAAATATATCAAGTAAAAATTTTACAATAAACTTAAAAAGAGATTACACCTCAGAAAATGTAGAGTTATAACTGTAATCATGGAAGATTTTAACACCAACATCGGCTAAGGTAATTGTGGACCTACAGTAGAAAAGTACCGTGTTTTAAAGTAGACGACTTAAGAATACGGTTAAGCTGCGTTGCTGGGACAACTTTATTATAAGGTACTTCATTCGATTACAAGAAATCAACTTTAACAGAATATCCGTCAAAAAATTCAAGGTATGTAATTTGTCTTTAAAAAAACAACCACATACCATAATAATAGTAATACTCTTCTGTTAGTGATTGCATAGTAAATTATGAGGAAAACGAAAAAAAAAGGAATATAATAGCACACTACCTTTCCTGGATGTTTAAATCTCTTAGAACGATACTGGATATAGACTCAGGTCATAAAAAATCAACACACACCAACAGAAATTTAAATTAGAAATCAAATCACAATATCAATAGTAAAAAGGGAATAACTAAATCGTTATACGATAGAGCCAAAATCACTTGTTTTAACGAAAACTCGTTTTTAGAGGAAGAAAATTTGTTAACATCTGTTTTATTAAAAAATGATTATTCTTTATCATTTATAAATAATTTATTTTCAACAATTGACCGGATAGAACAGAACAACTTAGAACGAGATCCTACAGCATACGCAAGAAATAATACCAGAAAAATAACAATCCCATACATAAAAGGATTATCAGAAAAACTTAAAAAGATAGGAAATAACTTTAACATTTCAACAACATATAAACAACAAACACATTAAGATCTATTTTATCTAAAACTAAAGCCAACAATTGACAAGCAAGAACAAAGAATTGTATTTGTAAAATACCTTTGTGAATGCGATCAGTTTTATTTAGGTAAAACATCAAGGCCATAATTAGAATAAGTGAACATAATTATATTAAAAATAGATATCATAGATCTCAAATGTAATATGCAAGAAAATAACATAAGCTTTAATAGAATGATTCAAGTATAGTCCTAAAAGATACAGATGGTAAAAAGAGAAAAATCAAAGAAGCGGTTCTAATTATGCTAAATGAGACAAATTGAATCGCAAATTCCTCTGCACAATGCAGTGGAATATGGTTGCGAATATTGCGACGATACATCATTTATGTTTTTTAAATAAAAAACATTTTGAATCAGAATTTGATGTTTATTGAGAGCAAACTAAATGTAAGACCAAATACTTACCTTGTCGGAATAGTATTATGAGTTATTTTCCCGGTTTTTTGCTTTTCTATAAAATTTTTATAGAATCCTTTTATATCATTTACTATAAAATCACTAACAGGAGAATTTTGCTGTTATCATGGCATATTGCTGTCTTTTTAAAAACAAATTACATGCTATATTGTTTTTCTGGCGGATATTCTGATGTGAAAGTTGATTGCATGTAATCGAATGAGCTATCGTACAATAAAGTCGTCCCAGGAACGCAACTCAAGCAATATTGGTAATATCATTTTAATGTAGTCTACTTGTAAAATGTATAATATATGTCTAAATTGTCAATATGAATGAGTCAGATAAAATTAAATTATTAAAATAATTTTTCACCAAGTAACAAAAAACAAAATTTATTTAATTGATTATGTTTGTATTTTGAGAACGATTTTCAAAGTGGAGATTGAAACGTCAATAAACTTATTTTAACCTTCAATTGTGGCTTATTTCCATTAAACTAGTAATTACTTTAAAACGCCTCAAGAAAATAGCTTCAGAACAATATTAAAAATATGAAATTCTATGCAGTTACACTCATGTTAGTAATCAACAGAGCTGTGTATTTGCTTATTAAAATCATACCTGTTTAAAATGACCACTACAATTCCTCCATCGGGACGTTCAAAGGCAACTTGAGTGACCAATTCATTTTCATTACATTGGGATGAGTAAATTCTTCTGGAACCTGGTGGTACAAATTTGGAAAAGTGTCCAATTGCATAATAAAGTGGCTGTTTGTAAAATTCGGTGCCGTTATTTAAAATTGGTGCATCTCTTGGAGCAGCGACATTAGGACCGCCTTGAGTATCTAGGACCATATTCCAATCAACCCATGCTGTTACCCAGTGGTTCATGTTCTGTATAAAAGTAATCAGTAAATATAAGTAGTTAATATAATTTAAATGAAATTTACAACTTAAAATTAAGTACAGCATTAATGCTAGCAGAGCCGCAAAATCTCAATTTAGCATTCAAAATAAATAATGGTATAATGTATAAAAGCTACAACAATACTGAGCCACAGGGTGTTGAGCAAATATGAAAGATCAAAATTAATGATTATCAAAAGAATTTATTTGTGCTTGAACGCATCAAGTATTTACTGGCCGAGTAAAGAGAAAGAAACACTCAACAAACTCAGACCGATACAATCCGAATATAATCTACGACGTACTTATATGGTATAATTTCAAGCAGATGAAAAGGAGTAGACAGCGTGGCAGTGAAGTCGCATGTTAGAGAGTTAGAGAGCTCCATGATATTTTTCGTTACCGAGTTACTGTTTTTTTTTAACCTATTCTCTATCCTTCCATTGTTGGATATAGGTCTCCCCCAGTTCTCTCCATCTTTCCCTATCTTGAGCTGTTCTCTGCCATGTGGGACCTCCTTGTTTCCTGATGTCATCTTTCCACCTCATCTGTGGTCTGCCTCTTGATCTCTTTGCATTGTATGGACGCCACTTTCCGATGGCATTGTTCCATCGTCCGTCTTGGAGACGTTCATTGTGTCCAGCCCATTTCCATTTCAGTTTTGCTGCTTGTTCTATCGCGTCTACTGTCTTTGTTCTGGTTCTGATCCACTGGTTACGTTTTCTATCTCTAAGTGATACACCCAACATTTGTCTCTCCATCGCTCTTTGTGCCTTCCTTATCCTATCCAAATTGGCCTGTGTAAATGTCCATGTCTGTGCTCCGTAGGTGAGCACCGGTATTATGCAGGAGTTATATACCTTGCTTCGTAAGTATAGAGGGATTGTTTGATTTTTTAAAACGTAAGAAAGTTTGCCGAACGCTGCCCATCCCATTCTTACTCGTCTCGATATTTCGGCTGTTTGATTTTCTCTGTTAGCTCTGATTGCTTGTCCTAGATAGATATACTCATTTACCTGTTCTATTTTTTCTGTTTTTATTTTTATTGCCTCTTGGTCTTCCGTGTTTGTCATTACTTTTGTTTTGTTGAAGTTAATTTTTAGGCCTTTTTGCTGTGATTTTTCATGAAGTTTATTCAGCATTAATTCCAGTTCTTGTCATTCCGAGGAGATCAGGAGTATATCATCCGCATATCTAAGGTGATTTAGGTATTTTCCGTTAATACATATTTCTCTGTTTTCCCAATCTGTTGATTTTATTATGTCTTCAAGGGTCAAGGTCAACAGTTTAGGTGAAATTATATCACCTTGTCGGACTCCTCGTTTAACTGTTATATTATCCGTTATTAATTTGTCGTCCAGAATTACGGTCATGGTTGCGTTTTGGTAAATATTATGTATCAATAACCGAGTAACCGAGTTACTGTTACCGACACCGAATTTAGGCATTTTGTTTTGTCAATAACTGTTATTTTATATGTAAAGAATTTTTTGTACTAACCTGAATAATATCGTAAGCATATGTCTCAGCATTGGACCAGTCACCCAAAAAGATTCCAAGGGCACCTAAAATTGGATCAATATCAGAAATGCTTTATAAAATTTAGACTTACAGAAATGATATAATACCTTAAGGTGCAAAGAATTTGTTTCACTAATGTTAAAAGTGTTTTAAGAGTATTAAAATGTATCCTAGGTAGGTACTGGGAGTTATATAATTTATGTCAGTTAAAATTTAGTGTTATTGTGTATCAAAATAGTGTATAAAAAATGTTTGTCATATTTGAGTACCCATTATTTCTTAACAATAAATTAAAATTTAGCTACTACATTTTCTGAAAATTAACCAGAATCCATTTTGTCTGGAATATTCCCGTAACTTTAAAGAGCTTCTAGAATCTTCTTACTGTTCCTAGATTCTGTTGTCTTGTATATTTTAACGTTTAAGTAGTTATCCCTATCACAGTAATACTAAATAAAATAATGATCAGTAAATAAATAAATACACCTGCCATGAAATATCACTGTTTAGGGCTCTGTGTTAGGACGGTCTTCTTTAGACCGTCCTGACATATGTGCCACTTCCTTCTTTTCTTTTTTTTTCAGAATTTTTTCTATTTATTGTCTTCTTTCCTCGCCACTTCCATTATGTTATTTGCCCTAACTTTACCCACTCTTTCGTACAGCTCTTCTCTATCGTTCGCGTACCTTTGGCAATCGAACACACAGTGTTCGCCGTATCATTAATTCTACAATAAACGCAGTTATTGTCTTGTTACTTCTCTTTTCTCACAAGATAAGCTCTACCAGAACCATACTTCATATGGAACTGTATAAAGAGGTAGTTAGCCTTTCCATAGCCATGTCCTAACCAGTCTTTTTAAAAACTAAGTTTTAAATATTAACATATTTAAAACTTTTTTTTGTTACTTATTGTATTTGTTCTATACTTGCGTGTTCTATAGTGTCTATAGTCTGAAACCTAATTGATGATTTGGTGATTATCTGAAAATTTTTCAATATGGGCTCTAATTTTAGAAACAAAAGCTTTTTAAGTAGTTTTCCTGGAATTAACAACAGACTAATTGGTCTATAAAAGGTGATTATATTCAGAGGATTCCTAGGCTTGGGAACGAGTATACCTTTTGCTAGTTTCCACTAAATTGGAAAGTGGCCAGTCCCTATAAATATCATTTTCTTTCTCAGGGTTTAGCTTAAAGGATGTAGTTGAAAACCGCTGACTAAGTGGTTAGCAAACGTTCCAGTCTTGTTCTGGTTGGTTCTGGCCGAGTTACCATTTTTCGTACGGATTTGGGGATTACGAATTGGAGTCTATTAATTTTTTTTTGTAGCCTTTTATAATGAGTATCCTGATAACACGATGGCCGTTATGTTTTTTTCATTGTAAAAAACTCTTTTTAGTTTCATCGTTGCTCTGTTAAGTTTTGTCTTTTTATTCCGTGGTGACTTTGTTCTTTGCCAGATTTTCTTAAGTCTCCTGTTATAAGCGATTTCATCTTTAACGAGTATTGGTAAGTCATGAATATTGTAGTACATATTTTTGTCTGTAAATTGTTTAAATTGTCGCATCATATTTTACTTGGTTTGCCATATGCTTCTTCGTCCATTTGGTGACTTATATCGTGCTATTCGTACTATTCTATCCTCTGCCATTCTACTGATGTGTTCGTTCCACTCATGTTTTCATTATGTCACCCATTCATTTATGTCTTCTCTATCGCATGCTTTTCTTATTTTGTCGCTTCTCTGCCTATCCAACAGACTTTTTCCTGATATTTGTTTCATCGGAGTATTTTCATCTCTGTTGTTTCTAATAGTCGTCTCGTTTTAGATGTGTCAGGTCTTGTCTCCACCGTGTATGTTAATATAGGTCTAATTACTGCTTTATAGATTCTTGTTTTTGTATCTTGTCGTAGGTTTTTGTTCTTCCAGATTGTGTCGTTAAGAGATCCCGTCGCTTTACTTGCTTTTAAGCTTTGTTGTCGTACTTCTTCTTCAACATCTTCATAAATAGTTATCTATTCCCAGATATCTAAACCTTGCTTCCTGGTTTATTATTTTTCCATCAATTACACTGTAGTGGGTATTTAGATGTTGTCATACATTTGGTTGTTTCTGCTGATATCATATTGTATTTCTTGGCTGTTGTATTGAAGATGTGTGTTAATCTTTGAAGCTCGTCTTCTGTCTCGGCGATTAATGCGGCGTCATCTGCATAACATAATATTTGGATTTTTTGTTCCCCATTCTGTAGCCATGACCTTTACGTACAGCTTGTTTTATTTCGTCTAATATTATATTAATGAGAAGTGGGCTTAACGAGTCACCCTGTGTTTCTTTTATACAGTAGGTGTAAGTCGTCTTCGACTTTGATGCGATCGAAAGTCATTGTCAGGTCTGTAAAACATAGATATGCTGGTTTATTACACTCGATTGACTTTCTGTGATTTCTTCTTCTTCTTCTCGTGCCACTCCTAGCGGAGATTGGAAATCATCATGGCCACTGCGACTTTGTTAGCAGCGCGCCTAAAAAGTTCAATCGAACTACACCCGAACCATTCACGTAGATTACGAAGCCACGATATTTTTCTTCTTCCCACACTTCTTTTGCCCTTAATTTTGCCCTGCATGATGTTTCTTAAAAGTTCGTACTTTTCACCTCTCACAATGTGCCCCAAGTATTCCATCTTTCTAGTTTTTATCTCATTTAGAATTTCGCATCATTTGTCTAAAGTTTGGAGTACTTGCGTGTTAGTGACGCGGTCCATCCATGATATTCTGAGAATGCGCCTATAGCACCACATCTCGAAAGCTTCGATGTTTTTTATGGTCAACTGTTTTAGTGTCCAAGCCTCAACTCCATATAACAGGGTAGAAAAGACATAACACCGCAGCATTCGTATTCGTAACTTTATATTGATATCACGATTGCAAAAGAGTTTGCGCATTCTATTAAAGACTGATCTAGCGATTTCTATTCTACATCTAATCTCTTTTGTTTGATCAGTATCGTCTGTGATCCAAGCACCTAGATATTTATAACAGGGCACACGCTCAATCGTTGTATTGTCTATTACAAGATTAGCTCTGATGTTCTTTGATTTCGTGATTACCATAAATTTAGTTTTTTTCAAATTAATTTTCAAGCCGTAACTGTTACAGTATATATTGAGACTTTGAACGAGATATTGTAGTTCTACTAGCGTTCCCGTTAGGAGAACTGTATCGTCAGCATACCTTATATTGTTGATCGTCTCACCATTTATTATCAGACCAAGATCTTCTTCCTCGAGTGCTTGTTCACAGATAGCTTCACTATACAGATTAAATAAAAGTGGCGATAAGATACATCCCTGCCGGACTCCTCGACGGATTTGAATTTCTTCTGTTAGTCTGCCCTCAACCTTGACATTTGCTGTTTGATTCCAATATAGATTGCATATAATTCGAATATCTCGGCTGTCTATATTTTTCTTTATTAGAACTTGTCTTAGTGGTTTATGTTGTACCATTTGTCAAAGGCCTTTTCGAAATCAATAAAGCAGGCGTAAATTTCTTGGTTCATGTCTAAGCATTTCTGTGAGAGAACGTTCGTTGCAAACAGAGCCTTCCTTGTACCCAGCCCTTTTCTGAATCCCATCTGAGTGTTACTGATGTCTACGTCTAATTTCCTATAGATCCTATTATGGATTATTTTTAAGAACAGTTTTAGAGCATGACTCATCAAAGCTATCGTACGATATTCGTTGCATTTCTTTGTATTTGCCTTTTTTGGCAGTAGTATAAAGGTCGAACGGAGCCATTTCTTAGGTATTATTCTTGTTCTATATACATTGTTTAATTGCATATTCTATTTCTTCTCTGATTATATCAGGCCCTGTATATGCCTTACCGGGGCCTTACCACTTTTTGCTTGTTTAATTGTATATTCTATTTCTTCTCTGATTATATCAGGCCCTCTGATTATATCATCTGTATATTCGTTTGAGATTTCTTATCTATCTTTGTCATCAAACAGTTGTCATATGTATTCTGTCCATCGATTCATTTTTTGTTGTAAATCTGTTATAATTATACTATCTGTATCTTTGATATGTCCTGTCTGTGTTGTTCTTCTCCTTCCTGTCATTTCTTTAATCTTTTTGTGTACATTAAAAAAGTCATATTTTCGCTCCAATTGTTCCAACTCCTGACATTGCTCACTTAGCCATCTTTCTTTAGCTTCTCTTATTTTCTTTTTTATCAGTTTATCTGTTTCTTTGTATCTTATCGGATTATTTGTTTTGTGTATCCTTCTTTCACGCATCAACTGTAGTATTTTCTCATTCATCCATTATTTATGTTTCCTTTCTTTCGGTGTTAAATTTTCTCCCCCTGCCAACATTACGGCACGTTTAATATTCTCCAATTTTTGGTCTATGTTATCAGTATTTCTATTCAGTTTCTCTATATTTTGTAAATTTTCTTTGATGTTCACTATTGTTTTCTCTTTTATATGTTGTTCATTCAGTCTTCTCACGTCAATTTGTTTCTGTATGTGTTTTTTAATGATCTTTAGTTTTATTCTTAATGTGACTAATACAGGATTGTGATCCGAGCCTATATCTGCTCCTGGGTAGGTTTTAGCTAAGAGTATAGAGTTGCGGAATCTTTGACTAACAAGGACAAAGTCAATTTGGTTTCTGACTACTCTACCTTTGGTGTCACTCGGAGATTTCCATGTGTACAGTCGTCTGATTTATCTTATATAATACAAATACGACGTCTACGCAGGATATTCCGGACCCGACTCCTTGTTGTTCATCTGAGAAAGTTGGTAGTTTATTGATTTTGTTGATTAGAACTTTTGTAGTAAGCTTAAGTGCGGTGTTCAGCAGAATTATACCTCTATAATTGTTGGGGTCTTCTTTATCTCCTTTCTTGAACATTGTTATCATTCTGCTGTTTCTCCATGCGTCTGGTATATTGCAGTGAAATATTATTTTTGTATAAGTTTTGTCATCTCTAGGGTTATACTTTCTCCTCTGTGTTTTTGAAGCTCGTTGGTTATTCCATCTGGTCCTGGCGACTTTCTATTTTTGAGTGAATTTATGGCTATTTCTACTTCCTGAAAACTTGTTTCTGTTTCGTGTCTTAATTCAGGTACGTTATTGTGTTGATTATTATTATTTTCCTTTGCTTTAAATAGTTCCGTTACATATTTTTCCTATTCGTTTGCTGATATGTTATTGTATTCCTTTAATTCTGCGATTTCTTTGTGTTGGTTTCTTATGAATCTCCATATTTGTTTTTGTGTACCGTAGAAGACGCTTTTCCATTTTGTAAACTGTTCCATGTGTTCATTTTTTGTTTTTCTTATCAACTGCTTTGTTTTATTTCGTATTCTTCTATAGTTGTCCCGGGATTCTGAGGTATTGGATGTTTTGTACTTCGTGTAGGCCTCTCGTTTCTCTTTACTTACTTTTTTCTTAGTTTTAAACCTTTCTATCGTTAGGTGTAAGGCTGTTTCTCTTTACCTCTCTCTTTAATTTTTTTTTTTCTAAATCATAGTGTATTGTTGCTATTTCTTTTGTTCAGTATGACTTTGCGTTTTCCTAGAGAGTTTTCCTTCTCTGGGAAGTTTTGGTCATACTTTTTTCTGCAGAGTCAAATGTTTGGGATACCTTCGGTAACACAGAAATCGAGTAAATCAGGCATTTTGTTTTGGACGGCTCTCCATTGTATGGATTGTTGGGAAAAGTTGTTATTTTGCATACCTCTGAGAAGCTGTCTTCCTTTGTGATTGATAATTCTGTCAATAACAGCCAAAATTTCTATAATACCATATTATTTATTTTTTTTTTATTAAGTTAATGCCTCGACAACTTATGATCATCGGCAAGGTACAGTCAGGTACCTAGTGTGTGTGTGTGTGTGGGTAGAGTAATTGTCTTGATACTTAGCAAAGTCGACGTCATTGTCTTTGCTAAGAAACGCTAATTGTATCCGAACGTCTGCGGTCCCTCCGGTGAGTACCGATCGTACAAGGATAGAAATTATTTTCATTCATTAATTTGTAATAAACGAAAATTTCTCCACCCAGGTGATATTCGAACTCACGACCTTTAGGTTTAAAGGTGGCGCTCTTACCACTGAGCCACAGAGGGGGTCATAATAACATATTGAACGTTGTGAGAAGATCATTAAAAAAAACTTTGCTATAGGAAGTGCTATTAAATTATACGAAACCATAAGAATATTCATGAGTTTTTATTATACGATATCCTTTTTTTTCGGTATAACCTGACTGTATATTTAGTATATGAATATTAATAGTGCCATTTTGGCAGACTAAACATCGAATCCATTACTTATCTCCACATAAGCTTCAAATGCATCAACATATTGGATATTTTCTAAAACTAGTTTCATTTTGCCATATGTCTCTTCCATGTTTGCAGAATGGGCCAATGGGACTAAAGGAAATTGGTGACCGTTATGCCATAGAACAGATTTAAGGCTAACTTTAAATAAGTCCATAAATATACACCATTTTTCTGGTGTATGCTTATGATCTAAATGTATTTATCACTGCTGAAATTTCATTAAAATACATTAACTTTCCTTCTTGGAATAGAAAAATTTAATATCATTTAGCCTGTTGCTAAAATAAAATACTTTAGTACTTTTGCACAGTAAGTTCTAACCCTTAAGCGCAATCACACCAGTTCCACTTGTATTTTAGATACATTCAAACCACAAACCAAACAGCTAGGGTCACTGTGAGCAAGTAAATAAGGCTCGGTGTCTATTCAAAAACTAGGATCTGGTATATATATCTTATTTCTAATCTGGTTCAGGATATGTACTGTCTTGAATTTCTATGGATGGTATAGGACCTGGTATTGCTAGCTTATGACTATGTAGGTCGGATCACAAGTAGGGATTTTAAAGTATGTTTTAACCTTATATTTATCACTTTTGTACTATTTAAGCAAAAGTAACAGTTTAAAGTATGATCCAATGGTTCGGTACGCACGATTGAAACTGCAAACGACTGTGACGAAAACTATTGGTCGATCTAGTCAACTGTCTACAGTACGTTACACGAGATATGTGTGAGTCCAGTTTTTGTTCTGGTTATCTACCTTACATCCAAAACAAAGTTCATCAACACTTTTTTATCAAAGTGTTTTGTTATGTTTAACTATTTGCCCAACACAATCAGTACCTTCTTCAGTACTCTGTATTATATCAAATACTATACAAAATAAAATAAAAATAAGCTGACTCAGCTTACAAAAATGCTATTAATAATTTTCAAACGAAGTCTAAAAGGTATTATTCGAGAGAAATATTCTTTGTGAAATATTACCATTTCTTATAAGCTCATTCCATTTCATAAATAATATCCAAAATATTATGGTGTATTTATGTTTATATTCAAATGGCACTTCTAGATATTGTGATAAAAATTGGTAGTCGGGACTGCTCTTAAAATATTAAAGGTATAGCCCTTCTTCTTCTTCTTAAAGTGCCCTCTCCTCAATGGAGGTTGGCTACTACAATTTTAAACTCTTCTCTATTTTCAGCTGTTCTTATTAGCTGTTCAAAATTTAGCCCTGTCCATTGTCGGATGTCTTTTCCTTCCTAGGCCTCTCTTTTCCTCGATTTTTCCTTTTACTATAAGTTGGGCATATTGGTACTTATTATTTCTCAGCATGTCGCCTAGGTATGATGTTTTTCTAACTTTTACTGCGTTAAAAAGTTCTCTTTCCTTGCCTTTTCTAGGCAGCACTTCTTCGTTTGATGTATGCGATATCCATGAAATTTTGAGTATTCTCCGGTAGATCCACATTTCAAAAGCCTCCAGTTTATTTACGGTTGATGTTTTAAGGGTCCACGTTTCAACTGCATATAGGAGAGCCGACCAGACGTAGCATTTTGATAAACGTAGTGAATTTCGAGTTTTATTCGAGAATATCCCATCGGTCAAGTAGATATTTAATTTATTTATCTTTAAGGCTAAATATTTAAACTATTAAACTTGCTCTATTAATGATGCTAGACACATTTAGCAAATGTCATAGCATTCTTTGACTTAAACTATCTCAGAAGTTGCGTTTTCATCAAAATAATTTACAAAATAAACGTTTGAAAAAGGGGTACGTTTTTTACTTATAAACAATTGTAATAGCCACAAGTCACCTTGGTAATCTGTGGTAATAAATTCTGTATTTTTCCAGCTACATCCTTGTACGTACAACCATTGGATAGTTGGTAAAAAAACTCACATTTAAAAAAAACCTTCTATGACCAATAGGAACAAAGTTAGGGACTTGGCACGAATTTAAAAGACGGTGGTAATTCCTCGATGTTTAAATGTATCAATAACATTTTATTTTGTTAATAAAAAAATTAATAAAATTTATAAATTAGAGCAAAAAGCAGTATTTTGCAAACAGCTCCGTAAATTATTTATCAATTTTTATTAAAAAAAACGGGAAAATAAAGATATTCTTGATGTAAAAATATGATATAAATGTTGCTTATGTAAAATATAAGGAAACATACTTATAGACAAAAAATTAAATTTTTACCATAAATTATTGTTTAAACAAAACGCAAGATAAAAATACCAGTACTTTTTCATCTATTCGTCATTTAGTAACCCCCACCTATGTCTTTGAAGCTTCTTCTTCTTCTTCAAGTTCCACTCCTATCGGAGCTTGGAAATCATTCTGGCAATTATAATTTTATTGGTTACTCGCCTGAATAGTTCAATTGAACTGCATCCAAACCATTCACGGAGATTGCGTAGCCACGAGATTTTACGTCTTCCTACTCTTCTTCTACCTTTGATTTTACCCTGCATTATATTCCTTAGTAGTTCGTACTTTTCACCTCTCATGATGTGCCCCAAGTGTTACAATTTTCTGATTTTTATGGAATTTAAAACTTCGCATTGTTTTCCTAGCTGTTCGAGAACTTGTTCGTTTGTTTTGCGATGCATCCATGATATTTTCAGAATACGTCGGTAACACCACATTTCGAATGCTTCTAGGTTTTTAATGTTGGATTTTTTAATTGTCCAAGCTTCAACTCCATGCAAAAGGGTAGAGAAAATATAACATCGAAGCATTCTTATCCGGAGCGATATATTGGTATCGCGATTACAAAAAAGTTTTCTCATTCTATTAAAAGTTGACCGCGCAATTTCAATGCGGCATCTTATTTCTTTTGTCTGATCAGTATCTTCTGTGATCCATGCTCCAAGGTATTTGTTAATAAAAAAATTAATAAAATTTATAAATTAGAGCAAAAAGCAGTATTTTGCAAACATCTCCGTAAATTATTTATTAATTTTTATTAAAAAAAACGGGAAAATAAAGATATTCTTGATGTAAAAATATGATATAAATATTGCTTATGTAAAATATAAGGAAACAAACTTATAGACAAAAAATTAAATTGTGACCATAAATTATTGTTTAAACAAAACGCAAGATAAAAATACCAGTACTTTTTCATCTATTCGTCATTTAGTAACCCCCACCTATGTCTTTGAAGCTTCTTCTTCTTCTTCAAGTTCCACTCCTATCGGAGCTTGGAAATCATTCTGGCAATTATAATTTTATTGGTTACTCGCCTGAATAGTTCAATTGAACTGCATCCAAACCATTCACGGAGATTGCGTAGCCACGAGATTTTACGTCTTCCTACTCTTCTTCTACCTTTGATTTTACCCTGCATTATATTCCTTAGTAGTTCGTACTTTTCACCTCTCATGATGTGCCCCAAGTATTACAATTTCCTGATTTTTATGGAATTTAAAACTTCGCATTGTTTTCCTAGCTGTTCGAGAACTTGTTCGTTTGTTTTGCGATGCATCCATGATATTTTCAGAATACGTCGGTAACACCACATTTCGAATGCTTCTAGGTTTTTAATGTTGGATTTTTTAAGTGTCCAAGCTTCAACTCCATGCAAAAGGGTAGAGAAAATATAACATCGAAGCATTCTTATCCGGAGCGATATATTGGTATCGCGATTACAAAAAGTTTTCTCATTCTATTAAAAGTTGACCGCGCAATTTCAATGCGGCATCTTATTTCTTTTGTCTGATCAGTATCTTCTGTGATCCATGCTCCAAGGTATTTGTACGAGGATATTTGTTCAATTTCTGTATTATCTAGTACTAGCTTAACTTTGATGTTTTGTGCTTTTGTAAATACCATAAACGTGTTTTTTTCAAATTTATTTTTGGTCCATAATCGTTGCAATATATATTTAGTTGTTCAGCAAGGTGTTGCAGTTCTTCTAGTGTTCCTGCCAGAAGGACGGTGTCGTCAGCATATCTTATGTTATTAAGTGGCTCACCGTTTATTATAAGGCCCTCACTGATCTCGGCAAGCGCTAATTCTGAGATGGCTTCACTGTATAAATTGAATAAGAAGGGTTATAAACTACACCCTTGGCGGACCCCACGGCGAATCTGGATATCCTTGGTCAGTTCGTTTTCAACTTTCACTTTTGCTGTTTGATTCCAATAGAGGTTACAGATTATTCTAATGTCCCTACTGTCTATGTTTTTATTTAATACAATTTCTTCAAGTCGATTATGCTGCACTCTGTCAAATGCCTTCTCAAAATCAATGAAACAGGCATATACTTCCTGATTAATATCTAAGCATCTCTGCGAAAGAACACTTAACGCAAACAGTGCATCTCGTGTTCCCAGTCCTTTCCTAAATCCCATTTGTGTATTACTTATGCCTTCATCTAATTTCTTATGTATTCTATTGTGAATTACTTTTAAAAACAATTTCAAGACATGACTCATTAAGGCTATGGTGCGATGTTCATTGCACTCCTTTGCATTGGCTTTTTTGGGAAGCAGTATGAATGTTGATTGGAGCCATTATTTAGGTATTATACCTGTTCTGTATATGGTATTGAATAGATCCAAAAGAAGATCAATAGATTCAGTATTCACAATTTTAAGTAATTCGATAGGAATTTCATCAGGCCCAGGAGATTTACCACCTTTAGCTTGTTTCTGAAGCTTCAGATATCTACAAAAAATTTTGCCGTGAAATCGATGATTTTTGCATAACCAACCTGGCTAGTATATATTTTAACAAATTCATGAACTTAAAGAATTTGTGTTAATTAAACAACTAATATATTTACGCTAATATATTATGTACTTATATAATAAAATATTTCTTACCTACGCAAGCTTCTGTAGACATAATAAATTTGTCAGGATAATCTCTGTGAACATCGTCTAATAAGTAGGTATTGTTTGGGAAATCCATGTAAAAGTGTGTGGCAAATCCGTCTATGTACTTTGCAGTTAATTCGTCTCTGATGATCTTAAAAAGACAAAAGATACATAACTTTCCAAAATAACAAATGGAATTATTTTTTATATATGTGAGTCATAAGTAAATAAGTGTTGTATATGTAGAAACCGAGAAAAAGTTGGAGCGAAGGAATAAATAAAGAACTGAGAGATAGGGCCATAGAAGAAGACCTATGGAACAACCGGTCAAAGTGGCGACTGGAAGCCGGAAAACGGCGGAGAACGTTATAAACTGACAAGTAGTAGTAGTAGGGACTGATTGGGACTGAAAAACATTCCAACAATAATGTTTAACGGTGCACAATGTCTCAAAAAATAACCTCTGAAATAAACAAATTTTTAATAGATTAAACAACTTTTAAACTTATTGATGGATCTAGCTGAAATATTAAGGACTTGTTAAGCACTACAAGATACCTTTTAAGAGAAATCACAAAACTGTTAGTACATTTTTTACCAAAGTTAAAACCAATTCACGATCTGGCCTTATTTTGCAGCTTTTAAAGTAACAAATTGATTTGTTGAAGTGAAAGTGAAAAATTTCAGAATACGCCATTTTTAAGGTTTTTCTAATTCTGAATAGATAAATGTTTATATTTAAGTGTAAATAGAATATAATGTTTAACAATGGGCGAAAATTCGTAAAAATCACATTTTTTTTACTAAGTTGTCAATAACTAAAAAAAGACCTACATCATTCGAAAAAATATATGAGTTTTCTTACTGTATGTATATCTTACCATAACAATAAAATTAGCTGGCTATTATGAACTTCTGAATATGGTTAAATTTTGATTAATATCCTAAAGTAGATTTAAAATGACAAATGTCGGTAAAGGTTCTGAGCAGAATAGAAGAAACAACATCTTGCCAGATTCTAACAATGCGATATAATTAACCGAATATCTTACTAATTAATAAACTAACTATTACTCTAGCTATGTCTTGTAATAATATTATGCTTACTATGCAACTAATGCGAAAGCAATATAAAATGAAAAATACCCAAACGATACCAATTACCGCCTCTACTCATGTCATTTTGAACCTTATAGGGAATATAAAACAGCTGAATATTCTTGAAAATTTCTGTAATACTGTTCAAAAATTAGTAATACTCACGGCAAAAGAAGCATACGAAAATCGATGCCTGTGGAACAAGGAGCTTTAATTTAACTTACCTCTGGAACGACTCTCAATAAACTTCTTTGATCATCTACAGTCATCAGTTTAAGATGGTTATGAGCTGACGCTTTAATTGTAGGTCCTAGGTAATCCCTGATCCAAATTCCCTAAAATATTTTTTACGTTAATTCTTATAAAAAGCACCAATAAGCATGTCATTTTATTTTGTTAAATTATCAACAACCTCTTACACGAGACTTGTGTTTATAATTTAGAAATATATCTACATAATATGTTGTATCATTCTAAAGCAAGCGACCGAGACAAATAACGGAGACAGGCGACAGATAGGCGAGACAGATTATAGTCTATGTTTTGTCATAATGCTGTAAGCTGTATTTATCTATGTCTTTTTCTTGAGCTCAAGAGGAATACAAGCGATAAACGACTGTCGCCTATTTGTGTTACGACAGTCTCGTTCAAGAAACCGGTGGCTGTGCGAAATTTTTGTGTTAGCACTGATTTGTACATGGTGAAAAATAATAAGCTTGGAAATAAAATTTCATGACAAGAAAGACGAACTTCGAACCCACCACTATTTGATCCTCAAATTTTTCTTCAAGTCTTGTTTTAAATTTAAAATTTATACACCTTCATTTCTTGTTATTAAGTATGTAAAACGAAAAATATATCGTCATTTTCCTTTTCCAAAAGCCGTTTAAAGAACAGTTTTAAAGCCGTAACACGCCCTTTTTCTACATCTGATGTACTCAAGTATAGCGTTTTGCTTACGTCGCTTGCCTCGAATCTAGAACGTCGTTACCACGTTTAGGGGACGTGCCTCGTCAAGAAAGGGTCTTTCTTTTTTTGCTGGGGTTTTGGAGGGTAGAACAGCGTAAACAAAAGTGGATCTGTCAGTATGCTGCTATCGGAGAGGGGAAAGGTGACAATCTCGTACACACTTTAAGTAGAAAAAGTTTACTTGGTGTCTCTTCAAGGACAAATTAATTCTACATTGGACTTATTTATCATCAAAGATATCATCGTAGAAGATGTAAGAACTCACTTCGAATGCAGCTGCGATCACATACTAGTGACAGGAAAAATGACTTCAAGAGTACACTTACCAACAGTGCAACCAGAAGAAAAAAAGAAATGGAAAGAATCACACTGCCAAAATACAAAAGACAACTTAAACAAATGAAAATAAAGTAAGAAATCCAATCAATAGAAGAAGGAAAATTCAACAAGCTATGGAAGACAACAGTCCTAAAGCAGTGACGAATAATAGAGTACCAACCATACTGAACGAGCTGAAGGACATTATTAAGAACAGAAATAGGACCAGAAGAGCTTTCCAGGGGACAAGAAGGCAGGAATTCAAAGACTACAGGGGATACAGGAGGTAGAAGTAAAAGGAACTCAAGAAGACAAACTTTTTGAAGAAATAAGAGTAAGACTCAGCTCACAGAAAACAAGTACCACAATATCATACGGAAAATAGAAGAAAATGATGAAAACGACATAACACGGCAGTATTCGTATTCGTAACTTTATATTGATATCACGATTGCAAAAGAGTTTGCGCATTTTATTAAATACTGATCTAGCGATTTCTATTCTACATCTAATCTCTTTTGTTTGATCAGTATCGTCTGTGATCCAAGCACCTAGATATTTATAACAGGGGACACGCTTAATCGTTGTATTGTCTATTACAAGATTAGCTCTGATGTTCTTTGATTTCGTGATTACCATAAATTTAGTTTTTTTCAAATTAATTTTCAAGCCATAACTGTTACAGTATATTGAGACTTTGAACGAGATGTTGTAGGTCTACTAGCGTTCCCGTTAGGAGAACTGTATCGTCAGCATACCTTATATTGTTGATCATCTCACCATTTATTATCAGACCAAGATCTTCTTCCTCGAGTGCTTGTTCACAGATAGCTTCACTATACAGATTAAATAAAAGTGGCGATAAGATACATCCCTACTGGTCTCCTCGACGGATTTGAATTTCTTCTGTTAGTCTGCCCTCAACCTTGACATTTGCTGTTTGATTCCAATATAGATTGCATATAATTCAAATATCTCGGCTGTCTATATTTTTCTTTATTAGAACTTGTCTTAGTGGTTCATGTTGTACTTTGTCAAAGGCCTTTTCGAAATCAATAAAGCAGGCGTAAATTTCTTGGTTCATATCTAAGCATCTCTGTGAGAGAACGTTTATTGCAAACAGAGCCTCCCTTGTACCCAGCCCTTTTCTGAATCCCATCTGAGTGTTACTGATGTCTACGTCTAATTTCCTATAGATCCTATTATGGATTATTTTTAAGAACAGTTTTAGAGCATGACTCATCAAAGCTATAGTACGATATTCGTTGCATTCCTTTGTATTTGCCTTTTTTCTTTCCTTTGCCATCTACTCCTATCTGCTCTAAAAAAGATGGACGTGTGAGGGCGGCTTGTAAAAGCAAAATATCTACGCCCTATAACACGCCTTGTATCGTAGATACCTGTCTAGAGATTTAATCATAAAGGTCATGCACAAGGATTATTTAGCAACTTATCCTTCTAATTAATGCTCGTATGAGTTTTATCAAAAGCATCTTAAAAATAAAAACATATCTTTCACAAATCTGGTCCATGAAGAGTGCGAATTGTGTGAAGCATTTCAATTACACGATAAAGAGCATAATTCTGAGAACTTGACTTCAACATGTAGTGACTATAATAGCTGTAAAGGACACATTTAACGTGCCAGAGATTCAAGAGAATTATACCGTTTGGCAGCGGCGGCTCGTGGCCTTAAAAAGTGGTGAAGATGAGGAAAGCTTGCCGGAGCCAAAAGGAGTTTTGGTACCTACTTCGGGCCCAAATCTGCTTGCCTGGCGTATTTTAGTTCAGAACCTTGACATTTCATTGAGGGTCTTTTGGCGATTAAAACACCACGCCTGCTAATACGGGTTGGTGAATTTCCATTCAGCCGCCCACTCGGGTCAGATGTTGATTGCAGCCGACCATTTTGGATCAGACGCAGATGTTGAAAATACTGGTTGGCCAACCATGTAAAAGAACATCCTTTTTATCTTCATTTTTCAAATGCCTAAACGGAGTCTCTAATAGATTACACACCAAGACATTAATTGGATTCATGGCTGTCTAAAATTATTTTTGTCCAAACGAAATCCACGAGAACACTTATATCCGAAATCCGTAGCAAACCACGGAGAAATGTATTAATAAAGTGCACTAAACAAATAAAATTAATACTGTGACTAAACTGTACTATACACTATACTATATAAAAAATATCTCTATATAATAGACTAAATTTCAAAATATTGTCGCTGACGGAAATTTCGGAAAAATAGGAATACCAAATACAGATGTGAAGACGGAGAATATATTTTTAGACGGAACTGCACTCGCCAGTTTTCTCAGCTATCACTAAGGATAAGCTGACGTCACGTTGCCACGGCAACCATGCAGATGGATGGATATGCAGATGGATTTCGCATTTCAAAAAACATATTCACATATTCCTGAATCCTACACGGCTAGTGACACAGCTCAGGACTTGGCCGTCAAGTACCTACTGCTAATAAAGCTAGTTGTCTTTTTTAATTTTTAGAATAATTAAAAGAGAATAAATAATTTATTTTCGAATTTAGATATAATAATGTTGCTTCCATTTTTTATTCATTTGTCTCAATTTAATTATATTTTGTCTCAACTTAATTATAATCTGCAAAGAATTGCAGATTCTTTAAAGTCCATTTACTCAAACTGCAGTTGCTGTGGTTTTCCTTAGGAAGGCACTATAGGATAAATCATCCTTTTTAAAATTCCGTTTGACGTTTTTTATTTTGGGCTTGCCAATCCGGAGATAAAGTGTTATTTTTTTACAAAACAAGAGTTAAGTTTACACCTTTCATTTACTTTATCTCTCAATTGAACTCATGCCTCTTTAGTGACCGATATAATGAAATAAACAATATATCCAAAATTATTACAAACCCTGTACAACAATATTACTAAGAGATAAATAAAAGTTTATACTATAGTACTGAACAACAATATTACTAAGAGATAAATAAAAGTTTATACTAACCAATTCTTCTGGCGTCCAAAGATTTCCTGGAGTACCAGGAATACTAAATTCGGCCATAGCGATAAAAGGCTCGTTGGTTGATGAAACACCCCAGAATTCTAAGTCATATTCTTTGTATAAATCAAAGAATTTTACGTAGTAATTAGCTAACAGTTGATATACTTCTTTTCTAATAAAACCCAAAAATCCCATGTAGCTGTTGTTTTCCTTGTATGCTGTAGGAAGCACCCATGTGCTCGAGAATAGTTTTAAATCGTTTCTTAGTAAACGTGCTCTTTTAATGAATGGTATCTATAAAAGATAGGCAGATATTAATATAGATATAGAGATGAATATGGCTTATCTTAGTCAAAAATTGATATTTAATTTTATTTAGTAAACATAAAAACTACTGTTTATCAATCTAAGAAAAGGTAAAATAACTGAGTCTGAGTTTAAATATGTTAGGATGGAAATCCGAAGTAACAAAAAAAGTGTTAAGTCTCAGCTAGTTACTTAAATAAATAACTTTAGGTTTTCCATCAAGAAGTTTAGTAATATTTTGTAAGACGTATTTAAATTTTAATAATAAATATATATTATTTATGTAAATATATCATTTTAATCAAAAATTCATATTTAAAATGTGTTTATTCAAATTAAAATATAAAACGACTTATTCTTAAGAAGTTTTTACTCACTGACTACCTAAATGGTTTAAAAAATAAATTTTAAAATGAATCCTTTTGTACCTCACAAGAAGAATTTATAATAACTATTATATATATATATATATATATATATATATATATATATATATATATATATATATATAATATAATATAATATAATATAAAATTAGTGTTATTTGGGTTTAGGTTCAATAAAATATATTACATTGGAATGTGGAACTAGATTTTATTTACCATAGCAATCTACGTATCGACAGGAAAATCTTTCCTTTGTCAAGATTCTAAAATGTACATGTATAAGAATAAACAGTTATTGTAAAATCTGTATATATATATATATATATATATATATATATATATATATATATATATATATGTATATATATATATATATAGATATATATGAATTATCAAAACGGGACATAGACATTATTGAACTGACAAATAAAAGTTGATATCTGATATCTCATGGTTTACTGACATAAGTATACAATTATTGTTATATGGGTGTATCATTGATGTTTTCGAAAAAGGTAAAGTGGAGATATGGTATGACTTTGTTGTCAATAAATGGAGTAAAGCTCAATAACCTGCGGTATGCAGATGATACAATAGTGTTTTCCAATACCATAGAACGACTGCAAAACTTAATGAACAAAATAACGAAAATAAGTGGAAAATATGGACTGGATATAAAAACCAGCAAAACGAAACTAATAATCATCATCAAGGAAAACATAACTCGAGCAAATCTGTAAGTGAACCAAATGAAAATTGAACGTGTCTCACAATACAACTACTTCTGAACTATAATCAATGAGTCGTGGGACGATACCCAAGAGATTAAATGTCGCATCAAAAAGGCAAAAAGTGCATTCTGACTATGAGTTCTGTGTTCAAGAGCCATTACCTTAACCTAGAAACAAAAATATGGCATCTAAAATGTTATGTGTAGTCAGTACTTCTGTACGGAGTAGAAACGTAGACATTGGAAGCGAAAACTCTATCAAAACTTCAGGCTTTTGAGCTATGGTCATACAGAGAGATCCTGAAGATACCATGGACAGACAAAGTCTTTTTTTGTGTGTTTTTGCTTGGACAATTGTCATTCAGCCAGTCTCAATCAAGATAAGTTTATTAATGTAGTGTGTGTGTGTCTGTGTTTGTGTGTGTAGAGTAATTGTCTTGATACTTAGCAAAGTCGACGTCATTGTCTTTGCTAAAGACGCTAATTGTATCCGAACTTCTGCGGTCCCTCCGGTGAGTACCGATCACACAAGGATAGAAATTATTTTCATTTATTAATTTTTTTTTAATAAACGAAAATTTCCACCCAGGTGGGATTCGAACTCACGACCTTTAGGTTTAAAGGTAAGCGCTCTTACCACTGAGCCACAGAGGGGGTTGACAGACAAAGTCACCAATGAAGAAATACTGCGGAGAATGAACACAACTGCGAATTTGGTCAACATCGTGAAGAGCCGTAAGCTCTTGGGAAGCCGTACTTGGGATATAATGCGAAATCAAGGTAGATACGAGCTACTTCAATGCATTTTGCAAGGTAAAATTAAAGGAAAAAGGGCCCCAAAACGAAGAAAAATATCCAGGCTTGCTAGCCTGAGAGCTTGGTATAGAAAGACCTTAAGCAGCTACTTCGTATAGCAACCAACAAAGTCATTATAGCCAGAATGATCGCCAACGTTCGGAACAGACAGGAACCCTTAGAAGGAGAAGTTTGTTAATTTTTAAAATCAAAAAACCTGCCTTAAAAGGCAGTTTTGCTTCTTCACAACGTATTGTCGCATCCAGGTAAAAGTATTCTGACTTCTGAAATAAAATTGCTGTTCTTATCGTCGAACATGACTCTACTAATTCAACCTATAAATCAAGGAGTAACTAAATGCTTTAAAAATATATATTGGAGGAAATTCGTTATATCCATTTTAGCACTGCACAATAGCGATCTGACACAGGCAATAAAAAATTCATCACAATTCAAAATTCGATAAAAATTTGATTAAAAATGTGATTTATACAGTTCGACCATCATAAACATCATTGAAACTATGAACAACGTAGAAGATCTTACAAAATTGGAAATTGACTTCTAAATTATAGATCCAGCGATAAAAACAGTGACGTTAAATAACGTCACTAATTAAATAATAATTGTGAGTAATTAAATAATAAGGAAATAATAGCTGCCACTTACACATCAGCAGTAATGTAAAAAATGGCGACGAACCTGTAGAAAATTCAAAAATCACTTATAAGTCTGCAAAGGAAGCCTTCGAGTTTGTTTTAAAATACGTCGAAATTTATGAAAATTATAAATCTAGAGATATTCGGTTGCTTAAAGGATGGAAATATAAAGCAGCAAAAGCACGAGAAACTAGGTTGAGACAAAAACAATAACAAAGTTTTTTAAAGATTGTTCTTCTTTAGCATTAATTGCCTGCATTAATAAATTTGGCATTTTGTAAAGATTGGCATTGATCGCCGAGACAGAAGAGGAGCTCCAAAGATTAACACATATCTTTAATGCAACAGCTAAGAAATATAATATGATAATATCAGCAGAAAAAAACTAAAGAATGACAACAACTAAATGCCCACTACGGCATAAAATCGAAATTGATGGGAAAATAATAAAGCAGGAAGTAAGGTTTAGATATCTGGGAATAGATATAACTAGTTACGGAGATGTTGAAGAAAAAGTACGACAACAAAGCTTAAAAGCAAGTAAAGAGGCGGGATTTCTTATTGACACAATCTGGAAGCACAATCAACTAAGACAAGATACAAAAACAAGAATCTATAAAGCAGCAATTAGACCTATATTAACATACAAGGCGAAGATAAGACCTCACACATCTAAAACGAGACGACTACCAGAAACAACAGAGATGAAAATACTTCGACGAATATCAGGGAACAATCTGTTGAATAGAAAATGAAGCGAAAATATAAGAAGAGCATGCAATATAGAAGACATAAATGGATGAGTGCGTCGTCCAATAATGGATGCAACTGATGAAGACATTTTAGAAATCATTGAAAAATTCTCTGGAACAAGTACAAGGGTAATAGATGCTCAACTAAATGTTCCTCACGTAAGGGTTTCTAGGCGTTCGAAGAATCAGCTGCTTAAACCTTATCAGTTAACAACGGTTTAAGAGTTATTGGTTGAAGACTATCCTAAAAGGATTGGATTTTGCGATTTGTTGTTAATGGAAAACACTCAAAATGTTAATTTTATTAAAAATATTTTGTTTACTGACGAGGCTACCGTCAGTAGAAATGGAATAACAAACCATCATAACGAGCACATTTGGGCCGACGAAAATCCTCACGCCGAAAAAACTAGTCATCGCCAAAGGACTTTCAAAGTTAATGTTTGGGCAGGAATTGTGGATAACAATCTAATAGGCCCAGTATTTCTTCCCAACAATTTAAATGGTGATAATTATTTGCAGTTCTTGGCTAACGATTTACAAGAGTATTTGGAAGAAGTGAATATTGCAATAGGGCAAAATATGTAGTTTCTACAAGATGGCGCTCCACCGCATTACAGTAATGAACTCCGGAAATACCTTTGCAGGAAATATCCTGTTCGGTGGATTGGAAGGGTTCGTGACGCACCTATTTCTTGGCCATCCAGAAATTTAGGTCTTAACCCCATGGACTTTTGCTTTTGGGGGTTTATGAAAGAGAAAGTGTATTCTGTAACAATAGAAGACGAACAACAATTAAGGGTTAGAATTATTGAAGCTGCAAATCAATTTCGTTAGAAAATTATGATTTTTCAGCGCATTTGGTTTTCCTTATTAGAACGATACCGAATGTATATTAAAGAAAATGGGGGTCATTTTGAACATTTATTGTAATATTTATAGAGGTTATAGACATTTTTTGTACTAGCTAATTCATTGAAGCCATTTATTTAGTTACACGTATTTTTTAAAGGTTAATGAAAAGGGCCGTAACTCAATAAAAACTGTTTTTTGGAAAAAGTGATAGAAGGCAAACAAAGTTTAAAAATAATGTGTTAAACTAATGATGCCACAAAATTCATTTGATTTGAACGTACTCAAAGTTTGGGGGATTTAGGGCTGCACCCCCTCCTTAAATTTTTTTGTGCACTTAGATTTTGTCGTTTCTTTTGTATGAAAAATTCTTTCAGAATAAAAAAGTAACGTGTCCATTTTTATTACAAAATGTCAAGTAGTTTAGGAGATAATGCAAAAAAAACAATTTTTATTTTGTAAATTGTAAATTGAAAATTCACTAAGATATTTTGATATTTATACTTTGACATTTTTTAGAATTGTTTCGAAATTATTGAAATACATTTACCTTAAGATCGATATCCTCTGGTGCCAGCTTAAAGTCTTTTAAGCTAAAATCAACACAATCTACAACGTGTTCGAGAGTGTCAAGGTAAGAATAAAAGCGTGTTGAGAAATCAGTTCCACCCATAGCAACTCTAGCCATGTTGTAGTCTAGACCATCCTCGGAGTAGTACGATCTAAAAAAGTGAACTAATTTTAGAAATTTCCAAATTCTAAATACAGAAAGGAGATATTATATTAAATTTTATTCCAATAAGACTAAGTACAAACATAATTTAAGTTGATTATGATAAGTTGGACCTTAGATTTTCGTATGAATGTTTGAAAAAGTTTATTTATAATTAGAATTTGAATATACTTCAGTTGATAATTGACAGTACAGATATCAGTATTGTTTAAAATTAAAATTTTCAAGTAAAGATGGATTTTAGTACAATTACTAAAAAAAATTGATTAGTAAAATTAGAAGAACACAGTTTTCCGGTACGTAGAAGTGAAAACTGGTAAAAAACGGTTAAAAAAATAACGTTTAGGAATTTGGCTGAGAAAAATTTAAAAATTCTTTTAATTTTTTGCTCTTTAAATTTAAAAATATTTCCAAAATTGGTTTTTAGAAGATTCTTTTGCATGATAATTTTGTTCAATAATTATACATTGTAACGAAAATTCGTAGATAAGGTATCTTTCCTAAAAATTTTTTGAAAGGGTTATTAATTACATATTTTTTTCATAATTTTACTTTAAAATAAATTTTATCCAAAGAGTTATTATTCAAATTGTTCAAACTAAACATTGCGGGTCCAGTTAGTATGTCATGTTTAATTGCCTCATTCAACAAATCAGAGTATGATCTCTTAATTGATTTTCTTAGGAAAACAAAAATGAATATAAAGCAGAAGTAGCATAAAATTTTTTGAGGTACCTAGTCAATCAAATACAAGTGACATACACAAGATGCGCATGAGATCTGTGGTTAATGAACATAAATCGATGCCAAACCTCTCTACACGTACATATGGCATTATGTGTGAGTGGTTTTAAGTAAGTAAGAAGTTTGATTTGAAAACGATTTCAAAACGAAAAATCAAAAGGTCAAACTAAACTCTAGAGGCTCATTCCTGGGTGTAAGATACCAATCCAGACACTCGGCTTGTGTATTATGTGCAGTAGTAATTCAATGTTGTTGCCATGTCATATAAATTCATTCTCTAGTCTAGCAAGGACGAGTGTGCAGTTGCAGTCTCATGTGAGCAATATATCTTGTTATAATAATTTTATTGAATATGATCAAGTGTATGCAGCACGTAATCAATCATGATCAACGTTGATTATGAAAAGGCATTCGACTTCATAGAACTTTGGTCAATAGAGAGAGCTATGAACAACTGCAGGATATAGTCCCGATACAGAATGCTCATACATAATATTTACAAGAAAACTGCAATGAAAATACAAATAGATGCGAAAACCTAAGCTATACCAATCAACAGAGGAGTGCGCCAGGAAGATGTTATTTCACCAAAGCTATTCACAATTGGACTGGAAGACGTGTTCAAAGACACTAACTGGGCAGAGATAAAGGAAGTAATGTTAATGGAAAAAAACTGAGTCATTTAAGATACGCTGATGACATTCTAATATTCGCTAAGTTTCGAAGAACTACAGACCATTATGACGCAACTATTTTAAGCTTCGTAAAAAGTAGATCCTAAGATAAACTTGGAAAAAACAAAAATAATGACAAGTCCACCGAATGTTAGAGAAATAACGTTGAAATACATAAATTTAGCCAATGTAAAACACGACCTAGCGCTGACTGCGGCTCTGACCACCAACTTCTTGTTGCAACGCTAAAGCAAAAATTCAAGGCATGTGCTAGGATCCGAAAGAAGAGGATATCAAAAATAAAAGATACACAACAATTTAAAATCCAATGTAATAAAAGATTCGAAAATATTTTACCAACTATCGTCACTCATGATTCCGAAAAGATTTGGTTATCTTTTAAAAATACCTTGATACAGACCTTGACTGACTGCGAGGCACAGTCTAATGCCGTCTCAACCGGACCAAAAAAAGTGTGGATGTTTGCAGATACTTTTGACCTCGTTGAAGAACGTAGAAAACTTAAAATTGCTGGAATCGAGAACCCTCTCAGGAATTCCCAGTACCGACAGCTATCTAGAGCTATTCAGGCTGCTTGTAGACGAGACAAAAACAAGCATATAGAGAAAATCTGCAGAGAAATTCAACTACACGCCGACACAAATAACACCAAAGAACTCTTTGATAAAGTCAGACAACTCACACGTAAATTCAAGCAGAAATCTTGGTCTATCAAAGATGATGAAGGTAATGTACAGACGGATTTGGACAAGGTTATTGATGTTTGGAGGGCGTATTGTAAGTCTTTATACGCCAATACGGACCAGATGCCAGCGGACGCCCCGTTTGTACCTGACTGCCAGACCTCCACTTTCCATTCTCCTTCAACAGAGACACACCACACTAGTTTTGAGTCTGAACCTGACATACTTTTTTCCGAGGTGGAATTCGCTTTAAAAAGACTTAAGTTAAACAAAGCAGCAGGATATGATCTCATTACTGCAGACGTCTTGAAGCATCTTCCGGAATGTGGAGTGAAAATATTACATCGATTGTGCAATGAAATATGGCACACAGGCGTCTGGCCTGAGGATTGGAGAAAGACCATAATCATACCTCTTCATAAGAAAGGTTCAACAAATAATTGTAACAACTACAGGCTATTAGCTCTAATATCACACGCCAGTAAGGTGATCCTCTACATACTGCAACGGCGTCTAGAAAACTTCATAAGTTGGCAAATAGCACCTGAGCAGGCTGGATTTGTAAAGGGCAGAGGTACTAGAGAACAAATCCTTAATGTACGAAACATCATAGAAAAAGCCAGAGAATACCAGATCCCGATATTTATATGTTTCGTCGATTATACAAAGGCCTTTGATAATGTTAGATGGGACAAACTATGGAACATATTGACGACAATGGGTGTACCTAAACACTTGACTCACCTTATTAGCAAACTGTATCAAGATAACCTGGCATATATTCGAATGGACGGATATCTGTCTGACAAATGCACTTTGGAGAAGGGAGTACGCCAAGGATGCGTTTTATCTCCCTTATTATTTAACATCTATTCGGAGTTCATAATGCGCAGAGTTTTGGATGGTTGGGAGGGAGGAGTAAACCTAGGTGGTGTTAAGATATCTAACTTGCGTTTCGCAGACGACACTACACTTCTAGCTTCTACTCCAGAAGAAATTACTAAATTATTAAAAAAACTCGAGGTAGAAAGTGCTAAATTTGGACTCATGGTTAACTACAACAAAACCAAAATCATGGTTATTGATCGCCAACAACAGTTTCCTGAAACCCAAACTATTGCGGGATGCGAGGTAGTCTCATCTATGATATATCTTGGAGCTCTAGTAAACAACACAGGCAGTTGTGAATCCGAAATTAGAAGACGCATTCAACTAGCAAGAGCAGCAATGAGTGAACTAAACGGGGTCTGGCGTGATCGTCACATTACTATGACAAACAAAAAGAGACTCGTTTCAACTCTGGTCTTTTCCATATTTTACTATGCATGCGAGACATGGACAGTCAAAGAATCAGATCGACGACGTATAGACGCCTTTGAAATGTGGACATGGAGACGCCTGCTTCGAATTCCATGGACGGCTCGCCGTACAAATATCTCGGTTCTGGATGAAATTAAACCGGATCAGCGTCTCTCTAGTACCGTTTACTCTAGGATTTTAAAGTTCTTTGGCCATATCCATCGAAGTGATCACAAAATGGAGCGGTTGGTGGTCCAAGGAAGGCCTCAGACTCAACGCCAACGCGGAAGATCTCCACAGCGATGGGCGGACATTACTAAAAAGCTCCTCAATAAACAGTATACTGAGGCAATAGATATACCTGATGACCGCGACCAGTAGAGAAATATTATCAATCAAACTGTCCGAGCTGCTGAAGCCCAATTATGAACTACAACACATCTACTAAGATGTTAATGACTGTGATGATGACATAAATTTAGAAACAGTAAGCGAATACATCTATCAGGGACCGATAATCAAAGTTAACAATAAGGATCAAACTGCCGAAATTACCAGCAGGATACGATTAGTTAAAACTAAGTTAAATCTTGAAAATTTCTCAAATAGAACAATATTTGAAAACCAGAATTTACGATCAGTGTATCCTTCCTAACATATATGAAAATGCCACCATGCATATAAAGCTGGACGAAAGCACAAAAACTAATCCCATAAGACTACAACGGGGAGTAAGACAAGGAGACACCATCTCTCCCAAACTATTTACCCTTGCTCTAGAAGATATTTTTAAGAAACTGGAATGGAGCAATAAGGGTATCAACGTCGACGGATCATACTTAAACCATTTGAGATTCGCAGATGACATAGTTTTAATAGCCGATAATATCCAAGAACTAAATGATATGTTACAACAATTAAATGCAGTTTCAGGAGCGGTAGGCTTAAAAATGAATTACAGCAAAACAAAAATACTGAGCCGAGACCAGACAAATATAACAATACAAAATCATACCATAGAAAATGTGGAACATTATGTATATCTAGGTCATGTTATCAAATTAGGAAAACCAAATCAAGATGCTGAAATTAAAAGAAGAACACAACTGGCTTGGGGCGCTTTCGGCAAACTAGCACATATCTTGAAAAACACCTCCATTCCTATAAACTTAAAGAAAAAGGTGTATAACACATGCATACTACCTGTTTGTACCTACGGCTTGGAGACAGTAGCACTTACCAAAAAATCTGCCAAAAAATTAGAAACAACGCAAAGAGCAATGGAACGAATCATGCTTGGAATATCACTTAGAGACAAGATTAGATACACCGAGATACGACGTAGAACGAAGATTAGGGATATTGTGGAAGAAATTACAAAAATGAAATGGCGCTGGGCAGGTCACGTAGCCCGATATAATGACAACAGGTGGACACGGAGAATTCTAGAATGGAGACCAAGAACGACAACAAGAAGCATGGGAAGACCTCAAAAAAGATGGGTAGATGACATAAGAGCAGTGGCAGGCAAACAGTGGATTAGATTGGCGCAAGATAGAGAAAGATGGAAGCAATTGGGAGAGACCTACATTCAGGAGTGGATGGAAAATGGTTGACAAAGAGTATCCTTCCTATACTTACGTATGGTTCACAGACGTGAGCAATCACCAAGTTTAATATGGATAAAACAGTAAAAGCACAAAAAGCGATGGAAAGATCAATGCTCGTGATGAGACTTGTAAACAAAAAAACAAACAAATGGATTGGAAGCAAAAGAAAAGTAAAACACGCAGGAGAACATGCTACCAAATTAAAATGGAGCTTCGCAGGATACAATGCCCGACTGAAGGATAAGAGAAGGAACCACGAAATAAAACAGTGGAGACCATGGTTAGGAAAGAGAAGCAGAGAAAGACCACAAATGAGATGGGCGGATGATATTAAGAAGAACGGAGGACATAACTGGAAGCAAGTGGGGCAAAAAAGAAGACACTGGATTGATTTGGCGGAAGTCAATGTCCAAAATTGGATTAATTAAGCTTAAGAAGAAGAAGAAGAATTATTATGCAGCACCCATGTGTGAGGTGTGTTATACTTTGTTAATTCTTTATTTTTTACTGAATTATTTTTCAGTAAAATGGCTTTAAGTAGCTAGAAAAAACACAACAGAAGCTGAAGTGGAAAGAAAAGTGAAAAATATATTCTCTTATGAAAATAACGAGAATAATGGTCAAAATACCTTTGGTGTCGATTTCGAATCTGGTGAGGAATATTTTAAAGAACAAAACTCCAATACCGATACTTATGAAAGTAGATCGTGAACCAGCTAGAAATATTGCAAATTTACTTGGAAAAGACTGGCATCGTTGGTCTAGAAAACAATCCTCAAGAGGTGGTCGTACAGCAGCTATAAATACTGTTACGCATTTACTAGACGCCAAAGAAAAAGTAAGGATACTTCATTTCCATAAAGAATACTGGAACTTACTGTTTATGAAAAAATGTTAGATATTATCGTCTTTTATACAAATGAAAAAATAATTTGCAAAAGTAAAAGTATAGCTGTGCAAAGTTAAGTCATATCGACAAATAAATAAAAGTGAAATTCTTCATTACGTTACTTTTATTATTTGGTACAATACATGTTTCTACCTTTCATGTTAATAAACTTTAATCCCTATAATTTGGTAAAAAATGTTTTATGATACGATGTCGCAGCAGAAGATTGAATGTCTAGCTGTATGCCTAAGGTCTGATAATAAAAAAACAAGAGCAATAAGAAAAACAGCAGATTAATTTGCACCCAAACGCGAGTTATGAAAAATCTTTATAAATGACTGTACTTTTATCATCAAAACAATCCTTTTGAGTTTTGTATAATCGATGAACAGCTCGTAGTCTTAACGGAGAAATGCCCAATAAAAATTTATATCAGTAGTATGTTCGGTAAATATGAAATAAACATAGTGATGGTAAATGACTCATGTTTATTAATGTCTTCTTCTTTTACTTCTTTTGTTCATGTATATAGGCTTTAAAGCCTGTTTTTTCTTTAATATTAGCCTCCTAAATTATTTTATTTGTCTTGGCATTTATCTGTCGCATCATTTTTTTTTCTGGGTCTGTCAATACTTCTTCGTCCATTTGGTAACTTATCTCGTCTTATTCATTCTATCCTATCCCCTGCCAGTCTACTAATGTGTTCGTTTCACTTCTGTTTCTATTTTGTTAGCCATCTATTTATCTCTTCTATATTATATGCTCTTCTTATGTTTTCGCTTCTCTTCCTATCCAATAGACTTTTCTCTAATATTCGTCGGAATTTTTCATCTCTGTTGTTTCTAGTAGTCATTACGTTTCAGATGTGTCAGGTCTTGTCTCCGGCGTATATGTTAATATAGGTCTAATTGCTGCTTTATAGAATCTTGTAATATGGTAAGATCAAAATGTTACCTAGAGTATCGACCTCGGCTACTACATCAAAATGACAACCAACTAGCTCAATCAAAACCCCTGAAATCAAATCTACCTAAATACAATATTGATGCTCTGCACAACGACTCACGTCATTCTTATATAAGTTGCGACTTAGCCAAAATGGCAAACTGATCTACTCTCAGCAAGATACTATAAAGAGATAAATCAATTAATAAAATCAATGAAGCAGCTTACGAAGCGCTCGGCACAATCCAAAAGCACAAAAAGAATACTCCATTGTGGTGGACAAATGACATCGCCAATGCAGTACACAACAAGAAACAAGCATATCAATAGTGGCTGCAAACAAATGATCCAGATGATAGACGAACATATGCAAAATCATACAGAGAAGTAAAAAATTTACTAAATCAAGCAAAAAATATATGCTGAGAAAGTTAATGCAAAGAACTCTACAAATATGTAGGGTCAACATGATCAAGAGAAGCATGGAAAACAGTAAAAAATCTGAAGAAAGATCTTGGATCGAACACTACTCACAACTTTTAACTGCAACAAGACCTCAATTCATGAACATCAGTACAACAACATACGAACTGGAATTCAGTGAAGACGATAAAATAACAGTACAGGAAGTCGAGAATGCAATACGAACTCTAAAAAATTGAAAGGCATGCGGACCACAAGGTATACCAACTGAATTATTAAAACATAGCTCACAAGTATTACGGGAATTACTGGCGTAGTCTTCACTTATTCTATAATGGCACGACTTACCACCGAGTGGACAAAGCACATATTAACAACATCTCAAAAAAAGAAGATAGAAAGGAAAACAGGGGGCTAAATGTTATAAATTCACTCTCAAGACTGTATGGAAAAATCATAAAAAATAAAATTGAAAAAGAGATGACAGAAGTAGAACAACAGAATGTTCTTCTTGCAAGCAGGTCGTGTATGGACAGTATATTCCCTCTAAAGCAAGTTATCGAGAAAAGATTAGCCCACAACCTTTCAACTCATATAGTCTTTATAGATCTGACAAAGTCATACGATAGTGTCCCACTTTCAATGCTTTCGGTAGCAATAAAAAAACAAGGAATAAGCAAAAAAAATATACAAGCAGTACAACAGCTCTACAAATGGCACAGATCAATTTTAACCTGGAGACCATACCTACACAAAAGGCTCAGAGGCAGACTTCCTATGAGATGGACAGATGATCTGAAAAGGACTGCCGGGAAAAATTGGCTACAAGTAGCGTACGATAAAAAACAATGGAAAGGAAAACTTGAAGAGGCTTATGTTCAGATGTGGACGTGAATGGCTAGACGAAGAAGAAGAAGATATCAGCTCTACAAAAATATGACGGCAAACATTAAAACTGGAATTAGATTGACTAGAAAAATTTCTATTAGTAAGGGTCTAAAGCAAGGCTGCTGCATAGCACATGCACTCTTCAAAATATATCTAAATGAGGCACTCTCACTGTGGAGAAGAAAGTGCTGCAATATGGACATCCCAATCGGAGACGATAGATTGTACACGATTCACTTCGCTGACGACCAAGCCATTCTAGCTAAAGACGAGAGTGATGTTGGCTATATGCTTAGAAAACTGAAAGATGAGTACACCAAATGGGGCCTCACAATTAATATACAAAAAACTGAATACTTTGTTATAGGAGAAAAACCAGAAAGCCTATAAATCAAAATGGGAGCTATAAATCCAACAGATAACTGTAAATACTTGGGAGTCAAAATAACATCAAAAGCATAAAGTAGCGAAGAAATACATTCCAGGATTGGCCGAGCAAGATCAGCCACTAGACAGCTGTTATGGAATAAAAAAATAACAAAAGAAATTAAAAGAAGAATTTATATAAAAATAATAGAAAGCATTGGGCTGTACGGCGCCGAACTCTGGGAAATAAACCAAACAAACCAATAAAAAATTAAGGCCTTGGAAATAAACTACTGGAGACGATATTGCCAGCTCACTAAACTTGATAAGGTGAGAAACGAAGATATTCGGAGAGAAATGGAAACCGATCTAGACATAATAGACACAATCGAAGCCAAAAGACTTAACTGGTGTGAACACCTTCAGATAATTCCTGAAAATAGATGGCCAAAAAAATAGAAGAATGGACTCCGCCAACTAGAAAAAAACGAGGTAGACCAAGACAGGATCGCCTTGGTCTACCCCGTGGAGAGACGATGTCGACGATGCAATGACCGTCAAAGATCTAACAACTGACGATTGCTTCGACAGAAAACACTGGAAATTAGGATGCGAGAAGTGGCGCCAGCTGTAGAAGACTCGCTTGATAGATAGATAGATAGAATCTTGTTTTTATGTCTTGTCTTAAGTGTTTGTCCTTCCAGATTGTGTCATTTAGAGATACCGCCGCTTTACTTGCTTTTAAGATTTGTAGTTGTAATTCTTCTTCAACATCTACGTAACTAGTTATATCTATTACCAGATATCTAAGCCTTGCTTTCTTTTTTATTATTTTCTCATTAGTTTCGATTTTACATCGTGGTAAGTATTTAGATGTTGTCATACATTAAGTTTTTTCTGCTGATATTATCATATTGTATTTCTTGGCTGTTGTATTGAAGATGTGTGTTAATCTTTAAAGCTTATTAATTTAGCTGCATTTTGTATTGCAGCTACATTGAAAACAGCCCAGAGCAAGTACAGAATAAGACAAATATGGCCTCTAGATGTTAATGTTTTCACTGAAGATAGTTTTCTTCCATCAACACTAACAGATATTTAAATAGTTGATAATTTAAAGCTTAGTAATGCTAATGATTTGTTAATAACAAATTAAATAGCTGAAGAGGAACAAGTTAGTTAAAATGATGCCATAACTGAACTCATCTGAACAAAATCTAAAACAGCATCTTACGATGAACACCAGATACTGTTTCAAATCCTTCAGTTACAAGTAATATAACATAATTTCCGACTGTTTTTACTTAATATGTTCCAGCGATACCGAAAGTGAAACACAATAAGAAAATAACTTCTCAAAAAAAGGAAAAATAGTCATTATGATTTTATCGCCATACTTGCTATGGCGCTGACAAAAGTAAAGCGAGTTAAAAGATAAGTCATGTTCAATAAGGACAGAAGTAAAGCCACTAAAAAGAAAGCGGTTAAAAACAAAACAGTGTTGCTAAATAAAGGTCTAAAATACCAAAAAAGAGACTCTGATTCCAGTGACACTGAAGATGATCCCCAGTATTTATACGAATAAGGCTTTTATCCAATTTCCCATAAAGGATAGATAGCGTAATTATCGTGCTATAGTCAGGCAAATAATATTTGTGTAGATGTAGATTCATTTGTAAGAAAAAATTTAACACCCCATAATTTAGAAAACGAAGTATTTTCCAGCATACATTTATATAGAGAACTTCCATTATTTTTTATGCAGAATCACTTTCTGAAGTTAGTTTTATGTATTAACTAAAACTCTGTATTTTATAGAAATTAGTATGTATTATTCAAAAGGTATAAAAACCGATATTTTAAACCTCTATAATTCAAAAACAATCAATTTCTTGGTGCAATAATCCGTCTATGGCCAACATGTCTATGAATTTTGATCACCAAAGCTGTGTACCTTTGTTCAAACTTTCCGCCAATTTAACTGAAACACTTTTACTTAAGAAAAGTGCCGGATCTTTGAGTTGTGATCTTTTATTCGACATCTCATTTGCTATTTTATTTATTCTAATAACGGAGGAGTTTTGTTTACGGACAGATCGACTGACAGACAAGCAGACATGGATAATTTAAGGCACTCATCATTTTTCTGAGTGTCATAACATGAATAAAATAATGTCTTCTTCTTTTAGTGGACTTGGAATTGCCTTGATACTAATAGAGGTAACTTTATTGTCTGTATAAAGAATTTTATAATGACTACAAATTATATTCGAATGTCTACGGTATGACATTCGGTGAGGTTATCAGGAGGTAAGCCTTAAATTTTTTGCTTTAAATATTTAGGATTTACAGCTACCATCTTTAAGACAAAAGTATGGTTGCAGCCACAAAAAAGTCATATTTACTTTAAGTAAAACAAATGAATCATTATAAATAATATAAAATAAAAGTAAATCAAAATCATAGTTACCTTATCAAATGTTCCTGAAGGGCAGCGCTCATATTAGCAACATTTATAACAGTGGCGTCAGTGACAGCTCCACCCCAACCAAATACTTCTTGATAAAGAAGAGATGGTTCGACAAAGATATTTGCGCTAGGTATAAGATGATTTGGTGTAAGGACTCCACATACTTTGAGGCTGGTTTGGTAGTCATATTTGCAGATATCATCGTTTGGCGGTACGAAACAATGTTTTCCTGATTTAGCATTTGTGTAGTGCTTAACCTCTTTTTCAAATCTTAAACCTGCTTCATTGGAGGTATATACAACATATTGATCTCGAGGAACTGGTTTAACTGGTGGAGTACTGTCGCAATGATTGTCGTTACAAACGCAGACAACACTTCCCTTTCCATAATCTCTGGGTAGACATTTACTTGATCTGACGAGACACACTCCTGAAAATTAAAAAAAAATGTATATAAACAAAGATTAATTACTAAGCCAATGTAAATATTATATTAACAACGGATACCAAACAATAATTGAATACGAGAAATAAAATACAAAAATGTGAAATGTAGGCAACGAGCTGTTAAAAGCTGAAACTGAAGGCTCAAAATTGAAGCAATGTAATAAACATCTATAAAGAACCTCGTTGCAAAGATGACACCTAAACAAACAATTTGTTAGTCCAGTCTCTTTAAAAATAAGCACTTGTCGTTATTTGAATAATTGCATATTTCATTGTAACTTGATCATTTTATAACTTACAGAAAACCCTTCCATATTGATACAGTTAAAAATGTTATAAGATAAATATTAGCAAGAGAAATTGAACTTTTTTTTACTTTTAAGGACAAAATATTTAAGTTCATTAGCGAAATCGAATTTAAAATTATTCTGCTCATTATATTTAAAGCATTATTTGGTTAAAACATCTTGTTTTTGGTAAGCAAAAAAAAACTGTTTTGTGTCTGGACTAAAGGTAATATTTGTTTTAATTTGTCGACGCGCGACATACGATGCATAGAGGGAGGCTATATTATCAACAGTAATACCACTAGTGATTTAATTTTCACGATAAGTCTGTCGATTTACTTCTAAACGAAACTGAGTTGCTTAAAAACACCACGTAGTTGCTTAAAAACACGAGTCCGTAGGACGAGTGGTGTTTTCTTTAAGAAACTCAGTTGAGTTTAGAAATTAAAAACAGACTTACAAGCTAAATTAAATCACGAGTGGTATTTTATTAAACTATTTCATGAACAAAGTGATGGGTTAAAAATTCAGTAGAATGAGAGAAGGTCTTTTAGAATGAATGCTAGTCTTTCGTTGTTATTTTCTGCAACTAATTTGTAGTTGCGATCCACACAGAACATCATAAATTGTCTCCATATATAAGATTTAGCTTTTCTTGTATTAGAATGTTTTGATTTATAACTTCGTTTGAAGTACCACCGAAACGACTCATTTTGACGTATACAGCTACAATAATTTTTTTGGCAAATGTCAAACTTTGCTTTGCGATCGGTATCCATGGTTACGTCATTGAAAACACGAAGCTGATAGACCAATCAGAATTGAAAGACAGTTGGTGTTTTCGCGATAACACAAGCTGTCTTTGGTTTGTGATTGGTCAGATTATGAGAACATTTTCAGATGAGTGAAATAATAATAATAATAATAATAGGATAAAAAACTGAGTTGCTAATAATTGATAAACTTTTTGTGGTTAGTAGTGAGTTGGATCATATGGTTTTGTACATCATTGGAAAGTTAAGGGATATCTAATATGTTGAGATAAAAAAAGTAAACAAGATGACTACCAAAAGGGCACTACATAGAATCTTTGTGATTATTGAACGTCTAGCGACATATGGGATATCATATGGCACTATGGATAAAATTAGATTTGCTGTAAGATAAACTTTGGTTTACTGACATAAATAAGGCCTCTGACTGAACACAGAATAATCAATTAATCGAATCATATCATGCGATAGACTAAATAAAAGGGGAGTATATAACAAATATATTAAGCTTAAAAAACAAACAAGGCGACTACCGAAAGGACACTACATAGTATCTTCATAATAATGAAAGTATAGTGACAAACGCGATCGCACAGGGCACCATGGATAAAATTAGACTAATTATAAGACACATCATGATTTATTAACTTAAAGAAGTAATGTAGCGGAGTAGGAACAATAAACAACTGACTGAATCCTAACCTGCTACACAGAAAATGAAACGGAAGAATATAACAAATATATTAAGATGGAGAAAAAAAATAAGGTGTTATTGAGCATATAGCAATATACGATATATTACATTAGATATCATATGGATGATAGTAGACCTACTGTATGGTAAACTTGATTTATTGACCTGAAGGCCTCTGATTGAGTACAAAATCAATAACTAGCCAAATACTAGCATAGGACACATCAAGTCAAACGTAACGTAAATCAGCCGTACATAACTATAATACATATACAGGATACAGTATTAAAAATGATCATAACACTCTAATATATATATATATATATATATATATATATATATATATATATATATATATGTGTGAAAGTAAAAGATTGCATTTCATTTCAATCGGAACTCCACCATAGCCCGACGACACGTGTTTCGGGTTATTCAACCCATCGTCAGGAGCTCCTGACGATGGGTTGAATAACCCGATATGGGTTGAATAACCCGCATTAGAGAAATTTTGGATATGCATGTTGTTCCTTACGCCCCATTTATTAGTAATGACTTTGTTTTAATGCATGAAAATGCACGCCCACATGTCGCAAGAATCGTTACCAAGTACCTTCAAGAGGTAAATTTAAAAGTTTTGAATTGGCCAGCGCACAACCCGGACTTAAATCCAATAGAACATGTTTGGGACCATCTTTACAGAAGGGTGAGATCTTGTAATGTGACGTCAGCTAATCAGGACCTGCAATAGTTGTTAACCATAGAAGGGGATAATATCAATCAAGATTAACAAAGACGTTTAATTGGAAGTATGCCACTATGTTGTCTAGATGTTAAAACAGCTAAAGGAGCCAATACCTCTTACTAAATCCTCATTACTTTTGATTTATATATTTTTTTATTTAATGCTGTTTGTGTGCTTACTTCTAATTTATGAAATCAATTAAATAAAACCTTTATTTTTCGTACATTCTGCATTTTTCTTTTAATATTTGTTACGTGCTTAAAAAACAAAAAAAAAAGAATATTAAAAAATCCAAATATACAAATAACAAAAAGTACAATTAATTTTAGACTTACACAAAGTATATTATACAATACCAACAATGACTCTGACAAATGTTGGATACAAATAATTAACCTTCTCAGTATAGCTGTACACATTTAGGCAATGAGACGAAATAAAACGTAAAAATGGGAAATATATGTTACGGACAAATTCTCAGTTAATTAAGATTTGAGACATTGATGTTGTATATGGCCAACATTGTTTAAAATATAATATGTTGTGGTAGAATGAGAACAGTGGAAAACAAAAAGGACCTTTAGAATTTATAGTTGTTTTCGACCTTTTTTGACCGATGACCAGGCAGTTATATGATAAAAATAAGAAATATAAATAGAAAGTAAGCTATGCAAAAGTTAAGAAAATATTACGTTGTTTGTTCATTAATGGTCAACAACATCATCATCATTGGATTTTACAACTCTTCGTGAGCTTTTGCCGCGTTTACTATTGCCTTCCATTGATTCCGATCCTGTGCTATTATTTCCCATGGCCTTACTTTCATCTTCTCCAGGTCTTCCCTGACTGCGTCTTTCCACCTTTTTCTAGGCCTTCCTGTCGATCTTTTACCATCTGGTCTTTCCCAAAATACATTGCTAATCAGTCTGTCGTCATCACTCCGTACCACGTGGCCTGCCCATCTTAAACTATTGACTTTTATGTATTTTACGATGTTTCCTTTCCCTAAGACAGTCTCTATTTCATTGTTGTATCTGCTTCTCCATTCATTTGTCACGCTGTCCCTGCAGGGACCATATATAATTCGCAGGATTTTGCGTTCCCATACTAATAGCTTATTGATTTCTTTCTTTCTCAATGTCCATGTTTCACTTCCATATGTCACTGCTGGTCGTATTATGGTTTTGTACATTTGGATTTTGGCACGCCTTGAGAGAAGCTTGGCCAACAACCAAAAGACCAAATATCCCTATAAGTGGAGAATCTGGTGATCTAACATTTAATAATGATGTACCTAATAATTGTCACATACAGCCAAATAGGTAATTCCCTAAGAGTAATTTTTGACTTGAAATAAACCGAAAAACAAAGAAATATATTAGAGAACAACTACTGTAAAAAATCAATATCATTGCAATCTATGGAATAAAAGCATATGACGAAAAAAAATAGTATACTTGAAATTTTAATCAAAAATATTTTATTGTATGCATCTCAAAATTAGAGACTAGCATAAAAATTTATTAAACAATTATTTGAATGTTCACTTAGAATTTCAGCAAAAAATAAATGTTAGAAATTACCATATAAAACAAATAATCAGTTCTAAAGGAAAAATTATCGATGACACCGAGAAAAAACACTTAAAATGGTACAACGTATGTCATTAGTAAGTGTCCTTAAGTTAATGTTAAACTGGCTACCGAAAGAATATTGGAAAAGGAGAAGGTTAAAGATCAATTAAAAACGGGGCGTGAATAAGTTATGACTGCAAGAATCGGTTTGTAAAGAAAAAAATACAAAAAAAAATAGATGCAAGACTATTGCCTACTGCAAATTCTTTAAGAAAAAATCGAATTTAAATGGATTTGGGTAGCACCAAATGGAACAAATAACAACGAAATCGATTTCATTTTAACCAAGAAGATTGCTACAATTAAAGATGCTAGTGTAACAAATAAATTGGCAGCGACCATGGTCTAACCAGACCAAAAACTGGTTGTAGATCTGAAACTAGGCAGTATTCACAAAACTAATAGTAACCGGTATAAATAAAAAAGTCTAGAAGAAAACTCAGATCACTCCTAAAGGCCAATTGATACAAAATCACATGAGTAAATCGACAGCTCCAACTAATAGAAATCATCCTTGATGGTGCCAAAGAGGTTAGAAGCCTGCAAAAACAAACTGAACATAGTAAACTGTTTGATAAAACCAAAATAATGCTTAAACAAAAAATCAAAATAAAAGTAAATAGCGACAGACATACAATACAAAAGATAGTAAGGAAAAGTACTAAAGACATAAAAAATACAATGAAAAACTGGTAGAAAATGCAGTCGAAAACAGATATCTCTAACAAAAAAAAGGTATTCATCATTCTTCTTCTTCTTCTTCTTGCTTAAACAAACGAAAACACCAAAATTACATAATAGAAATCAAATAATACAGCTTGTATTGACAAACCGTACATAGAGACTTTAGCCAATATATACAGACAAGCAAAAGCAAAGATAAACATTGATAAAAACACTTCAGAATTCCTCACTACCAGAGATGTACGACAAGGAGACGTAATATCACCAAAGCTCTTCACTGCAAATCTAGAAAATATATTTAGCGAAATGAACTGGTGGAACAAAGTCATATCCATTTATGAAGAATACCTTAGCCATCTAAGATTTATAGACGATATTGTTCTGATTGCTAATAATTCTGTAAAAGTACAAGAACTTATAACCTACCTTAATGCAGCTAGCAATAAAGTTGGTTCAAAAATGAACTTGGTAAAAACGAAAACCATGTACAACAAGCTAGTGTTAAATAGTAATAAACAACACTGCACTTTTAGACTAGACACTAGACAGTAGACTAGTAAGTATACCTGAGACAATTAATACATAAATGTGGCTCCTTACTCCCAGAAATCAACAAAAGAATGAAACTGACTTGGGCATCTTTCAGAAATGCAGTTATATTTAAATTAAAATTTGTACTCCATCACAAGAAAAAAGTATTCGATGAGTGTGTACTGCCAATTAAAAAACTGCTGCGAAACTTTAACACTAAAGAAAGAGATAATACCGAAACTTACAGTGACTCAGAGGTGAATGGAGCGATGCATGATAGGTATAACAGTATAACATGCATAAGAGAAACAAAAAAGAATAAACTAATAAAGACAGAAAACTAAGGTCACTGATGTCATCTACAAATTACAATCTTTAAAATTGCAATATGCGGGATATTTAACGACAGAACTGACAATAGATGGTCCAATAGAATTACCCTGTGGTATCAAAAAGGCCGCAAGAGACTAAGAAGACGTCCAAACTTAAAATGGACTATGATAAAGAAAATTGGAAGAAGGAATAGATGATAGTCAGTTTGGGTTCAGAAACGGTCTGGGAACCAGAGAAGCGTTATTTGCTTTTAATGTGTTAGCTCAAGGATGCATGGATATGAATATTGATGTGCATGTTTGTGACGTTGATTTGACAAAGTAAGACATGAAAAATTAATCCAAATTCTACAGACAAAAAACATAGACCATAGGGACGGATAATAACAAACCTCTACTGGAATCAAAGAGTACAAATCGTAGTTGATAAGGAACCTAGTCCAGAAATTCAAATCAGGAAAAGAGTTTGGCAGGGATATATAATGTCCCCATTACTATTTAATGTATATAGTAAAGCCATTTTTGAAGAAGCATTACTATCTGAAAGCGAAGGAATAATAATTAACGGAAGATCTTATTAACAACATAAGATATGCAGATGATACCGTGATTATGGCAAGCTCTGCTGAACAACTCCAATTACTACTAAACAAAACAAAAAGTTTCTGTGAAAACTATGAACTAAAGATGAATATAAAAAAGACCAAATAAATGATAATATCAAAGAAAACAAATATGCCAACAAACATACATTTGGGCAATGTACCGATAGAAAGGGTTGATAAATATAAATACCTAGGAACCTGGATTTCAGAAAATAATGATCAAACAACCGAAATAAGAGCTAGGACAAAAATAGCAAGAAATGCGTTTGTAAAAATAAAAACAATTCTCTGCAACAAAGATCTTAGATTGGAACTGAGAGTAAGAACACTGAGATGCAACGAATAAGAATAAAACAAAATAATAAGCAGGTATATGAGGATCGGGTATTATTACACCTAAAAATAGCGTTAAATGTTTTAAGAGAATAGTTCAAATTGTAAGTTAATTACAGTATACAGAACAGCACAAAAGATAGAGCTTTGCCATACAACTTTAACAAAATTATTGCCAATTTTCAATAATTAAAAATGCAACTTAAGAAGCAGAACAAATTGTTAAAGTTAATGTATATTCATAATTAATTAAGATTAGTACAATGAAGTAATGTTTTATAAGGTGTATATCAAATAGAAAACAATTTAATAGTAATATCTTTGTTAAAATAAAAAGGGTGATTAAAGAAATAAAAATATTCATAGGTATGATCTATAATTAAAAATTTAATAAATATAGTCATATAAATTGGTTAGTCTTAAATTGAGACATTACTTATCATAAAAACGACAAAAAAATTATTAAACAATAAGATTTACCTCCGATCAGTATAATGCCTAACGTTAAAAAAATACTTTCACGAAACATCATGTCGTACTGCGCGGAGTAACGGTGAAAATTAAAATGCTCTTTTATTTATATGTTTTTATTGCAGTGATAACACATATTTTATATATAAAACGTGTTAATTGGTTTTCTTAATCATCAGCTGTATTGCTTAGTTCCTTTTATTGGTTTAAGATATTTTATCAAAACTTGATTAGCCAGCTCCCAATTAATCACATTGCTATCGATAAAACAACAACTCTAGGTAATTTAAATTGTATATGATGAATAAACAATAAAACGGTTGCAGTAACCTTTGTACCTTCCTGAAAAGACCCAGCTATCTAAGATAAAGATCATTATATATTTACGGATGATAGAACCAAAACAAACTTAAAATTTCATTATATAATTTAAATTAAAGCAGCTTTAGACAATTCAGTTAAAGAGTTAGATGAATAAATTTTATACGGAAGACAGATTCATAGAATTTTTATATACTATTTTTCAAAACTAATGCACCACCTCAAAGGTACATAATTTTATTTTCACATTGTAAATATATTTGATATATCAGATATAATTCTGAATGACTAACTTGAGACAAACAGTTGTACCCTCGTCAACCTATTTCATTAGAGACTATAAAGTGTAAACGCATGCCAAAAATAGATCATTTGAGAAATGCAATTAGCCGAAACAGCTGTAGTGATAAGAGTTAAAATGAATTTTTGTGGAAGTTTAAAAACAAAGTTTTTAGTGTTTTATTGTTACATAAAATCAATTTCCATCAAGTAACGGTCGAATCCATCAATTAAATCTATAAAGGTTAATGCTAGCGGTATTTCAATATTCTTTAGTGTGTGTAGGATTTAATGCATTTGATACTCTGTTAATAATCTTTGTAAATATCTTATTATGATTGATGGTAAAATAATTATAGGTCTGCAATTTTCAATATTCTCTTTTCTACCTTCCTTATGAATGAGAATTATATTTGCGTGGTCTGATATTGATCTTGATCTTCATCTTAGCTCTTTGCTGCATAGGTAATTGCAAACATGAAATCAAAAATATTTATATGTATTGTGGTTTTTATTAATGAATAGAAAGTGCGTTTATTCCTTTATATATATTTTTTTGCAAAATCAATATACAAGGTGGTCCAGAATTATGTACATTAATTTCTAGATCTCATAGTACGTCCAAAAATAAACTTCTTTATGTACACTTTTTTATAAAACTGAATAATAAGGGAGATACAACCCTTCAAAGGGGTGAATTGAAATTCTTATTTTTTCATAGGATAATTAATTTCATGTCACCACCTACCACATCCTGTAGTACTACAGGATAGTTTTGGAGGGTAAGTGGGGGTTATTGCGTCACATGTTTTTTAATTTTTACATATTTTTAAAAAATATTTTAAAAATTGTTTCCTTAGACTTTTCTACGCAAAAAAGGTACTCTTGTAATATTTCGATAGATATCACCGTTTTCGATTTATTTAAACTCTAAGGTATACGTATTTTATTGTAATCGTTACATTTCTTAATATTCATCAAGTATGCTTTGGAATTGACACTTGTGTTAGCAGTAATATTACAAATTAATGGAAAACTTAATTAATACTTAACATTTAATTAATGGCGAAAATAATATTTCATAACAACTGTTCAAAATGTCCTCCATTTTGTTGAATGCATAATCTAATTCTTTTATTTAGCGAACGCAGTAATCCATTTAATGTTACTGGATCGTTTTGTAAATCGGTAAATACTTGTTCAATTTTGTCTCTTAACTTATTTACTGTATTAATTGAAGTGTTATACACTTTTGATTTCAAGTAACTCATGTTACTTTCAGGTAACAATTCCTTTGATGGAAAAGAGTTGTTCTTAATCCTAACCTACGTGTACTTATTGTGGGGTCATTTATTACAGCATCCAATATTTGCTGTTCAACGCGAACATTTCTTGATTCTCTACGACGACCAGCATCTGTATTCCTTCTTTGAAGACAACCGGTTTCTCTCAGTCGTCGTTCAGTACTTACAAAAGTCCTGACATTGGGAATATTTCTGATCGGATACTTTTCTCTATAGCGTCTTACAGCGGCAGCATTTCCAGAACATTCCCCTAATACTAAAAGTATGTCTGTCATGTCATAATTTGAATAGTGTGCCATATTGCGGGAAAACAAATTTAAAAATATAGCAAAAGAGACGTGTTAGACAAATTTCACTGTCGAGTACAATAAAAGTGTAGATAAAATAATTTAATTGTTATTAAACGTCACTGACAATTTATAGACTACTTGAGATTAAAGTGTTGTTGCTAACACAAGTGTCAATTCCAAAGCATACTTGATGAATATTAAGAAATATAACGATTACAATAAAATACATGTATACCTTCGAGTTTAAATAAATCGAAAACGGTGATATCTGTCGAAATATTGCAAGAGCATCTTTTTTGCGTAGAAAAGTATAAGGAAACAATTTTTAAAATATTTTTTTTTAAAATATGTACAAATTAAAAAACATGTGACGTAATAATCCCCACTTACCCTCCAAAACTACCCTGTATTAATATAGAATGTGGTAGGTGGTGACATGAAATTAATTATCCTAATGTCTTATAATCACTCCCAAATTATATTAATTAATATATCCAAATAATATCCTTAATATTCAAAACCAGTTGGAAGATATTTGATAAAAAAAGAATTTCAATTCACCCCTTTAAAGGGTTGTATCTCCCTTATTCTTCAGTTTTATAAAAAAAGTGTACATAAAGAAGTACCCTTACTTTTGGACGTACTATGAGCTCTAGAAATTAATGTACATAATCCTGGATCACCTTGTATATGCTTTGACACGCATTAACTACAAATTAAAAGTTTTTTTGGAAATTTATATATGGTTTCTCATGTATTAAACAAACATATGTTAATTAAATGTTAACATATAGGAATACATATATTATGAAATAACACAGTTATGAAATTGTAATAGATATTCATGATAACATAAAAATACATTTGGTGTAAGATTCTTTGAAGATATTTGACACTGTTGGCGCTGTTTTTGTAATTCTGGCGTATGTCCAATGTTGTCCGTGCGCACATAATTTGACGGTATCATCATCCAGTAAGACATAATATTGTCTTACTGGATGACCTCTCTTTTTTGGTAGTGACTTCCCACATTTACATAAATATTCAGAATGTGCTCGTTTGATGTAAAACAATGGCACATAACAACTTTGTTCATTTTTCTAAAGCAGAGTATCCATACGTTTACAACACCAAGATCCAACATATAAAAAAAATCACTTATACAATTTTCTTAATCTTAGATTGAGTCAGCATTGAGTCTAATAAGTCAACTTTCCCCGTAAGCTGATTATTAATTTAAACAGCTCAAGGGCATGGAATATCTTTTTACGTTTTTTATTTTCGGAAGTATCTACGTTCTATAGTTCAACATTTACCAACATAACATATTTACAGGCCTGTCATCAAATCAAGTTATTAGACTTATGTGTATATCTTTAACAAGGGCAACTTTTTCTCCATTGAAACCACTTTCTTTTTTCTTAAGTTCTTTTTTGAATGGTAGTCCTGAATCTAGAACACGGTTTAATCAAACCATACCTAAAGGCAAGAATCTATTAATAAGACACTGTCTCTATCAGTTTAGTGACAACATTTCCACTGACTCCTAAATGAGGCGCTCCGTTTGGAGAACTATTGGTTTGTTCACCAGAACAATATCAAAGTCATAACTAAAACCTCTTACACCACTAAGTACTTGATTTTTAAATCCCCACATGTAAGGTTTTGCCCGACCATATTGTTTGTGGTGCCGTCATTTCGTATTGATAATATGTTCGTCAACAGCTAGATGTTTCTTCTTGCGAACGAATAAAACGTATTGTTAAAACTATATTTTATTAAAAAAATATTTTTAATAACTTATATTAAACAGAATGGGGGATAATATACATCCCTGCCTAATACCAGTTTTAATTATGTTTTTTAAATGCACTAAACGTATTAGTTCTGCAAGTTTGTTTTTTTTTATCTTTTTTAATAACGTTTTTTGTTAACATCACATCTAAAAACTGGTAAGTATTTTGTTTGAGGTTGCGTTCCTAATTATCCAGATTGTAACTCCATATAAAAGGATAGAGAATACGAAGCATCTCAATACTCTAGGTCTTATTTCTATTTCTAGTTTTAAATTGCATAATACAGCTTTCATCTTATTGAAAGCGCCGCTGGCTATGTCAATGCCTTGTTTTATTTCAACGCTGCGTTCCCATTGTTAATTTTAACTACATCGTAATTGTATCTGAGTAGTTTTTGTAAATCTTTTCCATTTTCAATATTGTTCTTACTGAAAATCGTACTTTTTTTGTTTTTGTGTTTAGAGCCATTCCATACATCTGGCAGTACTGTAAAGTGCGATTAATCAAAATTTGCAGCTCTTCTCTGCTATTTGCAAGACGTATTGTATCGCTTGCATATCTGAGATTTGTAGTGTTCCGTTAATTGATATGGCTTTATTGATATCATTTACTAGCTCTTTAAATATATCTTTTGGATACATAATAAAAAGACCCTGTCGTATTCCTATTTTTATAGATATATCGCCATATTTTTGTCGGTATACTCGTATTATGGCTTTCATATATCGATATTAATTTGTAATGAATCTCACCTACTATTTCAAACGTAATATGTTTGCCAGCCTTCTGTGTTGTATTTTGTTGAAGGCTTCCTCAAAGTCAACTAGACATAAGAGTACATCAGAGTTGACATCTCGATACTATTCTGTGAGTGTTTATATAGTAAATAATGCCTCTCTGGTGCCAAAGCCTTTTCTAAATCCCTGTTAGTTTCCTGTTATTAACTATATCGTCTAGATTGTGGTCGATACGTTCATGTATCACTCGCAAGAGGCTTCTTAAATATAGTTCATTACGCGTTTATCAATCTATATTCTTCAGATGTCATTGCGTTGAGTGTTTTGAGAATTGGGATAAACTGAGATATTAGCCATTCTTTTCTAATTTCCCTGATATAGTAATTTTATTTAATAATTGTACTAGTATATCAATGTGGTTCTCTGTTAGTAGTCTTATGATTTTTGTATACATGTCTTCCAGTGCAATAGCTTTACTATTTCTTTATCTGTTTTAGTGCTTTTTTAATTTCCCTTTGATAATTGTAGGTGAATTTCTACTTCCTGGTTCTACTGTGTCCATTTTTTGTCTTTTTTAAATAGTTCTTTTATATATAATTTCCATCTATTTATTCTCTTTTCACTTTTAATTGCTATGTTGTTGTTTTTTTTTTCATTACGTTTCCAATACCTGTCTCTTCATGTCAGCTATTTCTTGAGTTTTTCTGTATATGTTAAAGCTGTCATATTGTTTTTTAAATCTTTCTATTTTTGCACATTTTTTATAAGCGAAATTCCTTCGCTTTTTTGATTTTTTGTTCGATTGCTTAATTTATTGCGTTTGTGTATTGGTATTTGTGTTTATTTTTGGATTTCTTCCCGTCCGATATTAATTACTTTATTTCTTCTACTATCCATTGTTTGCTTTTAGGGGATATATAACTCTCCATCTGTTATTGTTGATGATGATGTTGCGTAGGATATACTCTCTCTTCGTTGTTTTTATTTTCTTAAGCGATTTTTAAGTCTGTTAAAATAAGGCCACTGTTACTTGCTGTATCTGCCTCTGGGTAAGTTTTAGTTTAAACTGTGACATAACGGAATCTTTGTTTTATAATAATAAGTCAATCTTGTTTTGTACTATGTTATCACCATCATCTCTAGGTGATTTCATCTCCTCGCTTGTTATGAGTTTTTACTCCATAGTCGCTTTCTTTTTTCTCCTTCTGTTTCTACCTTTACATTAAAGTCGCTTAAAATAATATTAGGTTTCTATTGTTTAGTTTTTAGTGTTTTTTCTAATTCATTTCCTAAGCTGCCTTTGTGCTATCAGATTTCCGGGTATATGCTGTAAAGATGTTTGTATTGGACGGTATGGCGTTTAATTTCATAAGTAGAATTTGGTTCGTTATCGGTATTAGCCCTCTGACTGATCTTTCTGTTTATTTGTTGATGACAATAGCTACTTTGCTGTGATTTTGTAGGGTGTTGTCTCCAGAAGTATAAAGCACGTAGTTGTCTATTACACTTTTGCCACAGTTAGGCCGTCCAACTTCCATACATCGAAGGATGTATATCTTCAAGCGTTTTTTTATCAGGCTATGAGCTTTTCCCTGTTAGTACAGACGTCGTGCACTTCACGTACCTATTCCTTTGTGTGTTTTGAGGTATTTGTGGCATGTTTTTATAGATATTTTTTTAGCATATCATAGGCGTTTCGCTTACTGGCGACCTGAGAGCCGCTGTAATCCTCGAGGTTTATGCCTCTTTTGTGAGATTTTAAATTTCAGTGCCTGAACCTGTTGGTTAAAATAAGAAAACTACTTATACTGGCAGTTACTTGGTCTTAATGCTTCTATAATATGCCTAATAGCCTTTAACTGATTCGTCCATGCCGTATAACAATATGAAGAATACATAACATTTAACCATCCTGTAGCAGAGATTGAAGGAAAGATTGCGGTTATATAGTAGCGGTTTAAATTTGAAAAAAGCTTGTCTTGCTTGTTCGATACGGCATTTTATTTCTTATTAAGGATCCCATTGGTCATTATCACCATTCCCAAGTATTTAAATGTTTTGACTTAATCGATTGGAGCATTATCTACTTGCAGTTTTATTCTTAAAAGTGCGTTTTTTTATTGCCATGCATTTAAATTTTCCAGCATTTATCTTTAAATCGTATATTTTTCCTACGATGTTTATTTTATTTAACATCAATGTTTGTTGTCTGTTATTATCGCGATATCACTCAGAGAATTCCAGTGTCTCTGCAAAAATGTTCTTTACATAAAGCATAGAAGACAAAATACACCCCTGTCGCACCCCTCTTGAAATTTCAAATTCCTCTGTGTTGGTTGATTTGTTCAATCTCACTCGTGCTTTTTGATTCCAATAGAGATTATGGATAACTCTTATATCTTTCTCGTCAATGTTAGCGTTTTGCAGCATTTGTATCATTGCGTCATGTTTTATGGTGTCAAACACTTTTTCATAATCGATGAATGTTATGACTATATTCTTTCGTTGATCCATGCAGTTTTGTACAAACAAGCCTATTCAAGCAGAAAGTTGCTTCACGTGTATATTAGAATATAATTTAAAAAAATAGTAAATTAAAATCAAAAATCGACGTTTTCCGGAAATTTCTAATACTGTTGTTTATTTAGCTAATAATAAATTTATGCGTTACTTTAGGGACGCACTCCATTTATTAGTGTTATACTAATAATGGTAGTACTTACATATCAAAATTATCGTCAAAAGGAATACAGTGGTTGTAAGATTGACTAATTTGTTTGATACCTTTAATAAGATCTTACGAAATATTTTCACACACGGTGTAGCAAATATTAATAATTTTTTCCATAACCGAATATCTTACTTGATTTGCGTAGTCATCTAAAGATAAAGACATTTCCTTTCGATTAAAAAAATATGCAAAACCAACCAATAAAGCTACCTATTTTACGTAATAGCATAGATATTTAAATATAATCTATTGTCTTTAGGTGAAAAAGTATCACTTGAGGTTATGATATCTAATCAAAAATAGAATTGCATTTTTAATTAGAAGATGATTTGCTATTATAGATATTGCACTTTTTGTGTTTAGTAGTTTTAATAAAGTTGTATTTTTTATTAGATTATGATATTACCTAGACCGATAGAAACAATAATTTCGGAAACTGGTCTAAACTGAATTAAATTTGAAGATATCCAATTTTATTAAACGATATAGAGAATTTAAGATTATATATATTAGAACAACAAATACTAGGACAAGAACCATAGAAATTATGAGAAGTAGAGCGAATGGAATTACAAATAAATCAAAATAAAAATAAATTCATGCCGACTACAAAAACCAGAGCCAGAAATGTTAACGCAAATCTAATTTTCAGTGATAAATTCTTCGAGAGATCATATATCCATGGACATCGGTTAACCTCGATGATAATAATACATCAATAATATAAGATATGCCGATGATACTGTCATATTCACTTCAACTCTGCAAAGTCTAACAAACATACTGGAACGGCTGAATGAAAAGTGTACCATATATGGTATTAAAATGAACTTAAAGAAAACAAAATTCATGGTCATTACAAAACATCCAAAAGACAACGAGACACTCCATATTAATAATATCCAGATAGAAAGGGTAGATAAATACAAATATCTAGGAACATTGGTTAGTCAAAACGCAGAACAAACGCAAGAGATTAAAAGCCGTATAGAAATAGCAAGGGCAAAATTTGTAAAAATGAAACATCTATTGTGTAGTAGAGACCTAAGAATGGATCTAAGGATAAGGTTATTGCGCTGCTACATTTTTACAACTTTGCTCTACGGATCGGAGGCATGGACATTGAAACAACTGGAGATTAAGAAATTGGAAGCTTTTGAGCGTTGGTGTTATCGAAGGATGCTACGAATAGCATGGGTAGACAAAATTACCAATATTAAAGTCCTTGATAGGGTTAATAAGAGGGAAGAAATTGTACAGACAATTGGGAAACTTGAATATTTCGGTCATATATTAAGAGGTCCTCGTTATGGGCTACTACGTTTGATTATAGAGGGCAAAATAAAAGGTAAAAGAGATGTAGGAAGAAGATGAACCTCCTGGCTACGAAATCTAAGGGAATGGTTTAGTCTGAGCTCTAGCCAACTATTTAGAGCTGCTGTAAGTAAAATAAGAATTGCCATGTTGATATCCAACCTTCGTTAGAAGATGGAACCTTAAGAAGAAGAAGGGGGAAGAAAAACTTTGATAGAGTATGTAGGGACAGACTGTGGACAGCGATGCAGGAACTTGGCTTTCCAAAAAAACTAGTCCGGTTGATACGGATGTGTATGGAACGGTTATGATGTAAGGTGAGAGTTGGACAACAATACTCGGAGACATTTGAAATAAACAATGGACTAAAACAGGGAGATGCACTTTCACCACAACTCTTCAACTTAGCTCTGGAGCACATAATCAGAAGTGCAAGAATCGAAAAACCGAATACAGTATTTCATCGAGAAGGACCAAACTTACTACTGGTATTTGCAGACGATATAGATCTAATAGGAAACACGCGATTAAGGATGAAGGAGACTTTCGTAAGGTTTGAGAAGGAAGCAGCGAAGATGGGGCTCCAAATCAACAAAAACAAGACGAAATATATGTATATGAGCCGCAATAACCAAAGCAGAGACAGAATCGGTCAGAACATTACCATCGATGACTTTAACTTTGAGCGCGTTAGAGAATTCAAGTATCTTGGAACAACAATAACTGAAGAGAATAACGGATCACAAAAAATAAACAACAGGATTCAGGCCGGCAACAGATGTATTTTTGCCCTCCAAAACCTTATAAAATCAAAACAACTAACACGACGTACGAAGATACAGGTCTATAAAACAATCATACGACCCGTTGTGATGTATGGAAGCGAAACGTGGACGAAAAAAAAGGCAAATGAAGAGAGACTACGTGTTTGGGAAAGAAAAATCCTAAGGAAGATCTTTGGTCCGGTGCTTGATGAAGCATCAGAACAATATAGGATAAGAACTAATAAAGAGCTTGAAGAACTTTACCCAGACGCCAACATCATAAAAGAAATAAAGTCCAGAAGACTCCAATGGGCAGGACACCTCAGAAGACATTCTGACGAACGAACAGTAAGACTGGTGTGGGAGGAAGTCCCAACTGGAAGGAGACCACGCGGACGCCCTCGTCTTCGGTGGCGAGATAATATAGCAGGTGACCTAAGCACTATGGGCGTAGAGAATTGGATGGAGGTTGCTCAAGACAGAAAACAGTGGAGGCATGTTGTCGAGTCGGCTAAAACCCACGAAGGGTTGTAACGCCACGGAGTAAGTAAGTAAGGGAAGAAAAACGCACACCGTAATTGCAGATAAATGTTATCATGATGTATCAAAGTACCCAGCTAACAAACCCGGATAGTTTAAGTTCTTACTAAAAGAACCAAAACAGAGGAATCTTCTCGATCTGTTTTTAAAATAAAAGTATTAAAAAATGGTTTTTTTTTCTTTTTTTATATAGACATGAGTCTGTTTGTTTTCCATCGTTTTCGTGGTCTTCCTACTGATTGTCTTCTTATTAGAGAACCGTATCTTGCCGTCTTTACTTCTCAGTTTGTTTTCATTCGGCTTATATGATCATTCTATTCTACTCTTCTTGGTCTTACCCAGTTTTTCATGTTCTCCACCTTGCATGTACGTCGTATATCTTTACTTCTAGCTCTGACATATTGTCTCTTACCATCAATTTTTTACCTCCAATTTACATCTTAGTAAATTTGTTGTTGTAACCGTACATTTTGCCTTTTTTTTTTGGAAATTAACATGTTAAAAATTTTCTGGCGGTTATATTATTATATTATTAATGTAGCTTATTTATTATATTATTATTTTAGCATACGTTGTAAATCATCTTCACTTTGAGAGAGTAGTATTGCATCGTCGGCATAGTAGATTATTTTAAGTTGTATTTTTTCCATTTAGTATCCTTTTTTAGTTATTAATTTTTATATTATTCCAACCATAATCAGGTTTAATAATACAGGACTCAATAAATCTCCCTGTCTTACCCCATTGCCAGCTTCAATAGTCTTTCAACATTTAAAAATGGGGTAGAAGGTGTTACTAATATAATAAAGTGAAACCGCCTGAAGTGGATAGAAGATTATAGCTCAGTCCCGGAATTTACCAGCAAATCCAGTGAGAGTACAAGACCTTCAAAACAAAGCTTAGGTGGATTGACAGGGTCACACAGGATGCTGAGAAGATCCGTGTTGATATCTGAAAAATCCAAGCAAGAGAGAGTGCAGAATGGCAAAGAAACTTCAGAAGGTCGAATACCATTAAAGGCTGTACCTTTGTGATAATAATGAAAGAGAAGAAACCGACATTCAAAGTAAAGGATCAAAAGAAAGAACAGTGATCGAAAGCTAGGTCTAGTTTTATTCAATTACCAGCGATTTTATTTTATTTCGTATCATATCAAAACTGTTATATACCAAGTCGATATGCCACGTCAGTGTTTTAATATATTGCAGTTAATAAAATAAAAACTATATTAAAAAAAGATGGAAACATTATCATTTAATAATAATGCATTTGTTAAAAGATATACATTATGTATTTATAGAAGTTGTTAAACAGTCAAGATCTATCTCGTGACGTACTTAACAAAATATTTAAGGGCCTGCATAAAACCAAAAAGATCCAATCACGCAAAAATAATAAGTTAACAAAAGCATCAATATCCAAGCCTCAGGAATTACTAAAAAACATCCTATGACATTGATGACGGACATAAAAGTATTACTTTAACTGCCACCTTACTACAATGAAGAAGCTATTAACAAAATTGTGAAAAGTGAAACTAGAAGAACGACTTGCAGTAAGGAAAGAATGACAAAGCCTACATGTGGTAGAGTAATATTAGTAATTAGACAACGTAAAGAAAAATACACCAAATACAACAAATTGCTATTCACCTTCTTTTTACGCCCGGCAGAGGCGTTGAGAAAGGTCACTTTAAATTTACAGAAAAGGTAATTCGGAAACACTCGGTTAGATTAAACTCACTTGAAATTAAAATCCATCGCATAAAAGTTCTTACCATATTTATTTAATTTCTTTTACACTAGAGAAAATAAAAAAAGTAAAAATGTCCTTTAGACAACCTTACTACATTCAAAAACTACATTCATCAGATAGAGCGAATAACCAAAGAATGGTAACCAAGTTAATGGTACCCAGACGTACTTATAAAAAAATGTGGGGTTTAAAGCCAACCAGAAATGTTTTATTGGAATTATAACATGGTGGTAAAACCAACAATTACATAATGCATCAGTGGTATGGTTACTAAAGGTACAGCAAAAACGGTACAAAGACTTACTTGCCTTACAATCAAAAATCTTATGAAGTAGGGGTAAGGGAGAGAAAAAATCTTTTAATTTTTTATAATTATATGGCATTAGTGCATTTTTTACTTGGTTTAAATATATTGGGATAACTTAAAGATAGGTGTCTCATTAAAACAATTAATGTAATAAAAAATTTTTAATGTTCTATAATATTTTTGATAGTCAAATCAACATTCTACATTTTGATACCTACGTTTTCACCAATACAAAACAGTTGTTATCGAGCGTGCACTTAGATTTAAAGTAATACTGTTCCTCTTACAATCGAAAAGTTTTCTCTGCACTTGTTGATCATGCCTAAAAATTATAAATATGTATTTAGTTTATTATGCCCTTATTAATATGTTCTGTTAAAATTTGAGATATAATTTTACGTGTAGACGATTACGGAAAGGTTGCAAGATCGTTTAATATTCCATGCGCTACCGATATAGTAATATTTGTCAGATCATCACAGCACTTAAATATGTAAATATGTACTATTTGCAATAATTATGAAATAAAAATACCTCAAGTATATACTATACGATTAGATTATTTTCGCTATTATTTTTATATCTGATGTTGTGCCCGGCAAATTGTTATTTTAGTTTTACTTTTTTATTCCGACATCTTTTATTTCAGTTTTATCTCTAATTTACTTATAACAATTGAGAAAAATTAAAAAGATTAAAATTTATGATAGAGCCCAAGACAAAAAAAGGTAAAAAAGTATAGTGTACCACTAAATAAACAAAAGAGCAGATTAACAACTAAAATGCCATCAAGATTCATAGAAAGTCATTTTCTAAAATAAATAAATTGTCCAATGCATTACATTGGTACGCCATATCAACCGCCTGCTACAATAATTCGATAAACCAAACCTTTACTCAACTCCGCACATAAATACACAACACAACACACACACAATCGTTACCCACATACACACTTATCACTCACCGACACACATTCATTATACATATATACACTTATCATTTACCCATAAACACACACACTTTACCTCCACTAAGCTTACAAATCATAAACATATAAACACCAAAAAGAATCCAGCCAACAACACACAACCAATAACTACACAAATTCGCACATCCACACTAAATACTAAACAGTGAGCACCCAGTACAATCCTTAAGAGTCGCATTCAAAATCACAAGGACAGGGGAAGATTGGTTTTCTTTGGTTTGGGGAGGCCAATCTCATTGCACAAGGATACCTGATTCTAGGTGACCACACAGCGAAAGCTATCCTCCACACGTTTGAACCGAACAAAACAAAAAGGCCAACAAACTGAAAAAGACCGTTGTTCACTGAAAAAACTTATCAATGAAGAGGTAATAGAGCCAAACAGGATAAAAACGTTGATTATTGTTCTTTTTACAGACATATAGTCTGTTCCAAAAACAAAATAAAAAAGAAAGCTGGTACTGGTGCGAAGAGTTTTATACCGGTCTTTGTACTGCACCTGCTTTGGAATGTATTATGGAAAGAACTAATTTTGCAAATTTAGGTTTAGGTTTAAATATTATATTTAATTTTGTCTTCTGCTTGTAATTAAAATATACGCATTCTCTATATATTTGATTATTGTACCAATGCACAAAAACGAAAACAAAAAGCAATGTATTATATACCGGGGAATAACACTCAACACCACCAACGTTCAACAACATTCGCTGGTATATATTTTCAATATTATTATATGGAGCTGAGACTTGGACATTAAAAAAATGTAATTTAAAAAGAATCGAGGCTTTCGAACTCTGGTTATACCGCAGATTATTGAAAATATCATGGACTGATAGAATTACAAATAAAGAAGTACTGGAGAGGGTTGGTAAAGAAACAGAACTAATCACCACTATACAAACCAGAAAACTGGAATACCTAGGCCACGTGATGGGGGGACCAAAATATGAAATTTTGAAACTGATAATACAGGGAAAGATTCAAGGAAGAAGATCTGTTGGCCGAAGGCAGAACTCATGGTTAAAGAACTTACGTGATTGGTACCAATGCAGATCGATTGATCTGTTTAGAGCAACAAGTTCTAAAATAAAAATAGCCATTATGATTGCCAACCTCCGTAGGGAGACGGCACTCTAAGAAGAAGAAGAACACCACCAACAAAATCCTTTCAACATCCTGCTAGAGAGAACCCAAACATACACAAAAGAAATCGTTGGAAATTATCAATGCGGATTCAGACCGAACCGCTCTACTATTGATCAGATATTCACAAAGAAACAGATAATGGAAAAATACTGGGAGTTTGATCGTGAGCTTTATCAGATGTTCGTAGATTTTAAACAAGCATTTGATAGAGTATGCAGGGCTTTCCAAAAAAACTTGGGCCAAGGCAACTTGGCTTTCCAAAAACACTAGTCAGGTTGATACGGATGTGTATGGAATGGTTACGATGTAAGGTGAGAGTTGGACCATATTATTCGAAGACATTTGAAATAAACAATGGACTAAAACAGGAAGAGGCACTTTCACTACAACTCTTCAACTAAGCTCTGAGGCACATAGTCAGAAGTGCACGAATCGAAAAACCAAATACAGGATTTTATCGAGAAGGTTTAAACTTACTACTGGCATTTACAGATAATATCGGTCTAATAGGAAACATACGATTAAGGACGAAGGAGACTTTTGTGAGGTTCGAAAGAAAGCAGAGAAGTTGGGGCTTCAAATCAACGAAAACAAGACGAAATATATGTATATGAGCCGCACTAGCCAAAGCAAAGACAGAATCGGTCAGAACATCACCATCTATGACTTTAACTTTGAGCGCGTTAGAGAATTTAAGTATCTTGGAAAAACAATAACTGAAGACAATAATGGATCGCAAGAAATAAGTAACAGGATTCAGGCCGACAACAGATGTCTTTTGCCCTCCAAAACCTTATAATATCGAAACAACTAACAAGAAGTACGAAGATACCGATTTATAAAACAATTAGATGACCCGTTGTGATGTGTGGAAGAAAAAAGTAGACGATAACAAAAGCAAACGAAGAGAGACTATGTGTCTAAGAAAGAAAAATCCTAAGGAAGATCTTTGGTACTGTGCTGGATGAAACATCAGGACAATACAGGATAAGAACTAACAAAGAGCTGAAGAAATTTACCCAGACGCCAACATCATAAAAGAAATAAAGTCCAGAAGACTCCAACGGGCAGGAAACCTCAAAAGATGTTCTGACGAACGAACAGCAAGACTGGTATGGGAGGAAGTCCCAACTGGAAGGAGACAACATGGATGCCCTCGTCTCCGGTGGCGAGATAATATAGCAGGACACCTAAGCACTATGGGTTCACAAGACAGAAAACAGTGGATGCATGATTGCATTTATAGTTTTGCTTCTGGCCACATAGGAGCTTTGAAACAAACTTGGATTACATTTAAATTTAAACTTCAGAAGGATGCCCAAAGTATTATGTAATACAGAACTACAATTGTCATTGTGGCTCTGCCTACTTTCATCATTATCATCATCAATTTGGATTTACAACCCTGTGTGGGTCCTAGCCTTCCCAAGAATTCTCTTCCAGTCGTCCCTATCCATCGCCTTCCTCCGCCAAGCACGTATTTCCATATTTCTTATATCTTGGTCTAGATCTGCCTACGTTGCTACTATATATTCTAGGAATGTCAGCTATGTCCTGGACTGTAAATAAAAGTAATCTAAAATACTTTAAGGCTTTCCAAACGTACTGCTATAGTACTCTTATAGTAAATAATGGATAACTTAACAAAAACTTAACAACATTGTTAGTTAAACATAGTTCTTATGGCGAATATATTGATTATTCTAAAAAGAGGTTTTTCTTGCAATCGTATCATTTTTTGCTAATCTCTATCTAGTTGTCGACAGTTTGTATGTCCGTCTTCTGTACGAAAACGATAAGTGTTAAAACTCAATACAGAGGTTCCTTTTGATAAAAGGAATAATTATGAAGAATTTATGGTTAATAAATTAGATATTACTAAAGTTGCAAAAAGTTTTGGGGATAGAGAGAGTCCGGAACTTCTACCGGTATCTCTTGTAATATATAGAGTCACAGACGTCAAAATTGATAGTATTCTGCAAGTCAAAATAATTAACTATGCAATAATTTCCATTTGACGTTTTTCTGTACTCGTTACAGTAGTTATTGTAAATAATCTGCTTAAAACACATACGTACTTGTTTAAAATGACCACTACTATTCCACCATCAGGACGTTTGAAAGCAACTTGGGATACTAAAAATTGATCTTCATTACATTGAGATGAATAAATTCTCTTAGAACCTACTGGCAAGTATTTAGAATAGTGTCCAATTGCATAATAAAGAGGTTGCTTATAGAACTCAGAGTTATAATTTATAATTGGAGCATCCCTTCCGGCAGCGACATTGGGACCTCCCTTATCATCTAGAACTATATTCCAATCTACCCAACCTGTAACCCAGTGATTTAAGTCCTGTGAACAAATATATAGATTTTAGTATTTTTGGTACGATGTGTAATTGGATTATTATGTTAAATCTATAGAAAATTAATTAAATTCTAATTACTAACATTGCAAAAAATTTAAAAACTAACCTGCATAATATCGGAAGCATATTTTTCACCATTAGACCAATCACCCAAAACAATACCCATTGATCCTAAAAATTAGTTATAATTAATAAATATATACATACATATATATATATATATATATATATATATATATATATATATATATATATTATATATATATATATATATATATTTAAGAAAAAAGAAGTACTTGTGACTCGTTTGGAAAAAATATAACACTGTTTTTGATGGGTTGGAGTCAATAAAAGGGGCTATTTGTTGACTATTTTTTACTCGAGCTTATAATTGTGATTACAATTTTTATCAAGAGCTTCTAAAAAATACAAAATGTCTTACAAAGTTGAACTAGAAATAAAAAATTTTTTGTTAACTCACCAAATAAAATTAGTTTTTTATATAAAACTACTGCTTACATATTAAATACAAAAAATATTAATAAAAAAATGTCCTATTCTAATAAATGTTTCTCTGAAAAATTTAGATGAAGTTTCTTAAGAAAAAAAAATTGAATTTATAAACAAAAATAGAATAGCTACAACCAGCCTAAATGTCATAAATACTAACTTAAAAATTTTTATTTTTGACATATCATAACACTTTAGTGATACCAATTCGAGCACGGGAAGTTTAACGAATTTGTCTCCTAGGCCATATAGTTGGCCATTTAATATATATATATATATATATATATCTATATATATATATATATATATATATATAATATATATATATATATATATATATATATATATATTTATACAAGAAATACTGGATATTAGTGACTCTCGATATAAACAAACAACACAGTTTATTAGGGTTGCAGTCAGAATATTGGCCGGGATGTTAAAAAAAAACACTCTTTTGACTTTTTGTCGAGCTTTCGGAATGGTTTTATTCCTTTTTCAAGACACTGTAAAAGACAATTATGTAAATATTAAAAAAAATATTACAATTCTTCAGTGTAACTTACTAGTCGTTGAAATTATTTTTGTAAGCATTGACACTCAACATTTATACCTTCTTCTTCTTTAAGTTCCATCTTCTATCGAAGGTTGGAAATCATCATGACTATGCGGACTCTGTTGACTGCCGCTCTAAAAAGTTCTGCACTATTGCATTCAAACCATTCCCTTAAGTTCTTAAGCCAGGATATTCTTCGTCTTCCCACATTTCGCTTTCCTCGGATTTTGCCCTGCATAATAAGTTGTAATAATGCGTATTTTTGCCCTCTCATCACATGTCCCAAGTACTCAAGTTTTCGTCTTTTAATAGTTAATATTATTTCCGCCTCATTTCCTATCCTTCTAGTTACTTCCATGTTTGACATTCTTTGAGTCCATGATATTCGTAGGATTCTTCTGTAACACCAAAATTCAAAGGCGGCCAACTTATTCAGATGAACTTGTTTTAGTGTCCAAGCTTCCAGACCATAAAGAAGAGTAGAGAACACGTAACATCGAAGCATTCTCAGACAGAGTTACCATTTATAACACATTTATACCACAGATTAAAATATACAATTATGGAGATAATACATCATAAATTTTTTAAAATTTTTTGGAAAAATAGTAAAACTTCGTTGATGGCATGTTTTACTGGTGTATATTAACTCATACAGAGAGTGGAAAGTAAAAACACTGTAATTAATATGTAATTAGGTATAATTGATGTTATCTTTCTTTACAAGAAATACTAGAGGCCCTTCTAAGGTGACTATACTTTTTAAACCTGTCTTAATGGTATGCAGCACATTATACATAGAGGTGTAATTTTAATACAGGTAAATATTTATTTTATTTTTGGTGTTTTTCTAGTAAATAACAATCAATGTTACTTAAATTGTTTATGTCGGACTTTTTGTTGATACAAGATGTGCTAGATTTTATAAAACACATTTCCAAAAAAACACGTTTTAAATGTGTAAGAATGTGTAAGAATTCTCATGTAGTATGGATCTCAACTTTTTTAGTCCCTTGTCTCTGAATTCTATGTGTGACAAATTGATAACCCTAGTTTTTAAAGCCAAAACCAAATTTGTTTTCATCTTAGATGGATGTTGAGAATAAAAGTTTATGAAACGGTTACTGAAACAAGGTTTACGATACCACTCCGTCTTTAGCATGCCATCATTGCCACGATGAATTAGCATGTCTAAAAAAAGAAATCATATTATCAGCCTCTCTCTCAACCGTAAACTTTAGGTGTTCACATTGGGCGTTAAAAGTGTTTAAAACATCAGTTACCTTGTTGTCAGGGACCGATAGAATCAAATCATCTACATAACGTTTAATAAATGGTATGTGAAAAGGTTTGTAGCATTACATTTATTTATTACATATAATATACCATATATATACATATATATATATATATATATATATATATTATATATATATATATATATAATATATATATATATATTACATATACCATTTATTAAACGTTATGTAGATGATTTGATTCTATCGGTCCCTGAAAACAAGGTAACTGATGTTTTAAAGACTTTTAACGCCCAATGTGAACACCTAAAGTTTACGGTTGAGAGAGAGGCTGATAATAAGATTCCTTTTTTTAGACATGCTAATCCATCGTGGCAATGATGGCATGCTAAAGACGGAGTGGTATCGTAAACCTTGTTTCAGTAACTGTTTCATAAACTTTTATTCTCAACATCCATCTAAGATGAAAACAAATTTGGTTTTGGCTTTAAAAAGTAGGGTTATCAATTTGTCACACATAGGATTCAGAGACAAGGGACTAAAAAAGTTGAGATCCATACTACAAGAGAATTCTTATCACATAGGGCTGTTAAATAAACTCGTTGTTGGTTTTCCTTTTCCTTCACAAGTTTCTGTCAACCAAAATTTTCATAACAATGAGATCCGACAATTGACATTGACACATAACGCATCCATATTACCATCTAAAATAACTTATGGTTGCCTACTCTACATTCCATTTTTGACACCTAAACTAATGAACATCTTTAAAAATGTTAGTGGCTTAAAAATTACAACCAAAAATATGAAATCAGTATCGAAGCTTTAGACAAAAACAAAAGATCCTTTCACAATACAGGAGTCATCGAATGTTGTTTATTCTATACCGTGTACTAACTGGAATAAAATTTACATACGAGAATTATCTCGTAATTTTCACAGCAGGGTGTTATCACATCGTAGTGATATAAAAACCAAAAAAATCAATGCATGTGCATTGACAGAACATGCACTAACTCTAAAACATGAATTCAATTTCGATGATATTTTGACAAAAGAAAAGAACCATTTAAAACGTGTTTTTTTGGAAATGTGTTTCATAAAATCTAGCACATCTTGCATCAACAAAAAGTCCGACATAGACAAATTAAGTAACATTTATTTTTATTTACTAGAAAAAACACCAAAAATAAAATGAATATTTACCTGTACAAAAATTACACCTCTATGTATAATATGCTACATACCATTAAGACAGGTTTAAAAAGTATAGTCACCTTAGAAGAGCCTCTAGTATTTATTGTAAAGAAATATATCATCAATTACACCTAATTACATATTAATTACAGTGTTTTTACTTTCCACTCTCTGTATGAGTTAATATACACCAGTTAAACATGCCATCAACCAAGTTTTACTATTTTTCCAATAAATTTTAAAAATTTTATGATGTATTATGTCCATAATTGTATATTTTAATCTGTGGTATAAATGTTGAGTGTCAATGCTTACAAAAATAATTTCAACGACTAGTAAGTTACACTGAAGAATTGTTTGTCCCAACTGTCACATGAAAGCTTATTTATATTGAAGCTTTTTACAATGTGTGTATCATTATAGAGTGTTATCGTTAATATTTATTTAAAGTTTCCCGTCTAAGACACATTCTGAAAACTATTTTATAGCTACTGGAAATAAGTGTCGAAGAATTGAAATTTGGCGCATTCGCATTTTTGGATATGTCCGCCATCAGAAGCCTCTTTTTTGGTCTCCTTTTCATAACGATTCGATTTCCTCTTTTCTCTTTTTGCTCGATGGCAATGTTAAACTTCTTTGTAAATCAGGTTAATTTTTGTAATATACAACACAAATGTTTACACATATTTATGGACGTTATTGGTTTGATTTTAGCATAGTTTTATCTTAATAAAAATGTCGATTTACACCAATTTAAAGGGTGCTAGGATTTGGCAAGCACATATTAACATAATCTAATTATTGGCATAGGTGCCGATATATAAAATTGGAGTTATTTTTGTTATTCGTAATATTGTCACTCCAACGATAAACGATAATTACCGCTTCTTTTGAATTCGAGATTGATAATAAATGTGCGTGACAAAATAATAAATCATTGACTAGTCAAAAAATATTTTTTTACTATTTTAGATGCCAAAAGTAAAGAAACATTATTTTACGTATATTGCCTCTGTGTATTCGCTTGTACGTATTTCATCCTATCACGAATCATCATAGTGACTGGTACAGAAGCTCTAAACGTAAAAACAAATATTTTCCGTCAAAAGAAGCAACAACAAAATGACTTCAGTATGGACGCTATAGCGAAATCTGATAATAAATTGTGAAAATAAAAATCCGACGAATTTTATTGACGAAATCCAAATTCAGATTTGTGCTTTAATCTGTACCTTCTAAGAATTGCAAGGCATAACAAACGATGAAAGAAAGATATGGAAAATCTTAAAGTTGCATTCCACAACATAAATTATTATTTTTCCCATACTTTACCCAGATAAACATAGGTACCTGTATTGGTTAGAGAGGTACAGAATAATTTTTGTCAATAATTCAAGTAACCGAAGTAACTGCGACTAAAATTCGGTCATAAATATCTGCCCAAATAGCCAGACAACTGAGGCTAGTATAAGAATAATAAAGCGTTACTCACCAACACAAGCTTCTGTAGCTAAAAGGAATTTGTCGGGGTATTGTTTATGAACATCGTCTAATAGGTAGGTGTTATTATTAAGATCTTGATAAAAGTGTACCGCAATTCCATCAACGAACTGTAGAGTTTTATTATCTCTCAGAATCTGTAACCACATATAAAAAGTAGGTACCAGCTAATAATATTTCTAAGAGATTCTTGTTTTTTAAACGGCAATTTCGATAGTAGCAAAATATATTATTTTGTACTTCCCATTATTTATTTAGTTAATTCTGAAGCTAATAAAAAAACCAATAAATAAAGTTACCAGAAAGTGAAGATATGTAATATTTGGCATAATAAAATGAATACAGAAATAACAATATTGGTGTAGATAGGGAAGAGTCGTAGACAATATTTTAATATTGAAAATAATAAAAATTACCGCGAAAGAAGCAGTAGAAGAGGTAAAAGAAGCGGTTCAGAAATCTGCACGGTAAATAAGTTTAATGGAATCAAAAGTAAAGTATGCCCTAAAAGTTTTGGCACAAACTTTATTGGCTTCAATATTAACAAAAGCAAAAAAATATCAATTTACCTTTGAAAACAAAAATTTGTTAACTGTGTTTATTGTTTGTTGAGATTTATTTATTTATATCGTACAAATTTAAGATATCGTATAAATTAGAGATAAGAAAAAGTATCTACAAGTTGGTTGGGCAGGTACCCAAAGTTGTAATCTGTGAAATATTCCAGAATGAAAACATTTGACACAGAACCATTTATGAAACAATAGCAGAATAAGAGCAGGGAATATCATGACTGAATTTCTCAAAAAGTAAAAGACCACGTCTATTTATTCCACAGAGGTCAAAAAAATTGGTGAGAAAATCAAAAAGGTAGGTTGTAACTTCTTTGTATACCAAAATGCTGAGGCGTGTATATTCTGTCAGTGAAGTATACACTTTAAGTAATTCTGAAATAAAAAGAAAAGCAGGATTTTATACGGTCAACTTAGAATAATGCCCTGATAATATTAAAAACAAACAAAGCAAAATTTGCAGATAAAATCCTTGTATGATACGCAATTTTAAACAGGGGTGTATCCTGATCTTTTATATGAGGGGTGAAGCTTTAAATAGTCTGTAACAATAAAACACTAAAAACCTTTTGTTTTCTAAACTTCCACAAAATTTATTTTAAACTCTTATCACTACAGCGGTTTCGGCAGATTGCCTTTCTCAAGTGTCGAATCCAGCAATTTTTTAAATAGTCAGAGCTATATTTATAACTACCTTTCCAAATTGCTTCAGTTTGTCAACGAACATGACGCTTATGACGATGCTATGTTTTGTATATCATGTCATTACGGAAGAGATGGCCAAAACTGGCCTCTACAACAACATCTACCTTTTGTCTCAAAAATATTCCAAACTTATAGCAGGCTTGTCCAATAAAGTATGTTTAGGTTTGACTGCCTTAAATCCTCCATCTAGGATAAAGAAAATATAAGGTGGAGAATTTACCAAAAACAGAGAGAAATTTGTGTCTGGTAGAGCAGAATGGGCCATTTCACATGATTAGATAGTAAAAATTCCATAAATCAATACCTCCTACGTAGAATATCGTAAGTGCATTCGGTTAACTTTACAGTACAGCTGCTCAAAGATTCGCTCATTGTTTATTATTGATTGTTCAGTAAGAGAACAACGAATATATTTAAAAGTTTGCAAATTATTTACGAAATAGGTGGATAATAATCCTGTGTAGTACTTGAATTAATATTATTGCTTTCGAGAAAAATCACTTACGATATTTTACATTGACCAATATAAAAAATAAATTATAGTATGTAACACTTATTATGAAATACGTTGGACACTATACAAAACTATTTGTCACAAATAGTTATGTGTTATATACATCTATATATATATATATATATATATATATATATATATATAATATATATATATATATATATAGATCGCTTTAAAATGTTTTTTTACCGTAAGGGGTCCACATAAAGTCTTGTTTTGGAAGACGTTCTTCAGACATTCTCTGTACAGGACTGTACCATCTGAGTTGTTGGGTACCAATGTCGTCTACTATTGTATGTTTTACTTTCATAATTTCTCTTATTTTATTGTTCGTTACTTTTTCTAGTCTGGATTTTCCAGCTCAACTGCTTCAGAAATTCATTTTCGTTGCCTCAAGTTTTTTTTTGTATTTATGATACAATTTATTAAATTACCATATTTTATAATCTTCTGAGGCATCCTAGCTCTTAACAAACTATCTCCATTCGTTCCACTTGGATGCCATCTGTGTTGCTTCTTGCCAAGTCTTACCTTTACTCTGTAGAATCGCTTTTCTTGCTTGGTTGTTTTTCTCTTCAATTTTGTTTTCTACTTGCCTTTTTTTGTGATTGCCATACCTAAATATTTGTATGTGTTGCAATGTTTGATAACTTCTCCATCTTCCAATATGTGGTTCTGTTGTTTCCCGCCGATACACATATACTCGGTTTTTTGGATATATATTTCAAGTTCCCATTTGTGATACTACGAGATTAATTTTTGAGTCATCTGTTTACTCTAAAGCTTTCCATAATTTATAATGTGGTACGCTATTATAAACCTTTCGTATGTCCACATACAATAAATGTACTTCTTGATTAGTGGCTATTTTCTTTTCAATAATCTGTGTAATGCAAAACAAATGGTCAACGGTAGATCTACCTGCCCTAAATCCTGCCTATTTCTCAGCCTCTAAGTCTTTATATTCGCTTTTTTAGTTACTTTTTTAATTTACTGACCGAGTTTGTCACGGCCATGCCTCTGTAATTGTCACATTCATCTCTTTTGATTTTTTTGTGTATAGTGGATATGATTGATGTCTTCCACTCTGGGTTGTCATTCTATTAATGCAGTTTCGCTAAAGTTGTATATGGTTTGGTTGTACCGTATTTAATTAACTCTGCAGGGATGTTACCAAGACCCACTGCTTTGTTATTTTTTTGAGATCTATATACATATTCCACTTCTTTCGTTGTTATTCGTATGAGCGAAGTTAAAATATTTATATTTTGTGGTTGGTTAGCTTCCTAGGTTTCAAATATGGTCCCAATCCATTGTATGTGACATAGTCTTCCTCTTAGCGTAAGATTATAACCTCTCAAATATCTGGTCCTCCAGATGAATTATTTGTCACTTTGTTCCATGTTATTTTCTTCGACATACTATGTCTTCTATAGACTCTTGATTATTTATCGCATTTCTTTTATTAGAATATATATTGGTTTCTTTTCTTCTTTATTTCTTGTTATATTTCTTCGTCAAACCAATATGAAAGTTTTCTTTGATTTTGGATTTGGTATCCAATGCTTTTGTTGCTACCTCCTCTAGACACATTTTTATCTGAGTGTAATGTTCTTCATTATTAAATTGTTTATTTTCCAACTTTTAATTTAATCTATTTCTGTATAATTCTCCCAGGCTTTCTTGTTCTAAACTGATTAGGTTATACTTCTTCTGTATTATTGTCTCCCTTTCATTTTTTTCTTCGTTTTCTTCTTTAGGTATATTTACTCCAAATGTGATCTTATCTTTCAATACGTGATGATCACTTCCACAGGTAGCTTCTCTCAATACTCTTACATCTTGTACAATCACATTTGTCTTTTGTCGTATAATTGTGTAGTCTATGATTGATTTTAACCGTCTCGTATTTTGCGTCCATGTGTATTTGTGTATGTCTCTGTGTTGAAAAAATTCCATTTGCAATTTTCAATTCATATTGTTCGCATAATGATATTAGTCTGGTACCATTATCATTTACGTGGTCCTCTCCGAATTGGCCTATAACTGCGTTATTTGGTTTTTTTCCAGTTCTTTTCCATTTTTTTTATTTAAAGCATGCAAAATACGACCTTGCTTTATTTTAAAAATAAATTAAAATTATTATATTAAACTTAAAAGTAATGTAATAAATAAAAATTCATCTATAGTCAATACTTCGGGCATTTTATCAAAAGTTAGGTAAAAAGAAGTACAAAATAGTACATATTGTTTATAAAACTGTAAGCTACTAAGGAAAATATAGAATTTACCAATTAAATTAAACTGCTTACCTGTGGCACAAATGGTAACAAGCTTCTTTGATCATCTACAGTCATAAGTTTAAGATGTTTGTGCGCTGACTTTTTCAGTGTTGGACCTAGGTTATCCCTAATCCAATTACCCTAAAATATTGTAAAAAAAATAGGTAAAAGCACAGAAAATTTTAGAATAAAGATCTTCTTTAAACAGTGAATGAATTCAACATTCTCTTTAAAAAAATAAGTCTACTGTTTTGTAGACTTATATGTATTTTTAAATTTTTCACTTGCAGTGTTATTAGCATGCAAGCAACTGTATTAAGTTTTTTTACGTTTTATAAATTTAATATTGATGATATTTTGATTTTAAATGCATGTAAAAGCGGTTTTTATTAATTTCTTAATATCATTATCTTCATAATAAGAAAGACTAAAGATCGAATTTTTATTTTATGGAGTTTGAAGATTAACCTCCAACAATTGAAATTCCATGGTTATCAGTCAATGAAGGTGAGAAATTTTATTGATCTCATAAAAATCGTGAAAAATGTCAAAAATCACGTAACGTTTATTTATTTTACAGCTTCATAGCAATTGATTTTATTTGCAGCAAATTTCAAAAACTAATTACAAAAGCTGCATTTTTTACCTTTAACACTCATTATAGTTTTAATCGATAGGACACTCTTATCACGAGATATCGAATTTTTACCGTCGAGTTAAACAAATTCTATTTAAAAATTGATTTCATGCACGTAACTAGCATTCAAAATCACCGATAGCTTTGAGCGTTGTTTCCGACAGAACGGATCATTTTACAAAAAATGAAAAATAAAAATTTACGTTTAAAATTATCTCAGCTACATTTCTTTTTTAAAAGATTTTTTTGCGGTATACTGATTCTTGATAAATTGATGTTTTCCATTTTCTCCCCTACGAGGAGAGTTTTTCTAAGAAAGCTCGGTGGTAGGCGTAGAAGTTAACATCTAATTTGGGCTCCCAAATTTTACATTCTAAGCAAAATTTAATTTGTTTGTATGATTTTTAGAGGTTCAGTGACATTTTTGCCTCTGTCAACTGGAGTTCTAAGGTTAATTCTAGAATTTTTCAGTTATGCTTTGTACCTACACAATTAGCCGATTTCACTTGGTGATTCTTCTTCTTCTTCAAGTGCCCTCTTCGCTACGCAGTTTGGCAGTCATCATTGTTATTCGTATCTTTAAAGCTGTTGCTTTAAATAATTGGTTAGATGTGCACTGGAACCAGTCTCTTAAATTGCGCAGTAAAGATATACGTCGTCTTCCCAAGATTCGTTTGCCCTGAATCTTTCCTTGGATAATTAACTGAAGCAACCGGTACTTTTTCCCTCTCATCACATGACCAAGATATTCCAGCTTTCTTCTCTGATGGTGATCAACAGCTCCCGTTCTTTGTTCTCGGTGATTATTTTAACGTAAATGGTATAAACTGAAATACTGCAAAGTGACATACAGTACGATTTTATCGCTTGAAAATCTCATTAATTCTGATTGTTAAATTCAAAGTGGAAGTGCTCATTTTAAAACTACTTGACTTAAGCTTCCATTTGACATTTTTCGTATTTTGTTTAAATTCGCTGTCTAACATTTTGAATCGACAATCTCCAAAATTGTCTTTTTGTCGGCTGTTTTAATTTTTCATTTTCATTTGATGCTTTAAGTAAGTACACTTGAGTACAAAACAATCGACTCAAAAGCGATATTTGAGATGACACCTCCTGTTTTAATGTAATAAGTATGAAAATAAAAAAAAAGTTGTGTGATAACAATAACTTTATTATCCACAAGGAATCTAAGTTCCTGTAGTTGGCTGTATACCATATGTCCATCATAATATTCATCATTTTATTGAAAATTCTTTATAAAAGGTATATAATTTAAAAACCCAATCGGGCAATATCACAAAACGTTTTCGAAATCCATATTCCATCATCAGTGTCTAGGTATATGTAGCTACTAAATATTTGGGTAAAAACCTGTTAAAAATTGTTTGTTTAAATTTAGTTTACATTATGTGTCATTAATTATTATGATGTTAAATTATATACCTACCTTTTATAAAGGATATTTAATAAAAATTTTTTAATAACTTTATTATTGAACTTACAAAAATGGCTATTGTGTTATTTGGAAGATGCATTATAAAAACAATATGCAATATAAACAGAGTGCCCTAAATATTCATCATTGGACTTAACGCAAGAGAGACGTTATGAACAGAAAAATCATCGATTAGAAAATGAATTTCTTGATTTTCCAGTATTTGATATTATTACCCCTACTTCTAGTTACACTTTCCAATCGATTTCGCATGGATCGAATGACTCTTCTAATAAATTCTTTGGACTTCATTGGAATTGCTTCCCAATCATTATGTAGCCAAACTTTTAATTCCATTATGCTCCTTGGTGAAATATTTCTGTCCCATACCCTTGGTGTAAGCTCATTCCAAACATACTCTATTGGATTTATATCTGGGCTCAACGCAGGCCAATTTTATTGTAGGTATAGTGATCTTGGTCAGATAGATGGTGGTGACTCATGCGGTATGGCACCGTGCATTATCGTGCATTAAAATAAAGGCATCACCAATAAATCCCGCTTATGAAACCAAATGTTCCTCCAAAATGTCCCTGATGGAACGATTCGCCGTTAAACATCTTCCACGTCCTCCACCAGGCACGAAAACTAACTCGGTTTTCCCACCCATGGAAGTGCCTGTCCAAAACATAAAAGAACCGCATCCATAACACACAATTTCTCGTATACAACATTGAGCAGATTATTCTCCCGGTCTTCGATAGACTCGACGTCTCTTATCGTTGACCTGCAAGAGATTCTAATCGCCTTTGCTTCTGGGCTGCAGTTAGTGTGGTATTCTTAGCTGCCCTTGTGGTATCAGGTTGGCTGCCTTTTGTCTCCTTCTGACTGTTCAAACACTGGTAACCACAACTCGGACCTCTCTAAGCTCTTCTTTAAGATAAGCACCAGTCAAATGTCGATTTCTCAGTGATTTCGATACAAGAAATCGATCATCTTTCTCCGTTAATATTCGTTTACGGCCTCCTCCTTGTTGGCAGACATAATCATCTGTATCTTGGTACCGACAGTACACTCGGAACACAGCAGATTGGTTTAAATTTAGTCGATTTACCACGGCCCTCTGGCTCTCAATTATGCTCTCAATTACGCAATTTATGCCTTCCCTGAATTATGCTACTGCTTGAGCTGCTTGACGGATGTAGTATCCATTTGTAATGTAAATGAAACTAAAGTGACTGATGTATTAGTGAGTTGCTATAGAAATTGATGCGTACGATGTTAACCGAACGCGTTTCGGTGCTATTCGATTTCAATCAGTCAAATTCTGACCCCCTCTCTAAGTGTTGCATTATTTATTTGTAATAAGACATCCTATTCACCAAAAAACATTTTTTTTAAACTCTTAAAACTTTTTTATAAGGTTTATGAATGTACACTAAATATTTAAAAATTTAAACTTTTTAGATTGCAACAGGAGACGTACTTTCGTAAAATAATTTTGAGTCGATTATTTTGCACTCAAATGTATTTTACGAAAAAAATACAACAATAACTTTCATCTTAACACTAACCAAAATTATAAAAAAAATTGGTTTCGAAGCGAAAAAATATATTTTGTTAAAAAATTGGTATAAATAAAAAGATTGCCAAATAAAACCTTTAGTAAACTATAAACATAGCATATTGGCATTCTAATCTATCGATTAAAACAAGTTTTAGCTTGTGGGTATAAAATCTTCCTTTTTTGACAAAAGCCACTCGCCTATATACTTAATAGCTACATCGAACCCAAATTTGACGTTTATTTCTAAAAATACTAGTCTTTCTAGAACTATTTTTTTAATCGCATCGACCTAATCCAGAAAAGAGTTACTAGTACTATTCTACTATCCAGTACTATTACTACATCATCACATAAGTAGGTCATATATAAATATTCTCTGTTCTGGGCTAGTGCTTTGAGATTGTCTGTGTTCGCGAACTTAGTCCGGAACGTCGGAAATTAGCTTCACAAAAAAAATAGACAATTATATTTTTTACTTTAGGATTCTTAGAAACAATTATTTCAGACTATACGAATGTAGTGAAAACCTAAAGTTTAAGGTTTTATTTAAAATATCATTTTATTTCAAATTTATCATTAACTAAACACTTAATTAACTTATAGTTGTATAAAATATAAACACTTACCAAGTCTTCCGGATACCAAAGAGTACCAGGAGTACCAACATATTCCGCCATGGCTATAAAAGGTTCGTTACTGGTTGTAAGGCCCCAAAACGTAACATTATGTTGTTTGTAGAAATCGAAAAATTTGACGTAGTAATCAGCCAGCAATTGGTAGACTTCTTTTCTGACAAAACCCAAAAATCCCTTGTAGCTGTTGTTTTCTTTGTACGCTTTGGGGATAACCCACGTCGATGTGAAGAGTTTAAGATTTTTTTGTAGTTTAAATGCTTCATGAATAAATGGAATCTGTAATAAAATAAGTTTTAGATAAAAACTCTACCGCTATAGTCTTAAAATAATTTGGGTTGACAACTGTTGTCAGTTTTTCGTAAATTACTCAAAAAGTATTTATCGAAAAAAATATTAATAGCGAATATGTAGCTTATAAAAAAAATAAAAAATAATGGTATTCTTATAAATTCTGTCGACGTAGTAGAAGCAGAGTAGTAGTTCATAAAAATTAGGTTCTTATTTGTCAAATTCTAAATAGAATAATTCAACGTGAAATAACCTAGAAAATAAGCACATTTTGGGAAAAAAGCATTAAAACATTTTGTAATTAAAGTAATTAAAAAAAGATTTATCTTTGTTTTTTTTAAGATTTTTTGCATCAAAACTACGCAAGTTACGCCCAAAATAAACTTGTTCCATTTTTTTGGTAAAAATATCGTATTTTAAAAAAATTGGTTTTAAATCAAAAGAAAAATTTTTGGAAGTTTAAACATAATTTGATTTTTTTCAAAATATTATGATTTAAAAATATTAGTAATATAGAAAACTTAACACAATAAAATGTATTAAAATGAAAAAGACAGCAAATATTTGATTTCACGCAAACAGCGCCTATGTATCTGTTGATACATATTTCGACCTAATAGGTCTCATCAGAACAGTTATTCATAGGTGTTCTCAACGTGAAAGATCAATATTTTCTGTCTTTTAAGAAGCAACACTAAAATGGCTTCGATATGGACGCAATAGCGACATCTGATAATAAATCCGTAAAATAGTTTCGAAACACAATTCAGATTTCTGCTTTAATCTGTGCTTTCTAAAAATTGCAAAGCAAAACAGACGTTGATGAAGGTGTTAAAAGAGACATGGGGAATCTAAAATTTGCATTCCACGACATGTCTTTTCAACTAAGCAGAAATCCTTAGCGAATTGGTTTCTTGTACTCGTACAGAGTAGATCCGAATAAAATGAAAAAGACAGCAAATATTTTATTTCACGCAAACAGCGCCTATGTATCTGTTGATACGTATTTCGACCTAATAGGTCTCATCAGAACAGTTATTCATAGGTGTTCTCAACGTGAAAGATCAATATTTTCTGTCTTTTAAGAAGCAACACTAAAATGGCTTCGATATGGACGCAATAGCGACATCTGATAATAAATCCGTAAAATAGTTTCGAAACACAATTCAGATTTCTGCTTCAATCTGTGCTTTCTAAAAATTGCAAAGCAAAACAGACGTTGATGAAGGTGTTAAAAGAGACATGGGGAATCTAAAATTTGCATTCCACGACATATCTTTTCAACTAAGCAGAAATTTTAGAAAAAAAAATTGATACGGAAAAATTCTCAATAACTGTCTAATCTTATATACTAAACCCATTTTCGTTTTTATTAAAAAGTAAAAAAAAAACATTGTTTTCGAGGAAATATTTCGTGATATTTAATACACTTTTTACTTGCATTATTATTAATGAGTGTTATGTATATTCTTGCTTATATTGTTGTTTGTGTAATTTTTCTTGCAAAATAAAAATTTCATTTAAAAATCTCGATGTCGAGTTGGTTCGCTAGTACTGTAATGTTTTAATTATCTTAAATTTAAAACTTTTGACAATTGTGTCACAGACAGTTTTTTATAGCCTTGACTGCGTCTTCAAATACCATATTTTCAGCCTCAACTATAATATATCGTGTCTGGATAAAAATATGCGTACATTTTAATGAACACGTGCAGATTTTGTCTTAACCTCTTTTCCACACTTCTTTTCAAACACTTGTATATCTCTGTTGAAGAAGAAGCTGTTGCTAACGCGCGTTTTATTCTAATTTATGGTTTTATTTGTGATTGGCACTTCAGTTGAGAATTTTGTCAAGCATAGAACAGTACTGGTCTACGATTGTAGACCACGTGTCCACTGACGTTACAGCATCTGGCTAGATTATAGATATTTGATTCTATTGTTTTCAAAGTTCAAGGTAACTTTTAGTTATTACCATTGGGTATACTGGTAGTTACTACGGTATATTTTAGATATTACTATGTCTGATAATAAAAGAAGACGGGTGGAACGAAGCAACGACCCGGAAGTTTGGTCTAGATGGTTTGAGGAGATATCAAATGGGATAGAAGACGACTGTGATAATGAGTCTGAAGATGATCTCGATGTGAATGTAAATTTTGCTTAAAGGAGTGATCACGAAACAGACTGAATTAGAAACATCAGAGCAAGAAGAATTTTCCCAAGTTGAAGGAAGAAAGGAAATTAACATAGATATATTTACCAAACTTAAAATGTTTATTTTGAGTTGTTGTACAACTTTCATTAGCCATATTTTTTAAGTTGTTAGCTTAATTTGGTATAAATCTTTTATAAACAAATTAATTCGCAACTTTTTTGTAAAATTTTTAATGTTTAATTATTATAACTTTTTTTATCAATAAAAATAAAGTAATTTTAACAAAGTTTTCTTTAAAGCTTAAACAATACCTTTAAAATGAGGGGATTCTGAAAGTTAATAGCACATATGGAAGTTGAGTTACTTTTGAAAAAACCCCATCGAATGCCTATATTGCAATTGTTTTTCACAAAATTTCGATTCTAAGCAATCTAAACAGACTTTCTGAAAGAACAATTTTTAATTTGTTCAAATAAAATATTCTAATGTTTAGGATCAAAATTAAATATCTCTAATTGGTATTAAGAGATTATCTGATATATTTCCAGTCTGAAAATCCGTCCAGTACCCTCGAAAAATCGAATCATCGTACCAAAAAACGTGCAAAAAAGTACATACTCAACCTCCTTTTGGCTCCTAGAGCAAGGGTCACTAAATATATACCCTGAGGGTCTGGTTCAAAAACCTACTACACTTCCGTGGTCCAGACACTCAACACTAAACTAGGCAGTGGCGTTACAGGGGGGCTTACCCAGAAATTTTTAGGGTGCATGTCCGTTCCGAACGTTGGCGATCATTCTGGCTATGATGACTTTCTTGGTTGCTATACAAAATAACTGTGTTGAGGTCTTTCTAAACCATGCTCTCAGGTTAGCAAGCCAGGATATTCTTCATCCTGGGGCCCTTTTTCTATTTTACCTTGCAAAATGCACTGAACTAGCTCGTAATTGCCTTTATTTCTCATTATACGTCACCAGTACTGCAACTTACTTACGGTTCTTCACGATGATGACCAAATCCGCAGTTGTGTTCATCCTCTGCAGTACTTCTTCATTGGTGGCTTTGTCTGTCCATGGTATCTTCAGGATCCTTTTGTGTAGCCACAGCTCCGAAGCCTGAAGTTTTGATAGAGTTTCCGCCTTTAATGTTTACGTTTCTACTTCGTACAGAAGCACTGAGTACACATAATATTTAAGGAGCCTTATTTTTGTTTCTAGGGTGAGGTCATGACTCTTGAACATAGAGCTCATAGTCAAGAATGCACTTTTTGCCTTTTCGATGCGACATTTAATCTCTTGGGTATTGTCCCACGACTCATTGATTATAGTTCAATTAGTTGTATTGTGAGACACGTTTAATTCGATTTGACATACAGATTTGCTCCAGTTATGTTTTCCTTGCTGATGATTATTAGCTTGGTTTTGCAGGTGTTTATATCCAGTCCATATTTTCTACTTGTTTCCGTTATTTTGTTCATTAAGTTTTGCAGCCCTTTTACTGGTTAATAAGTTAAAACCAGGCAACTAGGCCACCTCCTTTAGAAAGATAGCTTCGAGACTCAAAGAGGGAATCGAAATAACTTTTTTTAAATCCACAATATTCTTGCCAAAATAGTCCACCACAGCCTTGTGTAAATCCTCTCCTGTAGTAGTTCCTGATATTGGCAAAATAGTCAAAAGTTCTTCAAGAAACTCTTCACTGGTTCTGTCCAGGTAGCGCATGAAAATGACAAGCTGTGCTGTATCTGTAATGTCGTATGACTCATCCAATGCCAAATAAAAATATTTAGTGACAGTCAAGATTTGTTTTAACGTTTTCTATGTTTCATCTGCCAATACCTGTGTATTCCTTGTGCTTGAAGTAGTAGATATTGGAATACGCTGAATAGTATCGACAATATTCTTTTTATTTTTAAATAATGAATTTCCTTCTTCCAGAAAACCCTCTTTAACGATAGCCGCGTCACTAAATGGCTTCATATGTTTGGCAAACGTCCAGGAAATGCGTAAAGAAGCCTCAGAACGATATTACATTGGATTATAATTTTTCACTATAATTTTATTACTATAGTTTGAATTTAACTGCGGTCCGCAAAAATAGAGCCCACGGTCACATCATGAATACTGGGTGGAATGCATAAAACGTAGTATCTGCTAATGCTTCAAGTAATTCTACATTTTTGTAGTACTTGCTACACTTGCAAAGCATTTTGCTTTCCTCCGTAGTATTTACTACTATTTACCAGATACATAAAAGGATGTACTACTCTTTTGAAATATTTGCTAGTTTAGTAGAATTTGCTTCAGTTTAGGTGAAGTTGGTAGATAAACAACTTCGGCTTAGGTGTTTTTTGTTATGTTTGTTAAATGGTAGCATTTATGAATGTTCGTCGTAGAAAAATCTACAAACCAGGAAGAATATACAATGACGATATTTATCGTAAAATATTCAGGTAATTATCATGATTCGTGCAGTTTTATTCATACAATGCGCTGAAAGAAGTGTTACCCCCCATATTAACTCCTCCATATTTTTAGTATATAAGCAAAACACATGAAGTAACAGTCATAACTTTGATTTTTTAAATGGGAAAGTAGGAGAGTAGGGGGCGGGTAAGACTTATTTTAGCTTACTGCATATGTATATACAGAGTGGCTCAAAAGTCTGGAAACTGCCAATTATCTCGTAAATTGCTAGTTATAATTGTACAAAATTTGAGGTACACCTATTTTGGAATACGGAGATTCCATATTTGATATTTGCAATGTTGCCAGATTTTCCGTTTCTCTTATATTATTAGTAACTTTGGTTTTTTAAATGCATCACCCTGTATATTTAGTCATTATTGGAATCTCCTATTCAATACGAGTTCAACCATATGTAACACTTATGATTTTATGTAGTCTGAAAGGTCTTAAATACATAAAACACAAGTCTGGCAACGCCTAATTGTTTCAATAAATTTTTTAATACTAATTATTTTCAACTACATGAAAACGTAACAATTGATAGATTAGAACATTTTTTAACAATAGTTACGTTATTAAGTGTTCAAAATGTGCTCAATTTATGAGTTGACAGTACCCTAATCGATGGTAGAATGCGTCTTTCACATTTCTCCATGATGGTCTAGAAACAATTCGAGATTCATCGATAATTCGTTGCCTTAGCGCTGCAAGACTTGCTGGTTAAGTTTTGTAAACTGAATTTTTCAAGTATCCTAATAAAAATAATCTTTATGATTGAAATCGGGTGAACGTGAAGGCCATTCAATTCTACCTTGTCTACCAATTTATCGTCCGGGAAATATCTCATCTAAATAACGCCGAACATTTACACCAACTATCTGACGTTAAATTTCTTTCGATAAAAAATGGCCCAATTGACTGAGTACCTACTATACCTGACGATACATTTAATTTTTGTGGTCTTTGAGTATGGTTTTCACGCATTCAGTGTGAATTTGCGTCACTCCAGTACCTTAAATTGTGTCGATTTACACTTCCACACAGTGTAAAGATTGCTTCATCGGAAAACATATTCTGTTAACGAAATTTTAATAATTTTCAATTTTATCCATCATTACCTCAGTAAACTCTAATCTAAGATCGAAGTCATCTTCACTTAATTCTTGCAATAAGTTTATTTTGTATGGTTTAAACTTATTTTTACGTAATATACGTAAGACTGAAGAACGACCTACATCATGTACTTGTGCAACCCTGCCTGAGGATGTATGTGGATCTTCAACAAAACTTTTCTCTTTCCATCTATCTTTACCTTCTTCAGATTTCTCAAATCGCTTTACAGTTTTTTGTACCGTCGCCTTATGAATAGGAGAACGGTTTAGAGAACGGCATTTTAGAGAAGCAATTTAAATTGCAGAACTTTTCGAAACACAACTACTGTCAGTTTTCGTTTATAATGTAAATCGTGAACAAATGTCAATATCACAGCATTCTACATTTAAATATTTAAATTTATTAAAATCTACATATTTTGCACTGTTTTATGTATTTAAGACCTTCCAGACTACATATAATCATAAGTGTTACATATTTTTGAACTCGTATTGAATAGTTGAACTCGTATGAAATTCACACTGAATGCGTGAAAACCATACCAGACCACAAAAATTAAATGTATGATCAGGTATAGTAGGTACTTAGTCAATTGGGTCATTTTTCAATCCTAAAGATTATTTTTATTAGGGATACTTGAAAAATTCAGTTTACAAACTTAACCAGCCAAGTCTTGCAGAGCAAAGGCAACGAATTATCGATTAATCTCAAATAATTTCTAGACAATCATGGAGAAATGTGGTAGACGCATTCTACCATCGATTAGGGTACTGTCAACTCACAAATTGAGCACATTTTGAACACTTAATAACGTAACTATTGTTAAAAAATGGTCTAATCTATCAATTGTTACGTTTTAATGTAGTTGAAAATAATTAGTATCAAAAAATTTATTGAAACAATTAGGCGTTGGCAGACTTCTGTTTTATGTATTTAAGACCTTCCAGACTATAAAAAATCATAAGTGTTACATATAGTTGAACTCGTATTGAATAGAAGATTCTAATAATGACTGAATATACAGGGTGATGCATTTGAAAAACCAAAGTTACTAATAATATCAGAGAAACGGCAAATCTGGCAACATTGCAAATATCAAATATGGAATCTCCGTATCCCAAAATAGGTGTACTTCAAATTTTGTACAATTATAACTAGCAATTTACGAGATAATTTTCCGTTTCCAGACTTTTGAGCCACTCTGTATATTTAGGTATTAATATAAAATCTTTATAAAAAGTTGAAAAATCACATGAAAAACTAGTTCTAATACGATTGGTGTGATGCGCACAAGGACACTACGGCTAGCGTTACGTTTAGTATTAGAACCTTCAGATCAGTAGCAAGTACTTCGGTTGTGTAGTACGGTCTTTTTAACAAAGCACCTCCTTTTATGTAAAAGTAAATGCTACAAACCGGATACTATTTGCTGAAGCAATAGCATCTACAACTTTTTATGCATTCCACCCACTGTCTTTCTCGGTTCAAAGAGATTGACTTAGTTCCTTACTTCATATTAACCATTTATATTTTTATGTTAATAAAATTCTACACCTAGAAACGTAACGGGAAATCTATGCGGTTAAAAATAAAACACGCTCAAGCTTTTTACCTACTTAATTGTTACTCACTTATTGTCGTAGATTATTTTTATCGTCGGTATGGTGATTGTGTACGTCATGAAATTGTACCACTTATACCATATCAATTTTATTCACCTATAATTCTTATCGAGTAGATTAAGACTGAAATGTTGAAAAGTTAATTGCTAGATAATTTAATCAGGAACAGACTTCGTAGGTTTAACTAATCTATGTAATCATATTTTTATCTAATATTAATGGCTTTATATTTTATTAGAGAAAATAATAATTATTAGAAAAATCCTTAGCCAGTGATTTATTTATGTTTTAATTTTTAGAACATTTTATTTATTATTTGCTTTTCGGTGTATTATATTAATATATTAGTATCCTACCTTATTTAGTGGTATGTAGTTGTTTTTATTTGGCGTTTTGTCTGCGACCACTGATGAAATAAAAGAATAAAAATTGTTATGGGGAAGTCATCATAAAAGAATATTTTTAAACTGAGTCACTGCATATTACCCTACAATCTATTCTCGAAATTTAGGGTAAAATATTATTATTACATTGTAGGCATTTTAGGATAAAGAAGATATTAGCAAGTTTAAAAATTTGCAAAAAGATCAGCTGGCTGAATTAGCGCAAAAAGAAATATCTCCTAAGAAAGATTCACGTTTTTTGTTACAGAAATTAATAATGGATCTTCCACAGATCAAACAAGTCGCAAGTCAACGGCAAGAATCTATTATGCAGTGCTTTGATCGAGCAGTGGAGAGGGAGTTACAAAGAAGGAAAGATACATCTTTAAATGGAAATTTACCTACCGGATTGGCTGAGACTATAATGCCCGCAAAGATCTATTCTAAAGTTTACGCAATATTTTATTTATTACCATAATTCTTTAGTTAGAGGACACAGTCTTTATTATTAGTTTTTCTTAACTTTTGGTATTGTGCTTTTGAATGTTTGTAAAACTTCATAATATTTGAATAACTTTGTCATCTACGATAAACGACAAGTAAAATGCAAACATTTTTTGAACGTTTTGGCTTTTATGTCCGAAGCTATTTTCAAAGAATATTTTCGTTGATAAGCGTATTGAATATATTCAATTTTAACAAATAAAACGCTTTCTATTGAATACGTTGTTCTTAATAATGTCTGTCTTTACGTGCCACACTCTGAGCAGCTACAATGGTCTTTAAGCTAAATTAAATGGGGGTAGTCAGATATGGCAAAAAGTTTACCGATGACGATGATAATAATTTTATATAGGAAAAGGGTAGGGTATCTTTATTTGTCTTTGTTTAGGATTGCGAATTCTGTTCATGGTTTGGGCTGAATTTGAATTGTCGTATGCAGCAATGCCCAAAGGTACCATTACGCGTACTCGTGTCAGCATGTGGAGGTGAAGCATAAGTGAATGGCTATTGAGATGTTGTCAAGTCAGAGGAGAAAAAGGCTGGCTGGAAGATTAATATTTTTTCTAGTTGTGTAGTATTTTTGTGTGGTAACTCGATAGTGATAGTGTTGTTATTTATCCTGCATACTTTATTTCTTTCACTTTCTAGTTAATGTTATTTCTGCATAAGATTATACATTTTCAGTTAACTCTAGAACAAGTGTATTGCAGTAAAATTCTGCTACTGTCCATTTACATTAACAGCCAAGCCTCGTTAAATTTCAAAAGACAGTCTTCGCCATCGTCGATGCCAATATAGTGTATATATGTTTATGTGAGGTTTTTAAAAAATAGTTGCTGCTTTCTCCTTAGGGTGAGCTGGTATTTTTGTGCAATTAGATTAGGAACCGCAAAAAAAACCAATCTCGCACTGTCTAGGATAGGATGAGGGATTAGGTGATGGTTATTAAAACTAAAATGTTGCTTCAAGAGTATCTGCATACTCTTCCAAGAGATCTTCAATGCACAATTGCATTAAAATAGACAAAGGTAAATTAAGGCAAAGCTTTGTGTTTTTGAGGGTGCAAAATCGTACGTTACCAAAAGATGGACGTCTTAACCTAACTGAGAATTCTTTGGAAGACTTTCTATCCCTTGCATTTCATTTCAGAATACCATACATACACACCATACAAGTAATTGCCGCTATAAACACTATATTACTCACCAACGGTTGACAGAGGAGCTGGTAAGTACAACGACAATCTTTTTTTTAAGACCAAAGAAGGCCCAAAAGCTAAAGATCCCAGAGATAATAATCAACAAAGGATATAAAATGCAGCGAAAGCCATCATAATAAAGACTCATTGAGATTAAGTAATGAAAAATACATATTTAAAAACAGTCCTTAGTCTGTAGAACTCCTTTAGTGATGAGAGGGTGCAAAGCCCCGTATATAAAATTTAAAATACAGCTGAACATAATAAAAATAGAGATTCTAGGCTTTAGTAAGTAACAATGGAAGCGAGCCGGAAAAATAAAAACAGAATACAGAGTAACACCTGAACCACTACAATGGCGTGACTACACTTATCTCCATCAAAATTGAGAAATCGGTCATCTACTTTTTCCCAATCACAGTATCAATACCTCTCGCAGAGTAATTTATATTGTAAATTCAGGAATTCTATAACGAGTAATACAATGCCATGAAGCTAACAAAAACAGCGTGATAATAATCACCATTGACGATTTTCTTGCCAAACTAGGTGCAACTGTAATAGAAGTGGGGACTTTGAACTTGGTGATAGAAACAACAGAGGACATCGCTTAATACAATTTGCAATACTTCTCCTTTATAGTGAATAAATACAGTGCTTTTCAGATAAAACTATCCACCTTAAATAACTTTTTTGAAGGTTGCTTGGAAATGAACCCTTTCACCCCCGGTATCAACCCTTAATTTTTTTAAATTATTTCCCCCTTTTTTTATTTTATATTTGGATTCTCCTTTTTGTGTTGATTTCAAAAATGTATAATACCTTTGGCTTGAAGTGATTAGTTTATGAGATAGAGAATTTTCCTGTTAACAAGGATAGTATCTCTCTCACCTTAAATGACTGTAACAAAATAGGTTGTAGCATAATTTAAACTTTTTAATTATTTAACCTTACTATTTGTAGTACCTTCAAAAACCAAGAAATAAAAAAATTCACTTTTTATTAAAGTTTTATCAAAGGTTAAGAATAACCTTTCCGAAGATTTGGTTGTATTTCAACATGATGGAGCTTCTCCACACTTTGCTTTACCTGTGCGATAATTTTTAAACGAAACGTTTCTTGGTCCTTGGATAGGGTAAAGACGATAGATGATCGATTAACCACCTAGGTCACCGGATTGAACACCCCTAGACTTCTTCTTTAAAGGGTATTTAAAAACAAAAATTTATGCTACTCAACCAGAATCTCTAGATGATATACGACAAAGAATAGAGGATGAATGTCGACACTTAAATGCAGACGTTGTTAAGCAATGTCAAAGAAGAATTTCAAAATAGATTATACTATTGTATGGAAGTGAAGGGCAGTAATTTTGAACAATTATTGTAAAAATTTTTAGTAGTGAAATGTTCATTCTAAATGTATGTAATAAAATTGTTAAAAAATAATTTTTTTAATCCAATTTTCTTGCTTTTGTATTTATTTTTCTCATAAACTAATCACTTCAAGCATCATGTATTATACATTTCTAAAATCAGTACAAAGAGGAGAATCCAAATATCAAATAAAAAAGGGGAAAGTAATTTAAAAAAAATTAAGGGATGATACGAGGGGTGAAAGGGTGCATTTCCCAGTAACCTTAAATATGATATAATGTCTCCCCCTTCAAATATTAATTGACGTGTTTTTGCGTTTTCCTAAAATTTAGAAGTTCAAAAGTTATTTAAGGTGGATAGTTTTATCTGAAAAGACTGTATTTTAAGCCCCACTTTCGCTGTCTGTATACTTCCCTGCCGTTCCCTGGAGATTCCCTGCCGTTTGCAAAAAGAATGATGTAAAAAAAGTATGGTTTAAAGTTCAGTAGGTAGTTTAAAAGATTTATACAATGATAATATATACAAAACTGGAACAAGTCCCTTAGACTGTACAAGGTCAACTTTAACCTCCTTAGGCAAAAAAACTAAGACATCTAAATATAGTAACTACCATATGATAAGCTTGATGTTTCACACCAAGTCGACTATATTTAATTCGGCTTCAGCAGCGGTATCTCAACTCGAGAGTTTCCATTCTCGCTCAATGGGCGTACACATAGAGCCCGGAATATGAACTTGGACATAAACGCCTTCTTTGTATAATATCTTAAAGCTTAATTATTAGAAATCCAAAGATTTCTTTCTTGGCAAACTAGAATTCAAATATTTGTCTACTGCGCTTTTTACAATATATAAATCAGACAGATAGATGAATTTACCGATAAGGAGAATCTACAATTTGCATTACATTATCTGTCGTTCGTCACGGCAAATATCCTTTAGAAATTAGTTTCTAATACTCCGAATATAAATAACTAAATGAATCTCAAACGTCTTTCTGTTATCTTAAGCTGTTGACTTCGTTAATATCAAAAACAAGCGTAAATAGTTACGGGTCTAAATAGATGAAAATAAAGCAATGGATGAAAATAAGGTTAAATTAAAAATCATTATGGACCTTTACTGGCGTCAGGTAGCTCAATAAAGCATAGAGGATAACATGTTAGAGGCCATAACTATAAGACTATAAGAAAGGAACTACAACCAATGATGAATATTATCCCAACTACTCTTTAATCTGTATTCGGAAGATATCTTCACCGAAACTCGCAAATACTCCGACGCTGGAGTCAAAAGCAACGGCAAAAAATTAAGAATACATATAAGATATACCATAAATAGTCGTTATTTCAGCAAATTGCCTTAACTTTAGCTACTAATAAACGAATTGTATAATGCAGCGAGCGTTAAGGACTATATTATATAAACGAAATTACCGATTTTCTTGAAAACGCAAACACAAGCTGTCCTTCGAATACATAACACTATCGTTAACCAGATACAATGTAACATACAGAGTTGCAGTTCAAAGTTTAGGTCACGCCTAATAAAGAAGTTCTCTCATGCCATTAAACGTCTTTCTTGTCAGAATTTCTTTTTCGAATCGTAACTGCTGTTCAATAGCGCACTCAGATATCTGAAAGACGTCACATCATTATCATCATCATTTTGGCTTTACAACCCTGTGTGGGTCCTAGTCCCCCCAAGAATTTTTTTCCAGTCGTCATTATCCATCGCCTTCCTCCGCCAAGCACGTATTTCCATATTTCTCATATCTTGATCTATATTATCTAGGAATCTTGTTCTGGGTCTTCCCCTTCTTCTTTGACCAATAGGTCTATTAAGGAGCGTTTTTCTAGCTGGATCGGTTTGCTCTATCCGCATTACATGCCTACCCACCTACGTCCTATCATAATGTGTTTTACGACATCTGGTTCCTGGTATATTCTATAGTAGGGATGGCGGTTTTTGACAAAACACCGGTTTTCGGTTATACCGGTTTTTTTTGCTTACGGTTTAACCTGGCAGTTATAACCGGCCAAAAAAACCGGTTTTTCCAAAAACCGGTTTTCGGTTTTTTTAATCAAATAGATTAAAAAGTTACATTTACAATGCACTTTAGTTTGCGATACTACATTCGCAACACAATTTTTTGTGTTTTGTGAGAAAAAAATTCCCCAGACTCTTTCAAATGGGATTTAAAGAAAATAATATCAACATAAATATTTTACTTAAAAATAAATTGGATAATGCAATTCATCTTTTATTTTTACTACCATCAAAAAAAATTTATCATGTATTACTTTTAACTCATTTACGACTTCCGGTATGGGTATAAATCGTTTTGAAAACGTAGGGAAATCCTTGTAGATTCGTATTCGTAATCGGTAATTCGATATTCATAGTCATTATTTTTGGTAATCAGAAAAAGCCATTCACCCACTTTCAATGTCAAGAGTCAAATAACCATAATAAATACCAGATCACTTCTTATGTAAAAATATTATGATTACAAATACTTTTTCAACGAAATACTATAATAAAATTTAATTGTTTCTGGCTAATGTGAGCTTTTGCTTCTGTATTAAATAAAATAAAAATTGAATTTTAGTTTTGTTTGGAATAATTACTTGAGAATAATAATTATGATTGGGTGGGATCCAAAATAATACCTAACCTAATCCTAATCACTGTAAAAACCTAATAACCGGTTTTTACTTTAAAAATAAAAAACCGGTTATAACCGGGACAAAAAAACAACCGATAAAACCGGTTATTTCGAAGTAAAAAAACCGGTTTTCGGTTAAAACCGGTAGGTTTTTCCCATCCTATTCTATAGAGTTCAAAGTTGTATCGTCTTCTCCAGACACCATTTTTATACCGCTCCATAAATTCACCTTAGTATTTTTGTTTCGAAACATCCTAACATGTTAGGATCATGTATTTCGTTTTATTGGTGTTTATTATTAAACTCATGTTTGTAGTCGCTTCATTTAGTGCTACATACGCCTCTCGTGCTGCGTTTTCCGTTCTCCCAACAACATTGATATCATCAACATATACTAAAATTTGCACAGATTTGTTATATATTGAACCAATAGTTGTGATTAAACTTTAACCGTTTAAACTTCTACATTAATTTGTGTTTGCCTTAAATTCTTTTCTGTTGATGTTAACTTTCTTATAGAATGTTTTGAATTCTTTCTCTCTGTTGAGGTTTTTTATATATTGTATAAAAAAGTTCCTTTTGATGTCGTTTCGTGTCTTCATTCTGTGTATTTTCTTCTTTTCTCTTTGTCTGGTAATTCTATATACTTGTTCTAGTTCGGCGGGTAAGCATTTTTGCATAGGCTTTATTTTTTTTCTGTGTTGCGTCTTTGCATTCATCGTCAAACCAGTGATTGTTTCGGGTACAAGTTTCTGTTTTTATTTCATCTTGTACTGCTGACTCAATATCTTCCTTTATCCTTTTCAGTGAAAGACGTCACTAAATCATTTTATATGCCTGCGAGAGCTGGACTATCAAACCTTCTTTAGAGAAACAAAACAGGAGAATACTACTGATATATACGGAATATTTTTTGGACGAAAATAATAACCAAGTTCTTGGGAGCACAAAACGATGAATGAAAACTAAAATGAGAAATTGGATAAAAAGTGGCTAGGTGATGATGATGATAAATGAAAACAACCAAATAACATCTAAATTAATGAATATCAAACAGTTATGCGCGGTGATAGATATGAAATACTTGGGTTAATCATAGGCAAAATTCAGTGGAGGCGGTCAGTAGGTAAAAGACAAAATTCCTTGCTTAAGGATCTACGTTAATGGCTTGACAAAACATCGTCCGACATCTTCAGAGCTGTCATTTAACGTTTAACTGTTACCAATTGAATCGTCAACCTTCAAAAAAAGATGGCATATTGAGAAAAAGAAGAATATTTGTATCTAAGCACACTAATTATTTTTGTTGTCAGTCATTCCTTATATCTCATTTCAGCTCTGGTTTCGACTAAGTAGATTAGTATTATCATGCCGCATCAGATCTCTACATTTATGTTTGTTTTCCACATTTCATATCTCTGGTATGATATTATTTACTTGTATCATTGCTAGTTTTTTTATCTGTTTGACTTAATGTATATTTGCTTCATACCAGCTTCTTATCTTATTAAGATTTTTAATACATGATATTAAATCAATAACTCCTTATGCTTAAGGAGCAAAGTGTTCAACCAATGCATCCTTCCTATCATGACATATGGATGTCAAACCTGGACCCTAACCAAGGCAAACATGAATAAACTAGCCACAACAGAAAGAACAATGGAAAGAGCAATGTTAGGTATACGACGGTCAAATAAAAAGAGAAACGACTGGATAACATCAAAAACAAAAGTCGAGGACCTAACAACAAAAATTGACAAACTTAAATGGAGCTTCGCGGGCCACACTGCTAGACAAAAAGACCAACGTTGGAATACTATAATACAACATTGGAGACCTTACGAAAGTACACGACCAAGAGGAAGACAACAAATGAGATGGGTTGATGACATTAAAAGAATAGCCGGAACAAATTGGAAATATGTTGCTCAGGATAGAGACCGATGGAAGAGTTGGAAGAGGCCTACGTCCAAGATGGACGATAGAAAGCTAAGAAGAAGAAGAAATCAATAACTGATTAATTGTTCTCAAAATATTTGCATTAAAACACAATAAAATTATAAATGTGGAGACTTTCTTTATTAACCTACTGCTTCTAGACTTTATTTAGTTAATTTACAATATATTTAGGTTTCTTCAAATCTGAGAAAGTTATTACCTTAAATGTTGTATATTTTAATATCCAATAAAAACTAAAAAACCGAGTTTTCAAATTCTATGGACTTTTTATTTTTATTTGAGATAAAAATTTTGTCTATTGAAAATTATTGTTCCTGATTATCTAATGACTGTCAACAATTTATGTATCATATAATATATTGTATTTTTGCGTAAAAAATTAATTACAGTGTTAAATCAGCGTTATTTTCTGATCTTTTATGGCTATTTTGACTTTAGTTAATATATGTATTATTGTTTAACTACCTCTTGGGAAGTCATATGACCTCACAGTGGTAAATAGTCTCTATATTTTCAGACATCATAAACAATTTTATGAGATTAGTAGAACAAATGTATGCCAAAAATGAGTTAATTTTAACTATTAGGCGACATCTATCTTTGAATAGCCTTCTTTGGTATGTGCAGCTTCTTATATAGCGATTATTCATTTCCTATATTCTTGTGGAACAAGAATGTACTCGAAATCAATAAAAACCCTCAGTTATCCGGTCACTGTGGAACTAAATTCCGTTACACATTATACTTCTGAATTTAATAAAGCTACTACTAAAAGTTAGTGACCAAAATAGCAAAGAAATATGTACACAATAAAAATTCAACCAAAACGCACAAATATCGATAAACTAAGTACACAAGCATCTGTCGGATCATCGCAGTCTATGAGGCCAAACGGTTTTATTTATTTACACTATAAATCTGTCAAAAGTTACTAATAGAATTGAACCACCAGTTAGAAGAAGGGAATGAATCCAAAAAGTAGATTTTCGGGAAATCAATAAAAACTGTTTATTCGTTCTATTTAATTTTTTCTTGTTTACTAATGACATCTACTATAAAGTACAGTTTATATAAGTTAATTTGGATTGGAGAAAAACCATCCAGTGATTTTCGTTATCTAGAAAGACGATAAAGAAAATCTTGGATTTATTCCTTTCTTACAACTTATATTTTTTTGACATGAATAAAGACACAAAATTGTATGAAAAAGCTTATTTTATTTAAAGTAATTTATAAAAAACAAACAAATACACAAAAAAAAAACATTTCCCTAAACTACCCTTCTTCCTCAATGATATTATCTGATGCAGTAGTTGGCCATGTAAGAATGTTTTCATAAAATTCTTTTTTATCTTCTGGAATATATGGAATTATTTTCCGAACGTCTTCCATCTTTTTCTCATTTATTGGTATTTTTGCCCTGTATGCTCTGGTAGTAGGCAATGAAGGGATCACCCCATTTTTTTGAAGTAGAAACCTCTGTTTCAGAAAACCATCTATTTGTTCTGAAACTGTTACGTAGCCTTTATGGGAAGAAGAATACTCTAAATATCTATATTTGGATATCATAAATGTAGACGTTTTGTCCACCGACTTACACGTTTTTTTGTAATAATTTTTCCAAGTGTTTTTAAAGTCGAATATGTCGTCTGTGGTAATTGTTGTTACCGAAAATCCTCTTGTTTTGGCAGTAGAGATCATTATGCTGTATTCCTCTGGTACGTTAATCCTATATTTTCTCCTGATAAGTCTTTGTGCTGTTCCGAAATTCCGATCGCACTGTAGAAACGAATGTCCACGCACAGGAAAGTACTGATACACTTTATCGAACCGTCCAGTCGAAACCAACATGAGCATGGACCGTATCAGGGTATTGTTTCTATTCTATCCTCCGCAAGCGTCACTAAACACGTGAAGTTCGTTTATAGCAGGATCCATATTCTGAATTGTCTTCCAAATTAGGCTACATACATCATCAGGTCCTCTTTTAGCTTCTCCTTCATGGTACGTGTAAAAGTCTGCACAATTTGTTTTCAAATCGTAGACACAAAACACGTAAAGCCATAGTTTTCTGAGATAGAACATTTCCTGTACTGGTATTTTTGGAAGCGGAAGGTTTTGCATGTAGTCGAAAACAATAGCCCGACATTTTCCTTTTCTTGACATAGTCTCAACACTTCTTGCTGCTTCAGGTAAAACTTTTTAGCTCGTCTCAGATGTACCATCTTTTCGGCAACTGCTACACGCTTGGCGTTTTCATTCAGCGTTTGACTTCTTATTTTAGCCTCAAGTTCTTCACAAGTTGAACAAACGTCAACCTGGGTCTTCCAAATCTACAGATTTGGAAGACCACAAGTTATCATTATACATGGTTATCATTATAGTATTTTCTAAAAAAATCGTATTTAACGATGTTGGCATGTTCGGGATACTTTTTGCAAAAGAGTTCATGCATTATTTTGACATTGAGATTAGCATCCAAATATTGAATTAATCTGGTGCTGTAATGTGATTCTTTTAACGGATATGATCGAATATGATGATCGATCGCAAAAACTACATTGTTATCTAAATTGTTGCCAGGATTTAAATGAATACCACGGTGATCCACCGGTAATTTTCTTCGGCAATAAGAGAAGTCAGTCGAAAAATTGCTTTATTTTTTATAGTATACAAGATTGAAAAAGCTTGCCTACATACCTCAACTCTTGCAGAATTTATTTGGATAAAATAACGAAAAGTATTGTCACGCCTTTTGGGATTTTCATTTTTGGATCGTCTTCGAATAACTTTCGAGCAGTTTATGAGGCTCATAAGAAAAGTATCCTGTTCATTTTTTGGACGTCCACTGTACACAGTTTGTGAACACAGAATCGTTTGCTCTTCTTCTAAACTAAACTTCTGTGTGCACCGTTTTTTACATGTACACTCACTAACAGTATTTGATTTTGCCGGTACAATACGCCCTGTAGTTGAACTAGTATAGGTTTCACCGTGTAAACGATGTAATTTTTGTACCTCGTGTTTGTATAAATGTTTATTTCGTACACCCCGTTTTCTCTTCCGTGAAGTCGCCAAATCGCAAAAAATGTTTATGTTACTGTCCTCACTGCTATTACTATCACTACTACTAGACATTTTTCTGTTTAAAATATCAACAAACAAAACAAGAACGAGACTTACGTAGATGTAAACAGCAACTGAATTGTATTTTCATCACCGACAGTTACAGCATGTCGCCGTAGGCCGCCAAAAAACACGTGACAAACAGATTAAACCGTAAGTTTGAAGAAAGAAATAATTCCCTTTATTTATTCCCTTCTTAAAACTGTCGCACATTTAGTGTTGGAATATCTCCGTAACTTATACGGTGTTTATTCCCTACTTAGCGCGGACAGATGGGTCTTGCCTTAAAAGGTATATTTTTGTTAAAAAGTCGTTTCGCCATATTTTGGCGTTTATTCCCTTCTTCTAACTGGTGGTTCAATTAAAGAGTTTAAAGATCTAACCTTAAGGTTGATATCCTCTGGTGCTAGCTGAAAGTCTTTTAAAGTAGGATCTACACAGTTTACTGCATGTGTGTCACTATCAATATATGAATAAAGACGAGTTGAAAAATCTGTTGAACCCATAGGAACTCTGGCGATATTGTAGTCGAGACCATCTTGTGAAAAATACGACCTAAAATTGTATACAAACGGGTTATTTTATTAACATGCGATTATTATTTAATCATTTTACACTGGAAAATTTAAATACCAAAATATTACGATATAGAAAAATTGATAAAACAAATATTGATTTTTTAACAGATATAGAATGTGTTATGCAAAAATTATATTCATTTCAGCTAATTTAGATCTAAAATGATTTATTCTCCTTATCTATCTGCCATCTGGTTTTTATTTTATATATATTTTTTCTAAGATCCATCTATAATTTGTTTATGAGACAACTACAATGGGCTTAGAGGATTGTTACTGATATATTTTTATGGATCATCTAGTAACAAAGATAATATCAAAACATCCCGTATTCAAACAGTTTTTATATTGGTGGAGATACGTAGACGATGTACTGGTATGTTTTACAGGAACTAACAGACAACTTGACCAATCTTTATCGTATATTAATTCTTTTCATAGTCATATTGAATTTACAATAGACACAGAACAAAAGCAATCCATAAATTTTTTAATTTAAAAATTATGAGACTTAACGAACAAACATGACTTCTCCATATTTCATAAACCTATCCATGCTGACACCACTATACACAATTTATCATCCCATCCCACACAACATAAACTGACAGCCTATCCTAGTATGTTACATAGATTAACAGAGATTCTAATGTCAACATACAACTTTGAAACAGAATTTAATATCATTAAGCAAATAGCAGTAAGCAATGGATACAACGAACAAACAATTAATAAAATTTTAAATCAAAACTACACAAGAAAGCCCTGAAATTAGTATTTCCACCACCAGAGAAAAAACCTAGTACCTTCTGCTTGATTACATATACAGGCAAAATATCAACAAAAATAGCCAAAGACATAAAAAAAGGTATAACACCAGCTTTTAGAACAAACAACAATTTAGGCAAATATATTAAAAACAACAAGAGCCAAAATAAAAACCGCTTACACAGTGATGTATACAAACTTAAATTTGGCGACTGCCAATCTTACATCGGTCAAACTGGTATAAATTTTAATAAACGAAATAGCAGAACATAAAAGTGCTTTTAATAATAGAAAAACAGATTCTACATACGCACTTTACCTTTTATATCATAATCAATCTTTTAATGACGAATTTCAAACTCTTCACATTCAAAATACAGACCTTAAGCTACCTTTGTTAGAATTTATGGAAATTAACAAATTAAAAAACACAGACGTAATTTTGAATGACCAACTTAAGACAAACAGTTCTCCCTCCTTAACCTATTTCGTTAAAGACTATAAAGTGTAAACAAAGACCAAAAATAGATCACTTGAGAAAGATACTCTGCCGAAACAGCTGTAGGATAAGATTTTATAAATTTTGTAGAAGTTTAGAAAACAAAGTTTTCAGTGTTTTATTGTTGAATAATTATTACAACATATAAATCCAAATAATAGAGAATAAAAAAATAAGAGATATAAAGGAAAAACTATTAACTAAGTGAAAAAGATGCATTAATTTAATTACCTTAGTAAGTGTTTCTTAAGTGGAGCACTCATATTTGCCACATTTATCATAGCTGCATCAGTGATGGCTCCACCAAAGCCCTTTATCTCTTGATACACAATAGACGAGTCAATGTAGATAGTTGAGCCTGGTATAAGCAAAGATTTTGGGGTAACTCCACATACTTTGTAGTCAGTTTTTCTATCATGCGCACAGAGTTTATCAGTTTTAGGTATGGTACATTGTTTTCTTGATGTATTATTGGCAAAATTCTTTATTTCCTTGTTGAATCTTAGACCAGCTTTATTCGATGTAATCACAATATATTGATTACTTGGCACTGGCTTAACTGGTTCACTGGTATCGCAATACGTGGCGTTACAAACGCATACAGTTCCTCCATTTCCAAAATCTCTGCTGGCACATTTCTCGGACTTAACTAGAATTATGCCTGTAAATTGTTAAGTTAAGTTGTGTTAAAGAAGGTATCAAAGTTGATAATTAACAAATGTGTAACTGATATGTTTGACTAATACTTTATAAAATTTATTTATTGGAAATGTATTTCATAAAATCCAATAAATAAAATAAAATCAAATAAACAAATAGTAATTACCATTTACAAAGAAGAGGAATTTAATTATCGTTTGTCTTGTTTAATTGTTTAAGTACTAAGAATTGTATTAACTCATTTACAGCCCTGAATTTTTTTAAAAGGTAACATTTTTCTGTTGGTATTTTTTTTGGAAAATATTTTTGATACAATTTTTGATCCCACACTTTTTATTTTACAAATTGGTGGCAACTGCTACTAAGAGGTTAATAAGGCATATAACATAAAATTATATATACTATTTTATTACAGAAAAAGCATGTATAAAAATATATTATGTTTTATTGATGTCTTGTATGATAACTTTTGAAATATGTTCTGTCTTTCAACAAGCACAGAAAGACGTTACACTTTTCACACATCGTGCGTGATCTTCCGCTGCATCATTGAAAACCGCAAGCAAGCAAGCAATTTGATTAAACCCAGCCTATGAGAAATGTTCACCCCTAAGAATTACGATCGGGTGTAACAATTCATTGGAGCAAGGTGTGTTAACTCGAGTATAAACAGGAGTCACCCACCGTGCTCCAATGCTCTAGACCATCCCTTTCCCCCCTATAGCACTCTGATGCGCTATAGAGGCACAACAATCAGCCAAATGCTCTTTATGTGGAGGTCCTGGGTAATAGAACCCCAACATGGTTTCCTAATCGAATGCAAAACTCAGGACAGCGCATCTCCGCTATATTCCTGTTATCTTAAGGTGGCTTATCCGCGAACTAAAATTGCTTACTTGGCCTCAAGTCCCCGCTCTGAGTCCCGGCTCAGTTCGGCGACTTGGTGCTCAAGGGGTTGGGCCCTACGTGCCCGGGTTTTGGGGGTTTTGTTAATTTTTTTGGTGGCCGAAGCCGGTTTTTGTTAGTAATTTTTTTAATTTTTTTGGTGGCCGAAGCCGGTTTTTTGTTGAAAACCGCAACGGTGATCGTGACCTTTTGTAGGAATTGGCCAGTGAGAAATTTCATAATATCTCACTTTGCTGACAGGTTGTTGCTGTTTCATTCGTTTGGAAGGTTCAACTGTTACAAACTTAAAAGGTGAACTTCCAGGGAACTAGGAGAACTTCAGTGATTCATTGAAAGGACGACTTCTTTTCGGTGTTCTTAGTGGAGCTTTAGAGAAAGCTAAATCTTCTGCAACATAAAACGTAAATTCCAATAAATCTGTTTTCTTATTTTTATGTTTATTTTGATTGTCACGATGATACTCAAACTATGAGTTGCACACTGCCATATTGAAATAGTGAAACATTACCCGTAGAGTCCACTTCTTACTTCTAATAAACGTTCTATAAAGTGATATAAAAAAATCTTTTTTATCCACGTCGTCCATACTGTGATTGTAAAGTTTAATTACTGCTGGGCGTCCAACTTGTGGATGTTTTTGTTTTTTTTTAACACAACGTTTGACAGTATCAGTAGTGTCTAAACCAGGGGTCAGCAAGTAATTTCATGTGAGGTCCAGATACTAAAAGAAAATTTAAACAAGGTCCAGAAACAAAACAAATTAACATTTAATAACAAGGTGTTTATTATTTTGGTACATTCTTAATGATAAAACAAAAGACCTTAATTAAGACATTAATGCAAAAAATTGCACCGACGGTATTCAGCTAGCTAGAGTAGTTTTTTGTGGTCTAGTTCTCGAGTCGAACAACAAATTCGAAGTTTTTCGAGGTTGGCTTTTGTTAATCAGAAGCGATATTAGTTTTTCAAAAAATTCATTTTTGACAAGGACGTTTCGCACATATACATTGAGCCAAACGTAGTGGTAAAATTGGTTGCAAGTTGTCTGCAATTTTCATATGTTACTGACACATGTTTGGCCCAAAATTCTTTGGCGGATACCGATTTATAAACGTTAAAGGACAAATCTTCTTGTAATTCAATAATCTCTATTTGAAGTAAAGCTTTTGTCAAATTAAACATCTAAGCAACCAAATTTGTCTTGAAAGTCTTGAAATTTTGAAGCAAATTTGTTCCTAAGGTCGCCCAGAAAATTTACGAACACTGCAGTGTCTTCTTCGGAGTACTCTTTATTTTTGTTATATTCAAGAATAGTTGAAAATGAATGAATTGTTGTTGTGCAATAGATTTTTCAAAGATATCCAGCTTACGACGAATAGCAGGCACGCTTTGTATCAAATCACATACTAATTTTCCGTTTCATTGTAACTCTGTGTTAAGCGCATTCAAATATTCTAAAATATCTTTTCGAAAAGCCACAACCAGCATGTTGCGCCTGTTTGGTGTATACTCAAAATGTGCCCTGGCTCCCTGCATATCTATATTTTGTAAGGAGATCAAATATTCTTTTATTAACCACAAACGTTCATTAACTTGAACTTTTACTTAACCAATGAGCATTATTTTGTTGTAGTAAGTCAGAATATGCTGAATCACTTTCAGAAAGAAACTCCTTAAAATGTCGGTGCTTAAGAGCAGAATGCGACTCATTAAATTAGTTAACTTCACTAAACTGTCCATGACTTCTTTAAGTCTAACACTAAGTTTTCAACTAAGGGCTGCCTGGTGTATTATGCACTGATGTTATTTAATTTGAATTTTTATCCCTGATCCTCTCTACTACACCTTTTTCTTTGCCAATCCTTGCTGGGGCGCCATTAGTGGAAAGCGAAATTATTTTATTATAACTGATGTTAGATTTAGAAATAATGTATCAATAACCTTGAATAAATCTTCTCCCTCGAGTGTTACCTTTCAGCGGCAATATTGCTAGCAACTCTTCCCTAAAAATCTGACACTCATCTTCTTCTTCTTCGTCTAGCCATTCACGTCCACATCTGAACATAAGCCTGTTCAAGTCTTCCTTTCCATTGGTTTTTATTGTACGCTACTTGTAGCCAATTTTTCCCGGCAGTCCTTTTCAGATCATCTGTCCATCTCATAGGAGGTCTGCCTCTGGGTCTTTTGTGTTGGTATGGTCTCCAGGTTAAAATTGATCTGTGCCATTTGTTTAGATCGCTCCTAATTTCAGCTTTAATGCTTTTTGCACCACATCGGTGACTTTGGTTTTCTGTCTTATCCATGTGTTTGTTTTCTTGTCCTTAAGTGATATACCTAGCAGTGCTCTTTCCATCGCGTGTTGAGTGACTCTAAGTATATTCATATTCTTTTTTGTGATTGTCCATGTTTGTGCCGCATAAGTTAATATCGGAATAATGCATGCATCAAAAACTTTAGATCTAAGATGTAATTGAATTTGTTGATTTCTGAGTATATAGTTCAGTTTACCGAATGCTGCCCAAGCTAACTTTCTTCTTCTTTTTATTTCTTCAGTCTGAATTTCCCTATTTAGGATTATTTTTTGTCCCAAGTATATATATTCTTCAACTTTTTCTATAACTTTATCGTTTATTATTGTCACGGTGTCTTCGGAGTGCATGACTTTTGTTTTGTTTAAATTCATTTTCAGTCCTATTTTAGAAGATTCGGTATGAAGTTCTACAAGCATGGTTTGCATTTCTTGTAGGTCAGTAGCTATCAGGATTATGTCATCTGCAAATCGTAGATTACTGAGGTAGCGGCCATTGATGTTTATTCCCTTATATTTCCAATTTAGGTTTTTAAAAACGTCCTCCAAAACTAAGGTGAACAGTTTGGGTGATAAAGTATCTCCCTGTTTGACTCCCCTGTTTAATGGTACAGGGTTCGTGTGTTCATTTTCATTTAGGTAGTATGTAGCTGTAGCTTGGTTCATAGTTTCTTTTATTAAGTTAATATATCTGCTGTCTATTCTACAATTTTGCATTGCGTTTATTACGGCCGTGTGTTCTATGGTATCGAAAGCTTTTTCGTAGTCTACAAATGCAAGGAAAACTGGAAACTTGTATTCGTTACATTTTTCTATTAATATTTTTGTGGTTAACAGGTGATCGGAAGTTGAATAGCCTTTTCTAAAACCTGCCTGTTCATATGGTTGGTATTCGTCTAATTTCCTTGTTAGTCGAGTAGTTATGACTTTGGTGAGTATTTTAAACAGGTGTGACAGTAGGCTGATGGGTCTGTAGTTTTCCAATTTTCGACTATCACCTTTCTTGTGCAATAAGATTACTTTAGAGTTGTTCCAGCTCTTAGGGACTTTGCCCTGATGTAAACAACTGTCCACAAGCTTAGTTACAATTGCAATTAGTTCCTTACCTCCTTCTAATATCATATCTGTGGTAATACTATCTTCTCCTGCAGCTTTATTTCTCTTCATGTTTTCCAATGCTGTAGTTACCTCTGAAATTGTTACTTTTGGCATTATTTCTGATCCAACATTTTTTATTAATTTCCGTGCTGGTCTCATCTCATCATCTTGTTGATGTGATCTGTAAAGTTCTGTGTAAAATTCTTCTATTCGTGTCAGTATGTTTTCTCTACTTGTGATTTCATTTTCGTCTTTTCCTATTAATGATATCATCTGACGTCGTCCTAGTGTCGGTCTGAGACATTTCATACTCTTATTTTTTTCAATAGTTGTTGTTATTAATTTTTCGTTTTCTTTTCTTTTTTGTTGTCTGATTCCTTTTCTAATCTGCCTATTAAGTTCTCTATATTCGTCGGTTCCCCTTTTGTTAGATTTATTTAAGATCTTCCTTCTTTCTATTTGTTGTAATATTTCTTTGTCTAATTCATTGCATGTTGTTTTCGGTTTTTTCAGTTGCAGAAGGCTTTTATTCACTGTTTCGGTAATAAGGTTATTCAAATCATCAATATCATTGGAGTTTATCTGCTGCATGCTAACTTGATTTAATGCATGCACTATCTTTTTATTAAATTCACTATTTTTGATTTCTTCAGATGTCCATTTGTATCTTTTTTCATGTATTCTTTTTCTTTCTAGTTTTTTGTTAATTACTAGTTTTGTTCTTATTAGTCTATGATCGCTTCCTAGGTCAAACTGATTTAATACTGATACGTCTTCTACTAGGTTTCTATTCTTCGTTAAGATATAATCTATTTCATTCTTTGTCTTTTTATCGGGACTCATCCATGTCCATTTTCTGCTTGGTTTTTTATTGAAAAAGGAGTTCATTGAGTACATGTTATGTTCATTCATGAAATTGAGAAGCATTTCTCCTCTATCGTTTCTTTTCCCGTAGCCATAGTTACCAATTAAATGTTCATAATCTTCCTCTTTTTTGCCCAATTTAGCATTAAAATCTCCTAATAGTATTTCGTAATTTGCTTTATTTGTTTCTATAGCTGTTCTTATTAAAAAAAAAAAAAAAAATAAGAACAGCTATCTGACACTCAATATCAAGAAATCTTACAAAAACAGACATTTGTTCATCATCAACAATGTCACATGATTCGTCTTGTGACAAGTGCTATGGCGTAGCAATGTGCTATTTGCAAAATACTAAGAAGAGAGTTTTTATTATCCGCAGCTAAAATTTCCGTTCTTCGTGTATTACTTTGCTCTGACAATGAGATGCTTTCAATTGCTGAGGCAACATCTTTTTTTTTCTTTAGAAATTCAGTTAGCTACTGCCAGCATACATTTTTCTACTATCTCAGAATCAAATGGTTTTTGGTGTTTATTAAGTATCCAGCACACACGTAACGTTGCCTCTGTGGATTTTTCTTGGTCGCTCTTGCAGCGAACCAGGAGAAGAAATTTTTCTTTACGCGCCTGACTGCCAAGAGGAAAGTTTTTGTGGAACTGCTGATGAGTTGTTTCGTAGTGTCGCTTCAAATTTTCACTTTTAACTAAGGTGACAGTGTAAAACAATATTGTTCAAACCATTCTGCTAGAAACTTCCTATTTTCACGGTCCACTTTTCTTCTTTTCGGATCCATATTAACGTAGGTACAAAAAGATGTTTTATAAAACGAATGAAAACGCGAGTAATCACAAAACAAATTAACGGTAATGCGCTACATGCATGGTACTGACCAACTAGTGAGCGACTGTCAGTCAGTGGACAGCAGCATTGCGAGACCCATAAATTATATTTCCTCAACTTGTGTTTTAAAAGTTGCCAAATTTTAAACAGAATTTCCCAGATTTATATATTTCAGTTATTGTAAACATTCAATATTATTATAAAACAATATTTTATCACTTAAACATAATTGTTATTATATTTATTTATAATTTCACTTCCTATTTGAACATTAACAGCAGTTTTATTTTAAACTTGATTGACTCAGCAATCGATATTCCGTAGTTCGGTCCGCAATTCAACTTTTTGCGGTCCGCATTCGGACCGCGGTCCGCCTGTAGCCGACCGTTGGTCTAAACCTATAAAATTTGTGGCCATATTTACAGCCTTGTTATCGAACCATCTAATTGCAACAGTATTTTGATCGAAAATAATTTTCGAGTCTGAACTTCCACTTCCTGATAGTTTAAGTTGTTTTTCGGAACGAAGTGTACAGTTTCCCACTCAATTTTGTCTAATAGTTCCAGCAGCAAATATTCCTCTCGTGTGAAGTAATTTTAGTAATTTCATTGAATTATAGTAATTATCAGGCTATCTGCATTTTTAGCGGTTATATAGAGTATGGGTAAATATTTTTTTACTACTGAGTTTTAGCACTAGACTTTTGTGTTGAAAATCCAAGTATCTTTTAAAGCGTATTTTTAAAATATGCAACTTTTGTTCCACGGAAACACAGATTTATATTCGATTTTAAGAAGATCCACCAATATTATATTAGGGAATTTTTACTTAAAGCTGTCATACATCTGTGAAAGAAAATATTTAAATTGAAATACTTCTATTTGCTTATTGAATTAAAAATATCTTTATTTTAATACAGACTAACAACTGAGCAATAAGAATAAATGAAAATAAAAAAAATAGGTGGAAACATTACTACTGATAGAATCAAAATCCTTGAGGTTGTCAAATCCTTTTATGGCAAAATGTATGAGAGTGCCGACGAAAGGCAAAATCAGCCATTGTCCAAAATCACAATCCAGAGATCAGAATTAATATAACTCGAAATCAAAACGAAACTTTTAGAAATGAAAAATATTATATCCCCTGACGATGACGGAGTAGTGATCGAAGCGATCAGACTAGGTAAAAATAAAATTATCCAGGCTTTGGCCAAGCTTTTTACCAAATGCATCAATCAAGGAAAAACTCCTTAATGAAATAATGTAATCATTATTTTATTCCTTATCCTTTTATTCCACTTATCATTATGTAAGTAAGAACACATCAAATTCTAAAAATCTACCGTCTCAGTTTGCTTTCCACATAAATAAACATTTTACAAAAACTATCAAAAAAAGACGCTAAATTAGACATCTATCAGTATATAAAACAAGCTGGATTTCGATCGGGATACAGAAATATCGACCACCTTCTAGTAATACAGATCCTGACAGAGAAGTCTGAAGACTACAACAAACCATTGGCACTGATATTAGTCGACTACCAGAAATTATTCGTAACCACAAGCCATCAAAAAATAGTAAAAGCATTGATAGAATGTCGAATAGACCATCACTACACTAACATAATCAAATATATCTAAAAAAATGCCACAGCTAGAGTAAGACTATCTGAACAAGAAACAAATAAATTTTGCAGCAAGGAGTATAGCAAAGATATATCATCTTTATAAACTATTCATTCTATTCATAACGCTTTTAAAACATACTTGTAAAAAGGCACATCTAAACATCCAGGTTAGGTTAAAAATTAATGTGAACAGGAGCATTACTGAAGCTAAATCGAAATATTGCTGTTGATGGAAGAGATATTGTGCAGACTATACCGTATAATTACTTAGGACATGAAATTATACTAATCTGGCATATATGGACTTACCTATATGCATCAAAAGTAAAATTTTTAACGAATATGTGTTACCTGTATTCACTTATGGAGGGAAACAATAACATTCACAAAAAAAGTAGTGAATAAGATTCGCGTGACTCGCGTTTTCGCGAGGGCAAGGAGCGCCAGATATTGGTGTCTCTTTGAGAGACAGAATCCCAAACGAAGAATTGCGTCGTAGAACAAAGACAATGAAAGACATCGAAACAATCGCGTCGGTAAAATGGTATTAAGCAGGACACGTCGACAGATTATCAGACAACAAACAAAACGTATTTTTTTAGAGTGGAGACCAAGAAAAAAGCAATACGGAGCAGAGGATGCCCACCAACTACATGTGCTGACGAGCTGAAACGTGTTAGCAATAACTGGATGAAAGCCGCACAAGACAGAGATAGTTGAAAAGAGCTGAGGGAGACTTTTGTCCAGTAGTGGACGCATAGGGGTTGATAATGAATAACTAATAATATGCTTACGTTTTTTTGTTAATTTTTCCGTTAGGTACCGACATGTTTGTTATGTAATTTAATAAGTATTCAGCGTCAATAAAGGGTTATTTAATCATTGATATTTTAAATATTTCGCTATTGCCGCTTTACAAGGTGTTTCATTCAGGAAAAAATGTAAGTATAGAATTCACATTTCCATTTTCAAGAAAAAATCATTAATTTTCGGCTCGTGTTTCAGCCTTGTCCGATGGCTTATATATTATATTTAAATTATTTTTCATACTCTAAGAAATAACAGTAATATAATAAACTAATTAATCAGTTAATCAGTTGCTTTAAACAAATTAGGATATCGATCATACATTATCTAAACCAATACAGGAAATATTTCCGAAAAAGATGTCGTGTGCTGTTGATTTGAGCTTTATCATGGAAGTATCTGAGATTAAATAACTGAAACTTATTCCTTTGATAACGTCAAACACGTTTTGTTTGTAAATAGCTTAACAGGAAATTAAAGATATAGTGTGATAACGCTGTTGTTGACAGCTCAGTAATCGATTAAGGCATGACGAGGCAAAAATTTTAATTATATCAGAGTTTGACAGAAATATAGACAATAAAAAAAAATTTTAAATTCAAAATAATTCAAAATTGCTTTTCTCAAAAAAAGTGAAAATGTATTATCACGATCTATAAATAAAAAAAAATTTACAGAATATACGTAAATATTAAGAAGGTTTATAGAGATATAATTAAAAAAATAGCCAAAATACCAATTGCACTGATCCATCACTTGTGATTATCTCATTCATGAATATAATGTATCATTAGCAAACATAATTAATAATAATATAAACATTAAATAGAAAAATAGTCAGACGAGTTAATTTAGAGAAATAGATAAATTATAGAGACAGATAAATTTAGGAGAATAATTAGTAAAGAAATAAACCAAGCTATTCAACTCAGGCTTTTAGTGCACGTTTTTTTTTTATTTTACAAAATAGTCGCATCAACCTCTGAGCTTATTAGCGACGTATATATATATATATATATATATATATATATATATATATATATATATATATATATATATATACATGAGATAATTCATTTACAGTAAATGTTAGATTTTGTTAAATACATTGATATCTTTAAGGAATTTTACCTAATGTTTAATTTTACAATTTTCTCCTAAGAGTTCACTTGTTGATCCGATGATGTGGTTGTTTTGTCTCTGCAAATGGTATCTTGGGCACTCTACAAGTACATGCTTAACACGTTGTGGGATATTACAGTTTTCACATAAAGTGGGATTAGTGTGACCAATTTTGTGTCCGTGGGTAAGTCGGGTATGTCCTAGAGGAAGACGAGTAACAATGACTTGGTGATTTCTGTTAGGAATTTGAGATTTCTACGGTTTTACAAACGTTTTCACTTCGCGAAGTTTTTAAGTTGAACTGTCCCATTGGTTTTGCCACAGATTTTCGACTTTTACCACATAATTTGAATCATTCAAACGCAACATATATCAAAATAAACTATATGTAAAAGAAAAAATAGTTCTGAGCATGAATGGGTGAAACAATACATCTCTGGTTAAGTGTTATGTAGAAAATAGCCATTCATTTGATTTTGAAGATGTACAGATTTTGGAAATACAAAAGAAATATAACAAAAGGTATATACTGAAGACGATTCAAACATAAAAGATCAAAAACTGTCAATAATAAGATTGATCTAAAAAATATCTCCAATATATGTTATAATTTAATAAATTGAGTCAAGTAGCTGCCATGCAGCTTTGGGGTAAAATATCACTTTTGCGATCCATCGCATTTGCGAAATCTTTTCTTTTTCCTATAAAATGTAGTACACACAAGAAAACTTGGGTCACTTGGGAAACTTATGTTGACAAAGAAATAATTACCAATAACTTAATTAATGAAGAATAAAATATTTAAAAAACAATAAATTTGTGTCATAATTATATGCTATTTATAAAGTATAATTTACCTCCAGCTAGTAAGACACCTAGCTTTAGTAAAACTCTACCACTAAAAATCATCGTAGGTATTACTAACAATGACGGGCACAAGGATAACGCTGGTTTATTTATATATTGTCAATTCATTCCACTGATAACATATTTGTATAAAAAACAAAATTTATGGTAATCAGTAGTTGAATAGGTAATATCTTATTTAATAGACACAGAATAAATTTTACTTTAAATATAGCAGCAATAACTAACTTTAGTTTACTGAATTTTCAAAGAATTTACATTTTAACCTCTCAGTACACGCGTCTCAAAAACTTGCATCAGTACAGGCAGAGTCTGCATATTGACATAGCAAGTTTGAGGACGGACTAAAACATTCTTTTGATAAAATAAAATGAACTACTATTAAAAACACTACTTATTTATTAATTGTTTTGCATGTTACACACATTCATTACAAGTATTTGTGCAATGTTATAAATACATATATTTTCCACATTTAACACATGAATACAATAATTTAACATATGAATAAGAACCAAGCAAAGTACGGTCCTTAGTCCGCGCGGACCTGTAATGCTCGAGGGGTGCTAAGAATCTCCGCGAGAAGGAGCCACCCGAATGTGACAACTAACTATATAGAGAACAGATCCTTTCTAAATTTCGGGACATGAAATGTGCGGAGTTTGTTCGAGCTAGGAAAGACGCACAACACGATCCAGGACATGAACAGAGTGAACCTAGAAATATTAGGTATAAGCGAATTGCGCTGGCCTGGTTCCAGTAAAATATGGACCATGGATAAAACGAAATACTACTTTGAAAATGACAGCCGAGATCCTCTATATGGAGTTGAAATAATTATCTCCAGGAGAATCCAAGCAGCGGTTGTAAGTTTTGTTCCATTTTCGGATAGAATGCTATTATTACAAATACAGGATAAGCCAGTGAACATTAATGTAGTACAAGTGTATGCTCCAACTGCAAATAAATCAGAAGCTACAATAGAACATTTTTATGAAAAACTCAATCAATTTTTACAATACACAACAAAGGAAGAAATTACTATAATAATGGGTGATTTAAATGCAAACATAAGAAAAGGCCGACTCGATAATATAATATGTGAGTATGGTTTAAGAATAAGGAATGCTAGAGGCGACAGATTGGCTCAATTTTGTCAAGAAGAAAACCTTGCGATTATAAACGCACGGTTTCGATTTCTACCCCGTAGACTGTATACCTGTAGGTCACCACAGGATAATGAACAAAATTGCAATAGATATCAGATCAACTTTATTCTAACCAATCTAAGATTTAGAAACTCCATTATAAACGTTAAGACGTATTATGAAGCATATGTCCCCCCAGACCATAACCTCCTTGTCTCAAAAATATAACCAAGGGAAAAAAAGAAAATAAAATTTAAAAGTTCCAAGGTGAATACTGTAAAAACAGAAGAATAAGTAAACTTGTTAATGACAATGGAGAGATAATCGTGGACAAAGAGAGTATCAATGATACCTGGAAAAATTACATAAGAAATTTATTTTTTGATGAGAGAGAGAACCAGCCCCCAATACCTACGGAAACAGGACCACCTATACTAGTGGCAGAAATAAGAGCAGCCATAATATCACTAAAAGAAGGTAAAGCTCCAGGACCAGACGGAGTACAATCTGAATTTCTTAAACTTCTTGATGATGAATCTTTAAGAGTACTATGTAAAATCTTCAATAATATCTATGACACAGGCAATATCCCAAAAGATTGGTTACTTTCAGAATTTATTACCTTACCAAAGAAACAGGGAGCAAAAAAGTGCGGAGAGTATAGGCTAATAAGTCTAATGAGCCATACATTAAAACTTTTTCTTAAAATTATACATCGTAGAATATACAAGCTATGCGAAGAGAGAATACAAGACACACAGTTTGGATTCATGAAGGGCGTAGGTACAAGAGATGCACTGTTTAGTCTACAGGTATTATTTCAAAGATGCAGAGATATGACTTGCGATATTTACACCTGCTTTGTGGACTACCAAAAAGCATTTGATACAGTTCAACACCAAAAAATGATGGATATTCTAACAAAAGCCCAAATGGATGATAAAGATCGGCGTATAATACAAAATTTATACTGGAACCAATCAGCCACAATAAGAACGAATTTTGGAGGTGAACCAACGGAAATGATCCAGATTCTACGAGGCGTTAGACAAGGTTGTATACTTTCACCTATATTATTTAATCTATATTCAGAGGAAATATTTAGTGAAGCCTTGGAAAAATGCGAACATGGAATACTTCTAAATGGAGAACGCCTAAACAACATCCGTTATGCAGATGACACCGTTATTTTTGCAGACAGTTTGAACAGTTTACAGCAACTAATAAACAAAGTAAATGAAGTAAGTGAAAGATTTGGACTTCAAGTAAATATATCAAAAACTAAATTTATGATCATCAGCAAAAATAAAGTTAGAGACGCTCAACTACTTATCAATAATACACCAGTGGACCGAGTAAAACAGTATAACTATCTTGGAACAAGAGTAAATGAACAATGGGATCACTCACAGGAAATAAAATGTAGAATAGAGAAGGCTAGGAGTGCATTCAATAACATGGCCAAACTCTTTAAAAGCCACAATCTTAATCTGGAGATAAAAGTGAGGCTCCTACGATGTTATATCTTCTCAATATTGTATTACGGAGTTGAATCCTGGACACTAACTGAAGCAATGGAGAAAAAACTTGAAGCCTTCGAGATGTGGCTATACAGGCGAATTCTAAGGATATCATGGACAGACAAGATAACCAACGAGACCGTATTACGAAGAGTGGGCAAAGAAAGAGAGGTGATGTATACCATTAAAAAGAGAAAGTTGGAATATCTCGGACATATAATGAGAAACAGCACTAAATACAGATTACTGAAGGTAATCCTACAGGGTAAAGTATTCGGAAAGCGAGGAATTGGGAGAAGGAGAATATCATGGTTGAAGAACCTGAGGAAATGGTTCTCCACAACAACAACAAATCTATTTAAAGCATCAGTCAATAAAATAATTATAGCCAGAATGATTGCCAATATTCGGAACGAATAGGCACTGAAAGAAGAAGAAGGTGAATACTCAGGCTTCAACTTATATTAATCAAGAAATGTAGAAATTAATATCAAAAATGAAAAATACTGTGAACATTATGTAAAGCAAAATCAAAAATTATGTTATAAAAACACAGAAATAAACTCTACAAAAGAAAACAGAAAACCTTAGATGACTCAAGAAATACTGTAAATCATGGAACAAAGAAGAAAATATAGAAAGAAAAACCCAAATAAGTACAGAAGAAAAACTTAAATTAATAAGAAACAAAATAAAACAGGCTAAGAAAAAGTGGATGATAAAAACATACATCAAAGTAAAAGAATTGCAGTAAAAAGCATGATCATTTTAATATACATAAAAAAGTAAAATAATTATCTGTGAAATCACGAACAAATAAACCTAACCTATTAATTGACAAAAACAATAAACCTATTAATAACCTAATGAAAATATATCAAGTATGGACTAAATATATTGAAGATCTTTTTATGGACACAAGAACTGAACCAACACAAATTGGTAACAAGGAAGCTCCAATAATATTAAAATCTGAAGTCCAACATGCTATAAACGTTTCAAAGTCTGACAGAGCCCCTGGATCAGATGAAGTTCATATCAAGCTGATTAAACTAATAGATGAAGACAATTTGAGTGCAATAACTATACTTTTTAACAACAAATACAAATCTGGTAGATACCTACAGAATGGATGCTTTCGACCTTTGTTCCGCTACCAAAAACTAAGAACCCCAAACACTGTAATGACTATAGAATATTTAGCTTACTGTCAAACTATTAAAAATCATTTTTAAAGATTATACACTTAAGAATATTGAGAAAGTACAAAGCGGATATGAGTAATAGACAGTTTGGCTTTCGTAACGGCTTCTGAACAGTGGAAGCTCTGTATAGTTTCACAACTCTTACCAAAAATGTCGAGACCAACAAAAAGATCTTTTCGTTGCGTTTATAGACTATGAGAAAGCTTTCGACAAAGTTAAACATAACATTCTCATGGAATGTCTAAAGAGAAAAGGACACGACAAAAATGACATTAACATAGTGAGAAATCTCTATTGGAACCAACAGGCTGTGATAACATTAGATGGAAATAGCACGGATGCGCAATAGATAAGTAGAGGAGTGAGACAGGGCTGTGTACTTTCACCATTACTATTTAATATATATTCCGAAGAGTTATTTACGCAAGCACTTGAAAACTGTACAAAAGGGATTAAGATAAATGGTGAAAATATAAATAACATCCGTTATGCTGACGATACAGTCATTATCGCTGAAAGTGAGACAGACCTGCAGACATTACCAAACACAATTTGTGATACTGGGTAACAGTTTGGTTTAACAATAAACATAAAGAAAACAAAAACCATGGTTATCAGTAAGAGAGGCAAAGTCATTACGAGGATCCAGATAAAAAATGAAGATATTTAGCAAGTGAACGAAATGAAATACCTAGAGGTCTGGATTACGACAGATCTGAATCCGAAATCAGAAATTCGCTTAAGAGTTCAATTAAGAGCAGCCTTTTTGAAAATGAGGAAATTTCTGATTCACCAAAGACCTAATGTGATTTAAGAAAACACCTGTGATTTAAGAATTGTCAGCAATCTGTACTGGAATTAAACATCATTTATCCGGACAAAGGCAGGAGAATCCGACGATATCAAAATCAAATGTGGCGTCCGTCAGGAATGTATACTATCACCACTGCTGTTTAACATATACTCTGAGGAAATCTTTCAAGAAGCAGTGGGTGATGTTGAAGCCGGAATTCGAATCAACGGAGAATCTATCAATAACATTAGATACGCGGACGACACGGTAGTATTTGCTGACAGTTCTGAAACCCTCCAGGAGTCAATGAACAGAATCACAGAGGTCAGTCAAAGATACGGACTTTCACTAAACACTAAGAAAACAAAATGCATGATAATCTCTAAGAAGGAACAGCAATTTGGACAAATCAGTGTAAACGGTCAACAAATAGAAAGAGTAAAATACACCTACCTTGATACGAACGTCAATGAAAATTGGGACCATTCCATAGAAATCAAATGTAGAATAGAGAAAGCAAGATCTGCATTTTAAAAAATGGCTAAGTTATTCAAATGTCATGATTTATCAATGCCCATAAAAATCAGGTTACTACGATGTTACATCTTTCCTATACTGTTGTACGGAGTTGAGTCATGGACTCTCACAGACGCCACCTGCAAGAAAATTGAGACTTTTGAAATGTGGCTATATCGTCGCATCCCGAAGATATCACATTCGCGGCTGGACCACGTTAAGCACATAGGCGCTCTTAAGAAAAGCAGAAGATAGAGATAAATTTGCAATAATTATAGCCAAACTTCATTAGAAGAGACTGATCTAGAAGAAGGAGAAGAACACATGAATACTTGATTTAACGTTTCTTTTTTCTGTCGCAGCTGGAGGCAGTTATGGAACTTAAGATTTAACTATTTCTGTAATTCTTAATTTCATTGATGATGGCAAACAAGAAAAAAAATAGAGAACAAAGATTATTATCAACTTATTCTCTAGCTAAATTTTTGTAAAAAAAAATGTTCTTCTAGTAACATTATCGGGATTGTTGCAATAAAAAATATTATTTGCATTAATATCTGCAATATTTAGGATCGAATAGAAAACTACCATTGGTCATATCCTGGTATTTTTTGCATTGTTATAGGCAGCACACAGCTTGTCCACGGTATCAATGGGTAGTATTATTATAATCCATTATGATCTGAAACAGGCAAAATCGAACATGACAAAACTAAACCCTACGGTCGATAAGTCTAATGTCATTCGTACTGAAGACTCTAGAGAAACTGCTTGATAGACATATTAAAGATGGTGTATTGGCATTGTGAAATATAAGTAAGGTGGTTCCATGAGAGCTCGTCTCGGATACCAGAAGCGAAGGCCGGCGAATAGGCCTCCAAGGTGCTCTGTGTGCATTTGTACAAAACCGACAACTAAAACGACTGCTCTTTAACTCCCATTTCTTCTCATGAGTCGTGTGTTATGACAGACAGGAAGAAAAGCCAAAGGATTCTGTTGCCTCTGCTAGATAGAGGGCGACCTAGACAGTAAGTACTTTTTGATTTCGTGGTGGCAATCGAAAACATATTATTCCGCTTCACGCGGATACACTCACCTCTGAAGTACCTAAGCCGCAAATTTTAACCGCCTCGTACAATAATTATAATATTTTCATAAGCAAAATAATTCAACATATGTCTATTTAAATTTTTCCACAGCGCATATTGTAGTTTTTGCAATTTTGCGTTCGAATTGACTTATTTTTCTAAACATTTTTCGAATATTACAAATACTTTTCATTACAATGTGAATATATTTTTATTACTCGTAAATACAGCATAAGTTGTTTGAACTTATTTTATGTTTTTTAATGCTGCTTATATCATTGTCAAACAAGGTTTATTTTTACAACGACTAATAATAGTACATTGTTTACCGGGTAGGAAAAGCTTAACATTCCTGGACGACTGTGAAGATTGCTAAGTCGAGGCGCAAGCCGAGACTTAGCAACACAGAGTCCAGGAATGTGGCTTTTCCTACGAGGTAAACATACTATTTTTTCCGCAAATCGTTTAAAATTCGACAGATATTGACTGATTTAAAAAAAAACGCGATAATTTTATTCCCAAATAAATAGTGCTTTGAAATTCCTAATAAAATTACTTGGGTTACTATGGAAACGTATTGACGTTGAATTGTCAAACTTGTATGTAGAACACTAACAACTGTACGGAAATATCATTTCCTTACAGTAAGGAAATGACATTTCCTTACAGTAAGGAAGTCCTGACTTTTTCTTCAAGAGATTTTGACAGGAATGTCAAAATTTCCTGGCGATTTGCGGAAAAAGGATTTATTTTACCACAATTTTTAAAAATGAATTATTTGTAAAGCAATGTAATATTGCAGATATTTATTAATTTTTACTAATATTACTATTCCAAACACAAAAAATATTTTATGATAAAATTAAAGAAATATCAAAACCAAATCGATCTCTTGAATGATTTTAAAAAAATAATTTTAAAGCCACTTATGATGCGGTGGAACTTAGGACGGTATTCGCTATAATACTGTTGACATTGTACTTCTTAGATAATGTCGAAAAATTACAAATTAACCAGTTGATAGTAATTTTGCCAGTTAGGATGATTTATTTAAATATCCCGTCTGCAACGGTGAACGACCGTTCTTCTGAAAGAAGTCATAGCAGTTTGGAATGTTTCTCGTCTGCAACGTTGAGTGATCGTTCTTTTGGAAGTCATAGCATTTGAAATGTTTCGCGTCTGTTCTGATGCTTTACTTATTTTGCAATGCATATCGCATTCTTCACCTCTTATATGGTTTTCTCGTATCTTATTTTGAGTTTATAGACTCATTCCTAAGTCCTTCATTATATAAATAATACTAAAAAGTTATTTACCATACTTATATCACTCTTTTAATGTTGTTTTCTGTATCAAGAATACCGTCCCCTTGTTCATCCATGAATAACTAAGTATAATTACGATTAAATAGTATGGTAGCTTCTTTCATTAGTAGAAGGAACATATTTTTACAAGATTTTCGAGTTTACTATACTAATAACCTCTACTAGATAACCACTTCTGCTATATTTGGTATTCTTACTATTGTTTTTAATTTTTCTTCATCTTTCTAAATTTTCTTTGTTCCGTAGTGTCTAAGATTTTGTCTGTTGTACAAAATTTTCTTCTAGTTCGTGTTTTATGTTTTAGTTTTTCTTTGATAGATTTGATACGAATTTAAACACCAAAAAAATCTTCTTCTTTGTCATACCTTAACGTCTTTTTAACATATATAAGAAGTTTTTCTTCTACAGGTAACGTGAGTTTCTGTATAGGCGTCCACCATAAATTTTTCTGTCAAGTGAGATGTTGGATTCTTCTTCTTATGGTGCCTATTCATTACGGATGTTGGACACTAACATGGCTATTCTGACTTTGTTGACTGCTGCCCTGAAAAGTCCGGTAGTGGTTAAGTTAAACCACTTTCGCAGGTTATGCAGCCAGGATATTCTTCTCCGTCCTGGACCTCTTTTCCCATGCACTTTACCTTGAAGTATGGTCCGAAGTAGGTCATATCGTTGTTCATTGCGCATTATATGGCCCAGGTATTCTAGTTTGCGACGTTTTATGGTTACGACTAGTTCGCGCTCTTTACCCATTCTATGTAGTACTTCTTCGTTGGTAATTCTGTCTATCCAGGAAATCCTCAACATGCGTGTATAGCACCACATCTCAAATGCTTCGAGTCTCTTCAGTGATGCTTCAGTTAAGGTCCATGACTCTACGCCATATAAAAGAACGGAAAATACGTAGCATTTTAGTAAACGAACTTTTATTTCCAATTTTATGTCGTGGCTGTTAAAGATTTTTTGCATTTTGACGAAAGATGATCTTGCCTTCTCGATCCTTATCTTAATTTCCGTCGATTGGTCCCACTGTTCATTTAAGTTTGCACCCAGATAACAAAAGTTGGTGATTTGTGTTATAGGTTGTTGGTTAACTAGTAATTGACCAGGTGGTATCCTATTTTTGCTTATAACCATGTATTTGGTTTTTTTGATGTTAAAATCAAGCCCAACTCTGCTACTTACTTCTGCCAACCTGGAGACAAGTGTCTGCAGACCTTCAAGACTGCCTGCAAAAATGTCTGCAGATGTTGAATTGTCAGAATTAAATAATTCAATTTCTAGTAGCATTGCGAAGTCATAATTGTGAATGGCTGCCAATTTGCTAATACTACGCAGCCATGGTATAGTTTTGCGTCCTAGACATCTCTTACTCATGTAACGTTCCCACCGTAATATGTGTCCTAAATATGCAGTTTTTACATCATCATTATCACCCAGCCCTTTGCGTCCACTGCCTCCCTCATTTTTATTTATTGTGCTCTGTCTTGAGCACTTTTGATCCAATTTCTTGACATGTTCTTAATATCGTCAGTCCATCGTGTAGGGGGTCTTCCTCTACTTCTTTTGTCTAACCTCGGCCTCCACTCAAGCAATCTCTTCGTCCACCTTTCTTCACTGATTCAGGCGACGTGTCCGGCCCAGTTCCATTTCAGGTTCAGTTCCATAGGTCATCACAGGCAACACACATTGGTCAAATGTTTTACGTTTTAAAGAAATTGGTATATCGCTTTTAAAGATGCCTTTGAGTTTTCCATAGGCTGCCCATGCTAGGTCTATTCTTCTTCGTAGTTCGCATGTTTGGCGTGATGATGACGTGGCCTAGGTGGGGGTTGCGGTGTGGGTTGGCCCGGAAGTTGGCGCTGGGGTTAGCGCGAGAGTTGGCGCGAACATTTCCCACTGTGGAATATTGATTCGAGGATGGAGGGGCGATATTTTCTTTATGAGAGGTCTCCATGTAGAAGGTAACCGTATGGCGTCATCTCTTTTATTAAGATAATTTGGCCTTTTTTCTATTTCTATGGCTTCTCGGATAATTCTTGGTTTATAGAAGCGGATGGGGGCTATGGTTCTGGAGTTTTCAAAATCAATTTTATGACCTGTATGAAGATGGTGTTGACCGAGAGCTGAAATTGAATCAGAATTGCGAACAGAAATGGAATGTTCATAAATCCTATTTTGGATTCTACGATTTGTTTGGCCTATATAGGATCGGGGACAGTCTGCACAAGGTATTTCATAAACTACGTGTTGTTCATTTGGAATATTGTCTTTGATAGATCGGACAAGAGATGAAAGTTTTTGTTGGGGAGTAAATATTGTTTTTATTTCTCTTGGTTTCAGAATTCTGTCGATTTTGTCAGTGACACCTTTACTATAAGGAGGAAAAGCTTTTGGTATTAGGTAACCGTTTTGGATTAGGGCTTGTTTTAAACAAGAGAGTTCAGCGGGTCTACTTGCATCATCGGAAAGGCGTATTGATCTGGAGACAAGGGTATTAATGACTGAATTAATTTGTGAAGGTGGATGGTGAGAGTTGGCATGCAAGTAACGATTGGTATGTGTGGGTTTTCGATAAACAGATTAATGGAAACCTTGGGATTGGTTATATATATATATATATATATATATATAATATATATATATATATATATATATATATATATGTATATATCATATTACCGATTTTTAATTACATAGTACAATGATTTTAGTTGAATTAACCAGTTTGTATAATATTGTTAATTTTTTATTCTATTGTCCCATTTTCCGCTTTGTAGGAGCCAAGGTATTTAAAATCCCCTACTCGTTTTTTTCTTCAAGCAATTCGATATATCTTACTCATATTGTTCCTTCCAACTAAATATACTCCATTTTTAATCTAACAACGTTAAGTCCTTTCTCTTTAATAGCCCTTCTCCAATTCTCCAACTCCTCGTCCATATTTTTTTTTTGCTTTCGTCCACTAATATGATAATATTATCCGCAAAGATCATTGAGCAAGGAGTCCCCCTCTTACTTTTCGTGTCACTATATCCATAACACGATTAAACAGCTTGTGACTCCGTGATGAGCCATAAGCAAACCAATCGTCACTGAAAAACTTTCGGTTATTCTGATACAAGTCATTATTATGACGTACGCTTAATCCACATATCCTTAAAAAGCCTTACGTGCTTCTCAGGAACCCATTTCTCTCTCACATATCTTTATAGCTCTTATCTAGTAATTGTGTCATGCACTTTTTCCAGGTCTACAAATACCAACTCTTTTTTCTTCCTCAAATATTTTTCTATGAATTGTCTCAAAGAAAATAAAGCATCAATTGTGATCCTTTCTGACACAAACAAAAACTGTTCTCCGATCTATAGGAGTGTCCCTTCTTGCTCTACAGTTCTGTTCCAAATTTTTTATATTTGTGAAATTATTCTTATACCTCTATAGTTCCTATAATCCTGAATATCTTCTTTGTTTTTATAGATTGATACCATTACGCTCTCTCATCATGCAATGAGCATCCTTGTTCCTTATATATCCTACTCATCATATGCCTTAACACATAAACTTCTTTCTCTTCCGATGCCCTTTAACCCTTTATAGATATTCTTACATAGCATAATAGGTACTCATAATATCTGTGTTTTATTTCAACATTGGATCATAACACTAGTCCATCCTCACTCTTACATTGCCGCGCGTGAGTCATGTCTTCGGATGACTCATACATCAAAAACTGTTCATCCCTCGGGTGTTTCCAACTCTTCATACAGCTTTGCAGACGATCTGTATGTATTTTAATCTTTCTCTCTTTTGGATTTCCCATTCCTCTTTCTAGCCTCTTTCTTCTCCTTAACCTTTTGTTGCACTTCATCGTTTCACTACATCTACATAGTTTGTTTTTTTTCTAAGAGGCCTTTACCAGATGTTTTCCTAGCACTTTCTCTTTTACTAACTAATAATTGTCCCATGGCTGCTGGGCTATCTATGGATATATTGATCTGCTTCAGTTAAAAAGCTCTCTTAATTTTTCTTGCATACTGCAATATTTCAAAAATCTCTGCCTGAAATATATAGGTAAATCATTAATTTGTGTTTAGAATAAAATTAATAATATTTTGATGAAATTCTTTTTCAACATTAAAATTTTGGTTAAAATATTAATAATATACTAATTTTATTTTAAAACACTATCGTTAATACCAAACAAAACCAAAGAAAGATGTATAATAATCACAGATTCTCTAAGTTCATTATCCTCACTGACTCAATTGTACCGTGACAACCCCCTTCTACTTCTAATTAAAAACGAACTTAAAAACATTTTAGATAAGAACATCCAAGTGCACTTTTAATGGGTGCATTCTTATGTAGGAACTGAAGGTAACGAAGCTGTAGATAAACTGGTTAAAATCGCACCAACTAGCCCGATGTCCGAAGAAAGTAACATATTGATACAAAACGATTTAAAACCATACTTAAAACAAAAAATAATTTAAAAATGGCAACAAACTTGAAACAACACTCCATCAAGGCTATACAAAGTCAACAAACATCCACATCTTTGGAAACCATAAATAAAAGATAGAAGAGAGCAACTGATACTTACCCGTCTCCGTATCGGCCATACACGACTTACTCATGACTATTTATTACAGCGCAAAAATAAACCAGTGTGTGAAGTGTGCAAGAGTGTTCTAACAGTAAAACATTTTTTAATACAGCGTCCTAAATATAACAGTAAACGACTCAAATATAGCGTACCCAACTCCCTACATGCCCCAAAAATACAAATACCCAAAGAATATTTTCTTATCTTAAAAACTGTCAACTTCTTCAAAAGATCTTAAATATACATTGTAATACACATACATAATAATATTATTGTAAACTAATGTATATACACTAATTATATGAACTGTCACATTAATCTAAATACGCCAATGACCCTGCGTGGTTGATGCGTTTTTAAAATAATAAAAAAAATTTGTTTTTTTTATTTGTTATGTTTTTTAAAGAAAAATCTTTTTCTTTTTGTTATAGTAGCGTTTTCAAGATATACATTTTGATAAAGATGAGAGTGTAAAGTCAAACATTTTTTTCGGAGAAAATACAAATTATTTACTCAAAAGATTTAACCCTCTAACAGGCAAGACCGTCTTAAGACGGTCTTTACATTTTATCGTATAAAACTTACACCGAATGTTTTTTGCTACCACAGTAACGACGTCCAAGTATAAAAAACCTTTCTTGACGTTATTCTATACAACTAAACACATTCTCCACACACAATCACGCTAAGCGATCAACCCTACCCCTAGGAACATGTGTATACCAATATAAGAATGGGATCCACATGTCCGAAGATCAAACCGGTCACACTTCACTAGTTGAAGTGGTACCTATCTGACCCCCAGGCTTTTCCTCCACCCCTCCTCATCGTACGACTGACGTGAGGAGGCTATGATCTGAAAGTTACCTGAGATGCCCTGGGTAATGAGACATCTCCTGTTTTTAATGATTGTGGTTATGCCACCTAACTGTAGGGGTAGCCACATCTAGGCTTTTCTCCCTAATTACTTTACTGACTCTATTGATTTTACTCGGACTGCACTTCGGGACTGAAGTCCCTAACATAAAAATAATAAAAAATAGCGTGTGTGTTCCGCACATGAAGTCGACAGCCTGGGCTGTCGACTTCATGCCCGGAAAGATATGTGTGTGCTCGGTCACTCAGCCGCCGATTTGGCAAAATAAATTTTGTTCTCCTCGCCGGCTGGGCACCCGAGAGGGTCCGGCCACCAAGCTCATGTTTGCCGCACATGGTCTCAGTGCTCGGGAGTCGCGAAAGGATCAGTATTCATTAGATCCGCCTTAAGGGCCAATTCCGCATCAGCGGTATATAGAAGGCCTGACGGGTCTTCTATATAGAAAATTGGTATTAGTTACGTTACGTTTAGTTATTTGAATTTAATTTGAAATAAATCTACTTAATTTAAAAGAAAAACAACCATTTTTTTTTTTTTTTTTTTTGTGGGTTTTGGGGGTCTTCCTTGGCGATGGAACAATAAAATGCCTGCACAATTCTTACCCTTTTACTCTTACATGCTAAATATGTGTGCGGTGTGGTGGGGTGTGCATTGCAGGGTGTATATGGCCTCCACACACCCCGGTGTATATTGTCCTTAACTAAGTGCCTTGGCACCTGTACCCTCTCGCCAGAGTCCTAAAAATAAGATTTTTTTTTGGGGGTTGTTTTTCTGATGACTGCATTTTTTTTATTCGACGTTTTTGCGACCATCTCATTCTTCATTTATTAGTTTGGGACCCTATATCCGGCTATTTGCTGTTTAGGTCTTCTGTGTAGTGTCCTGGTGTTTGCATTGTAATTAGTCAGCTCTCTTAGCATGCTACTTGGGTGGTTATTTAATCCGTTAAAAAGTTCATATGCCTTTTTATCCATTGTATGTAGGATCCTTGTTTGTCCTGAGTCTCTGTATAAATTTCTCAGAGGTACATATCTCGGTAGATTTAGAGCATCTCTTATCAATTGATTTTGAGCTGTCTGTATCTTTTTCCTGTTTGTTTTACAGGTGTGTCCCCATGCTGCGGAGGCATATGATAGGACTGGCAGGATAATACTATTAGCTATTCTGATTTTAGTTTTAAATCTTAGCTTGCTTCTTCTGCCGATAAGCGTTGAGAGCTGACTTTTCAGCGCTTTGGCTCTGTACGTTTGTTGGTTTATGTGCTGCGTAAAGGTGAGTTTTTTGTCTAGTAACACCCCTAGGTATTTGGTCTCATTTGTCCACTCTACTGGGGTGTTTCCGATCATTAATTCGCGGTTAGGTACACTTCTTCTGTGACTAAACATTACAGCCTGTGTTTTGTCCGGGTTTAAGGCGATTTTCCATTTGATGCACCATCTTTCAAATCTACTTAGTGCTCTCTGCAGATGATTAGCTGCATGATCTGGATTCCTCCAGCTAACAGCTATTGCTGTGTCGTCAGCGTAAAGACTTAACAAGGATCCTGGTTCTTTTGGCGTGTCGGCCGTATAGATGGTATACAGGTAAGGCGACAGCACAGCTCCCTGAGGCACACCTGCTTCCAGGATTCCGACTTCGGACAGGGTTGCCCCTGTTCGAACCCTGAACCTTCTGTTGACTAGGTATGATCCAAGGAGGCATGTCATAGCCTCGCTGTACCCCATGGTGTTCATTTTGTATATAAGTCCTTCATGCCAGACCCTGTCAAATGCTTTACTGACGTCCAGAAATGCTGTTGCCGTGTACATTTTTTCATTAAAACCTTTCGTTGCAAATTCCGTGAACCGTAGAACTTGTAGTTCACACGAATGTTCGCTTCTGAATCCGAATTGCGCTTCTGGTATGGTGCCTAGTGCTTCCGATTCATCGTTGAGTCTTTTTAGTATGACTCTTTCTGCTATCTTGCTTATTGATGATAATAAGCTGATAGGTCTGTAATTTTGTGGAAAAGCGCCGTCTTTCCCTGGTTTCTTTATCATGATTATATGTGCCTCTTTCCATCTATCTGGAAAATATCGTAGTTTAAGCATGCTGTTAACCCCGAACTGGTGAGGTGGTGCCGTACACGACCCCACCTCTACCAAATATTGGTGATATCTCAAGGTTACGGTTATCTATCGCCAGACTCGTTTAGGAATGCATCGGTCAAGCAGTTTTATGAGAGCTGTTGCGAGGAGAACGTCTTGTGAATTATTATTTTACTATTATTTCGTGCTAAATATTTGCTGGGGTACGTGAAGGCACCACATCACCGTAAGTGTAATTTTTTTATTTTGTAGATAATTATATAATTACTGTTTTTTTGTAGAAAAATGGCTAGTGGGTCATCAAAAAAAGTATCTTACAACGATCCCAACTTTGAGGAGACTGTTAGAAAGTGGTTTAGTGATTTAGATAGTGATACAGAAGAGGAAACAAATAATGTAACAGAATTAGAATTATACGACTCTAATTCCGACACTGAGCAAAGCGAAGGAATCAATGATGAGGATATAACGGTGATGGAACAGTCTTCTTCTGAGAGTAGTGAAGACGAACAAACAACTAATGAAAGAAGGGCCTTTTATGGGAGGAACAGATACAAATGGGCAAGGGAACCTGCTCAGAGAGCTCATACAAAAACTCCTGCTGCCAATCTAGTCAGGCAACTTGCTAGTCTCAAAGGTAGTGCGAGGGCATTAGAAAATCCAACACCATTAACTCTGTGGCAGTGTATCTTTACAGACGATGTTCTCGTTGAAATAATGAGAAGGACAAATGAAAAACTGGCACTAGCAAGGATAAAATACAAGGACCAACAAAAAACTGAATTAGTTGATGTTGACATGGTAGAACTAAAAGCGTTCTTTGGCATTTTGTTTTTTACATCTATTTTTAAATCGAACCACGAAGATCTTGATAGTCTTTATGCCACAGACGGAACTGGGAGGGACATTCTTCGGTGTACAATTGCACAAAAAAGGGTTCAAGTTTTGTTGGCATGTTTGAGATTCGACTGTGCTGATAGTCGAAAAGAAAGAGAGAAGACAGATAAGACAGCAGCGATATCATGGATTTTCAATAGAATTGTTGAAAACTCTAAAGAAAACTACTGCTTGAATGATTTGGCTTGTATTGACGAAATGCTTATTGGCTTTCGAGGCAGATGTGGATTTAAAGTATATATGCCAAATAAGCCTAATAAATATGGCATCAAAATTATGGCCTTGTGTGACGCTCGTACATCATATCTATTCAACGCGTATATTTATTCGGGAAGAGGTAGTGATAGTCAAGAACTAACAATAGATGAAAAGCAATTAGCAGTTCCAACTCAAGCTGTTTTGCAGTTATGTAAACCGATCTATGGTTCTAATCGAAATATAACTGCAGATAACTGGTTCAGCTCCATTCAAGTGGTTGATAAATTATTAGAGAAAAAGTTAACTTACGTTGGAACGCTAAAAAAAATAAAAGGGAGATACCTATCGAATTCCTGCCATCAAAAAATAGAGCTGAAAACTCATCCTTATATGGATTTACATCCAATAAAACACTTTTGTCTTATGTTCCAAAAAAGAATAAGGCAGTTTTAATGATTTCTTCCATGCACAGAAACAAAGCTACTGATGCTGACACTGGAAAAGAAGAAATAATTTCCTTTTATAACTTCACTAAAGGTGGGGTCGATAGTCTGGACCAAAAATGTGCTACCTTTTCAACAAGCAGACGAACTCGAAGATGGCCCATGGCGATTTTTTTGCAGCTCCTGAACATTTCTTCCGTAAATTCATATGTTCTATATACATGCACAAAAAATAGTGAACTCAAATCTAGATTTCAGTTTATCAAAGATCTTGCATTCTCTCTCGTAAAACCTCAACTTCTTAGAAGAATCGAGAACATACGGGTGTCACGAGAACTCCGAATTTCCATAGGAAAAATCTTGCAAATTCCGTTGCCCATTGCTATGGATGAAAATATTTTAAACAAAAGAAAACGCTGTGGAAAGTGTCCCAGGTCCAAAGACAAGAAAACTATATTCTCTTGTAAATTTTGTAATACGCCAATATGTGCGGAATGTACAGAAAAAATATGCAAGGACTGTTGTGAACAATAAATTTGGTCCAATAAATCAAGTGTCATTTCTTAATAAATATTACTTTTTAGAATGGTTTTTAACTTTTTTTATAAGAATATACTTTCATTTTGTAATTTTTGAAGTTAAACTGTTAAAATTTTCAACAAATTTGTTTCAGTTACTAATAAAGTTTATGTCTGTCAAAATAAAGGGTTTTATTCAGAATGTGTTAAATAATCATGTAATAATCAAGTTAGCTCTTTAAAATCTAATATTTTTTTATTCGTAGTTTAAAGTAATATGTAAATACACAATATGTAATCAATTATTCAATTTATAAAAAAATAAGCCGATAAACATTATTTTAAAAATGGGGTACGCTAAGGCACCACGTCACCAAGTACGCAACATATTATGCACCTCACCAGTTAAGGGTGCGATGTTTGTTATGTAGACAATAGCTTTGTTGGGTAGATTTTTCAGTGCCCTGTTTGTGATATTATCAGGACCTGGGGCTTTTTTGGCGTTAGTTAGCTTTATAAGCTCTTTTATTTCTTCGGGGGAGGTATGTGTAATTCCTACTCTGCCCTTTCTTCTCTTTATTCTTCTGGCTGTTCTTTCTACCTCTTCTTCGAAGTCTATGTCTTCGTTGGGGTTTTCATTGTTTCTGCATGCTCTTTCTAGTTCGTCCTTTAGGACTTCAGCTTTGTCTATTTCCGTATGGACAATCCCGTTTACTCCGTGTAGTGGAGGTATGGGTTTCTTGTCCTGTCGGAGGATTTTTGATAACTTCCAGAAGGCAGATTTATTAGGGTCTAGATCTTGGATATAGTTGTCCCAGCTTTCATTTCTGTGATTACGTAGTTGTCTTTTAACTTCCCGGTCTAGCTCATTTGCAATCCTTTTGTCTTCTATTGTTCTAGTACGGTAAGCTCTTCTTCTTTTTCTGTTCTTTTCTTGGATTAATTCTTGTAGTTCGTGACTTATGTCTCCGAATCTTCCTTTTTGTCTTGCTACTGTTTCCGTTTTGGAGCTGGCATCGATAGCGTTTGTTATCGTGTTTTCTAGTTTTGTTACAGTGTCTTCTAGTTCTGTGATGTTATTTATTGTTGGAATGTTACCGATGTTTTCGCTCACAATTCTTCTGTAGTTTGACCAATTTGTTATTTTTCTTTTGTGGGGTTGCAAATAGTTTAATTCTATTGCTCCCAGGGTCAGGACGATTACATTGTGCGTTGAATCGCCTTCATTTAGAGAGTGTATCTCATATTGTTGACCCACGTTGTGTAGGATTGCAATGTCTATGTGTGTTGGAAGTTGTCCATGAAAACATGTCGGTTCTGTTGGTCCGATCACATACGTGTTTGGTCTATTTTCGAGATGGCCGCAAAGACGTCTCCCGTTGTTGTTGGTCGCTCTGTCGAACCAGTTGGGAGATCTCGCATTAAGGTCTCCAATAATTACCGTAGGTTCTTCTGTATCTAGGATTAGGCTCAAGTCTTCATCGAAAATCGGTTCGTTTGGTCTGACATAAGCTGACACTATTTTTAGTGTTTCGTTGTTGGCCTTTAATCTTACTAGCGTGGCTTCCATTGTGACCAGTCCACCTGGTGTTGGGATATGTTCGTGTTCTAAGCCTTTTTTAACTAGTATGGCTGTTCCTCCTGATCTTGCTCTGTGGTCAGTTCTATAGATATCGTAGCCTGGAAATTTAGTTTTCTTCCTTTCCACTAATTTTGTTTCTTGAAGGGCTACGATATCGAGCTCTAATCTGTTAATTATCTCGTCCAAAAGGTTGAGTTTTTTGAAAATTCCTCCGGAATTCCAGGACCCTATGCGTAGATCTTCCGTATGGTTCGCTAGCATTGTCGATTTATTTCACCGAATGCAGTCATCATTTTTGTGGCCCTATCCATCACGGACATCATCTCCATCATTCTTTTGTTATATTCCGTTTGGAATGAGGCAATGAGTGCGGCTGCGTCTTGCATTGTTAGGGCCGCTTGTTGTGGGGCTCCTTTGGTTGCTTGCGCATAGCTGAAACCCGCGGTTGTTGTTGCTGGGTTTATTGGTTTGGCTGCCGGTTTGACGGGGGCAGGGGTCTTTCTTTTAGGAGCTTTAGAGCATCCTCTGTAATTGGCCGTATGCGCCTGGTCGCAGTTGGCGCATTTTGGGGCCGTTTCTTTGCTCTTTCCGCACTCATTGCTAAGATGATTTTCTCCGCACCTTACGCACCTAGAGTCGCAATGACAAGCCTTCGAAGAGTGGTAATAACCCTGGCAGTTGAAGCACTGTAGGGTGTCTTTTGTTGTTTTGAATTCGTCTTCGAAACGAACTCTCATGTAGCACAAGTTTGTTACTTTTCTTATTTTCTGTATGTCATCCTCTTTGAGGGTGATCATGAAAAAAGGCAGTATTGCTTTTCCTTCTTTTTTAGAGTACATGTTACTGACTCTGGTTGCGTCTATGTTCTTATTTCTCAATTCATTGAGAATAAGTTCGGTACTTGTGCTCGATGCGAGCCCTTTTAGAATAACCCTCTTTAGCTTATCGCTGTCTATCGGGTAGGCAACGTATTCTACCTTAGGGGAATGTTCCTCTAGGATTTTTACTACTCCTAGGTAATCTTCCCTATTCTTCGTGTTAATGACAATAGATCTGCCTGATCTGGCAAACTTATTGTCAGAAACGATACCTTTTTTGGCCGCTTTCTGCAGGATTGCTTGATGTTCTGCGACCGTCTTTAAGATGATCGCAGGAGGTTTCGGTTTCTTAACGTTAACCTCAGTAGGTATCTGAGGGTTCTCGTCGTTTTCTTTTTCAACTTGGGGCTCTTTTGCCGTTTCCTTTGCTTTCGTGTTTTTGTTTGCCTCCAAGTTTTTTTGGGCTTTTTGCTCACTGCGTTTTTGGGTGTTCTTTGCGGCTGTTGTGAGCGCTTCGTCGTTTCTGGCGTTTATTATTTGAGTTTGCTTTTCGGCAACACTCAAATTCTTTTTTGGTTTCTCGCTACTGGTGACTGATTTCTCAGTAGCGGTGCCTTTTGTTTTCTTTTGGACTTTTGTCCATCCTGCTTCGCTTTTCTTCTCTGTTACCGTTTGCTCTTTTGTCTTGTCATTACTACCAGAGGTGCTTGGGGTTTGGATTTCCCATGGTGGGCTTTGGGGTCGTAGCGGCCTGGTGGCGTTCCAGAGGTCGGCATTTTGCTCTTCTTTTCTGTTGGTTAGAGCCATTATATGGCCTACCAACTTCTTAATCTCCTCGTCTTTTTGTTTATTTTCTTCGCGTAGCTCAGTCATCTGAGCTAGGAGATTTTTTATTTGGGCGTTCGCCTTCTCTTCTCTTAATCGGCTCTCTTCTTTGAGCGATTTTATTTGCTCTGTCAGTGCATTGACCGACTTGAAAAGCTCATTGGCTTTTTCTTTATTTTCCATTTCCTTTGCTCGTTTCGCTTCGTCCTCATCTTCTGAGGAGTCTGCGATCGGTCGCTGGCGTTTTTTCTTTTTGCCTACCTCCGGCTCGGCACCAGTCGCTGTGGAGATGATGTCCACTATGGGGTTTTTCCCTTCGTTAGTTGGGCTCGGGGCTTCGGTCGATTCGGTGGCCGGGCTCAGCTCTTCGTCGACGTCATCTATGGAGACTTCCATCGTGGTTGAGACGCTGTCGTCTGTTTCCACTTCGCTTTCGGATTGCTCCTGTATTGGGATGTACTCATCATCTGATGTATCTTCGTTTGGGGACGCGGAGTCGTTATTGATGTTCGCGGTAAAGTTATTATATATCATTATTGCAGTAGCAACTGATGGGGTGGATGACTTGGGCTTGTCATCTTCTTCTTTTTCTTGTGATGTCACCTGCGTGACATCACTTTTTTGGGGGGGGAGATTATCACTCATTATGCCGGAAGGCAGAGAACATAGGTTCAAAAGAGTTATGGAGTTTATTACACAGAAGACTCTGTTTTTTTCTTCCCGTCTAGCCGCTGCCAGACGGTTTTCCTGGGTGTCGTCCCAGCAACCTCACGGTAGTTCACTCCCTGATTTCTCAGGGAGGGATCCTCTTCAAGTTTCTCAAACCTCAGAGGCAGGGGCCGTTTCTGTCCGACCTAGAGTTCAAAACTAGGCCTTACAGTGTCATACCTGTCGACCCACTGAGGTTATCCCGTATAATTTTCGCAAACGCGAAGCTATTTAAAGCCTCCGCGAGGGGCCTATAAAGGCAACCCCTCGGCGGTTTAACTTAAAAACAGCCTCGCATCCGCTTTTCGCTTTGGTAAAGGACAAATGCCTGTGCAATCTGGGTGTCTTACTCACCCGGAGCTAACAAGCTCCGTTGCGTCAGGTCAATCGCCCCCACCTAAGCACACTTCGCTGCTCGTCGCCTTCGCTCGCTGCTCACCGCTGCACGTCAGGATCGTTCGACCGCTGGAGTCGAACTACTGACACCAAACACATTCTGGCATCGCGATTACGTTCTTATCGTTAGTCAAGTGCTGACATACCATAAAGTGACAGTGAAAATTATTTATTCATAAACATTATTTTTAAATCATCAAAAAACACGTTTAGATCAAAGTGATCAACTTGATAATTTTATGGTAAGTACATTATATTTCTTGTTTTAGTAATATAATATGCTTTTAATAAAAACTTTTGTGCAAATAGGCTTTATAAACAAAAATATCAAGACCGTCTCAAGACGGTCTTGCCGATTTACGTATGAAATTTTTATTCTTCAGTATCAAATTCAGATAAAAAATATCTCCTTCAGTATGAAATTTTTTGTTATTTTTTTGTGCGTAGGAACACTCTTACTTCCCTGTTCTATTATTTTTCTTTTGTGTGATAGATGCATCGTCTAAATCGTAACCATAAGAACAAAATCAATTTGGAAGAATTGTCTGATGAACAATTATTCGAATTTATTGATTCCGTTGAAACCGACGATGGCATTTATAGTAGTGACGATAGTATTGTGGATCCCGACTATGTTGATGATAGTATTGAGCCTGAGAAGCCTTACAGCCTATCCGAGGTATCAGAGGATAACTCACAAGTTATTGACGAATGCATTCAGGAAATGCTTGAAGCTGAGACAACCGATGCATTTGTAAATTGTATAAATTTGTCACTGGATATTAGCAAAGTTGATCAACCAGCAGCTTCTTCAACATTAGTTTTGGATGATGTATCAACCGAAACATTTGAAGTACAAGAACCCTCTACATCCACTTCTACAAATGCATATTTTAAACTAGTCAAAAGAGCTCGATCTCCATTGCCAACTCTTGAAGATACTGGGCCATTAGTTCAACCTAATGATGGTGGCTTTACTGGAGAAGGTAAGATTATATAGAAAACATATTTATACGTTAGGTATATTATCTTTTTTATTACAGCTTTGAATACAATATCAAAAAACTCGAAAGAGATTTCCAAATTGACGTGGCGTAATCGCTCAATGCGTTTACACGTAAATGATGTGGCTTTTCGTGGCGATTCATCTCTTCCTAGAACAGTCAAACAGCTTCAAACACCGATGCAATTATTTAATTATTTTTTTAACGACGATATCGTTAAACTGATTGTTGAAGAGACAAACCGTTGTGCTTTGGAAAAAAATATAAATACAACATTCAGCACAACTGCAGACGAAATAAGACATTACATTGGTATATCGCTTTATATGTCTATATATCGCTATCCTAACATAGATAGTTATTGGGAAAACAATGCTTTTGTGCCAATTCAGAACTGTATGACATCGAAACGATTTATTACCATCAAGAAGTATTTATCCTTTCAAGATAACTCACAACGAAAGAAGAAAGGTGAACCAGGATATGATTCATTATTTCGGATTCGTACGCTAGCTAACAAACTGAATGACAGGTTTGATTCCATCCCCAAAACGGCTAGACTTTGTGTTGATGAACAGATGTGCTCTACAAAAACGAAACACCATTTGCGTCAGTATATGCCAAATGAGCCGCACAAATGGGGTGTGAAATTGTTAGTTCTATGTGTTGCGTTCTGCACATACGATGACCTCAATATAACAATTGAGATCATCCTGAAGGGGCGAGAAGATATTCTGTTCAATCCAGAACTCGCTGGTTTCCCCCTTTCGAATTGGGTATATATATATTCAACTAAAGAAAAGAAATCAAAGCCAGTGGACTGTATAAAACTCTATTTTAAAAAGGTGTAAAATTAAACATAAATATACATAATCAAATATACCATTATAATTAAAGTAGAATATATTACTTAAAAGAAGAAGAATATATTACAAACTTAACTATTACCTACTATGAAACACCAACAGACACACCGAAAGACAACCATAAATCAACCAAAACAAAAAGATGTCGATTCTATTAAAAACCATCGACAAAACAAAAGACAAAACCTACCATAGCCGCAAACATACTATACATAAAAGATACAAAAACAAATTAATCATATTACAAAAAAAAATACATAAAAATATGGATTTATATGTCATACATATACACATATATACACATATATATATACACATAAATACACATATATACATGAATATGTCAATGGTATAAAAACATACAAACAATACAATTATTAATACAAACCACGCATAAAATAATTCGGTGTTAACAAAATGCAAAAATAAGAATATAGTAAATAAACCGGAACAAACGCAAAATGTCCAATTGACAATGTTCAATTGCGATCGCGGCACAAATGCGATGAGGTTCCAACAAATATCAAATAAATATATCAAGTGCACGTACTTGATATATGCAGCAAATCGTATATAAATGGTGTATTGTTCCTTACCCCATGAAAAAGATAGCCCCAACGCTATCGCAAATTACGCCTTCAGCGGCCGACTTCCACTACACAAGTTTTTGATGCACATTTTCGTCTTTTTTGGTCAAAAGACCGATAAGGAGTCAGGTACTCTTCGTCTTTACATACACATGTTCATCGTTCGAGAGATACTTTTCGACTCTCGTTTTGTAACAAACGCAAACCCTTATTTTAGGTACCACACACATGTGGTGATATTTGGCAGATGGCCCGCCTTGCAATCTTTAGCCCTTAAAACGGCTGTGTCACTTACACACAAATCTGGTTTTAAAATATACGAGGAGAATAGAAACTATTAAAAATTCTGTTAATACATTTACAAATGTTTATTTACAGTTGCGAAACTGCAACACTTTGTGATTCAAATGGTTCAAAAGTAAATAAAGAAAGTAGAGGGTTTTCCATAGAATACATGACCTCAAGTTATGGAATCGATGTAAGCACTGTATTATGGAAGGATAACAAATGTGTCCGCCTGGCATCGACATATGTTGGCATTGAACCTTTTATAAAAACCACTCCAAATCAACAAAAAGCGAAAGTACCTCGGTATGACAGGAAGCATAGAAAACACATCGAAGTTGATTGTCCTCAAATCATACGTGAATATAATGCTCACATGGGTGGAGTCGATTTGATGGATGGACTTATGGGTCGATATCACATTCGAGCTAAAAGCAGAAATATTATGATTCGGATATTCTATCATTTTGTCGACATGGCCGCCACAAACGCATTCATTCTATCTAAACGTACATGTGCCGAAAAGGCAAATAATTTCAGTGACTGTTGTGAAGAGGAAAGGCTTCTATCTCTTTCAGAATTCCGTGAAGAGATAGAATCTGGCCTTGTTTCTTTCAAGGAGAAACGAAATGTTGGTCGACCATCATCAGCTCGAAATGGTGAACCTGGTTCTTCTGGTAAAACTAGTTCATCTGGTGTTGGAAAAAGGGCGGTTCATCAAGTTGCGGATATACGTTTCGATGGTGAAAACCATTTCCCAGTTTGGGTAAACAGAAAAGGCAAGAAGAGATGTAAGCTGTGTAAACAATCTGATACGCAGCTTGTCTGTTCCAAATGTGACCTCCACTTATGCGGTACAGTCGATAAAAATTGTTTTTGGGATTACCACCATCAAAAATAACATGTTCTATACTCATTTCTCTCAATGAAACTTGTTTTATAATAAACATCTACCAAAGTTATTTTTTACTCATAACCCGGTAAGACCGTCTGTAGACGGTCTTCACTATTTCTCACCTAGCACTCATTTTAGACAAGAGTTTTAGCAGAGAATTTAAAAATAAGTTACTTGAAAAAAAAAATATCAACTTCAACAGATAATTTATACGATCTTGCCTGTTAGAAGGTTAAATTTCACAGCTTACTACCCATATAATTTCTCTCGCTTGATTGACATAATAACAGAGGTAGACCACCATAGATAAATATGGTAGACCACCTCCAGTCACTCGATTACGATGACATTCAAAACTTTTAAAACATCAAATTTGCCTAATAGATTATTCTAAATATAGTATAATAGATATGTGTATATGTTAATTTTTCGTTTAGGTTTAGTTAAAATTATCATTATAGTATATTTAATTAGTTAAAAATTTAATATACATACAAAACAAAAACAGTTCGTTAAGAGAAATGTCTTAATTTTAATAACTTTTATTGATGAACATAAGGACACGTTTTATGAACAGTGGAGTAATGTATAATGTAAAAAATCAATTATGAATGAATTAAACAAAATTTAAACAATATATGGATCACTGTTAAAACCTATAGCCTGTCTTACCTTCCCTTTTCAGTACCCGGAACATAGAACAATGCAATCCCTATGGGATTTTTTGGCGCAGCTTTGCGAATTTTATCGCAAAGAATTTGTAATCAAGCATAAGGAAGGTTAAATTAAAATTTTAAAAGGCTATTAACAATTGACATTTTCAACCCGAAATGTCAGCTTAATATATTCGCTCATTCATTATTAAAAATTTAGTCTAAAACCTCGAAGTTGAAATTAATTTTCGTTAGTTCATTGAACCACTTGAATTTTTCAAGTTGTTATTAGTCCAGAGGTAACTTTTTAAAATAACGATTTTTGGGTGTAAAGTATAGGGTAACGGGTAGAGTGATTGGCCACTTAAGGAATTGACAATTGAATTAAAATTGTAAATTGGTATCTCTTAAAGTGAAATATTTTGAAAGGGTTTTTTTTGTAGTAATGAAATATCATATGTTATAAAAACTCAGGTTATTTTAATCAGAAACAATAATTTATATTAAAAATAAACACAAATTTAAAAACTTACCGAACTACACAGTTATGGGCATACAAACATAGTTACTGGCATATAGAAATATAATTACAGTAATTGGCCATTCAGAAAATTCCTAATTTTCTTTTTTTGTTCGTGCAGCACACAAAACTATTTAAGTTTTCAATTTCTTGTTGTTTCTTTGCACAAGTACCAATATGGTAGCCTCTAACACAAAATAGACATTTTACTCCAACTTTTGATTTAGATATATTATAGGAACATGAATAAAACAATCCTGTATACAAAAGGTTATTTACAGGTGGTTGGTGTCTCTCATTGTTTCACCGTTATATCTAGAGAATTGTATTTTTTCATGTTCTGGATATCCCCCAGTTTCAAAAAATAACTTTCTTTTAGCCGATTCACCAGCACGTTTTTCTTTGCTGGTTTCCAAATTTGTACATTTGCTTTGGGATGTGTTCTTCAAATTTGATGAATTCATATTGTTGCAGATCTCAAAAAATATGTTATCAATTGTGGGCAATTAACATTTTCCTCTACAGAATCAGGAAATTGGTTTCGTGACAATTTTTGTTTTTCTTTGAGGACAACAACATCTGGTATATGTACTCTAACTCCACTTTTAAAAGTAGAACTTTTAATTGTATGATCAATAAGTGTATCTGCTTTCAAAATATTTGTATCTGAAATATCAACTGTATTTACTGTAACATGTTCTTTATTCTTCACAACAGTTTGACATTTTTTGCTCCGGAATTAAATCTTGTGGCAATTTTTTTTATTACTTTCATCTTGATTTCCCTGTTTTTGACCTTTATTGTTTGCTTTTGCGTCAATTTGCATTTGTTTTTGTTCTAATTTTATTTTTTCTTGTTCTGCTTTTTCTTCAATTTTACGCCTCTCTGCATTTTGACGATCTGAAGAAGTGAGTACGAAAGGCAACCTTTCTGTTTGATTTTTGTCCTTTCTTTCTAAGGTTTTTGCAAAAAAAGAATCTGTTGATTGAGGTGTCAATTTATTTAGATAATGAGTTGTCTTGATTAACTAAAGGCAGATTATTGGATGTCGATTGAATATCTTCTCTCATTGTATCTTCTGTGACATCTTTTATTTTATCTGTAATATCAACGTTTTCTGGAAGTTGAATTCAAAAATCCGAAAGTAGATTTTTTTCTATAATAACAAGAGTATCTTAATTGCTACTTAACTGGGAATAAGCCACAATTAAAGATAAAAATACGTTTATTGACGTTTCAATTTCCACTTCGGAAATCGTTCTCAAAATACAAACAGTAAATTAAACAAATTTTGTTTTTTGTTACATAGTGAAAAATTCTTCTAATAATTTAATTTTATCTGACTCATTTATATTGACAATTCAGACATACATTATGCATTTTAAAGTAGATGACTTTAAAATGATATTGCCAATATTGTTGAGTTGCGCTCCTGGGACGACTTTAATTATAAGATAGTTCATTCGATTACATGAAATCAACTTTAACTTGAGAATATCCGTCAGAAAAAATCATAGCATGTAATTCGTCTTTAAAAAGACAAACACATGACATGATGACAGTAAAATTCTCCTGTTAGTGATTCCATAGTAAATTATGAGGGAAAACTAGGAAAAATATAAAAATTAAATATAAATAATATATAAATAAAAATATAAAATATATAAATATATATAAATAAAAATATAAAAATATAAAAAACCAGGGTTCAATGGAATATATCAAATGTAGCCTTAAAGAGACGGATGGTAAAAAAAGAACAATCAAAGAAGCGGCTTTAATTATGCTAAATGAGGCCAATTGTGTCGCAAATTCATCGGCAGAATGTAGTAGGATCTGGTTACCAATTTTGAAAGAGGAAGTTCTTAATAAGAAAATACCAGTATTAGTAAGTCACTTACATATAGAGGATACATCATTTATGTTTTTTAAATAACGAAACATATAAAATCAGAATTTTGGTGTTTATTATGAGGTTTATTTCCTGGTTTTTCCCTCATAATTTACTATGGAATCACTAACAGGAGAATTTTACTGTCATCATGTCATGTGTTTGTCTTTTTAAAGACGAATTATATGCTATGATTTTTTTCTTTCTCAAGTTAAAGTTTATTTCATGTAATCGAATGAACTATCTTATAAGTAAAGTCGTCCCAGGAGCGCAACTCAACAATATTGGCAATATCATTTTAAAGTCGTCTACTTTAAAATGCATAATGTATGTCTGAATTGTCAATATAAATGAGTCAGATAAAATTAAATTATTAGAAGAATTTATCACTATGTAACAAAAAACAAAATTTGTTTAATTTACTGTTTGTATTTTGAGAACGATTTCCGAAGTGGAAATTGAAACGTCAATAAACGTATTTTTATCATTAATTGTGGCTTATTCCCAGTTAAACAGCAATTAATTTAAAATGCCACAAGAAAATAGCTTTAGAACAATATTAATAATATCTTGTAAATTGCATATGATTTCATTGCCACCTACAGGGTTAAGTGTTACATCTGAATATATAATATGGGTTTCTGTGATGATAGAGGTATCTTGTATATCATTTGTGATTTCACCTCTCTGTAGTTTCAATCGTGGGTAGATCTATAGTATTTTGAAATAAATTAAATATATTAAAGAGCACTTTTGAATTTTCACTTAGTTCTTCGCAATTATCCAAACTTTGAAATTCAAATATTTTTGCGGCTCCAACTGTGTCTAGAAAATCTTTATATGTTATTGATTTTGTCATTGAAATAGTGTGATTAATACCTCTATGCGGGTCTATGATCTTTCCTACACATTTGGAATAGCCTCTTGCCTCAGAGTTCTATGGCTTCAATCTAGATGCTTTAAAGCCATTAATTATGGAATCTGATTTTAATTAACTAATGGCTGTGTTTAGAACCAATGCAAAATTCTCTTTGATAACTACTGACTTAGGGTTGTCGCGTCTAAACTTTAATACTGCCCGGTTCAATTTGCCTTTATTGGTTTAAATGCAGCAATATCTGCAGGTTGTATAATTCTGGTTGCATTGAGATATAAGGCCACTAAAATAATTTGTAGCTTTCAACATAATTGACTGGTTTGAATGGTTAAGTGAGTTTTATATCCATCAACGAACAAAATGACTGGAAAATTAGTGTTTTTTGCAACTAGGTACTTATATAAGACGTTTTCTATGTATTCATAGACGTTTTCATTCTTTATTCATCCCGTATCGCTACATGCTATGCTCATTCTCGTGGAACAGAATTTAAAATATTGCTAGGAATTCGTTTATAAGGGTAAATAATCATTGGTGCTGTTATTTCTCCAGATGCTTCAAAGGTATAAAACTTCGTCTTGATGTTTCATCAAGCAGCAGAACTAATCTGACTTGACAATGGCAAGTGTGACCTTGCCGAAACGTCGTCAAAACAATGATTTTTCTAAAAACCAAAATTACTTAACGCGGAGTCAAACCCGGAAAACAACTGATATCATATATATATATATATATATATATATATATAATATATATATATATATATATATATATATATATATATATATATATCTAATTTGGTCTTATTACTGTAGTATTTTTATTGTCTAAGCGGTATATTATTTTAAGAGTTGGTGGAAGTTATAAATTTGCTGGGCTAGTTATATACTAAAAATTTCTTTCAATTTAACTTCATCGAATGTCATTGCCAGGTTTACGAACCATGCAACTTGGGTTTTTTTATTAAACGGGTATTCCTTTAGATTTTTTAATTAAAAAATTTCTGTTTGTTGTAGATTAGTTTTTATTTATCTAGTTGAATGAGAATTTAGTTGTATCATAAATTATTTTTCGTGCTCAAGTTCCTAATTATCCAATAAGTAAGACATTAAAACGTGCAAAAATAATGTAATTATGTATGTATTTTGTACGTGAAAATTGGCATGGTAATTAAATGATGATTTTCAAATATTTTACTGTTATTACCCATTGATTATAATATTAATACATTTAAAAGTTTAGATATGTAAGTGTTTTACAACAAAATTTAAAATTTACTTTTTTGTAAAATACGCGTCTTTAATAATAGATATTTAAAGTGACTTCTTAATACTACTAGTTCCATACTGTCCAATAGTGTTATATTTTAATGTTTACTGGTATTTTATTAGTATTCCTATTGATTTTTTTCTTCATATTGGAAATTTGAAACTGGTTTTTTAACGCTGTTGCATTTGTGCATTGAAATTAACTCCATTGCTTAAGATATACGACGTCAGTAATACGATGTCAGGTTGTTACTGAATGGTTGTTACTGTAATGGTACCTCAGGTGTTGTACTGAGGGTTAGGTACCTGGTCAACGTAATTGACAGATACTTTACTAACAGGTTTATAAGAGAAAAGATAACAGCTTTATTTTGTCGCAGGGTGTTCCGCAGGGTTCAGTACTAGGTCCCATCCTGTGGAATGTTCTCTACGACAGGGTGTTGAGACTACAGATGCCAAGGAATGCACTCTTGTAGTTTATGCCAATAATCTCGCATTGATTGCGAAGGCTAGTCAGAAAACAGACATGGCTAATGCGGCTAAGACAGCTCTGCGTCGCATTAGTAGGTAGATCAGGGAGAAAGATCTACAGCTATGGCCTAAGAAAACTAAGATATTAGTTCTTAAACGGAACCCACAGAGATCCTCTCTTCCCTTTATAGGAAAAGGTGTGGAGGTTGCATCGGTTAAATCGATTAAGTCGCACCCTCAGTGCAAGACTGCAGTAACTCAATATTTTATGAAAATAAAGTAATCATGGAATTTGATCGTAAATATGCATATCTATATTATAAAATGCATATTTTTTTAAATTTTTGCTGACTACTACGGCTGAATCATAATTAATAGCCGTTTCATCTGCATTTCATATCCTAATTGAGTATTGATACAGTTCCAGATTATTAATTATAGTTTTCAGTTGATCAATAAAATCGTAAACAACAAATGGGTCACTTTGTTGTCTTATACGTGATGCTTCAATAAACTCAGCTTTTTTAATAAAAAATCGAAAACCAATCAAAATGGAGCAAACTAATAGTTGTTAGATAGGGCAGTTTCATCACATCCAAACACACATGTTTAAATAATTTTATTTTTTTTTATAGTAAAATCTAGTAGGTACCTAATTTGGTTATTACCTTGTTGCATGTCCTGTTGCATGCATGGTGCATGTCCTGTTACTGGTCTACTTTTTTACTTGCTCAAAGGACAAGTTGTAAACAAACTAATTTAAAAACTCTTGGAACCATAGTTGCCCCGGTATCGCCGTCCATAGGTGCACCAATCTTGTGTCAATTCGGGGTAATTGTGGACTTCTTTTCAATTACCAAACTATTCTCTTATACTCCGGTTGAATTTATTTCCTTTTCAACAACATTCAAAACAACAAACACGTTGAGATCTATTTTGTCCAAAACCAAACCTAACAATGAACAAGAAAGGACAAAGAATTGCATTTATAAAATACCTTGTGAATGTTTGTGAAGTTTTATTTAGGTGAATCATCAAGGCCATTAAATGTTAGAATAAGTGAACATCAATCTTATATTAAAAATAGAGAATTTGATAGATCTCAAATATGTAAACACGCATGAGATAATGAACATAGGGTTCAATGGAATAATTCAAATGTAGTCCTAAAAGAAACGGATGGTAAAAAAAGAAAAATCAAAGAAGCGGCTCTAATTATGCTAAATGAGGCCAATTGTGTCGCAAATTCCTCGGCAGAATGTAGTAGGATCTGGTTACCAATATTAAAAGAGGAAGTTATTAATAAGAAAATACCAGTATTAGTAAGTCAGTAACATATAGAGGATACATCATTTATGTTTTTTAAATAACGTAACATATAAAATCAGAATTTTGATGTTTGTTGAAGGTAAACTAAATTCACGAACAAATACTTACAATGTCGGGATAGTATTATGAGGTTTTTTTCCTGATTTTTCCCTCATAATTTACTATGGAATCACTAACAGGAGAATTTTACTGTCATCAATGTCATGTGTTTGTCTTTTTAAAGACGAATTACATGCTATGATTTTTTCTGACGGATATTCTCAAGTTAAAGTTGATTTCATGTAATCGAATGAACTATCTTATAAGTAAAGTCGTCCCAGGAGCGCAACTCAACAATATTGGCAATATCATTTTAAAGTCGTCTACTTTAAAATGCATAATGTATGTCTGAATTGTCAATATAAATGAGTCAGATAAAATTAAATTATTAGAAGAATTTTTCACTATGTAACAAAAAACAAAATTTGTTTAATTTACTGTTTGTATTTTGAGAACGATTTCCGAAGTGGAAACTTGAAACGTCAATAAAAGTATTTTTATCTTTAATTGTGGCTTATTCCCAGTTAAATAGTAATTAATTTACAATGCCACAAGAAAATAGCTTCAGAACAATATTGTTGTTTTTCATTTCTTTCAATGCCTTCTTTATTTTTGATTTGCTTATTTCGGGCTGCAGCTCTGCAGTTGACATTTTTTTATTTTGACCTAGTTGGTTTTTAATTTCTTCTGGTGGTTCGTTTTTTGTTTTATATAATTCTGAGTAGAAATGGTGGATTATATTTATGATTTCATCTTTAACGTTTGTTTCTATTCCATTTACATCTTTTATTTTGTTTATTTCAAACTTACCTAATTTCGGCCTTAAGGATTTCATATTTTTGTTTTTTTGTATTACTTCTTCTATTTTTATTTCTTGTTCTTTTCTCTTATTTTCTTTTATCATTCTGCTTATTGTTTAATTAATTTCTACATATTCTATAGATTTCCTTTTGCCTTCTTCGTTCAGCTTCCTTCTTTTATCCATAAGCTTCTTTATTTCTGTTGATATATAGTTGTTCTTTTTTAGATCCTTCTTTGCTATTTATTTTCCTGATGTAATCATTGTTGCTGTAAGTATGTTGTCTATTTCGTCTACATCTTTATCGTCACTGTCTAATCTTTGGGTAAGTTGTTTTTTTAATAGGTCTTTGTATATCTCTCTATATTGCCCTAGTTTGTTTCTATCTACTAGATTCCAGTTTCTACTTATTTTTCTTTTCATCTCATAGTTACCGTCAATACTAATTTTTGCTTTGACTTCAGGTATTCGTGAAAGCAAAAAAGATAAAATAATACAGAAACTTATTTCGTTGATGCCTGAGAACAGAAGATCGTTTTGGCTTAATTTGTCGGTCTCTGAGACAGTAGTGGACGATCTCCTCCAAAACCGTAAATAGCAGCAATTACAGGACAATGACCATTAAAATATTTTTACATTAATTTGTTTTATGTTTTTGTTAAATAAACGTGATCAAAGTATAATTTGTAGTACTTATTGTCTTTACAAATGGGGATATTTTATTTTATCGTCGGCTTAGTGACACAAAAATGTATCTCAAAAATGACTACTTTTCAGGAGAGCATATTTAAGGTTTTTAAAAAGATGATTTGCATTTTGTAATGACCTGTAGTTTATTCTCAACTTTTTTGTTCCGAATTATTAATCTTAGGAATGTTTTCATTGCCGTAATACAATCATACGCAACAATGAATAAATTGTGTTCTCAAAATATCAACAATTAGATAAAGTAGCGGAGATACATTTTTGTGTCCCTACCTGAAAAGTCTATTGAGACTTACGTGGGTACCATTTAATTTTAGAAAAGCTTAATCTTAATCCTATTAGTCATTTGTATTGGAGTGTTATCGATAAATTTCGAGAGATGAACAAACTGAGTGGCAGGTATAATAAATAAAAGTACAATAGATTAAAATTTATTAATCTCTACCTGGTCCGAAAACTTAACCACGCCATTTAAATACAAATGATTTTTAATAGGATTCAGACTAAGCTTTTCTAAAATGAAATGGTACCTACTTGTAATTTGTTGCTATAGCATTATAACCAATATTATAATATATAACAATTTACTAATAATAAAATAAAACTAATAATCGTAATTCATTTTATAACTTTTTATTGTTCTGACGATATTTTCTTGTGGCATTAAATACTATTTAAAAGTCTCGATGGAAATAACCACAATATTATTTATTAAAAAAAGAAACTTTATAAAATGTTTAGATAACGATTTCTGAATTAGATGGAGAAACGTCAATAAAGTTTTTTTTAATAAATAGATTGTGGTTATTTCCATTGAGACGTTTATACCATTATTTAAATCATAAAATATTTTTTTTTAATTAAACATAAATTTTAAAAACATTTTCAAACAATAATTTTAATTATGTTAATCACTTTGCACATCTGATTGATTGTCCATATTGTTGGTGACCAACGACTTAAAGAAGAGATGATACTGGGAAGGAATAATGCCTTTATTACACAACTCTTGTTCATATCCTGATCCATTAGGTTCACTGGTAGAATATGCGAGGCACTATTTGAATGTATCACTTATGATAAGAACGGTAAATTATGAATGTGTTTAATCAGAATCGACATCAAAAAATATATTCTCACTTTGTTCATACCCTGATAAATTAGGTTCACTGGTAGAAACATGAGAGGCACTATCTGAATATGTCACTTGTTGTGATGAAAGCGCTAAATTATGACTATGCGTTTCATCATCTCGTACCGATTTATTAAGAGCTAACAAAACTAACTTCTTCCCTCTTGAATCCATTATTGTGTAATAATAAAATTATAAAACAGTATTATAACGATAATTATAACAATCTCTACTATAATTAACTTAAAACTGATTCACGTGTTTATAACGTCTTCACAGTTGTAACAGAACTGGAAAGGCAACGGACATCCCTGATAAATATAATAAACAAATTATAAACTGATTCACGTGTTTCACAGCTATAACAAAACTACAAATAAAACAGGCCACCCTGCTAAACATAATAAACAAATTATCAAATCCTCAGATACTACCTGCAACCACTATTCAGTGCAATAAAATTTATGCCACAAAAAGGTAACTCAATATCAGCTTATTTATAGTACGAAAACGTAGTATCACAGAAATGTAACAGCACTTACATTTCTGTGACACTAAAAGATTGTTAAAAAATGTAGTTACGAAAACTCCTTATTGGGGTTTTAAGTGCTCGGAGAGATACAATTTTTTGTCGGTCAATAGAACTCACTAAGGTAAGTTCAATGGTGTAAATATGTCAAAACGTGAAAAAATGTAGTTACATTTTTGTGTCACTAAGCCGACGTTATATTCTTAGGTTTCCCAAATAAAAACACTGTATGTGTTCAAAACCTAGTCAGAAACTAAAATGCAGACATAAAAATATTTACTAAAAAACAAGAATATTTTATGCTATATTAATGTGCGTTCAATTTTATTTCAAACAAAAAGAAAATTTGAAAAATTGAGTCTTTCACGTTTCCTGCTCTGGTGAATAATTTTCAAATTGGGGCTGTAGTGTTTCTACTTGGGACAGCTGAACTATCTGTCTTAGGAACGCAACTCAGCAATATTAGCAATAACATTTTAAAGTCGTATACTTTGAAATATGTATTATATGTCTGAATAATTGTCAGCATAAATGAGACTGGTAAAATTTAATTATTAGATGACTTTTTCACCAAGTAACAGAAAAACAAAATATGTTTGATTTATTAATGTTTGTATTATGAGAACGATTTCCGTGGAAATTGAAACGTCAGAAACTTATTTTAAACTTTAATTTTTGCTTATTTCCAATAAAATAGTAATTACTTTAAAACGAAAATGAAGACCTTAGAGCAACAACGGTACATGCCACAAAAGTAAGTTTTTGAGAAAATCAAATATAAAGGTTTTAATCAAATCCTGAAATACCAAATATGGATTAGAAATTTCGTAAATGGTATTATTTGAAACCTGTATATCAACTATCCTTGAAACGCTAAGCTAATTTTAAAAAAAAGTAGTTATTGTAGAAAAAAAAACAATAAAAATTCAAAAAAATGTGGCTTGCACCTTTATTACAAAAAAAATTATTAATACAACAAGTTGTAAAATAGGTATCTTATCATAATATTAGAAGTTATATACAGTACTAAACATGAAAAACACAATACATAAAATCAATTTAATTTTCATCCTCCAGATCGCTAAAGTCATCCAAATGTTCTGTCTCATTATCTATATTATCATTATCTGTTCCCATATTTTCAACAACACCAATCTCTCTGTAGTAATTCTGGTAAATAGGTGGTATGTAGCGAAGAAGCATCGAAATATTAGATATTTTTTTTGGGTTTAATGGAATGGGTGCGTCATATTTAATTTTTAAATCTCTTACATTCAGGTTTACTGCAGTTCTAACACCTCTCCTGCCAATATTGACAGATTTAAATAATTCGTTCCAAAGATGTTTATAAAACATAACATTTGGAGTCTCGTGAGTAAATTTAAATGTGCAGATTTTACTGAAATTAAGCTTTTCTTTATTTTCTGTTTGCGTTTTTTTGGTAATATTTTGGATCTGTAAATCCTTAAAAGACAAAATATCTTTTTGCTGTAAAACAATGACATTAAAAGGATTTTTCCTTTTTGATTTTAAGACTGCTTGATACCAATCATCAGGGGTATACACCTGATTTAAATAACGGCGTTTATATTTTTCAATAATTGCGAAGTCACGATCAGAAGGAAGATGTGTGTGTCCCACTACTAGAAATCTATGTTCTATTGTATCAAAGACACTTTCTTTAACTAGTTGTTGCCACAGACATACAATGGTCCAATTTTTGTTTTGTCCAGCGCAATTATCGCTATATACAACAAGCTTCCTATGTTCAGTAGGATTTTCTTTAAAATGCTTATATAATATACTAGCAATCTCGTCACTTCCACGTTTTGCTAAGTGTTCGGGCCACATATACATATATCCCCTATCTTCAACGCAGTCATGTATTCCTAAGTTATAGGTCCAAATTTTTCGTAAATAAAAAGCAGGACCAACTGTCAAAGAAGGTACAGGTAGCGCTTGCTGTAAATCAAAACTGATGACAGATGTGTCTTTTGTTCTCTTAGCATTTTCTATTTCATCTTTCAGGCTTTTTTGCAAAGCTTCGGCCCTTCGATGGTGTAGCTCAAGTTGAGACTTTAACCTGCTTGCTGATGCTTCTGTACTGCCAACATTTTCAATTTGAATATTTAGAGAGTCGCATGTTTTGCAGGTGTCCGTTTTGGGTAATTTAAATTCAATGTTAAACTCATTGCAAAAAACATTTCTGTAGTAGCTTTCTTTTACTGGATTGGCATTTCTATTTCTACACCATTCCAGGTAATAATCGTGATAAAGAGCAGAAATCGATAAATCATGATCTATGTACACTTTGTTTGGATTTTTTTGCCTACTATAATGACTGGTGTATTTTGGGATGGACTTAATATGTGTTTTTACGTTTTCACGATCACAGTCATTAATTTTATTTGCTCTGTTCTGGTGTTTGCCACGTTTATCTGCTTTTGGGGTACTAGCACCTTCCTTCATTTGTTCGCATAAAAGTTGAATTCTTTTTTTTTGATTTTTGCAAACCATGAACTGCAAGAAACTCTTGTTTGCATATTTTTACATCTATACCCTTGATCTTTACAAAGTATTGTATTGAAACATTTCGCGACGATACATGTTTTTTGGTTTTTTTGAGGTAGGTTCTTTTTTTTGGAACAGATTTGATTTGGGAAAAAAGATAAATATTTTGTTTATCATAGTCACCCAAGTTCCAAAACGCATTAAAAATCTGTGCTTCATTTCCTTGCAAAGTATCTCGACATTTCTTGCTACACTTACATGGAGGTCCGATTTCCCTGTCAGGTACTTGTTTTTGCCGTTTACTTACATAGCTATGGCCCAAATTTCGGTTGGTTTTTCTCTTATGTCTAGTCTGTCTCTTTAGGTTTGCCTGGCGCCATCTTGAAGAAAGGGCTTTCTCTGGCGTGGAAAGAGAACCTCGTCTGTTAAGTAGATCGTTTTTTGTTTCGGTAGCAGCAGAAAATTCATTTGCCTGCAAACAAAAATAGTGTTATATTCCTGGGACTACCATAAAAGTTTTGTAAGAATTTTTAAGGCACTAAGGGGATAAGCCACAACTCGACGATAAATCGATATTATAACATACAAACCAAGAATGATTTATTTTTTTTATCAATATTATGAAAGCAGTAGTAGGTAGCTATGGTATTTTAGCATTAAGAAATGATATTTACATTGTTTATTACAAATAAAAAAAAGAAAATTTAAGCCACAATAATTTCATTAAAAAGGGGACAAGCCACAAATTTTAATTACTCACCTGTGTTTCACTACCTGAAGAGTGTTTACTATCACTATTACTTTCAATATAGTCTTTGTCTTTAACACTATCATCAGAATCAAAATACAAATCAGAATCACTTTCAGAATCTTCATAATAAAACGATTTTTGTGGAGCTGTTCGACTACTTGAAGCGGCCATTATAAAAATATGGTGGCTAGTACCGTTGTTCCACTTAAAATAGTTGATTTTAGTATAAAAATAACAAGGATATTTATAACTCGTGGAGTCATCTATGAAGCAAAAGCTGTAGTTTTTATTTTGTAGGTAGATAGGAACCTAACCATTTGAAAAATATATATAACTCATTTTTAGTAAGATTGTGGCATGTACCGTTGTTGCTCTAAGGTCTTCAAATAGCTTTAGAAAAATATTAAGAAACAGACTTGATTCTACAATCTACAACCCTATAATTATGAGCTTGCTATATTAAGATCATTTTCTTAGCAGTTCCATCTTATACCCTTAAAAAACAATCAAACAACTACTTGCTTCTGTCTTCCATAAAATTGTAAGTGAATGGTTAAGTAAATTTTAATAATAGTAAAATAGTTTCGAAACACAATTCAGATTTCTGCTTTATAATCTGAGCCTTCTAAAAATTGCAAGGCAAACAGACGTTGATAAAAGATGTTAAAAGAGACATGGGGAATCTAAAATTTGCATTCCACGACATGTCTTTTACAACTAAGCAGAAATCCTTAGCGAATTGTGCTTCTTGTACTCACACAGAGTAAATCCGAATAAAATGAGAAAAGGCAGCAAATATTTGATTTCACGCAAACAAATCCTATGTATCTCTTGATACGTATTTCGACCTAATAGGTCTCGTCAGAAGAGCTATTCATAGGGCTTCTCAACGTGAAAAATCAATATTTTCTGCCTTTTAAGAAGCAACAATAACATGGCTTCAATACGGACGCAATAGCGACATCTAATTACAACAATCGTAAAATAGTTTCGAAACACAATTCAGATTTCTGCTTTATAATCTGAGCCTTCTAAAAATTGCAAGGCAAACAGACGTTGATAAAAAAATGTTGAAAGATGTTAATTTTATTCGGATTCGCTCTGTGTGAGTACAAGAAGCACAATTCGCTAAGGATTTCTGCTTAGTTGTAAAAGACATGTCGTGGAATGCAAATTTTAGATTCCCCATGTCTCTTTTAACATCTTTTATCAACGTCTGTTTGCCTTGCAATTTTTAGAAGGCTCAGATTATAAAGCAGAAATCTGAATTGTGTTTCGAAACTATTTTACGATTGTTGTAATTAGATGTCGCTATTGCGTCCGTATTGAAGCCATGTTATTGTTGCTTCTTAAAAGGCAGAAAATATTGATTTTTCACGTTGAGAAGCCCTATGAATAGCTCTTCTGACGAGACCTATTAGGTCGAAATACGTATCAAGAGATACATAGGATTTGTTTGCGTGAAATCAAATATTTGCTGCCTTTTCTCATCTCATTAAATTTGAATATTTTGATGACTCAGATTTTACTTCGAAATAATTATTTATTACACTAAGGTACTTACATTCCACAAATATTTAGAGTTAACTAATATAAATCCGAAATTATAATTTATCTACTTCTGATTCTGTTTGTATTTATTTTGTGTGTTTATATTAGTTTCTGTTTAGAGATCTTAAAGATATATCGTAATTCTTTCTTATCTATTCGATGGGACATAAATATACCTACTAACTCTTTAATAATAATCTAATAATAATCTAGGTAAATAAAAGGCCTGGACTGTTTTTCTTACCTGTAGTTGTTAAAAGTATAGAGATATAAATATTTTAGAAAATATTTCAAAAATAAAAACATTCATCTATTCCTTACAGAACCTTAAATTGCATTTGCATAAAGCGTTTGCTGTTTAATCCTAGAATGATTCTATGTAATCAGTGTAGTAGTATCTGGGGGCTCAGGAGACTGAGACCTGATGAAGACATCAAAGAGGATGTCGAAAGCTCGGTGCAATGATAAGCGACGTGGTTCAACCCGGAAGACCGTTGATTAATTGTTGTAGTAGTATTAATCTTAGCTCTAGGTTTAATTGTATTAACCGCGGAAATCTTTCGGAACCTAAAGAAATGGGGGGGTCAAACTCTTGCTTAATAAAAATTTATATTTAAATTATATTATAATATGGAAGGGAAGAGATTTAGTAATTGTTTAGTAATTGTAATGTGTTTTGGTTTTCCTACATCTAATCTATCATTTTTTTATTTCAGGTACGTAAACTAGCTGTTGGCCTATCATATATTTATTTAGAAAAATAAATGCCTAATATGGTAAGTACTTTTTTGGTTAATTACCAAAAAATATTTGTTTATGCACGTGTCACCATGCATTATAATACGTGAACAAATGGTGTTTTCATTTTAATGCGATGCCTTCATATTATTAATGGTCCCTTGAATATCAAATGATTGTAAATTTATTCTTAATAATAAACCTTTTTTAACCATTTGGTCCTACTTGAACTTGTCTAAGTACAACAGCTAAAATGGCCTAGGAGTGGCATACCTGGTAAAAAAGCGGTACTGCACGTGTATGTCTAATTCTATTAGGAAGTATTCTACTAAATTTTCACAAATTATACCCTAGGTGGCGCTCTTCTTCCTAATTTTTGCCGAAGTAATTATAAGCTACCCTCCATATTTCTGTTGGATCAGTGAAGTGTTTGTAAAATGAAACGACAACAACGTGGTCACAATGGCATCAAATTACGATAGTATTCAACCACTTTCAAAAGTGAATAGTTGGTGTGCTTCTGCCAAACGAAAAATGGATGTACCCAACCAGATTTGTCTCATAATACAATACTTCAATGGGCGGTGTTGATCTCTTTGACCAGTCGGTTAATAACTATCGAGTCAGTATATAAGGTAAACAATTTTGGTGGCCCATTTTTACTCATATGCTCTACTCAGCTCTTGTTAAGTCGTGAAGGTTACAAATATTTGCTGAAAATAAAGAAGTGGATCTTTTGGCTTTCCAACGAAATGTAGTAGGTCATATTGAGGAAGGTTTGAGAAATCTACTTATTCTAGAAAACGGCTAGCAGGATCTGCACCAATTAGTCTCAAAATGGATGAATGCAGTCATTTACAAAAAAAATAGACAAACAATTTCGATGTCGCTTATGCCATCAAAGAGTACGTTGGATTTGTATAAAGTGTGAAGTTACTCTGTATATTAAACGTCATTGTTTTGTACAATTTTATACTAGTTAGATTATAATACAGGATATACCCAGATATGTAAACTAATATTTTTATTTTTACACAATGTTTTATATTTTTGATTCCCGATCAAACCATTGGACTCGTATCAGTACACCTACTTTTTGCCAAAAATTTTTGCCACCTACTTTTTTTAATTCATTAATCTCAAATATCCATGAACCATTTAACCCAGATCCAACAAGGACATTCAAAAAAATCTTGTATTATAAAAAAATGTGTGATCAAATGGGTTAAATAGTAGGTTAGGTTATATTGGGCTCAACATGAGGAGACGCTTAGATACCTTTCTGTAAGTTTAAAGTTATGTCCATTTAACCGAGCATCTTTAACAAAGTCTATTACAACCTTAAATAACACGTCAACAAAGTAGTGTCTGTGACTATAGCTGATATTTGCAATTTGCACTTTCTGTCAGTCCGATTTTGTTTATTTTGTTCTTTAAGATGACAATGTGTTACTAGGAGATTTGTGATAGTTTTTAAATCATAAGTATTTATATCTAGTCTCTTCTTTGAAGGTTCATGTATAAAAGCCTTCGAATGGTTGAGAGCCATTTTCTTGTACCAGTAGTTATGTTTCCGTTCCACTTAGTCTTATATTGTTCTTTTAACTATGATTTTTGCTGTATGTCCAGGGCACCCAACAGAATCTTACCTTGTTACCTTTTCCGATCAGATTTTAAAGACAGTTCCAAACTAACTTTGATTCAATACGATGTGAATTCAGTGTCTTTATTGCCACTTGGCTATGAGAAATAATCTTTATAGATTTGTCACTGCAATTTATCCTGATTATTTCGTAAAGGCACATTTTTATAGCATAAATTTCCGCATGAAAGATAGTAGATGTACTAAAGTTAGACTTGGGTTCCCTCTGTATACCCCCGATCCAAGTTTTTATCGATTTTAGAGCCAGTCTGTGTATACCGCGTTGTTCTGCCCTTATAAGATTAGTTTTATTCGACTTTCGTTCGTCCTTCCTGAAAAGAGGACCGTAAACGGCCTTTCAAAATGATACTAAGGGATCATTGCATCTGGTACCACTTAGAACTCTGGGTGATATTTAATTGTATCCCAGATTTGATCCTAGTATTCTTTTCCCCTACTTTCTGAAATCTTATACGCCTTCTGTATGATTCTACCTTCGTTTCCTTCTGCATTCATATAATATGTACTCAAGGAAGATCAAGCATGACCTCCATGGAGGTCCATTGGGATAGTCACATCGCTCTTATCCTGATGAAGCATACTTATTCGTTAAAGCTTAATTAGCTACTTTTTGGAGATATCTTGTTGGCATTGAAACCAACTAACATATTAGTGTGACATACGTAATAATAGGTCTAACTATAGTCATATATAGCCATTACATCTGTTTGGGTTTTAAACAACATGTTTTTCAACATATTCTTCGACATTTATAAACGAAAAGCTTTGTTTATTGGTTATTTTTACCAAATGCGCGTTTCATGTAAGAAGCTGATCTAGTACTACTGCTATATACTTGACCTTATTCGCCTCTTTGAGAGTTTCTCCATACAAAGTGGGCATCCAGATGTTATCTAGTTTCCGTCTCATTGTGAAACTGACTACTACTGTTGTAACAATGATTATTTTGCTAATTAGGGATTAAAAGGGAGGACTGTACTGAACAATCACTGAGCTTGGAGACAGGGTAAGCACATAAATTGAAACGTTTGCAAACGGCTACTCGTGTTTTGTTAGGTGTGGACACATCATTTTGTTCACTGCTGGACACAGGTCTCTCCCATTTTTCGCCACTCTTCACGCTTCTGAGCGTCTTGTTGCCATTTCTTGGATATTCGTTTAATGTCGTCCATCCAGAGTTTTAGTGGTGTCTTCTGCTGCGGTTGTCTTCTCTTGGGCGCCAGTCAATTAGTTTTCCGGTATATCTTAAGTCTTTTAGTCTCGCTATGTGACCTACCCAATTTCATTTCAGCTTGGCTATACGTTCGACGACATCAGTGGTACCTGTTCTTTTCTTAGGTCTTGGTTCCTTATTTTGTATTTTTTTGTCACGCCGAGAATCAATCTTTCCATGCGCCTTTGTGCCACTCGCATTTTTAGTGCTGTTGTTTTTGTGAGAGTGAGAGTTTCTGCTCCATATGTCATAATAGGAAGAACGTATTGGTAAAGTGTGTTCATAGCTATTCGTCGGTAAAATTCACAGGTCTGATTATCCTTGCTTATTCTGATTTCAATAACGAGATATATGTATTTCTGTCAATTCTATCACTTGATTTTGGATGTGTAGCTGTAACCTAAGAATACATATCAGTAGAATCATATTGTACTTCCTGATTACGTGTGTTTGTCTTTTTAAAGACAAATCACAAGCTATTCTGTTTTAACGGGTACTTTTTAGTAAAGTTGATTTATTGTAATTGAAAAAACTATCTTTTAATAAAGTCGACCCAGGAATGTAACTCAAAAATATTGGCAATATCATTTTAAAGTTATTAACTTTAAAATGTATCATATAATAATATGTCTGAATTGTCAATATAAACGGGAAAGATAAAATTAAACTATTAGATTTGTTTGAATTAGTAGAATTGTAGATTTTGAAACAAAATGAGTTTAATTTTTATTTTGTAACTGATTTCCAAAGTGGAAATCGAATCGTCAAAATATATATATTTTTTACTAACACTGTTGATAAATTTCCAATAAAAATTATGAAATTATGTATATTAAAGCTTTTACTTGCTGTTTCGATTTAGCTAATATCACAGTATCGACCGAATATGTAAATAAGTCAAATAGACCAGTGTCGAAGCCTTTAAAAAAGGTAAAATGTAAAAAAAATTTATAGTAGAATGAAACCTATTGGAAAAAGAAGAGAAAATGCTAAAATTGGAAGAAAAATAAATTACACTCCATCCGAGGTCGGGAAGTGGGAGGAGGGGTTTAAGGTTAAAAATCGGTTTATCGCGATTTTCGGCGAAACTACAAGTGCTATGGAAAAAAGTTAAATAACAAAGTTGTAGGTAACAAAAAGATCTATAACTTTTGTATTTACACTTTTTTCACAAAACCTCAAAATTTTTGTGGAAAATTCAAAAAACAAAGTTTTTGAATTTTTTATTTACGAAATTTGGTGAAAACTTGCTTAGTATGTATCAAATCACTGTAATTTTTTGGAATTGAAAAATTTATTTTTTTAACTGATATTGATTTATTATCGAAAAAGCACCCTAATTTTTAATCGAAAATTCACGCGTCAAAATATCAGCTTTTTTAAAAAAGTCGGTGGGCTTTTTGTTCGTTGAAATTTCTACTTTCCGATAGTATAAAAAAAATATACATTACTATGGAAAATGTTCACAAAAAACGCAAAAAACGAAGAAAACTCGAATCGAACAATTTTTTTTATCATTATGTACAATTTTGAGATATTTCTTATAATTAATACTGTAATTAGTCATGTAGCTTAAGATTTCATGATACATTGATAAACAAAAAATTATAAATCCACAAAACGTTAAGATTGCAAAAAGATATGTGAGAATAGCTGTTAAAAATATTCAATATAGGATTTAAAGGGAATTTCATCAAAAAAATGTGACTTGTATAAGATTTTTTTTTAATCAAAAAGCTGGTTTATTAATGTTTAATTACATTTTTGTCCTGGACAAGCTAACAATATATAATGTATGTATATATATATATATATATAATATATATATATATATATATATATATATATATATATATATATATATATATATATATATATATATACCTAGCTATCGCTTTGTTGTATTAAATTGGCCAAATATATGGCCTAGGAGGACAAATTCGTTAAACTTCCCGTGTTCGAATCGGTATCAATAAAGTGTTATGACTCATTTCGGCCTATCCCAGCCTCATCAGACACTTGGGCTGATACAAATTCAAACACGGAAAGTAGAACGAATGTCTCCTAAAGCTTCACCACTGCAGTGGTTTGCGAGCAGAGGCGCCACCTGCTTTGGCGGCCGTGAACGAAAACGATATAATCACATCGTTTTCTACCTCTGGGCTATGCGAAATGTGTAAAGAATAAATCTTTTAGCAAAAAGCTGCTATCGCTTTGTTGTATTAAATTGGCCAAATATATGGCCTAGGAGGACAAATTCGTTAAACTTCCCGTGTTCGAATCGGTATCAATAAAGTGTTATGACTCATTTCGGCCTATCCCAGCCTCATCAGACACTTGGGCTGATACAAATTCAAACACGGAAAGTAGAACGAATGTCTCCTAAAGCTTCACCACTGCAGTGGTTTGCGAGCAGAGGCGCCACCTACTTTGGCGGCCGTGAACGCCACATATATGATGTATATATTTACCATAATATTTTTTAGGGCATTAATTTTTGCCTCTTTGATGGCATTCCTTCGTTGTTTTCCAATTCCAAAAAATTACATTGTATTTGATACATACTAAAAAAATTTTAAATAAAAAAATTTGATAAAAATCAAAAATCTTTTTGTTACCTACAACTTTGCTATTTAACTTTTTTCCATAGCACTTGTAGTTTTGACGAAACTACAAGTCCTATGCAAGTTGCTATGTTTTGCGGTAAACCGATTTTTACCCTCTTTTAACTCCCTACAATTTTAGCACATTTTCTTCTTTTTCTAATAGGTTTCATTCTACCATAATTTTTTTTGGTTTCAAAAATTATCGACCCTCGTCTAAAATTACAAATATTATTAATAAATCAAAATAAAAGAGAAAAAAGTTTTATGTTTATTTCAGAAAAAAATTTGTTCAGATTGTACAATATTTTCACTATGGGTTTCACCAATATACCACAGTTGTTATTGATCTGGCACTTAAACTTAATTTAATATCTGACTTGCCACAGTTGATCAGAGTCCGTTTCACTGGAAAATCGTTCCTAAAAATATTTTAAAAATTAATTAATCCAATGAGTAAAACAGGGTATAGTAAATAAAATTGCCATAAAATTGACGAATATCTAAAAGTCAAAATCAAAGTCATCAACCATCGAGCAAAAAGACAAAAGAGACAATCTAATTGTTATGAAAAGGAGACCAAAATTCATAAAAGAGGCCTCCTAATATGGCGGACATATCCGGAAATGCAAAGGCGCTAAATTTAGATTTTACGACTTTTCACAAAAATCATACAGTGGTGTAGGATTTCTAATTTATCTAATGGAATTAGTAAAAAGTTTGAAAATTTTAATATAATGATTGTTTTAATTAGGAAAATATTTCATGTTTTTTTATAAGGTCATAAAACAGTAGTTATAAAATATTTTAGAGCAAAATAAAGTTTTAATTAAATAATAATATCAACAGTCTAAAATACGACACAATTGTTAAAAAACTCAAGTCCAGGCCGCATAGTGAGAAATCAAATAGATTACATTCTCATTAATAAAAGATTCCGGAACAGCATAACATCAGTCAAGACATACCCAGGAGCTGATATCAAATCAGACCATAAACCATTGATTGGCAAAATTAGGTTAAAAGAAGGTTAGACGTAGTGTCAATCCAAAATTCGACATCAAGCTGTTAAAAGACCAACACACAGAACATAGTGTAAACCGGTATATACAAAACAATTTGAATACCGTTATTCAATCGGATGTAATGGACCAGAAGCTAGAAAAGTTACATACAGTTTCAAAAGACATACGAGAGACATTTCTCAAACCACCAAAAATTAAGAAGAAATCGTGGATGACAAATGAGATTCTAGATATGATGGAAGAGAGGCGAAAGTTCAAAGATCAAGACATGTCATTATACAAAAGAATCGATAAAAAGATCAAAAAAGCTATTAGAATAGCTAAGGATACACATATAATTAAACAGTGTTCGGAAATACAGCAATTGCAACATAAACACGATACATTTAATATGCACAAAAAAGTTCAAGAAGCCGCAGGCTTATACAAACCTAGAAGAGTTAGGTATTTGGCAGATAACCAAGGCAAACCACTGTCAACTGTGGAAGAAAAACTAGACATTTGAAAGAATTATGTGGAAGTAACTTTTGCAGATGAAAGGCAGACTACCATTGAAGACACTGAATGACAAACAGGACCCCCGATTACCCCCGATAACAACTGTATTCAACAACATATACGTAACTGTAAAAATACCCCAAAGCTGATTAAAGTCGACGTTCGTGACCATACCAAAAAAAGTAAATGCCAAGACATGCGAAGACTGCAGAACAATTCACCTAATGAGCCACTTACTTAAATTGTTCTTGATAGTGACACACGTCAGAATATATAAAAAATGCGAAGAACAAGTATCATGGACGCGGTTTGGATTCCGCGATTCCTTAGGCACCCGAGAGGCTCTACTCGCTGTCCAAGTGCTTATGCAAAGATGCAGGGATGTTAACTGCGATGTGTATATTTGTTTTATCGACTACAAAAAGGCATTTGATAGAGTAAAACATGATAAACTTATAAACATCTTGAAAGAAGTGGGGTTAGATGATAGGGACTTGAGAATCATCTATAATTTATATTACAACCAAACAGCCAATATTAAAGTGGATGATCAATTGACAGAGGCAGTCTCCATAGATAGAGGAGTGAGGCAAGGATGCATTCTGTCCCCGGTGTTATTTAATATATACTCTGAATATATCTTCGAGCAAGCGCTGGGAGAACTACAAGGAAGCGTATTAGTCAACGGCATGCGTCTAAACAACATTAGATATGCCGACGACGCAGTAGTTTTTGCAGATAGTCTGGACGGTTTGCAAATAATGATGTCGCGCACATCACATATAAATAGAGAACACGAACTTGATCCTAATACGAAGAAAACAAAGTACATGGTAGTCAGTAAGCGCGAAATATTAAATACACAGCTTTTGGTTAACCAACATCCAATTGACAGAGTGGACAGCTACAGATTCCTTGGTAGCAACATTAAGAGCCAATGGGATCACTTCAGTGAAAAAAAAACAACGCATAGGAAAAGCAAGATCAGCGTTCATAATGATGAATTCTCTTTTCAGAAGTCATGATTTACCACTTGCTACCAAAATTTTTCTCATTATGTATTTTCTATGTATTTTCTACCTTATTATACGGGGTAGAGGCCTGGAGACTTTTCGAAGCTTCCTTAAGAAAACTCGAGGCATTCGAGATGTGGTGTTACAGACGTATCTTATTAATTTCATGGGTGGATCGTGTGACTAATGTTGAGGTCCTACGTAGAATAGGCAAGGAATGCGAGATTATTAACACCATCAAAGAGCGCAAACTAGAATATCTTGGCCATGTTATGAGGAATGAACAGAGATACGGCTTGTTGCAACTCACTCTTCAGGGGAAGGTATTTGGAAAGAGAGGACCAGGGAGAAGAAGAATATCTTGGCTTCAAAACCTGAGAAAGTGGTTTAATACATCGACAACCAGACTATTTAGAATAGCAGCAAGCAAAGTTAGGATAGCCATGCTGATCGCCAATATCCGGAACGGATAGGCACCGTAAGAAGAAGAAAAACCTTTACATTCCTTCTTCTATCTTTTTGCTCGATATCCTTAACTGACATTTTGTAGTAGAACCCACAGTTGTAGCATTTGCAATTCATTGATTTTTTTTTGTGTATATTGAAATTCCGTCGTATATGTAATATATTGAAATCTCCTCATATATGTTTAAAAAATGGAATAATATCTTTAATGTATCTTTCTATCGTACGTATTAAAACACAAATATGTTTTCAATTCCTTCTTAAGTCGGCTCGAGAATATAAACCATTTTATAGTTTATTTATATTTATTTATTTTAACCCTACAATGCGCAATTTTTTATTATCAAAAAAAAAAATAGGAGGATAGATTAACTGATTATAAGTAAGGAAAAAGTATTAAAAAAAATCAACCATCCAAATTTTCTTTATAATTTAATATTGTATTGGCGATGCTTATATGCATCATTGCGCACAAAGGAGCACAACATAAAGTAGTAAGGTGAAAGTAACTAAGATTTATGAAAGGTTTTGAAACAGTTGTTTTTTTTTTGTTTAAACACGAAGCCGTATTACACTTTTCACATACTATAAAAGTTTGATTCTCACACACAGGATTCTTACAACGTAGCCGTGTATTGATCCAAATGGAAAGATGATTTTGGTTGTCCAATCTAACATCCTGAGGTGGCAAGAGAGCAACATTAGCGTTTTTTCTTTTAAAATCGATTTGTTGTTGCAAGTCAGGTGATCGTCCTCTTTTCGTCGCATTTTGTGAGCCAATAGTACATAGTGCTCACGCTAAGTCAATTTTAAATTGTGCAAGTTTTAAAAGGTTTGGCCTACCTTCATTACATCGTCGATAAAGAAGCCAAGCGTTTATTACAATTATGTCAATAAGGTGATAAAATAACCTCATGTACCATTTTCTTGACCTCATCTTTATTTTGTATCTACAAATGATGCTATCAAACAAATCAACCTGACCCATGTGACGGTTATAATGTAACTGTTTTATTATCTTTCCAGAAAACATTACTTATATCTGTACCTTCATAATCTGCTACAAATTCTTCAAAAGTTTCTCTGGGTAATTTATTCAATACTGCTTCAGTTGGCATTTTACAGCATGGAATTCGATTTCTGCGTACTGTTCCAAGACTATGAGTTAACTTGTGATAACAATTTCTAGAAATTTCCCGTGCCAATCTCACGACAATGTTGCTACTTGCACCCAAATCAGGTTCATTTTGTAGCCGTTTTATTGGACCATTTTCCGTGCCAGTGTATATTTCAAAATTATAACAAAAACCTGAAACCCCAGAAAGCACAAAGAGCTTATATCCCCATTTGTGTGGTTTAAGCGGCAACTATTGCTTTATGTGGTGGCGAGATATTGTTGCACATATCTGCTCATATATAGACAGCATTTCTTCCATAGGTCCATCCATTCCGTCTTCTATCCAATTGTTAAAAATTTTAATGATAGGGAATTTATAACAGGTTCGAATCTGTGTAATTTGTCACCGGCTGAATTAATCTGATTATCATTAAAATGTAAATTAGAGCGTATTTTTTCAAATGACTTTTGACTCATAGCATTTTGAACCATTGCTAATCCAATAGTAACATTCCAATACATTCTTATATTAGGTATTACAACTACAGAAGTTATTATAAAAATTCCTAAATATTTGTTCAAGTCATTCTTTGTTATTTCAAAATTAGGATGAACAGTGGAATAGGCATCACATTTTAACATCTTTAAGTTTATCAATGGACTTTGCCTTTAATCTTCATCTTCCATTCCGTGCAACAAAATGAATCAATCTGAGATCAGTCAGAGTCTCGGGAAGTCAGTTGTCATTTAGCAAACAGCCCACGTTTTTAAATTGCTTGATTTGTTTTATATTTACGTATATTATATTCTGTATTTGTTTTATATTTACGTATATTTTTGCGTTTGAGTAATAATTTCTTCCTGTAACCATGTCTTAGGCTTCGTGATATATATTTTTAAATCTAAAGCTTTATTTTCTAGAGTTAGATCATTTAAAAGACATTAAAGAATATTGACGTTATTTACCAGTATGGCTACCTAATGTCGTTAAAAAATATGCTGTTTACTTTAGTATGCTTACTAGAAAGTGCCATTATCTCTGTAAGTTCTGTCTTATCGTAATAATAAAAAATAAATTTAACAATTTAAAGCAAGTTAACATTACTAACCTATTTAAAATAACTACTACGATACCACCATCAGGTCTTTGAAAAGCACTTTGTTGAACCAAATTGTCAGAATCACACTGAGAAGAATATATTCTAAATGAACCTCTTGTAATAAATTTAGAGAAGTGAGCTAATGCATAGTATTGCGGTTCCTTGTAAAACTCAGTTACATTTGACATAATCGGTGCGATTAATGGATCGGATAAAGTTGGACCTCCTTTAGTATCTAGTACCATGTTCCAGTCTATCCATCCAGTTACCCAGTGGTTGAAGTCCTTAAAACATTATAATATCTAATAAACCTATATGACAATCAATTTATATTTTTTACCACACTAAACTACGTTACGCTAGATTATTTATGTTGACAATTAATCAATTTTATATTTCTACCTTTTTGGTATATTAAAAATATAAGCATATTTATATAAAAGCGTAGATGACTTTAATAAATTAGAATTTAATAGGTTAATCCATGGACGTATAAACATGATGGACACAGCAAAAAGATACTTTTAACACACGTGTTTGTGTGTGTTATATTTATAATTATTCAGATTTTAAAAATTGAAAGTAGTAATAATGTATAAAAACACGTTCAAAGAATTAAAAAAAAACGAGAGTTTAACTATTAACAAATCACGTCTTTATAGTAAAATTAAAATACAATTTTATTTCCTTTAAAATTAATACAATTAAATATAGTTGTATTCAAGTTAATTTTTTAATAGGTATCAAAATAATGCTACAATAAAAAATCTTTGTCAATAAAAATCAAAAAATCATATGAAAATGTTTTCTCCTTAATTTGCTACCCAAATAGTTCGATCGTCAATATTATTTGGAAACCTACATAGAAAAATAAATGAGTTTTATTCATTTCACTAATTTATTTGTATTCATGAGAAATATTAAATTAAAAAGGTACTAAACAGATCTTTTTTAATCAGATGATGTCTACTTACAATTTATAAATGTCTACTAATTTCATGAACTCATATCTTATTCAATACATTAATGAACATAAATAAACCCAATGGTACGCCTATTAAAATGTAAACAAACACGCTTCCTCATTTCCTCATCTTAAATAATGTAAATTGTATGTAAATAAAAATGAAATGAGAGATCGGGATGTAAATATTTTGTTTATTTTATTTCACTTTTCACAAATATCACTTAAAATACATCCAAAATATCGAAAAACAACTTTTTCCTCATCTACTGTAAAAAGTAAACAAACATGGAACAGGATTTGAAGTTTGACGTAGATCCATAAGATAGAGAAATGTAAACAACTGTTGCTATTTATAAATAGTTTTCAGTGCTTTTACATATAAAATAATTGATTGATATCTATCATACGCTATTATTAAATGATAATGCACACTATGTGCATACTTGATATTAAATATATTAATATAACCAATAAATTATTATTTTGGTTTGATAGCACCTGTAGAGTATAAAATACGAAGTAATATTTTCAGCGACTCGCAAATAAGACATTTTAAAACAAAACGTGACAACAGTTGAAGGTGCTGAGAATGTGACCTATTCAAATAATTTTGACTACACAATTTTATGTAAATAACTGAATCCATCTGTGTTTATACGTCCATGGGTTAATCGATAAATAAATATATGTATATACCATGACACTAACGTGTGTTTGTATATTCATAAACAAAAATGTTGTACATCTTTCTTGTTTTTTTAACTTCTCTAATGTATATAACTAAATATTGTTTAGTGTGGTATTTTTCATACCTTACAATTTATTACAGATTAAAGAAAATTAAAATATTACCCTTTCAAGAGAATTACGAAAGGTAATAACTTAATAAACAAAACAATAAATTCTATTGATATTACCTTCCAGAATCAGTTGTAAGTTATCACGAAATCAAGAATATAACGATATTAGAATATTTAATTAAATAATAATATGGATTCGATATTAGAATATTTAATAAAATTAAATAGTAAGATTTTTAATTTTTATATACTTAGTGCGTGAATATAATATTTGAGGTAGAATCGACTATTTTAATTTTAGTAATGATAGAGACGCTTTTAGCCCTTTATCGCACAAAGGCGTATATCTTAAATGACAAAATTGAAAATTTGACTGGTGTGTTAAAAGGGACAAAATAAAGTAAAAACATTTGATTTATAAAAAATATATTGCAAATAAAAAAGTTTGATAATGTAACCATATAGTCACATTGACCATTCATTGTTATGTTTTAAGACATAACTTACTTACTCATGAAATGATACAAAACAATTTTTTTTATCTGTGATACAAAGTCTAGCATTACATTTTTACATTGAAATCGACTTGTACCTATTTGACAGTACCTAGACCTCCCTTTCGTTGTGTGGAGAGGCCAGTGGCCAACACAATCTTTTCTTGTCATATTATCTGGTCTAGCAATAACTGGATATTTAATTTTTTCTATTGAAACCATATTAAATGAGCTAGGTCTACCACGTCGAAATTTTTTCCCGGCTTTAGTTAACGAGGATGCAAGCTCTTTACGAAAAACTTTTAAAGGTTCATATTTTTTTATATTTAAAACCTCACAATCATTCCGATAGATAAACCAAGCATTTACGACGCTTATATCCAGAAGATAGGTAAATATTGAATAATACCATCGCTTAGATTTACACGCCGTCTTATAAAGACCCATTAGCGCAGCATTGGCTTTATCTACTCCACCCATGTGCTTGTTGTAGTTTGTGACTACAGATGGACATACAATATTGAGTTTCATTTAAGCAGTTTTGCAGTACCTTTTTACTGGACTCGTTGGCTCGACTCCATAGGCTGTGCCACCAAGTATAGTCGGCACGTAATTTCGTGAGAAAATTTACAGATACCAAAGCAAGCAAAATATTAGTAAAATGGCAACGCTGTTAGAGTTACCACTACTTTATTGTAGTATATAGTAGTAGAACAGTAGCGTAGATATCTAATTTTAAATTAAAGTTTTTACTTTTATTTAATTTTATTTACCAAAAAGTTTCATTTTCTATAAAGTATAAATAAAAAATATCGGTGTTTTTACCTTCTGTGATATATCTTGGGAGTGATATAATTAATCGACTCGACTAAACAGAACTTATTGTAAAATAATAATATCTATATAAAACATTATTAATACTAGTAGTTATTTAGCGAGAATGACAGTGACAGTTTCAGTTGACATCCTCCCCTAAAACATTAATAATTTTTGTCCTGTCAAGAAGTGTGTTTATACCCTGTTTTCAAAGATATATAAGCAAAATGAGAATATCTACAATTAAAATAGAAATAAAGGTTTCAACTAACACCTAATAAGTAAATTACTATTAAACTGGGAATAAGCCACAATTAAAGATAAAAATACGTTTATTGACGTTTCAATTTCCACTTCGGAAATCGTTCTCAAAATACAAACAGTATAATATGTACTTACTATCTACTCAGAATCACTGTTATCACTAGTATCACTTGTATCATCTAAATTTATAGGTAATTTGGTTAATGCTGGTAAATATTTAACATAGTCATTTTCCACTCTGATCACATGTTTTATTTTTATTACATTTTTCCAGTTGGTTGCTGTAATTTTTGTGACTTCTCTTCTAATTAACTGGAGAACAGTGGACAAAAAATTTTGGAGCAACGTTTCTTCTCATTATATTTCCTTTAAGTTGAGCCCATAGTAACTCTATTGGGTTCAATGTACAATAATAAGGAGGAAGTCTAAACACAGTATGCCCGTTACTACGAGCATAACAACACTACGAGCAGTTGTCAACAACATATTCCTTTTCGTACTGTTTACTATGAACAACCTCCAACAATTGCTTTTTAATATAAGATGTCTCAAAATACAAATCTTCCGTGAATAAAAATTCCTGAATTTTTAATTTATTCCAACAATTATTTGAAGTTTTTTTCATTAATCTTGAATGATATGATGATCTTTAAGTAATTTTGGAAGAAGACATTTTTCAGACCATGATTCAAAAATTGAACTTTCCATATCGTCATGATAATCCAGCGATGCGTTTTTAATTTGTTTTGCAGATATTAATAATGCATCGTCGACCCATCCATTTTCTCCACCGCAGTGTAAAATTATAATCCTCTTTCTTTTATTGGGCGGTACTGAGTTGAAACACTTTTTGTTATTGTTTGTCCAACTTTTTTTTCACGGTGTCATGAGTATCATACCAGGTCTCATCTAAATAAACAATATTTCGTTTCATTTTTCGATACTCAGTTATCTGTCTGATATAATTGTTTCTTAAAGAAATTATTCTAGTACTTTCCATTAATGGCTGTCTCTTGTCTATAGTTTTGTACTTAAAATTATTGGCTTTAAGAAATAATCGAAGTGTTGTTGCTGAACACGAGAGAATGCACTTTCGAACTAATTCACTTCGAAGGCTTTCAATAGTTGGAAAAATATTAGCCGCATATATTTGGTATATTGAATTTGGTATATTTGGTTCTATTTTTCTGAATTTGCCACAATCATTTTTCTTCTGTCTAGAAGATATTTCTCCTATAATTTTGTAGCAGGTTGCTTTGGGCACTCTGGTAAAAAAACATGTTTCTGCAATTGCCTCTGATTTAGACAATTTAGCACACAGTCCTTCATAAACATTTTTTAGCATACGTTTGGCATCATCAGAAAGGTATTGAAAATGTCGCTTACGTTTTACTACACGCCTTTGTAAATCTTCCAATAGATTGGAGGCTTCCATTGTCTCTTCAGCTACATAATAATTATCGCACCACGGACGCAATATTTTAAAATTATCAAACGTATTAAAACATAATCACGTAAAAACGTATCAAAAAAAAGTAAAAAACGTAAAATATAAAATATTTCCGTATAAAGAACACTGAAAAAAGTCACTACCAAACTAACTTGCGGTTCACTATTTGAAATTTTAATTTAACTGAACGCTGTAGCAGTTATGATTTTACTAAAAATATTCTTGTCTCCCAAAAATCTGTTGGCCATATCCGCAATTTAAAAATAAAATATTATAAAAATTTGCCTAAGTATTCCCTGTCCCGTGCCTTCGGCACTTCGAAACCTGATCCCTTATTTTATGACTTCGTAAGCTCAGTCAAATACTGATATAATCTTACCCCAAGTATGAATAAGTCTACCGACAAAAGATAATGCATTATGATTTGTCATAACAGCGACATCCGATGTTTTCATTGGTTGTTAGTCCACGTGGACTTATCATAAGTTCGATGAAAACTTAATTGGTTGATTGTTCATATCTGGTTCATATTTTTAAAAGATTATACCAGGCACGTCTGAATGTTAATATCGAGTGGAATCTGGAAACTTTGTATTATTATACGTCTGAGTCATTGATAATTTTACAGACTCCTGGTAGAGTACCTTTTTGTTGAATGATTTTATTACAGATACATATATTTTTGCACAGTCTCACGGAAATACGAGGCTACTATAACACACATTTATTATCAACTCATTTAATAACGATGACACCATTCCCTTTGTCAGCCTTACAGTCATACGTTCCCCTTCCTTGCTTTTTTAAAATCTTGTCACTGTCAATTGGGCAACCTCCAATTATATTAGCTCGTAAAGTGCCTAAACTCAAAATTTTCATTGAATTTTTCAATATATATATATATATTATATATATATATATATATATATATATATATATATATATTTATATATATAACAAGCGAGTCTTCTACAGCTGGCGCCGCTTCTCGCATCCTAATTTCCAGCGTTTTCTGTCGAAGCAATCTTCAGTTGTTAGATCTCTAGCGGTCATTGCATCGTCGACATCGTCTCTCCAGGATCGTCTTGGTCTACCTCGCTTTCTTCTAGTTGGCGGAGTCCATTCTTCTATTTTTTTTGGCCATCTATTCTCCGGCATTCTCTGAAGGTGTCCATACCAGTTAAGTCTTTTGGCTTCGATTGTGTCTATTATGTCTAGATCGATTTCCATTTTTCTCCGAATATCTTCGTTTCTCACCCTATTAGTGAGCTGGCAACATCGTCTCCAGTAGTTCATTTCCATGGCCTTAATTTTTGATTTGTTTCTTTGGTTTATTTCCCAGAGTTCAGCGCCGCATAGTCCAATACTTTCTATCATTGTTTTATAAATTCTTCTTTTATTTTCTTTTGTTATTTTTTTATTCCATAATAGTCCGTGTAGCTGTCTGGTGGCTTATCTTGCTTGGTCAATCCTGGAATGTATTTCTTTGCTACTTCCTGCTTTTGATGTTGTTTGGATTCCCAAGTACTTAAAATTGTCTGTTGGTTTTATAGTTCCCATTTCGATTTGTAGGCTTTCTGGTTTTTCTCCTACAACTAAGTACTCAGTTTTTTGTATATTAATTGTGAGGCCCCATTTGGTGTACTCATCTTCCAGTTTTCTAAGCATGTAGCTTATATCACTCTCGTCTTCAGCTGGAATGGCTTGGTCGTCAGCGAAATGTATCGTGTACAATCTATCATCTTCGATTGGGATGCCCATATTGCAGCACTTTCTTCTCCACATTGAGAGTGCCTCATTTAGATATATTTTCAAGAGTGTAGTTTTAGGCTACATTGTTGAATGTGTTCATCATATTTGAATATGCTACGATTAGAATCACTGTCATCTGTAAAAGATATTTTATCAGATTGTATTTGACAATGATATAAAACCATATGTTACCTAACAACTGAAGTGATACCGGTTTCTGTATACATTTCAAAACAGGCTCTTTATCATCAGAAATATCAGACTCATCAAAATATAATAGAATCTACTGGCGTCAATCTACACTTATTTTTTCTGTAAAAAGAGCGAGTTGGTATTTCTGTCAACAAATTTTCCATATCCATATTTACTGAAAATTAAAAAATCGTTATGGAGCAAATTAACCAAATGGATAAATTTGATAGATTTTCAGATGCAATTCAATATCAAATGCTACAAATAATGTATGTACATAATGATAGAAACATTGAATAGTAGGACTGGAGTAAGTTGAAATAATAAAATCTTTCAAATCGTAAATAAACTTACCTAAAGCAACACTTTCGGAAATATGTGTTAACCATAACCTCAAATGTCACCTGTGATCGCTAAAACAAATTGATGAAACGAGTAGTAGTAGTTATTTTTAACTCTGTGTTTCACAACTGTTACCCCCTCTTCGACACACAATATAACCACTCAGTAACATCGTTAATTCCTATGTAAAAGGCAAGGAACGTGCTGCTGTGTACTTTGAAATCAGTGCAACGATATGTATACAATTACCGATAAAGGGTAAGAGGTTTATATTAAATAAACCATTAGGTGTCTATATTCTGAGAATATATTTTAAATAGTTGTTAATAAAAGATTCTAAGAGTAGGTACTACTTTTACCTCTTTTTCTTCACTTAGTTTAGGTATTCAATGTTTTCATAATCTTGATAATTTAGAAAAAAAAAGTGGAGATAATAGAAATGGGTTGTTACTTGGAGATTCTACTTATACAGTAAAGCCATTTTTAAGAAGTCCAATAAACAATTCATGAAGAATATTTCTATAATAATTTGCATATTAGAACCATTATGTAACAGAACTTTTTATATATCGAAGAGAAGGTTTATGTACTATTTTATCTAATGGAAGTAGCTGTATAGTTGAAAAGATCCAAACTCTCTTCTACAGCAACATTCTACAACTTAGCGAAAGATCAAAATGGAGACAATTTTAAAGACTAATTGCTAAATGAAGACATTATTAAACTTTTTGAAGAAGATGTTTGAGCTAGCCGTATAATATTTTAGTCTTATGGAGAAACCTCAGAAGCGTCATTAATATACATGTAGTATTTATTATTTGTTATTAAATTTTTCTATACATAGAGTAATTTAATTTATTCTTGCCTTCAGAAATTGTTTAATCAAAAGAGTAAGAGTAATAATTTAACGTTTATCTTACAAATAAGTAGCTGCGACATAAATTAAAGTGAAAAGACGCGTACATTTTATACTATGAATAAATCTCCATTCTCCAGATAACTAGCTGTCAGGGAACTTAGTTACTGGAGGTGAAACGATCGGCCCCATGCAAGAAGTTTATTATTTTAAAAATTTTATTTTTAACTCTTGAATGTTGGATGACACTAAACTATTGGCTGCAAATTTGGCGATACAAAACTCGAGCTTTGCTATCAAATGAATTACCAAACTAGACTTACGCTGGTTTTTGCACATAGATCGATTTTATAAAACAAGTTTACACTGAAGTTCAGCGATTCTCCAAAAATTACTTATTTGTCAAGAAAGCCGTAAATTTAATACACTAAATGATATTGTTTACGTCATAACCTTAATTAAGAGAAAGTAAAAAAAATGATTAGAGTGACTATATATTGTACTTGATTCAACCCCCCGTTGCATATCGACGGGCAAAATCACTAGTATTACATAACACTTACTTGAATAATATCTGTAGCATAAAGTTCAGCATTGGTCCAGTCCCCCATTTTTGCAACTCCGGTATACTTAGTACCTAAATTAGTTTTAAACAGAAAAAACTAATTTATACATACACACACACACATATATATATATATATATATATATATATATATACATACATACATACATAAGAGTAAGAAAGAAGAAGTACTTGTGACTCGTTTGGAAAAAATATAAAACTGTTTTGGATGGGTTGGACTCAATAAGAGGGGCTATTTGTTGACTATTTTTTACTCAAGCTTTCAATTGTGATTACAATTATTATCAAGAGCTTCTAAAAAATGCAAAATATCTTACAAAGTTGCAATAGAAATAAATTTTTTTTTGTTAACTCACCAAATAAAATTAGTTTTTTATATTAAACTTCTGCTAACGTCTTATTACAAAAAATATTATCAAAAAAAATGTCCTATTCTAATAAAAGTTTCTCTGAAATAAATTTTGAAAAAGTTTCTTAATAAAAACAATTGAATTTGTAAACAAAAATTGAATAGCTACAAATAAGCCTCAGTGTCATAAATACCAACTTAAAAATTTTTATTTTTGACATATTGTCAAAAATAAAATTTTGTTTAAAAAATTCTTTTTTGTTTAGTAACAAAGAGAAGATTTATTTACTATTGATAGATGCCTGAAAAAATTTAAGAAATACATGGAAAATTCAAAATGTGATATTTACTGATTGCATAATATATAAACTACATAGAAATAATATAATTATAAATTTTGCCTAAATTTTGAATTTCTGATCTTTTGTTTAAATTAATATCACTTTTGCTAATACAAACCATTTCCAAAAAAGTTCTTTTAAATTTATTACTTTCACTACATAAAATTTTAATATTATCAAAATCTATAGTATGGTCTTTGTCTATTAAATGCTCTGCCAAGGCACAAGATGGTTTCTTAATTCTGCAATCACTTTTGTAAGAAATAATGCGATTTGAGAGATATCTTCCAGTCTCACCAACATACTCAGCTTCACACTGAGTACAACTAATGGTGGATACTACATTTGTTTGATCTAATTTGTCTATAGGATATTTAGCTTTGGAATATAAAGATGAAATGGTTTTGATGTTCTTTGTTGCTATTTTTTATATTGTCAATAATCTTTAGTGTTTGTATTAATTTATTTATTATTTGATTATTTATTTTTTATTCATTTATACCATCATTAACTTTTAAATTACAGTACATTTAGGTACAAGCAACATGTTTTGATAAACAATAGTTTATGTTTTCTTATATTTCTTACTGCTGTGTCTAACGTGACATACTAATGTTGCCAAATAACAAATAATCTGAAGTTATAGACCATTATTTACTATATTTTTTCAACGTATCACTCACTGGATAAGAGAACATACTCAATACCCTGAACAGGTTAATGTTTGGGGATGAATTTTTTAAAGTTTTTATTGCTTGTGTATTATTTTGGTATAAATAAAATATATATATTATATAAAGTATATAAAGTACTTTGCGATTTTATTTACCCCATCTTTATTCTTTTGTGTAAATTAATTTTGAAAATTAAAATTATTTATCGTTCGTTGTTCCTCACTTATTCGAAATATTTTATATGTTTACGATACTAAAAATAACAGCAATGAAACCAATAGTCATTATTTATTCAAATGAAAAAAACTGTTTGAAATGCCTTTCAATTATTGGGAGATACGCCGCTGACTAAACGAGAAATAGCACAGTCTATCACCTCGCCTTTTTCCCCGCGCCTATAGACTTTTCGACTTCAAATTTAGGCTAGCAAAGTGCAGGGCATGCCCAGTCCATCTTTATTTATACGTCCATGGTCTCATCCAACATTAAACTGTCGGATATTTTTGTTGCACTAGCTAATAAGGCTATTTTTGTCACCAAGAAAGCAGACCTTCTTCTTCTTCTGTATATGTAGACATGATTCTGTCTGTTTTTCAATGTGCCGTCAGTCAGTTGTCGTTTCATCATTTCATGATTTTTCTACTGATCGTCTGAATATTGGGGAATCGTCTCTTGCTGTTTTTGATATTATACTTGTTGTCATTCGGCTTATATGATCGTTTTATTCTACTATTTTTTTTCTTAACAAGTCCTTGATATTCTCTACCCTTTAACTACGTCGTATATCTGTACTCTTAGCTCTGTCCCATATGTTTTACCATAAATTTTTCTAATCATTTTCGTTTCTGCTATTTATAACATCCTTTTTGTCTTTTTTGTATCAGGTCGTATTTCTGTCGTGTATTTTATTAGTGGTCTGATGACTGTTTTGTAAATTCTGCCTTTCATTTCTTTCGCGATATATTTCTTTCTCCATATTGTTTCACTCAGCCAACCTTTGGCTCTGCTTTATTTACTTACTTGATCTTTCACTTCTGTTTACTTATAGCGTTCCGTTGCTCGATAATATAAAGCCTATAAATTTAAACTCCGTCACTTGTTCTTCACCTTCTAGTTCCAATTTACATCTTCCCAAAATTACTGTTATAACCAGGATTTTTTAATTAATATATATAATAATCATTTTCTGGCGGTTATTGGTGCAAAATACATTTTAACTCATCTTTACTTTGAAAAAGTAGTATCGCGTTATCTACATAGCAGAATATTTTAAGTAGTTCTCTCCCATTTGGTATCCATTTTTAGCTCCTCCTTTTTTTATTTTATCCATAATAAGATTAACTAATAGGGGACTTAAGGAACCTCCCTGCCTTAGTCTATTAACAGCTTCTGTAAGGTCAGTTAGTTTTTCTTGTACTTTTGCTTTTATTGTGTTGTTTTGGTAAATATTTTTAATCGTTTTGATTATTTCTTAAGGTAGCTCTCTTGTTTACAATAAGTGGATAACGCCATTTAATTTGACCTGGTCAAATGTCTTCGTAATGTATAAGAAAAATAGATATGCCGATTTGTTGTATCCTAGTGATTTCTTTTGCACTTGCCTTATTATAAATAAAGCTTCGGTGCATGATCTTCCCGACATAAAACCTTGTTAAATAATTGATGGATTCGACCGTTACTTCATGGAAATTCATTTTATGTAACAATAAAACACTGAAAACTTTGTTTTCAAACTTCCACAAAATTTATTTTAACTATTATCACTACAGCTGTTTCGGCTGATAGCCTTTCTTAAGTGATCTATTTTTGGCATGCGTTTACAATTTATAGTCTCTAATGAAATAGGTTGAGGAGGGGAGAACTGTTTGTCTCAAGTTGGTCATTCAGAATTATATCTGTGTTTTTTAATTTATTGATTTCCATAGATTCTAACAAAGATAGCTTAAGGCCTTTATTTTGAACGTGAAGAATTTTAAATTTGTCATTAAAAGAATGATTATGATCTAGAAGGTGAAGTGCGTATGTCGAATCTGTTTTTCTATTCTTGAAAGCCCTTTTATGTTCTGCTATTCGTTTCTCAAAGTTTCTACCAGTTTGACCGATGTAAGTTTTTGGGCAGTCGCCACATTGAATTTTATACACACCACTATTTAAGTGTTTTTTATTTTGGCTCTTGTTATTTTTAATATATTTACCTAGGTTGTTATTTGTTCGGAAAGCTGGTGTTATTCCTTTCTTTTTTATATGTTTGGCAATTGTTGTTGTTATTTTGCCTGTATATGTAATCGATCAGAAGGTACTGGGTTTTTTCTCTGGTGGTGGAAATACTATTTTCAGGGCTTTCTTGTGTAGTTTTTGATTTAACATTTTATTAATTGTTTGTTCGTTGTATCCGTTGTTTACTGCTATTTGCTTAATTATATTTAATTCTGTCTCAAAGTTGTCTTTTGACATCGGAATTTCTGTTAATCTATGTAACATACTATGATAAGCTGCCAGTTTATGTTGTGTTGGATGGGATGATGAATTGTGTATAGTCGTGTCAGTATGGGTAGGTTTGTGAAATATAGAGAAGTCATGTTTGTTTTGAAGTCTGCTAATTTTTAAATCTAAAAAATTTATGCATTGATTTTGTTCTGTTTCTATTGTAAATTCAATATGACTATGAAGTGAATTAATATACGATGAAAATTGGTCGAGTTGCCTGTTAGTTCCTGTGAAACATACCAGTACGTCGTCTACGTATCTTCACCAATATAAAAACTGTTTGAATACGGGATGTTTTGAAATCTTTGTCTCTAGATGATAAATAAAAATATCTGATAGCAATGGGCTTAGAGGATTACCCATTATAAGTCCTGCACTGTTATTTGTATATATTTTATTATTAAATTCAAAGTAGTCCTGGTTTATGCAAACTTCAAGAAGATGTAATATTTCAGATGTAATTACTGGATTTGTACTATTTTGGTCTAAAAGGTTTTTTACTAGAATAAAAGTTTCTGTAGGAGGGATACTAGGAAAAAGATTTTTTACGTCAAATGAAATTAATCTGGAGTTGTTAGGTAATTGAAAATGTTGTATTTTATTAACTAGTTCTATTGTATTTTTTATGGTGAATTTAGGTGAAAATTTAGTGTGTTCTAAAATAATGTCTAACAGTTTTTTGGAAAGTTTATATGACGGAGCTGTATAAAAAGAAACTACAGGTCTTATTGGGTGATCCGGTTTGTGTAGTTTACCCACAGCCTCCTAAATTATACTTTTTCATTAAACTACAGCCTATCAGCCGAAACAGCTGTAGTGATAATAGTTAAAATAAATTTTGTGGAAGTTTGAAAACAAAGTTTTCAGTGTTTTATTGTTACATAAAACCTTGTTGTTCATCTGCTTGTGTTATATTATCATTAAGTTTATTTATGATCAATTAAGTTGTTAATTTTACTGTTGTATTTAGGAAATTATTTCTTTATACTTTTCCGAGTTCGATTTATCTAATTTTTTGGACAGAGGTATTAGGATGCTTGATTTTCAGTTTGAGGGGTTATTGTATGTTCTATAGTTTTTTTGTGTTCGTTTTAATAGTTGTTGGGCTAAATCTCGTCCTCCCTAATTAAGGAGTTTATTTGGTATTCTCTCTTTTCCTGGTAATCTTTCTAATCTATGTGTTTCTTTAATACTTTCTCTACCACTTCCTCTCCAATATTTATTTCTTTATTCGGGAAGTAGAATAAGGCGAATATAATTTATACTATTTTACAGTCAATTTTACTTCGTTGTCAGGTTTCTAGTAACTGACTTTGAAACAGAAGTCAATTTAATTGTGTTTAAATTGAGAAAACATCCTATTAATGTATGACATGCACGTGCATATAAACCAGCTTACATATTTTTGGAATTCCTTTAACAAGCAACTGTTCAGTCCATGATTTTTGATGATTTAGTCCAAATTATTTAAATTTTTCTGAAGAAATCAACTCTATAGGTAATTTTTTCGACTTTACAGCTTTTTTTCCTTTCATTAGTTTAATTATATAAGCTACTTCCAAATGTAACATCTCTGGTCCTCTATGTATGAGTAAAGATTCAACTAACCCAGAAGCTGAAGGTACACGACCGCTAACCATTCCAGAAAAAGTTCATAATGTATGTGGATTTTGGGTTCTGTTTTTTATCTTTCTTTATAGCCAGTGCTGTACGTCATGTTTCACAAACAACTTAAAAGGATGGTTATTTTACAAGATGATTTACAAGATGATAATGTTAATAATTATATTATTAGCTCCCCGTTTAAGATAATGGTCTAGGCAACGTATTTCTTAAATGTGGATCAATGACTCCTCCAGCCTTAAATCCACAGTAAACGTTAGACGCTCTTGGATCTTAGCTGGATTGATATCGTCCTAAATTTGATAATTCTGTTTGTTGCCGTACTTATTGATCTAAAAAGGGTCCACTTCGCCGGAATTCGTTCGGCAAATACACGACTTTTTTTATGGTCATTTAGCTTTGAATCATGGGATTTTTTTAAAGACTTTTAACAAGTACAGGATCAAGACACCATGCAGAGTTCATCAGTTTGTTGTCTGTGAAAAATCAAGTTCTTTTGAGCGAGACGAAGTTGTCTACCTTAGATTACCCTGTACACGTAACACAAACAACGGCGAAGTTTTCACCAGGTCATGACTTTAACAGTCTTACGAATGTTGAATAATTGTTGGTGAATCATTGGACTCAAATTTGTCTAGCATATTGCGAATAGTACCCTTGGTAGGACATTTAGGTGATCGTAAAATGGGCGAAGCTCGCAAAGAGAAAACCGATTTTAAAATAACAAATTTATTATTTGCACATTTTATACACGATATCTATGGTGATTTAAATAAATAAAAATTATAAATTACTTACCAACTGCAGCCTCAACAGAAAGCATAAATTTGTTTGGATATAATTTGTGAGTTCTCTCCAATAAATAAGTATTATTAGCAAAATCAAAGTAAAACTGAAGTGCAATTCCGTCTATATAATCTAGAGTTTTAGGGTATGCTAGAACCTAAAAATAAAATAGTTCAGTCTTTTGGAAATATTATGGATGACATATTATTAGTATTATTACCAGACATTTAGTAACTATCATAGCAATTTTACATTATAGTGGTGCATGGGAGATAGTCACTTATCACAACCTTAGGTAGTTTTTAACTTTTGTAGTAAAATTGTAGATTATTGGTTTCTAGGCCTACAATATATGCAGCATCATCAGGCCATAGTCTTAGTTTTAATAAAAACCAAAAGCTTAAAACAACATGAAACAAACAATTTTGGATTTTAATAAACCTAAGACCTTCGTACTGTGGCCGAATGATGGGGCATATATTATAGGCCTCGAAACCGAATACATTTTAGCAAATATATAAAGCAGTAGTAATTTAATTTATTTAAGATATAAATGCATTACCGGCCTGAACAGCAAAATTATTCTATTAAAAATAAGGTATTTTTATCATCAAACTCTGTAGGCTTCCAATAAATGTGTCCATTCTTTCTGTGTTTAATGCACCATTCGTGACCAACAATTCATTTTTTTACATTAACGATTCATCTAAATTTAACCGATTTATTTCCTACAGTGGATGTGACAAAGAGAGTGACATATGTATTGGCTAAACTGTTTGCATTGGTATAAATTGCTAACATTTCTTTGTTAATTTTTTCTCTTAATTCGTTCGGTCTTATTCCATTTACATTTATATGTTCTTCTTTTTTCTCCCCATGTACGTACTAAATACACAGAATTTGTATTAATTTAATTATATATTTTTTCTCTTTCCTCATCTTTTGATGTCACATAAACGTGGATAAGTTTCTACATATACCATTGACTAATTTTTTTGTCTACTAATATTAACTACTCTTTTTGTAATATAACCATAAATTTTGTATTCCTAAACAAGTATACGGCACCTATTGTTTGATGTTATATTCTTTCATCTTCTTGATGTACAATAGTTGGTATCATCTTATTGATACAATAAATTGTTATTCTTTTCGTAAAAATGCTGCCAGTCTTGTAAATGTTCCTAAAAGAAGTTTAAAGATACCTTATGGAGAAACCAGAGGTATGAAAATGAAACAAGCCATTTGCATAAACTAAAGAAAGAAAAACTAAACTCTACGTCTAAGTTTAGGAATATACGGTAAATATTCTCTATTACATGTAATTTGTGTAAATATCAAAATTTGTAATAAGACCTACCTTGGGTAAAATTTCTAAAAGTGGCCTTTGATCATCTAAAGTCAAAATTTTAATATCCTTAAAGGCAGATTTTCTTATTGTAGGTCCCAAATTTTCTCTTATCCAAAGACCCTAAAATTATAGTCCAATAATTTCTGCACCAAAATTAAATAAGATCAATTGAGTTGATTAAATATAAGTATCGCGTTAAATGCATATATTATGGTAATTTTTTTACAAACTGATTATATCTACAAAAATGGATAGTCTATTATGAATATTGTATGCAATGTATTGTCTATTTTATTAATTGCAAAGTTGTTATATTGTTATGTTCTTTAATTATGGATCATAGTTGCACTTTAACTATACATTAATAAAAACAATTTTTTTAATAATTCAATGTCAATTTAGACATTCTTTACCAAAAAATGTTGTATACTGGAATCCCTAGATCATTTGCTCTCTTTTTAAAATTTGTATATTCTACCAGACTAACTTTTTAAAAAATTAATAATGAGGAATTTTCATGCCCCCGACTAACTAACGTTGGATTGCCACAGGGGAGTATTTTAAGCCCGATTTTATATATCCTGTGTAACATAGATCTTGAAGTTACTGTACCCAACCATACAAATATTCTTCAATATGCTGATGATTTGTTTTATATACAGCAGGAAAATTGTTAAGTACCTGTGAGGATAATTTAAAAGACATTAGAAATCGTAAATCAGTTTTATGAAGAAACATTTTAAGAGCTTTCTGTAAAACAAATTGGGGAGCAGACCTAAATATTGCTTTGATGTTTTACCGTAACATGATCAGGCCGATTTTCGACTATAACCGTCATTTATTTGGATCAGCGGCCAATACACATCTAAACAAACTTGAAGTTCAAAAAAATAAATGCCTGAGATTATGTCTAGGTTATTTAAAATCTACTTCAGTTCAAATAATGAAAAATGAAGCAGTGGAACCTACATTGCATTTACGCCGCCAATTCCTTAGCGACAAATTTACAGTCCGAATTATGTCCAAAAATTGTAAATACCTTTAAGATCTTACTGAACTATCAGTTTTAGACCTTACCCATAGGTACTGGAAAACTAAAAAATCTATACCTTTGGTAGAAAGCTATGTAAGTACTGTAAAATACAACGATATTCTTTACAAAAGTCAAATTCCGCCCTACTATGGTGAAATGGAAAAAAACAGTATTTTCTAGAAAGATTAGGATATGTTACTTAATCTCACATTTACTCCCAAATATGTTTGATATAATTATTAAAGAAAAATGGACAAATTATCAGTACATTTTTACTGATGGGTCAAAAAATGCAAATGGAACGGGCTGTGCAATTTTCCACTAAAATAAAAATTGCCATCATCAGTATAGCTTACCCAGTGAATGCTCAATATACACAGCAGAATTGATAGCAATATTGTTTGCTCTTCAGCAAGTAGTACTGAATCCGACTAGCAACTATGTTATATTTACTGACTGTAAGCGTGGTAGACAGATTTAACAACATTCAAACAGTCAAACGCATAAACCACATTGAACTGAAAATTCTTAAAATTCTTTATGAAACTATACAATTAGGATTAAATATAATAATTACATGGATCAAGGGCCATTCGGGAATAAAAAGCAATGAGATCGTTGACAATTTGGCTAAATCGGCATATATGTAGGAGTAAAAGTAAACAAAAATTTAATTCCAGCGACAGATATTGACACCGTTAGTAGACAAAAACTTGCATTTACATTACACATAATTTAATACTGGCTTAAACTTTCATCATTATAACACTAGGATACCCTCAATAAGATGGTTCTACACAGAATCTAACCGACATTTTATAAAGATCATTAATCGGCTGCGAGCAAATCATGTTCTTACGCCATCTTACATGCATGGAGTCGGCTTATCAAATACTCCCAATTGTACTTGTGGCAAAATAGGCGATCTAACACATATTATATTAGAATGTGATTAAAAATTAATAATATAAACGAACTTTATAAGGAATTAATAAATTCTAAGTGTTGTTTTCCAATAAACCTTAATCTTTTAATTTTTTCAAATAATATGGAAAATCGTCATTGCATTTACAAACATGTTAAAATGTGTAAGTACAAGTTGTAAATAGTATATAGGCATAATCTGTTAATATGGTTTGAAAAAAAAAAAACAAAAAAAAAACAAAAACAAAATTATACCCAAATTAATAAAAAAAACAAAAGAATTAAGAAAATAGATATAGAACAAAAAAAATATATCAAAATATAATTTATGTATCCATAAAAATATTAGGTACGGTCCGTCCCAAACCCTTTTTTCAGTGCGTCATAGTTGATCGAATTTTCTCTAACACATAAAGCTAGAAGTGACAGAAAAAGACGTGAGTCTGTGATTATTATACATAGAACATAGAAAATTATGTATCGTTCACGAGTATTTGCATATTAAAGTGAATTCTACTTACGGATGTATACGTATGCGAATTCTACTTACGGAAAGTATTGTCATGATCTTGATCATGACAATACTTTCACAATGTCAACTGATAAAATGATAATTGTCATTCCAGGTTAGTATTTTCAGACATTTTACAGTGAAAATTTAATTTTGTATTTATTGTCATAAAAATATTTTAAATATGCCGAGATATACCGAGAAAGAACAAAGACTACATACCTATTTAAAAAAATAACCTTTTCACATTTAGTCGATTACGATCCTGCAACTGTCAGATTTAACTAAAATGTCAAGCAATAATTTTCGACATTCTTAAAATCCTATATGACGTCACATTTAGTGACGCACTGAAAAAAGGGTTTGGGACGGACCGTATATGTAGTACTAATATTGATAACTTATGACAAGAAAATTTTGACTATGAATCTGCAATCACCAATAATTAAAATTCAGTCGATTTTAACATTAAACACAATTAAGTCTGGCTAATTGGCTCTGCCAAAGCTATATTACAGAAAAATAAAATAAATATATAAAAAAAATAAACTCCCAGTGATACTATAGGGTATTATCGACATATTTGGTAAGATATTAGAACAATGTTTAAATAAATTTAAATTTGACAGAAAGGATATAAATATTTGTTTTATTAACCATAGATTTTTTTGCTTGTTTATTTGAAATTAGAATAATTTGATGTCCAATTTTTTTAATATTTTTTTGATTTTTCGTCTTCTTTAAAAATAATAGTATGTACATATACTATCTAGACCAATCTAGTCTAAAAAACTGAGTGCTGTTTGCATATCCTGTTCTGTAGTTCTTAGTTCTAGCTATCTCACGTGCATATATTATCCTGGAGGGAAACAGTAAGTTACATTACAATACGAACACAAACAGCTGGTGTGAAAAGGGTCGATATTAATCATTTAGCAAACCTCATTACACGAGAAAGTAATTGTCGAGTTTAGTCAGATGTGGTGTTATTTGAATTATTACTTCTGGGACCGCTTATATAATTCAATAATTTGAATATAAGCATGTTTTTAAAACATGAATATGAAAAAGTTATATGAAATAATTTCTGAAGAGTTGTAAATATCGTTGTAATAATAAAAAGAAGTATGAAATAATTAGATATTATTGACGGTGACAATCTTCTTGAACATTATATTATATGATTCCTAAAACATGATGAATTTCAATTTAATTCTATTTTTTAAATCTTTTTAATTTTGTGGTCGATAGACGATCTAGGTCATCCTCGTTGATTGTTATAAATTTATTGAATTAAAAGAAGAGTAAATTAAATAAAAAGTAAATTTTTTCTTTTTTTTTATTGAGTTTAATGCGTCGACAACTAATGGTCATTGGCATGGTACAGTGAATTTTTACAGTCAGGTACCTAGTGTAGTGTGCGTGTGTGTGTGTGTGTGTGTGTGTGTGTGTGTGTGTGTGTGTGTGTGTGTGTGTAGAGTAATTGTCTTGATACTCTCTGCCACTCTACTATTGTTATTTCTCTCTAATTCTCATCTATATTTACACCCATCCTCCTCGCTTACATCCTTGTACGCTCTTTACACAACAAAACGATGGGTATCACCGCTCTAATGACATATAAAATCTCATTTAAAACTGTCCTGTATGCGGTAGATTCGCTGAGGAGCATTCGCCTTTGCGAAGTCTCCATCAGTTTAGCGTATGTCGCAGTGTTTAGTACAATACACCACACAGGGGCAGCGTAGGTTATCACCGACTGGAAAACTCCATTAAGCACATTTCTTTTGGTGCTTGCTGGACCTCCAATGTTTGGCATCAGCCATATTAACGCCTCCAGATTTTGGTTCACCTTCTCTACTGTATTTTGGATGTGCGAAATCATCAGCATAAGCTACAAGAGTGCATTCCCTTGGCATATGTAACCTCAACACCCCGTCGTACAGGGCATTCTACAGGATGGGACCTAATACTAAATCTGCAGAATACCCTGCGATAAACTGATGCTGGTACCTTTTTCTCTTATGGATCTGTCAGTAAAGTATCTGTCAATTACGTTGACCAGGTCCTCAGTAACGCCCAATTCTCTTAGCCTGGATATGATTTTTTCACATGATGCCATATTAGGCATTATTGTGGAGCAGGATGAGAGCCACCCATCTCTTTGTATCCTGCGTGACCAAAGAGGGTACTTCTATGACCGTATCTGTGGTGGAACTTTTGGCCCTAAAACCATATTGGAGGTCGCTCAGCGCATGCTTTTCTTCTAGCTCTCACTCAAGGTGGTCTTTTATAAGCTGTTCGTACAATTTAGCTATCGAACTAAGAAGGCAAATTTCGAAATCGTACCTCTTCCTCTTCACCTATACCTTTCGGTAGAAGGACAACCTTAACTTATTTTAACAGTGTTAGAAACTACTGTTGTTCAAGCAGTTTGTTTAGAAATCTCACAAAAATCTTTTTTGCCTTCAATTCGATACAGACAATCTTGAAGCCCTGTCCCCCGATATCCCTTTCGAGATCCTGAAGCAGGTTACTCCATCTTTCTTTCTTAGATCTTCTTATCTCATTCCTGTATTCATTCTGCATTTACTTTAACTCACTTATTCTCTCTTCCAAATCTACTGCTTGCACTCTTCTTAAGCTCTTACACTCTCTTCTTACTCTGATGCAGTTTGGCCTCAGATGTTCAAGCTGCTCGTTTCACCAGTATGGTTGTTTTCTGTTGTGCCTCCCATTTGATCTTACACAAGCCAACTCCTTTGCATTATTCAGACCCTTAATTAACTCACACACATCCTCACATCCTAGATCAATCAAGCGAAAAACATCTGCAAAAACCTCCTCATTTAAATATCTCTTCAGATTGATATTCCCATTTTTACGTTTCTGTATTTTGCTAGCTATTTTAAAACTCACATATTTATGTAAGCTCAGCGATTCTTCTTTCAAAACAGTCCAGCTTACGATCCTGTTTGAAAATGTCGTTGAAGCCAGTGTGATATCCCGAATAAATTCACTATTAATTCTCACGAATGTAGGTGCCTTACCGTCGTTTAACACGGTAAGTCCCATAGCGTGGATCTATTCTGATAGGTATTTCCCTCTCCCATCTTGCACTCGTGGGTTCCATAGACGATCCTTCGCATTCAGGTCACCAGCTATGATGACCGGTACAGTCTCCATCCTAGCCTCTTGCATAATTAAGTCAATGTACTCTTCCTATACTTTAAGCGGGATATTTGGTGAAACATAGCAATTATATGCTACCAGGTTTCCGACAGATACCTTAATATAACCATTCTTAATGGGTGTCTGGTAATGTCAGCTCCTCGATTCACCAGGTATACGGCCAAGTCAGAGTTCCTCTCTTTAATAATCCCTGTCGTAAGACCAACTTTACGTTGGGCTCCTGAAATAGAATCATGTCATAACCTTTTCTTCGGGCAAGTACCTCTGCAACGTCGTGAGCAGCCCTCGACCATCCCACATTTATTTATAGAAACTTCGTAATAAATGGGTCTTATTTCTTTAACCTACTTACCCGTACGCTGTCTGATTCCTGGTCCTAAGTGCTTTCACCCACTCTTTTCTCCTCCCTTCTGATAGGGTCCCTCTTGACCTTCTGTTTTTCCAGGATCAGTTTTCTATACTAATATTGCCTGTGTGTGCCTGTTTTGTTTTCTCCCTTTCATTCGTTTTTGCTATGCCCGAACTGCAGGCATCTAAACCACCGCTGGATATGCAGTCTATCTCGTATCTTGCACGAGTTCCAGGCGATGGGTATAAAACCCAAACAGGCTAAGTTAAAAAGACAAAACGTTTTCGGAATCCATATTCCATCATCGGTGTCTAAGAGTATATGAATGTAGCTACTAAATATATGGGTAAAAACCCGTTAACAAATAATTAATTACATTTAGTTTACAAATTTTCCTATACTACTATACTAAGACTGTGCTCCCATACAGTCTTCGTAGACACAGTTTCAAGACTAGCAACTTCAACGTGGAGTCATATGTCGCCATGTTACCACCTAATTCAACGGTAACTTTAACATCTTAAACCAAAATAGGAAAATTTGTAAACTAAATGTAATTAATTATTGGTTAACGGGTTTTTACCCATATATTTAGTGGCTACATTCATGTACTCTTAGACACTGATGATGGAATATGGATTCCGAAAACGTTGTGTCTTTTTAACTTAGACCGTTTAGGTTCTTAATAATACCTTTTACAAAGGATTTTTTAATAAAATTTCATAAAAGATTGTTGTTAGTAATCCAGAATAAAAATATAGTTAAAATAGAATATGTAGTTAAACAGTATAAGTCTTTTAAAAAATAAGTATTTATGATATATTATATAATGTTACCAAATCATCCGGAAACCAAAAAATAGCTGGAATACCAGCAAATTCAGCCATGGCTAAGAAGGGTTTATTTCCTGTAGAGATACCCCAAAAACTAATTCCATACTTCGAATATAGATCCAAAAATTTTACATAATAATCAGCCATAAGCTGATAGAGGTCATTTATAACAAAGCCCATAGATCCTCTGTACAGGTTATTTTCTTTAAAAGCTTTGGGAATGGTCCAGGTAGAAGTAATGAGCTTAAGGTCTTTGGCAAGTTTTATCGCTTCTTGTATGAGGGGAATCTATAATAAAGTAAAACATGGTATTAGTTAAATGTAAATGCTACTTGTAATCTTCGAGTAGACAAATATTTAAAAAACACTATTGTGGCTTCGGTGGCAATTATTAGTAATAATAGGAATTGCTGTAACACATTTATGCCCACAACTATTTTTGTCAAATATATTAAAATTATTCTCTTAAGAACGTAATAAAATACGTCAAACTGCATAGAAAAATTGTGCATTGGGCTTTTATGCAATTACATTTTATTTTATTTTCTTCTAACAAATTAAACATTTACTTCCTAAAATAAAAACAATGAAGTAGGCATAATTTAAATATATTATTTATAAAATATATTATTAAGGCCTAAAATAGTTTGTATAATAATCTTTGAAGCACTTATCGTGGAGTGGAATTTCACATCTATCGCACGCTTTTGTAGTTTTATTTGAACATACACGACATCTTCTTCTTTGGGCACCAGTAATAATTAGATGCTGTGATGATGTGGATGGAACAGGAATTATTGCAATATTTTGATGTTCAGTAGAACGAGCTCGTTTTCTATAATTAGACAATAATGTACGAGCTATACATCTTCTAAATTCTAAGTTGTCATTTTTATATCCAAATTGTCGTGCTAGTGTCCAAGCATTAGTTACACAAACATCCACCATCCATATCTATATTGGAAAGTACAATTTTTTCCACGTATTTTCATTCTGTAGTTTGAAATGTTGTTGTCCATCAAGTCGACTCCTCCCATAAATTTGTTGTATTGCGAAATTACAAATGGTTGATCTATTTGAATTTTTTGTTTTTCTTTTGCTGAATATCGGCTTGCTGTTTGGATTGACTCAATTCCATGCTCATTAGATAATATGGTGACAAAATTATTATCTTTCTATTTTACAGCCGCAATTTTAGTACTGTAAAGAGCTACAAAAATATCTTTTTTGATATCTTGTCATATTTCTTTTATCTTCTAAAGGACACTTTTCTGTTCTATTTTCGCGTACAGTTCCAGTGGCACTAAACCCTATTTCTGCAATTGATGATATCAAAGATATGCGCGTCAATAAGTTATCAAAATAGAAAGAAAATTTTAATATCTTTTATGTGTTTCGCAAAATCTCTGCAAAGGTCAACACCACACTTTCATGTCAAAATTTAGGCAACATCCATTTGATAAAACTATTATCCATGCTTTATAGCCAAATTTTATGGGTTAAACTATTATAAGAAAATAGCTTCAACATAATCAGAAGAACTTACAGAGAAACTTACAGCGTCCACGTCTTACACCAACACATGAACAATGGCCTAATTATTGTTATATTCGTTCTGATTGTTAAGGTCCCTGTTTTGCTCTTTGATTTAATAGTGTTATGGCCATACATGCATCTGTTTCCTGTTTGAATTCTTTTTTTTATCTCTTTAACAATACCATTGCCTGCGGTAATTGTCACTTCTGGATATTTAAAACGCTCCTCTCTGTCAAAGTTATATTATATTTTATTTTATTTTGTATCTTTTGCATTTAATGCACATATATTTGATTTTGTCTTCCTTGACTATTAGACCGGTTTTTTCTTATCTATGTATCTTCTCTAACATTTTTTTACACTGATGACTGTGAAAACACTAAGCCCAACAAATAGTAATAGAACCTGGCGTCGTCTACAGAACTTTGATATACACAATACTTGAATAAATACTCCAAAAAATATATATGAAATATACTGAAGCTGAAAATATACTCAATGTAATAAAAATTAATGTGGAATTAAAAATAGCGGATGACTAGTGACGACTAGCAGATAAAAGCTGAACTATGACAGTCATGTCGTATAATACGGTATATGTCGTTAATACAGATTAATTCGACGCAAAGGGCAATGAAATGGATCATGCTTGGAATATCACTAAGAGACAAGATTGGAAACACCGAGATAAGACGTAGAACGAAGATTAGGGATATTGTGGCAGAAATTACAAAAATTAAATGGCATTGGGTAGGTCACGTAGCCCGATATAATGACAACAGGTGGACACGGAGAATTCTAGAATGGAGACCAAGGACGACAACAAGAAGCATGAGAAACCTTAAAAAAGATGGGTAGATGACATAAGAGCAGTGGCAGGCAAACAGTGGATTAGATTGGCACCAGATAGAGAAAGATGGAAGCAATTAGGAGAGACCTACATTCAGGAGTGGATGAAAAATGGTTGACAAAGAAGAAGACTTCGACGTAATGACGGTGGCTATATTGGAGCGGCGCTTGTAACGTCAACATTTATCTATCTCTCTCTGATATTCTAATAAAACGCTCTCTCGGACGCTCTCTATCTAACACATTGATTTCCTTGTGCGGGGTGGTAGTAGGTAGGTAGCCACTTAAGCACACTTTGACATTTGACCTCTCACGTCATGCCGCGCCCCCAATCTTTGCTCCGGTTATGACGACATAATTTTTGTAGTTCGACTATTTTCTACCAATTTTCATTGTCTTTATTTGGCTATTTTTAACCCAAATTATGTTTTAAAATTAATTTACAAATTAGTAAATAATAAAGTATTTCTCATCTGGCATGCGAGCCTACAACCAAAAACCTTCGAAGGTAGATATGCTAACCGTTTACTTATTTAGCCAATTCATATAATCTCTCGAAAATATGTTGTCGTTTAGCAATAATATGCTGAAAGAGGGACTGAATGAAGTAACAAGCTAGAAGTAATAGAAAAGTAATAAAAAAATCGAAACTAAACTTGCCACGTGGCATTATTGACAATAATAATGGTATTTTATAATGAATATTATAATATACTTAAACTATGGCGTACTTTATATTCAAAATCTTCAAGAGCAAGCTGCATTTGTCTTAATTTGGGATCTATGCAATTTAAATCCTCTTCATCACTGTCCATGTAAGAGTAGTAGTGATTGGAAAAATCAGTACCACCCATTGGCACTCTGCCCAAATTGTATTCTAGACCTTCATCTGAAAAATATGACCTACAAAGAAAAATGGTTAAAATAATACGGATATAAGAGTTCGCCTTGATTTTAAGTGAATATGGTGTTTAGATTCCCAAAATTATGTTTTAAAATACAAAGTGATGACATTGCTGCTTGAATGTCATGAGATGAGCCATGGATAGTCTATCTATAATTATGTCTTACACTGCCGTATGACTGTCTTTAGGTTTACGCTGAACATTTTGAAGTAAGATTTTATCGGGATTCCACAGTCGGTGTTGGCAAACTCAAAAATAAGTCTAACGTATATTAAGTAAGTTTATTAACAGAGATTAGACATATACGTGTAAAAAATTTACGGATCAAAAACAGTTGCGAGTTGGCACGTTTACAAAACAACACTATGTGATCAGACCAATTTAAGTCAGTATTAATTATCACTTCGAGATATTTATGAGAGGTAACAATATTGCAGTAAGATCATAGTGAAGAACATTTTGGTTAATAGTTTGATTCAAATATAATTTCGTGTTATCAGCGTAAATGGACACCTCACTGTATACAATGGAAAGTAAAGATGGTCCAAGAGATCCAAGATGCTTATGGGATTTCACTCTTAACTAGCTTATCTCATGAGTGCTCTCCAACACAAATCCTGAAGTATCTGTCGCATAAAAAATTTTAAATCCAAATATTTAACTTTCCCTGGATACCACAGTAATCTAATTTTGATAGTAATCGACGTCGTGGAACATAGTCCAAAGCTTGGAGAAGTCTAAGTAGACTACATCGATAGTATGCCGATTGTTTAAAGATCATGACCAATCATTCACACAATGAAGTAAGTTTGTGATTATTGAACGACCTTCGATAAAACCATGCTGTTTTTCGAAATAATCGGTTACATGACCCTCTAATCCAGGTGATAAGTTATTGCGTAGTTTACATAAATGATGTTTAATTGCACCCGGTGTAAGAGATAACGTAAAGAAGGAGCCAATGACTATATCAAACAATTTATATTTAAAAATTGTGCCTAGGAAATTAAATACCCAAAATATTAAGTACATGAACTCTTCTAAACTAAATACTTCTCCTAGTATTCATACTGGTGTTTAAGTAATAAACAGCAATGAATATTCCATATTTTTTAAACGTTGTAATTCTTGGAAGGATAATAAAAAATAATAAATGTTTCACATATTTACCTCATTATATATTGTTGAAGTTCAGGACTCATATTTTTGATATTTATTCCTGTAGAATCCGTAAACGCTCCTCCGAAACCAAAAATTTCTTGAAAACGGGTTTTAGGATTAATATATATCTTTTTTTCCACTTGTTTAGCGTCAATACTCTCATGTAGATTTTTCTTCTGTTTTTGAGAACAAAGAACATAGTCAACATGAACAATATGTTCGCATATTCTGTCGGAATCAGGTACAGTGCAATTTGAATATATCATAGGTCTTGTAAATGAAGCAATCGTTTTGGAGAACCTTTCTCCGGCTATATTGGATGTATACACGGCGTACTGGGTCGAAGGAAGTTGTTTTACGGGTTCAAGAACATCACAGTAAGTGTCGTTGCATACGCAGACGACCATATCTGGTTCAAGCTCTTTGGCCAAACAATTCTGGGACACGGCAAATGACGCCTCTAAAATGCACCAAATTTTTTAGTTATATTCAAAATGTACCATAGACACACACACACTACACACATACACACACACACACACACACACACACACATATATATATATATATATATATATTATATATATATATATATATGAACTTTAAATATCGAGCACATGTTTAGTCAAATCTTGCCCAAGTACTTTCGCTATCTACAGCATCATCAGGGGCATCTGAAATAAGTCAAGAAACATTTTTTTTAATGAAGAAAGTTAATATAGATAAAAACTCGAAGATAATGGATGATAAAAGTTTTTTGTGATTAACTTTTTAGACTTACTTCGTCAAATTTGGGCTATCCAGAAAGCGTAGAATATAATACACATGCGAGTGGACATAAATTGTACATAACACTACATTAACACAAGGACAAACAGTTTAAAATTATTAAAATTATTCTAACGCTCTATATTCTTGTCGGCAATCGGAGAGAGAATGGTATTTAACGGAAATACTAAGCTAACATGTGACATATGACAGCTTTGATGGGTTGTCACAATCATGGATATGTGATATGAACATATTAAAATTCAAATACAATATTTTGATTTCACTAAATGGCATAATCCAGATCTCACACTCACGCCAGTCTGTAATAATATGGTTGTAAGTTTAAGAGCAAATAAAGTGGACATAAAGTGTGAATGAAAGAAATAGACTAAACAATCTATTGGACAGTGGGTGGTTGACTACAATAAAATGGTCTACCAGACACTATCAATACTGTAAAAAGGAGAAGAAATCTGACTATGAAATTAAAATACTAAAAATTAAAACAAAATTGAAAGCCGTGTATAAATGACGTATAATTCAAGTAGTTCAGTTAAACCCCCAGCCAATGGGAGAACTGTAAAACTAATATGTAGCAGCGTTACTAAAGACCAACTGACCAACAGTGGCAGATGTTGAAAATATACAACTGTGGAATTGGTATATCTAGAATGCGTAAAGGTGTGAAGAGTGAAATTACCTAAGTTCATGCTTTGATCAACATTACTATTGTATTTTTTAACAATTTACACAAACTAGCTTGCTCAGGTTCAATTGATCTATAGTTGGCGAATGGTTTTTACGAACATGCGAATTATCTTGTAATTTGAATGGTGAGATTTGTTTACATTTTTTATAAAAGGATTTTATTGATTTATTTAAAGAATTGTCATCAAACTTAAGGCGAAATATATGGTTTATGCAAGATGTTACATTACCACATTATAAAAAGAGGGCAGTGAGAATATACTTAAATACAACTTTCCTGAACTTTGTTGTTGAACAAAAATAAAGCTCCTTAAATGTTACGTGTACTCAGTGCTTCTGTACGAAGTAAAAACGTGGATATTGAAGGCGGAAACTCTATCAAAACTTCAGGCTTTTGAGCTATGGTTATACAGAAGGATCCTGAAAAAACAATGGACAGACAAAGTTACCAATGAAGAATTACTGGTTTTTGGTAAAAATCGTGAATGGCCGTAAGCAGTAGTACTTGGGATATAAAATGAGAAATCAAGGCAGATACTTAATTTTGTAGACGGCAGATAACCTGAGAGCATGGTATGTATAGAAAGACACACTTATTTCGTATCGCAACCAATCAACAAAGTCATCGTAGCCAGAATGATCACCAACGTTCGAAACGGACAGGCACCCTAAGAAGAGGAAGCACGTTCGTTACAGTAATATGATAAAAAATATTAAAATTACTTCAAATGTAAAAATAACAATATAAAAAACGTTAGAAAAAAGATATTTGATGGATTCGACCAATACTTGATGGAAATTCATTTTATGTAACAATAAAACACTGAAAACTTTGTTTTCAAACTTCCACAAAATTCATTTTATTTTAAAGCTTATCACTACAGGGGAGAACTGTTTGTCTTAAGTTTGTCATTTAGAATTATATCTGTGTTTTTTAATTTGTTGATTTACATAGATTCTAACAAAGATAGCTCAAGATTTGTCATTAAAAGAATGATTATGATCTAGAAGGTGAAGTGCGTATGTCGAATTTGTTTTTCCATTCTTGAAAGCCCTTTTATGTTCTGTTATTCGTTTATCAAAGTTTCTACCAGTTTGACCGATGTAAGTTTTTGTGCAGTCCGCCACATTGAAGTTTGTACACACCACTATTTAAGTGTTTTTTATTTTGGCTCTTGTTATTTTTAATATATTTGCCTAGGTTGTTATTTGTTCGGAAAGCTGGTGTTATTCCTTTCTTTTCTATGTGTTTGGCAATTTTTGTTGTTATTTTGCCTGTATATGTAATCGAGCAGAAGGTACTGGGTTTTTTCTCTGGTGGTGGAAATACTAATTTCAAGGCTTTCTTGTGTAGTTTTTGATTTAACATTTTATTAATTGTTTGTTCGTTATATCCGTTGTTTACTTCTATTTACAAAAATAGATCACTTGAGAAAGGCAATCAGGCGAAACAGCTGTAGTGATAAGTTTTAAAATAAAATAAATTTTGTAGAAGTTTAAAAACAAAGTTTTCAGTGTTTTATTGTTACATAAAAAGATATTTCTTTAATGAATTATTAAGGTTAGTTTGTTATTAGTGTGAATATTGGCTGTTTTGAATATTTATAAATTTTGTTCAATATGTTATTATGTTATGCTACTTAACTGTCCGTTTTAAAATTTAAAGTGTTTTTATTTTAGTTAATGTGATATATCGTGAAATAATCTACTTTTGTAGTTATCAGTATGTGCCAAAATGTGAGCTTTCTTATAGTTCTTATAGTCTAGCGTATAACCGGTGTTTTCATAGTGCTTAAATACTGCATAAGTATTTTTTCCCAAGCGGCAATCACTTTTATGTCGCGTGGTGCATTGTTTTAGCCTTTGTTATGTTTAGCCAACGTAGCTATTTTGACATCCTAGACACGGTATTAAATAAATAACATTACTTTTATATATGGTTGGTACTGGGTTCAAAAATGTTCCTAATATTAGTATACCTAAATATAATATCATGAACAGCAAACAACTATTTTCAAAAATCAAAGATCCATTGCAATTCGAGCAGGGAATTTCATAATAAACAGCCTGCGAATTTTTTAATTAGGGGTTTTTTTAGTTTTGGAAAATTATTTTTCAAAATATTGTGTCCCTAATGAAAAACTGTAATGTTATGTTTACATAAAAGATTTACAAGTTGTTTTGAAAAATATTTTGTATAAGGAAGAGACATATAGTTTTTTCTTTTCCATGTTATTTGTTGTTATTCTTGTTATTGTAAAATGTATGCAGTCGCGATTTGAAAGTGTTTTTAATAAGGTGGTGTGGGTATGAATTAAGAACTAGTGAATTTTTTTGCTTTTTTTATATCCTAAGGTCTATTAATAGAATCGGATAATGTAATAGATCTGTCGGCGAGGCCAAAAACTATACATTTCTTTTGAGACAAGGGATGATAAAAGTTGAAATTCAAATATGTCGACGACAAAGTCTTTTGGTGTCTACCATGAAATTATTATATTTCTATTTTTCTATATATTATAAGGTCCAGAAAGTTGCTTTTACATTTTTTTTAACTTCTAACCTTAAAATTAGTTTTTGGTTTTGGTATTTTGGAATTCGTTTAACAAAATATCAATTTTATCCTCTGTTGCTGTGCTCAAAGAGTCATCTATAATATATCGATAGAAAAAAGTATATTAAACTGATTGTTATTTAGAACAATTTTCTCTTGGTGCTCTAAAACTAGTTGAGCGATGGTACTGGATATGCTAGCACCCATAGCACGTCTATATGTTTGTTGGAAGATTTTGTTTTTTATATAGGGAATAGGTTGACTTTAAAGTTATTTCGACAGCTAGTAGAAATTCTTCTAGAGGGATGCCTGTGAAACACTTTGATTTCATTCCATTTTTTTAATAATATTTTTGGCTAACTCTATTGTACTACTGGTGTATAAAGAGAAACATCAAGATACATTTATTTATAATTTTCGAGGTAAATGTATATTTTTTAAACTTAGATTTCAGGTCATCAGCGTCTTTTAAATAATATGGTTTTTATTAATTAAGATGAAAATAATATTCTTCACATATTTTGAAACGTTTTAAATTGGAACTGAAGATAATAGGGTGCAGGGGCGTACCCTTTTTATATATTTTTGGCAAATTTCTTAGCGATTTCTCCTAAATAAGGCAAGAGTAAGTTTTTCCTCCGCAGATTTAACTCCGCGTTTTAACTCCGCAGATTCCGGGGGTTTCCTGACCCGGGAAACTAGTACCTGTTTAGGGTCCCTTGTCCAGGGTTACGGATAAAGTCCACAACGGCGGCCACGGCGGAGAAGCGGAGCTTCGGTACGGTGCAGATGGCGGAAGTGGCAACCCTCGATTTTAGGGTTGATCAGAAAAGAAATAAGAACTGCAAAGGAAAATGTTTATACAAGAAAATGCGAGGAAACCGAAGAACTACATCTCAAACATGACACTTTTAACCTTCATAAAAAGATAAAGGAACTGACAGGTACACAAAAAAGAAAACATCCCAATCTCCTATGCAACGCAAATGGTGAAATAATAGCCGATCTACAAGAAAAGCTTAGGACCTGGAAGAACTATGTAGAAGAATTGTTCGACGATGAAAGACAAGAACCTAATATAGATAACTTGCACTATGTGTAAATAGAAGATCAGATATTGACAAATTAAGTAACATTTATTGTTACATATTAACATATCAATAAATACCGTCAATATCTCATTTTATATTGACATCCTAACATTAAAAATTCATATGTGCTTAAGCCAAACTGTTGACTGGATTAATTTATATTTTTTATAGACAATTAAATAAATTATAATAAAAACTATTGTTACTGGTTTTGCTTTCCACATAAAGTAACTGTATTTTCATTCATATATGTCCATTAATCAAACCATGACAATGACATATATAGTGACAATATAGTTATTTTTAATAATAAAAAATTTTTTTTAATATATTTATAATGGTTTGTTTTGTAAAGTATAATAATAGTAACAACTGTAATCTCACGACTAGTAAGTAAGACAATTAACAATTTTAACTAGTTAATTTATATTTCTTTTTATAGATGTCTTGAAAAAGAATTAAATAAAAATTCGAAAGCTTGACAGTAAGTCAAAGAGTTTTCTTAGTCTTGTGGGCCAAATAAACTGACTGCATCCTCAAAAATCATAATTTATATTTAAATCAAGAGTCAAGAATACCACCATCTTATATATATATATATATATATATATATATATATATATATATATATATATATATATATATGTGTGCTTTATTGATTACAACAAAGCGTTTGATAAAGTTCGTCACGATCACTTAATGAAACTGCTAGTAGAAAAAAACTTGGATAAAAGGGACATTAGAATTATCTCTAAGATTTACTATAACCAGAAAGCAAATATCCGAATAGAGCGAGAGACAACAGAGGAAATAGAGATCAAGAAAGGCGTAAGACAGGGTTATATACTCTCACCGACCTTATTTAATCTATACTCCGAAGACATTATAAACACAGCACTTTCGGATCAAAATATAGGTATTAAGATAAATGGCATCCGAATAAACAACTTGAGATCGCATACTAATCGCAGAAACTTGGGAAGATCTTCAAATACTAATTAACAAAATAGTAGAATGCAGTGAAGAACACGGATTATCACTTAACATAAGCAAAACAAAAATAATGCTAATATCTAAATCACCACAAATTTTCTCTGACATAACCGTGCATGATCAAATAATCGAACGTGTAAGAAGATATAATTACCTGGGAACTGTTATCAACGAAAATAATGATTGCTCTGAAGAAATCAGAACCAGAATAGAGAAAGCTAGAGCCACATTTACTAAATTCAAAAAGGTGTTCTGCGGAAGAGATCTAAGTCTAAAACTTAAAATTCGCCTTTTGAGATGTTACGTTATGTCAGTTCTCCTCTACGGGATGAAAACATGGACATTGAAAAAGATCTATACCAAAAAGATAGAAGCATTTGAGTTGTGGATGTATCGTAGAATATTAAAAATACCCTGGACAGAGAAAGTAACAAATGTGGAGGTTTTGCGGAGAGTGCGGAAAGAGAAAGATCTGATAGTTACTGTTAAAAAGCGCAAACTACAATATTTGGGACATGTTATGAGGGGAGATAAATACCAGTTACTGCAATTGATTATACAGGGAAAGATAATGGGAAAGAGATCTATAGGAAGAAGAAGGCATTCATGGTTGAAAAACTTGAGAGAATGGTACAATTGCACCAATTACCAACTGTTTAGATCTGCAGCATCAAAAACACGCATAGCTTTGATGATAGCCAAACTTCGGAACGAAGACGGCACTTCAAAAAGAAGAAGAAGAAGTTTTTTCAGAAAATGAATTTACATTATATTTGTTGTACGCCAATCCATAAATTGCTGATATACCTTTTCATATCTTCCTGTAGATTTTTCTGGTATTAGGTTCTCGGTACTATTCGCAGCTAATTGCATAATATTGGGTGGTGTGCTACTCATCTTCACTATTCAATGAACTCATTTTATTTATCTGTTTTTAAATTATCACTACATTCACACTGACAGATTAAATTTTAATCGGTCAAAATAACGTCTGTTAATTCGTTTCCATGGTAACTCGAAAAACGGACTTACAAGTCTTATGTGAGATATTACACATTTTTATTAAACTAAATCGTATTTTTTTTTCTACTCTCTTACTATACTCTGTTTTTAACCAGTAGTAGTAAACCAAAAAGACTCACACCCAAGAAAGTAACTAGAAAAGTCACCAAATACATCTTCTTTTTTTTATTATCTCGGCCTTGCGGTAATCGAGTAATCAATATCGGACAACCTTCCACGTCAATTCTAACCTAACTTTGTCCCTTTCAATATATGTTATAATTATTACAATAAAAAAGGACGTTTTTCACATTTTTCAAATTCATCTAAGTTTGGTTTTTCAAATAAATGTGTCTTTTAGTTTGCAAATAGATCTAATAAGTTTGCAACAAAGCTATGCAAATGCATGTATCAAGAGAGTTCAAAGATTTCTGAAATACTGTTCTTTTAAACTACGTAGACCATATTTTTATTCTGATGTGAATAATTTCTTGAATATAGACTTTTTTTTCTTACCAGAAGAGTTAACTTTGACTTTGATCATTATTTTTAAGCTTAATAATCTAATCTTCTGAATTTCTTCTGCCAATTTGTTTTACATACTCCTCCTCGTTCACTGCTTTAAAATTCACTTTTTCATGTTTCCCATCACAGAATAAATTATGGTTCAAATATAGGTGTGGTCCTATTTGGTAATCAGTTACCTCATTAGAGAGATTTGTTTAACTAATGTATCAATATCTTTAGGTTCTATTTGAAGCACTAGAATGCAAAAAGATACTTTGTATAAATAAGTGTGTACTAGCAATTTTTTTAATGCTGGATTCTTGTTTTGGATTCTTGAGTTTGTAACATTTGTTATCAATAAATAAAATTGACTAAAATTAAGAAATTCAATCTATTATGTTACATTCAAGCATAATTTTGCAGTTTTCTTGTGATTATCTACAACCAGGAAGAACAAAATCAACTGAATCAATACAATCAAACTAGAACACAACATTACTTTACTAATGTTCTTTTATTGTAATGAAAACAAAATGAAAATGCTTCTTAACAAGTGTACACTAAATTTAAAAGATAGTTGCCGTTTTTATTATGATAATTAGATATAAATAACATACATTTATAAATTTAAAAACACTTTAAACAATATTTAGAAAAAATATCATCTAGAAAAATATCACTAGTAAGTCTTGATTTAAATAATAACTATTCTGCAAAACTAACCTGCTGCCTGTTTTACTTTTGCTACCGTGGCTGTTATTATCAATTTTCATTTTTTTTATACATGTTTATACTACATTGTTTATTATTCGTTGATAAATGACCCAAATCTACTCGGCGTTTTTAAGGTGGAGAAGAATAATTACCACTAATACTTGGCATTGACTCCATATTGTTATCTTAATAACACTAAATAGTTCTGAAAAGAACTGTTCTTTATATAAATGCAAATGAAAAATCTATGAATGTAAGGAATAACGCAGAAAATACAAAAAATCGTCGATATAAATTTTGAATTTTAAAATTTTACAAATGTCATTAGTGTCAATATGTAATAATTTAGTGGAGTAAACTTGCCTGCGGTGGGACCAATAATTACAAACAAGAATTACGCGAAAATTTAAATTACTCCTCCTTGTTAAAAAATAGACCATAGTAAATTGTATATTACCTACTATTTGGATGCTAAGTAAATGCATCATAACAGATACTGACACGTAATGACTAGCACGTAATAAAAAAAATTACGCTTCAGTTTTATAAAAATGTGTAATATCACATAAGCCTCGTAAGTCAGTTGATCGAGTTACCATCATCATCATCATCATTCCTCAACCTCTTGCATCCACTGTTGGATATAGGTCTCCTTCATGTTCTTCCACTGTTCTCTATCTTGCGCCTTCTGTATCCAATTTCCGACTGTTTTTCTCAAGTCGTCCATCCTTCTTTTTGGTGGTCTGCCTCGGTGTCCTTTGTCTTCTCTGGGTCTCCATTCTATGAGTCTTTTGGTCCACCTATTATCATTTAAACGTGCTATATATCCAGCCCATCTCCATTTGGCTTGTGCAATTTTTTCTATGACATCTGTCACTTTAGTCCTCTCTCTCACTATCCTATTTGGTATCATATTTCTTCCAGTTATTTCCAACATTGCTCTTTCCATTTTTCTTTGGGTTACTCTCAATTTATTTGCAGAATGTTTGGTTAAAGTTATTGTTTCGGAACCATATGTTATTACTGGCAGTATGCATTGGTTGTAAATCTTTTTCTTCAAGCAAATCGGCAGCGTTCCTTTTAGAATATCTCGCATCTTGCCAAATGCTGCCCATCCCAAGCCTATGCGACGCTGGATCTCACAAGTTTGATTGTCTTTTCCTATTCTAATTTCATGTCCTAAATAGATATAGCTAAAGACCTGATGTACTTCGTTCCCATCTACCCTCATAACATCACTTGGAACTAAATTGGTCATGTATTTTGTTTTTTCAAAGTTTATGTTCAGGCCTATTTGTTCTATTGCCTGTTTTAGTTCTTCCATTATTTTTTAAGCTTCATTTAAACTCTCGGCTATAATGACAATATCATCTGCAAAACGCAAGTGGCTTAAGTATTCACCATCAATATTTATTCCCCTTTTAGCCCAATCTAGTTTTTTAAAGGCATATTCCAGAGCTGCAGTGAATAGTTGGGGGGAGATGGTGTCGCCCTGTCTAATTCCTCGCTCAATTCTATATTTATCGGTAAAGTCATGGAGTTTAACAGATGCTGTTGCGTTGTTGTATATATGTTTTATCAAATTTGTATATCTATAGTCTACTCGGCTTTGTTCTAATGCTCCTAATACTGCCGGTAATTCCACGGTATCAAAAGCTTTCGTGAAGTCTATGAATATCAACGTGAGTGGTTTATTATATTCAACACATTTTTCAATTAGTATTTTAAGTGCTTGTAGGTGGTCATTTGTTCCATAACCTTTCCTAAATCCAGCTTGCTCCTTAGACTGATAGAAATCTAATTTTCGTTCTAAAGGTTTTGTGATGATCCTGGTAAACCAAGAGTTACCATGAAATCGAATTAACAGACGTTATTTTGACAGATTTTCATTTTAACTTTTTTACTCACATGTAATAAGCTTCTTACAACTCTCGTTATGTAATATACTATTACATGATAGTCATTACGTGTCAGTATCTGTTTTGATATATTTACTTAGCATCCAAATCGTAGGTAATATACAATTTACTAGTAAGAGAGTAGAAAAAAAATATTATCTCGTATCTGTGATTTGCGTTTTGATCTACCTACCCCGTTTAAATTATTAAAAAGTTTTTTATTGTATTACGAGTATTACTTAATTTTTTATAAAGTATGTATGTTTTACTAGACACAATTCTAAACATAATCGACCTGTAACAGATTTGTTTGTATGTCTTGGCAATATTGTAAAGTAATGTTTTGAATATTCTGATATCTTGCGGTTTACTTTTCAGGTTGTACGGGAATGAAAGCTGTACGTAACATTAAATCACGTTGCTTTGTTTACGGTTTGTGGTTAATTTTGAGCATTTAGTCGTTTATAATTCTGCTAAATATTTAGATTATTTTAGCTTTTGGTCGGTTTGGTTAGTTTAAAAAAGAGAGCTTTTAATTATTTCAGAAAACAACTACAGGTGAATTTAAATTATTTTGCGGCAGTTTCCTTATTTTCTTTTTGTGGAATTTAATAATACATAATTTGGTATTCTGAAAATTTAGCATAGCACCAGAAATTTGTAAAAGAAATAATTATTTTACTTTTTGAAACTGTATGTATACTAAACAAGTCTCAGATATACAGTTCTACAGTTAAAAAATAGAAAGTCACTAGGAGAGGACAGAATACCGAACGAACTCCTAAAGTATGGAGGACCGGATTTGACCAAACAACTATTAAAATTAATTAAAAAAATAATAGAACAAAACGAATATTGTGCGTTTTTCATTGTAACTTCCCTATTTTTAAAAGTAACTCTGTAAAATTTTAATATCTGTAATATTGGTTGAGTTTGTAATTTATAATAATATACATTTGTTTTCTTATTTTTTTTTATTAACAACAGATTACAAACTAAATATTTTCAAAAATTATCACATTTGCTTTAGACGGAAACTGTCTTTTCAGTTCGCGTTTAGTCATTAATTTTTTATTTTTTTATTTATTTTTATTATGTATTTAGTGGAATTATGTTTATGTAGCTCTTGATACAATTTAAATTAGCATTACATTATATGGATTAATAAAGCACTAGTAATTTAAATGCTTTCTTTGTCTTATTTTAGGCAAATTAAACTCATAAACTAATATATTATGTGTTATTATGTTGCTTCGCCGTGACGTCAAAGTGTGAGAGTAATAGACTCAATATTCATTCGCTCTCTCTGCGCGTTAGCATACCGGTGTAAGTGTATCGTAGTTCAACCTGATTATGGATTTAATAATAAAAAAAAGTAAGAACTAAAAAAGGATACCAAATGGGAGAAACAACTTAAAATAATCGCAATACTACTATCTTAGAGTGAAGATAATTTACAACGTATGCTGCAGCAATTTAATATATATATATATATATATATATATATATATTATATATATATATATATATATATATATATATATATATATATATAATATATATATCCGGTTTTTTAGGCGTTACGCCCGTCCGGTAGGGATCTATGGAGGAGTATCACCCAGCCGCAAGCCCTTATCTCTTGCCGTACTGCTCCACCATAGGCAGATCAGATCCCAGCATATCCTAGTCTAAGCCGCAGATTCATCTAGAATTTTAAACTGCTGCGTTAGACTTTTTGTTTTCTCTACACCGAGCTGGGGCTCGATCCCACATCCACTGAACCATTCGACAGTAAAGCGAATGAGAGGCAGCCGCACAGCCCGCTGAGACACCGAGACAGCCGACAGAAAATTTAACATGTTAATTACCCCAAAAAAGACAACATGCATAGTTACAACAGCAAATTTACTAAAATATAAATTGGAGCTGGAAGGTCAGATAATAGGACAAGTGATGGAGTTTAAATATCTAGGCATCACAATATCTAGCTGCGGAAAGCTCGAAACTGAAGTGAAAGATCAAGTAAATAGAACAAACAGAAACGCAGGCTACCTGAATAAAACAGTATGGAGAAATAAAAATATCGGGAAAGAAACGAAAGACAGAACTTACAAAACATCAAACCAATAATGAGATACGAGGCAGAAACAAGACCTGAGACAGAGAGGGCAAAAAGAATATTAGAAACGGCAGAGATAAAAACACTTTGAAATATTCATGGTAAGACACTATGAAACAAAGCTATAAGTACAGATATACGACGTATAAGCAAGTTGCAGAACATCAAGAACTGGTTAAGAAATAGAATTGTAGAATGGAACGATCATATAAGCCGAATGACAACAAATAGTGTAGTAAAGACGGCAACAGACAGTTTCCCAATAGGAAGACGAGCAGTAGGAAAACCATGAAAACGATAGAACTACAACTTACTATTAGAAGCACATTAAAAAACAGACAGAGTCATGTCTATATAAAAAGAAAAAAAAAGAAGATATACAGTTCTAGCCAATAGTTCCCTTCCCTCGTATCTTTTGAACGGTTATACGTATACTAGTAAAATTTGGAGAGAAAAAAATAAACAAACGAAGGCTTCTCAAATATTCATAACAGGTGACGAAATAGTAATAGTTGACGTTACAGGGCAACTGTGATCGATATCGATAGTTGTAAATAGGGCCTTATGGCAAATACTATCTCGTTTGAAAGGTATTGAACATACTTATTCAGTTATACTAATTTTGTTTCAGTTTAGGCTGATTTTAATAAATAAATTAAATAAATGGTAAAATTATAGTCCCGCATTTAAATATTAAAGATTGTAATGCTCGTCTCGGATTATTTGTCAAAAAAATTAAAGTTTTTTAATTCTCTAGTTGGTTTTACTTTAAGTTTTTAAAAGAAAAAGTGTTTACACCTTAAATCTTTGGTTTAATTATGGTTTAAGAAGACGTTTAAATGAAGATACAGAATGTGGGTAAGAAGAAAATGCCCGGCTGGGAGTGATAATGTACTAGGAGCGATGAGAGTTTTCGACGCGCTACCTGGAACGGAGTTCCTTTACAAAAAGCTGGTTTTTGGGGTAAAAAAATGGGCAAGCAGGAAAATATAGAGAGCCTACTTTCTGACAGTGTGTATAATGGAAGTAGTGTTTCGGAAGCTAATGCTCGGCCTCATATCAGCGATTCCGCTTCCGAAACCCTGGATGACAGAGCAGGCTCTAATTTAGCAAATAGGCGTTAGGCATAGAGTAAGCGATGAGAGGGCCTTTTAAAGTACCTATGGAACTTACGCTGGGACTAAGAAGAGCTAATCCTGCAATAAGGCTAGTCAGTTGACATCCTAAACTGAGATCTCTTCTGAAGATTCCAGACTCCCCTATAAGAAAAAAAAAGTGTAGTGACGGAAGTAGTTTTTGAGGGTCAACCATTACTTCATTGGTAACACGTTTTATGTACGGAGTCAGTATTTGACATAGTCTATATATATATATACTACCGAGGACTTCAGTCCTCGAAGACATACCGTCTCAGGACTAGCAACTTCAACGTGGAGTCATATGTCGCCATGTTACCTAATCCATCGGTAACTCTATAATCCTATATCATTACAACATTATTTTAAAACTAAATGTAATTAAACATATGTAATCGGGTTTTTACCCACATATTTAATCTTGGTGGCTTCATTCATGTACTCCTAGACACTGATGATGGAACATGGTTTCCGAAAACGTTTTGTCTTTTTAACTTAGCCCGTTTGGGCCTAAAATATACCTATTACAAAGGATTTTTAATTAAATTTCTAATTTTTAGTGTTTAGTCGTGACCCACATGCCGTTGCAAAGCTTCAATTAAACGCAATCCAAGTTGAGAAAGTTCACAACATGATATATTTGGGAACTGTGATAATGGACCAACTAGAGCCAGACATGAAATAAAACGTAGAATAGCAATGACTAAAACTACTTCTATGAAAATGAAATAATTTCTTTGCAATTACCATTTTAGTTTATAACTAAGATAAAGAATGGTTCAGTGCTATGTTTGGTCCGTACTTTTGTATAGTGCAGAAGTGTGAACGCTAAAAGTAGCAATCATGAATAAAATTGAAGCATTGGAAATGTGGGTTCGTAGACAAATGCCAAAGATACCCTAAACAGCAAGGAAAACTAATAAAGAAGTACTTCAACAGGAGCGTCAACAAATATAGAGAACTGCTAAATACTGTTAAACATCGAAAAATATCTTATCTGGCACATATAGTAACGGAAGTCGATATAAAATATTACAACTGCTCCCTAAAGGCAAAATAGAGGATCGTAGAAGGGTAGGAAGAAAACAAGTTTCTTGGTTAAGAAATATTCGTGAATGGACTCAAATATCAAATGCAGGACAATTATTTTATATTGCAGAATATTAAGAAGCCTTTGCAATGGTGATCGCCAATGTCGGCAACGTCTGATATGGCACGCGAACAAGAAGAAAAGCTATATAAGGGACGGCTAATGAAAAAGCCGTGAAGACGTACTGCTGATTTAGTTTTCTTTTATTTAACAATCTTAAAAAGTGAAAAACATAGTTATCGTTTATAAAAAGTTTATTATGCATTCTAAAGGAAAACGTATCTAATAAAAATTGTAGATCATAAAAAGTTCTTTATTTTAAACATTTCCAAAATAAAAAACAATTGAACGAAATAATTATAAAAAAAAACACTTAGTTTTGTAGTAATATGTTATTAACTTTGTTTTTTGAATAACCATATGTAATATAACTACTAACTTAACATTGTGTCAATTAATAAATTATTATGTCCCAAATTTCAAACATATCGACCAAATAGTAGTCAATTTGTTTATTCAGAGGAGCGATTATTTAAACAACTGTGCTTGTCCAAACAGTCAATCTAGAGTTATTTTTTATTTTTTTATTTTTTATAAGGTTTATTAAAAAATCTTTATTTAATTTATAATTTAAAAAGAGTTTGACAAAGAGCTGACTTATTAGCTTCTCAACATTTATAATAACTTTGATATTTTTTTATGCCATACATTTATAAACTTTGATTAAATAAAAGGCTTGTTGGGTTATCCAACAGTAATATAATGGTATAAATAAAAATTGTATATCACACTACACTATTATGTACAATTCGATGTATAATTTTATGTTTATAACATTCTATTATGGTTGGATAGGCCAAAATTATTGTAAATATTTTATATATTATAAAATTGGCTCTTCCGAATGTCGGAAGAGCCAATCTCCTAACAAAAAAATCTGTCCAGCTCGCCGCATATGCGGATGACATTAACCTCATGGCCCGCAGAGTGGATGATGCAGCAGAAACATATTCGCAGCTGAAAAAAACGGCCAAGGAGATTGGACTTGAAATAAATACACAGAAGACAAAAATACTAACACAGACGCGGACAAAGCGAACAAGAAATCAAATCAAAGTAGAGGATGACATTGAAACAGTGAAGAGTTTTACTTATCTGGGAGTCGAAATGAATACGGAGGGAACAGAAGAGGCCGAAATTTAGAAGAGAATAATGAAGGGAAATAAAGCCTATTTTTTCCTGATTAACATATTCCGCTCCAAGACGGTACATCGAAAATCGAAACTTAAGGTCTATAAAACTATCATCAGACCGATAGTATGCTATGGATGCGAGACATGGGTTTTGACAGAAAGCACTAAACGAAGATTAGAGGTTTTCGAGAGAAAAATCCTAAGGAAGATCTTTGGACCCATCACTAAAAATGGGATGTGGAGATCTAGATATAACCATGAACTCTATCAACTGTTCAAAGAAGCACCTATTGCAGAGTTCGCTAGAGTACAAAGGCTTCGATGGGCTGGTCATGTGGTACGGATGGATGTCGACAGATTGCCGAGAAAGGCCTTGGATGGTAAAATGCAGGGCAGAAGACCAAAGGGAAGACCACGTAATAGATGGGAGAACGAAGTCACAGTAGATGCGCACAACTTATTGAACGTCAGGGCTTGGAGACGAGTGGCGCGGGATCGCCTTTGTTGGAGGCAGAAGTTACAGGAGGCCAAGGCTCAATTTGGGCTGTAGCGCCATTGGAAGAAGAAGAAGAAGGCCAAAATTGACGAAATACCCCTGAAGATGCTCTAGGAAGCGAAATTACTGGGCAAGATTTAATTAATAAAACTGTGCTGTATATCTGCCTTTTATTAGATTAAAGTTTATGTATTCGAGCATTCAACCTTATATAAATTTATACATTTATAAGTACTCTCAATGAAGAGATAGTGAAATAACATACTGTGCAACAAGACAGAACCTTGTATGACCAATAACCAGAAACGAGCTAAAATATTGCATTAGCAGTTCTTGCCTACATCTTTTAGAGGCGTAATTTTACGAGAACCCTCATTTTACCAAGTTATAACTTTTTGCCCAAGACAAGGAAGACCTAGAGTATATGGCTAGAAAACTAATGGAAGAGTACAAAAAATGGGGCCTCGAAGTAAATTTACAAAAAACGCAATATCTTTGCATAGGAGGAGAAAATACTGCAGATGACCTCGACTTAGAAGACGGGAAAATTAAGAAATGCGATCAATGTATATATTTGGGGGTAAAACTAACAAAGACAGGAAGAACTGATGAAGCCATAAAAGACAGAATAACCAAAGGGAAACGAGTTTATAGGTGCATTGAATTCAGTACTATGGCAGAAAAATATAAGACCGGAAACGAAAAAAAGAATATATAACACAATATTGAAACCAGTAATCGTGTATGGCTCAGAAGTATGGCAGTTATCACAAAAACTTAAAGGTAACCTCTTGGCAGTTGAAATGGATTTTTGGAGGAGAGCAGCGGGAAAGTCTCGATTAGAACATGTGAGAAATGAGGACATAAGAAATCAAATGAATGTACAAAGATCAATTATAGAAGACATCGAAAAACAACAACTGACATGGTACGGACATGTTAGACGTATGGGGGAAGAAAGACTACCAAAAAAAATATTAGAATGGGTACCACCAGAGAAAAGAAAACGAGGACGACCACCAACAACATGGATGCAAGGAATTTCAAAAGCCATGTCAGCAAGAAATCTATTTGAAGAAGACTGGCAGAATAGACAGGCTTGGCGAACGGGAACCCAAAGGCGGATTACACTATAAACGGGATATATATATATATATATATATATATATATATATATATATATATATATATATATATATATATATATATATATATATATAAACTTTTTACTTTTTTACTGTGTATGCCATTTATTAGTTGGATTATAAAACTTAGATAGCATTTTCTTCTTTAAAACCGTATTTTAATATGTATATCCAGTAAAAAGTAAATAGTCATAACTTGTTAAATTGAGGGTTCTCGTAAAATCCCGTCTCTAAACGATAGAGGGAAGAACTGCCACTGCAATGTCTGCACTGCAATATTTCCTATTGGTCGTCGAAGGTTCTAGTGATTTTGATATTTTGTTTTTTTTCCCAGCTTATCACTGAACTTGCTTGCATGCAGTATGATATAAAACATGCCGAATTTATTATAAATGTTTGTAAGCTCAAAACTCATCACTTTTTCAAACTAAGGTTAATATAATATAAAAACTTAAATATATTATAATACTCAACATTAAAAATAATCAAAATTCACCGTTAGAAACTATTAAAAGATATTTTTTAATCGCTAAAAATAAATACTTAATACACTGTAAAGGTCTCCAAAATAATATTTATTCATACCCCTTATTAGCACGTAAAACAATAACAAAACCTTCACACTCATATACATGGTACGGATCTTATTAACATCTATTATAGCGTGGTAATTACTTATATTTATAAGCTTGTTAAATATGGTGATAACAGTTTTAGGTAATTTAAGTAGTAAGTATTACGTATCTGTCAAGACCTTAACCATGTGTCGAACCTGACTAATTTCAATAAAATTATGTTAAGTTTTGCAAATTAGTTTCTACTTTCTCTAATAATAAATTTAGATATAAGTGATGGATTCAACCGGTACTTGATGGAAATTTATTTTATATAACAATAAAACACTGAAAATTTTGTCTTCAAAACTTCCACAAAATTTATTATAAGATTTTATCTTATGTTTCAACAGCAACTGTTTCAACAGAGTCATCATCATCACTGGCTCGACAACCCTTTTTGGGTCTTGGACTGTTCAAGGATTCTTCTCCATTCTGACCTGTTTCGTGCTTTTTTTTTCCAGTTTTTTAATTTTTAATGTTGTTATATCATTTTCTATTTGTTCTAAGTATCTCAGCTTCGGTCTTCCTCTTGTTCCTTTTCCTACTGGCACTTGTTTGAATATTTTCTTTGGTATTTCGCCTTTTTCCATTCTTTCCACATGTCCAATCCAACGTAGCCTTCCTATTTTAATGAATGTTATGATATCCGGATCCTGGTATATGTTGTATAGTTCAAAGTTATACCTTCTCCGCAAAAGAGTTTTAACAGAGTGCCTTTCTAAAAAATTTTAAATCAGAAACTACACAATAGAGCCCTAAAATTAGTATTTCGACCACCAGAGAAAAAACCCAGTACCTTCTGATCGATTACATATACAGGCAAAATAACAACAAAAAAGAGAGAAATCACCGGCTTTAAGAACAAACAACAACTTAGGCAAATATATTAAAAACATTAAGAGCCAAATAAAAGGCACTTACACAGTGGTGTATACAAACTTAAAGGCGACTATCTAAAAACTTACATTGGTCAAACTGGTAGAACCTTTAACAAATGTATAGCAGAACATAAAAGGGCTTTCAATAATAGGAAAACATGTTCTACATACGCAATTCAACTTATAGATCATAATCATTCTTTTAACGGCGTAGTTCAAATTCTACACAGATATAATTCTGAATGACACATTAAGACAAACTGTTTTTCCCTCCTGAACCTATTTCGTAAAGATTATAAATTGTAAACACATCTAAAAATTATTGTTGCTTAAAATTGGTCTTGGACTTGCAGTCTTGGTCTTGTTCTTGTTTTTCGCACGATCAGACCAAGACCAAGACCGCCTAATTTTAGCAAGACCAACATCAGGACTGACCGTGTAAGATTTAAGCAAGAACAAGACTAAGCCTGCAAGACTCTTGCGTCTTTCAGTTAGGACTGAGTGTCGCTTTAGCGAGTATAATAGTTCGGGTATATGCTAAAACACTCTTTGAGATGCAAAAAATATGTAACAAAAATCTGGATAACTGGACCTATGCGCATTACGAACAATACCATAAACATAAAATTATTCATTAAAAAAACACTTATTTGACACATGGACAAGGGTCATAATCACAATGTAAAAATAAAATATTTTGAATATTCTTTTCCAGCAGACGACTACCTCGCTCTGAAATTAATTGTTCAGATTTTGACAATAGCCACCCCCTAATCACAAAATAATCTTTTTGCATTGCGACGACAGTAATATCGTATCGAAACTTTTTTAAAATATGTCACCTTCGCCGATAAAAAATATAATACTTACTGTTAAAGACACCTACTTAATTCAATTTTTTTTCCTACTATAATTTAGTTAGGATGAATTTAAATAAACAAAACTTATCGGTCTAAGACTAAACATCGTTTTTGCTGAGTAGCGATTTGATCATTCGGTTAAACAAAATTTGCTAAAAGCGCACGGGTAATATTAAGAAAGGAGACGAATATTGAATAATAGGTAATGTCGCCTATAATACCGTGTACACAAAACAAAAAAATCGAAACCAAAACCGAACAAAAATCCGAAATATTTAGAGTAACGAAGTATGAGTTTTTTGAAATAAATCATGCATCCCAAATTGCTATGTGAAATTGTGCCAACATAGAAAGGTTGAAATAAAAATGAAAAACAGAAACACGTCAGGTTTAAGGAAACATCTACTATCTTTCCACAAAAAGGAATCACAAATATTTTTTCCTGAAAAATCAAAATTGTGGTGACATGGCAAGCTTTTAATAACCTTAAAAGGATAGTAAATCTTCGTTTTATGGCATCTTTTAATGGTGTGTTTTAACTCTGATCCATGGAGAACAGAAAGGAAAAACAAAGACAGTATGGTTAAAATGTAATTAGGTGTTCTTCATGTTTTAATAATGAAAGTTATATAATAAACCTGTCTTGATATGTCGCATCCTCAGTGCAAGACTGCAGTAACTCAAAATTTTATGAAAATGAAGTAATCATGGAATTCGTTTGTAAACATGCATATCTATCCCCTGTAAGACTTTAGTAACTTTCAAATGCTTAACCGCCTAAATATTACAACGACAGTTTAACTATTTTACGTTTTTGTACATAAGTTCCGTGCAAAACTGTTGTAACTCTAATGTAACAGAGTTACAACAGTTTTGCACGGAACATTGCAATGGTTTCGATAACAAGCAATGAAAGACACGAAAAGAGTAGGATATTTGTTATTTTAATACCTATATATGTGGTGTTTAATTTTAATATACAGCGTGTCTACGTAATCCATTAACGGCAGAGACAATAAACAAAGATTTACGATTTACCAATTTATTCATGTAAGTTTTATGTTCTTTGTGTGACATTATATTTTCCATAAAATGTGTGCGATGTCGTTTGACCATTTATTTATTAGATTGGATTCATTATCATCATAATTTAATCTTCGCTTATCCACTGCTGGAGATAGATCTCCCTCATAATTTTCCATCTATTTCGATCTTGTGCCTCTTGTATCCAATTCCTATACTAACATTTTAGATCGTCAGTCCAACGTGTTGGTGGACGACCTCTGCTTCAGTAGGCATCATCTCTTGGTCTTCATTCCAGTATCCGCTTTGTCCATCTTTTATCTGTCATTTGAGCCACGTGACCTGCCCAGTTCCATTTCAGTGTTGCTACTCTGTCTACTGCATCAGCCACTCCTGTTCTTTGTCGTAGCTGGCGATTTGGGAACTTGTCTGGTAGTGAAACGCCCAACATAGCACGCTCCATGGTCCTTTGAAAACACGGATCTTTTAAACTGTTCTCTTTGTCATGGTTAACGTTTCCGCACCGTAAGTCAACACTGACAAAACACATTGATTAAAAATTTTTCTTTCAAGGCGTATTGGTATATCAGACGATTTGAAAATATGGTTCAGCTTGCCAAAGGCTGCCAAAGGCTGCCCAAGTCAGTCTTATACGACGGAGAAGCTCAACGATTTGGTTATGGATCTGGTTATGGTCAATTCATCTTGTTCCTACGCATATATCTTCGCTAACTACAAAATTTGTTATCATCTGGGTTTTAGATATATTTATTTTCAATCCCCCTTCTAGCGAGAAAAGGTAGAGCTGATTTAAAAGTTCTTTGGCCTCATCTATCCTATCAGCTATTAGTACAATATCATCTGCAAACCTTAGATGGCTAAGCTTTTCTCCGTTTATGTTTATGCCTTTGTCGGTCAGTTTTGCCCTTTTACATATATATTCCAAAAGCGTAGTAAACAGTTTCGGATTAGAGCACATAAATTAAGACTAATTATTTACAGCCAAAAAATATTTCTTCTTATGAAAGGAAAAACAGGTATCTTAAAACTTGTGTATTAACAATACTGACAGGTTAAAAATATCTATTCTCAGAAAATTTTATAAAAACTAAATTCCAAATTGTATTAAATCTTTACAAAAACTTTCGGGGCGATTGTCTTATCATATTGTCCCCCGTAACATTTACTAAGGTAGTAAATTTATATCTTTTTAATCACTGTACTTAAGGTAGCCTAATTAGCATATTTTTATTAATCCTTTTGTTTTGAATTTAAATAAAAATATTGAAAGTTTTACAAATAATTATTCTACCATGTTATGACGTTGTCATTATAAAACCATGGAATTGTGGCTATCAGAAACATGTGCAGAGAAGAAAAGATTAAATTGTCGTTAGCGATAAGCCGTTTTATTAGGTACCTATTTATTCTAGGTAGCTATCTGATTTCTTGGAATCTATTAAAATGTAAAGTTTAATACCATACTAAACTCCGATTGCTGTTGGGGATTATTTTTTCTTCACTTACCCGATGATTTATTGCCATTCGGGTATGACACCAGAAGCCCACCATAGATTTTATAAAAATATTTCGGCCCAAGATGATATACGAGAAGAGGACAACAACTAACAGGACATGTGTCTACACTTTTTACAATATTTTCCATGCAAAAGTGTTGTTACTTTAAAATTCTAATACTAAATGTGTAGTGATTAACAATTTTCTCCGTGCAAAAGTGTTTTTACTTTGAAATTCCAATTTTTTTTAGCATTAATATTATTTTATTTAAATTTCTATTTTTGGTTAGTGTAATATAGGCTAAAAAGCATGCAAAATCATAAATAAATGTTAAACTTTTTTAAAACTTGTATCTTATTTGACCTATATTAGCACGAAAATAAACAAAATCGTCTTGATCTCAAAACTTACTTATTCTGACTTACTGCAGTCTTGCACTGAGGGTGCGATGTCTTGTAAATCTTTATTTTATTTTTGATGTTTTGTCAGAAGTGCACGATAGAATAGGGCATCTTTAGGATGGTTTAATAATTAAGTTTTTGAGGTCTGGTTTCTACAAATACTACTTTCAATAATAAAACGACAAGAGAAATGAAAGACAATCATAGGTGACAATTTTAGTTCACATTTAAATCAGCAGGTCATTGCTGAAGCTAATGTTATTCGTTTTATAGCATTACCACCTAGTACCACGTATTTGCTTCACCCACTAGCCTACGAAGGAGAAATGGCGGAAGATTTAAATTTATTAGAAGACAAGTAGTCACAGTAGCAGACCTTCTTCTATACCAAACGATGAGTTTCCTAGTCTTTTAAAAAATCCATTAAGCCGATAAGATAAGAGAGCAGCTATTAATCTAAAATTTGGATTTAAAATACTGTAATTTTTAGATCGCCAAAAAGTATTTGATCGTTTATGCAACCATATTGTAACAACAGGTGCCTAAATATCTGAGATTGTTGGCAATAGTTTTATTGAATATGTAACAAATATAAGGACTGAAACTACCAAAGAGAGGCAGATAAGAAGAAAAAACGTTTGAAAGCACCAACAGGAAAAAGTATATACAGTAGTAACTTTAACAAAGATATTGCCACTGATGTATATATAAAAAAGAGAAATAGGTAAATATTTTGTATTTAGTATTTAGTTAAAAAAATTATATTGACATATATTTAATAGATATTTAAAGTGTATTGACAAAAAATATTTATAATAAGGGAAAAAGTTACCTAATTATTTATTAGTTTAGGATATTAAAAAAAAAAACATGCCAAAAGCACAAAGTTTTATTCGTTATTGATTTTACCTTCAAATTTGCCTTCACTGGAATATAAATTATAAATCTGAAAATTAATGAGGAAGAGAATTGGTGATAACCAAGTCATTTGTCCTGTGTTAGATTCTTAATAAGATAATCTGTACAGAAGGGTCTGAAAAGTGAGTTTTCTTCAAAGGGGAGTTAATCGTCTTACTACCTGAAAGTGACAGTTAGATCTAATTATATTTGTTTGAAAGTAATAAAATACGTATAAAGCATCTACAGGGTGACTTATTACGAGTTGGTCTTACTTCCTCGAATTATGTACCGAAAAAATATTAGTTTCTCTAAATTGAGAAAACTTAAATTATTTGCTAATTTTAACGCATTTTAATATTTGTTCAGACAATTTTCTTTTTTAATCTCCTAATCAGGGGGTTACATAGAAGATAGGAGGTTAGGTTATGTAGGAGGTTAAAAATAGACTAAAACGAGTCCATTTTTAACTCTATATTCCTCCAATGCATCTTTGCAGTAATAATAATATTTGATAGTTAATTTATTATATATATATATATATATATATATATATATATTATATATATATATATATATATATATATATGTAATTGGGATGTTTTCGGTCAATTTGGAGATACAAAGGACAAGAATTGTGCTACTTTATCTATTTAATAAAGACGTTTCGTCCATTGTTTAATGAGCATCATCAGTTCATCTAAAAGATTGTTAATAGCAATATATCGAATATGAGAAACAATTAAGTAAATAATTTTACCTGTAAAAGATCTGTAGCGTTAAAATGGTATTAATTTGAAGAAACATCAAAACAAGGCAAACATCAAAAATTAATCTAATAAATACATCAGCCAAAAAAAACAGAAACACAGAACGCCGGAAAATTCCCAATTTACGTAATTTTATAGTAATTTTTTTAACTTAACTTTTGACAACATTGATTGATTATAAAATCTATCAAAAAATGTACTTGTCAATTTTGAAATGTTATATTAACACTTTTTTGGGATTTGGAGTGTATGAGATGATAGTTTTATTTTCGTCGAATGCAAATAATGATGTACCTACTTCTTTTTTACTGAGAAAAGACGGTGGAATTTCTCGTTTATTTTTTCTTAGTAAACCCAAGATAGTTAGTTTGAATTGTCTCATCATTTCATCAGCAAGAGGTTTTGAAGTAAACCAATTATCTACTGTTATATTTCTGTTGGTTCCATGTATTGGTTCCGACAATTTCCGAACGTAAAAACCTGGTACTGACTCTTTATCCTGTGTTTGGACTTTTCCAATATATGGAATAGCGTTAACCATATAAAATGTTTTAGAGTCATTCATCATCATTATCTTTATTCCATATTTGTCGGGCTTACTACTCATATAGATTTTAAATGGGCATTTCCCTGTGAATCCTACGACCTGTTCATCGATAGTGCAATGCTGAAAAGGGGTGTAGTATGATGTACAGTTGCTTATAACGATTTTCCATAATTCGCGTATGGGTGCAAATTTATCCGCTGCTTTTCTTGTTGCTCTTGTATTTTAACCATCAAACCTTAGGCATACAGCTAGAAATGCAAACCTCTGCTGCGGCATCGTAGCACGAAATATTCCATTTCCAAATTGTAGGGACCAAAGTTCATCAACACTAGAGTTAGAAACACGTAATGCACCAGATATGAATAATAACCCAATGAAGGCTTTAACTTCTATTTTATTAGTCAATTTGGTGTAACTTTGTGCTGTGATACTTTCACGTTTGCGAATGATTTCTTCATTTGTAAAAAGAACGATAATATCTAACATTTCTTCATTAAATATTAAGTTCCAGGCTTCTTCAGGAGACTGAAGTATCCTGGCATTTCCTTTGCCGCCCGGTAAATGTATAACAAGATTTGCGGCTGTTGCAAATCTTACAACCACGCCTTGAGGGCTGTTCTGTAGACCAACGATGCCCGTTTTTTCCAAGTAAACTTGCAACATTTCTCACTGGTTCATGATCTTGTTTCATTATCATTTTGTTCACTTTCATCAGTGTTGGTATTGGAGTTTTGTTCTTCGACATAATCCTCCTCAGATTCAGAATTGGTACCAAAGGTATTTTCACCGTCATCCTCGTTGTTTTCATTATCAAATAAATGTTCAACTTCCCCTTCCAGTTCAGCTTGGGTCAACGGACGACGTTTTTCCCAGTTTTCTTTCCAGCCAGATGAAGCCATTTCACTAAAAAATAATTATAAGAAAAATTAATAAATTATCGAAAACCTTACACATGGGTGCTACATACCCTAGCGCTTATTCAATAAATTTTCGTGATCGGAAATGTCGCTCAAACGAGACAGCAACTACAAACTTGTCCTTGGCAGACTACAGACTGAATTTACATGAAGCGGTATTAACATTGAATTGCGATTCGCGCATGCTACATTCAGTTAAGTGTCTCGATGGGTATCTCACACCCAAGCAAGTATGAGGTTCCAGGGTTAACAACGGCACGGCTCAGGGTTATTGACTGTTATGACGCTAACATGCGAAATGAAGTATTTGAAAGCTCGAATGTTATTAGGAATGTTAGCGTAGAATAATAAATATGATTTTTTTTACTATTGAGTTAATGCCTCGACAACTATGATCATTGGCATGGTACACTCAGGTACCTAGTGTAGTGTGTGTGTAGAGTAATTGTCTTGATACTTAGCAAAGTCGACGTCATTGTCTTTGCTAAGAGATGCTAATTGTATCCGAACGTCTGCGGTCCCTCCGGTGAGTACCGATCGCGCAAGGATAGAAATTATTTTCATTCATTAATTTTTAATAAACGAAAATTTCTCCACCCAGATGAGATTCCAACTCACGACCTTTAGGTTTAAAGGTAGGCGCTCTTTCTAGTGAGCCACAGAGGGTGTTGAAATATGAATTGTTATATGTAGAAACCTTGATATAAGACAACTGTCAGAGTTTTCATTTTAGAGACGTTTATAAATTAAGATGTATTATTTTAAATTTAATTCAATATTATATAAATTAAGATATATGATATGAAATACAGAGAATGAAACAAAACCAAGTTAATATAGGATGTGTGATGAGAGTTCAAAGAACAAACACCAAATTAAAATAGGATAAATAATGACCTTTGGAATTTTTTTTAACAAAATTCCTTCTGTAAGGAAAAAAACAAAAACTAGTAAAAAAAAACATTGCCCATCGTAGAAAAGGTTAATGGTAAGTGGCAAAAATTCCCAAACGTCAGAAAAAGTGTTACTATCTGGCTGAGTATAAACTAAAATACACTGAAGAAGAAACCAATCATTAAAAGTAAAATAGGGAAGAATTAATTTTGTAGTATTAGTGCATGGTAAATTTGGCTAAAGTTGCTGATATCAGTTCTCTTATTTAATGCATTAGGTTGTTTCAAAATATGATACATCTCCATAAACTGTCTCTTATTAAGGTTACGTTCTCTACAGCGAATTTTAACATCATCAAAATTCACAGCATTTGAATCTCTTATAACCCGACAAGCGAGAGCTGGCGGGTTGCGCGTAGAACAAATTGAAAAGTGGAAGGGATTGCTCATTTCTATTGCAGTCGGCTAGAAGTTCACATCGTGTATAACCGTTTAAGTACCTATACTATATACCTATAATCGCGATTAAGTACCTCTCCTATCTCTCTTAGAATAATTCCTTTTCTATTTTCGCACAGCTCACCCGCCAGCTCTCGCTTGTCGGACTTTACCACTGCCTAACACGTGGTTCTGTGTCTACCTGTCATCAGACAGAGTTTGTAAGAAGACTCTATATTTTCTATACCATTTCTCACACTATTATGTGGATAGTACTATATCACTTCCTTTCATTTTCTACCTCAATCAATTTTTATACCACTTATGATCTTATATATTCAACCTCAAACATTATTTCCAATAATTTAATAACCTATTTGTTTTTTACAATAATAGAGACTTGCAGATTTAAGATAATAAATATTATCATTTTAAAATTTAATTTATTAGGTATTAGGTATTTAAGATATTAGGTATTATTACAACAAAATAAATTTTACAATTTTAAAAATTACATTGGTCTCTGAACATACCCATACCTCGTCATGTTAATGCTGTCTTTTTGAATTATATCTCGTGTCAACTCAGCCAGTTGGTCTGTGTCGTTTTAACTGACAAGAACCACGTGTTCAAGCCGAGCAAGGAGACATGTTGCTCTTTAAGTATTAATTATTTTTATCCAATGTCATCGATCTAGGGTCACAGTAGATTTTAAATTTGAAACATTGTAAAATCATATATGAATGTGACAGCTAAAAATTTAGTGTTATCTTCAATTACATAAGAAGGCACTGAAGATGATCTGATTAGATTGAAAACGTCATGCTACTGTATACATTTTTTGATGACACTTTTTAAAAAAATTTTAATTATATGTTTTATACCTAAATACAAATGTGAAGTGTTTTAACTTCTGTATCAGTTTTTTAAACAATGGTATACAGCCAACTACTGGGATTTTCCCATTAATTTTTTTAAATATATTTCAGTTTCAGATAAAAGAAAAAAAACATAAAAAATTAAAAGCAAATTTTGTCTCAAGATAGACGCCTTTCCCCTACATTAAAAACAAAAATTTATTTTTCTACTACATTCTTATTCCAATTCTAAACAACTTTCTACGTATATTATTTATATATTGTTGAAAACTCGATTTCTGAGATCTAACATATCTCTTTTGCTAAATCAATAACAGCTATTATCTTGTATCCCCAGTTTTGTATAAAGCGGGTGTTCAGACACATTTGAAAATCCATTTCACAATCAAACTGGAAATGTCAATCAAGTGCCTAAAGCAATTTTGAATGGAATGTGATAGGGTGAACATATGAGCTAGAAAATTAAAATTGTGGTTAGGGTGAAGCAGAATAATATCTTAAAACCGAAATATATAAGATGATGAAGGTATATATCATGTCATGTTATAAAAATAAACGTTTAAATATCAAAATATTGTAATTACTGTATTTGTATGTAGGTAACTTTATGTTTAAAAAACTATTTGTTATTTTTATTTGGTCGTTTTACAAATTTTGGTTAGCTATGACTAGACCTAAGCAAATATGCGAATTGCATGTTTTGCATATAATGCACAAAGAATGCAAAAATGTCAAATTTTGCATATTTTTATTAAAGTGAGCATAAACTGCATATAATTTAAAAATTTGGTGTTAACTATATATTTTTATACTCAAACGTACAGACGGCATGAAAATGCCAATATTTAATTTGGCTTTATAATCACTTGGTATTCAAATTCTTGGTATAGTTACTAATAAAAGACAGCAACTTAGAGTTTTGTCACGTTTTGTCCTTGAATTAAGGGTTTGTGTACACCAGTTTATGTCTCTAGGTAAACATTTTTATTTTGACGGTCAGCTTCACTTGGTTTCATTTTTGTTGTAAAATTGGAGGCGTAAACAACGTGTATTTATAATTGTGAATAAATATTGTGCTTTGAAAATGCCGAAAATAAGCAATTTTTCAACTTGGATAAAACCTTACAAAGAGCTATCTAAGGATATGGATAAAGTTTATTGCTCATGTTGTGGCAAAACCGTAAGAACATACGCATTCTTTTTTATTTTATTTTAAAAATTTACACGATGGTGCAAACAAAGATTTTAAAATTGGAGATTCTGTTTAAGAAAAGTACTGACACAAAGAGCGTCAACTAAGATAGAGAACTGCTAAAGACTGTTAAACATGGAAAAATGTCTTACCTGGGACATATAGTAAGGGGAAGTCTATATACATTATTACAACTGATGCTTAAGGGCAAAATAGAGGGCCGTATAAGTGTAGGAAGAAAACAAGTGTCTTGATTAAAAAACACTCGTGAATGGACTCAAATATAAAATGCAGGACGATTGGCTTTTTGGTAGATTATGTTTTCCTAACTGACAGGAAACCGGCCTAACGCCTTAATATTTTACCAGGTGGACCAGGTAATTGGAACTCAAGATTTTTTCTGTTAGATTGGTTGTTTTATCAGACTGAAGATACTACGCTTTCTCTTTTACGTTTATCCGCCTCCCAGATAATGTCTTTGCACCATTTACAATTCGTTTGTAATCCTAGACAGAAGGCCCTTTTTTTCTTCCTATTGCGCCGATTTCTTTCAAAACTTAGCGATCCAAATAGTTACTGTAGCTTTGGACACTGCTGCACGAAAGAATTATACAGATGAACGGTCAAACCATTTCCACAGGTTTTTCAGCCAAGGCAATGAGTTCTGCCGTCTTCCTACTGATCTTTTGCCCTGTGCTTTCACTATAAATTTAAAGTAATCAAAATCATATATATATTATAGACTACTAGCCCATGAAACGTTATTAAGGGATCATTTGTCCTAGTATGAATAACAAATAATTTAATACTACAATATTTAATATCAACTTTAGAAATTATACCGTCAATTTTTATCGATACACGTGACTACATTGGTGAGGTAAACTTGCCACTTAAGGGTAGGACAGAGGGTTATATTGAACATATTTGTACGGCATTTATAACTTAGATAGATTATACAAAATGACTGTTGAGCTAATGTGGTACAAAAATATTGGTACCAGTAGCAGACAATCCTTGAGTTTACGATCGTTATTTAGGTTACTTCTTTTGCAGTGCCGTACACATCAGCTGGTACAGAGATGAGAAATCTAGGGCGCAAACCTTGATTTTTAAGTAGTCCAAGGAAGGCGATTTGAGCCAATATGAAACTCTTCTTCATTTTCTAGTGGAGTCTTCGCTAATGAAAATAGGCTATAGCCACTGCAAATGTGTCTCTATCTTCTGCTTTTCTTAAGTTTGTTTGTTTGTGTGTTTAACCCGGTCCAGTCGCGAATGTTTTTTAGTCAGGATATTTGTCGTCTACCAGGACCTCTTTTAATGGTCCTTACCCTGGACCAGTATCTTCAAAATTCTCCTAAAATGCTACATCTCAAAAGCTTCAAATTTTTGTTTTATTTATGGTTAATAAATTATGACTATTCTTTATGTTTATTAAATTATTATTAAACCCAATTGTTTCCCAGTGTCACAAATTGTGTTTACCAACGTCTGCAGGTCTGTCTCAGTTTTAGCACTAATGACTGTATCGTCAGTAGAACGGATGTTATTTCTATTTTTACCATTTATCTTGATCGCTTCTGTACAGTTTTCAAGTGCTTACGTAATTAACTTTCCGGAATATATATTAATTAGTAACGGTGAAAGTACAAGCCCTATCCCACTTCTCTACTTATCTGTTGCGTATCCGTGATATTTCCATCTAATGTTACCACAGCCTGTTGGTTCTAATAGAGATTTCTCACTACGTTAATGTCATTTTTGTCGAGTCCTTTTCTCTTTAAACATTCCATGAGAATATTATGTTTAACTTGGTCGAAAGCTTTCTCCTAGTCTATAAACGCAACGAAAAGATCTTTTTGTTTGTCTCGACATTTCTAGACAATAGTTGTGAAACTATACAGCTTCCACTGTTCCAAATGTTCCTGAATATTCTTGCATATATAATCTTTAAAAATGTTTTTAATAAGTGTGACATGAAGCTGATTAATCTATAGTCATTATAGTGTTTGGAGTTCTTGATTTTTAGTAGCGGAACAAAGGTCGATAGCAAACATTCTGTAGGTATCTCACCAGATTTGTATACGTTGTTAAAGGGTATGGTTATTGCACTTCAATTGTCTTTGCCTATAAGTTTAATCAGCTCTTTATGAACTTTATCTGGCCCAGGGTTTTGCCACATTTTGAGTTGTTTATAGCATGTTGGCCTTCAGATTTTAATATTATTGAAGCTTCCTCGTAATTAATTTGTGTTGGTTCCGTTTTTGTTTCAATGAAAAGATCTTGTCTCCATGAAATATATTTAGTCCATACTTTTTTTTAAAGATAAAAATACGTTTATTGACGTTTCAATTTCCACTTCGGAAATCGTGTTCAAAATACATCATATAATAAGGAAATTAGTATTTTGAAAACTATTTCCGAAGTGGAAATTGAAACGTCAATAAACGTATTTTTATAGTCCATACTTGTTTGATTTCCATTGGGTTATTAATAAGTTTATTGTTTTTGTCAATGTATCGGTTAGGTGTACTTTTTGGTAATTTTCCAGATAATTCTTTTACTTTTTTATGTAAATTATAATGATCACACTTTTTCTGCAATTCTTTCACTGGCATGTTTTTATCATCCACTTTTCCTTAGCCTCCATTATTTTGTTCCTTATTAATTAATGTTTTTCTCTGTATTTATTTGGGTTTTTGTTTCTATATTTTCTTCTTTGTTCCATGATTACCAGTAATTCTTGAGTCATCCAAAGTCTTCGGCTTTCTATGTTCTTTTGCAGAGTTTTTTCTGTGTTTTTATAACAGAATCTTTGATTTTGCTCCACATAATGTTTACATTCGCAATCTTTTTCATCGTTGATGTGAATTTCTTTATTTCTTGATTAATACAAGTTAAAGCCTCAGCACGGATTTCATTTATCTTGAGTAACTGAGTATTCTAACATCTATTGATTTAACTTTATACACTAAGATGTTTAAGTTACAACAGGAATAGATAACATGGCAAAGTAAGACTTTACTGAGGTTGCTAGTCCTGAGACAAATGTCTACAAGGACTTGTTTATAGGAACTTGTTGTAGTTCAGTAGTTTTATACTGTATGGAGAAGAAAATATTAAACTTGTTTTGAAATAGTAATTAATTATTGTTCACTTTATTTAAAACAAGACTAATATGACAATTAGAAAATCCATCAACTTACTGTTTTATTTATTTATAATTTTTGTTAGTTTGTCATGAAAACAAATTTTTTTATGAATGAAAAATGTCTATTTTTACTTAGAAAATTTTTAACAAAAATTAACTAATATCACTCTGGCTGCTATTTCCTTTAAAAAGATTTTGGGATTAGAATTATGTATACACTAACTTTGTATTGGTATACACTAACACAGTATATACCAGTACAAAGCAGAGTCAGACAGGGTGACTCGTTGAGCCCACTCCTCTTTAATATAATAATGAACGAAATAAAACAAGCAGTACCTAAAGGTCATAGCTATAGAATAGAGAACAAAGAAATCCAAATATTATATTATGCAGACGACGCCGCATTAATCGCCGAGACAGAAGACGAGCTCCAAAGAACAGCTAAGAAATACGATATGATAATATCAGCAGACAAAACCAAATGTATAACAACATCTAAATACCCACTACGGTATAAAATCGAAATTGATGTGAAAATAATAAATCTAGAAGCAGGGTTTAGATATCTGGGAATAAATAATCTTAATGACACAATCTGGAAGAACAAACACCTAAGACAAGACATAAAAACAGTAATCTATTAAGCAGCAATAAGACCTATATTAACATACACGGCGGATACAAGACCTGACATCAAAAACGAGACGACTGCTAGAAACAACAGAGATGAAAATACTCCGACGAATATCAGGGAGAAGTCTATTGGATAGGGAGAGAAGCGCAAACATAAGAGCATGCAATATAGAAGACATAAATGGATGGGTGACAAAACAAAAACAGTAGTGGAACAAACATAACAGTAGAATGGAAGAGGATAGAATAGTACGAATAGCAGGAGATAAGTCACCAAATGGACGAAGTAGTATTGGCAGACCAAGAAAAGATGGTGCGACAAGTTAAACAATTTAGGAGGCTAATATTGAAGAAGAAACAGGCTTTAAAGAATACATACTAGAATAAATAAAAAGAAGAAGAAGGATTAGACTTGGATCAAACACACTGTCCCATACAAACTATACATGATCTGGGCCGACTATGGAACACAACAAAATGGACAAGTCCTGGGGAGTTAAGACACTGATTCGGGCTTCGGATTATCATTGATGACAACAAACTACACTTTAAAAAACTCTGCCTCTCAGAAACTTCTGCTTAAAACCATGTGGACCTTGTATTTGTTGTAACGCTGCTTTACAAAACTCCTTACATAGGACAGAGCTCAAAAAATCGGTGATTAGTTCTCGACATTTCGTTAACACTAGGGGTTGGCATCTTCTGGAGATGTTACTGCTTCGATTGTTTTAGCTTACAAGCGAAGCAGTAAAATCTCCAGAAGATGCCAAATCGGTGATTAACTCAATAAAGACTGCCACTTAGCATATTGAGCTCAAATTCACCTTTCCACAAAAAATGTGGGCATTGAACTACACCCCGCAAGCTGTTTCCTCCGAATCAAAATCTTAACCTTACCGAATAATTATTATAATTAAACAATTCCGAATTTGAAATAAAAAATCTGGACTAAACAATAAAACCAAACGCTTTGGCGTTCCATCGTAGAGTGATATAATAAATTTCTTCCCGCATAACTTTTTCACTAATCTAAGTGGAAATGTTTATATTTATTTGACGCGCAATATTAGGCGGAATCAACCTAATTAAAATTATTATGTACAGACCAGAAATGTTTGTATTATCAATCTCAGCGACGCAAAATATTGAAAATATTTTTCGGTATTTTAACATTTACAGGATAATTCGAAATGCTACAATACTACTAATACTACCAAAATGTTTCACTTCACAAAGGCCAAAGCTACTTTAAATAAAATATTCCCGAATTCACCAAAAGTTAAGATCCCTAACGGTACTAGAAGTAAAGCACGTAGGTGAATGCAAGTAAATGGGCTAGTGGAGAATTTGTAATAACACGTATTATTTAACAAATATTTCGTCCAATTTTATCCTTAGTTTTAAAATTTTGACCACTTTTTTAATATTGAGAACGTGTTTAAATGTTTTCTATTTACAAACAGATAAAAAAAACGAAAATCTTTCATATTTTCGACATGTTGGTTTGTGAAATAATTAAGGGATATAACTATTTTAAAAGAATAATTCCTTATGTCTCTTTAGTTAATTTTAAACCCACTTGTGTTTATTTATCTTACAACGCATTAAAAAAGGATTTTTGTATAAAGGAAACATTGTTGTAAACATAATTCTATAAAAACTTGGTCGTGTAAATAACCCCAGGATTTCAGTTTCTTTAACTCAAAACAAATGTTTGCTACTCTTTAAATATTAATCTAACAATAATCCGTGATATTTTAATCTTACACTTCAAACAAGGTTTTCAACGATTTAAAAAACATATGAATAATATAATTGATTATAGAATTTTTCATATAAAGATGATTGCACGTCATTCAAGAATTACGTCAGAACCCCACAGCGTTGCCAAAACATCAAAATAGTTAGGAAGTGAGGAATTTTTAAATTGTCAACTATTTGTCAAACTATTATATTAACAGTGAATACACTTAGTTTTAAGACTTCTTTAACACACTAAAATACTTAAGAAAACATTTTAATACTAGATTATATATTCTAAGTTTTAAACTTAGTTCTTTTAGAGCACTCATAGTAAAAACGTCCCGCCATTATTTCTTGTTCAAAATTATCTATCGTATATCAAAGCTTATCAGCTTTCTTCAGACTATGAAGTTGTTTTGGCATATCACAATTATAATAAACAACAATAATTAGTTTTTAAAGCTATTAATCTAAATTTAATATGTATTTTTAAATACAATTTATTATTATGTAATATATTATGATCAACTTTTGTAAGAAATCAAAACATAAACAAAATTCTTACTCTAAAAAAGCGGCATCACCTTAAAAAATTTTGCCACATGGTGAACTGTTATTAAAATTTGAACTATTCCCATATTAGTTGCGTACATTTGACTAATCTATTTAATTAAAATTATTATTTTGTGGGATAATATACTTAAGTGTTATTTCATAATATTTATATTATTAATCATAACAAATCTTTTTGGTTATTTAATCAAAATAATTCTAAAACTCCCAATATATTGATGATTACGTTTTTCTGATTATTATATAGTTTTGACGTCTATGAAAGATCGAGCAGATCCGTATGGGATTCGTATTATTAGCTGTGTTAGGAAAATTTGAACTCTAAGGTTGACGTTCTGTAAATTTTAAATATAAGTGATGTCACTTTGTATAACTTGTTTAAAAAATGGTAATGTTATAATCACTTAATAACTAATTAACAAAAAACTAGGATTTTATATTGAAATAATCATGTCTCTGTCATGTTTTTTGGCAATTAATTTTTCTTGTTTATACCTATGACGAAGATATCTAACTTATCAAATTTCAAAAATATTTGCTGTACGTTACATTCGGTACTCAAAAAATGTGGTGAAAAAGCAATTAACTAGGGAATAAGATATTTGAATTCAAGAGGAGAACGAGCGAAATACTTCTACTATTCAAAAAAAGAGATAAAAAACAGTCAGAAAACTACAGAGAAACTTATTAAATACTACGCTAAAACTTACAACTAAAATTTTACAAGTGTAATATATCAGAGGATAAGTTTAGCAGATTAAGAACAGAGCTTTCGTAGTAAAATGCTGCACACGCTCTATAAAATGTCAAAAACAGTTGGTCCTAAAATTAACACCTCAAAAACAAAATCTATGACCAACCTTGTAGTCAGCGGTAAAATTCTGATTGAGAGCCATAGCATCGACCAAGTAATAGCTTACAGATATCTAGGGCATGAGATTCGCCTAGGCCGAGATAATCAGACAACTGAAATACAAAGAAGGATAGGTCTCACACGGGCTGCCTTTGGTAAATTAAATAAAATTTTTAATTCTGGTATCCCAGTTTGTTTGAAAAGAAAGGTTTTTAACCTGCGTTTTACCGGTTCTTACATATGGTGCAGAAACACTGACTCTGACAAAAAGAACAATAGATAAATTAAGAGTTACACAACGCGCTATGAAAAGATCAATATTAGGTATTACCATCAAAGATAAAGTACCAAACCTAGAAATAAGAAGAAGAACAGAAATCACAGATACAGTTGAAAAAATAGCCAGGGCCAAATGGGCTTGAGTCGGACATGTTGCCAGATTAACGGATGACAGATCGACCAAAAAGATTCTGGAATGGCGACCAAGGCAAAATGCATATCGACGCAGCATTACCACAAACTGGATGCAAGAAGCTCAAGACAGAAATAGGTGGAAAATTTTACGGGGGGCCTACGTTCAGCTGTGAACAAACATAGGCTAATTGATGATTTCGTAGTAAAAGACTGTGTACAGATACAATATTCTTTATATAGCAAATTACTCAGAAGTCACTAGAGTATAATTTACCAGTATGTCTGTGTCTGATTGGCCTAAAGTGTTTGACAGAGTAAGACTCAAAGATATAGAAGGTATTTACAAAAACAACAAAATGTAAGTCAGATTAGATGGACAACTTCAGAACCTATAAAAATAGGCAGCGGAATAAGACAAGCGGACTTATTCAGCCCCATGCTCTTCAATTTGATAATGGATGAAATCATCAAATATTATTACCAAATGAAGTGGATACAGAACAAGCAAAATTGCTTATAAAGAGGAAAAAGAAAAAGAACTGCAAGAAGATATGAAAGCCGTCGAGATTAGAATCTGGATAGCAAAAGTTAATAACAGAAATTAATAAAAAGGACAAGTTGAACAGATCAAGGCACTATCAGTATTATGAGGCCAATGTTTTTAAAAATGGCATATTTCTTAATAAAAACTGGTTTTAACCAAAAGTAAATTACAAATTACAATAATATCACTAGATGCGCAAATTTCTGCCAGTTCTGTTTTCTGCGTCTTATTTTGAGATTTATTTAAGGATTTATATTAGTTCCATGCATTTATTCCAACTATGTCAAGTAAATACCAAAACGTGTGAAGTGCTAACGCCTAAATAATGCCATCACTGAATACTTGCTTGCCATTTGGTCCACTATATCAACACTCACATAAAGTGTTGATATCAACACTCAGACATATGTTGTCTCATTATAAAATTTACTAGTTTTCGGTTTGTTTTTTTTTTTCTGTAGGTGCAGTTTGTACATTTGAGTGCATTGTACTAAGCATGACCACATTTTTATTGCTTTTGGCTGACTGAGATATCACCTGTCTTTAGAAGTATTGCACTGTACAAATGTTCTTTCGCGTACTTCACACATGACAGGATTTCACGTCGAGCTTTATTCATAGTACCAAGGACACTAATAATATTTGCTTTTTAAAATTCAGCTAATGAGAGTAACGTGAAGAAATTGACACACATAACATTTCTTCCTTTTTTATATTTACATCAATTTTTTTATCCTACAATAACTGAGGCGCTCTTTATTTGGTCTCGCTTTGTCTTTCCCTAAATACGGAAAAGCATTGACACTATAGTTTGTCTCTTTGTCCATGGCCATCCAGAATTTGTGACCATATGTACCGGGTTTTGAGACAATAAATTGAGTAAACCTACACCTACATTTCGTTGAAACCAGTTGTTCGTCAACAGTGATATAAGGTCCTGGAACGTAGCTGCTCTGTGAAGTTGCAATAAAATGGTACCAAATTTCTGACACTCATGCAAACTTGTCATCTTTTAGTGTCTACAATCATATAAACCTGACATAAAACTTTAAATATTTTATTATTTCTTAAAATTTATTATGTGACATTGCCGCTTTTACAAAAGCATTGCCTCACATTCCATCCAAATCCATACGTTAGGCATCAATGGCTCATCGTATATTATATTACAGCTATAAATGATTCTAACTCTTTTATTATTAGAAGCCAAGTGTTCGAATAAACTCAGCGTGCTTATTAAATAGTACAGTCGGTGATATATTTTAAACATTTTTTAATCAATAAGGTCACCAAGTCACCAAGTCACCAAGGTCTATGTTTCATCAACAGGGCATTTGGCATATGGTATAGGCCCGGAAATATCTTTGAACGCGTTTTGATATATTTTTCTACCACCAGAAGCATTACACAATGCTTCGATCTTACAAAGTGTACTATCAGGAGCAACAGGAATTTCAAAAAGAATATTGTAATTACATCCTGACTTTCCAGCAGTGACTTCACATTGGTATTGCCTAACGATATATTTTGTAAAGAGTTTGTCTTACAACAAGTACTTTGTCGCAAATATTTACAGAGTAATGCCTTTATTGTTCTTATAATTCATTCATAAAGTTCATTAACTTTTATGTGCAGCAGGCATATTATTTTTTTAGCTACTCTTCTGGTATCAATTCGTTCTGTTATATAGGTACCATTAGTTTATGGATTGCTGAGAAAAGTGAATTATTACCTTACTTTGATATTTCAGAACCAAATTTCGTCACTTGTTGTCATGTTGGTGCTTCAATAAGTAGTTGCTGATTTTCTATATTGTCGCCTGCTTAAACATAATTACTATTTACTATTTTAATGGCAATAACCCACAATTGAAGGTTAAACTAAGTTTATTGAGGTTTCAATTTTGACTTTGTAAATCGTTTTTAAAATACAAACATTATTAAATTGTGGCTTATTCCCATTATAATAATTATTACTTTAAAATGCCACAAAAAATAGCTTCAGAACATGCTTAAACATAATTTAAATTGAGGTGATCGCTAAAATATTGTGTCCATCTATTAAGAAGTGAGTTTGTTAAGAATAAAACGATATTATTTTAAATACATTTTTGTAACTTTCCAAGCTAACCGAAATAAAATATATTGGTTTAAAAAAACAATTTTATATTTTATAATTTTATTCAAATATTTTATTTTCTTTATAAAAAATTATTTAAATATTTACAATAGGTATCATGACACTAATAAAATATTTTTTTCACTTGTTGGGAATATGTTGAATAACGGCCATATTTATTGCAGATACGCTGGACGAAAAAAGTTATCCCGAATGTACTTCTTCATTCTGCACCTGAGCATCGCCGACCTCATAACCGCATTCCTCAGCGACCTTCCTCAACTCGGTTGGGAAGTCACTTACAGATTCAAAGGAGGTTATCTAATGTGCAAAATTGTGAAATACGGTCAGACTTTGGGTCCCTATCTCAGTTCGTACGTGTTAATGGCTACGGCTCTTGACAGGCATCAAGCTATTTGTTATCCTCTGACGTATTGTTCGTGGACCTCCAGGAGATCGAAAGTAATGGTATACGCCGCATGGGCTGTGAGTTTAGCATTTTGTATTCCTCAGGTAAGTAATAAACATTAATGTTAAATCAATTTACGGATAGAACAGGGCAGATAAGATTAATGTTTACAACATTGTTTTTCTTTGTGAATTTTTAGCATGTAAACAAAAAAAAACTTTTACGTAAATAAGGGCTATAAATACCTTTCTGTAGGGTTTCCAATGTTAAGCAAAATTGTTGTTCTGTATTGAATCTACATACTGATATAACTTTATACCACTTTTGGACTGGCAACCTATTATCAATATGTTCTCCAAATTTGTTTTTTTTTTATTGAAATTAACCTGTCTTGACATTTATGGTCATTGACGGTACAAAAACGTCTGGAGTATTACATTATACATATAAGATTATTATATTATATAAGATAAATACAGTTAGTTACATTAGATTTGGAAAAATATATTGTTACAAACTTTGCTTTTTTTTGAACGAACAATGTTAAAATATTTGTTATATACGATAATATAATTTGCAATCTTTTAAAAAGCCAATTTGAGAACTGTACACATTTGGCGAACTAAGTATCTGTTTCAAGTTACCGTTTATATTATGCGCTAGTCTATAATAGTCTATAATAATTGCTCTCAACGAGTAAATGTTCTACTGTAAGGCGGTGAGAATCACAGTGTTGACAAGCAGGTGGTGGATTTTCAGAAGTCATTAGGTATCCGTGGGTAAAGCGAGTGTGTTCTATTCGGAGTCTTCGAATTATAAGTTTGTCCCTCCTAGTCATTGTCGGTATCTTAAATGGCTATACAATCGGATTGATTATGTACACTTTTGTGTTTTGTCCATTCCAAAGGTTTTGCCATATTTTATCAGTGTTTTGTTTTGTGGTTGCTACTAGATCTTGATAAAGTTGAATTTTTTCCAGGCGTAGGTTGGAACAACTTGCTTTTCTTGCTGCGATATCTGCAGACTTATTTCCACTGATCTCCACATGAGATGAAGTCTTCTGCTTTGGTTTTGATGACAGATATGTTGAGTTTTTTGGACTATATGTATATATGTTGGCAATGGACTGAATTGAGGAAAGAGAATCAGTGCATATGGCTAGAGATTTCGTATTAGGAGAAGTCCTTTTAAGAGTTTTAAGGATACCATATAATTCTGCACTGTAAATACTACAAGTGGTTGATAGTCGGTGTAGAACTAAGGTTATGTTTACGGTACAGACAGCACAGACGGTATTCTTTTCATCTTAAGATGCGTCAGTATAAAGAACTTTATTGTACTGTTTTGCATTTATTGCTTCTCGAAATAAGGAGGTGGTTAGGAGTGTTTTCTTTTTTATGTCGAGTTAGACTAGATTAAAGGCACGTAGCTTATTGGTCTATGAAGAAACTTATGGAGTAACTGAGAAATGAAAAAAAAAAAGAAAAATGGATTTAATAATTGTTGAAGGAGGTAAATAGATCTGTCTCTATTTTCAAGTGCGTGGTGGATGTTAATGAGCCTAATTATTGGGTTTTTGGGTTGGCGGAAACTCTAGTGAAATAGGAAGAGAGTAAAAACTGACGTCGTATGAAAAGAGGGGGTTCCAAAGCTTCAACGCACATGCTTTTGACGGGACTAGATCGAAATGGAGTGTTCCTTTTGGATTTTAAGTGTATTTTCCAGTTTAACTTCTGATCGAATTTTATCCCCAAGATTTTATGATGATTAACTGTAGGTAAAGGAACATCGTTTAGATATATTTCCGGTTTTTAAACACTTTGCTTTAAGGTAAATCTTAGTATCTTAGATTTTAAGCTGGTAAGTTTGATGCCGTGTTGTGTGAAGAATATACGGTGTTTACAGAATTTTGAATCAGATTTAATGTACTAAAATATGTGCTACACTACAGTAAGTTAAACAGAGTTGGACTTTATACAGAGCCTTGAGGTACACCATTGAGTTGTTCGAGAACATTTGACTCATTACCGTTTATTGCAACTTTAAATTTATGGTGATTTAAAAAGTTATCTATGAACGTGTAAATATTGCTTGTAATATATAATATTATCGATAAGTTTCTGTAATATTTTATTATTTGGAATAGTATCGAAGTCCTTTTCAATATCAAATGCTACCACAATTGTATCATGTTGCTTATTGAACTTCTCGGTTATATGGTTTTGTAGTAATACTAAATTGTCTATTGTGATTTCAGGTGGTCTGAATCCCGATTAAACGGAGCTAATTTTATTGTTCTTTTTAGAAAACCAGTTAAGTCTACTACTGATTAGATTTTTCATTAATTTGCATGTTTGGAAAAGTGTCAAGACTAATTTAAACATTTTATTTTTATTACTAAGAATATGACCTTATTTAGTTTTAAATATTTTTTAATCATAATATATTTGCTAATTATAATATGACTAGTTTATCTTTTAAATTCTCGAACTCAAATTGGCTGATTAATTATTGCCAAGTTCTGAGAATTCACTTGTCTGACAAACAACGTGGTTTTGGGAAACATTTATCAACCCAAACACTTCAGATTCCTTAAGGAAACGCACCCGTCCTTTGTGTAGTAAACTGTCATTTTAAGCTTAATTTACTGCTATTCACGGAGGTCCTAAAAACAGAACCACCCTAGTCGACTTGGGTACATACGTGTTTCCTTTCATATGATCGACCACTACAGCAGTTTTTGCAAATTACAGCAAAATGTTCATAAGACCTCTTAAGTTTTATACAAACATTGCACATGCAACATATTAATAAGATCAGTCTATGATTGGATGACTCTATTGAAGGTTTGTCAAGTTTTTTTATTGGAAGAATGATAGATTATCTCCACAGGTTGGGAAACTTTTCGTTGATCCAAAGAAGATTATAAGATGAAAGTAATTTTGTGAGTCCATTTATGGCTAAATTTTTGAGGAATATGGAAAGTATATTGTCAATTCCTGCTGCAGAATTTTTTAAGGTAGATACAGAAAAGGAAAGCTCTTAAAAAATAAAGGGATTTAAAGCGAGAAGGTCATCTGAAAGACCGGTAGTACAAGAAAGATCCTTATGGGGAGAGTGTATGATTAGTTTTAGCAATTTGAATATCTTTAGTAACTACCAAATTAAGTTAACTGAGCGCTCAAATTAACAAGTGTGTTTTTTTTTCCCATGAATTTGTTTATTTTCTTTTATACTTGACTGGAAGGGGCGTCAATAGATATGGAATATATTTATTTCAACAGTCTTTTCTACTATGTTAGAGTTAAAGTAATATCTTTATGGTGAGAGTATTTGTGTAGTTTTAGCAATTTGATTATCTTCAGTTACTACTAAATTAAGTTAACTGAGCGCTTAAATTGACAAGTGTGTTTTTTTCCTGTGAATTTGTTTACTTTATTTCATACTTGATTTAAAGGGGCGTGAATAGATATGAAATATATTTATTTTAACACTCTTTTCTACGTTGTTTTATCACAATATTTATATTTAATTTCATCAGGTTTGATTCAGTTCTGGTTCTACGATTTATGTACTGCTGTTTTGATTTCTCGGATAGTGTTCTTATATTTATTATTCCAACAGGGTACAGTTTTATGAGCAGACGATATTGTGCATGTTCCATTATGCGTTTGAGCAGCCAGAGTGATTAAACTTACTAGGAAGTCTAGTGCTATATCAGGATCTTCTGGTAGTTGTAGCCGGTTAATCTTGTTTTCAATGAAGTCTGAAAAGTTCTTTTAGTTAGCTTGAGATAATTTCCATTTTGTAATTTTTGCTCTGGGTTTGCTGATACAATTAGAAATCAAGATAGAAAAGTGATTACTGTCATAAAGGCAATCCATTGTATTCCAGGTGTTAGAAGTGGTGTTAACCTTGCGTCACATAAGCTAAGATCAACTGGGGAGAAAGTGCTACTAGAAATGTTGAAGTATGTTTTGGATCCGGTATTCAATATATACATGTTAGAGAATTTTAAAACATTTTCAATGACCTTTCCTTTACCAAATGTTTTTTTCGATCCTTAACCCTTCATTAGGCGCGCGACCTGCCCGAACGCCGTTAGTCGAGGTAGGTTCAATGGACCTATGATTAACTAATTAATTACTAGCGGATTTTTTAAAATATTTTCCTTATTATTTTAATGTTACAAACATAAATAAATGTATTTTATAAGGAAGTCAATAATTAAACAGACTTTACATGTGTAATATTGCCCATATATGGAGAAAAACAAAAAAAAAAAACAAAACTACTTATGGAATTAATAAAAATATATTTAAAGTAAAAAACAACATAGACATGTGTATTATATTTATTTACAGATTTAATATATATCTCATTAATATTTATTAAAACATTCCTCGCACATTTTTTTAGCATTTATACTCAAACATAAAAATTTGCTACACCTTTCACAAGAATATTGAGTCTTGCATTGTTTCGTCGTTTCTTTGTAACAAGCTGCACAGTGTTTTCTTTTACTTCGATTTGAACTATTTGCTGCTCGATCCCTTTTATGTGTCTCTTCTTGTTCAGGTTTATAAGGTTCTAAAAGAGTTTTCAGTTTAGTCGGTAAACTTTGTATTGTTGATCTCCTCTGTAAATGTAGAGTTACTCAACTTTTTGCCAAATTTTTCAAAAAGATCCCCCTCGTAATATACTCTGCCTCATTTCCAAAAAAAATAGTCATGGAGTTATTTCCGGCTACATTTAATAAGCGGTAAAATATCACCATAGGTCATCTTCTCGTAGCTCGTGCTGTATCATAAGTGGCAAATAATTTATCCACAACGTCCACACCTGATTCTGTTTCATTGTAAAATTGTATTATCTCCGGTTTCTTATTGGCATCAGACGATACAACTGAACTTGACGTATGATAACTAGACAACAATACAACTGTCTTGTTTTTTTTTTGGTACATATGATACAAGTGTCGTGTTTAGTATAACCAAATAAGCTATCATATTCATTGCGATTTTTGGGCAATGCAAAATCTGCCGGAATTTCTCGTCTATTTTTCCACACGGTTCCTACGAAGGACAATTTTTGTTTTTCCAGTTCTTTTACAAGGTTCAAAATCGTAAACCAATTATCGGCAGTAATATTCCTGTGCCGAAAATTGGTTCTGCCAACCTGCATACAATTGCGTCTGCAGAATTACTCTGCCTGTAAGGTACTTTCAGTTGTTGCCCTTAATAAATTTTTATATTATAAGTATAAAAATAAAAATATAAAAGTTTTGCATCACATAAAGAGAATATCTTGATTTCTTACTTGCTCGGTTTGGATGGTATGTACTGTCTAAATCCGCAACGTCCTCGGAATCCTGTGGCAGCATTTCATCAATTGTTGTGTTTTGTCCTAGGCTACAATATGTCTTGCAATTTTCCAAAAAAATAGTTAAAAATATCTCTCACTGAAGCTAATTTATCTGTTGCTTGTCTTTGAGGTCGTGTGGTTTTTTCATCGAAACGAACACATCTTATAACCTGACTTACCATTATAAAAGGTTTTGCTTTCGGCGCCCACCATGTCTTCTGTATCTACGTCGTCGATTTCATGATCGGTATCAGAATCCATCGAACTTGTCTCCAGATAATCCTCTGTTGACGATTCATCTGATTCGTCAAAATTTTCTTGAGGTAAAGTATTTGTGTCACATTCACCTTCTTCGAAAACAAGACGATTAAGCTTTTCTACGTCTGCCGGATTATCAAGTTTGTAAGTACGATTACTCATTTTCTCAAAAGTGTCGCCAAATTATGATAAAATTTTAACTTTTTTTTTTACTTTTTTACGTAATTGTCACAAAATAAGTAAGGTCGATTATTCACAATACACACTATTTAGAGTCAGTAAAAGACAATAAGCACTATTATATAACTCTCGTACGCCACAGCAGACGTACCAAATAGCACTGACGTAGTTGAGTGGGCTAGCTCCGGCGGACCTTTTCTGTGTACGGTCGAATTTGTTTGCAAATTTCCGGAAAATCTCGGCGGTTATTGGAATGGTACTTCGGCAGGTAAAAGAACACTGATCATCATTAGATTTTATTTAGGCTTAATGATATATATATATATATATATATATATATATATATATATATATATATATATATATATATATATAATATAAAATTAATATTTCTTGGGTTAGGTTCAATAAAGATATATTACATGTGGAACTAGATTTTATTTTCCATTGCAATTAATCAACATTTCGGCAGGAAACCCTTGCCTTTGTCAAGATTCTAAAATGTGTATATATATAAGGACAAACAGATATTGTAAAATATGTATATATATATATATGACTTACCAAAACGTAAAACGTGACACAGACATTAAACGAACTGACATATAAAAGTTGATATCTGATATCTCATTGTTTACTGTCATTAGTATATAATTATTTTTATATGGGCGTATCGTTGATGTTTTTGAAAAAGGTAAGGTGGAGATATATTATGACTTTAAGAGCTTTTTATGATGTTATATTGTTATTGTTTAAATCAGATTGAAATATATTTTATTTAGGTTTTGTGTATCTTTTTTGTCATTTATTGCGTTGGTGTTTCTTTTTATTTCTATTGATTCGTATATCTCCCTTTTCTTTTTGTTTTTTTCTGTTTTTAAAATTTTAATGTTTTCAAAGTCAAATTTATGCTTCTTTCCGCTTTCATGTTTTGTGAGCGCAGTGACGTTGTTCTTGTCGTATTTGTGAGAACGAATTCTGGATTGAAGCAGTTGACTGGTTTGACCGATATAGACACCTTCACAGTTTGTACATGGTATCTCGTAAACAACATGTGATTTTTTAAGTTTTGGAGTTTGTGTTTTAAGTTTTGTGAAGTATTTATTTAAGAGGTTGTTGCCTTTGTGGGCTACTGTTATATTATGCTTGGCTAAAAGATTTGTTAGTTGTTCGGATAAACCTTTTATATATGGAAGAGTTGTATAAGTGGTTTTGATACTGTTTGCACAAAGGCAACAACCTCTTAAATAAATACTTCACAAAACTTAAAACACAAACTCCAAAACTTAAAAAATCACATGTTGTTTACGAGATACCATGTACAAACTGTGAAGGTGTCTATATCGGTCAAACCAGTCAACTGCTTCAATCCAGAATTCGTTCTCACAAATACGACAAGAACAACGTCACTGCGCTCACAAAACATGAAAGCGGAAAGAAGCATAAATTTGACTTTGAAAACATTAAAATTTTAAAAACAGAAAAAAACAAAAAGAAAAGGGAGATATACGAATCAATAGAAATAAAAAGAAACACCAACGCAATAAATGACAAAAAAGATACACAAAACCTAAATAAAATATATTTCAATCTGATTTAAACAATAACAATATAACATCATAAAAAGCTCTTAAAGTCATAATATATCTCCACCTTACCTTTTTCAAAAACATCAACGATACGCCCATATAAAAATAATTATATACTAATGACAGTAAACAATGAGATATCAGATATCAACTTTTATATGTCAGTTCGTTTAATGTCTGTGTCACGTTTTACGTTTTGGTAAGTCATATATATATATACATATTTTACAATATCTGTTTGTCCTTATATATATACACATTTTAGAATCTTGACAAAGGCAAGGGTTTCCTGCCGAAACGTTGATTAATTGCAATGGAAAATAAAATCTAGTTCCACATGTAATATATCTTTATTGAACCTAACCAAGAAATATTAATTTTATATTAAATATAATACGGTTCAAAGAAACTCAAAACTACTATATATATATATATATATATATATATATATATATATATATATATATATTAATTTTATTTTAAATTACAGGCAAAAAACTGGGGTCTAGGTCCACTGGACCAATGCCCGACTAATGAAGGGTTAAAGTAAATTGTGGGCATTAAAATCGCCTACTACAATAAAGGGGGCCGGAAGTTGGTTAATGAAGTTTATAAGCTTAAATTCAGCAAGGCTGTGGGAAGGTGCTATGCAAATGCTACAAAAAGTAATTTTATTTGAATACCAAAGAGTAACAGCAATAGCTTCCAGTGTGGTAGTTAAGTATACGTCTTTACAACAGTAGTCTTTAGAAGTATATATAGATATGCCTCCACTAGGTCTGATATAATTTGTTCTTAAAAAGCGATGTGCTTGGAAACCATTGAGATATTTCTTGTCCGTTTTCTTGAAGTTTGTTTCTTGTAGGTAAATGATGTCAGCATTCGTGTACATAATTAGATGTTGAATGCGTTCTAGGCGGGGGAAAACACATCGCAGTTCCACTGGATTAAATTAAAAATGGGTATGTTATGTTTCTGAAGTGGTTGCCCCTTTAGAGAGATGGTCTTCTTCGAAATTGTCTTGTGAGGATACCGAGATTATGCTTTCTGCGTCAGAATTATTAGAGCCTAGTTTCGTTTTAATTTTTTACTAATTATAGTTAGTGATTTTTATGAGATCTCTCAAATAGTGATTTGTAAGTCTTGGAAATGTCGGAAAAGAGATCTTCTATATTTTTTGTAAACAGGAGTGCTTCGCTTTGTGGGCTGGTTTTACTGTAGCAATTCTTTAAGAAAGCTATGAAGTTTTAGTAGTGTTCTCTGATTTTATTCTTAGATTTCAGCTATATTCTGCTATCATCTTGAATATAATAGTCCCTTTTGAGTTTCTTTTAGGCTTAATTTACTTTTTTTGTGGCTTGCTCTGGTACGATAAACTCTTAATCAGTTGGGTGATCTATTTCTAATAAATCAGGCAACTTTGGTCTGTTTTCACCTTTCGAAGTTATATTAATTTTGCGCTTCATTAGGTGTTTCCGAATTATTGCCTTTTAAAACTACCGGTAGTGTATTTAGACTTGCAGCTTGGGAAATACCAGAGAGAAGTGAAATGTTTTATTCAAATTTTCTGATTGATTGGATTCAGGGGTGGGTCAATTTGACGCTATGTGACCAGGTCTTTTACAGTAGAAACAAATCATTTTATATGTGGATTATAATATTCTATGATTATTATTTTCAAATGAAATAATCAAGAATGTGTAAATCTCAGAATTATTATGGGATAGCACAAAATATACTTGCCTGCAAAAGGACAAGATATGGTTGTATTCATTTCCTGAAATGCCAGCTCGCAGGAATGATATTGGAGAGACTAGCTGAAGTTCTATGTGTTTTACGGAAGCCTCTATTATTTTATTTTATATTACAGGACATAATATTAGACATGATGATCAGTCTTTTTGCTGGTGTGATTAATCTTCCGACTAAAAGGCTATGGTTTCCGATGCTAATAGTAGGATTTGTGGTAATGAGCTGCTGAACTAGATCTGTTTTGGTTAAATAAATACATACTCTGCTGTTTGAGTTCATTTAGGTAAAGCATATATTTCTTAGTCCGATAATATCTTTTATGAATTTAACGTAGTCATTCTGAATGGATCACTAGTTATGGCTTGCTCCTTCTTTGGGAAGAAACATTTTGGCGATGATTTAACTGCTGCTGTGACAAAAATGGAAGGCTGTAAGCTGTTTGTTGAAGTAGATTGCTGTGATATGTTTGACGTTGTGGGATTATTTTTAGTCGGTAAACTCATATTATTATTTGGAGTGCCATCGTAGTCAAAATTAACCCTGGAAATATTTTAGTTTTGTCTTCCATAGGCGAATGTTATGTGTAGCAACCAGTAATTACTTATCGTAATTCTGACTGCCTATTCAAGTAGTTGTTTCAATAATACGTTTATGTTTATTGTACCGTACTGATTATTGATAAGAGAAGCAAAAAGTCGGTAACTAAATGAAGTGTTTTGAATGTTTTTATGCCAGTAAATGCAAATAAAATTAAATTTTACTCACCAAAACTTAGTGGCAGGTGCACAACACAATAACTTTGCTCCACTGTGATTCTTATTAATTAATATCAATTCTTTTGCTATTTAGACAACAAAATATTGAAGAGGTTGTACGATTCGAACATACAATTCTAGCTCGATTAGGCCAGTCCCTCTCGTAATTGTACTTACTTTACTTATTCAGTAGACCCTTTTGTACCTTTCGGTTAAGGGTCATTTATATAGTACAATATTTTACAAGTTAGTAAGGTGTTCTAGCTCTTAACGAACATATTCCATTTCTTCCTATTGGATGCCCTCTGTGTTGCTTCCTGCCAAGTTTTATCCTTACTCTTCAGTATCTGCGAGATATCGCTGTTCCATTCTTTAATGGATCATTCTCGTCTGTTTTTTTCCTATTGGTTTGGCGTCCCACACTCTTTTTACTTATCTATTACTGTCCATCCGGGTTAGATGTTCGAACCATGCCAATTTTTCCTCCTTGATTTTTTATTTCTGATTCTATCAATTCTTTTTACTCCTATTGTTTTTCTGAGGTATTTTATCTTTGCTGCCTGAATTCTGCTCTGATGTTTTTTGTTTAATATCCAATTTTCTGCTCTATATGTCACTGTTGGTCTATATATTGTTTTGTATATTGTCATGTTGATCTTTGTTGATATTTCTTTATTATTAAGGAGTCCTCTATTTAGTGCTTGGCATAGTTTTCCTGTTTTCCATTCTATTGTTAAGATAGTCCTCGATGTCTCTTTTGTTGTTGATTACTGTTCCTAAGTATTTGTATGAATATATATGTATTTGTGTTTGCTTGCTTTTAGGTTCCATTTCTCTAAGTTGTATTGCAGTTTTTCTGCTGTTTCCGCAATTAATACTAAGTCGTCAGCAAATATACACATCTCAGCGTTTATTATTTGCATTCTGTTCCAACCGATGCAGTATTTCTTGAATGTTTTCTTACATTCTTTCACAATCTCATCTATTACATTTATAAATAGCACTGGGCTGAGACTTACCCCTTGTCTAACTCCTTGAGTCGTTTCAAATGGTTCTGACTGTATATTTAACATTCTTTTTATAATTGTTGTTTTCATGTATATACTCTTTATTGCATCATTCATCAGTTGTTCACTTACTTGCTTTTTCTTTGGGACAGTCCATTTTCCCATTAGTCTTTTCATCTGCTGCTATCTTCCTAATTTTTAATGTATGTAAACTGTGATTTTAATGAACTAAGTTATAAATGTAGTGATCCTGCAGTGGAATCTTGTACTCTGTATTATTTTTGTCTTACAACAAAAATCGAACCAAAAAATATTTTTGTATATCCTCTCAAAAATACACATGAAACGTGCATTATATGTAAAAGCTATTCTCGAGAAAATGATCTTGAAAAGTAGGCTACACAAAATGTTTCCAATAATCATTTTTTAATGTTTTTACTTATTCTCTTCTGTATTATTAATATTAGGGGGATTTCGGTTTTACGTTTTACTTTCTAACTTTTGTAATATAAAACATTTATACAATTTACTGAAATACCCGTTTTGTAATTGGACTCCTGTAAAGTCCGATTACCTTACGTAACCGTACCTTAAAGTTATCAAATTAGAGAACAAATTAATTTTAAATAAAACGCAATACCAACAAATAACAGAGAAGCAGAGCTTAGGAAATCAAGTTTAGAATTAAATTAAATTTAAAAGAGTGTTTCCAGAGATAAATAATTGCTCATAAATAAGCCATATCTACACAGCCAGAAATTAATTATATAATAATTTTATGTTTTTTACATCCTTAATTTATTGTAATCTGTTTCTATAAATAAAAAAACAAATCCTTTAAGATAAACTTCTTATATATAAAAATTTGAAATATAAATTTGAAATATAAATATAAGTTTGAAAACACGAATGGGGTAACCCACGAATAAACCTGAATTCTGGAATAGACCAAAATTGCTTAATACATAAATACGTAAAAGAATGCAAGAGTGGGCTCACCATCCTCTTTGTAGGATAGACTGGTTTTAACTGCTAATCAAGGTACGTATTACAAAATCTAATCTTCTAGTTAACAGATGTTTGTTTAAGGTGCAAATTAGACTGTGTAGTTCAGTCCCTTTCTTTTATCCAGTACCAGTTATCAGCACTGAAATTTCTTACTATAAACGTCAGTTGTTAACTTACGTGTTAGGAGTCTATAATTTGGCTACTAATAATGCTCATATGTATGTTTGGAACAAGACACAAGCACTACGAGGACCTCAAGAAATAGGATCCTGTTTACTGCATTATTTTAAAAATGTTGTTACAACAAAACATGTAGTTACTATATTCCTATCAATGAGAAGGGGTAGAACCGTAACATTATAAGTGCTGTCCTTTGCGATTTGATTGTGTCACATCTTGATATTGTGGTGGAAAATATTGATTATAAGTTTTTAGGCAGCGGACATTCTTACCTTGCATGTTACCAAGATTTCGGAGTAATAAGTAAGCAAAAAAATTTTGAAGTAAAAACATCTTTAGCGACGTTATGCACTTTTTGGATGGGGAAAAAGCATTGAACTCGCGACCGTTATCGCGAGATATATTATATATTATATTATATATATATATATATATATATATATATATATATATATATATATATATATATATATATATATATATATATATATAAATAGTATGTGATGCATGCAACGCATATATACTACATAGCACTTCTTTTTGGATGGGGAAAAAGCATTGAATTGAATTTTCTATAAAAGGTGACATCTGTTAGGGTGCACCTAAGTTCTTGTAAATTAATTCTTCTTTTTCCATTAAGATTTTTATATGATGTGGATAGGGTTCATAGTTATTACTCTGATTTAGATCTGGAGTTGCTTTTCAAGCTATCTGTTGAATGAGTGATGTAAGGTGATGTAAGGTGAACTACCTTCTTAATATTTTTATTTGTTTTAAGAGGACAATTTAAGTTAATTGCATTTTGAATATTTAATCTGAACAGACTCCAATTTGTTTTATAATTTAAAAACGTGGGTATTTATTTGTATTATATACATGTTCCATTACATCAATAAATATGTGAAAATGGTCCGAAAAGGTCAAAGAAAAGTTTAATATCTAAAAAGTTGTTACTTATTCCTTTATGATACCAAAATCGATGAGATCGGGTATTTTATTTCTATCTGTAGGCCAGTCGGCCTACAGATGCCTAGCATGTCGGCCTTGTATCTGCCCAGTAAAAATTGGAGTTAAATTATTTTTGTTTAAACTTTTAAAAAGTTCTCCTGCGCTGATTGTTATCAATCTTAAACCCCATCTTGTATGTTTTGCATTAGAATCACCTGCTGCAATACAGCGATGAGCAAACTCATTGAAATAACTAGAAAAATGTTCCTCTTTAAATATTTTAGCAGTGATGTTTTATATTACTTTTAACGATTAACGCAGTTCCACTATGACCTTTTCTCATTGGGTCTGACATAGGTGCAAAAATCTGGCATACTGAAATGACTCTTGTTTGTCATATGAGCTTCAGAGGCAATCATGATATTAAGGTTATTTAATTTTATAAATGCCTTTTTTTCCTTGCTGCGGATTGTAAGGGCGTTTGCGTTCTAATATCCAATTTTTAGTTGTAGGGTTGAACATTAAGTTTTGATAACATCGGTATGAGAAGGACAAATATTTTCTTAATTCTCTCCATAAGTTTTTAGACCATTAATTCTAAACTGTTACTGGTTTCTATAGCATTTAGTTTTTTCTATATAGTATTTGAGACCGATGCGTTTGCGTTTGCATAATATATGTTACAGATAGGTGACGAGTATTTGAGGAACTTGGCTGGCAATGGAATTATATTTTCTTCCGCAACTCTGAAAATTGTTTTTTTTAAGATCTTTGTAGACCAAACAGTCTCTGTAGTTGGTAGGCTGTTGGAGACATTTTTGACTAAATGTACTAGTTCTTTGACTGTCCTTTTAATATTATTAATTTGTGTTAAGGGGTGAATATTGCGGATAACCACTTGAAATCCACAGTCCTGTTTTATCTGATATGTGTGAAACTGCCTTTTTTTGCTGTGAAACTTTTAATATTATCCAAATAGTTTTTAGGTGAATCTACTTGGAGTTTATTTGGTTATCCCTAAGACATTTAATGTTATATAGATTTTGTGTTGTTTTATCAAGCAGTTCGCGTAGCGGTTTTAATATTCGACATTCTTAATAAATGTTGGTGGAGGTTCGGAGGATTTGGCATTTTTATTTTCTTCTTGTATATCATCAGTAGCTAAGGGGCTATATCTATTGGTCGTTGGCGTAGATTTCTGGAACAAATAATCCTAAATAGTAGTTTGCTTTTTAATTCTATACGGAGTGCTACCTTCTTATCGCTGACCCTTCTTATTTGGAATAAACGTCCAACCTGTATCTTCATCATGCTGACGAGTTTGTTGACAAACAGAAGCCACTGGCTTCTGTTTGTTGTGCTGGTTTATTTTTTGATAAACATGTCGATACCGAGGCACAAGGAGCTGAGCTAATAGTGACGTTTATTCTGATTTTATTTGAGCAAATACTGTTTGTTCTGTTTTTAAGCGACGGTGCAGTAGTTTAGCCCAGACCGGACTTTCTTATAGGTGGATTCTCATATGCTGCATTTTTATCGTTTGAGAATAACTATGAATATTATCTGAATTTAAAACTTGATTTTCCCATTTTATTTTAGCTACTTATTTAACATATTGTATTTTACAAAAATATTTTTATGTATATAATGGTTTTTATCTAATTAGTTTTTTTTTTTGTTAGCTTAACGATAGAAGAATTAATCCAGATCGATTTTTGGGAGATTATCTTTTCTTTTTAAGCTAGTGAGTTTTTATATATCCAGTAATAGGTAGGTACTTTGTTTTTCCTTTCTATATTATTTTTTTGAAGTCTGGCAACACGTTGCCGGACGTTGAGAAGTTTGTCGTGTTCTTATCGCAGAAATGGAATCAACTGGATAAAAAAGTAACTCATTAAATCAAGACAGAATAGAAAAGTATAGAAAGTTATTAATCTAGATTAAAAAGAAAGGTTGAAAATATATAGGTACAGATGAATATTGACCACGAAATTGTGTTGGGGAACTATAAAAATTCTTGTTTGAACAGATTTTACACGGGATGTGATGTGTGAAGATGTTTGAAGTTCTCGTTGAAATGAAATAAAAAACGGGTATGGCAGTCTAGTGGGACTACCGGTAGAAGTTATACTTCTATACACGCGTTCGCCGTTACAAATTTATATGGTAGTCAATCTGCACAATCTGTACATATTTAATGCTATAGGTAAGAGAGAGCAGAAAGAGAAAAATAATTAGTTATATAGGTATATAATGCATCGTTTGCTGTTTATAAACATTTAACCTGTAATAGGAGTATAGTAAATAAAGGATTGTATCAATATTTTATTGAAAATATATATTTTTATTTTCATATATGTTTAAAAGGATTTAATGTAAAAAAAACTGTTTACACATTTGTTGTTAATATAAAAATTACAATAAAATAAATACACTGCAATATAATTCAATATAATAATACCATATAAATTAAAATGCAATATTCATAAGTATTTAAAACTGCCAATATACATAACTTACTTTACGAAGATAAAAATAAAACACCAACAACTCGGATTATGTTGTAAACTTTCATTTTATTTTAAAATCTAGCATTTTTGCGTATATTACATATATTTAATAAGATTAACATGAGGTTTTTAAATATTTCAAAAATAAAAAACAAAATTCATATTGGGATTAGAACTCACAAACACCAGCATATGAACCAAACACGTATAGGATTTGCCAATTAGACATGACACTAACGGATATCAAAGTTGACAGTTCTCGGTCAAACAGTGATTTTTTTTTTTTTAAAAAAACCTAAAATAGTCATAAACGTTTAATAAATAATACAAAACATATCACATAAATAATAATAATAATACATATTATATTATATATATATATATATATATATATATATATATATATATATATATATATATAAGAAAAAAGAAGTACTGTGACTCGTTTGGAAAAAATATAACACTGTTTTTGATGGGTTGGAGTCAATTGATTGACTCCAACCCATCATATATACCAACACCAACTCCAATATATATATATATATATATATATATATATATATATATATATATATATATACAAAAGGAACATTTTCATTCTCGAGAGAGAAAAAGAGAAAATATATCTTCGGTCTCTCTCTTATTCATTATCTTACATATGTAATGGTTTCACAGATTCACTCCCAAGCAAATTTCCAACGCCGACCGTCCGTATAGAAGTATAACTTTAAAAATAATAAAAAAAAACGATGATCGAATGATGAGTAAACTTTCCATGCCCTTTTTTATAAATTTTTTTATAAATTGTTTACTTAATCCCTAATTAAAACAAGTTTATTGTTCTCCTGGCTTCACGTTTCGTTATATTTTACATCAGAGATATAGTAGAAATATTATATCTTATTAAATTGTTTTCTTGTTAACATACTGTGAAATTTTTGTGACTTTTTAATATTTGTTTTAATTTAGAAAAAACTATTAATACTTTTTACTGCAGTTTTGTTGTAGTTTTGAAATGTATGTCCTAAACACCTAAACCTATGAATTTGACATTATTTGACATCTTTATATGACTTTACAATCATTAGAACTGAAGAAGTGTAGAAACACTGCACGAGACGTTTTCTATTAAAAGATTGAAATAGTTTTTTTCATTTTTTATTTCTCCTTGTTCGATATCCCTATTTAGAGTGAGATTTTAATATCACTTGCATTGTATATTTACATTTATATATATATATATATATATATATATATATATATATAATTATATATATATATATATATATATATATATATATATATATTTATATATATATATATATATGTATATATATATATATATATATATATATATTTATATATATATATATATACATATATATATATATATATATATATATATATATATATATATATAGTAATATATATATATATATATATATATATATATATATATATATTACTATATAGACAATTGAAGGTAACCGGGAACGACCCAATACTAAGGAAGCAATAAAAAACAGGTGCTTCAAAGTGAGTGTCTTTTATTAGTAGTCAAGCTTTCGCCACATAATTTTTGGGCTTCATCAGAACTTGCTGTAATGGAAAAACATTCTTTACAATCATCGTAATTAAAGATGTTATATTTAATATTACCTTAACGTTGACACTATTTCTTAGTGTAAATTATTGCAGATGTGGAACTACACATTGTTTTTCAAATACAAACCAAAACGCATCTCCTACTTAGAGGTAGACGGCAAACAAAGCTTAAATTAAATAATTATTAAATTTGTTATATTTTAATCACCATGTGGCCGGTATTATTTTTGACAAGACATTGATTAATTAAGTCATGTGTCATATCGACTGTCACTTATCGATACGGCACCTGTCTTAATTAATTCTTCTTTTTGTTGGGTATAAGACACTACCTTTCTTCAGTCACATTATTATGGCTGAATAATGAATTTCGTTTAAAATCACAATTAAAATTGAATATATGTATACACACATATATACATATATATATATCCATATACACATATATACACATGCACACACACATACGCGTGTATATAGTTCCCGTTCTATATGAGCATATCATGTTTAAAATTCTTTTGGTTTGTATTTAGTGTTGTATATAGTGGTCAACACTCCGGTAAGATGTATGTATTACATACCTTCTGTTAGAGAACTAAGTGTATCATGATGCTGATGGATGTAAAAATAAAACTAAAAGTTGGAGCTTGTTCTCAAAAGGGAGGTAATACATCCGGATAGATGTTAGTGTATATCACAGATATTTCGTTGTTTTTTTATAACATTCATTTATGTTAGTAGTATAAACACAATATGTCCAAAGAAGGGTCGGACATTTACAGATATGCTAAGATTTAACAATAGACAATATAGTCTAGTTGACTGAACATAAAATATACAAAAGGAAAAACATTCTTTGTATATGACGTTAAGTTGTAAAATGTTTTTGTTTTTATTTAAAATTATTAACATATTGACTTGTAAGTTAAATTGAATAAAAGTATAAATTTAGTGCAGGCAATCAACTAAGTCATAAGAGGTCGAAATACATCAAACGTACGATTCAGTGAAGTGTGGATCAGCAATGTTATGTAATTCTTGTGTAATAAGGTGGTAGTTTTTTATTTTTAGTGAATTTCTGTTGTAAAACATAAGTATAGATGGAACTCAAGTTATCAACATCTTTTTTGTGGTTTAATGAATTAGAACAATTATTGATGTAACACATTTCTAGGATTTTTCGATGAGCTTCTTTTTCAGCTCTATCTAGAATTATAGTTTCATTGTATAAGACCCGATGGTCATTATCGTTGACATGGATACTCAAACTTGTTGCTAGGGGTTTGTGTTTACAATCACTTTTGTGAAGGGCTAGGCGCTTACTAAGTCGTTGACTTGTGTGGCCTATGTATATTTTGCCACATTCACAGGGTATACCATAGATTACGTTGCAGTTTTTATCTGGTGGAATAGGATCTTTTAATTTAGAGTAGAACAAGTTGAGTTTTTTGTTATTATAATTGGCTATTTTGATGTTGAATTGTCTAAAAAGTCTAGTTAGAGATTGTGTTAAACCTTCAATGTAAGGTAATGATCCATACTTCACCTGTACGACGTCATCAGATGTCGATCGATCATGAATAGAAGTATCGCCACGTGCACTGCGTTCTGTGTGTGAATACAACAGTTTGTTAAGCAAGTTTTTTGGATAATTATTACATATTAGTGTGTCAAACAACAGTTTTAAGTTCTTTTCAGTAAAATTTGGATGTGAAATTTTTAATATTCTATTTAATTAAATCTTTTCAGTAAAATTTTATGTAAAAAGTTTGTAATAACGTTTGTACATTTAGATTTAACAACATCCTTTTGATACATATATATATATATATATATATATATATATATATATATATATATATATATATATATGATAAAGCATCATCTCCTGCTTAAAGTGATCCAACAACAATTTAAAAAAAATTACAATTTCTAGGAAAAACATTGAAGTTACAGAGTCTCACTTAAAACAAAATGACCCTCCTTTCTCAACTCCAGATTTTAAAATAATTTTTAATACCCCAACTCTGGAACAACTTACTATTAAAAACATCCACGGTAGAGCTGACAGAAAACCAATCTCCATTAATTCTGCTGAATTTATTATTATTATCGAAACTCCATTTAAAAATGCATTATTTTATTTTATCAGTAAATATCACAAACGTCTAAAAGAAAGGGTACTGAAGATGTCATGGAGTAGGTACCAGAGAAGAGTAGACGCTGAAAAAATGAAAAAGAAGCAAAGCAAAACAAAACCTTGAAGACAAGAAAAAAAAGCACCTAACATTACTAAAAATGTAGAATAGGATGACAAGAAAACAGTTTAAAATAATAAAAGAATAATTATTTTGATATAGGTACAGGCTGGAATTGCTACTAATTTTCAACATCGGCCTGAATTATTTTTTTTTGCATTTTAATTTTTGGCACATAAAAAACAGATTTTTTATTTTTTTATTATTTATTTTAATAAAGAACAAATCAAACGATCAACTATACTTTAAATCCATTTTCTCTATTATTTCGTTACATTAACATTTACGTTTAAAGTCCAATATTCCTTAACTTTGCCGTTATTAGGCCAGTTTACCTTATATCAAAATACTGATTAACTGCTTAACTAATTATTGTAAAATGCCACAGGACGAAACTTATACTTATAAGCCTAAACCGAAAATATTTTAAATAAAATAGAAAGCACAATTTTATTGAGATTTGTTTAAGAGGATTCTGAACCGATGTATGTTAATACTCGTTTATTTGTCTTTCGTTTATCTTAGTCTGTCTAGACTTTCTTGCATGGGAATTTAATATAAGCTTCAAGATATTATATTATATGTAATAAGTTTTATATCTTTTTTGTGTATTTTTCAGCTTATACAAATTGCTGCAAGTATTTTTAAAAATAATTGTGTATTGAAAAGAACTATCACAGAATAACAAAACATTCGGTTGGTTGACAGAGACGCAGGTATGGAGAATATTTATTATATTTTTTATTAAAAACGATATTTTTGTAAATGTTCGTAAGAAAAGTTTGATTCATATTTTATAAAAAATGCAATAATTAGAAATTTATAAGATGGGAACAATAACGAATTACTAGATGACATATATTTTTTTTTATAATATGGCACAAAGTTTAGCCAGATAAAAGTTAATATAGAAATCTCATCATAACAACAAAATAGACAAACTAAATATGTAAATGGCAAAATTAAAAATGTAACTTATAAAAAAACTTTAAATTTTAAACAAATATTTTAAGAAATAGGTGGAACACTTTTATGATTGGGTAAAGTTAAAAGTGTGAATTTCGTTTTAAATTAAATGATCCTTAAATACTGAAAGTATACAAAATGTTAAGACATTACCTCAGTCATGAGGATATCATGTTATTTAGGTATGTTAACTTAATATCCAGTAAAATATACCTACAAATCTTGCTTAACAAAAAGTATAGTAAATACCAATGGATTACTATAGTACTAAACATCTTCTTAATCATTAATTTCATCAAATTGATGTTTTTTAAAATCCACAAGGAAAACAATTCCTGTATCTGGCTGTATACGACGTATCACAAAAAGAGGTTAATCTTCGTAAATGGGTATATTTATTTAAAAACCCTTAAAAGGGCTACATCAAAAAAACAAACGTTTTCGGACTAAATTGTCCATCATCAGGTTTAAAATTGCCCAAAATAAGTATAAACCATTTAGTTAAAGCAAACGTGGTTTTAAAATTTTGACTAGGGTTAAAAAGCAAAAATGGTTATACAGACTAGGTTAGAGATGCCTGAGCCACCAAAAAACCAGGGTAAAAATACCTTTAAATTACATGTAGTTGTAAAAGATTGTACATAATGTTGTTATAAAACTGTGATGTTAAATATTAAATTAAATTTGACTTCAGGTAACATACACACATGCTTGAAGTGAGTTCCAGTGTTCGGAGAGTAAACCTCTTCAAACGGACTACAGCTGGTAACTGATTGACAAAACTGCGTTTAATCTATCTGCTTTATTTAAATACTTAGCATATACTAAACTAATAGAAAATTTAAACATTTAATAAAATTTACAAAATAATTTACTATAAAATAAAATTTGTATTAAACACTTAAAAGTATTTTAATTTTATTGTAGAAATGGGACAGGTATAACTTCTACTCGAATAATTCATTATAGCACTGAATCATCGAAAAATTTAGCATACCGTGAGTAACTTGCTTTATCAGAAAAATGGAATATTAAATGGGATGACTTATTATTATTACTATTATTATTCAATCTGTAAAGGTCATTAAAAAAATAATATTGAGAACCCTGAACTAAATCTCCGTTTTTTATTGTATGGCATATTCATTATTCACCGGTGTAATCTATTGCTTCAGGTTGCGCTCAGGTTACGAGTTTTTTTTCCACCTTCCCACATGAAAATCAGATACTGTGCCCTAGGTCTACTGCCGCTCACCACCTTTCTCAGTGCAGCCTACTTGAAAAGTTCTTTGTTTATCAATTCCCAAAAACGATAAAAAATCTTTTATATCATTTATATCACTAAACCTTGTGAATGCGATTAGTTTTATTTGCGATTAGTTGCTTATATTAAAAATGGACAATTTGATAGATTTCATATATGTAAACACGCATGGGATTATAAACATTGGGTTTAATGAAATTATTCAAATATAGTCCTAAAAGAAATGGGTGCTAAAAAAAGAAAAATCAAAGAATCGGCTCTAAATATGCTATATGAGACCAATTGTGTCGCAAATTCCTCGGTAGAATGTAGTAGTGTCTGGTTACCAATATTAAAAGGAAAATACTAGTATTTGTAAGTTAGTAACATCTGAAGGATACATTATTAATGTTTTTTAAAAAACAAACATATAAAATCAGAATTTGGTGTTTATTGAAAGTAAATTGAATGTACGACCAAATACTTACCATGTGGGATAGTATTATGAGGTTTTTTTACTGGTTTTTCCTCGTAATTTACTATGAAATCACTAACAGGAGAATTTTACTGTCTGCATGACATGTGTTTGTCTTTTTAAAGACGATTTATATGCTATATTTTTTCATGACGGATATTTTCAAGTTCAAGTCGATTTCTTGTAATCGAATAAACTATCTTACAAGTAAAGTCATCCCAGCAACTCTACTCAGCAATATTGACAATACCATTTTAATGTCGTCTACTTTAAAATGTATAACATATAAATGAGTCAGATACAATTAAACTTTTAGAAGGATTTTTCACCAAGTAACAAAAAAAAACAAAATTTGTTTAATTTACTAATGTTTGTATTTTGAGAAAGATTTTCAAAGTGGAAATTGAAACGTCCTTAAATTTAATTTAACCTTTAATTGTAGCTTATTCCCATTTAAATAATAATTATTTTAAAATGCCTCAAGAAAATAGCTTCAGAACAATATTAAGTTATTGCAATGAATGTCCTGGACAGCCAGTGATGTGTTTATCTTGTTTTCATTCATAAAAAATAATTTATTTTTTTGAAACATTATTGTTTTTTGTTTGATAACTGAGAAAATATTATTTAGTTTACTGTTATTTATTATTTATAAGATCGTAAAATACATCCATGAAGAAGTTGAGTATGATATAATCAAGAGCAAATATTGCGTCTTTTCTTGTGCAAGAGATTTACAATAGTATTCTTCTTCTTACAATGCTTATTGCCTATTAAACATTAAATAACTATAAAAACATTATTTACAAAAATAATGTATTTTGTATGCTACTGTGGTCTAACCATTTTTTTAATGAATGTTTCTTGTTTATGCAATAATAATCCTTTAAACTTACTGTAATGTAACCATTTAAGTTTTTTACTTTTTATGCATCTTGCAATATTTTAATTGTGCTTTTCTTCTAGCTTTTTAATTTAAATATACTGAATAGACATAATGAACCCGGAACCACTGTTAATGACATTTTAATCAGTACATTGTTCCTACAACTCGACAATTTAGACTTAACAATAAGCTGCTCACAGAAATTAAGGAATGTTAAATCATTAACAAAATAATACACTTTTCCAAGAAATTAACGTACCAGTTTGAAATATTAAAATATTTTATAAGCGTTAATAAAAATTTCCATTGTAATGTTACATTTTGCAAGCCCCTTGTATATGCTATTCGTACACTCTATATTTATTGACTGTGTTTGATCGCTATAGTTTTTTTTTAAACAAAACAAAGCAAAAATGTACTAATTCTATAAATATACTAATTTCCGAGTGTTCACGAATTTTATTCGGCTACTGTTTAATTGTTGATAATTGTTAATTGTGTTTATTATGGAGCGTCAATCACTTAATTTAACCCGAGATGAATGTGCCCAAGCAGTGATACTGTCAGAAGAAGGTTGGAGTTACCGAAGAATTGTTCGTCCTTATAATGTGTCCCACACATCCGTCTCACAGGTATTAGAAAGATTCCTCGAAACAGGGGATCATACTCGCAGACCAGGGCAGGGACGAAACCGGATAACTACCCCATTCAAAATCGATCTTTAAGAATTTCTGCTATTCAACAACGTTTTGTATCGAAGTCTTCAAATTCAGCTTTAAACTGTGCATGCTATACAATTTAGTACTGAAACTGTTCGCCAGTGACTTAGGAAATACAACTTAACACCTAGGATTGCCGCCCGAACTCCTCTATTAACTGCAGAGCATCGAAGGAGGAGACTACATTTTGCCAGAGAATAGGTTCATTAGTTAGAGGCTGACTGGGAACAAGTGCTATTTACTATGAATCCCGATTTTGTTTGTACAATAACGACAGACGTGTTTGTGTGTTGTGACGACCCAACGAACGATTATGCTCAGTGTAACTTCTTACACACCACATTTTTTGGTGGAGGATCCGTTATGGTGTGGGGTGGTATTTCTTTGATCGCACGTACGGACCTAGTGGTCATACAAAATGAAACTGTTACAGCTGAAAGGTACTGGAGATTCTGGAGTAACATGTAGTACCATTCGCTCCTTATATCGGTAAAAATTTTCTTACTAATGCAAGAAAATACCAGACCTCACGCTGCACACATCGTCATAAATTATCTAGAAGAGGTAGCAATTAACACTATGGAATGGCCAGCACATAGTCCGGATTTAAATCCGATTGAAAATCTGTGAGATATCCTTAGTAGGCGATTAAGAGCGACACTGATCCAACCAAACAACTTACAAGAAGTGGGAGAGAGGCTGATCCAGATTTGAGGAGAACTAGGCCAAAATGAAATACGTCAATTAATTTTAAGTATGGGCCAACGATGTGAGGCTGTTATACGTAGTAGAGGTGGAAACACTCGTATTAAGACTTTTTTATTTTAGTTTACTTTTCTTCATTATTTTTTAGATGTCCTTTTTGTTTTTTTTTCTGTATTTCACATTTTGTGATTAGACAAATTGTTATAATTACTAACAAAATGTAAAATAAATCTAGTGAGGTTTTATTTTTTATTCTTTGCCTGTTTACAAATAAAATTGATTTATTGAAGTGGTGCGTTAATTTCTTGGAGAAGTGTATATAAATTGCAAACCTACTGATACAAATTTGTATTATAACTTAGCTTATAGCCTATTGAATTACTAATATTAAACTCCCTCTTATGATAATTATTTGAAAAGTTGAACCACTGTTATTTCCATAGACGTGTGAATCTTCCAAATTAGAAATTTCCTACTTGTTATCTCATATACTACACTGTAATATTGTCACATTAAAACCACAAATTCGATCCTAGAGACATGGGATTTGGGTTTAGTATGCTGTCAAATGCGGGATTATCTTTACCAGTTCTCTATATCAGGAAAATTACACAATATATTTTGCCAAGTTGGGATTTACTACCGGATACACACCTTCTAGCACAAATTATTAAGCCAGGGTAGTTAATAACAACTATAACTATAAAGTCTAAAATGGTACAGGTACACTTTAAAGAAAATTGTGTACTACGTATTTTAAGAAAGTAAATGATTCACAGTAAATTCAGTAAGAATTTTTTTTAATTATTGAAAAACGTTTAAGTAAAATTTAAATATATAGCTAAACAATATTTTATGTGACTCAATATTTGAAGACCTTAGCAACAATGGTACAAAATACAATCTTACTAAAAATGAGTTATATATATTTTTTAAATTGTTAGGTTCCTATCTACCTACAAAATAAAAACTAGAGCTTTTGCTTCATAGATGACTTCACGAGTTGTAAATATCCTTGTTATTTTTATACTAAAATCAACTATTTTAAGTGAAACAAAAGTATAAGCCACCATATTTTTATAATGTCCGCTTCAACTAATCGAACAGCTTCACAAAATTCGTTTTATTATGAAGATTTTGAAATTGATTCTGATTTCTATTTTGATTCTGATGATAGTGTTAACGACAAAGACTATATTGAAAGTAATAGTGATAGTAAACACTCTTTAGGTAATGAAATACAGGTGAGTAATTAAAATTTGTGGCTTGTCTCCTTTTTAATGAAATTATTGAAAATATATAACAATATAAATATCATTTCTTAATACTAAAATACCATAGCCACCTACTACTGCTTTTATAATATTGATAAAAAAATGAATCATTGTTGCTTTGAATGTTATAATATCGATTTAACGTCGAGTTGTGGCTTATCCTCTTAGTGCTTTAAAAATTATTACAAAACTTTTATGGTAGTCCCAGGAATATAGTAGTCCTGTAGTCCTCTAAACACCATTTTTGTTTACAGGAAAATGAATTTTCTGCTGCTAACGAAACAAAAAACGATCTGTTTAATAGACAGGTTCTCTTTCCACGCCGGAGAAAGCCCTTTCTTCAACATAACGCCAGGAAAACCTAAAGAGACAGACTAGACATAAGCCAACCGAAAATTTGGGCAATAGCTATGTAAGTAAACAGCAAAAACAAGTACCTGACAGGAAATGAAGCACAGATGTTTAATGCGTTTGGGAACTTGGGTGACTATGATAAACAAAGAATTTATCTTTTTTTCCCAAATCAAATCTGTTCTAAAAAAAAGAACCTACCTCAAAAAAACCAAAAAACATGTATCGTCGCGAAATGTTTCAATACAATACTTTGTAAAGATCAAGAGTATAGATGTAAAGATATGCAAACAAGAGTTTCTTGTAGTTCATGGATTGTAAAAATCAAGAAAAAAAGAATTCAACTTTTATGCAAACAAACGACGGAAGGCGCTAGTACTCCAAAAGCAGATAAACGTGGCAAACACCAGAACAGAGCAAATAAAATCTGTGATCGTGATCGTGAAAACATAAAAACACATATTAAGTTCATCCCAAAATACACTAGTCATTATAGTAGGCAAAAAAATCCAAACAAAGGGTAAATACATCATGATTTATCGATTTCTGCTCTTTATTACGATAATTATCTGAAATGATGTAGAAATAGAAATGCCAGTCCAGTAAAAAAAAAGAGACTACAGAAATGTTTATTTCAAGAAGTTTAACAATAAATTTAAATTATCCAAAATGGACACCTGCAAAACATGCGACTCTCTAAATATTCAAATTAAAAATGTTGGCAGAGCAGAAGCATCAGCAGGAAGGTTAAAGACTCAACTTGAGCTACACCATTGAACGGCCGAAGCTCTGCAAAAAAGCCTGAAAGATAAAATAGAAAATGCTAAGAGAACAAAAAACACACTTGTCATCAGTTTTGACTTTCAGCAAGCGCTACCTATACCTTCATTGACAGTTGGTCCTGCTTTTTATGTACGAAAAATTTGGATCTATAACTTAGGAATACATGACTGCGTTGAAGATAGGGGATATATGTATATGTAACCCGAACACTCAGCAAAACGTGGAAGTGACGAGATTGTCAGTATATTATATAATAAGAATTTTAAAGAAAATCCTACTGAACATAGAAAGCTTGTTGTATATAACGATAATTGCGCTGGACAAAACAAAAATTTTACCATCGTATATCTGTGGCAACAACTAGTTAACGAAAGTTTCTTTGATACAATAGAACAGAGATTTCTAGTAGTAGGATACACACATCTTCCTTCTGATCGTGGCTTCGCAATTATTGAAAAACCTAAACGCCGTTATTTAAATCAGGTGTATACGCCTGATGATTGGTATCAAGCAGCCTTAAAATCAAAAAGGAAAAATACTTTTAATATCATTGTTACACAGCAAAAAGATATTTTGTCTTTTAAGGATTAACAGATCCAAAATGCAAACAGAAAATAAAGAAAAGCTTAATTTCAGTAAAATCTGCACATTTAAATTTACTCATGAGGCTCCAAATGTTATGTTTTATAAACATCTTTGGAACGAATTATTTAAATCTGTCAATAGTGGCATGAGAACTGAAGTAAACCTGAATGTAAGAGATTTAAAAATTAAATATGACGCACTCATTCCATTAAACCCAAAAGAAATATCTAATATTTCGATTCTTCTTCGCTACGTACCACCTATTTACCAGAATTACTACAGAGAGATTGGTGTTGTTAAAAATATGAGAACAGATAATGATAACATAGATAATCTTGATAATCATTTGAATGAATTTAGCGATCTAGAGGATGAAAATTAAAGTGATTTTATGTATTGTGTTTTTCATGTTTAGTACTGTATATAACTTCTAATATTATGATAAGATACCTATTTTACAATTTGTATTAATAATTTTTTTTGTAATAAAGGTGCAAGCCACATTTTTTGAATTTTTATTGTTTTTTTTTCTACAAAAACTACTTTTTTTAAATTAACTTAGCGTTTCAAGGATAGTTAATATACAGGTTTCAAATAACACCATTTACGAAATTTCTAATTCATATTTGGTATTTTAGGATTTGATTAAAACCTTTATAATTGATTTTCTTAAAAACTTACTCTTGTGGCATGTACAGTTGTTGCTCTAAGGTCTTCATTTGATTGATTGAGACTATGTTTACAAACGAGATAACTATATCCGGTCCTTAAATTTTGTAATAAATATTTAAAGAGGTTTTAACAGAAATTGTAAGGGAGATGTTAGGTTTTTCCCTCTACAAAGTATAACTTAATCATATGCATATTTCCTAGCTTTTACAGAATGTTTATTATTTGTGCTAATAGAATTCATAGCTACAAGAACAGAGTAATGCCAAGGTTCAAGCCCTGTGGTATACCATTTTCTAATTTTTTGTTACGGAATATACGCCGTCTACCCTGATTTGTCTGTTTTTTATTAAGTTTAATATGCATTTGAGAATATTGCCTCTTATTTTTCATTTGCTAAGCGTTTTTAACAAAGAATATTTCCATACTGAATCGTAGGCTTTACTAATGTCGAAAAATATTCCAACACAGTGTTTTTTCATTGCGAAAGTCCTATGTATTTGATTCTACATCAATAAGGTTGTCTACAGTAGAACGTCGCTTTCGGAAACCACTGTGTTCTGGTATAATTAGTTTCTTTGGCTACAGATACCAAATGAGTCTGTTATTTATTATGTTCTCTAACATTTTGCCCATATAACAAGTAAAAGATGTTGATCTATATGTCTCAGGATCTTATTTTGATTTACTTTGTTTAGAAATATGAATTAATATTGAATTTCTGCAGGATTCTGGAAATATATTTTTTGAGAAAATTAAGTTGTACATGCTAAGTAAGTATTCTTTAGATCGGTAGGTGAGGTTTTTAGAAAAATAGTGTATATATTATCTGGCCCAGGGCACAAGTTCTTACAGTTTCTAATTCGTCCATCGATATTGGAAAGTTAATTTTGCTGTTATTTTGATCTTTTTAGTCTATGATATATTCCTTTTTATTTTATTATTTTTTTGTTTTTTAAGACTTTTGGTGAATAGTTTGCATCGCTTGAGTTTTTTTCATAACGTAATGCCAGAATATTTAATATTTCTGTTGAGTTTTATATATTACATTATGTTTCTCTAACAGATTTATCGACTTATATAATTTTGTACCAGATATATTTTTTATTTATTTTCATACAGTTGTCATTGTAGTAGAACTGTCAATTGTTGAAACGTATGTTATCGAAGATTTGGGATTTGCTTTTTTGGTAGTAAATGCGGCTATAGCTCGTAATCGTTTAAAATCTAGAAAGTTTTGTTTATTTTTCTGTCGTTTAAATTTATTAACTGCTTTTTTGGATTATTATATTACTTGTTTGCATTCATGGTTCCACCAAGGAACTGGAATTTACTGACAAAGTTAATTTTCCCAATATTTTTATCTGATGAATCTATTATGTTTTGTAATAAAATATACTTCTTCATTTACATAACTGTCATTATATATGACATCCAAGTTGTGCTGCATTCCGTACTTTTTAAGTTTCATTTTACTTCTAGTATAGTTGTAGATGATTCTTCGTTATGAATTATAATAGGATAGTGATCACTATCATATGGCTCCAGTAATACATCCCATGAAGGCATATGCGTTATTGATGGTTCGCATACAGGTAAGTCAATAGCAGAACCTTCACCCATTCTTATGTCGAAAGTGGTGTCTTGTCCATCATTAGGTAGATTTAAGTTGAATTTTTCCAGAAGGGATTATTTGATCTAAGAGGTCCGATAATATATATGTTGCATACCAAAAAGGTAGTTACGTCTTTGATTCTGACTGCAATTGCCTCGAAGTTTGTTTGTAATGATATTTCTATACTACTAATGTTGTTCCTTATGTATATCGCTACTCCTCCGCTATCTATTTTAGCATGTTGTGGATTTTTAAAGAAACAATCAAAGTTTTTTAGTTTATATACAGTGTTGCCTTTAAAATTAGTTTCTTGTAAACAAAGAATCATTCTTCTGTATTTTGATATCAGTGTTTGTAAAATTTCTAAATCATTGTAACACCTATTTAGATTCCATTGAATTTAACTGCTAAATGTTATTATTAGGTTGGTTTGTGACTATAAAGGTATCGCTGTCTGTCTTGATATGAAAGTTTGGATCAATTTCTCAAAGGATTTTATTTCTTATTTGGGTGCATCTACTCTTAATTTTTTTGTCATTTAGTTTAGAGTATATTTTTGTCAGTAGGTCTGTGACTTCAGAAATTTCAATACTTAGTTAGTCAAAAGATCTTATGCAGTTTTTGAAAAGATTAATTAGTTGTTCATAGTTTAAAGGACTGTACTCGTGTAAACGAGTTGGATCTAAAATTAATTTTTCCAAAACACAATATATGACCAACCTTTTACTGGCGAAAAACATCTCAACTAATGGCACGCAAATTAAACAGGTGTATAGCTATAAATATATGTATAGGCCATGAGATTAAATTGGAAAGCGATAATTAAACAACAGAGTTAAACATTGGAATAGCACTGGCATGGGCGGCTTACTGAAAACTAAAAGAAGTCTTTGGATCAGATACTCCCATGTGCTTGAACAGGAAGGTTTTTGATTGATGTATACTCCCATTTCTAACGTATAGAGCAGAAACATTGACCCTCACCCGAAAAGTAATTAATAAAATACAAGTGGCACAGAGAGCGATGGAGAGGTCAATGCTGAATATATCCCTTAGAGACAGAGTATCAAATACAATAGTTAGGAGAAAAACTGGTGTTACTGACGCAGTTCAAAGGATTACAACATTGAAATGAAACTGGGCGGGCATATTGCCAGATTAAGAGATGAAAGGTGAACGAAGAAAATTTTGGAATGGAGACGTAGACATGATGCTTATCGTAATCGAAGACGTTCTCGAACAATGTGGTCAGATGACATCAAGTAACATTCAGCACACTAATTTTAAGACACTTAAGATAAATTCTTCTTCTTTGGGTGCCGTCTTCAATAAGGTTGGCGATACACCTCATACAAAATCATTTCTTCCCTGGCTTTTCTTATTTAAAGATTTAGATATCCAAGACCAGTCCACTCACGAATGTTCTTCAACCATGGACGCCTGCGTCTACCAGGGCCACGTTTTTCCTGCTACCTTCCTTCTATAAGAAGCTCGCAGTAGCTGTATTTCGTCATTTCTGTATAGGTGTCCCAATATGAGGTTTCCGTGTGTTCATTATTTTTAAGAGTTCTCTGTCGTACCATCTGTGTAGGACCTGCTCGTTGCTCATATGCGCTGTCCAGGGGACTTTCAGCATCCTTCAAATAACCACATTTCAAAACTTTCCAAACGCCTAGTAGAGTTGGATTTTTAGGTCCAGGCTCCCATTCCATATAGTAAGGTGCTGTAAACATAACATTGTCAGCATTCGGTATCGATTTTGAGATTGAGTGTTTGGACTAAACTTTGTTTTCATTTTTAAAAGACGTTTCTTGCTTGTTCCAATTCGCGATTTTATTTCAAGTCTGATCTATATCTTTCGTTAACCAGCACCCTAGATATCGAAATTTCTCGACATTCTCATAAATGTTACCCGATTCACTTTTAAAGCCATGGGGGGATGGATGAGATGTTTTGAGACAATCATTGTTTTTGTTTTTACTTGACGTTAATGCTGACGCCGTATGTTCTCCGATCGTCTGACGCTATCTAAGAGTGTCGGAGATCCTGTGCGCGCCTCTGCAAAATTAGGACCCTGTTCGTCGGCGTATCGTACATTATTTAGAACTCTGGCCGTTAATTTTAACACTTTCTCCTTGATTGCTCTATGCTCGTCGCAAAGATTTTCTTCCGAATATATATTGAACAGTAGTGTGACAAACACACCCCTGTCGTACACCCTCCGCTGATATAGTATATTCTTGTCACCGCTTCAGTTCTAACTGCTGCCGTTGTTTTAAAATACAGCTTGGATAATTTTAAAATCGTTTCTCGTCTAGTCCCCCTTTTTGTGAAGCAATCCATCACTTATCATGTTTTTTACTTTGTCGAAGGCCTTTTGATAGTCAATAAAACATAAAAAAGAGATCCATTTTTTTTTTTTTTTTTTTTTTTTTTTTGTCTCGACATTTTTGCACAGTAAAAAGATAAAATGCATTGGAATTATTTACGGAAAGCCACTATGCTCAATAGTGGACTCAAAACGGCCGATAATGATGAGTTTAAAGGATAATTGGAATATTGGTCGCTAAATAATTCTTCTGTTGGTTTCACAATTTGCTCTGTAGTTTCTTTTCTTGGTTTAATTTAGTCTTTTTATTTTTGTTTTTGGTAATTCAAAGATGTGTTTTGATGAAGGAGTTGGATGCAGTTTAGATCGCTCAGAAACTGTTCGTTTTTGTGGTACTGAATATGTTTCTATATGATTAGTTAGGAGTTTTTTACTCGGTGTTTCATGTTGCACAGTTTTTTCTTTTAATTGGGTTTGCTTTTGTTGGATGGCACTAGCTACTTCTTCAGTCATCTGATTGTTACTCTTTTAGGGTTCTGACCTGTTTCTATATTGTGAGATATAGAGGTTGTGTCGCCGGATACAGATACCTCTGTTGGACAGTCTTTTGCTAAGTGCTTGGTATTTTTGATTATTTGGCAAGTCTGGTAATCTAAAGATAAATATATTCTATAGGGTATCTCCTGATGAGTAATAACAAAAGAAACGGGTAAGGTATGGTTGGTTAAGGGGGATATATAGGTTTGCCGGCTAAAGCTTAATATATGCTGGAGATCAGGACTAGAAGTCCCTATTGAAGTCGTAGAAACAATAGGGGTGACAAACGTTTGACACCAAGTGCTTAAAGTTCAGATTTCAAAATTGGGTGTGGAATAAACAGACATACGTTACAAAGTACTAGTCGTTGGCTGGGAGTGATTAGTCGACGTGCTTGTAAGAGTTGTTGATTAATGTTGATTTTTCCGTGGTTGGTAATAAAATCATCGACTAATTTTTCATTTACTAAGTAAATGCATATTCTGTTGTTGGATAACCTTTAAGCCTTGAGAAAATAATATTGGTTAACCGAATTATTATGCTTAAACTTTGAAGGTTATCTTTAGTTTTACTGTTGTTTATTGCATCAAATGCAATTGCTTGAATTCTTGTCCAAAAAACATTAGTAGTTCTGTCTGGTTACGGAAAAGTAACTTTAAGGTTGTAGAGGTTATTAATCTTGTACAGAACTAGATTAAGTTGACGTAGATGAGGATGCCATGATGTGTATATTATTATTTTGTATGTCAAGATATTAATTAACTGGGGCCAAAAAATACTGACCTTTTTATATAGTTGACAATATTAATTAGAATAAAGGTAGTTTACCGATGTTTATCATTAAAATAAAATACATTCACAAAACGCGTTTTTAACCTTTGCAAAAACAGATAAACGAATAATTAGAATTTAACGTGCTTACTCGTTGGATTTTCTAAAAAGACTTGTTTCAACTGTTTGTTTGATATTTATTCCGAAATTACGCAAAAAAATTATAACTTAACCAAATAATATTACTTACTCAAACTAAATCTCCATTTTGAATGTAGCCATAGAAATTCGCTGTTCAGAAAAGTTTCTTGCTAACGTGTAAATTCACAATAAATAACTAGATCAGAAAACACATGTTCCGACAATCTTATTGAAGCGAACTATGGCGCTTGTGGTACAAAGACAAATTTTATACAATAAGAATATTTGTATATACACAAAATTCGCGTTGCCATATGGCAACGCTGAGCTTAAATAGATTAAATGTCTTCTGAGATAAGAGTGATAATCCCTTTGACCTACAGATACTGAATTGTACCTATTTCGAAGAATTACTAAGAATGACAGTATAGACAAAGTCTATGCATTCTAAATTGAAAAATCTTAAAATTGTTGTCCTGTCATTAAAAACGTAAATATATTAACGGATTTACGATAGTAAATTTGTCGATAACAATAGACCTATTATTAAACTTTGAATAGGAAGACGTAATTCCTTCTGATGGAAATATCGTAAATATTTTCAATTAAAAATGCATAGACTTTAAACGACTAAACGGGCAAGGATCAGGTAAATTTAATAAAATATGCAAATAAATGCCGGAATGTCTAAAAAATATGAATTCACAAATCTTCTTCTTTATGTGCCGTCTTCTACCGAAGGTTGGCGACCATCATACGATAGGTTTCTCTGTTTTGTGCCGCATGAATTATATTCGCAGCTTCTGGTATTTGAAACCATTCTCTCAAGTTTCTCAGCCAGGATTTTTTCTTTCTGCCCAAGCCTCTTCTACCTTCAATCTTGCCTTCCACGATAAGCTGTAGCAGACTGTACTTATCATTACGGAACACATGGCCCAGGTATGACGCTTTCCTCCTTTTAACAGTTGTTAACAATTCCACCTCTTTACCCATTCGTCTTAATACCTCTGTGTTGGTCACTCTGTCTGTCCAAGGTATTCTCAGTATGCGTCGATACAGCCACATTTCTAGAGCCGCTAACTTCTTTATAGTTGCTGCTGTTAACGTCCACCCTTCTACGCCGTAAAGTAGCGTAGAGAGTACGTAGCATTTCGTGGCGCGCCATCGGAGGTTAATGCTTAGGTTGCGGTTGCTTAAGAGCTTTCTCATTTTGATGAATTTGGATCTTGCTATTTCAATTCGGATCTTAATCTGTGTCCCACTTGTCATTTGCTGTATATCCCAGATATTTAAATCGGTGTACTCTTTCAATACGTTCGTCTTCAATATGCAGGTCGATATGTTGAATTTTTTTTTTACTGATCACCATAAATTTAGTTTTCTTTCTATTGATCTTCAGTCCAAATCGGCTGTCAGTTGTATTAACTCTATGTAGCATCATCTGTAAATCTTCGATGTTATCGGCCAGTATAATAGTATCATCTGCATATCGAAAATTACTTATTGGTACGCCATTAATTTTAATGCCCTCATTGTACTCTTCTAGTGCCTCTAGAAATGTTTGTTCCGTGTACAGGTTGAAAAGCAGTGGCGAAAGAATACAGCCCTGTCTTACACAAATAACATGCAAAAAATAAATTAAAGTGTAAGTTGCATTTATCCACCCTTTAGTTATAAGTCATAAAATATGACAATTCATTCAACAATATCTACGTCCTCTTTGTAATTAATTGTTATTATTGAATATCGAATATTGTTTATACTAGTGATTTTTGCAGCCGAGACACATTTATTTAATTTAAAATGATAATAATAATAATAAATTAGTTTGAAAAAAAAGTGATAATATTATTCTCTAATCATAAAACTACCACGGGACTGACGGGGCTTTGTTTGTAAATATAGTTTCCTCGTTCTTAAATAAATATATGTCCTCGGGTATACCACGATCTACACGATTAAATGGTATTTAGTAAAATTTAGGAAAAAATGTTGTTTTATATAATAAAATGCTTTAGAAAGATTTGATATGTCACTACTTTAAATTTTATACTTAACTCTATAATTAGTTTTTATATTTAGTGTTTTATTCATTTTCCTTTATAAAAATAAAAGCATACTGGAATTACAGTGTTGTTCATGGTAGAAAAATTATTTTGACATTAAAAATCGATTACGGTTTCCATTGGACTTTATAACCTACTTATAAACTACTTCTAAACTTTCCTGCTTTAAGCAGAGAAGTTAACGGTGACCCATATTAGTTGACAGGGAAACATTTTGGCTCATACATTTATATATCCTTTAGTGACATATATTTATTTTCAGACTTTTTTAAGGATATAATTTATTTGTGTTTGGTCTGAATACAAATAAAATTATTGACTAAACTTCAAAGCTTATCTAGGATTGGTAACGCCAGTTACATGGAATATAAAACAAATAAATACTCTATCCAATCTTTAGAATTTAAAAATAAAATCGTAATGAAAAAATAAGAATATTTAGTTACAGTTAAGGACATGGTTTTTTATCCATCATCCATTCAGCATACGAAATAAATCGGAAATTTACTCTACGCAAAAACGAGTGACGGAAAGTGGCTACTGCACCGATCTCGAATGTATTATAAAATCAAATAAATAGAATGTACAATGTTATTTTGCTTTAAATTTTTGATGCAGAATGACAGTTACATTTCAAGTAGCTTAATAAATGGAATATAAAACAAATAAATACTCTATCCAATCTTTAGAATTTAAAAATAAAATCGTAATGAAAAAATAAGAATATTTAGTTACAGTTAAGGACATGGTTTTTTATCCATCATCCATTCAGCATACGAAATAAATCGGAAATTTACTCTACGCAAAAACGAGTGACAGAAAGTGGCTACTGCACCGATCCCGAATGTATTATAAAATCAAATGAATAGAATATACAATGTTAGTTTTGCTTTAAATTTTTGATGCAGAATGACAGTTACATTTCAAGTAGCTTAATAAATGGAATATAAAACAAATAAATACTCTATCCAATCTTTAGAATTTAAAAATAAAATCGTAATGAAAAAATAAGAATATTTAGTTATAGTTAAGGACATGGTTTTTTATCCATCATCCATTCAGCATACGAAATAAATCGGAAATTTACTCTACGCAAAAACGAGTGACGGAAGTGGCTACTGCACCGATCTCAAATGTATTATAAAATCAAATAAATAGAATGTACAATGTTATATTTGCTTTAAATTTTTGGTGCAGAATGACAGCTACATTTGAAGTAGCTTAATAAAGTCTTTTAATATCATTTGTGAATAATAAATAAACATTTTATTAAAAATATAACTGTACACCGTAGGTAAAGGACACCATATTCATTGTTTAGCCAAATTGAGTTAACTTTATGTTCTTGGTGTACATTTGTCTGAATTGACATTTAAAACCATATGTTTTTCGACTTTACTTCTTGTTAACCGTGTTCTTCTATTATTTAAAATTAAACCAGATTTTGAACATGTGTTCACATTTACAATATTTTTATGAATATTGTAGTTAAGTTCGGATATATATGGCGATGGTTTTTCCACCATTGTAATGGACTCTCGATATAAGTGTACGTTTAGATGAATCATCTCCAACTAATCGATCAAAAATACACTATGGGCTGCTTAAGTCATCTTTACCGGTTTCTTTTTCTTGTACTGGTTGATTTTCAATAGTACAATCTTCTTGTTCTTTAATTATAGAAGTAACCAGCTTCTTAACTCTTCTTTTGTTTTTTTAGCTTCATTTTTATCAGATAATCTCTGCACTTTAAATCGTGAATCCATAAATGTACATAATGACAATGTGTCACTCTGTTCTATCCTTCTAAATCTTTTTGCTAAACCCAATATTAGTAATTATACTACGTCGGATACTATGGATGTAAGATTACTGTTTGCAAGAATTTTATTGCAAGATTCTTGCACGCAGTGTACCATAAAAATCACTGAACTACCCTTCAAGTTTTTTTGGCCACTCATTGTACTTGTTTTGTGGAGTGAGAACAAATAATCCAGTCTTCATTATTTAGATTGGATCTAGTCTAAGTCTGTATTAACTAATACCAATGTGGAACGGATTGCCTCTTCTAACTCGGTCATTCTTTTTACCATGTAATAGGTGAAGTTCTACCAGTTCTACCACATCTTGAATTGGCCGTTTGAGAACTTTGTTATGTTGTAATTGATACTTTGTAAGTCTTTCAAAGATAAGGTACTTTTTTTGAAATGTGTGTTTTGCCGAATTGTCGAAAAACAAATTTTATCTTATCTATTTGTACACGACAGCATTGAAGTGCGTCCTTCACCACTAGATTTAACGTATGAGCAAAACAATTTAAATGGTTTCATTCTAAAACATCTTTAATAGCTTTGACCATATTTGAGGCATTATTAGTTAGTGCAAAATTTACTTTTTGTTTTAGACCCCACTGAATAATAATTTTACTAATTTCAAAAGCGATGTTTTCTGAATTATCTGAATATAGTTTTGTAAATTCATATCTATTTGTTTCGTTTTTCCTAAACTAATATTTTTATTAATGGAAGTATCCCTCACCTTTTGACGCTTCGGTGGCGGTGGCAGTATGTCAGTACTTATAGTAGAAGTAGTCGAAATGGACAGAAATGTGTCAGGAGAAGTTTCATTGCAATATTCAGAAAGTGGACCATAAAAGCCGTATCTTCTACAAATGTGCATTTTTTAAATAAAAATTATTCTTATACTAGGTCAATAATTTTAACTAAGAAAAAGAATTCTTAATTGAATATTTACAATACATAAATCCTTGTATGTCTTGCATATCCAGTATATTTTGGCTATTAAGAATTGTCATAAATGGATTTGGGGTTATCTAATATGATTTAAAAAGGGCGATAAATTTCCACGAAGTATTCACTTAATTCTTCCATTCCCATGGACCCCATTTCCACTCGCTTTGTCGCAAATTAATTGCCAACTCGTGTCTCTTAGCATTTCGTCTTTAATATATTCCCCTAGCATTTTCCGCATGTTTACGCTACAGTTGCCTTCGCCAAAATGAACTGTTCTACTTACGCGCAATATATTATCCTAATGTGCTTATGACATAGGGTTAGTTTTTAACAAGGAAATCATTTTAAGCTGTGACGTAATCAATCTTGTAATCAGAGTATTATCATTAAAACTTAAACCTTTTCAACGAGTATAATATAATTTTTATTGACCTATTTATTACTGTTTAATATAATTTGAAAACATTGGCTTGTCTTTACTTCTCCGCTGGTTCACTGGTAAAATAGATTTGAATTGAAGCGCTGTGGACTGTAATTTTGGTTAATTGTAATAGAATAGAGATGTTTCCTAGGTATCTACACACTCTTACTTCTTACTTAATACTAAAAATGGAATGAATATGCATTACCAAGCGCAATGTTGACATGGTTGCCATTTACACATATAAAAAAATCGGAACAATTACTAGAAAGATATGAGTCTTGTAGGATATAAGGTATTTTTAAAGATACAACCAAAATCTAAAGTGTAAAGTTGAAGCTGTTGAAGTTAAAGCTGCACCAGGTTGAATTTTCAGTAATTTTCTCAAAAAGATGAAAAGTTTGTATTTTTATTACATCAATCAGTTAAATGCAATAAAATTTAAGCCTAGAATACTAAACTTATCGTAATATTTACGACCGCTAATTATTTTTTTAAGAATTTACAAAATTGCATGAATTCTAGAAGCATAGGTATAGCATGTTTCAACTGTACTGGCGGAAATTTCTAGGAACAGTTAAGCCTCACCAAACAAAGCAGTGTCCAAAAAATACTTATGATTTAAATCAAATTGTTAAAGGTAGGTACACACAATTTATTAACAATGATATTAGATAATATTTTCGGCAATATTGTACTACATTTTAATACATATTATTATAATATATCACATAGATGTATTGTCTGCATGTGAAACCATAAATACATATTACAGCTTACAGTATTATATATATTATGTATATATATATATATATATATATATATATATATATATATATATATATATATATATATAATATATATACATAAATATATATATATATATATATATATTTATTTATATATATATATATATATATATATATATTTATTTATATAAATATATATATATATATATATTTATATATATATATATATATTTATTTATATATATATATATATATTTATATATATATATATATATATATATATATATATATATATATTTATTTATATATATGTATATATAATATATATATATTTATGTATATTAAATAGAAGAATATACGAAATGATTGTAATAAAGTAAAAAAATAATACATACATACAGGACAGTTTGGACAACTTATATTCACATGACATAGGTACATCGTAATGTTAATTTATATTATCCACTATTATAATCAGATGCACTGTCGTCGTCACTAGAATCATTTAAATCAATCCTTAATTCTTGAGTAATTACATCTATGCGACGTTCACTTTCCAAATACTATCTTCAACCTTGACAATATGTCACACACTTTCTTTTAGTTATCTATAGTTATTCTAACAAATTCATGTTCCAACACTTTTACGTCTTCTAGTTTAAAATAAACGTTTTGTTTTGCACCTTAATTTTTTATTTGCGCCCAAACCGTTTCTAAGTCTGGATGATATGGCGGAAGTTTTAAAGAAACATGTCCACATTCTTGCAGCAATTTGTCAAATTTATCCTAATGATTTTTATCTGTCATCCATTTTTTTTTTTAGAATTACTGGTGGGTGCCTTATTAATTTGTATATTATGATATGACACCTTATCAGTAACAACAACAGATCCAACAGACAAATCGGGGATTAAATGTTCCTTCATCCATTTTTCATAATTTTCTGAATTCATATCATCATGATTATCTCCTGTCTCAGCTGCTGACTTAAAAATCAAAAGGGCATTCTGTATTAAACCCATCTCCCTACCACCATGTACGATACCCAACCTACTTCCTTTTGAACCGTTTTTGAACAATCCTTTGCCACTGTCAACTGTTCAAGTATTTGGCGTAGTGTGTCCTGCATGTTAATACGTTTCAGAAACATATACAATTGACTTACCTTCGCTTCTGTAATATTTAATTTTGTCCAAATATTTAATGCATAGAGCACGAATATTATTCCGTTCAATTAATAAACGTTGATTATCTTTTCCTTTTCTTCAATTAAAATACTAAATTTTTAACAATTCTGTATAGAGAACTCACACTTTCAGTCCACTCTAACATTTCTTTAAGTATCCACAAGGAATCTACGTTCCTGTAGTTGGCTGTATACCATATATTAAAAAAAATTATTAAAATCCTTTGTAAAAGCTAATCCAACGGAAACTTTAACATCTTAACATATTATAAGAAATACTGTAAACCAAATGTAACTAATTATTTGTTAACGGGTTTTTACCCATATATTTAGTGGCTGCATTCATGTACTCCTAGACAGTGATGATAGAATATGGATTCCGAAAACGTTTTGTCGAACATAGTCCGTTTGGGTTTTTAAATATATACCTTTTACAAAGGATTTTATTAAACCTCTTTAAGTCTTTTCTGTAAAAGCTTCAATAAAACAGGACAACGTTTAGTTTCATAAAAACGATGAATGGTATTTCTAATGAAGCTGTTTGTCATACTCTCTCAAGACTGTCACGGTTGCTTTCATTTTAGCAAGTGTTGTAGGTAGAATTTTAGTGTATTTATTTGACTCTGCGTTTGTTGACATAATCATTTGTTGAATGATCATTTCTACTGTACGTAAAGATACTCCAGTAGCTTCACTCACACGTTGTTTAATACTGGTTCGATTATGTTCAGGAAATAGTATTTGCATATATTTAAATACATTGTAAACTATTTGTATCAGATTCTGGTGTCAATCTGGTCTGTTTACTCGTTAATATGCTTAACCATCTTCATTATACAAAATAGTTCTAATACGCGTGGTAGCACCTTTCTTGTTGGGACTCGACATCATAATGAGTCTAAATTACGAACTCGTTTGAAATCCAGTGACTAGAAATTCGAGGAAATAATTCTTATCAGTTCTTTGTATGTCCTTAACGAGTCGTTAAGGAGTCATTAATCTTCTTCTTATGTTGCCCTATCCAATTAGTAGATGTTGGCGACAATGTTGGCATACTCCTCTCGATCTTGTGTGACTCTAAAGAGTGCATGGACATCGAGGTTTGTCCAATCCCTTCTGTTTTTAAGCCATGAGTATTTCTTTCTTCCGATGACCCGATGCCGATGTCCATGCACTTTTTAAAGCCACACAAGATCGAGAGGAGTATGCCAGAATTGTCGCCAACATCCACTAATTGGATAGGGCACTATAAGAAGAAGAAGATGCCCCGTTTTCCTTCTATCTTTCCTTCTATAATAAGTTTTAAAAACTGGTACTAAGAATTTTAAAATATATGACCCAGATACGAAGTTTTCCTTTTTATTATTATTGGCAGCAATTCTCATTCTCTGCTCAGTCGATCTAATATTTCGACATTTGTTGTTTCACCTGTCCAGGAAATTTTAAGTTTTATTCTAAATACCCACATTTCAAAGGCCTCCAATCGGTATATCACATTTCCTTTGTAGTCTAGGTTTCTACACCATATATCACTATGGAATATATGGAATATATATATATATATATATATATATATATATATATATATATATATATATATATATATATATATATATATATATATATATATATGGAATAACATTTTACAAAGCGATATCAATGCGTTAAGTTAAGTGTGCTGTTGCTTAGCAAGGTTCTCATATTAGTAAACGCTGTTCTGGATTGCCCAATCCTGCTACGTATCTCTTTGTCAGGATCTAGAGTTATTATTAATCTAGTTAATGATAACGACTTTATAATTATGGTTTTAAGGTAACTGATACTAAATGAGAAATTAACTTATACCAAACTTTATAGAGTATCAATTAGTAAAGATGGTATTATAACAAATAAAAAGTTTGCAATCTATAAAACAATCTGTGTACAATGAAACTCTATTTATTATTTAAGTGAGTAATAATTTTGTAATTAGTGCGATTTCAAATAATTTGTTTAATATTGCAACGCCACTGCATGGGTCTGATCATAGATATTTTATTGTCTGCGCGATTAACTATTTCGTGAAAGGGCTCGCCATCGATTTAAAATAAGCTCTATTTGAATAGTGTTAACGTAAGTTTTTTATCTTGGTATTATTATTTTTGCTTGTGTCATCCACAGACAATTTAATTAAAAAATGGCTAGAAAATTTAAAGATAAAATGCAGTTAAATAAATTAGAATTAAAACTGTAGGCCCAAAAAAATATTGATGGATGATGTTTACGATGAGAGCCTACACTCAAATGACGAAACTTAAAATGACGAAACTTATTTACAAATGCGTTAAAATTATTGGATTTATTATTATTTCAACCTGTGTTTTACTGAGTCCGTCGCTTCGAAAGAGCTACCCGTCACAAGGTGAATACTTTTTAAAACCAGCTCGTACAACCCCTTCACAGTGAAAATGTGTCGGTTTACAACACCCAGTTATTTAGTATGTACGTTAATTTTTTTAAATGTGTATATAAATATTTACAATATGAGTTAACAATTTGACGAGTGGCTTATTTTACCTGACAAATAATAAATAAATAAGTACACAATGTATTTGCCTGTATCTTTTATTTCTGATGCAATTTCTCTCTATGCAGTGCTCGTCACATCTGTCTTACTGTATGCAGAAAGGAAATAGTTCCAGATACACTGTTGAGCTTTTACTAAATTAATAAAAATAAGCATAGAACTGTCTTCTTTTTTTTTCAGGCATGTTACAAGCTTGAAATATCGTGTACAATAAATCGCGAGGGCGACTGACATGTAGAACTTCGAACGATATATTACTTGCGATATGTTGTGCAATCGCGCGAAAGTTAACCTTTTTATCGTCTTCATTTTGATTTTTAGTATCTGTTTGTGCGTATCGCATATCGCGTAGGATATATCGCTTATCTTTTATCGCCCGAGTATGAACTCCGCCTTACTGCAACTAACTAACGACGATGCAACTTCGATGATGTTATACACGATACGGTTGATAACCTTAACAAAGTTAACAAACAAAACTTAAACGTTTACTAGACAAAGGACTACAAAATCTAATAAATTACTAAAATTAAATTAAATAAAATTTACTTGATAGAAATAAAGCATTTTCAAAGTTAACACAATTATACATAAAATTTGAGTTATACTTTATTTGGTAAAAATAATACTAGTAAGATCTCAATTGTAATCTTAATCTGCCCAAGATATTTATTAAAAATAAAAGATATTCCTTTACTTTTATAAAATTTGATTTCGTAGCTTTCTTTGTCAATATTCTACAGCTAAGACAAAAAAATTATGTAAGCATACTTAATGAAGTTTATTCTTTACCTATGTGTATACCCAAATGTCTTTTAGTTCCAATTCGCGTTTCTGTTTTGTCTGTCAAAAAGGACTTAATATGCCCCTGATCAATAAAAATTTACTAAAAAAAACTAAAATATTAACAAAGGCAAACAACAAACAAAATAATAATCATACATCATAAAATCATCAATAAAAGACAACAAAATCCAAAAAACTCACTAAAAGCGTAATTTCTAATTACTATCAAGAAAAATATATCCAAAATTTTTCTATTTTGAGAAATAAGTTTATGGGAATATCACGAAAACGAGAAATGTTAGGAGAAACGATAATAGTCTTAAAGGAGCTATAAACTTTATGTAAACACAGAAAAGGTGTGAATTAGGAACTTTTCTGAAGTAATAAACACAGTAACACTTTTTTAAAAGCTTTCCAAGCATCTGTAATTTTATTAGTAGGAGCAGGACAAGTTTTACTACTATACCTTATAGGTGACAAAGAAAAACCCCTATAATCTTTTTGGTGCTTGAAATGTATACCGCTGTGTAAAAATATATCGGTTGTTTTTACTTTTTATGATTCTGTTTTTAGAGATATAAGGCAGTTTTTGTAAAAAATATTCTATAAACCAAAACATTGATATAGTCCAGTCAGGATAGCATTTGTAATTGTAATCGTGATTTGAAAAAACTAATGGTTTTTGCTTAATATCTTTGCTATTTTCAACTTTTGAAAAAAAAGGATAAAAATAAAATTTTTACAAATGCGATTTGTTAGTCTCAGTCGATATTTTAGCGAAAGTTAAAAAAAAATAAAGTTAAGCGAAAAAATACTGGAAGGGGGTTGAAGCATAATTATTAAATTATCTTGGTTATTATTAACTTGACATGAATTAATCTGAATAAAAATAATTAATTAAATTAACTACGACATAATATACGTAGGCAAAAATAAAAAGAATAATAAAATATACAATTTTGGAATCTTTCATTAAGTTTGTTCCTGCACCGGCTAGGGGTCATTAGGCTTAAGACCTTAAATATTAAATTTAGCAAAAAATGAAAGAGATAATAATTGTATAAAATATAGTTCTGTCAATTTTTGGTTAAGTAAGTACATTCATGTCGTAAAGTTAATATTCTTCTTCTTCCTCTTTTAAATAATTTAATTAATTACTCTATGAAAGGTTGTCACTAAATCTTTGGCGCTGTCGTCCGATACTTGTTTTACCGACTAATGACTTATCTCTTGCTATTTTGACGACACGAGTCTCCTCCATTCGGCTTATGTGATTATTTCATCCTTTTTTCCAATTTTGTGTCCATTCAGATTTTGTACGTTATATTTTTTTCTAATGTCTTTACTACTCTTTTGATCCCTCAGCGTATTACCCGTGAATAAAAGTGATCTTTATCGCCTTGAGGCTTTCGAAATGTGGAACTATAAAATAATTTTACTTCAATACTTCTATTTTATCATTAAAGTTGAAATGGGAATACGTTGGACATGTAGATAGGAGCGATCTAAACAAATGGCACAGATCAATTTTAACCTGGAGACCATACCAACACAAAAGACCCAGAGGCAGGCCTCCTATGAGATGGACAGATGATCTGAAAAGGACTGCCGGGAAAAATTGGCTACAAGTAGCGTACAATAAAAAACAATGGAAAGGAAGACTTGAAGAGGCTTATGTTCAGATTTGGACGTGAATGGCTAGACGAAGAAGAAGAAGAAGACTTCTATGTTACCAAGGAAGTACATTTTCGGTTACATAATAGGTTGCAAAATTATCTCAAGTTGATTGGGCTTTTTAAACCCATTAATATTAGACTAATATATGTATTACAAGAAGCTGTACAAGATAAAATATTCAATAGCCATATATTTGGTTATGACGAAATATATCATACTGAATACATGCAACAACGTACTAACCAAACACACAGTATGCCCACTTAGTAGTCCCCTGCTACCACTGCAAAGTTATTCAAACCTTTAATCTCCTCAACCAATCACCCACAGACGGCATCATTTCTGATCATTCTCAGTACATGGATATGTTTTAAAAGCTTTCACCTATCTATGTTAAAAGCCATACTGATTTAGATAATCAGATAATCAAAATTAATTTGTACTTATAGTTATTTCCTTCTCGAAAATTACAAGAGGCTTACCTTAAAGTGACAAATAATTAATCAAAAGACTGATATATTTTTTGTACACACTTATGACAAGTCAAAAGAAAAGGCAAAAAAGTATTTTTGAAGTGTGTATATTTTTAATAATTCCTAGCTGAGCGCTTTCGGCTTTACAAATGTTACTTATAAAATGTTTTTATAAGTAACTAATTGGTGAAGATTTTAATTTTTTACTTACGTCAATTTATAAATACCACTACAATGGAGAGATCTCATTTCCTTATTTGTTGAAATTTTGATTTTTTAATTAGTTGTTAAAAATTTTTAAAAAAACATACAAAAAACCGACACTGGACTTCACAGACACATTAAAAAATTTTTGTCATGGTACGGGTGTAAGAACCCAACCATTGTTTGCTGTGAAGAGGTAGACAGAATAGAACTAATGAAATCAAATGTGGGTCCCTTTAAACGATTTTTCAAAAGTGACAGTTAACAAATGTCATATATAGGAAATAGAGATTGTTTTAAATTCTTACAAAATTATTTAATAGTTTGGAATTACTAATAGTCATGAAAGACTTTCTAAAAATTAAGTTTTTAAGATTTTAAATTAAATCTTATGTGTTCATCACATCATACAGAATGATATTAGTTTGTAAATTCACTCAAGTCATTGCTCAAGGTCAATGTATGTTCAATCTGACAGTTATCCTTAAGAAACAAGGGTTCAAATCGTTCAATAATAATATAAAGAAGAAACATGGTATTAATGTTACATTATCTGATATTTAAGTGTATTGAGAATTGTATCTCTTGATGGAAATTTGTAAGAAATTTGCATAAAAATTTTTAAAGAATATATTTTCATGTTTCAAATAAGAATAACTTGTCAAATGAATTACAAAATATTGTAAATTTATAATAAAGTTTAGAATTTTTGTTTAAAAATATAAAATTATGAAAAAATGTAATAAGATTGCATGAGGTCACCCTTCTTCCTCTAAAGTCTCCCATAATAATTTAAAAAGAGGTTTATAATTGCAATTGAGGTTGATTTGTGTGTTTAAGCAACAATCAGGGTTATTTTCATTTCTTTGAATATCTCAAGATCTTTCAAGAGATTCATGAGTCTAAAGTTTTTATTGGGAATGTTGTGTAAAATTTTACTGTTTTCAGAAGGAGAAATGGAATGATTATTAAATTTAATGTGATATCCAAAGTTTGATTTTTCTGGGTTATTGAGGTGTTCTTTGATTCTTTGATTCAGAGTTCTCATTGTTCTACCTACATAAGTCATATTACAGTCACCACAGGACAGCTTGTAAATACCACTTCTGTTTAGTTTGTCAACTTTGTCTTTGGTCTTGCTGAAGATGGACTTGATGTTATATTTGGTTTTAAAGGAGATGTTTAAGTCACTGATTTTATTAACAAGTACTCTTAAAATTTTTTCTGAAATTGGTCCTAAGTAAGATAAGGATCTATATATGGAAGTAGTGTTGGATTTTTTATCAACATTAAAAGCTTGGTTTAGTCTCTTTTTGAGTATAGATTTTCTAATGACTTTATCAACAGTAGTAGAAGGAAAACCATTGTTGTTTGCTATCTGTTTAATGATGGAGATTTTTTTATTGTAATTTTCTTGAGACATAGGGATATTAAGAAGTCTGTGGACATAACATTGAATAGCTGCCATCTTGTGTTGAAAAGGGTGATTTGAGGATATTGGTATCATATAGTCAGTTTGAGTAGGTTTTCTGAAAATTGAAAATTCTAGTGGAGGCAAAGAAGAAGAGGAGGAAGCATTCTTTTTGATAGTTAGGTCTAAAAAGTTGATAATGTTGTTGCTTTCTACTTCTTAGGTAAAATGAATTGCAGGATGTAGATTATTAATTATTGACAAAATATTGTGAGGTTCTGAAGGTGGGCCTTCTATAAAGGCTAAAATGTCATCCACATATCTGTACCATAAGATTATTTGTGGTTGAGAATGAACAAAGTTAGTTTCGAGAAAGTCTAAAAAAAGATCTGCAAGTAGAGGAGATAAAGGATTTCCCATTGCTAAACCCTCTGGTTGTCTATAAATTTTATCATTAAAGATAAAGAAATCTTTTGTGAACATTTATTTTGGTCAATGGTTTTTCTTTGTAGAAGGTTATTGATGATTGGAATGGTGTCTAATCTGGGCACATTGGTGAACAGATTTGTTACATCGAAAGAGACCATAGTGAAGTTATTCGGAAGAGTATGTGAAGAAATTTTGGAGATTAAATCTAAGATAATTTTTAAATTTGGAGAAAAAAAAAATCAAAATTTCAACAAATAAGGAAATGAGATCTCTCCATTGTAGTGGTATTTATAAATTGACGTAAGTAAAAAATTAAAATCTACACCAATTAGTTACTTATAAAAACATTTTATTGTAGCATAGCTCCGATGATGGCTTTGTAAAGCCGAAAGCGCTCAGCTAGAAATTATTAAAAATATACACACTTCAAAAATACCTTTTTGCCTTTTCTTTTGACTTGACAAATAATTGTTCTTCTTGTATTATAGATTTTCGTACCTTATGTCTTCTTTGGATAAATCATTCTTGCACAAATTTAGTAATCCGTCGAATGACTTGGTTAACATACGTACATATTTAAAAAATCATCATATAAGTTTAAAAATGCTCCACGTATAAAACGATTAGCAATAAAAGGATGTAATCACAATTTCCTCATTTTTCTTTTTTTTTTCTCCAGCATAATTTGTCGCACATATGAGTCCACTGCTATTTCTTCAACGTCCATATTGCAACTAAATCAAGTGTCTCTTGAATGTCTAATTGGTTACTCGGTTTGGTTACTGCGGTAACCATGGTGTCGCCGCTGGTTTTAAGCATCATCAGTCGTGCTTGTTTAGTTTGTTAAATGTTTTGATTGTATAGTGCCTAAAATAACTAGAGTCGCTACTTGGATTAAACCTCACAAAGAGCTATATATGGATATGGACAAAGTGTATTGTTCAGTTAGTGCCAAATTAAAAGTACTAAATATTTAATCATCATTATCATCGTCTATGGCTCTACAACCCTGGGTGGGTCTTGGCATGTTCAAGAATTATTCTTCATTCCCCTAATCTTTTGCCCTGGCTTTCTAATTTCTGACCCCTAGATTCCTTAAGTCAACTTCGCCTTGATTTTTAAATCTAGATCTTGGCCTGCCTTTGTCCTTGTTCCTACTGGCTCTTGATATAATATCTGTCTTTGGGGGTCTCCAGTGTCCATTCTTTCAAGGTGTCCTAGCCACCCTAGTTTATTAATTTTAATAGACCGGACGATATTGCATTTTTCATAGCATTGATACAACTTAAAATTGTAGCGCCTGCGCTATATCCCGTTTTTTTGTATTCCTCCGTATACGTGCCTAAGTATTCTTCTTTTAAAGTAGCCTAACAGTTTTTTGTCGCTTTTTACCATAGTCAAAGACTCTGACACGTATATCAGGACAGATTTAATAAGAGTTTCATATATTAGTATCTTGGTTTTTCTGCTAATTATGTGTGATGTTAAGAACTGCTTTAGTCCAAAGTAAGCTCTGTTCGCCAGGTATATTCGTCTCTTAATTTCTACGCTTACTAGGTTGATGATATTTAGTTGTGTTCCAAGATATATAAACTCCGAGACCCCTTCGAATGTGTGTGCTTCTGTCACTAGGTCTTGTGGTGCCGCTATTTGTGTGCTGTTCGGGACCTTCATGCATTTTATTTTGGGTACGTTAACTTGCAGTCGCATTGTCTTAGCGGCTTTTCCTATATTTAATACTATTCTTTATTTGATATGTTATTGCTAGAAAATATTTTAATAATTTAATAAATTAAGAATAACAAAACGGAAATAATGCAATTAATTTTTTATAAAATACAAATACCATTTTCTGTATATTTTATTACAAAATTAATATTAAAACTATTGCTGAAATATTAGTGACTGTCATGCAATAATCATGCAACTACTTGAAGAGAATTTCTTCTGTTGATACCTTTGGTTTAAGATTATAAGAAAATCGGTTTTAACTAAAGGTATTTATATTAAAAAATCAATTAGAGGTTGTACGCAAAAAAAATTTGATAAATTGACATGTCAGAACTGCATTACATTTAGCCAAAAAAGACAAAGCTGCATCTGGAGAACAATCCTGCTTGGGGTTTTGAATTCTTTTCGGTCAAGTTAGAAAGCAGAAAACGAACAAAATACTTTTAATTTAGACTTGTGCCGTGCATTAATCTCTTCACATATACCGCTTTTAAAACTACTTAATGAACGCTTAACGTCTTTTAAAAAAATATTGTAAATTGAACATTTCAAGTTAAAGGACTCTAAAGAGAAACCATGTCAACTCGTTGTACTCGTCAGTAATAAATAATATCAAAACTAATATTACTGACAATTACTTCTTATAATATGTTGACAAAATCACTGATTCGTCAGAAAGATTTATCGCTCCTTTAATAATTAGTGTTCTAAGCTATTTCATGCAATTAGAAAAATAAAAATACACGTTAGTTTTTTGTTTATCACATTTAGAACATAGAATGAACAGAGTTACGAAAGAAATTTAATAAAAGTTTCCTTTTGTAAATTCCCTGAAATTACATGTATGTTTTCAGCCGGTTATTTAATTTTGGTATTTTCTTTATATTCCTACGACTTCTTTTTTATGAAGCGATACGGACGAAGACCAAGCTAAAGGAAATAATCCTTTAAAAACATTTTATTTCAGATAAGTAGAGGCTTTAAAATATTTCTTATTATTATACAAAATAAAATAACAAAAAGCCGGATCATATAGTAAATCACACAGGTTACGAAAAATGACTATAATCATTATAACCTGCACTATATAAGGAGTAAGGACAAAATTAGAAAAAAATCTGCGAGTTCTTAATCATTAAAGAGTAAAAAAAAAAGAAGTCGTAGGAATATAAAGAAAATACCAAAATTAAATAACCGGCTGAAAACATACATGCAACTATATTTGGTAAGCTACTAGCACGATTAACAATTCCCTGAAATTAAGCATAAAAATTCCCCAAATCTCCTGTAAGAATTCAACTTTATAAAGAATTGCTTCTAAATATTTCACTTCTACAAGAACCCATTCTAACACGATAGGGAACATGGTTGAAAGACTTTTTTGTCTATTCAGACTATTTCCCAAATTTAAAAAATATAATTGACCCTTGAACGGATGAAAGTACTCAATCTCTACTAGATGCTTAAAAATCTTTAAACACAACGTTCTTCAGCAGCAACTTTTATTCATCAAATCAAATTTTAGTTTTCTCTAAAAAACTATTGTCAAAATATTTAAGGTGACACTAAAGAAGATATTTTTTAAAAATTTTAAACAATAATTAAACAAACAATGGTTTTCCAAAACTTACTGATGTAGCTGACGTTCTTCTTGGTAATTTTTGCGGAGAAATAGATTTAGAACCAAATATTTTTGTGAATTTAAAAAATGCTCCCATTACATCTGTTGATGTTGAAAGAAGTTTCTCAATATACAAATATATATATATATATATATATATATATATATATATATATATATATATATATATATATATATATATACAGATAGAAGCCATAAGTTTTTTTTATTCGGTCAGCCATTAAAAAAAACATGGTCATTTTTATTGTTTCTATAATTCCAAGGAAAAGTATTTTACTTTTTAACTACTTTCATTACAATTATTTAGTACATTACAATTACCTGCACAGTTTTTTAAATTTATTTATATTATTCTTTATTTATTAAGTAAACATTAATTGATATACAATTATTAAATATATATTTTAATTAAGACTATGCATATTTTCTAAGAAATGCATGTTTGATTCACATTTTTTACTTTTTTGCATATTTGCCTAAGCCTATTAATTAGTAACCAGAAATAACAAACAAAACATTTAATAAATTCATGACAATCACATTTAACAACAGGAGAGTAAAACTTTAACACACAGAGTAAAAAATAATGGCAAAGTTTTGCTACAGAGTTAAATTATTATTACCTTTTTTATTACCTATTTAACATAATATAAATATAATGGAGTAAAAATTTACCGTTACACTGGTAATGAAGTGCAGATCTATCAGTCGTCATCTTCCCATAAATATTTGCGAATTTTTTGTCAGAACCTCATTCGATACATCGCACAAACACATTTCGTTCTGGCTTCTATTAAATCGATATATTTTATATTCTCCAGCGAATTTATATCTTTGCTCTTGTCAGCCGTTTTTGGCTCTATTTTTCGACAAAATATACATTTAATGTAGTTTTCTACAGGTTTTTCTAGTGTTCTATAATAATAAATATACACTAGTGGCCAAAATTCTGGAAACTTTACAAAAATTATCGTTTTTTGGCAAGACTCGTCTCATGATCATGATTTATATAGTTTACCATTACAATTACATTTTTATTTTATTGTTTTATATTCCTGCATAATATTTTATGTATTTTTTACTTTTTTTATTAACATCATTATTGAATAAAATATGGAACCAGATTTAAGCGAAACACCGAAAATCCGAGATTTGTGAATGGCAACATTGGCAATACTGTATTGCGTCAGGATTTTGCTAGTCAGTAAACAACCCAACAGAAAGCGGTTAGGTGGCCTTTAGTACAGTTGCGTGCGGCTTCCAGTGTTTATTAGTGACATCAGGTAGTTGTTACTAAGGTGATATTGTTTAATTGTCGGAGAGAAATTCATCAGCGTTGATTTAACAAAAATATCAATCAGAAACCCAAAACGTGTTGACTGGTCGTCTGGAAGGAGAGCCAAGCAATTATCCTTTGAAAAGAAGGTTACACTTATTAAGAAATAGCAAACAGATTGGGTGGTGGTACCACAAAATCATGTGTAATGAAAGTTTGCCAACGTGGAACGACAAAATCAGCAAAAAGATCTGGCAGAAAACACAAAGTTAGTCACTACGATGTGCGTAGAATATGCTGACTTTCCTAACCAAAAAACAGAGGCAAAAACGCATTGATTGGGCGTTTTCACACAGAGGATGGACAAAAGAAGAATTGAGTAAAGTAATTTGGAGGGATGAAACCAAAATCTCGATCTTTTGGAGTGACGGAGTGAACGCTGACCGGGAGAAGACCTTTTGCCCCAGTGTACTACGGTCACTATGAAGAATCCTGTGAGTGTCATGGTATGGGCTTGGATAACCACTAATGGAGTTGTATGTTTAGCAGTAATAGAGGGCAATATTAATGCAAAAAAATATCAGGAAGAGATACTGCAAGCCAAACTGTTGCCGACTATCAGAGATTTGTTCGAAGGGGATGTCCAACAATACATCTTCCAGCAGGATGGAGTGCCTTATCATACGGCTAATACTTCCATAGAATGGTTGAGAAACCATGATGTTACTGTTCTGCCTTGGCCTTGAAATAGTACCGATCTAAATCCAATAGAAAATTTATGGTCAAGGCTGAAAGTCTTAGCATCACGCCGAAACCCAAGCAACAAAAGAAAATTGATAGAAGCCATTATTCAAAACTGGTTTGGACTTATTATACCAGAAGATTTGGCTCGTCTCGTTAATTTCGTGCCTCGTAGAATTGAGTCTGTCCTAAAAAAAAAAGTTTATCCTACCACATACTTTTTTGTTGATAATAATCATTGTACCATTTTTTTATATATATATCTACTAATAGCTAAGGGCTGTTGTTTTATGTATTTTTAAATTGTTAGAGAATTTTCACCCTCAAAAACTTCTTCTTCAAGTGCCATCTTCGTTCCGAAGGTTGGCGATCATCAGGACTATACGTATTTTCGAAACTGCTGACCGAAACAATTCGTTGTTGCTACAGCTATACCATTCCCGTAGATTCTTTAGCCAGGAGTTTCGTCTTCTTCCTATGGACCTTTTTCCTGCTATTTTCCCTTGCATAATAATTCGAAGCAGTTCATATCTTTCGCCTCTTGTAATGTGTCCCAAGTGTTACAGTTTTCGTTTTTTGATCGTAAATATGACTTCCTGTTCTAATATGACTCTTAAATTAGATGTTAAATATTAAGTAAAAGCATAAAACGATGTAGTAAAATTATAGATAAACTTATAAATAACATAAGTCATGTGAAACAGAGGAATGCTGATAACAAAACTAAAATTTTTGAAAAGTTTCAAAAATTTTGGCCACTAGTGTAAACTAGTACTATTAAATAATATTTTTGTTACCATATAAACAACTAGTTGGCTAGTAAAATAATATTTAGAATTTATAGTCAAATTTATAGTAATAGCATCTAACAAATCTAAATATGTTATAAATTCTTATTAAACCAAATTTCTCCTAATGTTGTGTTATCAGTTTAGCTTAAATGTCTTGGTCCATTTCACTACGACTTATTGTCGTATAGCAGAAAGGTCCATGATAATCAGATGGCCATTCATGATAAAATTGACCTTTTCCTTATCTTTAAACGGTTTAGGTACTCGACAAAACTACATTAGTATAAAGTGCAGAAGGGCAGAATTAGGAATTGATGAAAATACATCAACGTAGGGTATACATTGATAATAACATTTTATATTAATTACTATTTATAACTGGGAATAAGCCACAATTAAAGATAAAAATACGTTTATTGACGTTTCAATTTCCAATTCGGAAATCGTTCTCAAAATACAAACAGTAAATTAAACAAATTTTGTTTTTTGTTACATAGTGAATAAATTCTTCTAATAATTTAATTTTATCTGACTCATTTATATTGACAATTCAGACATACATTATGCATTTTAAAGTAGACGACTTTAAAATGATATTGCCAATATTGTTGAGTTGCGCCCCTGAGACGACTTTACTTATAAGATAGTTCATTCGATTACATGAAATCAACTTTAACTTGAGAATATCCGTCAGAAAAAATCATAGCATGTAATTCTTCTTTAAAAAGACAAACACATGACATGATGACAGTAAAATTTTCCTGTTAGTGATTCCATAGTAAATTATGAGGGAAAAACCAGAAAAAAAACCTCATAATACTATCCCGACATTGTAAGTATTTGTTCGTGAATTTAGTTTACCTTCAACAAACATCAAAATTCTGATTATCCTTTATCGTTTATAAATAAGGAATTTACAACAATCGATCGAATAGAACAGAACAACTTAGAACGAGATCCTACAGCATACACAAGGAATAATATGAGGAAAATAACAATACCGTACATAAAAGGATTATCAAAATAACTTAAAAGGATAGGAAATAAATTCAACATTTCAACAACATTCAAAACAACAAACACGTTAAGATCTATTTTGTCCAAAACCAAACCTAACAATGAACAAGAAAGGACAAAGAATTGCATTTATAAAATACCTTGTGAATGCGATCAGTTTTATTTAGGTAAATCATCAAGGCCATTAAATGTTAGAATAAGTGAACATCAATCTTATATTAAAAATAGAGAATTTGATAGATCTCAAATATGTAAACACGCATGGGATAATGAACATAGGGTTCAATGGAATGATTCAAATATAGTTCTAAAAGAAACGGATGGTAAAAAAAGAAAAATCAGAGAAGCGGCTCTAATTATGCTAAATGAGGCCAATTGTGTCGCAAATTCCTCGGCAGAATGTAGTAGGATCTGGTTACCAATATTGAAAGAGGAAGTTATTAATAAGAAAATACCAGTATTAGTAAGTTAGTAACATATAGAGGATACATCATTTATGTTTTTTAAATAACGTAACATATAAAATCAGAATTTTGATGTTTGTTGAAGGTAAACTAAATTCACGAACAAATACTTACAATGTCGGGATAGTATTATGATGTTTTTTTTCCTGGTTTTTCCCTCATAATTTACTATGGAATTACTAACAGGAGAATTTTACTGTCATCATGTCATGTGTTTGTCTTTTTAAAGACGAATTACATGCTATGATTTTTTTCTGACGAATATTCTCAAGTTAAAGTTGATTTCATGTAATCGAATGAACTATCTTATAAGTAAAGTCGTCCCAGGAGCGCAACTCAACAATATTGGCAATATCATTTTAAAGTCGTCTACTTTAAAATGCATAACGTATGTCTGAATTGTCAATATAAATGAGTCAGATAAAATTAAATTATTAGAAGAATTTTTTCACTATGTAACAAAAAACAAAATTTGTTTAATTTACTGTTTGTATTTTGAGAACGATTTCTGAATTGGAAATTGAAACGTCAATAAACGTATGTTTATCTTTAATTCTGTCTTATTCCTAGTTATAAATAGTAATTAATTTACAATGCCACAAGAAAATAGCTTCAGAACATTTTATATGTAAAACAAATAATAGATTCACTTAAACTTTTTAAAAATCTTTTATAAGAACCACTAAAAATGAAGTTATCAAAATAATTTAAGGCTAATAAACTAAACTATACAAAATAAAATAAGACCAAAAAAATACAAAATTAACTGAACAATAAAGTAGGGAATTTATGATTTTAACATTAATTTAATAAAAAATAAGAAAGCATCAGGTAAAGATACAATGACGGAGTAGAGTTAAGAACGGTGTACAGTATAATAAATACGTAAACTACAATAAATAAATAGCCAAACACACAAAAAAGAACAGAATAACACCAGCTTTTAAAACAAACAGGCAAATATATTAAAAACAACAAGAATAATAAAAACCACTTACAGTGTGTATACAAACTTAAATGTGGCGAATGCCCAATAACTTACATTGGTCAAATAGGTAAAACATTTACCAAACGTATAGCAAAACAAGTTTTTAGTGTACTATTGTTATATAAAATTATATAAAAAAAAATTAAATTTAAAGTTATGGTCAAATCCATCATTTATAATAAATATCCTTCTGAATCAAAACTAAAAACAGAAAAACATCTCAAATAATGGTAACGAATTTATTATAATTATGTATAAAAAAGAAAACAAGGCTGGCATTAAAAACTATAGACTAATAACTCTTTTTAATGTCATTTGTACTTACTAAAAACCTTAAAGGATAGGTGAATAGGTTAAAATAGGGTATGCCACATGTGTAAAACTTAAAAAAATGATCGAAGAACAAAAACTATGACAAACTCAAGAAAACATAACATTTAGAATAGAACAGAAGAAAGCAAGGCTTAGATATCTGGGAATAGGTATAACTAGTTACGAAGATGTTATAGAAGAATACGACAACAACGCTTAAAAGCGAGTAAAGCAGCGGGATCTCTTAATGACCCAATCTGGAAGAACAAACACCTAAGACAAGTAACAAAAACAAGAATCCATAAAGCAGCAATTAGACCTATATTAACATACACGGCGGAGACAAGACCTGACACATCTAAAACGAGACGACTACTAAAAACAACAGAACCGAAAATACTTAGACAAATCTCAGAGAAAAGTCTGTTGGATAGCGGGAGAAGCGAAAACATAAGAAGAGCATGCAATATAGGCGACATAAATGGATGGGTGACAAAACGAAAACAGGAGTGGAACGAGCACATCAGTCGAATGACAGAGGATAGAATAGTACGATTAGCAAGAGATAAGTTACCAAATGGACGAAGAAGTATTGGCAGACCAAGAAAAATATGCTGCGATAGTTTAAACAATTTAGGAGGCTAATATTGAAGAAGAAACAGGCTTTAAAGCCTGCATACAAGAAGGGAGAACAAGAAAGATAGAACAACAGATAATAGCACGGAGACCAATTTATATAAATATATATATATATATATATATATATATATATGTATCGAGAAAAGGAGTAGGACACCTTTAATCACATATAAAATATGTACGTAGTTGTACAAGTATGTAAAAAATTATGTAAAAAACTTAAGCAAAAAACATTAAAATTAGTATGCAAGAGATAATTTTAATGTTTTTTACCTAAGTTTTTTACATAATTTTTTATATACATGTACAATTACCACATCTTCTTTTGTTGTACTAAGTTTGTTATATTGTAAACTGTATCTAGTTTCAAATAAATGTTTATACAACATAATCCCAGAATGCCCATTCTAGTAAGCTTTTTTACACAATTAATTTCATTGACTGCTACATGTCTTTTTGAGGTAACACACTTGTAATGAGTTTTCTATGGATGTTTGGTTTTTCATACTGTTCTTTTTAGATGAACTGATAATGCTTTCTGAGTAGAAAGCGAAAACGTCTTTAATAGATAAAGTAGCCACCTTATTTGTCTTTTTTTCTCCTCCTTTTGATCGAAAAACCCACCACTCTTTGAGTGATCCTGATATATATATATTATATATATATATATATATATATATATATATATATATATATATATATATATATATATATATATATATAAACAACAAAGTTTATTGGGGCTGCAGTCAGTCTGGCAGTCAGGCTGACTGCAGCCCCAATAAACTTTGTTGTTTGTTTAAATTGACAGTCACGAATATCCAGTATTCATTATATATATATATATATATATATATATATATATATATATATATATATATATTCTAAATATAGTCTAAAGTTTAAAATAAGACGTCAGTAGAAAGAATTTAACCTCTTTCCTTCGCCTAGGAGAATATTCGCCAACATTGATAAGTTTACAAAATAGAAGATATTGGAACCTATTTTCTTTCGAGAATATTCGTGAACATTGAAATATCTAGAAATACGCTGTAATTGCGAGCATAAGGATTTAGTATGCAGTATTAGGGTATTCAGTATTGAAAGAGTATTAACAAAGTAGTAGTAATATAGTATTGTGGTAGTATAGAAGACTATTGTGGTATTGGAGAATATTGAAGTAAAAGTCAAGATTAAAAATTATATTATTTATATGGAGATTAGAAAAAATTAAAACTTATATTATTTATATGGAGATTGGAAGAGAAAAAAAGATTATTAGTAAGAAGAATAAACAAGAAAGCAATAAAGAAGGAAGAATATTTTACCGATTTATAAATGCTATTAAGAAGAAAAATATTTTAAAATGTTGGAAGCTGATAATTAAAATATTGTGGTCTATTTGGTAAAGCAATTTCACAAAAAAAGGATAACCAGAGGCTGATAACAGAGACATTGAGTGGTAATTAAAACCTATATTTTGGAAAATAATTTCATTTATGCATTCAGTGACAGAAAGATACCAAATTTTGTTAATATAATTTAATTATTGTAATAAGAATTTTAATTTAAAGACAGGTTGTTTTAAATTTATAACTGTCTATATTAGATATATATATATATATATATATATATATATATATATATATATATATATATATATATATGTATATTATATATATATATATATATATATATATATATAATATATATTTATATATATATATATATATATATATATATATATATATATATATGTGTCAAAATGCCATCAAAATCAAGGAATCTAGAAGGAAATCAAGGAAAAAAAGGGTGGAATCTAGAAAGGAAATTCTAGAGAAAATACTGGAATACGGTGTAGACACGCACCACATATTTATAAAATACAAGGCAGCCTACGCCTTAGTAGAAGAACAGAATTGTTTAGTGCTGATGATATCAATATTGTTGGAAGCGCTAAAGGAAGCGTCTACAAAAATGGGTTTAATAATAATAACACGAAGAATAAAACGAAATACATGAAAATAGGTACGCAACCACAAATACTACAGCCACTTTTTATAGAAAACGACGTCATCGAAGCAGTTTACGAATTTGTATACCTGGGAACGCTTGTCAATACTGAAATGACACTACCGCAGAGATAAACCGCCGAATTTGCACCGCTAATATATGCTTTTTTAGGCTTATTCTCTTTTTTAAATCTACAGTTATATCAAGAAATACAAAAGTAAAACTCGATATAACTTTGAACTGTATAGAATATACCAGGAACCAGATATCGTAAAACACATTAGGATAGGACGTCTGAGGTGGGTAGGCCATGTAATGCGGATGGAGCAAACCGATCCAGTTAGAAAAACGCTCCTTGATAGACCTATTGGTCAAAGAAGAAGAGGAAGACCCAAAATAAGATTCCTAAATAACATAAATCAAGATATGAGAAATATGAAAATACGTGCTTGGCGGATTAAGGCAATGGATAGGAAAGACTGGAAAAAAATTCTTGGGGAGGCTAGGACCCACATAGGATTGTAAAGCCAAAATGATGATGATATCTCAGAGTGGGTGGTCGTTGAATGTTTAGGGAGCCATCGTTTTATATTATTTTACGTGATGTTATTTCTTTAATCCAGCAAATGAATTGCTGGATTATTAGGGGATGTTCCCTTGAGAATTAAGTTAAACACGTTGTTTCAACATGACTAAGCAACACCGCATCGTACAATAAGTGGCGTGTACTAAATAATAATTACACATTACTACAGTTGGCTCAGATACGGTACTATAAAATGTCCCACAAGATATCCAGGACTAACTTCATTGGACGATTTTTTTTGGGGTACATCAAAAATATAGTATACATCGATGAACTCACAATGCAGGATAATGAGAAAGTTCGTACACAAAATGACTTTGTCAGCATTTAACCGGAAATAAAAGACATTCGAAATTTCTATATTAATCATATACGACTGTGTCTTAAACGTAGTGGGCAATAAAAGTTGAACATTTATTAACATAGTTAATAGTGTATTGATAAATATGGGCCATCGGTTATTGCTAACGTAAATATTATTTTGTGACATGATTAGCCATTAAACTCAAAAATTGTTTCTAGCCTACGTTTCATTTAATCCTTGATATTTTGATTATGTAAAATAAGCTTATAATTTTTATTTTTGTTTGTTATATGTCAATGTGTACGAACACAAAATTTATTAATAAAAAATTGGCACAAACATATTTAGACAAAATCTACAGTTTCAGAACGGTATAACGAAACGTACAGGGCGATCCGTTAAAAAAATTGGTATTTAAAAAAAAAGTAATCACATTGCTAGATGTCAAAGAAAATAAATTATTTAAAAATGGTACTACACTCAAAAAACACTTTCATATGTTATTTACATTTTCATTATCTTTGAGACCTAATCCACAGCAATTTAAATGTTATTATTTTTCGCAATAAAAGTGTAAATATTTCGAAAATTAGGTAAGGACTATAAAACTTAGACAAATACTTTATATTTAAAAATGTTGTATTCAAAAATGCTTTAATATACACGAATCAACATGTAACTTTAACTTTTATCAATAGTAATTTTATCAATAGCAAGTTTATCAATAGTAGTTTTATCAACAATTTTAGGGTAGCTGTTGTTGTTGGGCAGTGTAGTAATAATTCTAAATTTACAAATTCTATTCGTTCTATTCTATTAAGTGTATCGGAAAAAAATATTTTTTGTTTATTAGCGTTGAAAAGAGCAGCATTCAATGATAAAACTCGGGTCACAGCTTTTTTGCTGTTTGCAAAGTTTTGAGACGTCTGTAACACTTTTTGTTTTTAGCTGAATCAAATATTAATACTTTCACAAGTTCTCAACGCACGTATTGACGCAGTCTCTAATAGTTTTAAGTCTTAATTGTTAATGTGTATGTGATGTGATAATTGTTATCATAATCATAAAAAAGTAAATAGTAGTAATTATTGATAGGAATACGATATGTTTAGTTTTGTAAATTTTATTATTGTACAACATATTTTTACTCTCCCTGGATAGAACGGTTAGTTTTGGTATTTACGTTAACAAAGTAGACCATATTTTCATCCACAATTATTTCTGAGACTACCTGACTTATCTTATCGAAGTTTTTTGTTTATTTTTATGACAATTGACTTAGTTTTTTTTTAGTTTTATTTAGCACTTTCTTTAGCCATACGTGGTCCAATGATATTTACGTAATTACATGCTATTCTGGTCTTATATTATAAAAGCTTCAGTGAGCTTCAGTCATTTATTAACGTTGTAACGATTATTTTGCGTACCAGCTAGAGTATAACTATACTGGTTAAAAATTAGGGACATAAATTATGAGGCTAAAGATAGGCGTAAGCAGTAGGCAAAACTGCGGAGTAAGCAAAACAATCCGAAACTTGCGAACGGTTCTCTAAAGAGCTGGATCTTGGATAAGTGAATAACAAGATGGAAGTGAATTGGAGCAACTACAAAAAGTATAGCAAAAGGAGTACTTACATGAATCTCCTGGACAAACAAAACACAAGAAAGTTCTTAAGCTATTTAAAATAAGGACGCTGCTTAGAAGAATCTTCTTGCTGGATGAAAGAAAGGCATTTCCTTCCTAAAAAACACAAAAAAAAGCTTTAGAAACTTTTTAAAAGAAATAAATATTTTTTTTTAGAGAAAAAAATTACACATTTATCGTTGTTTCACTAAAAACATTAACAAAAATTAAATAATAATAATAAAATATAAAAAACAAACTTACTATATTACTATCCTTTTACAAACTCTAGAATTTCGGAATACTACAAGAACTGACAATTGTTATTGGGTGACAATTTGTAACGGTAAAAAGTAGAAATGAAAAATAGATTTTAAATGGAACTATGCATAAAGGTTAACCTTTTTTAAAAAACAAAAACAAAACAAGATCTCGGTTATGACTAGGTATTTACCAAATGTCAAAAATAAAACTAGCTGTCAGATGTCAATATTAAATTTTAATAAAACTTCAGAATAATATGACAGCTAGACAACACCCTAACATTTATAATTTTAATTATTACAATTTCTTAACCTGTTATGAAAGCAATTATTTAACAAACAGATTAAAATTTATGTGGTTATAATGTTACAAATAAATAACTGTTTAATTTTACCTGAAAAAAGTTTAACTATAAAATGGTACCTGGTATTTACTAAAGGTTATTTTTGTTTTTTTTTAATTCTGGAGTTGGAACTCAACTTCACTGGAGATTTACTGCCACGCAAAAAACTGCATCTCACACTGCGACTTAGTCCAGAATGGCTTAGGATAAACAAAAGGAGGATGAAAGCTGTTCACTGGGACGCAAATATTTGACACACGGCTTCTCAAAAAACTGGAACATATGTGGGTATCCTTCAAATTTATTGGAAAACGCCTCAAATCTCTTAGATACAAATCTCTTAGGTTAAAGACGGCACAAAAAACAAAATCAGTGAATAAATGGCATGGGTAGCATGCATGTGAAAATCGTAGTCGATTCATAGTAGTAAGATATTTACAAGGAGCTTTAAAATTCTGAAACCAGGTTGTTTAAGGTATAATAGGTTGTAAACCTTTTATGGTTTGTATAACAGTAATGTTTCCATTGCTCTTTCCACACTAAAGGCTGATTTTTTTTTAAAATCGTAGTAACAACTGGTGTATTAAACATATATATTAACGTAGAGCCAGTTGTTACACTCATTTTAGCTAAATGATCTAAATATTCATTATGTTTGAGACCAATATGTGCTTTGATCCAAATAAATTTTATGTTGACTCCAGTCGATGATAAATGATACCATCGTTTTTTTATTTCAAATATGTAGAGGTTGCTAAATGTTGAGGGCAATTCAATGTTTTTTATGCTTTGCAAACCTGAAAGGCAATCTGACAGAATTAAAATATGTCTATTGCAGGTATTTTTAACATATTTTAGAGCTTTAGGTATAGCTATTGATTTCTCTGAGATGATTGAAAATTCATTTGGTAGTTTATACTTGAATTTTTCGTTTGTACACAGGTAAAAATTATGCGCATCCAGACCCTTTTGTTGTTTTTGATGTGTCTGTGTATATTACTGTGGCTTCCCTGTAACCCTGCAGTAGAGATCTTAGAAGATTGCTATTCATAATGGTGTTCTTACTATAAGTGGGTATTATAACTTTGGTTCTGTGAAATAAAGAGAAGTAGTCTAAGCTTCTGTCAACCGTGCAATTTCTTAAAAAAAAATAGAATTATTCTGTAATGCCATGCATAAAGGCGGGGCAGGTGTTTTCTCCCAATATTTGTTTGTAAGATATTCCTCGTTCAGTTGACGGACGCTTGAAAATAACTGGGAGTTAGTTAATAGAATTTTAAGGCTTTTTTCACTTAAAATTTCTTCTATTTTCAACGGGTAGCTCAGCGGCTTCAACATATATGGGTTGTATAGGGGTTGATCCCTAGCACCCAAACATACCCTCATAATAGAATTTTAAAACGTGTCAATATTTTTTAAAAGATTCTTGGAGGCGAAACCATAAAGAGTAGCACCATAATCTAGAATAGATATTTTATCGGAAGCGCGGTGTATATTTTATATATTCTCAATAGTATTATATGGACCTGGACATTAAAAAAATGCAATTTAAAAAGAATCGAGGCTTTCAAACTCTCGTTATACCGCCGAGTATTAAAAATATCATGGACTGATAGAATTATAAATAAAGAAGTACTGAGGAGGATTGGTGAATAAACAGAACTAATCACCACTTTACAAACCAGAAAACTGGAATACTAAGACCACGGGATGAGGGGACCAAAATATGAAAATTTGAGACTCATAATACAGAGAAAGATTCAAGGAATAAGATCTGTTGGCCGAAGGCAGAATTCATAGTTTAAGAATCTACGTGAATCTACGTGAAATAGCGATTGTCATGATTGCCAACCTCCTTAGGGAGACGGTACTCTAAAAGAAGATATATTTTTTTAGGTACCATTTTGACAACAGTGGCTCTCTATTGTCGGAATCGAAGAAAGGTTTTTACGAACCCTGTTTATAGTTTTATTACAAAATGTTTTATGCATGATATGTTTACATCTTTGATCGTTATTAATGGTGGATATAAAAAATATTTTGCACACTCTAATTTTTTTCTGATTACGGTTTTTCATATAAAATGCATGTCACGTCTTCTGGTACTTCACTCTCCATAATTTTCATTAGAGATCTCTGTAAATGTAGACGATAAACCACGTAATTAGGGTCCGCATCAGAATCATCACCATTTGAAAATTGTGAGGTTTTGTTAAAAACTTGATAAATTAACAAATAGCTAAAAAGGAAAACAAATAAATCCCTTGCATTACAAAAAGAGCAATTTCGTACCTATTTGCTTCCCTGCATTGATGCATTCCGTGCATTCAGAAGTAAAATTCTCCAAATCGAAGTTTATTTTTTGGGTGAATTTTTTGTTTAAACCGCTGTATAGATGTAAACAAAAAAATCGTATAACGGTTTTTACTAAATTGATTATTTGGAATTATACATTAAAATAATATTGATAATATCACGTAACCCTTTGGATCTGACATTTTTATAACAATAAATTTATTCCTTTTACTTTTGCAATTCTCCAATTTTGCCAATTTTCATAACATACATAACAGTATTTTTATTACAGTAAGTTATTTATTGGGCACTAATTTTTTAGCAAATAATATTGATTTAAATGCCTATAGATTTTTAAAAAATAAATTTTTAAAAATATATAGGAATATTTTATAAACTCTCATTTTGTAATTCTGTAGCCGCCACTAATAACCATTGGATGCAGCTGTAATTTCTAAATAAAAAAATATAAAAAATAATAATTCAACATATTTATTATTTAATGGTTTATTTTCAGTAAAAGTGTGCAATGATGTGTATTTTTTTATTTGTCTTACAATTAGTAAAGTATAAAGTGAATTTTCGCTTTAAACACAAAACAATAATGTCAAAATATCTTCTCTTTTATACTCCCAAATGCCTCTTCTTTTAGGAATTCTTTTTGTGTTGGTTGTTATTGAAAGGAAAAGTATTCAAACGAGAAAAAGGAGTAAAAGCTTTTTATTGTTTCTTAAATGTTTGAGACTTTGTACAAAATACTTTTTATCTTATCGGATTGCATTATTTATGCTTTCACGAGTTTTGAGGTCTTCGTATTTCGGCTGTGTAAAATATTTTTTTTTAGTTGTTTTAATTTTTAAAGCTACTTAAGCAATTAAGATTAATCTTTAACTCATACATTGATAAAAACAATTGAGTCAGTTTTTTTTTTGCTTTTGATCTATAATTCACAAGTAAGTCGAGACATAAAACTGTAATTATTTGACGGTCTGAGATTATTTTTTTTGCTAGATTTTTTTTTGTCTCTTGTATAGTAGATGCTCCTTTTAGGTATTTATTGAATTTATATAAAGTATTATATTACGCTTTGAAGCATATTATGCTGATGGTTATATTTGTTATCATTTTGATCAATCAGTTATCTTTCGTTTAAAGTGCAAATGACACATGATAACAAAAATTCTTTGGAATAACAAATTATTAGTTCTAATTACCTTTTTATAAAAGCAGTTTGTTTTCTAAGATTCTTAGTTTATAAATATTTAAGCGGCTTTATATTTAAAACAAAATGACGGTATTAGATTTTGATTTGATACAGAGCAGCAACAAGCCGCATATACGGATTTCGATCTCTTTAAATCTCTTCAGTACGGTATAGTTACTACTCCATATCAAACCAAAATATTTTCCCGTCGTAGATTATAGTTATTAAAAATAACTATTTACGGACGTAACTACGCCATCTAAGAACAAAAAGAGAAATCATACGATTTCTACCTGGCGAAATGGAATTCGAATATAAGCCACTGTGACCCCTAAAACTTGAGAAGCAAACAGCTTGATAAATGAATCGGCAAGGGAGTCTAAAAATTGCACTCCGAATGCCGTTTATCATGGCCTATATTCGTAGTGCATTCGATTTCTGGTACTCCAAATGAAGTAAATAAACAAAACAAAATGACGGTATTAGATTTTGATTTGATACAGAGCAGCAACAAGCCGCATGTACGGATTTCGATCTCTTTAGATCTCCTCAGTACGGTATAGTTACTACTCCATATCAAACCAAAATATTTTCCCGTCGTAGATTAGAGTTATTAAAAATAACTATTTACGGACGTACCTACGCCATCTAAGAACAAAAAGAGAAATCATACGATTTCTACCTGGCGAAATCGAATTCGAATATAAGCCACTGTGCCCCCTAAAACTTGCGAAGCAAACAGCTTGATAAATGAATCAGCAAGGGAGTCTAAAAATTGCACTCCAAATGCCGTTTATCATGGCCTATATTCGTAGTGAATTCGATTTCTGGTACTCCAAATGAAGTAAATAAACAAAACAAAATGACGGTATTAGATTTTGATTTGATACAGATCAGCATCAAGCCGCATATACGTATTTCGATCTCTTTAGATCTCCTCAGTACGGTATAGTTACTACTCCATATCAAACCAAAATATTTTCCCGTCGTAGATTATAGTTATTAAAAATAACTATTTACGGACGTAACTACGCCATCTAAGAACAAAAAGAGAAATCATACGATTTCTACCTGGCGAAATCGAATTCGAATATAAGCCACTGTGCCCCTAAAACTTGCGAAGCAAACAGCTTGATAAATGAATCGGCAAGGGAGTCTAAAAATTGCACTCCAAATGCCGTTTATCATGGCCTATATTCGTAGTGAATTCGATTTCTGGTACTCCAAATGAAGTAAATAAACAAAACAAAATGACGGTATTAGATTTTGATTTGATACAGAGCAGCAACAAGCCGCATGTACGGATTTCGATCTCTTTAGATCTCCTCAGTACGGTATAGTTACTACTCCATATCAAACCAAAATATTTTCCCGTCGTAGATTATAGTTATTAAAAATAACTATTTACGGACGTAACTACGCAATCTAAGAACAAAAAGAGAAATCATACGATTTCTACCTGGCGAAATCGAATTCGAATATAAGCCACTGTGCCCCCTAAAACTTGCGAAGCAAACAGCTTGATAAATGAATCGGCAAGGGAGTCTAAAAATTGCACTCCAAATGCCGTTTATCATGGCCTATATTCGTAGTGAATTCGATTTCTGGTACTCCAAATGAAGTAAATAAACAAAACAAAATGACGGTATTAGATTTTGATTTGATACAGATCAGCATCAAGCCGCATATACGTATTTCGATCTCTTTAGATCTCCTCAGTACGGTATAGTTACTACTCCATATCAAACCAAAATATTTTCCCGTCGTAGATTATAGTTATTAAAAATAACTATTTACGGACGTAACTTCGCCATCTAAGAACAAAAAAAAATCATACGATTTTTACCTGGCGAACTGGAATTCGAATATAAGCCACTGTGCCCCCTAAAACTTGCGAAGCAAACAGCTTGATAAATGAATCGGCAAGGGAGTCTAAAAATTGCACTCCAAATGCCGTTTATCATGGCCTATATTCGTAGTGAATTCGATTTCTGGTACTCCAAATGAAGTAATTAAACAAAACAAAATGACGGTATTAGATTTTGATTTGATACAGATCAGCATCAAGCCGCATATACGTATTTAGATCTCTTTAGATCTCCTCAGTACGGTATAGTTACTACTCCATATCAAACCAAAATATTTTCCCGTCGTAGATTATAGTTATTAAAAATAACTATTTACGGACGTAACTTCGCCATCTAAGAACAAAAAAAAATCATACGATTTCTACCTGGCGAAATGGAATTCGAATATAAGCCACTGTGCCCCCTAAAACTTGCGAAGCAAACAGCTTGATAAATGAATCGGCAAGGGAGTCTAAAAATTGCACTCCAAATGCCGTTTATCATGGCCTATATTCGTAGTGAATTCGATTTCTGGTACTCCAAATGAAGTAATTAAACAAAACAAAATGACGGTATTAGATTTTGAGTTGATACAGATCAGCATCAAGCCGCATAAACGTATTTAGATCTCTTTAGATCTCCTCGGTACGGTATAGTTACTACTCCATATCAAACCAAAATATTTTCCCGTCGTAGATTATAGTTATTAAAAATAACTATTTACGGACGTAACTTCGCCATCTAAGAACAAAAAGAAAATCATACGATTTCTACCTGGCGAAATGGAATTCGAATATAAGCCACTGTGCCCCCTAAAACTTGCGAAGCAAACAGCTTGATAAATGAATCGGCAAGGGAGTCTAAAAATTGCACTCCAAATGCCGTTTATCATGGCCTATATTCGTAGTGAATTCGATTTCTGGTACTCCAAATGAAGTAAATAAACAAAACAAAATGACGGTATTAGATTTTGATTTGATACAGAGCAGCAACAAGCCGCATATACGTATTTCGATCTCTTTAGATCTCCTCAGTACGGTATAGTTACTACTCCATATCAAACCAAAATATTTTCCCGTCGTAGATTATAGTTATTAAAAATAACTATTTACGGACGTAACTACGCCATCTAAGAACAAAAAGAGAAATCATACGATTTCTACCTGGCGAAATCGAATTCGAATATAAGCCACTGTGCCCCCTAAAACTTGCGAAGCAAACAGCTTGATAAATGAATCGGCAAGGGAGTCTAAAAATTGCACTCCAAATGCCGTTTATCATGGCCTATATTCGTAGTGAATTCGATTTCTGGTACTCCAAATGAAGTAAATAAACAAAACAAAATGACGGTATTAGATTTTGATTTGATACAGAGCAGCAACAAGCCGCATATACGTATTTCGATCTCTTTAGATCTCCTCAGTACGGTATAGTTACTACTCCATATCAAACCAAAATATTTTCCCGTCGTAGATTATAGTTATTAAAAATAACTATTTACGGACGTAACTACGCCATCTAAGAACAAAAAGAGAAATCATACGATTTCTACCTGGCGAAAATCGAATTCGAATATAAGCCACTGTGCCCCCTAAAACTTGCGAAGCAAACAGCTTGATAAATGAATCGGCAAGGGAGTCTAAAAATTGCACTCCAAATGCCGTTTATCATGGCCTATATTCGTAGTGAATTCGATTTCTGGTACTCCAAATGAAGTAAATAAACAAAACAAAATGACGGTATAAGATTTTGATTTGATACAGAGCAGCAACAAGCCGCATATACGTATTTCGATATCTTTAGATCTCCTCAGTACGGAATAGTTACTACTCCATATCAAACCAAAATATTTTCCCGTCGTAGATTATAGTTATTAAAAATAACTATTTACGGACGTAACTACGCCATCTAAAAACAAAAAGAGAAATCATACGATTTCTACCTGGCGAAATCGAATTCGAATATAAGCCATAAAGAATATAATTCGAATATAAGTCATAAGTGATCTAAAGAGATTCGAAATACGTATATGCGGCTTGTTGCTGCTCTGTATCAAATCAAAATCTAATACCATCATTTTGTTTTGTTTATTTACTTCTTTTGGAGTACCAGAAATCGAATACACTACGAATATAGGCCATGATAAACGGCATTTGGAGTGCAATTTTCAGACTCCCTTGCCGATTCATTTATCAAACTCTTTGCTTCGCAAGTTTTAGGGGGCACAGTGGCTTATATTCGAATTCGATTTCGCCAGGTAGAAATCGTATGATTTCTCTTTTTGTTCTTAGATGGCGTAGTTACGTCCGTAAATAGTTATTTTTAATAACTATAATCTACGACGGGAAAATATTTTGGTTTGATACGGAGTAGTAACTATACCGTACTAAGGAGATCTAAAGAGATCGAAATACGTATATGCGGCTTGTTGCTGCTCTGTATCAAATCAAAATCTAATACCGTCATTTTGTTTTGTTTATTTACTTTATTTGGAGTACCAGAAATCGAATTCACTACGAATATAGGCCATGATAAACGGCATTTGGACTGCAATTTTTAGACTCCCTTGCCGATTCATTTATCAAGCTGTTTGTTTCGCAAGTTTTAGGGGGCACAGTGGCTTATATTCGAATTCGATTTCGCCAGGTAGAAATCGTATGATTTCTCTTTTTGGCTTTATATTTATTGAAAAAATCAAAATTAGAGTAAGCTATAAAATAATAGTTCTTTTGTTTGAGCAGTTAGGCACTCTACACAATATAAAAACGTTATATTTTTTAAAACATACATTGAGTAAACAAATGTGAAATATTTTTAAATATTTTTTGTGGCTTAGACTAAATGTCAATAAAGCAGCCAGTATATGACATTAAACATAAAAGTCCAATGACTGTAAACTCCATAAAAAATAAATTACGAATTATTCCTTACTAAGCTAATGTACACTTCCCGTCATATAAAACTGGTACACTTCTTTTCCAATGTAAACCTGTGTTCAGACTGGACACAATGGTCCGTGAATCAATTCGTTGTTGCCATTACAGAGAACGGAATTTCAGTAAATTTAAATAAAACGTAAAACGTAAAAAATAACGTTCAAAAATGTATAAAGTTATTTTTATTATTAACAACAAAAAACCGTATCTAATAAATTTAATAACCAGAAAGAGGATTGAGTTAATGTCCAAAATGTTGAACGATATTTAAACTTGGCGTATTGGCACAGGGAACATTGGAATGCATCTAGTGTAATTTTATACTTCAATTACTTACAGATCACAAACTGTTAACTATATGTTATGTCAATAAGTTTAGTAACAAGCAAACTACTTAAATTAATTTATTATTTATTACATGAACGATAAATGTGAAAAACTAACATTATACTTTATCCTACGTAGATTATAAACTATAAAATATCCGGGACAAAAAACGCTTTTCAAAACGTGACAGTATTAAATTATCCTCTTATATACTAAAACAATTTTTAATTGAAGGTGATTACTTGGCAACATCGTACTTAACGAAGTCCTTAACGATAACTTTTCAACGAAATCGTATTGAAATTATCAATTTTACAGAGACGTACCAAAAAAATTTTAATTATTTATTTAAACACATAAGTAATTACGTAAAAATTAAATCTAAGACCGATTTAATTAGTAAATTATCATGTCTCTTTTAACAGGTATCTTATAGTTGTCTAACAAAGTAAAGTAAAATTTTATTCTTATTAGAGAGTATCTAATACAGAACTTTGGAACAAAAAAAAGATAACTTTGGAAAATACTTATTTTTTTTATTTTCATTAGACTAAAAACAATCTGCAATTTTAATAACATATCATTACACATCATTCTCTATTTATAGAATTGCTGTGTGCTGTAAACGTTATATTTGTTTTTTTTTAACTTAATTTGAAAGTTTCCTTGTGTTTGTTTGTTTATATAAATATGAAAATGTATTATGAAGTTCATATAAGTTAAAATGAAGTAAGCTAAACTATTATTAGGTGAATGCTAGTTAATGTTTATATAGTAGTGCATTTGTTTATTTCAGTAAATTCTCGAAATATGAAATGAAGATGGCACTAACTACTAAAGAGTTAATAACTTTGGTAGAAGAAGAGTCAGATTGTGAAAATGCTGACTCATGTGGTTTATTTGCTGCCGAGATTATAGTAGAAAGTTTCTGATGTAGAACACATTGATCTTCTTCTTCTTCCTTCTAGTATGTAGGCTTTAAAGCCTGTTTCTTCTTCAATATTAGCCTTCTAAATTGTTTGAATTATCCTACTATCTTTTTCTTGGTCTGCCAATACTTCTTCGTCCATTTGGTGACTTATCTCGTGCTATTCGTACTATTCTATCCTCTGCCATTCTACTGATGTGTTCCACTCCTGTTTTCGTTTTGTCACCCATCCATTTATGTCTTCTATATTGCATGATCTTCTTGCTTCTCCCCCTATCTCGCCGTGTATGTTAATATAGGTCTAATTGCTGCTTTATCGACTCTTGTTTTTGTGTCTTGTCTTAGGTGTTTGTTCTTACAGATTGTGTCTTTAAGAGAACCCGCCGCTTTACTTGCTTTTAAGCTTTGCTGTCGTACTTCTTCTTCAACATCTCCGTAACTAGTTATATCTATTCCCAGATATCTAAACCTTGCTTCCGACTTTATTTCCCATCAATTTCGATTTTACACCGTAGTGGGTATTTAAATGTTTGTCATACATTTCTAATTTTCTGCTGATATTATCATATTGTATTTCTTAGCTGTTGTATTGAAGCTAAGCTAATTATATGTGTTAATCTTTAGAGCTCGTCTTCTGTCTCGGCGATTAATGCGGCGTCGTCTGCATAACATAATATTTGGATTTCTTTGTTCCCCATTCATCAGCAATGACCTTTACGTACTGGTTGTATTATTTCGTCCATTATTATATTAAAGAGAAGTGGGCTTAACGAGTCACCCTGTCTGACTCCGCTTTGTACTGGTATACAGTGTGTTAGTTTTCCATTTATCTTTGCCTGTATTCGATTATGGAGGTAGATGCTTTCGATGGTTTGTATAATATTGATTGCTATGTTTCTTTTATACAGTAGGTGTAAGACGTCTTTGACTTGGATGCGATCGAAAGCCTTTGTCAGGTCTATAAAACATAGATATGCTGGTTTATTGTACTCGATGGCCTTTTCTGTGATTTGTCTTGCTGTACAAATACGGCATCTACGCAGGATCATCCGGATCTGAATCCTTGTTGTTCATCTGATAAAGTTGTTAGTTTATTGATTTTGTTGGTTAGGACTTTTGTGCTAAGCTTAAGTGCGGGTTTCAGTAGATTTATACCTCTATAATTGTTGGGGTCTTCTTCATCTCCTTTCTTGAACATTGGTATTATTATGCTGTTTCTCCATGCGTCTGGTATCTTGCAGTGCAATATTAGTTTTTGTATAAGCTTTGTCATCTGTAATGTCATACTTTCTCCTCCGTATTTTAGAAGCTCGTTGGTTATTCCGTCTGGTCCTGGTGACTTTCTATTTTTGAGTGAATTTATGACTATTTCTACTTCCTGAAAACTGATTTCTATTTCGTGTCTTAATTCAGGTACGTTATTGTGTTGATTATTATTTTCCTTTGCTTTAAACAGTTCCGTCGGGTATCTTTTCCATTCGTTTGCTCGTATATTATTGTATTCCTTGAAGACATTAATGATAATATTATTTGTGAATAATCAATAAAATCGGATATTGCAGATACATATGAAATACAAGAGATTGGGAATTCTGACGATTCTGATATTCCTCTGAACCACAGATAAAACGACCAAAGAAAAAACTAGACAAAAATAGTAAATCCAAATTTATCTCAAGTTGTAATAACGGATATTCATTCGTGCTCAGTAGTAATTCTACATCAGTCTGATTGATATTTAGACAATATAAAAGCCAACCATGTAGGAAAGTCATATATTGAAGTTTTTTTACTCTTTTTGATAAAAAAGTAATTAAGAATAACCGTCACAATTTTGAAATGAATAACATAGATTTAAATAAAATTATTAGCATATGTATATTATCTGGTTTACACTTCGGTTTAAGTTGATATGCATTGATCAAAGGATGAGGATAAGGAAGTGCATATTATAAGAGAAAACATGAGTCGACATAGATTTATAATTTTAATTTATAATAGTAAAGAAAACGCTACATCAGTGTCACTTAGTACATAGACGTCAATCTAAATTTGCTTTACCAGATGAAACCAGATTCGACAATATTGGCCACATTACAAAAAGGGACGATAGGAGACGCAAAAATCTAGGATGTACAAAAGTAATACTATTTATTTATGTAAAAAGTTTAGAATGCATCTACACCCCAAATGTTTCGAAAATTTTCACCTTAAAATTTAATTTACGTTTAAGATACAATATGTTCCTTTATTAAAAATCGTACTGTTTTCCTTGAAAATGAGAAAAAAAAATTTTTTGGTTGTAAATCAGTCCTAATTTATGTGTTTTTAATCGAATCTAATAAATTAATTGTCAAATTTCTCTTTGTATATTGAGCGTCCGTTAAGGGTTTATTTCTATATAAAGAATAAACTGGCCTCAAATTTACTTTACTTACCTTAAAACTATTTTAAAGTTAATAATAAAGTCTATTTAATAAATATATTCCCAATAACACACTACGCTTATGCACAAATGTTTATAATCTAGAAGGAATAAATTAAGATATCATATTTCTCTCATTAACATTCTTTCTAAGAACGTAAATATATATAGACCAGCAAAATATTGATAAGTTTGCCGATGTTTCAAACTATTCTTTGAACTTGTCTCACTATACACTCGTGAATCGCATTAATTTATATTGTTACGGGGGCAAATTTATCTTACATAGGTTACATATTTACATACTTAGATGGGCGAAGCATACACAATAAAAATGACCCCGGTAAGAATTTACTAATGAAATTTTACATGGTTGCCGCTACCGTTTAGTTCAATTTGTAGATTAGTCACCTTTAATTGAAAATTGTTCGACTATAACTGTAAAAAATTCTCTGAAAATGAAAAATGTTGGTTGAGTATCTACAGATGTTATCAGTGCGTGAAAACTTCCCGAACATATCCGAACAATAAAACATAAAAATTAAACATAGAAAACATGGACATATAAACACAGATGGACTCAGTTATTTACATAAAATTGTGAAGTCAAAATTATTTGAATAGGTCACATTGTCACCACCTTCAACTGTTTTTTTTTTAATTTTTTATTCGCGAGTCGCTGAAAATATTATTCCGTATTTTATACTCTACAGGTGCTATCAAACCAAATTAATAATTTATTGGTTATATTAATATTTTTATTTGTAATCAAAATATCAAATGTGCACATAGCGTGCATTATCATTTAATAATAGCGTATAATAGATATTAATCAATTATTTTATATGTAGAATCATTGAAAACTATTTATAAATTGCAACGGTATTTACATTTCTCTGTCTTGTGGCTCTACGTCAAACTTCTAATACTGTGCTGTTCCATCGTCGTTTACTTTTTACAGTAGACGAGGAAAAGTTGTTTTTCGATATTTTGGCTGCATTTTGAATAATATTTGTGAAAAGTGAAATAAACATATTATAATAATGGTGCTACAGTATTGCGTTTGCAAAAAAAAACGAAATATTTACATCCCGATCTCTCATTTCATTTGTAAGTACTGTCTATTTACAATATTTAAGATGAGGAACTGAGGAAGCGTGTTTGTTTACATTTTAAAATATGTCTTTTATAGGCGTACCATTGGGTTTATTCATGTTCATTAATGTTTTAAATAAGATATGAGTTCATGAAATTAGTAGACATTTTTAAATGGTAAGTAGACATCATCTGATTAAAAAATATCTGTTTAGTACCTTTTTAATTTAATATTTCTCATGGATGCAAATAAATTAGTGAGATGAATAAAACTCATTTATTTTTCTATGTAGGTTTCCAAATAATATTAACGGTCGAACTATTTGGGTAGCAAATTTAGGAGAAAACATAAATAATTTTTATTGTAGCGTTATTTTATACTATTACCTATAAAATTACCTATTAAAAAATTAACTTAAATTCAACTACATTTTATTATATTAATTTTAAAGCAAATAAAATTGTATTTTAATTTTTTTATAAAGACGTGATTTGTTAATAGTTAAACTCTCGTTTTTTTTAAATTCTTTGAACGTGTTTTTATACATTATTACTACGTCCAATTTTTAAATTCTAAATAATTATCCCCGCGAGTATCAACCCCGCGAATTCAAGCACGCTTATGCTCATTGAGGAAGCATCATATTCTATCGAAGCTGTAAAACATTGTGTGTTAAAGGTATCTTATTGCTGTGTCCATCTGTGTTTATACGTCCATGATAAAAAATATTGCTTGCCATCAGTCAGATTTGACAAGTTTGTCAAAGTGAATTTTTAAAGATGCCACGTCAGTTAGTTAAGTCAGTTTGATAAAACGAGAATAATTTCAAAAATAGAATATGGTTGGTCTATTCGACAACTGGCTCAAGAGTTAAATAGAAGCAAAACCACAATCCACAACATTAAAAAAAGATGGAAAAACGAGCAGATTTTGTGTAGAAGGAGAGGGAGTGGGAGACCAGTTATTACTACAGCTCAACAAGATGAACCATTAACTAATTATTTAAGAGCGTATCTCTTCCATACGGCAAAGCAAGCAAAAGTTAATACAAACTTTAATGCTTTTATAACTACAGCATTAAGGAGAATTAGAAGAACAGATTTAAAAAATTGTGCAGCCGCCCGAAAATACAAATTTAGTGAGGAACATAAACAAAGTAGACTCCTATTTGCTTTAAATTACGTTTTAAATGATCCAGTCAATTTTTGGGACCGTGTAATTTTTACTGATAAAAAAGTATTCCAGTCTCATTATTATGACCATATTAGGGTCTACAGACCGCCTAAAAATAGGTATAACGAAAACTATATTTGATCAAGTGTTAAGTCCGGACGGTTCTCTATAAATATTTCTGCTTACATGTATAGAGGAGGTTTAGGAATGTGTTGGAATATTGAAGGACAATTCAATACTGAATCCTATTTACATATATTAGATAATGTGATGTTGGTATCGGTTAGGGAAATTTTCCCAAACAATAATTTTATTTTCCAGCATGATAACTGTTCAATCCACACAGCCCACCGTGAACGGGATTACCATATGGAAAATAGCATTGAAACTTTTCCATGGACCTCTAAAAGTCCAGATATTAATTCAATAGAGAACGTCTGGAGACTTATGATCAACAAAATGCAAAAATTACATTTAGTTCTCCAAAACGAGAGATCATTTATGGACCATTATTGAAGAAAACTGGGAAAGCTTGACCGAAGATAAACATTTGTCACTAATTGATGGATTCAACTGTTACTTGATAGAAATTCATTTTATGTAACAATAAAACAATGAAAACTTTATTTTCAAACTTCCACAAAATTTATTTTAAATCTTATCACTACAGCTGTTTCGGCTGATTGCCTTTCTCAAGTGATCTATTTTTGGCTTGGGTTTACAAATTTATAGTCTTTAATGAAATAGGTTGAGGATGGGAGAACTGTTTGTCTCAAGTTGGTCATTCAGAATTATATCTGTATTTTTTAATTTGTTGATTTCCATAGATTCTAACAACCAGTACCTTCTGCTCGATTACGTATACGGGCAAACAACAACAAAAATTGCCAAACACATAAAAAAGAAAGGAATAACACCAGCTTTCCGAACAAATAACAACCTAGACAATATTAAAAATAACAAGAACCAAAATAAAAAACACTTAAATAGTGGTGTGTACAAACTTCAATGTGGCGACTGCCCAAAAACTTACATCGGTCAAACTGGTAGAAACTTTGATGAACAAATAGCAGAACATAAAAGGGCTTTCAAGAATGGAAAAACGTATTCGACATACGCACTTCACCTTCTAGAATATGATCTTTCTTTTAATGACAAATTTAAAATTCTTCACATTAAAAATAAAGGCCTTAAGCTATCTTTGTTAGAATGGAAATCAACAAATTAAAAAACACAGATATAATTCTGAATGACCAACTTGACACAAACAGTTCTTCTCTCTTTAACCTATTTCATTAGAGACTATAAATTTGTAAACCCAAGCCAAAAATAGATCACTTGAGAAAGGCAATCAGCCGAAACAGCTGTAGTGATAAGATTTAAAATAAATTTTGTAAAAGTTTGAAAACAAAGTTTTCAGTGTTTTATTGTTACATTTGTCACTAAATTTAATTAACTCAGTTTCCAGAAGATTACAACAAGTAATTAATATTAATGGAGCTATGACAAAATATTAGCTTTTCGAATTGTATTACATATATTTAAATCCCACACTTGTTCACTGTAAAAATTATTAATTTTTTATTAATTTCAAATTGAATTTAAATTTTTTCCAGTGGGTTTTATTTACTGTAGTATTCCACAACTCAATATAGTTTTGTGCTACACTTGACGAGAAACCAATCACACCTATCGTTTTGAAATTAAACATAAATTTAAAGTCATGTTTAGATTTATTATCTATCATTATTTTTTATTGAAATATTTTCATAAATTATAATAAAACACGAATCAATGCATGGGTACTGAGATAATGGAAAATTTCAAAATTAATAGAATTTTTAAGATGTATGTTTAAATAAATGTATAAATATAAATGTGACTGATTGATCGGGAATGCTCGATATTTTTTTTTAGTTTTTAGTATACTAAAAACTTGTGACCTATCGTACAGCCCTGCTTTTAGCTTGTTTGATATGATATTTTCGTTGAACTTTCAACGTTGCCATCGAAATTAGAATGACACATGTGACAAGCTTAACTTACACAACTTGAAAAACACAATTTTCAGTTATAAGAGTTGTAACAGTTTTTTATGACGAGAACGGTACATACTATGTTATATGTAATTTAACTTTGTTATACAATGACTTTTTTTAACCTGTATTATGTCAACTTATTTTGGATTTTGGATATTTTTGTTTTTTAAATTGTCATTAAGTATTTGTAATCATTTAACCACCTTTTAAACGAAATTGTTCTAAGGACATAATTAAAGTTAATACCGTCTTTATTTTCAATTAACTAATCACATTCGATAAAACAATTAAGTTTTAATTGCAATTTGAGGTGAAAAGACATTGAATAAAATTCTGCTTTCAATGTTGAGCTCCGCAGCTGTTTTAGTAATGAATATTTATTAAAGTTGGAGGGCAAGGGCGGAGTAGTTGTTTTTGTATGTCATAAAACATAGTGTCACACCGGTATAGAGTCAATTTAAATTCGGTGTTGTTCTTCTTGAAGTTTTGTAATTACTGTCATTTTCAGTTAAACTTTAGTTCAGTTTTCGTGGGGTTTGAATACGTGAGTTTCTATTATTTAGTAACGAGTAAAAAACCTTTTGTTTTGTATGTTTCGTGGTATTCGTGATTTTAAGGTTAATGGATTTATTTGCGGCATGTATAAAGGCCCTTAATTTAAACCAATAATGGAGCTGAATTTAATTCTGCCAGGCCAGCATTTATAAATTAGCAAGGGATAAGTGTATCCCCATACAATTTGGTTTTTAGAAATACTGTTTTATTTTAGAGTAGCTTGAAAATACTGGAAGTGTGAAAGTGGAAAAAAAATTAACTGCTTTAACATATTCAATTTAATGATATCCATTCTCGGTCAAAAAAAGAGAAGTTAATAAGTTGTGTCCGATTCGAGAATATTTTGACTTATTTTTTATCAACTGCAATAGCTGTCATGCCGTATAAAAACATTACGACCAATAAGAAATTAGAAGCTTTCAACGTATGGTGCTTTCTGCGCCAATATAATTGTTTAATCGTAAATAATAATTGTCTTTGATTTTATTACAAGCTCACGTTGCCACTTTCGCTTTCCTGTTTATTCAAGGTAGTTGTATGAGTTGGATCCATTTACATCCAAGTCCATGGTTGGATCAGTAATAAACATCAGAACTGGCCGTTTGTCAATCTATTTTATAATACGTAAGGATTTGTTCTGAGTACCTGAAATTTCTCCCTTGATCATATTTTTAATTATTGTTTTGTGAATAATTTTGTTGGACCTCAGGATTTTACAATAACTTATTTGTTTTTTTAAATAATGATTTAGCTAAAGGTAAACTCGAGTAAGAATTATTACCATGAAAGTAGCGATAGTAGTCAATTTTGAGTTCAACATATACTAGAAGATCCTACACTTATGCAAATACGGCTAAGAGGTATTTGCATAAGTAGTCATATTTTTACTAAGGTTAAAGATTGTACAGTTTGTATATCCATCCACTGTATATAACTTATATATTTTATTTCCATACGGGTGTGTTTTATTTGGCAGATAATGTTTTACTAGGAACTATCTTCTTCTTCGCGTGCCATATCAGAATTATCCGACATTTGCGATCACCATTGCGAAGGCTTCTCGATCTTCTGCAATATGTAATAATTGTCATGCATTTGGTATCTAAGTCCATTCACGAATGATTATTAACGAAGAAAATTGTTTTCTTCCTACACCTCTACGGCCCCTTTATTTTGCCTTTAAGGATCAGTTGCTAAATTTTATATCGACTTCCCCTTACTATATGTCCCAGATAAGACGTTTTTCTATGTTTAACTGTCTTTAGCTGTTCTCTATCTTTGCTGACGCTCCTTAGTACTTCTTTATTAGTTTATCTTGCTGTTCAAGGTTACTTCAGCATTCGTCTATGAACCCATATTTCCAATACTTCAATTTTGTTTATGGTCGATACTTTTAGCGCCCACACTTCTGCACTATACAAAAGTACAGACCAAATATAGCACTTAACCATTCTTTGCCTTAGATGGTTATTGCAAAAAAATGTCTTCATTTTCATAACAGTAGTTTTAGTCATTGCTATTCTTTGTTTTATTTCTATGTCTGGATCTAGTTGGTGCGTTATCACAGTTCCCAAATATATCATTTTGTGAACTTTCTCAACTTGGACCTCGTTTAATTAAAGCTTTGCATAGGGATGTGGGTCACGACTAAACACTAAAAATTTGGTTGTGTTTAGGTTTATTTTAATGTTTTTTTCCTCTTCTACCTTTTAACGATACGACTACCAAATAGAATATTGAAGTCCTCCTCCTCCTAAGTGCCTTCTTTATTGAGGTTGGCCATCAATGTGGCAAATTTCTCTCTGTTCTGGGCTTGATGGATTAAGTAATTTCCTGTTGTGTGAGTCCAATCTCTGATGTTTCGGAGCCAGGATTTCTTCTTTCTTCCTATACCCCTTTTACCCTCGATTTTGCCTTCTAATATTACCTGGAGCTGCTCAAATTCCTTATGGCGTGTCCTTATGTGTCCTAGATATGACGTCTTTCTAATTTTGATTGTATTAACCAGATGAGGTCGTGTGTTCATTATTTCCAGTACCTCTTCATTTGTAGTTTTGCTGGTCCAGCTTATTCTTAGCATTCGGCGGTACATCCACATTTCGAATGAATTCAGTTTGTTGACCAATTTGGAATATTGAAGTACTATTGTAAAAATAATACACCAATTACCCATGGGAGCTTATCGTCTATACCTTGCCTAGTTCAGTATCTCAAGGGTGAGTTCGTCTTGTCTTAAAATAGGGATTGAACCTGAGTTCTCAGTTGATAGCAAATAATACAAATTTCAACCAAACATATTTATTTAAAAGAATAAAAAAACACAATAATTAACCCTGCCAAGCTTAATAATTGATGTAATATTTGCTTCGTTCGATGGGCTGTTGTGTGCTCTAGCTGCTAGGTCCTCCAATTAAAGGTGAATTATGGAGAACTGCAGTCACACGTGATTGTATCTGATGTGGTCAATAATCCCAATAAATCCAATAAGGCTGTCAATAAGCTCAATAAAATGTAAATATTCCTAATTAAACGGTAAATATTCCCAATAAAACGGTGAATATTCCCAATAAACTAAAACATAAAAGGAATAGGAACATTAAGACCCGTTTTCACGCTACGTCTTATTGTACGTTTTGTTGGATAGGACAAATCATATACAATAAAACGTGGCGTGTAAACAGCAAAACGTACGTCTTGTCGAATCAAAATGAAATCCAAATACATTGTGTGTATACAGTGGACAAAACGTACATTTTGTCGTACGTTTTATATGACCGACAAAACGTACAATAAGACGTAGCGTGAAAACGAGCCTTAGAGTCACATCAAGAGGAGTTTAACTTCCTGGCAATCTTAAAAATTTACAATTAAACAAATAGCGTATGGCAAGTATAAAATGAAATATGATTGTTAGTATGATTGTTAGTTAAATTCTGTTAAAGAGTCTTAATGCATATATAAAAAACAATGTGCTTTCGAAAGAAACTAAGGTTACAAATATCGTAAATGCCGTCAGAATTATAGAATAAATATCACAATGAAAGTACTTTCCCCAAGATAATTTGTACACCATAAAATAAGTCTAATTCTAATTCTCGCCTTCTTTTATAAAGTTCAAAAGCAGGCAAAAAATCATATTTCCACTACATTAGAACATTTAACTGACAAAAAGTGGGAGACTGCTTCAAGTTGTCGATCAACACGGAACATAATAGTCTATCGGACAGAAAGAGAGAGGGTGAATATTTATTCTACGGGACAGAAAGAGGAAGTAATTAAAGACAGAAGAAGAAAAATAAAAAACAGAGGACGAAAGAGAGGGCGCCAACTACTTTTTAAATAAAAAATAGTAAAATTAAACTGAAGATAAACAAATTAATAAATTACTAAAGAAATTAAAGAAATAATTATTTATATATATATATATATATATATATATATATATATATATATATATATATATATATATATATATAAATTAATAGAGATGTGACGTTTATAACGTTACAATTTCATGAATACGATCAAACAGAATTTAAAGACCTTCAATATTATTTGATAGAATTATTGTATCGTCTTCATATCTAATCACATTAAGTAGTTCCCCGTTGATTTTTATTCCATATGGTTGTCTCTCTAGTGCCTTTTTAAATAACCCGAGTCCGGGTTTAAATGGTCCGAGTAAACAATAAACAACGTTGGCGACAAAATGCGACCTTGTCTGACTTCTCGTTGTATGCGGATTTCATCGGTTATCTCCAATTTTTACGATAGCAGTTTGATTCCAGTACAAATTATTAATGACACGAATATCCTTGTCATCTATTCCGATACTTTTTAGGATTTGCATTAATTTTACATACTGTACTGTATCGAATGCCTTTTTAATTCCACGAAATATGCAAATACATATTTGCTTTGGTCACGGCATTTTTGTAATAGGATGTTAAGCGCAAAAAGTGCCTCCCTGGTTTCCATAGCATTTCGAAAACCAAATTGGGTAGCTTCAAGATTTTTTCCCATTTGCGTCTAATTCTGTTGTGCATAATTAATCGATATCTTGAGCATTTTCTCGCATTGTGCTTCTTAGGTATTGCGATAAAGATGGATTTGAGCCAGTCTTCGGGAATCACTCCGGTGTTATATATTGAATTAAAAAGTCTTACTATTACTTTTATGTTATCATTCACTATTAGTTTCAGCAACTAAGTTAGTTTATCATGTGGACCACAAGCTTTCCTAATTTTAGCATTATTTCTAGCATATTCTACTTCGCATTTCATAGTTTTTAGGCCGCCAGTACAGTTTTGGTAGAATTTAGCAATATTATTCCTGACATCTTCAAACAACTCTGATATATACAGCTGTCATTCTTTTCTTATTTTGTGCTCATTTATAATAACTTTGTTATTAGTATCAACAAGTACATAAGGAACTCATTTTTTAAATATATTACTCATTTCTTTCAGTTTTTTGTGCATATCAAATAAGTCGTGTTTAAATATTACATCCTCCTTATAGTCGCACCTTTCTCTCATTCATTTTTCTTTGGCTAATTTAATCTTATTTTATTCTTCTCTGCGGGTATCTATATTCTGTTGCATTAGATTTTAGCAGTCGACGTTCTTCGATTAATTTCAAGATGTCGTCTGTCATCCAATTATTTTTCTTGATTAAGTTTTTTCTATAATCATTGTTTGTGGAGATTTCGTTGATTTTTAAATTCACTCCATAGTTCTTCTGGATCTTCTAGTTGTTCTCCGATGTTTTTTATTTTATAAATATTTTTTTTTAATATTATGTTTTATGTTTATATCGTCAAAGTTAAGTACATTGGTTTTTGGTTTTTGTCGCTGAATTCGTTTTAACTTAAGTTTAGTATATGCTACGAGTGGTTGATAATCAGATCCAATATCTGCCCCAGGATGTGTAGTGACTTTTTTGACGGCATTTTGGACACGCTCATTTGGAAGTATTATAGTCTATTTGAGTTCTTGAAGAGTCAGGGTTATTGCCATCATCAAATAGGGCTTTCTAAGGATATAGTCGTCGCTTTGGTAGTTTATCACCAGGTGTTTATCACCAGGTGTTTGCAATGATCATATCGTTTTCTTTACAGAATTCATACAATCTCTGTCCTCGATCGTTAGGTTGTCCTAAATCATACGAACTTACAGTCTGACCTTGTCGACCTTCCCCAATTTTTGCATTGAAGTCGCCTATAATATATAAAATTTTGTATTTGTTAAGTTTCTGTAAGATGCCTTGGATCTGATCATACAACTTCTCGACTTCATCGTCATATTTTCTATCTGTAGTCGGGGCATAGATTTAAAGTAAGTTAGTTTTATTAGTTAATTTACTAGTTAGTTTAATTAATACAGCCAATAGCGATCATTACAGAGCTTTAATAGACACTTAAATACGAGTAACCTTTCGTACCACACTTATGAAAATAAGCAAGAGAGACCAATTAGAGTTGTTGCTAAGAAATTACATCACACATGGCCACCACAGGAAATAGTAAAAGACCTACAAAAACGACAATATAAAGTCATTCAAGCTGATAAGAAATTCAAATGGAAAACTAAAAAACCACTAGATATGTTCATCCTAACATTTAGACAAGATGAAGATATAAATAGAATTTACGGTATAACAGACATACATAGTACGAGAGTTGAAATCCAGCCATTAAGGAGTTCCAGATTAGTCCCACAATGTAAAAGATGCCAGGCTTACGGACACACGTAGAAATACTGTAAAAGGGAGCCAAGATGTGTAAAATGTATTGCTAAACACCTTACTAAAGATTACCAAAAACCACCAGAAGATAAACCTAAATGTGTTCATTGTGGAGAAAACCATCCTGCAAACTACCGCGGGTGTTATGTAGCTAAAAAATTACAAACAATAGGAAACGAGAGAACAAACAAAAACAATGTTATAAAAGTACCCCATAGAGTTATTGAAAGCAAAAAACTAAAAACGTCAGAGGTGACATGCATCATCGCAACAAGAAAAAGAAACTGATATTATATTAAAAATGATATTGGAAAGGCTCACCACGATTGATGACAAAATAACTCAAATTGATATCAGAGTTACCCGACTAGAGCATAGCGCTAAAGGAGCTATTCCGAAAATCAAAAATGGCTACTAAAGACCTCCGAATAATGGCGTGGAACGCAAATGGACTGTTACAACATTAGATCGAGTTGCAAGCAGTACTAGATATTGAGAAAATTGATCTGTGTCTCGTTTCTGAAACACACTTCACTAAACAGTAATATGTTAAATTTAGGGGGTATAGAGTATATTCTACTGTACACCCAGATAATGCAGCTAAAGGAGGAAGCGCTATTATAATTAAAGATAACATCTTGCATCATGAGGAATTAAAATATGCAACTGAGCACATACAAGCTACAACAGTCTGTGTGAAGATGAAAACACATACCTTAAATATAAGTTTAATATATTGTCCTCCTAGACACTCCATTAAAAGAGTTTATGAACACTTTAGGAAAAAGATACATCATCGGTGGCGACTTTAATGCAAAAAATACACACTGGGGCTCTAGGCTAACTACAACTAAAGGAAAAGGACTATTGTCAGCTGTTAAGGAACAAAAGGGTGAAGTAATCTCTACTGGTAGACCAACATACTGGCCTACCGATAGGAACAAAATTCCAGACCTGATAGATTTCTTTATTTACAAAAATATCTCAGCTTACTATCTGGATATCAATGACGGCTGGGACATGAACTCTGATCACTCACCGATAATTCTAACTATGAGTGATACAGTGATTAAAAAAGAGTTCAATCCAATATTAACTAATAAAAAAACTGACTGGGAGAGCTTCAAAATAAACCTTGAACACAAAATTAATCTTGCTGTTCCATTAAGAAACACGAGGCAACTTGATGACGAATTAGAAGTTTTTATAAAAAATATCCAACAGTCAGCTTGGGAAAATACTCCCACAATAACTTCTAGAACAAAAGGGAACAACTATCCAAAAGAAATCAGAGAACTCATAGTAGAAAAAAGAAAGTTAAGAAAAAAATGGCAGCAATACAGAGCTCCACGAGACAAAACTAGTCTAAATAATGCTACACAAAAAATAAAAAGGGAGATACAGAATATAAAAAATTCAACAATTAATTATTTTTTAAGTAATTTAACAGCTGACCAGAACACAGATTATTCTTTATAGAAGGCAACAAAAAGATTGAAGAGACCAATTATTCATTCCCCTCCTATCAAGTTGGAAAACGGCAACTGGGCTAGAAGTAACGAACAGAAAGCAGAACGATTTGCAGATCATTGAGAAAGCACGTTCAAACCCAATGACAATGATACTGAGTTTAAACTATAAACTAAGAACGTTCATGCCTAAACAGTATTCAGAAATCTTGGAATCATACATTGCGAATAGATATTTTAGAGTAAAACAAGAAGAAGTGTACACCGACCTAAGGGAGATCATAGCTGGCGTGCCACAAGGAAGTGTCTTAGGTTCGGTCCTGTACCTATTGTGTACGTGTGACATTCCAGAGCTAGAACAAAATACTATTGCCACCTTCGCGGATGATACAGCCATACTAGCGATAGGAGATACTAGTGAAGAAGCGACTGATAGACTGAGCGACTGAAATGAGACTAAATCTGCACACATTAACTTTACAAACAAAAAAAAAATAGAAAATTTCCCAGTTAGAATAAATGAGACCCGAATTCCTTATGCAACATCAGCAAAATACTTGGGCATCACCCTAGACGCGAAGCTCCGCTGGAAAGTCCATGTCAAAAAGAAAAGAGGGGAGCTTGATATTAGATATAAGAAATTGTATTGGCTGATTGGAAAAAATTCAACATTGTCAATTCATAATAAATTATCCATCTACAAGCAAGTACTGAGGCCAGTATGGGTATATGGGTGTCAACTCTGGGGCTGTAGCAAAGCTAGTAATCTACTTATTATCTAGAGATTTCAAAATAAAGTACTGAGAAACATTGTTGATGCTCCTTGGTATATCCGTAACCGCAACCTTCACCAGGACCTGGGTATGGAAACTGTAATCGAAATAATCAAGAGAACAGCAGCAAGTCAAAAGCAGAGGCTGCATAGTCATGTGAATGTCGAGGCAATCCAGCTTCTTAATAACACTGAACTAAAGAGAAGACTCATAAGGACAAAACCATTTGAGCTAGTGTAAATGTGTAACAGTTTAGTGTAAAAAGCAGAGTATAGTGCTGTGAAGTTATTTCATGCTAGTTGTAGTGCATTAGTTAATGGATAAAATAAGAGTAAGCCATAGGGTAAGCCCTTAGATTTAAGTATTTGCTGTTATTATGTTAGGTCAGAAAAAACCTGATAATTGGTTATTTTTGACCAGATAGCAGTATACAAACACCGCGCAGGTGGTAATAAAAAAAAGTTTTAAATGGTTGAGTATTAATTTGGAGTAATATTATTTTATCCGAGACTGGTACGAAATTGGTCACATATTTACTCAGTTCTGATGTTACTAATATAACTACACCATTTTTGTGATGCGGGTCTTCTGTTAGGGACTAGGAACTATACATGATTTTAATCGATGTATATTTAACAATATTTCCCGAGTTAATCTATTTGTTTCAGTCACAATATTCTGAAAAAGATTATCTATTACAAATGCATACATCGGTTAAAAATAAGCGTCTGTTGGATTTTTTTACCTAAAGAATGGCTGAAAGAATATTGTTAATGCGCGTCAAAGTCCAACTGATTCAAGAGAACATGCTCTTTTATCTTCGTTATATTTTTTATTTGCAACTGGAGTACTCGGTACGATATACTATACAGTTTTTGTTTTGTTTGTATTAGCTGTTTAACCTAAACACAAAATCCTTTCAACACATTCTGATTCTGATTTCTACACAGTCTTATATTTTTGACTTCGCATGAGCTCATTGTACTCGTATGAGTATAGCTACTTTTTGCTAAAAATCCAATATATGTCAAATAAAAATAAATGTTTGCCATTTAATCCAGGTTTAACTAGGACATATAAAAAAATTTATTATCGAAAAAAAAATGCCGTAGGATCTGATGAGTTAAGAATGAAGAAATAAAAATTTTAAACACAAATTTTTAAATTCCATTTTCATTATAATCCCAATTTAGAGTTTGCATGCAGATCAATTTTTTCAGGAATGTTTATAATGCACGGTGTTCAGAAACTTTCCTGACAAACGAATACCAAAGATTCCTGGATAATTTTAAGACAATTTAGCCTAATTTATCTAGTCATAAACTGTTTCCTGAAAAAGCTAATGCTTTATAATTAGTTTTATTTTTAAGTACTACCAGAACCCCTCTACTTAGAAAAACAAAAACTTGTATGATAGTTTATCCTCTAGAGTTTAATCTGTTACCTGAATTGTGAATTGCTTGTACCCGTCATTGACGTCCGTTTTGGGTCATCATCATCAACAATTAGCCTATATTTGTCCACTGCTGAACGTAGGCCTCCCGTAAAATTCTCCACCTATTTCTATTTTGAGCTTCTTGCATCCAGTTTGTGGTGATGCGCTTGATATCATCCATCCATCTAGTCAGTGGTCGTCCTCTGCTTCGATATGTATCTTGCCTTGGTCGCCATTCCAGGATCTTTCTGGTTCATCTATCATCCCTTAATCTGGCAACATGTCCGGCCTAAGCCCATTTAGCCATGGCTATTTTTCAACAGCATCTGTGACTCCTGTTCTTTTTCTTATTTCTATGTTTGGTACTTGATCTCTGATGGTAATACCTAATAATGATCTTTCCATAGCGCGTTGTTTAACTCTTATTTTATCTATTTTTCTTTTTGTCAGAGTCAGTATTTCTGCACCATATGTAAGAACCGGTAAAACGCACTGGTTAAAAACCTTTCTTTTTAAACAAACTGGAATACTAGTTAATAGTAATACAAGTAAAATGTTACTCAATCCACCAAAGGCAGCCCATGTAAGACCTATCTTTCTTTGTATTTCAGTTGTCTGATTATTTCGGCTTAAGCGAATCACATAGCCTAGATATTTGTAAGCTATTACTTAGTCGATGCTATGGCTCTCAATCAGAATTTTACTGCTGACTACAAAGTTGGTCATAAATTTTATCTTTGAGGAGTTTATTTTAAGACCAATTGTTTTTGACACTTTATAGAGCGTGTGCAGCATTTTTGTAGCTTTATCAACTCAATCAGATGAATATTAGGCGATTCAGATCTTCCCCATTTATAATAATTCCCATATTATGCTCTCGTTCCATTTGCTTGAACATATATTCAAGAACAGCTGTAAACAATTTAGGGTAGATAGTATCACCCTGTCTAATTCCACGTTCTATTCGAAACTTCTTGGTATCTTTATGAAGGGGAACACAAGCTATACCAGTTTCGTAAATACTTTTAATTAAGGTAAGTCATCGGTAGTCAAGGAAGTAAATCGGTAGTCTTTTCATAATCTACGAATTTAAGAAAGATAGGCTTGTTATACTCTGTACACTTTTCTATTAGCGTTTTTATAACTTGTAGATGATCATTTGTTTCGTATCTGGAGCGAAACCCAGCCTGTTCACAAGGTTGGTAACTATCCAGTTTGTTCACAAGCCGTTTTGTTATTACCTTCATAATTAGTTTGTATGTATGGGAGAGCAAACTAAGCGATCTGTAGTTTTGGGTAGGTCAATGGTAATTTTAACGCATAACTCTGTATTTTAAACCTTTAAGCATTTATGACACTAGATTATTTAATTTTCCATCATTCTATTACTAAAAGATATACTTACTATAAGTCTGTAATATACGCCGTTTTCTAGAAAAATTGATTTAATTTTTTTTTGTTATAAAAGTTAAATTAATAGATATCTGAATTAATTTTAAAATCTTTTGTTTTTGAAATTTGAATTAATTTTAAAAATTATCTTTTGTTTTAATAGGTGCAGCACACAAAACGTAAATAAAGTTTGGGAAAAAAAGCAAAAAATTAAATTTAAACAAAATTTTATTTTAAAGCTTTTTAAAAACAAAGCATTTATTACGATAAAACGTAACTAATACAAAAGAACATTTATTACCTAAAGTATTCGTAAGTAAAATAAATTCGTTACAAGCATCATGTATTTTTAGTCAGAGTGGTGCATGATTTTCTATCGGAATAAAATTAACAAATTCTTTTATGTATCCCCAATTACAATGATCACAAGAATTCAAATCTGGCGCTCTTGCTGGCCAAACAACTGGACCGTCAAGTCCAACTCAGTGGTCTTCTTAGTTATTATGAAGAAAGTCTTGTATATTCTTGCTTAAATGAACCGGACAGCCATCATGTAGATAATGTAACCATAAGTTTTGCCGAATATTTAAAGGCATATCATTTAACAAACCAGGTAAAAAAGGAATGCGGAAAATGTCAGTAGACAGCGTCATTTTAATGAGGCAATTCCATAGCTTCAAGTAGACAATCATTAATTACTTCTTTCCAGACTTTTATGCTAAACCTATGCTGTTACTTAATTTCTTAAAGAACGTGGTGATTGTCACTAACAAACAAATAATATTGGCATTATTAAAAATTCAATTATTTTAACGTACCTTTGTCGCAAAACAAAATGTATCTAAAAAAAATTATCATTTTGATTGTTCTGATCAGTTAACCATCTAACGAATTCTTCACGAGCAGAAAAATCTCTTCGTAGTAGTGCTTGCACATTTGTAAATTGAAAACAATATTTTATGTTGTGTAAAATATGTTGAACGAACGATTTTGAAATTGTGAGATACGTGGCAGATAGTCGTCGAATGCTAATTTTTGAATTTTAACCAAATTCGATTATAATAACATCTTCTTGTGCTGCTGTTACATCATTATGTCGCAGTTTTATTATTTTTTAATTGAAATGAGGTTGAATGCTCGAATAAATGAACTTTTAAAATAAGGCTATTATCGAGCACAAGTGAATTAAATCTAGCCCAAGTACTTTCGCTTAAAACAGCATCTTCAGGGGCATCTGAAATAAGCCAAGAAAACGTTTTTTAGATGAAGTAAATTAGTTAACTTCGATAAAAAACTCGAAGTTAATGGATGAAAAAAAGTTTTTGAGATTAACGTTTTAGACTTACTTCGTCAAAATGTAAACTATCCGGCGAGCGTAGAATGTGGAAACATTATTAAAGACATAAAATTGTACAAAACACTACACTAAAACGAGGACAAACAGTTTAAAATTACTTAAAGATTCTACGCTACATTCTCTGTCAGTATCTGGAGGGATAATGATCTAAGCGGAAATGATACGGTGACATGTGACATATGACAACTTTGATAGGCAGTCAAAGTTATGGATCTGTGATCAGCAAATATTAAAATTCTGTATAAGTTGTCATTGGCCAAAGGTCCAACTAGAACTACTACTGAAACAATCAGCTGATGAAGTATGACATATAGAATATTTTGATTTAAACTAGATTGCATAATCCAGATCTCACACTCACACCCGTCTGTAATAATAAGGTTGTAGGTTTAAGGCTAAATAAAGTGTACATAAAGTGTGAATGAAAGAAATAGACCAAACGATCTATTGGACAGTGGGTAGTTGACTACAATAAAATGGTCTACCAGGCACTGTCAATACTGCAAAACGAGAAGAAAATTGACTATGAAACTGACCAACAGGTGTTGAAATATAAAACTGTGGAATTAGTATATGTAGATTATGCAGAGGTATGAAGAGTGAAATCAACTCCAACTGTGAATCAATTGAATCTGAGCAAGCTAGTTGTGTAAATTGTTAAATACAATAGTAATGCTGAACAAAGCTTGAAATTGGTAGATTCTTAATGTATAAATGTATTAACTAGACTTCCTGCACTAAGTTTATACATTAAGAATCTACCAATTTCAGGCTTTGTTCAGCATTACTATTGTATTTAACAATTTACACAACTAGCTTGCTCAGATTCAATTGATTCACAGTTGGAGTTGATTTCACTCTTCATACCTCTGCATAATCTACATCCTAATTCCACAGTTTTATATTTCAACACCTGTTGGTCAGTTGGTCTCTAGTAATGATATTACATATTAGTTTTATAGTTCCCCCATTGGCTTGAGGTTTAACTGAACTACTTGAACTATACCTATTTACACACTGCTTTCAATTCTGATTTAATTTTAATATTTCAATTTCATAGTCAATTTTCTTCTCGTTTTGCAGTATTGACAGTGCCTGGTAGACCATTTTATTGTAGTCAACTACTCACTGTCCAATAGATCGTTTGGTCTATTTCTTTCATTCACACTTTATGTACACTTCATTTAGCCTCAAACCTACAACCTTATTATTACAGACGGGTGTGAGTGTGAGATCTGGATTATGCAATCTAGTTTAAATCAAAATATTCTATATCTCATACTTCATCAGTTGATTGTTTCAGTAGTAGTTCTAGTTGGACCTTTGGCCAATGACAACTTATACAGAATTTTAATATTTGCTGATCACAGATCCATAACTTTAACTGCCTATCAAAGTTGTCATATGTCACATGTCACCGCATCATTTCCGCTTAGATTATTATCCCTCCAGATACTGACAGAGAATGTAGCGTAGAATCTTTAAGTAATTTTAAACTGTTTGTCCTCGTTTTAGTGTAGTGTTTTGTACAATTTTATGTTATTTTTAATGTTTCCACATTCTACGCTTGCCGGATAGTTTACATTTTGACGAAGTAAGTCTAAAACGTTAATCTCAAAAACTTTTTTTCATCCATTAACTTCGAGTTTTTTATCGAAGTTAACTAATTTACTTCATCTAAAAAACGGTTTCTTCACATGCTTACTTCAGGAGCTTATTTCACTGCCCCTGAAGATGCTATTTTGAGCGAAAGTACTTGGGCTAGATTACATTAACTTGTGCTCGATAATAGCCTTATTTTCAAAGTTTATTATTTTTTGGCAGCACTGAACCTGTTTCTTTTTGTTGTTGATAAAGGGCTGTAAATGTTGAGTAAGTGGGATGCTCGCGATTGGGGAATTTTTCAGCGTATCTACGTTATGCTTCTCGAGTGTTACTCCTCACTTTGCCATTCACTTAATGCATGTTAACATATTCTTTATTAGTAAAAACCATTTTTGTTGAATTGAAATTGTGTTTAAATGCTACAAAGTAAAAAACTTAAAGATTTACTTCGCGAACTCTCAACAATTTGATAATAAAAGATAGGTTATACTTCTGTTGGCCGTTCATAGCCAACTAGTGCAAAATATATTAATTTAATTTATATGGCAAAAAAAAATATTAAATCCATATTTCTAGAAAACTGTTTATTCTATCGACTTACAGTTAAAGTATCTTTTAGTACTACAATAGCTGAAAATTTAATAATCTAGTATTACGAACGCTTGAAAAGACCAAAAAGTATGCGTTAAAATAACCGTTGAACTACCCAAAACGGATGCCTATAACTGGTACTAGAATATTGTAATTAATGGAATCGATTCAATTCATTAAATATTTTTATTAATAAAATAATTTTCAGTTTTCTTAATAAATTTTTCTGGAGTTATTAAAAAAAAAATAATTACAAGGCACCATCTTCAAGGAGCTCTAGCTTCCTTGGAAGCATTTTCGGACTTAATAAGTTAAGTTAAATTGTTTTATTATCTGAAAAATTTTCTGTTTTCGTTTGTCAGGAGAGTTTCTGGACATCCTGTATATTGTGTCAAAACTAGATATTAAAATATGTAAACCGAACCAAGTTATCTCGAGATAAATATAAAATTTCGTTAACATTATCAAAATATTTGCTTTTTTTGTTTATTTACATGTTCCTCCACTTTAATTAATTTTTTTTTCAAAACAGCTGTGTCGATTTTTAATATATTGTTAAAAAAAATGCCTGGTCGATAGCGAGTTTTATTGAAAACTAAAGCACTTTTTGTGTGTTCACCGCTCGCCTACAATATGTTTTTTATATAGAGCTGTAAAAAAACCGCAATTAACTAGGGTTTGGATTTTTCCCTCAAAGAGCGATGATTGGAATTTTAACATTGGCAATAATTTTTTATATCAATATTTTTGCGTAATACTTATGTTATTATGGTTGTGAATATAAACGTTGTTTGTAACTAGATTTTATTTAAATTTTTAATAAGAAATTGTAAACAAATAAGTTTAGTTATCTATGTGTCAGTTTGTACATGTTTGACCTGTCCTGTGGGACTAGAAACCTCACATTTTTATGGTGATGACAACTTTAGCAAGTTTTTCTGACTAATATTCGTTCTATAAGATATAAAACAGATAAATTATTTTTGTTCCTAGGGGAATTAGGATTTCCCTCAATAGTTGCGATAACCGAACACTGGCTTGAAGTTAACAAGCCTTTTCTTGTAGAAAAAGATAACACAATTACTAGGTATGATCATCTAAGTTCAGCTCCTGGTGACGTCCAGGCGCACCAATCACGCGCCTTGACTTTGCCTAGTCCTTCCCTTTTGAAACTTTTAATTATTTTAATAGGTTGAGAAATAAAAGGTTTCATATAAAAGTTAAAATAACTTTAAATATGGGACACTTTCGGATCTCACTTCAGTCCGGTTTTACCCTCAGAGGGTAGCCGTCGAGCTCCTCACTTGAAGGGCGCCCCACGTTGGGCGCCATGTCGTCTCCGGAATTAATAGGCCATGGAAAAACGTAAAAGCAACTATGTGCATTTTCTATGGTTAATAATATGGCCACGATCTAACATTGCGCAATATTGCACAATATTGCGATGTTAGTCCGGGACGCTCTTTTGGGGCATTGTCTTGAAAAAGACAATGCCTGTATGTTTATTTAGGTTGTTGAAATAAAACACACTATTCTGAAGCGAAAAAAAAGGTCAACATCAGAGTCTTAAGGTGTTCGCGGAAAATTGCCGAGTCCTTCAAGTGAGGAGCTCGACGGCTACCCGCTGAGGGTAAAACCACTACTGAAGTGAGATCCGAAAATGTCCCATATTTAAAGTTTTTTTAACTTTTATATGAAACCTTTTCATTTCTCAAACAATTAAAATAATTAAAAGTTTCAAAAAGGCAGGATTTGGCAAAGTCGAGGCGCGTGATTGGTGCGCCTGGACGTCAGTGGTGGCACCCTAATTCTTTCACAAAATTACAAATAATGATTTCTCTCCTATAACAAAATATGATTTTGTTGAATAAATTATTTTTTGAGTTTTTGTTGATTTATGACAAGAATCTTAATCTATTTTTTCTTTGTATTTATAGATCACCTGACTCTTTTACGGAACTATTTTTTAGAACCTGTTAAATTCGTTAAACGATTGGCCCAATAAAAGCAGAAAGATTCTATGCGGTGACTTTAATATTAATTACGCTGTTGCTTGTGCTACCCAAGTATCCTTGGTCAATATATTCAAATCGTATGGTTTCACAATGCACGTTAATTCTCCTACAATAATTACTAAAACAACATCTATCATAAATTATTATATAGTCTCAGATTTCTCACCCCTTGATGTACGTTCTACAATTATTATTGCAGAACATTCCAAACATATACCAAGTTTAACATTCTTAACAAACAATCCTCGAAAACTCAACGTTTAGGTAGGACTTTTTCAGCTCAGAACATTCGAAAATTTTAAAAAATTTGTGCTTGACTTCTGGATGGCACTTTTCCTTGGTGGACGTGGACTACAATTTCAGTAATTTTTTAGATAAGCTTGTCTGTATTTTTACAAATGCATTTCCTTTCCTAAGACCGGTTAATAAATCTGAACTGATTCAAACAATCAGTAGTATCAAAAGCAAATCTTTGTGTAGTACTGATAGACTATCCATAAAAATGTTTTTAAATCTCACAAAAATGTGTTGGAAGTCCTGTTTTTACTAATTTTATTAACGATTCCTTTGAAAAAGATATATTTCCAAAGTGCCTAAAGACAGCCATTATTGTTCCTTTTTATAAGGGTGGTAATAAATCTAATGTCTGCAACTATAGACATATTGCCTTATTATCTGTCCTATCCAAAATTATTGAGAGATTTATAAAAGTCCGACTTAGGTATGTCCTTTCTCATTAAAAACAACATTTTTTCACAAAGTCAGTTCGGCTTTTTATCTAATAAATAAACCAGCGATCTTTGTTTTCTGTACTACATCAGGTCTATCAAGCACGAAATAATAATCTTAATACTGCCACTGTTTTCATTGCTATACCAAAGCTTTTGATAGAATAAATCATAACATTTTAATAAAAAAAAGTAATTTTTTACGGAATTCGAGGTATTTCTTTGAATTGGTTCCAATCTTACTTAAGAAATAGGGAACTACTAGTTCGAGCATATGATACTGACTAGTCACAAAAGCATTGTATGTGGAGTACCAAAAGGTTCAGTGTTGGGTCCTAAGCTTTTCCTTAGTTTAATAAATGAGATCACCAACTTAAAAATCGATATCAAAATTTTTCTTTTAGCTGATGATATCAGTATTACCTAAAAGAACTCTAATATTGCAACGCTTCATGCAATTATATCTTCTGATCTACTTAAAAGAAAAACCTGGTCCGACTCTAATTTACTCTCTTTTGGCGTGGAAAAGACAGTTAAATTATCCTATCAAGTAGCTTCAATGTTTGCTTCTTAATAACAGCCAGATTAGTATAATTGATTCTGTAAAATTTCTTGGTATTTTTATAGACAGCAACCTTAAATGGTCCCTCCATATCAATTTGTTAAGTAACAAACTAGCCTCATCCTGCTTTGCAATAAGTTCTGTTCCAAAGGAAATGAATTTAGCATCTTCCAAAAAACACACTTTTTTTGTTCGAGTCTTATCTTCGATATCTACTCTCATTTTGGGGTTCCAGTACAGCTGCCTAATCTGATGTTATTTTTAAATTACAAAAAAGAGCAGTATGGTATCTTTTTGGCCTCAGTACAATAACACATTTCAAAAACTACTTAAAAAATCACGGGATTTTAACTCTTTCCCCTCTGTATATTCTAGAAACTGTTTTCTTAATCCCTAAACACCTAGATGTCTTTTCAGCAAGACCTAATCATGACTATTCCACTAGAAATTCAAGCTTTGATCTGTATTTACCGATCCCATCCACTGAGTTAGTAAAGAAATCTATATTAGGTATATTTAGCAAAAAACATTATACAACCATCTCCCTTTGCAACCTAAATCTACAACTTCTTTCCGTAAAGTGACAAAAGCCTATCTATCTGAAAGACCTTATTATTCACTGGAAGATTGTCTCAACCCTTTCGGTCACTCTTTTTTTTATTGCAATGAAAAATATTTTGTTAATAATTCCTACCTACTTATGGTATTCTTAACGTCTTTTTGTAAGAATATTACCATTTTTTTTATTAAAATAAGGCCCGTTTTTGATGTCGTCAATTGACGACATTGTGACTAACTGGTTACAAACTAATAAGTATGGCATATAATTTTACAGCTATACGTTAGGATAAAAATACATTTATTTACTTAAAAATATATTATTTAATGCTTATAACGTATTAAACAAAATTTTGGTTTATGAATTTATTAAAAATAATTTTTATTTTTTGTCAAACATAGATGTACTTTACATTTTTGACAAGGAATACGGAACTGCCTTTACATTCTGGGAGTTTACATCTTCAGATTTTGTTTCTGCATGCAATGAAAAATGCGCTATCCTGTCAAACTTTACATCATCAATAGGCCGGTGTTCCCAATTCTTTTAATGGTTCAATGGTTCTGATTTAGTTCCATTTGACGGGCACTCTTTTTCTAGCTCCTATGCGGACATGAAATTAAAGCTTCTGCAATATAGGCTCTAAAATGAACTAAATCTAGTTTCTTTAGATGACCGGAAAGAGGCCTAAATCTCTTTATTTAACTTATTTTTAGATTTAATAATAACCGTAAAAATATTTATTACTCAAGTCATTGAGTCACGATGTCGTCAAATGACGACATATAATTTCAAAAAAATAATTTGACATATTATGGAAATTTTGAAGCGTACTTACTATTTAATTTTATTATTTGCACCTAGAAGATTTCAATATTTAAAAAGAACAGAATTTATCTTAGTTTTAGAAGAGTAAAAAATATAATAATTGTAGTAGCATCGATAGCTTTCATAAACCATTGTGAATGTAAACAGAGAAACTGCTTTAGTTCAACTGGAATTTAACAGATTGTATTACGGGTCGTAAATCTAATTAATATTGGATGTTGTGAGATAACTACATTGTTGTTATACCATAACATCCTGTAAAATTTACTTAAACAAAGTTAAAAGTCTTGTGTTGTCAATTGACGACATTGTGACTGAAAGGAATCTTGCCGTACTGCTCCGCCATAGGCTTATCAGACACCAGCATATTCTAGTCTAAGCCGCAGATTCATTAAGAATTTTAAACTGCTGCGTTAACCTTTGTGTTTTCTATACACCGAGCTATGGATCGAACTCACATCCGCTGAACCACTCGCAGTGAAGCGAATGAGAATCCGGCCGCCCAGCCCGCTTGGCTATCTGACGGACGTAGGCACAAGCAACAAATTATTTTTATTTGGGTATCACATGCAGCAGCTTAAACTTATTCGTAAACTAGTTCGTAAGGTTTTATTATCTATCTATCTATCTATCTATCTATCTACCTATCATTTTATAGCCCAAAATCTATTCATGTGTTGAATATAGGCCTCTCCCATTTGTCTCCATTTGTCTCTGTCTTCTGTTTGTCTTTTCCACATTGGATGTGCGCTTTGCTCAATGTCATCTTTTCATCTCATTTGCGTTCGACCTTTAGGCCTTTTTGCAGTATACGGTCTCCAGTGGCCAATTTCTTTATTCCATCTTCCATCCTGATATCTTTCATTATGCGCAGCCCATTTCCATTTTAATTTCAATGCATGTTCGACAGCTTTTGTTGTTTCGGTTTTGCATCTTATTCACTCGTTCCTCTTTTTACCTCTCAACGATATTCCCAACATTTGTCTTTCCATAGCTCTTTGAGTTTTCTTTATTCTATCTAAGTTGCTCTTGGTACACGTCCACGTCTGGGCACCATATGTCAGAACAGGTAGGACGCATACATTAAATACCTTCGTTCTTAATTTTAAAGGTATTTTTCGGTTTTTAATAGTATATGAGAGTTTTCTGAATGCAGCCCACCCCATTCTTACTCTTCTGGTTATTTCTTTAGTCTGGTTACATTTGTCTGATCTGATAGCTTGTACTAAGTAAATATATTCTTGGACGTGTTCTATGTATGTTCCACCTATGGTAATCACTGATCTGTCTTCTGTATTAGTCATTATTTTAGTTTTTTTTTAGATTCCTTTTTAGTCCTTTCTCAAGAGATGTTTTTTCTAGGTCTGAAATCATTATTCGTAGTTGTTCCATAGTTGTTGCTATAAGGAGTACATCATCGGCGAATCTTAGATGATTTAAATATTCCCCATTTATACAAATCCCTTTATTGTCCCACTCTATAGATTTAAAAATGTCTTCCAACGCCAGAGTAAATAGTTTGGGTGAGATTGTATTCCCTTGTCTGACACCTCTACAAATTCTAATTAATGGAGTTTGCAAATCTCTGTCTAGCTGAATTCTCATAGTGGCATTTTGATATATATTGTGGATTAACATTCTGTACCGTGAATCTATTCGGCAATTAACTAGCGCTTCGTTCACTGCCCATAGTTCTATGATAACGCTTTTTCATAGTCAACAAACGCTAGGTATATTGGAAGGTTGTATTCGTTGGTCTTTTCTATCAATATTTTAAGAGTGTGAAGGTGGTCAGTTGTGCTGTACCCCTTTCTAAATCCTGCCTGCATTATGCATTAAAGTTGTTGTTTAGTCTGGTTGTGATCACCTTAGTGAAAATTTTATAGATTTGTAACAAGAGAGATATTGGTGTATAGTTAGCTAATTTTGATCTGTTTCCTTTATTATATATCAGAATTGTATTTGCCTTGTTCCACTCTTGCAGTATTTGTTCTTCAAACAAACGTTTATTGAAAAGTATCTTGTCCCCTCCTTCTTTTAACATTTCAATTAGAATTTCATCGTCTCACGGAGCCTTACTTTTTTTTATATCTGTAATTGCTTTTTCTATTTCTTCTCCGGTTATGAGGGGTAATATTTCAGAGTTTACATTCATTATTTTCTTTTTCAGGTTTTGTTGAGTTGTATCAGGTGGACTGTTTTTAGAGCTATAGAGGTCACTATAATATTCATTTGTTATCTTAGATATTTGGGTTCTACTTTTTTCTATTACACCTTGTTTATTTTCCATCTCTATGATTTTATTTCTTCCTATGTGGGACTTGATAGATCTTAAGTCTCTTTTCTTTTATAATCTTCTCGATTCGTTCTTCTTGATGCTGTTTGAGATCTTGTTTTATATGTCTTCTTATTTTTGCATTAAGGGTTTTGTATTCAGTTGTATTTCTTTTATTTTCTTGTAGTAGGCTTCTTCGGTGTTGTAAAGATATGGCAAATAGTTTTGATTTTTTGTCTGATTTTACTGGTGCTACCTATAAGCTAGTCTTTAGAAGTTCTTTAGTGATGGCTTTGTTTAGTTGATCTAGATTTAGCTTTAGTTCTTTCTTCTGTGCTAATAAGTCTGTTAGCTTTAGTTCTTTAGCTGTTCTTAATTTGTTTGGGTATTGTTATTTATCCTCCTTTAATTTTTCTGGGTGGACTTTTTTCTTAGAGTTTATATATTGTCTTCGATCTTTTCTGTGTTTAATACTTATTTTAGCCCGTATCATTCTGTGATCACTACCAGTAGAGATTGAGTTTATTACTGTAACGTCTTTGAAAATGTTCTTTTTGTTTGTAAGTATGTAGTTAATTTCATTTTTAGTTTTCCCATCTGGCGACATCCACGTCCATTTCCTATGTGGCTTTTTCTTGAAGAAAGATTTCATGGTAAATAATTTATTGTTTTCTAGATAGTTAACCAATAAATCTCCTCTTTCATTTCTTACTCCATGTCCAAATTCTCCAATATATTTTTTATTTCCTTCTAGTTTTTTGCCCATTTTCACACTAAAATCGCTTATTATAATCGTGTATGTAGTGTTTCGATATGTCATGGACTCTGTGAGGTGTTCATAGAATTCATCCGTTTTTTCGTCTATGTGTGTAGATGTTGGCGTATAAATCTGAATTATTTATAAAGTGACCTTTTTGCTGATATTTATAATTATTAAAGCGATTCTTTCTGTTATTCCTACGTATTCCTTAATTTTATGAGCATATTTTTTCAAAATCAAAAACCAACTCCATCTAAACTTTCGTTTTTTTCACCTTTAAAATACAATATGTTTCCAGACTCTAGCAAGATGCAGTTTTCACCTTTTCTTTTTACCTCCGATAGTCCGATTATGTCCCATTGCAGGTGTTTAACTTCTTCCTTTAATTCATAGAGTTTCTCGTCTTTAGACAAAGATCTTACATTGAAAGTTGAGATATACATTTTTGTTGTCTGTATTGACAAACTATTGCCTCCCCCAGATCCGATGAGACTGACCTTATTAGATAGGTGTAGGATTTGCCACAATGTGAACCACCTACCTGAGGACCAGTTCCGTTCGGGTTTGTATTCGCCATTTGAGAAGGTAGGTATTGAACATAAAACACCACGCTAGTCAGACGGGTTGGTGAGTGTATATTCAGCCGCCCACTTTGGGTCAGACGCTGTTCGTAGCCGTCCACTCTGGATCAGACGCTACTGATTTTATATTAATCCTAAAATCAGGGGGTGCAACTTCCGTCATCCTCGCCGTACTGAAGATATCCTTCTCCGCCTTGAATGCCGTTGTGGTCTTTGTCCGTGACCCTGGACAAGGGACCCTTAGCAGGTACTAGTTTTCCGGGTCAAGAAACACCTGGAATCTGTAGAGGGCAGAGAATGATTCATTCTTCCTGATAAGACTGTCTAAGGAGTTCCTACCCACTACTCATAAGGTTTTATTATGCAATTTACAATATAGTAAACTTTTGCAATAGATTGTATATTTTATTATGTTTTATTCTGTGATATTGACGATTATTATTATTATTACGTTTACGTTATTATTACGTTATTTTTAATATTACTTTTTTTTAACTTTTATAAGCTTTGTCCATAAAATTATTGTACAATTTTCATTGACAATAAAGCATACTTCTACTTCTTCTTCTACAAGTGGCTAAAATTCCAAACTGTTATTTTTTATTCCATAAACTACTCTAATTCTGTTTTTTTATGGCCCTACATTTCTTCTATAACTTATACAAAAATGTGTAATTAAATTCAAGTACGATACAAGAAGCCAAAAATATTACACCAGCTGTAATTGTGTAAAAGCTTATACGTATACAAATAGTATCCGTAGCTCTCTGAATTTCTCTTAATAGCAAGGTACACATAAAGCCAGCCCTATATTTCCTAAAGGGTTTCCTACCCTAATCTTTGTTAAGTCGCTCACATTTTTCCTGGTTTTCTACTTGCAAAATTAGAAATGACCTAGACAGAAATCCGGATAAGTGAAATACATGGACTACTTTTTTCTTCCTGCTAATTTTTTGTATAAGTTTAATTTTTATAAAAAAAAAATATTAAAGCAAGGTACCAACGGTTTATAATAGGCAACAATTTTATACATGTATGTTTAAATTGGTGTGTATATTCCACGTACTTCAACTCATTAACTACAGCAAACGTTGTGTCGCAGTAAAAAGTTGCCCTGGATTTTAATTTTATTTTCATATTACGTATAATTACAATTTAAATGGAGTCTGATGTAAAGGGATATTAGCAGTGGTACGACATAAAAATAACTAAATGATGTTTTTAAAAATAGACGAGGAGTCATTTGTAAGAGTAAAAAATTTGGCTATTTTATGAACAAAAAAACCATACCATAAGGATTTTTTTAATAAAACAACTTAAATTTTATAACATTGTTCATAAGGTCATGTTGTTTGTATGTACAATAAAGCAGTATATGTGATACAGCCTAAAATGAATATGTTGTATAATTAAATTGTATACTGCATGCAAAAGAGCTATTTACAAGACAGCATTATCATCATCATCATCATCATTATCATCATTATTGTCATCATCATCATCATCATCATCATTACCATCATCATCATCATCATCATCATCATAGTCCATCCTTTATTTATCACTTCCACTGCTGAATATAGGCCTCACTTAAACTCCTCCATTCTTTAGGAGTGTGTGCTCTTTGTTGTCAATTTTTGGTGATATGACTAATGTCGTCAGCCCAACGTGAAGGTGGTCTTCCTCAACTACATTTGTCCGCTTATAGCCTTTAATTTGTAATTTTGCTTGTACATCGTGAGTCGTGCATTCTTGCTACATTGCCTGCCCAGTTGCATTTCCCCATTCCACAACATCAGTAATGGTTCGTCGCAGATCTTTGTATCTTATTTTCGATTGCCAACGATTATGCAACGTCATTCCCAGCATAGACTGTTTCATTTATATATTTACCACTCTTAATTTTGAAGCCGTAACCTTGGTTATAGTCATAGTTTTTCACCTCATAGGCCATGAACGGTAATACGCATTAGTAAAATACTTTTCTTTTGAGGCTAATTGGTATGTTGGTCCTAAGTGTGCCTTGCAGTTTTCCAAAGGTTGCACACGCTAAAATAGGTCATCTCTGGATTTCGCATAATTGGTTCTCCCTGGTGATTCTTATTTCATGACCCAAATACGTATATTTCTCCACCAGTTTTACACTTTGTCTTGAATATTTCAATGGTTCTTGGGGACCATATTTGTTGTAAACTTAGTTTTACCACATACCAAGTCCAATTTATTTAATATAAATGTCGATTCTCCTTAATTATGTGTAATAAGTACAATGTCATCTGCGAAACGGAGATTTTAAAGGTTTTTGCCGTCTATTGTTACTCCTCTGTGGTCCTAATTGACCATTTTAAAGGCATAATCCATTGCTGTTATAAATAATTTCGGTGACAATGTGTCTTTTTGCCTTATCTTACGTCTTATTTTTATTTTAGAGTTTTATCGTGTATCTTAACACTTATAGTGGCATTTTTGTAAATTTTTTAAGCAAGTACACTGTACCTATGGCCGATCCTGCTGCCATTCGTTGCTTCTACGTGTCGAACGCTTTATGAAAGTACATAAAAAAGAGGAAAAGAGGTTTATTGTATTCTATAGATTTTTCAATCAGTGTCTTTAATGTATGGGGGGTGATCATTGGTCCCATAATTTGAAGAGAATGCTGCCTGCTTTCTCGGTAGAAATAATTTTTTTTTTCAATCTTGATGTCCGTTCTATCTTCTTTTTTATACAAAAGAATGGCTACAGCATTATTCCATTCTTTAAGCAGCTCTTTTTGCTGTTGAGCAGTTTTCTTAATTTATTTAATAGCATATCCTTCAAGAACATATTGGACAAATTTGCTTGAAAATAAACAGGGTAAATTAGAAAATAATTAACAAGGACTATTTATTCAAATGGTTTTATGATCATATCGAAAAAAGATTTTAATCGCAGTTCTAATAAAAATGGTAAATCTGTGAACTTTATAAATTAGTTAAGGTTTCTAAAATTATGTAAATAAAAATTTACGTATTCATCCAAAATGAGCTGTCATAAGAAATATATTAATTTTTCATTAAATATGTATTTTTTATTTTTATATTTGGATGTGATTAATTTGTCAAATTAGAAAAAACAAATGTAGTATACAAGAAACCATCTTGTACTTTGGCAGAGCATGTAATAGATTTATTAGGGATTTTGATAATATTAAAATTTTATGTAGTGAAAGTACTAAATTTAAAAGAACTTGTTTGGAAATGGTTTGTATTAGCAAAAGTGATAATAATTGAAACAAAAGGTCAGAAATTCAAAATCTAAGCAAAATTTATAATTATAATGTTTCTATGTAGTTTATGATAACACAGGTGCTGGTCCAAAATTGTTACGATCAGAGGAAGGATGTGTTCCTCTGCTTTTTAGATTGCCAAAAAGAGTTTGATCGTGTCCAACACCACAAGTTAATGTAGATTCTCAAGAAAGTTGATATAGACCAAAAAGACATAAGATGCATTGAAAACTTGTACTGGCATCAAACGGCACAGTTAAAAATAGACAATTCTATATCCAAACACATACATATAAGAAGAGGCGTTCGACAGGGATGTGTGCTTTCCGCTCTTTTATTTACCATTTATTCGGAAGCCATATTTCAAGAGTCTTTGGAGGATGCAGAGATGGAAATCAAGGTGAATGGAGTATTGATCAACAACATACGATATGCTGATGATTGTGTCTTAATTTGTGACAACATAGTCGATCTTCAACAACTTGTCACTATAATCGGAGAATAGAGTAAGCGAATGGTATTAGAGATTAATACCAAAATGAACATAAATAAATTTATGATCATTTCCAGAAACTTAGATGCACTTGAAAACTCCACCATAACACTGAATACTAAGTCCATTGAAAGAGTGAGTAAATTTAAATACTGGGATCGTGGCTTTTTGAAGACTGGGCATCGAACAGGAAAGTAAAATGTCGCATAGAGCAAGCTCGACAAGCTTTCGTAAAATTCAAGAAAGTACTGACTTGCTCAGAGTTTGATCTTCAACTGAGACTAAGGTTTATTAAGTGCTACGTATGTGCTGCTATCTGGCGTAGAGGGCTGGACACTCAAAACGAGGGATATAAACAGATTAGAAGCTTTCGAAATGTGGCTTTATCGCCGTATCCTAAAAATACCATGGACAGCGAAAATCACAAATATAGATATCCTTAAAAGAATAAACTGACAACGCAAACTTTTCAAAACCATCAATAAAAGGAAAACGGCGTATCTAGGTCACATCATGCGAAATGAAAAATAGCAGTTCCTCCAACTTATAATCGAGTGTAAAATTGAAGGCAAGAGAGGAATAGGACGCAAGAAAATGTCCTGGCTCCGAAACATAAGGCAATGGACAGGGATTAACGATTAACAGGGATTAACAATCTCTGATACATATTGCAAGAAATAGAGAATTAATGGAAAATGTGATCGCTAACATCCATTAGTGAATTTGCATCTGAAAAAGAAGAAGAATGTAGTTTATATATGAAATCAGTAAAATATCACATTTTGATTTAATTTTCCATGTATTTCTAACATTTTTTCAGGCATCTATCAATGGTGAATAAATCTTCTTCTTTTTTTGTTACCAAAAAAAAAAGAATTTTTAGACAAAATTTTATTTTTGACAATATAATTGTCAAAGATAAAATATTTTAAGTTGGTATTTATGACATTGAGGCTTATTTGTAACTATTCAATTTTATTTAAAAATTCAATTGTTTTTGTTAAAAAACTTTTCCAAAATTAAAATTTCAGAGAAACGTTTATTGGAATAGAACATTTTTGTATTAATGTTTTTTTATAACATGTTTGTACAAATGTATACTATAAAAGACACTTGTACATAGTTGTTTAGTTAGGTGCTGGTATTATTTTTAATATGTAAATAAGTTTTATGTAAATTTATCAATTAATATAAATATGTATATGGTGTGTGTATGCAATCAAATTACGGTACCTGTGATGTTGATCTACGTCTGCTTCTTCCACAGTGCACTGGGACAACTCAGGATTCGGGGTGGCTTCAAGGAAGGACTCTTGTTTACACAAATAATACTGTGACTGTTTAGCGCGCCGATTTATACAAGACTCTGGTCAAAATTGATTTTGCGTGTAGCCTCGTAGTTTCGCATCCCCTTACTTAAGTATAGTAGGGGTAGACTGTCCAGGGCCGTATTAATTTACGATTGTAAGACATACACACACGTTAATAAAATAATTAAATATAAAATAAAATAATACGAAATACTTAATAAAAAATGAGAATATGTGTGGAGGGACGTAACATTCCCACCCACCAAAATGCATATTTGCATTTTTAGTCAATGTAAGGCAGAGGGCATAGCTTCACCAAAGGTCGCCTAAGTTCACCTTTCGCGGTTTGTACGATAGCTACGCGAGCAATACCATCTTGACCGAAAATTAAAGTTTTAATTCGACCCATTTGCCATTGTAAGGGAGGCTTGGTCTCATTACGTATTAGTACAAGAGTACCTATATTAGGATTACCCTCATTTTTATGCCACTTTGTGCGTTGATGAAGAGTATGTAAATATTCTCTGCTCCATCTTCGCCAAAAGTCTGCATGTAATCGTTGCAGCAATTGCCAACGACTTAGCCTATTTAAATGAACATCACTGTAATCTCGATCGGGAATTATCTTTAAAGGCTCTAGTGTAAGAAAATGTCCAGGTGTTAAAACTGAAAAATCATTTGGATCATTACTGACAGGACATAAGGGACGACTATTTAAGACAGCCTCTATTTGTATGAGTAATGTATTGAATTCTTCATAGGTTAAAACCTGTTCACCTATGACTCTAGACACATGTGTTTTTACACTTTTTATACCCGCTTCAAACAATCCACCAAAATGGGAAGCTGCAGGGGGATTTAAATGCCATGTAATGACGTCGTTTTTATCAAAATGTGACTTGATGTCTTCTAAATAGGATTTTGCGCCTACAAAATTTGTTCCGCAATCAGAATAGACAACAGAGCAACGTCCTCGACGTGCTATAAAACGTCTGAATGAGGCTAAAAATGCCTCGGTACTAAGTTCAGATACTAATTCTAAGTGCAAAGCCTTAGTGGCAAAGCATACAAATAGGCAAATATAGGCTTTCGTTCGTTTGGCATTTTTAAGCTTATTGGCTCTTATCAGAAAAGGACCGCCAAAATCGACGCCTACGCAAGAAAATGGTTTGACCTTGGATATCCGTACGTCGGGAAGAGCCCCCATAGGTGGCTGATAATTTTGAGGTTTTAGTCTCCAACAGGAAAGACATTTTGAAAGAACACTACGAATAACACGTTTGGATGAAATTATCCAAAAGTTTTGTGACAAGGCGAAGTGTGTACCTTGAATGCCTGCATGTAGATGCACAATATGAACTTCTGAAATAAGTAATTTGATAAAATTACCTTTGGAAGGTAAAAGAAGAGGAAAGCGCTTGTCATACGCTAATTCTGACTGGCTAAGTCTTCCACCCACTCTTAGAAGATCATGTGAATCAAAGAAGGGATTTAATTTTTTCAAATATTTGAATTTTACAGTATTACCCTTTACTTGTTCTATTTCCTCCTTAAGATACCTTTGTTGCACTAATCTAATTAGTTGATTAGTGGCATTACTTTGTTCCTGAATGGAAAGCCTTCCAACTGTTCGTTGATTTGCTGATTTTAGGTTACCAACGAATCTAAGAACATAGGAAAAGATACGTTTTAATTTTGAAAAGGAAGAAAATCGATTACAGAGATCATCGACAAATTCGTCAGATGGAAAAGACAAAAGACAACTCTTCTGTTTTAATTCTAAGTCGTGTTCGATAGAATCGGTTAAGGAAAATGACCAGTTATCTTCAGTAGTGCGAAGAAACTCCGGACCCACCCACCAAGCAGGAGTATTTAAGAAATCCTCAGGGAAAAGTCCACGAGATCCGTGATCCGCACTATTTAATGAAGAAGGAATATATCGCCAGTGCTTTGAAGCAACCCTGTCTTGAATATAAGAAATTCTATTACTGACAAAGGTTTTCCATTTATATGGCTGTGAATTAATCCAATGGAGAACAACAGTCGAATCTGACCATGCGTAAATTCTACTAAACGATATAGTGAGAGTCTGCAGTATATAAGATAATAATTTACTAAGAATTACTGCTGCATTGAGCTCAAGACGAGGAATAGTTTGAACCCTGGTAGGAGATACCTTTGTTCGGGCTAAAAGGAAATAAGTTTTGATGACTCCTGTATCATAACAAACACGAAGGTATGTAACAGCAGAAGATCCACGTAAAGAAGCGTCGCAAAATCCATGAAGCTCGCAGGAAATAATTCCATTTAAAGAAATATGACGAGGTATAGAAAACTTAGACAGTATAGGCAGTTCAATTTTAAATTGTTCCCACTTTGAAGTAATTTCCAAAGGTGGTATTGCATCCCAATCTAAATTAAGTAGCCAAAGACGTTGAATAATAGTTTTCACTATCAAAGTGACAGGATTGAGAATACCGTAAGGATCGAATATGCGAGCTATTTGACTTAAGAGATTTCGCTTTGTGCAGGAAGCTTGGAGAGGTAAAATTTTATAAAAGAAATCATCAGATGATGGATTCCATCCAAGTCCTAATACCTTCAACGAAGATTGATCTAAGTCAAATGAAAAAGACTGTTGCAAAATATGATCCAAAGGAATATTAGCGAGAGAGAATAACTGAGGGGCATTACTTGCCCATTTTCGTAACTCAAATCCACCACGTTTCAATAAAGATATTAATTCTTTTATAGCAAGAACACTATTTTCTAAAGAATCCTTTCCTGTCACCACATCATCTACGTAAGTATCTTTAAGGAGTATAGATGAGGCCACAGGTAAGTCCGGTTCGTCGAGTGCTAGCTGCTGTAGGGTACGAATTGCAAGATATGGTGAGCTAGACACACCGAAAGTAACCCGAGTAAGTTCGTATTCAGCAATAGATTCCTGTTCAGAAAAACGCCAAAGTATTCTTTGAAATCTTTGTTGCTCAGGAGTGATAAGAATCTGAGTAAACATGGATTTAATATCTGCAGTAAAGACATATTTATGAAACCTGAATTTAAGCAATAAATTTACAAGATCATTTTGTAATTTTGGACCTGAATATAAGGTATCGTTTAAAGACGGAAAGTTAGGGGCGTGTGCGGAAGCATCAAACACAACGCGCAGTGGAGTAGTACTCGACTCCTTGTAAATACAGTGGTGTGGTAGATAATAAGCATTATTTGCTGCCGTACTTGGCTGAATACGAATTAAATAATGATTATCCATGAAACTTTTGATAAAGTTGGAATATTGAATCTTAAGTGATTCATTTTTGGCAAATCTGCGCTCTAAAGAACTAAATCTTTGTAAGGCTAAACGTTTTGTGTCGCCAAAAGCAGGTATTTCGTTTTTGAAAGGAAGATTTACTACAAATCTGCCCTCGGCATTTCTATACGTGGTATTAGTATACAACTTCTCACAGAACGAGTCTTCCGGAGAATAGGATTTAACTTCTGGTACTTCCTCAATGGCCCAGAATTGTTTCAATGTCGCATCTAATTGCTCAGAATCATTAGCAGAAAATGATGTCAAAAAGGAATGAATATTTGTTATATTTGTGGGTGGAATATTTCCCATCAAAACATAACCGAAACTTGTTTCAAGAGCTGAAAGCTGATCATTACGAGTTTTAATAATTCCCCCTGTTAAGATATAAGGAAAAATATTTGCTCCTAATAGAACACCAACTTTGCCGGGAATATGTGCCATTTTATCAGCCAACCTTAAATGTTGAAGATATGTCAAGTTGTCTAAAGAAATTGGAACAGTTGGCATGTTTTGACAGATTTGAGGAAGAATTATTGCATCTATCTCGCAATGAAAGTTTATGTCATAAGACGAAGAAATGTTCAATTTTACGCGTGATTTGGCTGGGGTGCACATTCTATCAAGACCTTGTATCGATAAAGCCGCATTGAATTTAGGGAGACTTAATTTGTCTGCACATTCTTTACTAATGAAGTTAGCTTGAGACGCACTGTCTAACAAGGCTCTAACTTCCAAGGCTTTACCAAAACGATCTAGAACATAGATTGTAGCTGTAGCTAGCAAGACATTATTTGTTAAAGTATTTGATAAGGCGGAAATAGAAGGCATGGGATCGGTAGATGAACTAGCAACCTCGTTATGAGAAGAAGAAGAAGAAGATTGATCATTCGCATTGAGATTATCAAAGTGAAGAGCAGTATGATGTTTTTTGTTACAATGTGTACATCTTTTGGAAGAAGGGCATTTGACCGTAACATGAGTTTTAGACAAGCAGTTTATACAACATTTATTCTGTTTGGCAAAGTCAAAACGTTTTTGAGGTGATTCAGCAAGAAATTGATTACATTTAAACACAGCATGATCCGAACCACAAAATAGACATTTATTTTTGACAGAACTGGTCAAAAATGTAGAAGTTTGACGAGATGAATACCTTACGTTATTAGAACTATCGGAATTGGTTGATTTGACATTTTTGCTCACTTGTCTTTTATAAGATTCCAATGAAGTGCAACGCTGCAATGCGAACTTATAAACTTCCTCATAAGTCGGTACATTTTTTGAAGCAAAGTGTAATTCAAAAGCTCTAACTGTCTCTACATCCAATTTGTCCATCAGTATATTCATTAGAATGAAGTCCCATTGAGAGGGAGAAAAAAGTAACTTTTCTAGAGATGCAAGGTTTTCATTGAAAATATCTAATAACTTTCTAAGTGAAATAGGATCATCAGTTTTAACCACACTGGCATTTTGTATATTTTTCCACAATGCTCTAGATAAGTCTCGTTTACCTTCATAGCGATCAATTAAGGTGTTGTAAGCAATTATATAATTAGAATCTTGAAGCTTAATGCTTTTAGTTAAATTGTAAGGTACTCCCTTAAGTGATTGCAGAAGATAACTAAACTTTTCTATATTAGAAAGATCAGAGTTATTATGTACAAGAGCATTATATAAATCTATAAATGTGGGGAAATCGGTAATCTCGCCCGTAAATATACTTAAATTTAGTTTAGGAAGATTTACATTAGTTTTTGATCTAATATGTGGATCAGCGGACACATTTTGAGTTCCACTAGCAGTAATGTTCACTGATGCATTATGTTTAAAATAAAGAGAAGCTATTTTATTAATACTATTAGCAAATTCAAATCTAATTAACTCTTCCGTATCTAAATCTACGTCTTCCTCAACAGCAATTAAATTAATTAATTCAGTATGTTGATCATTAAAACTAGTATTGATAGCTTCGTAATCTTTTGCAGCAAAGAGAAATCCTGGGATTAATGAAGCATCAACTAATACTTCATCTGCCAGTTTTTCCATTTGTTTAATTTTACAAATTTCAACGTTTCTCAACGCACGCAAACGAATAATTCTATTTGAACTTCTGGAAGACATTATTATTTATAGAAATAGAAATTTATGTAACACAAAAAAAAAACCTTTAAAGAATGATTCTCAATAAGTTCAGTATGTACTCGTATATGTAATACTTTTAAAGTTATGAAACTCAATAAGTATCAATAAGTATAAATATTTATTATATTTGAGTCTGTATAATCGAGCAAAAAGAAAATACAAAAAAAAACACTCCAAGTATTATTTAAACAAAATTAATATATATATTTAATTGTAACTAGAAATACACGCATAAAATATTTTTAAAACCAAAGGGTTCATTAAATATTGCGTTTTTAAAATTTCCTAAGTTATACAAAATATATAAGATTATAAACCACCCGCATTCAAAGAATTCTTAATCAGTATTCATAAGAAATTTTATAGATATTGTATTTAACCGCTTTTACTTAAGTCAGGTACAGAGACCTTGCGTTTGTAGGAATTTTAGAAATTGTAAAGGCTTATGTTTAACAATAGCAGGTACAGTCGTACTTGGGATTAAAGGGGCTGTAATGCCAGATGTATCTATACGGTTGCAGACTGTTGAATGACCTTCAACGATCTTTGAGAAGCTTTTGCCAAATATTTAAAAATTTATATGTAATTTGATAGCGTTTTTTAATTGAATAAATTACTTTAAACTAATTTAATTGGGCGTCTGAAGGACCAAATGTACAAATGTATACTATAAAAGACACTTGTACATAATTGTTTAGTTAGGTGCTGGTATTATTTTTAATATGTAAATAAGTTTTATGTAAATTTATCAATTAATATAAATATGTATATGGTGTGTGTATGCAATCAAATTACGGTACCTGTGATGTTGATCTACGTCTGCTTCTTCCACAGTGCACTGGGACAACTCAGGATTCGGGGTGGCTTCAAGGAAGGACTCTTGTTTACACAAATAATACTGTGACTGTTTAGCGCGCCGATTTATACAAGACTCTGGTCAAAATTGATTTTGCGTGTAGCCTCGTAGTTTCGCATCCCCTTACTTAAGTATAGTAGGGGTAGACTGTCCAGGGCCGTATTAATTTACGATTGTAAGACATACACACACGTTAATAAAATAATTAAATATAAAATAAAATAATACGAAATACTTAATAAAAAATGAGAATATGTGTGGAGGGACGTAACAATGTTAGCAGCATGTTTTTTATACAAAACTAATTTTATTGGCTGAGTTAACAAAATTTTTTATTTCTAGTTCAACTTTGTAAGATAGTTTGTATTTTTTAGCAGCTCTTGATAATAATTGTAAACATAATTAAAAGCTCGAATAAAAAATAGTTAAAAAGTAGCCCCTTTTATTGACTCCAACCCATCCAAAATAGTTTTATATTTTTTCCAAACAAGTCACAAGTACTTCTTTTCTCTTATACATATATATATATATATATATATATATATATATATATATATATATATATATATATATATATATATATATGTATATATATAATAAGGATCACTCAGACGAGTGGTGGGTTCAAATATCGGTCTACTAGGTGGAGAAATAAAAAACAAAGTTGATACTACTTCATCTATTTTGAAGACGTTTCGCTATCGAATTCTGATAGCATCATCAGTTCATCTAAAAAATTTTTTCCATTATGAGAACCACACATTCATGAAGAAGATGTTAAATAGTTACCTTTAAAAGATATGTAGTTGTCAATGGTATTAAAAAGATAGTATAAAAACTCAAATAAATGAACATCATATGGTGATATTGTATAAACAATTAAATAACTAACAACATTTAGAGATTTAGTAAAAATTAGCAAAGCAACAGAACACGTGGTCTACTAAGCATATAATATTTTATATAATAATAACTAGTGAAAAAGAACTAAGAAAATCATCGATTCACTTCCAACTATGCTGTTGGTTGATTCCTGCAGTTGATTGATTTGATTCCTGCAGTAAAGTGTGAACATTTCTAACCAAGAATACAGTCACCCTTAAAAATATTTTGGAGTAATTGGAGAAAGTACAGGTTTCAGCAACATTAAGGAAGTCCAATTAATTAACAGACCCGAAAGATATATCAAAGTCCTTGAAATAAAAAGCTGTTTCTTATTGGTATATTTCTTAAATAAGCTTGAACAAAAGAAAATCGGAAAAAACGTCCTAACCCAACAAGAAAAGTGTTAGATGGTCGACACACATACGAAGTAAATAGAGCAAATCGAGACGTGACGGCCGTTTTATTTTATGTTATTTATTAGTTTGTAGAAAAATAAAAAAGGTTTTTGCCGTGGACAAGGTCAACAGAAGTGAAAACTTTTTTAATTGCTTTAAAATGTGATAAAAAATAAATTAAAATTATAAGTAAAATGAAGAAGAAATTAAGTTAATTTAAGTGAACAACGCCGCTAAATAAGTCCATCCTTTTTGGATGGAGAAAAAGCGTTGAAGTCGCGACAGATTATTGCGACCGTCACATCTGCGAGACTAAAGTTATTTAGTTTATGTTCATTCTTTTTGAAGAATATTCATACTCTGATTTATCGAAAACAACATCTCTTAAAAATTTAATTTGATTAGTCAGTGGACTCCATATAACGGTGGGTCATTATGAGATCATGGGGAAGCTGATGAGTATCAGAGAAGAATGCGTGACGTTAGGAAATTTCAACGCAAAAGCAGCGGAGTGGAGATCCCCCATCACCGATACTCACGATATTGGGTGGGTACTTTGGATTTGGTGGTACTGAACACCGGTCTGGAAAATACATTCGTGAGGAGAAGTACAGGTAGTACGATCATCGATGTTACCATAGCTACACAGGGAGTAGCAGCAAGGACAAAAGATTGGTCAGTGTTGGCAGACTATACCGGAACGGAACATCGATACATCGGATTATTGATAATTGGAGCAGAAACTACAAGCAAGATTCGCACATCCGGGATGTTCAGAGTCAGATGCGGCAATGTGTATGACTGGAACATATATGACAAACTCATTAACTTGAGAGTTAGTATGATACAGGGTCAAATGCAAACATTAGAAAACCTGGAACAAGTCATGCAAGAAGCTGTAGAAGGCAGTAGAATAGGTCGTTGAGAGGTTAGCAGGATACATAGTCATAGGTGGAGTGCGGACATCGACAAGCTCAGCGATGATTGCATAGCCATGAGAGGAAGGATAACGAGGACAAGGGGAAGAGCAGGGATAAAGCTATCGAAAAAAAATCCAACTCATCGAAATAAAATAACGGGCATGAAAGAGAGAACTCAACAGAAAAATTCGTGCAGAAAAAAGAAGGCATTGAAAAGAACTGTGTGACCAGCTAGTACGCATGGAAAAAGTTTCATGCGTACCCCTTATACGAAATACCACTAGATAAAACCTTAACATAACATAAAAGCTCTTTCTGTCCGGCAGATAGCATAGAGTATGCAGCAACAAGAGAGATGAGCGGGCCGTGCTTTTTACCATAGATGAATTAGTCGAGCCATTGGATGCACTTAAGACACGTAGGTCTCAGGACTAGACTAGATACTGCCGAAGCGGTAAAAGGCCTAGGACGCGCGGAACCTGGGAGGCTTTTGGAGAATATTAGTGCATTCTTTGAAGCATTGACATTATCTAAAGCTTGGAGGATACCAAGGAAAATTAGAGGACGCAATACTGGACCTTATGGTACTCCACAAATATAGTCAGTATTATTTGCTCTAACTAGTTGTTTCCTATTCCTTACGTAAGATTGGAACCACCAGTAGCCCATTCTTGAGCTTTTACCTCACTTATTTAAAGATCATTGGTCTCCTCAACATATTTAAAATCTGGGCTAAGGGAACATTATCTTTTAATTCATATTTATCAGTGAGAAATTCAAGGTGTAAAAATTATTTATTAATTAGAAATTCCTTAACATCGGCCCAGCAATTGGCCAAAAGACAAATGGTAACATCTAAAAATATCGATTTTAATGTGTCATGTAAGATAGTTAACCCAAACTGATTTGCGGTAATTTTTAACTTTAAAAAACCTTGCCGTCTTCAGATATAAGTTTATCTACTAATGGAAAATTATCTATCAATAAAAGTGCCTGAGGAGGCAAATTAAGAGATGAAAGATGGCGACAGATCGCGAAAAGAAATTCCGTTTTAAACCACTGAAAAAACCAGTCTTTCGTAACCCAAGCATGCATTGTGCACAATTACAAAAAGGAACACGCAATTGACGCAATCAAGCAATTGAAGTTTATGGGTCGCATTTGTTCAAGGCATGAATGTCACTAACATTTTCATTACTTTTCTTCTGAAAACCGACTTTTCATTGGCAGAGGCCAAAGTATGATAGAGTAATAATTGCTAGCATAAACCAGATTCGTCAGCATTGTACACTTGTTCCGCTTTACTTTTTTTTTCTTTAATAACTTTCTCCAACTCTTGTTGAAATGATCCGATACCGGATTCACTATGTAATAGTTTATCACCGGTTATTTTTAAACGTCTTATTCCGCAGCGTTGTTTTTATTATGTCTAACTATCTCCGGCTTGCATTAAAAACGATATTAGTGTTTGTAATCTGGCGACGAAAAACACCAGCCTTAACACAAATTAGATCACCAATTACAGGAACATGTAATCGTCTTTGTTGCAAAAACCACGTAAACAAGGCATCTTCCAGAATGGGATTTTCCGAATTCTTTAGTGATTTTCGTTTACCGAGACCACTTTCTGTTAGGCTTACAAACTTTAAAATTTTGTCTTTGTTTTTCTTTATGTCGCCCACAGTTGACCTGCCTATACCAAACCTCCTAGCAACAATAAAGTAGCTGTCACCCTTATGTAAGATTTCTATAACTTGTAATTTATCTTTTATTGTTAATGTTAAATGTTTACTTGACGGCGCCATGATGTTAGCGAGCTCGCTAAATTGACCCTGTACCAACACGAATAACGATAAATAAAAGACTGACGACAGATTGGCTTGCGGCAGCCGCAGCACCTACATTCGCGCGCAAACCTCATTGCCCGGTCGAATTACAGCGATCACCAAACAAGCAGGAGTCCAGATTAGCGAGGCCCTACTGTATTCTATTTACAAATAAGACTAAAATCTCGTATATTTGACTGAATATTTAAAAAATATTTACCTTCGTATAACAGAAGTTAGTAACTAGCTAACTATTCTGTCTACGTCCTCACATCAATCAATGGTCGGGTTCTTACACCCGTACCATGACAAAATTTTTTTCAATTTTTTAACGTGTTTGTGAAGTCCAGTGTCGGCTTTTTATATGTTTTTTATATGTTTTAAGAATTTCAACACCTAAAAAATCATAATTTTGAAATTTAAGGAAATGAGATCTCTTCTTTGTAGTGGTATTTAAAAAATTGACCATAGCTCTGATGATGGCTTTGTAAAGCCGAAAGCGCTCAGCTAGGAATTGCCTAAAATATACACACTTCAAAAATACTTTTTTGCATTTTCTTTCGACTTGTTATAAGTGTGTACAAAAAAATATCAGTCTTTTGATTGATTAAAAATCTATCTGTCTGAAAGACCATATTATTTAGTTGACGAGTTTCATAATATATAACAAAGAAACAAAATTAGTATTGTTTATAATTACATTTGGATGTGTCAAGCAGTGGCTACAATTTGTTTCATTTGTTGTTGTATGTACAAATTATGTAAGTTATACAATAATTCTACTAATTTAAAATTGTATTGTTCTATTTTTTTATTATATTTGTTTTTGTTTTATAATTTTTGTATTATTTGACTGATTTTTGTAGCTTCTTTCATAAAATTGTTCAATAATTTTCAGTGACAATAAAGCATATTTCTATTCTATACATACTTTAATGTTACTGATAGAGGACGTCACATATACCACATTTGTGGCATAGATTTGCATTTTACTTTTTTGCTTTTAAAATTATCTCTATTGTAACCTCGGAAATCTTTTTTGGGTGGTGCTAGAAAGATAACCAATGGAGACACTGCGGACGGCAGCCAGATGGTTGGTGAAGAGCGAGTCGTGGGTTCGAAACTAGCTTTTGGAACCGGGAATGGATCCAACGAAAGAAATAGGTAAAGATAGGATAAGAGATATTAGAAAAGATACAGAAATAAACAAAAAGATAGATGGGTAAAATTACCAAAGATAAGAGAAGATAGAAACAGGGCGCCACTCAATTTTTTGGGGTTAAGGAGAAAATTAAGAAAACCTTAGAAAAGAAAAGAGATAAGAAAAGATATTTAGGTTCAGAGATCAAACCCAAGGAAAGATACCAACAGTAACTTATCAAATGAATCTGGTCAACGCAATATATAAACAAATAATAAATACATTAAGTATTACACTTACTTACCTACGAAACTAATCAGCCTGATCTTTCTACAGTTCAAAAGCATAGTAATATTTAAAGATAGTAATTGTTCAGAGCTATTATTTTATCAGGGAACTTGTTAGGAGCCGACAAATAAAATACATGCATAAAACAATAACAATATATTAAACACAAAATTATGATGCTGCTAAATGCAACACAGGTAATAAAAATACACAACTATGAAATGGTGTTATATATGTATAAAATTAAGCTATAATGTAATAAAAAAATACCTTTACCAAGATGTATAAGGCAATCATATACAAATATAGTTTGGCGTATCTCGAGATATCATAGGAAAGATAATGAACAAAAATTATAGGAAATACAAAAGATAGCAAAAATTACTTAACTCCAAATTTATAAAAAAAAACAAAAAGGTTACAAGAATGAAAACATAAACCAAACCGCACTTGGCTAAGTCAATTAACTATCTCGCACTATTATTTAATAAAAAACTGAGACTTGTATGTTCATAGGTAATATTTATAGAAATTTCTTGAATGGTTCAATTACATTCAAAAATCGGCAATCTTCAGGTGAAGATATAGATGATACGTCCAGATAATGGCAGGTGATATGGTACCATACCATATTACTCGCCCAAATAATTGTAGATAAAATTACTTATAGTAGATCTTGACGAAGGCAGCTTAATTCACTGAATTTAATACTTTTCTGGTACTAAACACTGAATTTAATAACCATTAAAGGTAGTGTAGAACTATATATAATTTAATATAGTCTAAGGAAAGAAAACTCAAATATAAAGTGTATACACACTTAGAAAATAATTCACAAAGACGATACGATAAGAAATAAAGTGAGCAAAGCGTAACACGAGATATTGGCCTTAACTCAACAACGGCCCACCAACAAGTAACTTGGTTCCACTCAAAATTTCCTCAACTGTCCCTGAAAAAGGAAGAAGAAAATATTCCCCCACTCAAGAATGATAGGACAGTTGTATGTATTTCTCAGAAGGTAAGGCCTTACCGACTATTGGAAACTTTGAGGTAAAATAATCGGTATTAACAATTAGACATAAGAAACAGACAATGCTTGGGATTAAGTTACTGTCAAAAGAAACGGGCCTTCGACGAAAATGACCAATTTATGAAAAGGAAACTGCATACCAAAAGGCATTATACTCTTTTCATAATGAATATTAAGACGGAAGAATTAAAAACCATTCCTAATTAGGGAATTCCATTTTAGCTGGGTATCTACAATATTTTGCTATCGATACACGATCATAGGCGTATCGCACGGGGGTAAAAGGAATTAAAAATATTTAATATATTAATAATAAAAAAAATGTTACACTATTTTTGTTAAAAAATGTTAAAGATACACTTTTTTTTCACAAAGAACATGTATAGTTGTTAATAGCTTCAAAATTTCTACAGTTTTCAAAATAATCGCATTTTATGTCAGCTGTATAACAATTCTCAGTTGTGATATTTGTGCGGTTAAGCACCAAATATTACATATATAATAACAGATTGATTGCGGCTATCGCCGCTTCTCCGTTCCCAATTTCCATCCTTTTTTTGTTATATGCAGTAGCCTCTTCTAAGTCTTTTGTCGCCATTGCATCATCAATATCGTTGAGCCAACTTCTCCGTGGTCATCCTCTCCTTCTTGCAGGAGAGATTCATTCCAGTACTCTTCTAGGCCATCTGTACTCTGACATTCTTTTAACATGTCCTAACCAGATTAATTGTTTTCTTTCTATGTCATCATTGATATTTCGTTCCATTTTTATTTCGTTTCTTATTTGCTCATTTCTAACTCTCTCCAGTTTCGATCTACCGCAGCTTCGTCTCAGGTAATCTATTTCTGTCGTCATGTTTGTTTCTATTAGCTTTAGTAATGTCCCATACTTCTGAACCATAAAGTGTAATACTTTGGACTATACTACTGTAAATGTGTTTATTGGTTTTTCGTCGAATAGTTTTTTTGCCAGAGAAGAAAGTTTAAGGCACGGTTCGCTGTTCTGCCCTTGTTTATTTTTTTCCTAATTTAACATGCCCTATTTTTCTTCTTGTTGAAAATTACCCCAAAATATTTACAGGATTTTACGCTTTTGATTTTGTCGTCTTCCAAGACTAGAATATTATACCTGTGAATAAGCATAATTAATAGTTTATTCTTATTTAAACAACTCAAAGACGATAATGTAACATTACAAAATGCTGTTATGGCTGCTCAACGTCTAATTAGAAAAAAGCTTTCATCTTCTTCTTTAGGTGCCGTATCCGTATTCAGAAGTTGGCCGTGATCATGTTTAATATTTCATTTTTTCTATTGTTTCTTAAGTTTCTATACTGGCGTTGTATTACTTATTATTTATTGTAAAATGCTGAAAACCCAAAATATGTTGTTTATGCAAGATGGTACACCACCACATTCTAGGGAGTGCTCAGTGAGAACATTCTTAAATACCACTTTTCTGAACATTAAATTGGTGGTGGTAGTCATATTCCGTGACAATGTGGTGAGATATTGATATAATTATTTAAGTCATACAAATCTCAAAGAAATACTTATTATTCATTACGTAAATTGTGTACCCTTTTTTTATTAGGACAATTAGAAACTATAGCACAGTTACTGAATAACACATATGTGTCTTGTTTCGTAATACTTTAGCTACAAATCTAACCTTAAAAACTCAGAATTTTTACAATAAAATCATCGTTCGCCTAATAACCGATATTGTTATAAATATAGTAAACAAAAAGACAATTTAGTTCAGCATATTGGTTCGTTAGTAAATCATAATAGTCCGAGATGTAATTATAGTTACTCGTAAGCTGTAACGTAATCACATAAATAAGTAATGTCATTGATACGTTATTCCGTGAGTGTATATAAGTAACCAACAAACATGATACGTCACAGTTTAATACAATAATCAACTTCTGCAACAAATAAGATATAGTTTAATCCGCTCGATTTTGGTGTATGTGGCGCATTAAAACAACGTGTCTATAAGAATCCCATAAACATTCGCAACCAACTATGGGTAGAAATAAATACTTCAGTAGTTTCTTTTGAACCAATGATGCTTTTTAATATGAGACGATCTTTTATGGAATCTATTGACAAATAAATTAAAGAAAATGGTGTATATATCGAGTACTTATTTGACAAAAGTTATGTTATTTAGTTTAACTATTTCTTAATTTGGTTTGTAAATAAAACGTTTTGATTATGACTTTTTTTTATTTTAATAACGATTCAAACACTTAGCGTCATCAGCGTATTAAGATTAATTTGGCATTTGATACAATTAGCGTAAATACATTAGTTTACAATAATAATAATAATGTGTATGTGTATAATGTATGTTTTAGATCTTTTGAAGAAGTTGACAGTCTTTAAGAAAAGAAAATATTTTTTGGATATCTGTATTATCTTCTAGGGTATCTCTTAGGGAGTTGGGTATGCTATATTTGAGTCTTTTACTGTTATATTTGGGACATTGTATTAAAAAATGTTTTACCATTAGAACACTGTTGAACACTTCACACACTGCTCTCTTTTAAAGTTGGTTTCTTGTAAGCATATCAAACTAAGTTCATGTTTTAAAATTTATAATTTTAACATTTCTAAATGGATATGATACCCATTTATGTTGTATTGAATTAGAGTATTGAAAATGATATATTAATAAGTTTCTGTAGATGCATCGCTTTCTAAGTCTGTTTGAAGGTCTGAGACGATTTGCTTTGATATTTTATTTTTTATTCGAAAGCATTTTACTTTAGTTTTTCGATTGTTCAGGTAAGGGTATATACTAGTTAATAGATCTGTGACCTCTGCTGTTTCCTCTATATACATTTTGGCGATACTTAAGGGGTCTGGTGAGTTCTCGCAGTTTTCAAAAAAGTCTAATAACTGTTGGTAAAATATAGGGTAGTTGTAAATTGGATTTTTAAATAAAACTTTACAGTATCTTAAAATTTCTTCTAGTGTTTGTTGTGGCTTGATATTTTGAAATGATTTTAATTTCTTCTCTTTATTTTTTGGTGTAGTAAAAGTAGGTTCCTCTATAGATGTAGTAGCTGGTGAAGAAATTTGGGAGATTGTGCGTTTGTTTTGTGTTTTGCCTGTTTTTATATGCGTTGCCTTATTTTCTGGATCTATTTTTGGGTCGTTTGTTTTTTGCGAATCTTCTTTGGTTGGCGGCATGTGTGGTTTTTCTTGTTGGGTAGTTTGTGTTTGGGTTTCTTGTTGTGTGCTTTTTTCTTTTGATTGTTGTTGTTTAGTGTTTGTCTGGGTTTTTTGAGTTGATAGATTAGTTGTAATTTCAATTGGGTCTATATTTGGAACTGGATTATATGATGTTGAAATATCGGTTGTAATCGCAGTAGACATTGGGCAATTTTTTGTTAAGTGGTTGGTTTACTTACATGTTTGGCAAGCTGGGTTATCTAATGATAGGTAAATCCTGTATATCGTTTCCTTATGTGTGATTAGAAAAGAATCAGGTAAGGGCTGGTTATTTAGTGGAGATATGAATCTTTGTCGTCTGCAACTTAAAATATGCTGGAATTGTGGTGTTGTTGTGCCTATTCTTAGGAATGTTATAGGTGACAAAAGATTTATTCCATGTGATTTTAAGGCAGATATTAGGACTTAGTGTATTATTAAGATTGGACGATTATTAAGATTGAGGGACAGACATTGGACAATAATAATCGCTAACTGAGGCTAATTAGTCTAGAAGCTTGTAAATGTTGTTGGTTTATTTGAATTTTTTTGTTTTTGTTTATAAAATCCTCAGCGAGTTTTTCGTTTGCTAAATATATACATACTCTATTATTTAAAAATTTTGAACAGAATATGATCTGGATTGGTATTTTCAATTGAATCAAAAATAATTGCCTGTCTTCTTGATGGAAATATGATTATTTGTGATCCATTAAACTGATTTGATGTGGAGCTGGTTGGTATATTATAGGTTGTGGAAATTTCAGATTGAACAGAACTATCCATTTTTAATAATCATTTGTAATTGGAATACGGTCCTGGCAAACAACCTACGTAGTCTGTAGTTTAACAGGTTTGACATACCTGTCCGAGCTTTTGTAGGTTAAATGACTATTCGCTGTGAGCCGATGAGTAGAGGGGATTTGACAGTTTTCGCCAACGCTGTTAGTGGCAGTTTTGTGCATTTAACTTGTAAAGATTCAAATAATGGCGAATATGAATGTTTCAAAAAAAAAGATATGATATATGTAAAAATACTGGGTATAACAGTCATTGTAAATTTTATTCATTTCCTGTTGCCAAGCATAAAATAGTTCAAAGAGAAAAATGGATTATTGCGATCAATAAGAAAAATAAGTAAATAACCTATAATATAAACAACATGATATTTGTATGGTGTAAAATAAAAAAGCTATTATATTCTGAAACATTGCGTACATGCCCTGCATCAACTAAATCTTTCCCGTTTTTTGGTGTAGCTGGTTGAAATGGGATATCATGTGATATAGACTCAAAACCAGTATAATGTTTAATATTTATTTTGATAAAATTAAAACAAATTTATATCTAAGCACTAAGGCCTACGCACACAAAAAATAACTGAGCAAAAACAGAATAAAAATGCAAAATAAAAACAAGAATTACAACGTTACATAGGTAAAGGTAACCTTTAACCAAAGAATATAGACGCTTAAGCGTCTATATTCTTTGCTTTAACCATCGAGCAAAAAGACAATAGAGGGAATGTAAAGGTAGTTAGGGCAAAAATATTGTTAGACAGAAAATGCGATCTTTAGAGGCCACATTAAACAGGGAAAGAGAGTCTCTCTCCTTGTTTGACATCAAATTTAGTTGGGTTATGTTATCGTTTGTCCCAAATGTCACATGAAATATTATTTATATTGAAGTTTTTTAACAATTGTGTCGCATTTTAGACTCTTATCATTAATAATTAATAAAAACTTTCTCGTCTAAGACACATTCTGAAAAATATTATATAGCTACTGTTGATAAGTGTCGGAAAATTTAAATTTCGCGCATTCGCATTTCCGGATATGTCCGCCATCAGAGGCCACTTTTTTGGTCTCCTTTTCGTAAGGATTAGATTCCCTCTTTTGTCTTATTGCTCGATGGCTTTAACCAATGATACTAAGACTAAGAAGATAAGATATTGCGCATAAGTCGTGACGTCATTGGAGAGTATGACGTTCGAAATGTCAATTTTTTGTATGTATCAATAAAAAATAATCTTTAATAAATAGTTTGGAGATATTCTTATGTGTACGATTATTGTAATTACTGAACCTCTTAACTTATTTTCGTCTAGTAATTTTATGAACAACAGAATGCATACAAATCCCATTTAACTTTAACAAGAATTCAAATTCTACTCTCCAATGACGGCATGCGCGAACACGGCCTATTTTGTGCTACGGGAAAATCCTATCTTGTTATTATAGTATCATGCTTTAACCATTAAATATTTTCACATAAACTTCTTCTCAATGGCCTCTTGCGTAAGTAGTCATCCAGTCGCAGGAACTTATATCTTAAATATTATAATTATAATGAATAAAAGAACAAGGCGTAATTACTTTTACTATTAATTCTGTGTATTCGTTCATTAATCAGTTTACCATGATATTTCAGTTCATTATTTTGTATTTTTAGATAAATATCTATTTTTTCTCGTTTTGTCATATTTCACTTACACTGATTTTACAAGAAAAGTACAAGTTTCAAACCGCGAGAGAGCGCTACCGGCGAAACTCATAGCGAATAATCCGAAATATTTGATAATAGTAAAAACTGTTGTGAATCAAGTAACTTACTGTCTCTGTTGTATTCATGTTTGTTATTACACTACTGGATTAATAATTATTGAAAAGATGTTTAGTCTTTCACTAGTTTTTAAATTAATTTTAAAACACCTATTAGCTACTATGTTCAGAGTCGAATTCAATAATCCGAATAGCGTTTTGATTTTATTATTATTAACTATTTACACGTTCAGAATTAAAGAAATAATCGTTTAAATATTTAAATTTTTAAGATAAATTTTGAAATGCGTCTTTGACACTTGAGAAACACTTTGACAGTTTTTTGACGTTTTCTTTTTGTGAATAGTATTGTTGAAAACAAAAATGATTATGACTTTAGTTAAAAAAAAACGTAAAATTCTATTATTATGTTATTTGATAAATCCTATTATTAATTTTTCTGCTAATATGTTTATTTTATTTAATATTTCGTTAACTATTAACTTTAGTAAAAGGTATTTTATAGCTAAAATTTAGAAGCATTGATCTTTTTGTCTATTTTTCCTTCGTTGTCTGGAGTAAATCTTTTTAAGCGTTAAATCTTTTTTTTTTCACTCACTCTTTTTGGAACTATGTTAGTACTACACGTGGGTCTAGTGCTTATCCTTATGTAAATTCTTATAAAGGTGGGGATGTAATAGCTCAGAATGGTGATAAAATACTTAATCTATTTGCCAGTTATTTTTAGACCATAGTGTGGATTTCCAGATTCTGAAGTTTGGTCTGACTGATGATTCTGAGTGGATTAGGAGTTTTAAAACTACATATTCTTCAGGGGCTTATGATCTTTAGGGCCTGCAGCACTTATTAAGAATTGTATTTTTTCCCTTTGTAAACCTTTTCATTCATTTTACAAATTAAATTAAAAATTTATAAATTTTTAATTTATCATTATCATCATCTGTATTTCCACAATACTGGAAAAATAGTTTTCTTACACCTGTCTATAAATCTGGCAATTGCAAGTGTGTTAACAATTATAAAGGTATAACTATTCAATTAGCAATCCCAAAACTTCTTGATAAATTGGTATCGATAAGTCTCACCTGGGCTAGCAGAAACATAATTATTGATGAACAACATGGATTCTCTAACGGGAAGTCTACAGTAACAAACCTTGTCAATTACCAACAATACTTGTTGGGTGCACTTGAGAATAAAATTCAGGTCGACACCGTTTACACTGAATTCTCAAAGGCCTTTGACCAGGTTATTCATGATCTTTTGGTCCACAAACTTCATGCATCTAGCTTTGGTGACCCCATTGTTAATTGGATTAAAAGTTTTTTATGGGACGTACACAGCAAATTTGTTATAACAATAATTATATTTCAAAAAACTTCCATTGTTATTCTGGTGTACCACAAAGGTCTCATTGTGGTCCCTTGTTTTTTAACTTGTTCGTTTAACTATATTAATAAGGCTATCAAAAAACTCAGACTTCCTGCAATTTGCTGATGATTATAAGTTATTTCGTTGTATATATAATAAATCGGATAGAGATCTCCTGCAAGATGATGTAAATAATATATGTTTATGGTCAAAACAAAATGGTTTAAGCTTTATATAAGCTTTAATATGTTCTTAATGATGTACTCTTGGATTCAGTTACTGAGATTAGAGATTTGGGTGTATTATTGCCTAAGGTGGACAAATGTCAAAATAAATTGCTTTTATTGCAGAAACTTCATTTGAAAGTAATTACCAATGTAAAAATAAAAACACCAAATAAAGATTTAAGTATATAATTGCGTTTTATGTATACAGAAATATTTTATCAAAATTAACATGCTATAAACAAATAAAAACAGCTTTTTAATTATATTACTGTTGTGTTTCCACTTTTATTTATCTCCAAAATATTTTAATTAGTAACGCAGACCTTTTGAAATAACCTTTCGAGAACCAATTTAAAATTCAAATAAACCAGCAGGATATTAATAATATTTCAACCCTGCGAATAGTAAATTGTTGTGAACCGTTTTCAAAAGCTGTAGATTTAACTTCCTCGAAACATCAATTCGGTACAATCTTAGCGATCCCCTTTTATTGGCAGTTTCGCTGGTGTTACAATCATTCGATTTTTTAGGAAATATACATCAAGGCCGAAGTAAATGGATTTCTCAGCTGTAAAATAAACAAAGTGGAAAAGTTTATTAGCGATTTCGGAGCTTTTTTAAGTGCATTACTTTTTTATTTAGGTATTTTAAAATAATTTTAAAATATCAAGAACCAATAGTAAGATAGCAATGAAAATAGGTAAATATGTTATGTTAAATTTATGCACATGCCAGGAAAATACAAAACGAAATAAATTTACATAAATCTGTTAGAAATGAGAGAAATAAAATCGGCGGGAAAGTCCAAGTTAGCAGTTATTAATTTCTACTTTTCTGGACTCGATGATACCAGACTACCAGATGATTTCTTAAGTACGGAGGAGAAACTCTACATAAACAAATACAGAAACTAATAACACTTATATGGAACAAAGAGATAATACCAACAAAATGGCACAAAAGTGTAATAATTCCCATCCATAAAAAGGAAGACAAAACCAAGTGCTCTAATTATAGAGGCATCTCCCTATTTAATACGACATATAAAATCTTATCGAACATCCTATTAAGTAGGCTGACACCGTTTGTAGAAAATTTCATAGGAGAATACCAAGCCCGGCTTCAGAAAACATAGATCGTCCATAGATCAGATCTTCACTCTAAGACACCTGCTTGAAAAAAAATGGGAATTTAACAGAACTATCCATAATCTGTTCATAGATTTTCGGTAAGCGTACGGCAGCATTAAAAGTGATCAGGTGTGAAATACAATGGCAGAAATTTCAGATCTAAAAAAACTTATCTAGGTTGTTAAGTTATGTGTGAATAGCAGTAGATTCAGAGAACGAATAGATAACGAACTCTCAGAATCTTTCGAAATAAGTAGTGGCGTGGACAAGAAGATGCGTTGTTACCTCTCCTTTTTAATATTATCCTGGAGAAAGTAGTAAGAGCAGCACAACTTATAACAGAATTACTGACAGTAAATGGACCAAAATTACTACTAGCATACGCAGATGACAATGACATTATGGGAAACACAGTCACCAATGTGAAAAAGAGACTTTTAACAAATTGGAGGTAGAGGCAAAGAAAGGTTTAAGGTTAAACGAAGAGAAAGCCAAATACATGTGCATCAACAGGCAAAAGGGACGACATAGAATAGGGCAAAATGTTACAATAGACCTAGATAACTTTGAAAGAGTGAAGAGTTTTAAATATCTTGAAGCAACAATCACTGCAGATAACGATATCACGGAAGAGATTAAAGGACGATATTAGACAGTAAAGATATTTATGTACAGCCTCCACAATACTATTAAATCTAAAAGCTTAACAAAACATCAAAGATTGGAATATATAAAACGGTGATTAGACCGGTGCTCATGTATGGGTGTGACACGTGGACCCTGACTAAAGAAACTGAAAGAAAACTTGAATGTTTTAAGAGGAAAATCCTCAGAAGAATCTTTGGGTGGCCTTATATATAGTGACACTAATAGTAACCAATACCAAATGAGAACAAATAATGAGGTCAAGCAGATGTATAGAGCGAGGGACATAGTCCAAGAGATTAAATCCTAACGTCTAAGATGGGCTGGCTAAGTTTATAGACTCTCTAATAACCGCCTTACCAAGTTAATCTGGGAGGAAGCCCCCATAGGAAGAAGGCCCGTAAGATGTCTACGAATGCGATGAAGAGACAATATATGGTCAGATCTAAAAACAATATGTCTACCTACTGACCAAACGATTATGGACGACCGTTAAAGATGGAAACAAGTAGTAAAGTGTAAAGTCAGCCATGCCCCCCCCCCCCCCAAGACCTTCGGGTTGTAATGCTACGAGAAGAAGAAGAAGAAGAAGAAGAAGAATGATACCAGGCATTCTAATAATTTTCGTATTGTAATAGATCCTAAAATAATCCTAGTACAATGTCAAATACAAAGCAGGTCATACGGATTTGGATATTAATTAATGTGCCATATAGTTTTGACATCGACAGGAATGTGTGCTTTCCCCTCTTTTATTTAACATTTATTCAGAAGCCATATTTCAAGAGTCTTTGGAGGATGCAGAGATGGGAATCAAGGTGAATGGAGTATTGATCAACAACATACGATTTGCTGATGATGGTGTCTTAATTTGTGACAACATAGTCGATCTTCAACAACTTGTCACTATAATCGGAGAATACAGTGAGCGAATGGGACTAGAGATTAATACCAAAAAGACCAAATTCATGATCATCTCCAGAAACTTGGATGCATTTGAAAACTCCACCATAACACTGAATAGTAAATCCATAGAAAGAGTGAGTAAATTTAAATACCTGGGATCGTGGCTTTTTGAAGACTGGGCATCGGACAGGGGAGTAAAATGTCGCATTGAGCAAGCTCGACAAGCTTATGTAAAATTCAAGAAGATACTGACTTGTTCTGAGTTCGATCTTCAACTGAGACTAAGGTTTACTAAGTGCTACGTATGGTCAGTGCTGCTATATGGCGTAGAGGGCTGGACACTCAAAACGAGGGATATAAACAGATTGGAAGCTTTCGAAATGTGGCTTTTTCGCCGTATCCTAAAAATACCATGGACAGCGAAAATCACAAATATAGATGTCCTTAAAAGAATAAACCAAGAACGCCAACTTTTTGAAACCATCAAGAAAAGGAAAACGGTGTATCTAGGTCACATCATGCGAAATGAAAAATACCAGTTCCTCCAACTTATAATCGAGGGTAAAATTGAAGGCAAGAGAGGAGTGGGACGCAAGAAAATGTCCTGGCTCCGAAACATAAGGCAATGGACAGGGATTAACGACATACAATCTCTGATACATATTGCAAGAAATAGAGAGTTAATGGAAAATGTGATCGCTAACATCCATTAGTGGATTTGCATCTGAAGAAGAAGAAGATAGTTTTGAAAGATACGGACAACTCTCCAACGCATGCAAACTTACCATCTACTTAAAAATTAAATTGACTATTATATATCCCAGTTCCAACCAGTAGAGAAAAGAAACGAAATTATTAGTAACAAGCTTTACTTGATGAAGATGTAGCGTTAGATAACAATCTTGTAGTAGCTTAAATAGAGATTTAACTAAAAAACATAAGAAAGTTTACCAGAAACCCTACATAGATAGAAGGTGAATCTGCAATACAAAATATTGGCTACTTGATTGTACGCGGCCTTGCATAATCGTCATGAATGGTGGATTTAAGTGACTTATAGATAGATAAAAAAAATTAGTTAGTCATGTGCTGACACAAATTGAGGTAAAATTATGATTGTTGACTTATTCAATAAAGAACGAAAAAGTACCACGTTTATTTTTTGAAAGTGCAGCACGAAGAATCTGTTGAGTTTGCGTAGCTAAAGCCCAACAACACAGAGAGATCCTGCCTAACAACACAGGGAGACCAAAAACAAAAAAAAAATATTTGAGTAAATTTTTTATACCTTATATTCATTATACAGTTTGACAATTACGAATAAATATTAAAAAAGTGAAAATAATATCACTAAATGATACATGATTTTTTTGCATTTCTTTTAAAAATCTATAGTACATTTATATAATATTTTCACTTATGAATATATAACTATGTACTTATATATAAATAGATATAAATAAATCAATTTTTATTTTAAATCTAACATTGCTCCATATTTTTGCATATTTATTGATGATATAAGTATTTGAATAATTAATTTAATTATTATTTTATTACATATTTATCATTAATATTTTCTTTTCACATTATTTAATATATGAAATATAGTGAGGAAACTATTGGGCTCCACTAGCTATTAGTCTTAAAAATAATAATACAAAAACTGGTAGTAAACTGGAAATCAAATCAACCGCAATACATAAATCTATATGGACAAATATTATTAATTATTTGTTAGTTTAAATATATGAACAGCTGGATCTAAGAGTATCTAATTACTAATTTTTAAACTAGAACTAATTTAAAACCTTATTAAAATTTTAGTCTGAATATACTACATGACATGCAGGTATATTGACAAATACTAAGAATATATTGGGCTTGAAAGAATCCACGATATGAACTTTAAAGTTCTGTGTCTAATAGGCAAAAAATGTAAGTTTAGATTTTATTGTTTGGTAAGGACTGTGTAATTGCTGAGGTTCAGCTTACAAAGTACCCTGTTGATAAGACAATTTCCAATCAATTCGTTTGGACGGTCTCTTATGCCTAAAATATTAAATCACAGGTTAAATAATATCAACAGTATTTAATCATACAGTAATTGATTATTTTTGAAAATAAAAATAAATAATGCTAAAATTAATATAAAAAATAGAGAAAGGGTAATTTTCCAAATTCAAATTACTGTTTTTTTTACAAAAATAAAAACTACCAAAAAACTGATATGTACAAACAAAATTGTTTTTAAAAAAGGTAATCCAAAATAATAGTATGATAAGAAAAAACGGTTTATAAAAATAAAACAGCAAGCTCAAAGGGAAACAGGTTAATTAATATCTTTCACAAAGCGACAAAGAAAGTCATTTCTATAGAAATAACTTGGCAAATTCCAAAAAAACATGATAATAAATCCACGATTTCATTCAATAATTAAAGTTAGGAAATGTAAACGCAATTTTACGTATACTAAAGATTAGATTGTCCATTTTTATAAAGCCTTGCTTCCAAAGTAAGTTTTATACCGTATTAAACTTTTAGTTGCAAAATTTTATATATGGTACTCCTGGTAACTATTCCGTACTAACATATCGGTTTTTATTTATTAACTTAATCTCCATATTCTTTCTTATCCTGCAAAACATCTTTATCACAAATACAAGTTTAATGACATAAATAATTTTTTAATCTGAAGTGTTTTTATAACTTTATAAAATATATAAAACATTATTGAAAACTTAGTTACTCCTCTAGTCACAGATGAAAATGCCACTAAGCCTCTAAAGAGCATACGAACAAGCTATATTTTGCTAAAAAAAAAACAACGTCAACTTTGAGATTTTAGAAAAATACGAAAAAGTTTTAACTAGTTTTACTCCTGAGTTTTTCTATAAAACCCCTCCTACTAGGGGTAAAAACGGAAAAAATCGATTTTCCAAATCAAATGAAAAATTTAGCTAAAATAATTTTGAACAACAATATTTGGTAGCATTTTTTGTGTAAATAGAAACGTTCTCTCAAAAACAACGCCTTGAAATCAATTAAAAGTGCTATACTCCATTCGCTCATCTAGGGCATATCTTGATAGATTCAATGTCGGAAACCTACAACACAACAATTCCTACTTTAACCCCCTCTGTGGCTCAGTGGTAAGAGCGCCTGCCTTTAAATGTAAAGGTCGTGAGTTCGAATCCCACCTGGGTGGAAATTTTCGTTTATTAAAAAAATTAATAAATGAAAATAATTTCTATCCTTGTGTGATCGGTACACACCGGAGGGACCGCAGACGTTCGGATACAATTAGCGTCTCTTAGCAAAGACAATGACGTCGACTTTGCTAAGTAACAAGACAATTACTCTACACACACACACACACACACACACACACACACACCACACACACACACACACACACTACACCTCAAATTGTAAGATTGGCGAATGGATTTAGTGTCCGCAGTCATTTAAACACAAACAAACAACAACAATTCCTACTTCTCAGTATTAATAGCTCAAGTATACTAGTATTGCAGACTTCTTTCTTAAAAAAAAAGAAGAATTATTCTAAATAGTGGAAGTGTATACTAAACCCATCAAATTTTGGGTAGTATATATTTAAAAATTATATTTTAGTTGTTATAATTTACTAACTATTGATTATATGGTGCAGATAAATAAATATTGATTGTGGATAATTCGCAAAGTTCTATTTTATTTACTATTTATTTTGTTTACTATTAATATTGGATATTAGTACGTGTGCTTGGCTGTATAGTAATTTCCTGCTACTTTTAGTCTGTCAAAAGTAACCAACTTCGCAAAAAAATAATTACTAAATTCACTAGACAGTTTAGACTGGGAATAGCGATCCCAGTGGACAAGTATAACATAAATAAACGTTGCGCGATTTTTGTCATTTTTACGATTCTCATAAGATCAGGGGGCCATAACATAAATTTAATAAATCATTCATTTGAAAGAAGAGGGTTACATCTCAAAAAGTTTTTTTTTTTATAATATAAATAATAGCTTCTAAATAATGTCTTCTGCTATAAAAAAATGCTTACATGTGTAATTACGCTAGTTTCCGAGAGATGGCAGATGCAACTCCTTGTGATTCCCGAATTTAACGAGTTGACTATGAAAAATACAGATATATTTCAGTATGTACTTGACCTTTTTTCACTACACGTTATTCGTTTTAGAGAATACAGTTATATCTTGAAATATAATTAACAAAAGATAAGTTAATATTATTAAAAGGGTGATATTGTGTTTGGACCCATTTTTCTTAAAGGTAATATTATTTTTATACATTTATTTTTGGTATATAGAGTTATAAGTAAAGATAGGTATACCCATTTTTCTTTAAAGTATAACGTTAAAAGTGAAAAGTATCTTCTGATAGAAGGTTACTTTCTTAGTTGTAACTTTCTTTTAGATAATATATCATAAAATAGAAGCAGTGTATTTTTTTGTGTGTGTTTTGGCTTGGACAATTATCATTTAGCCAGTCTCAATCAAGATAAGTTTATTAATGTAGTGTGTGTGTATGTAGAGTAATTGTCTTGATACTTAACAAAGTCGACGTCATTGTCTTTGCTAAGAGACGCTAATTGTATCCGAACGTCTGCGGTCACTCCGGTGAGTACCGATCGCACAAGGATAAAAATTATTTTCATTCATTAATTTTTTTAATAAACGAAAATTTCTCCACCCAGTGAGATTCGAACTCACGACCTTTAGGTTTATAGGTAGGCGCTCTTACCACTGAGCCACAGAGGTGGTTTAGAAGCAGTGTAGTGGGCGTAAAAAGTAGTATTGTGAAATGTAACCTTATTGTTTAAAGATATTTTGTTATATTTGAATTATCATTTTTTATGCATTGGGTAAATTATTATAATTTTATCGTATTAAATATGGATATAACAAAAAATAACTATATTGTATATATATATATATATATAATATATATATATATATATATATATATATATATATATATATAATATATATATATGTTCGGAAATATTTCCATTATCATTCACTACCAGGTTATACCATCATTAACACCTAAATTAATACAAATACTAAAGGTTATTGACAATATAAAAATAGCAACAAAGAACATCAAAACCATTTCATCTTTATATTCCAAAACTATAGTTATAACTATATATATATAAGTATCCTATTCGCTGTGAGCCGATGAGTAGAGGGGATTTGATAGTTTTCACGAACGCTGTCGTTGCTGTCAGTGGCAGTTTTGTGCATTAAACTTGTAAATATTCAAATAATGGCGAATATGGATTTTCCAAAAAGAAAAAGATATAGCAGTTGTTGTATTGATAATTGCAAAAATACTGGGTATAACAGTGATTGCAAATTTTATTCATTTCCTGTTGCCAAACATAAAATCGTTCAAAGAGAAAAATGGATTATTGCTATCAATAAGAAAAAGTAAGTAAATAACCTATAATACAAACAACATGATATTTTTATGGTGTAAAATAAAAAAATAATTGATTTTGTAGAGAGGATGGATCATTATGGACTCCAAAAAGTCATCATTTAATTTGCAGTGATCACTTTCTTGAAGGAAGAAAATCTGATGCAGAAATGAGCCCAAGTTATGTACCTTCTTTGTTTGGTTCAAAAACTTTAAAAGCAAGAGATGTACATAAAATTGACAGGTACCTATACTATAAATATAGATATATACTTGTTAATACTAATATATTTTATTATTTACAGACATTCCAGATTTATGAAGCGAAGGATTCAAGCCATGGAAAATTCCACAGGTGAAATTTTAGGGCCAAACCAAGATTCTGAAATTTCAAATTCTTCATCTAATGAAATATCGGTACAAACAGAGTATACAGCAGATAATGGAGCTGAAATTGAGCCATTCAATAATTCTTCTGTGATTAATTCTAGTGCTGACAAGTCTTGTCAAGTGTTTCTATGGGAGGATGATGATGGTTCACCAAAACCGTGGACAGAATCATTTGTTTGCATAAAATATATTCATAGATATCAAGACTCTGTTGATGTTGAGATACAAACTGAAATTAGTGGGGAGATTGATTTAGTGATGGCAGCAAGAAAGAATAAAAGCTTTAAAAACAAAATGTGTGGAACTGAACATAAAACATATGCTGATGTGGCTGTTGGATCAAACGAGCCTATAATTGAGGAGGATCACCTTACAAAAAAACATAAATGTTTTAGTGGTCACTCGTCAATAAAAAATGAAGAGGAGTTCTTGGACCTGACTGGAGTTTCATTTCACAACTTTAATTTATTGTTGCAAAAAATGGAATTTTCCGAAAACATTGTTATTTTAAAAGAAAATAGGCTTTTCATCTTATTGATGAAATTGAAGACTGGTTTGTCGTTTGCAGCAATGGGTGCGTTGTTTAGAATCCATAGAACAACCATATCAAAAATATTTTTTTCGTGTCTGAAATAATTAGCCTATAGAACATCAAATTATGTATTTTGGCCAGATCAGGAAACAGTACGAGCTTCAATTCCAGAATGTTTTAAACCAGAGTATGATGATACTCGCGCAATTATTGATTGCACAGAATTTCGAATAGAAATTCCATCCTCACTTGAGAATCGGGTTTTTTGCTATTCCAAATATAAACATGGATTTACTTTCAAAGTGCTGTTTGCAATAACTCCCAGTGGTTTTATTTGTTTCAAATCAGATGCTCATGGTGGTCGTATAAGTGATTCCCATATTACAGTTACATCTGGACTAATAAATCTTTTAGAACATGGTGATAAAGTGTTAGCAGATAAGGGTTTTCCAGAATTCCAAAGTGTTATTGATGATTGTGGAAAGAAAATTTTGCTTGTAATGCCACCATTTTTGAAGGACAAACTAGAATTTACTAAGGAAGAAACAGAGAAAACATATGACACAGCTAGAGTAAGGATACATGTGGAAAGAGTGATGCAAAGATTGAGAACATTTCATGTTTTAGATAAAATACCAGAGTATTTGTTTTCACATATTGATGAAATTATTCATTTGTGCTGTGTGTTAGTAAATTTACAACCTCCAATAATTTCTGAACCACAAACTTAGTAATATCTATCAACAGAATCATAAAATAACTTTCAGTCGCTTCTTTGTCAACCATTTTCCATCCACTCCTGAATGTAGGTCTCTCCCAATTGCTTCCATCTTTCTCTATCTTGCGCCAATCTAATCCACTGTTTACCTGCCACTGCTCTTATGTCATCTACCTATCTCATCTACGTGACCTGCCCAGTGCCATTTCATTTTTGTAATTTCTTCCACAATATCCCTAATCTTCGTTCTACGTCTTATCTCGTTTTTCCTAATCTTGTCTCTCAGTGATATTCCAGTGTTTGCTGTTTTTTTGCATCCATTTATGGCGAGCCATTCACTTGATGTCATCATGTTTGTGGTCTTCCTCTACTTCTTTTGCTTGGCCTTGGTTGCCATTCAATCATTTCTCTTCATCCAATGGTTGTCTTCCTATGTGTTCTGCCTAGTTCCATTTAAACATGGCAATCTTCTGGATCACATCTGCTAGTGTTGATTGTGTTCTTATCTCTTCATTGGATTTGTGTTCACTGATCTTAATGTTAAGCCCGTTCTATAGCTCTCTGAGTTTCAGTTCCATATGTCAGAACTGACAATGCATACTGATCGAAGGTTTTTGCTTTTAAAGTATTTGGTAAGTTTGATTTAAATACTGTTTGTAATTGACCAAATGCTACTTATGTCAAGGAACATCTTCTACTTAAATCAGCCTTTAGGTTAGTAAGGATCTGAAAATAATTCCTTGTGACATGTTTAAGTCAAATATGTTTTTTTGTGGGATTAAGCCACAGTCTATTGGATGTTATTTGTAATGAAAATCACATGTTATTATCTAAAATATCCTCTGTTTTTATTTGTGATGTTGTTGTTGCATTGCCATATATGTATATATTAAATTTCTATTAAATCAAATGCCTTCTCGTAATCTACCATAGCTATCTAGAGCGTTCTTTTGGGCTAACGGACCCCGAATTAGCTACCTTTAAAGAGAGAATTGAACCAGCACTAACCAGAATAGGGAACAATCAGTCAGAACAAAGCGTGGATGAAGCCTGAAAAGATATTAAAGAAACCATCGTAACAACAGTGAACCAATGTCGCCAACCATCTATAAATAATAGCATTAAACCATGGATCAGCAAAAACACGTGGAAAGTGATTGAACAAAGAAAGCAACTTAAAGTTGGCCCCTGTGATCAACAGACATATAAAGCTCTCTCCAGAGATATTCAACGAAGATGCCGAAAAGACAAACAAGAATACATCTCTGAAATCTGCCAAGAAATAGAAAATTCCGGATATCGAAATGAAACCAAAGACCTCTTCCGGAAAGTGAAAATCCTTGCGAGAGAATTTAAACCCAAGAACTATGCAATAGAGGACAAACATGGTATTATCATAAGTGATATCGACAGAGTGTTGGAAACATGGAAAAACTATTGTTCAGAGCTCTACAGGGAAGAACACGTAAATCTAGGCCACACTGCAGCCCTCGAAAACACTGAATACAACCCTGAACCTGAAATTCTGCTGTCCGAGATTGAAGAAGCTGTAACTTACCTCAAGAAGAATAAATCCCCTGGCTGCGATGATATCACGGGAGAGCTCCTTCAGAACATGGGAGACAAAGGATGTTACATAATGTGGAAACTTTGTAATAAAATTTGGAGATGCGGAAAGTGGCCCAGAAAATGGCGCACATCATTGTGCATACCAATCCATAAAAAAGGAACAACTACAAAGTGTAGTAATTATCGTACCATCTCACTGATTTCCCATCCAAGCAAAATATTACTAAGAATCATTAAACGCCGTTTGCAACAGTACTTAGACAACCAAATTCCCCAAGAACAAGCAGGCTTTGTCAAAGGGAAGGGTACGAGAGAGCAAATCCTTAATATGCGGCAGCTCATAGAAAAGGCCCGCGAATTTAAAATTCCAATAATAATCTGTTTTCTAGACTACCAAAAGGCATTTGATTGTGTAAAGTGGGAAATTCTCTGGACAGTTCTTCATGAGATGGGAGTTCCAGATCATTTGGCAATATTAATTAAAAACTTATACGAAGATAACTCAGTTAAAATAAGAATTGAAAACCACCAATCTGATACCCTCAAAACCAGCAGAGGTGTACGACAAGGCTGCATACTATCTCCAGACCTGTTCAATTTATATGGAGAATACATAATGAGGAACGCACTCGATGGATGGAGAGGCGGCATCTCCATTGCAGGGAAAAAGATCTCAAACTTAAGATTCGCAGACGATACAACACTGATAGCAACATCTGAAGAGGAGATGTGGAGACTGATAAAGAGAGTAGAAACCGAAAGCAACAAGTGTGGGCTCAAGATTTATAATCAGAAAACAAAAATCATGATTGTGGACCACGCGAATATCCTCCAAACAACAGGCGCCCTAAATCAATTCGAGAAAGTAGACGAGTTCACGTATCTAGGATCTTCCTTAAGCAATGCAGCCTCCTGCCATACGGAAATTCGCAGAAGAATAGGAATGGCCAAGAACGCAATGAGTCGACTGTCAAAAATATGGAAGGACCGCTCTTTGTCCAAAAAACTCAAAATGAGACTGGTACGGACACTCGTTTTTTTCAATCTTTAGTTACGGTGCCGAAACATGGACAATAAAATCAGAGGATAGGAAAAGGATTGACGCATTCGAAATGTGGTGCTGGAGACGAATGCTACGCGTCTCGTGGACGGAGCACAGATCCAATCAGTCGATTCTCGAAGAGCTAAACATTCAGACCAGACTCTCCTCTCAGTGTCTTGCAAATGTTTTAAAGTTTTTTGGCCACATTGCGAGAAGAGACAATGACAACTTAGAAAGACTAATTGTGTGCGGAAACGTAGAAGGACGTAGAGGCCGAGGACGCTCACCTATCCGATGGTCAGATCAAGTACAGAAAGCCACTGGAGAGACGTTTTCCGAGTCCATGAGAGCAGCCCAAAATTGCAAGAGATGGAGAGAATTGACAGCCCGCATTGTAGGGAATCACGATCCTCAGCAATGAGGAAACGACAAGAGAGAGAGATTTCTAAAAAATACAAATTTATTTTATTTATTTATTTATTTCAATGGTAGAACCATTTACAATGAAATCTCAATCATATACAATTATAACCTATCCAATATTAACATTTAAATCACTTATAAAAAACCTAAACTAAATATATACACCTCATACCAAATGATTCAACATAATGGGGCATGACATACATTCTCAGAATCATGACAGTGGCCCTAAAAATAAATAAAACAAATGCAATTGCTGATTATTCGAAGAATAAAAGCCAATGAGAAGTAGAAGAACAAACATGTTACAGTAATTGTTACAGTTGAGCTGCTGTTCAACTGTTATAAGAAAACATCAACAACAATATTTGTTGTTGATGTCTTCTTTAAAGATACCAGTAGATGAACACAAATATTTTCTACCAGGGTTAATATTTTCATCATGTAATTTACATAATATTGGTAAATAATGTTGAAAATAAAATTGTTCTGCTTTAGGGATGACTTGCCTTAAAAAATTATTATTCCTAGTCACTTCTAAGTTTACACTTCCTTTTGGAGAATAAATAAATAAGTCACATTTATTCATTCCTGTCGCATACATCTGTACCTGGCATTGTGCGTAATACATGTGACTTTCTTTCAATAAAATAGCATTTTCTTGAAAAAACAAATATTTTACATTGCTTCTTTTATTCTCCCAATCAATAATTGGTTGTTTAGAACAAGAGAATGGACATTTTATTTCAACAATTTTTGTGAAAATGCTATTTTTTTGCACCACACCATCTAAACTGACACATAACCATTGATTCCTTTTAGATGGAATAAGGCCAACCTGAAGCACTTTGCAATTAAAAGTTTGTTCATACAAATGTCTGGCAACTGGTTCATTTGTTACACCATATTTGGTTGAGTCTGTATTAATACTAGTTGGATTCAACTTAGTTTTAACCAAAGATTCAATAGTTTTTGTTCTCCTAACTTTAATATTGTGCACATCTTTACTCGCTGTTAAACATTGTCTTCGCACATCAAACCATAGTTTAGACATTGATTGTTGAATAGTTTCACAGCACAGTTTCACAGTTTCTTCCTCACTTTTCAGAATGTTCTCCTCATAAAACTGCCTCACTTCCGCATCAAGTTCATAACTTGTAAAATAAATTTCATGCTCATCTATTTGAAGTGAAAAAAACTTGATAATTTTGGTTATATAGTCATTACAACCATAAATTATCAAATTTTTTTCAACTTCATCTAACAAATATGAAACTGTTGCTTTGACTGCAAATTCTGTTTTATCTGCATCAGCTGCAACTAACATTGTCTTTAAAGCAGAATGTTGTAATTCACTATGATTGACAGTAAATTGTTTCCAAGATTCTGGAGATTCCTGATATTTTTTTGGAAACATTAACTTACAACTTCGCCCCTTTGAATATTTTTCCAGTGCTAACTGACGAGTACTCGGAATTCCCCATTGTTTTATACTACTTGTTTTTGTTACACTTTCATCACAGTTTATAAAATGAATAAGAGCATACACATGCTTGCATCTATGACTTTTATTATAAATGCATGTACAAGATACTTTGATTACCTTCCTCTTTTCATTTAGCCACAATTTTGTAGCATAAGGCGGTTTGGAAACTGACGTTTGTCGGATAACTGACGCCTGGATGCAGCTATTATATTCCGAAATATTGCGCACATGCTCTGCATCAACTAAATCTTTCCCTTTTTTTGGTGTAGCTGGTTGAAATGGGATATCATGTGATATAGACTTAAAACCAGTATAATGTTTAATATCCATTTTAATAAAATTAAAACAAATTAATATCTAAGCACTAAGGCTTACGCACACAAAAAATAACTAAGCAAAAACAGAATGAAAATGCAAAATGAAAGCAAGAATTACAACGTTACAAGAGGTAAAGGTAACCTTAAACCATTCAATATTTTCACATAAACTTCTTCTTTTTCTTAATGGCCTCTTTCATAAGTAGTCATCTAGTTGCAAGAACTTATATCTTAAATATTATAATTATAATGAATAAAATAAAAAGGCGTAATTATTTTTACTAATATTTCTGTGTATTCGTTCAGTAATCAGTTTACAATAATATTTCAGTTCATAGTTTTGTATTTTTAGATAAATATCTATTTTTCTCGTTTTGTCATATTTCACTTACACCGATTTTACAAGAAAAGTACAAGTTTCAAACCGCGAGAGAGCGCTACCGCCGAAACTCACAGCCTTCATTATAAAATCTTTTAATCAAACAAAATATGATAAGTGGAAATTGTTCGTTTTAGGCTTGAAATAAATATCAATAATATTGCGTTAAAGAAAGCTTTTACAAAAAAGTGAGAATCACTGACGCTAAGAAAAATGGACTGTTGTCTTTAATATAAAAAATGCGATGTGTTCCTGAATACTGAAGTTTTATAAAAATTTGTAAAGAAAAACAATCGTTATTATTATTGCTTTCATATTGTGTTATGTAATGGATACGAACTAACCAAGTAGTTTTTTTATGTTTTGTTAACCATTTTTATTAAATAATATTGGTCTAATGGCATTTTTAATAACACTTTACCGATACAATTTCTAAAATATAACTTTATGAGCAAAACCAATTTCTTAAAAGATAATATTTTTTTAGTCAAGAGGGTTATATCTAAGTTTTTTCTCTAAACCTGATATCTTAAAAAAAATTGGTCAGAGCGATTAAAAGATCAGAAATCTATCATACTCAATCATTTAATCCTATAATATCAATAAACACTGCACAATATAAATGAAATAAATTAGTAGGAATTTTAAAACCTCTACTGAAAAAGTGAAAATTCTTAGATGTAACCCTCTTCTTCCAAATGAACGACAATAATAATATATCGTTACGAAGACAAAAAATGCGGTTTGGTGGATGCGCCGGCGAGATTTTAATCCTTGGGCCTCCACCAAAATCTAGGGTCCATTCTGGTTATTTTTCAGGCGTGTTGTGGTGGGGATAAAACAGCTCGGCTGACCATAATTTTTATAAGAGATCGGGTGCACTATGTGTTATGTGTATTTGAGCATAAGAAAAGGACATTAAGCTTGTAGTTCCTAAACGGCTTAGCGTATGATGATGTGTGAGGTATCGTTGAAAAGGGCATAGGACGTATATGAATAATTTTTAGTAGAAAAAACATGACGGTATCGCCAAAAGCCATAGCTTGTAGTGCCTAAACGACTTATTGTACAGAACAGGGATGATATATTATATAACATAAAATTAAAAAGAAATAGACCTCACAGCATTTCAAGGAAATGCTGTCTTCTATATCCTGATATATTCCAAGGAATATATCAGGATATAGAAGAATAGAATACGACGACATGAAAATTAAATGAGGCCTCATGTCAAATGAAAATAAATAATTCAGTATTTGAATGATTACTCAAAGAACGTACACCATTCTTATAGTATGACCAAATGAATGAATATCCACTATAATACAGTCTTCTCTGGCCGATGACATTGACTAGACGCTGACTAGACGCAGATTTCCAGCTTACTTGACGTTGAGGAAACGCTGACTAGACACTGAGTACAGGTTGACAACGCTGACTTTTCGCCTACATGTCACTGACTAGACGCTGACTTAATGCTATAAGAATGGTTACATTCGAGAGGAAAATTTTGTGCAAGTATACGCAATGAAAAACCTACTCTAGCAAGAAGAGGCGTTAGCAATTTAGATAAATATACATCAGAGCCATCCTACGTTAAGCCGTTCAGACATTATTAGATAAATATCCCTTTATCAATACCGCCCAGGAAAGAATGAAACAAATAGACGTAAAATCTAAAAGAAAAGGTATAGATATTAGGTGAATAAAATAAGAAGTATTAAGAGTCTATCATCAGCAATAATTGGCAACCAATTTAGAAAGCATTTAAAATCTAATTAATATATTCAGTCGCACTGGTTAATGTTTTAAAGCGTTTAAACTTCGACACCCACAATACACTGTACATGATTTTTTATGAATAACTGGTAGCTTAACGATAACGAAGTTATATAACGAACAAAAATATTCATGCAAAGACGTTTTTTAATTTTTTTTTACTCGAAGATGAAGCAACGATTCACAAAAATAAACGTGCAAATCGTTTCCACTAATACTTCACAACAAATTCCTATCACATAATAACAAAAAGTCAAAGTAGGTGGTCCTAAACTTTTCAGGTGGTATTTTAAGTAATTTTGTAATAGGCCCTTTTCTCTTTAGGAAAACAGTAAATGGGTAGGTTTATTTAGATATTTTAGTAAATGAATTACGTATTTCAGTTGAAAAAGTGTCACTCAACATTTGTCAACAATTTACGGTATTTACATGGCGAAACTTCTTTTAACAATAAGCCGCTTATCTAAAGTAAATTTAATAGGCAATTTCCCAAGAGATGGATAGAAAGACACACCAATTTAGTGGCTGGCAAAACTAAATAAAGTAGGCTTTTTCTTCTAGGGAACGATCTAATGTAAAGCAAACTTGGAACAATGACGAATGTTATGAAGTTCAGAATTAGAAAATAATTGCATGTTACGTTACAAATGCTTACAAATGTAAGTAGAATATTTAAATTATTATTAAATAACAATATAATATACACAGGAAGTGCTTTTAGAACATCAAGCAGATAATGGATTTTTATTTTTATTTGTCCTCTATTAAATTTAAAAAGCATTAGGAACATTACTAATATTTATAAATTTTAACAATTATTTCAAAAATTTGGCAGGAGAGGTTGTTACTTCTATACCTCTTTTTAATTACACATTTAAATTAATAATATTTTAATTGAGATTTGGTTGTAACTTTTTTAATTTCCTTTATAACACGAAAGAATTTTGTTTTCTTGCAACGAAGCAGTATATCTTTGTACGTCGTTGTTGTTTCGATTTTATAAGGTTTTGGAGGGCAAAAAGACATCTATTGCCGGCCTGAATCCTGTTGTTTATTTCTTGTGATCTGTTATTGTCTTCAGTTATTGTTGTTTCAAAATACTTGAATTCTTTAACGCGCTCAAAGTTAAAGTCATCGATGATGAGGTTCTGACCGACTCTGTCCTGCTTTGGTTATTATGGCTCATTTACATATACTTGGTCTTGCTTTCATTGATTTGGAGCCCCATCTTATTTGCTTGCTTCTCGAACCTTAAGAAAGTCTTCTTCATTCTTAATCGTGTGTTTTCTATTAGATTAATATCGTCTGCAAATGGCAGTAGTAAGTTTGGTCCTTCTCGATAAAATACTGTATTCGGTTTTTTGATTCTTGCACTTCTGCTAGATTATGTACTTCAGAGCTAAGTTCAAGAGTGGTGGTGAATGTGCAACTCCCTGTTTTAGTTCATTGTTTATTTCAAATGTCTCTATGTATTTGTCCAACTCTCACCTTACATCGTAACCGTTCCATACACATCCGTATAAACCTGACTACTTTTTTTTGAAAGCCAAGTTCGTGCATCGCTGTCGACAGTCTGTCCCTGTATAATATATCAAATGCTTGTTTAAAATCAATGAACATCTAATAAAGCTCACGATCAAACTCCCAGCATTTTCCCATTATGTTTTATTTTAAGTATCTGGTTAATAGTTGTATGACCCGGTCTAAATCCGTATTGATAATTTCCAATGATTTCTGGTGTGTATGTTTTGGTTTTTGGAAGTGATATTCCTCTGTAGTTAATACATTGCTTTTTGTTTCCTTTTTTGTATATTGGTACAATAACCCCTTATTTCCATTCATCTGGCATTGTTTCTTCTCGCCAAATGTCTTGAATTAGCTTGTATGTAGAACTGTACAACGCTTCTCCTTCATGTTTTAAGCAGTCTGCGGGTATACCATCGCTACCTGGTGTCTTATTATTTTTAACTTTTTTAATTGCCTATATTACTTCCTTGTATGTCGGGGATTGGTCTTCTATTTCAGCTGTATGTACCTCTATGTTTGATTTATTTCTGCTAGATTTGTCATTCAATAGTTGATAGAAGTATTCCTTCCAAGTTTTTAGGATTTTCTTATCATCCGTGATTAGCTATCAACTGTCGTTTTAAAGAAAGTTTCCTGTTTCTGCTTGGTACCAGGTCTTGAAATCTAAAACTTCTTTGAAGAGCTGTCTCGCTTGTTTGTTTTTTCTTTTTTCTTCTATATCTCCGATTATATGTTCCTGACATTCTTTCTTCTTTCTTTTCATTAGTTTTCTTGTCTCTGTTTTTCTTTGTCCATACATTTCATTGTTGTTGTGCGAGGGGTTTTGTATCATGTTCCTTCTAGCCATATTTCTTGATGTTATGGAGTTCAGGCAATCATCATCGAACCATTTTTTTGTTGTTTTCTTTTTGTGTCCTAGTATTTTATCTGATACGATTGTCAGAGCTAATTTGATATTTTTTCAAGCTGAGTCTATGTTGTTATAGTCTTCTGTCTGTGTTGAAGCGATTTTTATAGCCTTTTGGAATTTCTGTTC